>JAWNMN010000192.1:2946071-4302142 GCA_035044025.1 Drosophila paracracens | reverse complement strand
ACAAATCGTACTCAATGGCCACGTAGATGACTATTACTGTTCATCCACAAATGGACAAGGATTTAAGGTATACAAAGCACAACATCTTTTGAGTCCGGATCAGGCTTGGAACTGTTGCGCAGGGCTTAGAATCTTAACACAAATATGGACTTAGAATCGCGATATTTCGAATTCCTTTTGGAGTTTGAATAATGATTTTTGAAAATCGATTTAGTTTTGAACATATAATTTCAGTTAGCATATTTCAGGTGCTCTTGTATAACTCAATCGATCAGCCGCGTCTCAAGGAATCGGGTCTACCGATAATGCTTGGACACGAAACTAACTTTAGGATCATACCAAATAGTTATGAGGCCGTGCCAAATATCCGTGGCATCGATCGCAAACGGCGCCAATGCATATTTAGCGATGAGCAGCAACTCCTTTTCTACAAATACTACACTCGCCGAAATTGTGAGGCCGAATGCGATGCGGATCACTTTATGAAAATCTGCGATTGCATACCATATCATCTGCCACTTATTTATCGCAATGCAACCGTGTGCCATGTGCAACACTTCGATTGCATGGCGCGATTACAACTGAAGATGGTCGATGGTGAGAATACGGCGTGCAAGCAGCTCTGCCTGTCCAGCTGCCACGATGTCCAATACTTTCCAAATCCTTTTTCCATACCCACCATACCATTTAATCAGCCGGGCGTTATGCTACGAAACGAATACTTTAAGAACTTATCCGGCGATTATATACGCGAGAACCTTGCCATTGTCAATTTCTATCACAATGACAACTACTTTCGCAGCTACGTGAGATCATCCTACACGGGTGTCACAGAATATATGTGTAAGTTTATATGCATGCACACAAAACATATGTCTTCTATATCTATATATTTTTAATATTTTTCCCAGCGTTAACTGGCGGCATTATGAGTCTCATGTTCGGCTTCAGCGTTGTTTTTATCTCTGAACTATTCTATTTCATTTTTCTTCGCTCCATATTTGAGTATATACACAATTGGTATAAACGCCGTCAAATTTAAGTTAACTCATTGTAAACCCAATTACAAAATATACACAAATATACACACACAAACATAATAAGGATAAGATAAGTGTTGCAAAATGACGGATTTGTTGTCATTTATATGGGGGGGTTTTGAAGGAACATTAGAAAACCATCAGCCAAAAGAACCAACAAATATACAAATTACAAAACGATGTCATAAAAGGTGATATGAATTTGGAAAACTTTGAGAAACTCGAAATTGATTGCACTGGCTTTAGGAGGTATTCAAATCGGTTCCTTTGATGCTCTATGGGACTCGGAGACAGTTCTGTTTGGACAGTTATCCAGCTGAGCATTAGAGTTAAGCTAAATTTGCTCAACAATCTTCCACTGAGGATCATTGGAATATGTACTTTAATGGCGATAGTCCAATTGAGCTTACGTGGATTCAGTGGCAATGCCGGAGATATGATATCATATTTGAACAGTAATCAGAAAGTAACCAGATATGATCGCGATAACGCCCAGCTAAGATACAAAAGTGACGTAAAGGTAAAATTTGTGTTTGCGAATTGTAAATTGGAACAAATTTTATGAATCTCTACCTATTTCTACTCCGATCGAAATTTTGTAGCTTTATTGTGATTTAAGCTCTCCGGCGGATAGAAATACCAGAATCTATCGATAATTTTAAGTTCTTTGGTTTTTCAAAGTCCAAACTCAAAATAGTGTTACTGATACAGCTGGTAACGTTTATTAATTGTATTAAATGTCAGCTAACAAACACAAATACATGTTATAATGATCTGAGCCGACTGCAGCCCATATATATATATATATATATATATATATATATATATATATAATTTAATGTTTGGGTATTTTGGTTGGGTATCTTGCCTCTGATTGCATATTGCACAAATCTACACAACTAATAAGCTGACTAATGGCTGATAAGGTATAAATATCTTAGCTAGCTCGAACTGTACAAGGCCCAACTGATAAAAATATTTGAAATACATACAAAAAATACAAAATACTAGTAAGCTGGGAGTGCTGGAATGTTGGAATTCGCTGGAATTAGCTGGAATACAATGGGAGCTGTTGTCGTCTTAACGACCATTCCACGAGCCGACACGTCCATTCTCAAATGCCAGATTGATGCGTGGATGCGGTAAGTTTCTTGTCGGCTGCAGTGGCTCACGCAGCTCCTCCTCAAAGTGCAAGCACTGACGCACAAACTCGAGTAACATCTGCTGGGCATGCTGACCGCTGGCGGGCACCTGGCGCAGATTATCATCGCTGCAGAGATGACGCACCAGCTGCTCACAGATGCGCGTATTCGTATCGACGTCGAAGAGCGGCACACCAAAGTTCACCTCCAACAGCGTCCAATCCTCGATGCCGGACAACTCCGGCGACTGCGATTCAGTTGGCACGGTCTCAGCACCATCACCGATGGGCAACTCAACGGAGCTCTGCGAGAGCAGCTCGGCGCGACTGCTGTTGTCCGTGCATTTGGCCAGTTCGCTGGCCAACAGCTGGCCGCAATCGGACGAAGTGTAATCGTTGGCCGGTCCATGCTCCGGCGTGGCAGCAAAATGATTCTCATCAGGACTGGTCAATAGATCATTTGGCACATGGATTGATTTGGTGTTGTTGGGTCGCTTGCGTTGCGGCTGCTTTAGTTTTACCTGCAGCTCATACTCCTCACAGCCCAGATCGGGCACACCCGTGTTCAGGAATGTGATATAACCGCATTGATGGCGCAGGTCGAGATGCTCGGCCAGTTTCTGTACGGCACGATGATTGGCCCACTTGGCCTGGCTGGCATCGCTTGCGTGGAATGGAAAGGATTCGTAGTGCAGCTGGCCGGCGGTGCGTATCCCGTAGCCTTGCAGCAGGACACAGCCATTCTTCAGTTGCTCGTTCAGATTGCGAAAGTTCTCCGAGTTAAGCACATACGCATCCGAGTGCAGAATGTTCACCAGCAGCTTGCCATAGCCCAGAAAGAGGCGTGGCAGCGATTTGAGCACCGTGCCCCGGCACAAAAACAGACTGGGTGGACCATACCCTGCAAAAAAAGCAAAGTGTGAAAAATCTGTTCAGGTTTCGTGTGTAAATTGAAGATATATATAAAATAAATATGATCGAAAAAGAAATACATCAAAGAGTTAATAGCAAGAGTGTCCGACTAGAAAATACCCTGCACTTAGCTAAATAAACATGGACATGTACAAAGCTCAATATGCTACAGAGATAACTCGACTAGGAGATACCCTGTACCCAACTCTTTACCTATTACTGTAAGTATTATAAATATATATTAAATATTGATCAAAATTGACATAGTATGTGCCCCTCTCACCAGTGATATGATTGTAGAATAGCTTGCTCCACATGGGCGTCGCGTCGGAGGTGCGCACAAATTGTCCAAAGAACGGAATGCTGAACATGTGACTTAAGGTGGCCGTCAGTGGCGTTGCGGAGATGATCAGCTTGTACTTCTTCTCGAGCACACGATCGCGCGTCTGCCAATCGAGGCCCTCGAGGCACTCCAGCCGCAACAAATCCAAGCCGCCGGGCAGGAGGGGACGTAACGAACAGATCGTCGAACGTAAGATGACGGCGTGTGCAAAATAGCGGGAAACATCGCCCTCACCCTCGGCGTCCAGCAGCGAGACCTGTTCCAGTTCAGCCAGAAAGCTGTCCAAGCTCTCCTCGCACAATTTGCCCACCTCGAACATGGTCACCGCATGATTCTTCAAGCCCGGCGACAGATTTCCCATCATCAGAAATGCCGTCAGCGTCGAATCGAAGAGGAATCCAACGCGTTTGCCACTCTTGGCAGATGATGCCACAGATTGGGATGACGACACCGTTTGTTGTTTGGCTTTTGTGGTTGTCGTACGCTCGCTGACATCCTCCAGCTCGGAGCTAAGCTCCTGCTCATCACTGTTGTTGTTGTTGTTACTGTTCTGATTGGGTGCCGTGGGCGTGGTAATGTTGGCAAAGCTAAAATCGCTGGTATTGCCATCGGAGGATAGATAACCAATGGAGCTGCTATCCTTATCCTTATCTTTATCCTTCTCTTGCTTTGGCGTTTTGGGACTCTTGGGACTCGATTGCTGCTGCTGCTGCAAGTCAAAATTGCTGCCACCGGCATACATATTGTAGTTGAGCGGCGTGATTTGTGGCGTCTGTGGCAACTCCTGCTCATTGCTGTCTGTCCAACTGGGATTATATTGCCCGGTCTCATGATCTGTGTGCTTGCGCTGAGCAAAGCCCAGCCGGCAAATAAAGCTAACCGCCTGCTTAACGCTGTCCAATTCCAGTTGCAGCATTTGCGCCAGTTCCGCAATGGTCATGTGCTCATCAGCGCTGACAAAGATTTTGTAGAGTAAATTCTCAAAATAATCGCCACTCACGCGATTCATGACAAAGTTACGTAATGGCGGTATGGAAATGCGATCCTCACCGCTGATGGGCACATCCAAATAGACGAGTCCCTTGCGATAGAGACTCTGGACGACATGATAATCACATTTGCCAGTCGGCTGCGCACCAAAATCGATGAGATCATCGAGCAAACTACGCTCACCGGGCGTCACCAGACGTATATCCGTCTCCAGCACATAGCCAATGTCCAAACGCCACCAGGGCTCCATGTGAACGCGCACCGGCAGCCTCGGTAAATGATCCAAAGGATTTGGCTTGCCACTGAACAGCAGCGTTCTCGGCGTATGCGTCTTCAGTTCGCTAATCAGTGCCAAATACTCGTTGCGTCCAATGCCCAGGACACGGAGACAATCGGCCGCTGTAAAATTGGGCAAAGTGTCGTAGCTTTTATCGCTGCGCAGCAGCTGACTCAGCACATCCAGATAATAATTGAAGGGTGTCACTCGCAATCCCTTCGTCACAATGTCGGCCAGATGATAGGGAAAGACGCCGAGGCTATTGATATTCTTTTGGATGAGCAGTTCATAGTAGCGTTGCTCCTGCCGGAACACCTTCGAGGCGAGATTGCCGCGGAAACGCAACTGATTCCGCAAGCTGTAGTTGAACACGTATTTCTCATAGTCGCGCTGATTGTTGTGCAGCACGGAGCGCAAATGGACCGGCAGGTCCTGCCATGGAACATTCCCACGCACGCACAGCTGCAGCTGCAACTGACAGTTGCCACTCTCCGCCGTCGTCGTCGTTGTCGACGTCATCCTTGCGTTGCAGTCGCTGTTGTTGTTTGTTTACCTGTCGCAGTCAGTTGTTGTTGCCTTTGCACCATTTCATGTTGTTTGCAATTTGTTGTGTGTGTCCTTTTCCTGATGTTTGTAATTTGCCTTTTTCTTCTTTCTTATCTATTCGTTTTCCTTGGCGCTCGTCGTTTTCGCTTTTTTCTCGTTTCGTCGTTGTTCTTATTATGTTTTAGCACACGACAAATGAGTTACAGCTGATAAAAACAGTTGTCAGACGGTGTAGCAGCAAGTGCTTATCAACACTGGTTCGACTAAACGAAATACTGTGAGAAATAAATGTGGCAGTCATACCCAGTTCTACTCTGTAAATTTATTATCTCAGTAAAACAAGTTTTGTTCGCATTCAAGTCGCCAATCAACTTGCGGTTAATTTTTCTGTTAAGATGCCAACTATTTGGAATCTTACTTTTCAAAACTAGTAGATGAAAATCTAAAATAAAATTTACTTCGTAAGTATATATATATTTATGTAAAGAAGACACAACTTCATTAAAATTTTTAAGCCTATATTTTATTTAAAATTTTAAAGCAATACTTGCTACACATTTAAAATAATCGCTTGCCGAAAGCACAATTCTCAAACATATCGTTTTCGCTTAAAACTATTATTCTTAAAATCGATAAGGAATGAGAAATAAATTGCGCCAAATCGATAGACAACTAAAGTCATTTCGCAACACATATGATGAACATTTTGCGAGCGTTAGCAACACTGCCTGTTGATGATTTTCAATATTAAAGGCACTCTGTTCTGATCTGAAAACACAACTTTTGTTCAAATATAAAAAAGGCGTACGTATATTATGTGATACGTAGTTGTTAAATAGTGAAAACACTGTGAATCTGAAGTGTCATGCAGTAGACGTTGCAAACATGCGCAAGTAGTGGCAACCAACAACAAAAGGAACAGCAACAGCAACAACAACAAATTGCCAGCGAAGAAAAGGGACATCGACATCGAAATCGATTTTTTTGCACCCTTTTTCTTTTGGTTGTGCATGTGTGCGTTGTTGCACACACATATATATATATTGCGTTGGGAAATTGGCACACAAACAAAGGCAAAACAGGCGCGACAAGTGTTGCACACCACAAAGCACAACAGCTAAGTTCGCCGTGATCCCAAAGGGAGCACACAGACAGGCAGACAGACCGAGAGATAGAGAGACGGACGCTCAATGAGCGGCGGGGGCGAGGAAAATGAGCAGCAGCAACAGAAGGCGCCGTTGCCAGGCGTCTCAAGGTGAGAGAGAAATAAACTGAATTCATTTTTATAGATATATAATTAAAAAGATTTTTGCATTGCAGCGCCTCCACTTCATCAGCGGCAGCAGCACTGCAGGGTGGAGGAGCAGCAGCAGGAACAGCTGTTGCTGCAGCAGGAACAGGCGGAGGCAATGGGCGGGCTACACCGGAGATGAAACGTTCTGCGGTACGTAGTCTGATACAGCGCTATTTCCATCAGCTGCAGTCGGGCTGTGGCAATGCCCAGTGCAGCAATGCGAATTGCGCCTCCAGTGGCAAGGTGGCGCCCATGACACCCAACGAGGTGGCGGCCAGGGCACTTCAGCTCTTCTCACAGGACGCACAATTGTGCGGTGGTGTGACGCCGGCGCAGGCGCCAGCAGCTAGCAGGTGAGTTCCAAGTCACACGCCAAATCCAATCAAATTCAATCTATGTCTTCTATTTGCAGTCCACAGCAGGATGTGGACATGTTGTCGCCAAATGACAGCAGCAGCAGTAGCAGCAGCAGCAGCAGCTCCACCAGCACCATCACCTCTGCCAGCACCACAACCACAACCAGCACCCAATCCCAATCGCAGCCACAGAAACGGCCGCCGATGCTCATCGATATGCTGCAATTGACAACGCCCGCAACAGCAACAACAACAGCATCAACAGCAATCGATGCGGATGCAGTTGCAATCGCAGAAGCTGAGTCCGAGGCGGAAGCAGAGCCAGAGACATCAGAGACGCCACCGGCAACATCGAGTGGCAATGATTCGGGTGCTCGCACACCGACCCTGGCATTGCCCGAGTTCCTTGACGCTGATACGTTGGAGGCGTTGTACGAGGAGTGCACCGCCGCGGATAGTTACGATCGTCTGCGATTGGCCATTTGTCATGTTTTCTCCAGCGTCGAACGGCTAAGCAAGAGTTTCAAGTGTCGTTCTGGGCAGGAGCGACGACATCTGCTGGCCAAATCGACCAAGACGCTGAACAAGGAGCAGCTGCGTCAGCTGGAAGGCGAGCATGACAAGGATGAGGACAGCACACAGAGAGTGGAGACGCGAACGGAAACGGTCCACGAACATCGAAACGAGGATGGTGAACTAAATGAAACCGAGAATACGCATGGCGATAACGACAGCGACAACGTTGATGACGAGGAGGATGAGGATGAGCCAATGGATCCATCGCAACACGATCTAAACGACAAGTTTCTACATAGGGGCATTAAAATCGATTTTCTAGGTTTGCGACGCATCAAGCGTCTGCTCTTTGGATCACCTTGTCAGGCCATTTCCGAGAGTCTGACAAACAGCGTCATCCAGCTAACGGAATTTTTTCGCTCGCTCATCTACAGGCAGGAGACGTGGGAGACATTCTCCTGGGAGCAGGCCATCCACTGCCTTGTCATCTGCTTCGACATGGCCACAAACAGTGAGAAGAACCCATTTCAATATTACATTTATTTATATATTTATGATTATAATATATTTTCAATTTAGCTACGGCTAACAATAGCGTTAAGGACATGGAATATCTGGATCGGGTGTTGCCAAGACTGTGCCATGCGACTTCCACGATTCCAGTGAAGGCGCAAGCCCGTCTGGCGCTAATATGGGGCGAATATTGTCCGGATCAGTTGCAGTCCCTGTTGTCCTCATGCCAACAGCAGATAACGCTCCTGGTGCTCCTCAACGAGGAGGGTGTGCGCGAGAATGCGCACATCATAAGCTTGACCAAAGTGCTGAAGGTGAGTCCACCCTCCAGCAGCCATCCATTTGATGGATTCATTAAATTTACCTTCGCACAGATTGTGTTCTATGCCAACATTCTGGCCAGTGTGCTGGAGCAACCGTCGTGCCCGCTGCCACTGCAGGAGGTGGTGGAGAGCGAGGCTGCCGCCAATGAGGAGGGCGATGATCTGTTCGCTTATAGCTCATTGCAGCAGCCTCATATGCCGAAATTCGCTGAGGATCCGCTCGAGAAATTCTTAAAGGTATCGTTCATCGATTGTCGCAGCCCACTGGTGCCGCTCGAGGAGTTCTACAACGAGGCGCTCAGCGAACATATCCAGATGCATCAGGACTATCTGTCATACAAGACACTGGCCATGGAGAGCGAACTGGGCTCCAGTAACACCAACTATTTTTGCTTTATGCTGTACGCCTTCATCCTGACGCCGGCCACCAAGGTGGATGCTTTATATTACGACTGTCGCATGCGGATGTATAGCGAACGTTACTCCTCGCTCTATTCGATACTCCATAACTATGGGCAGGATGGCCAGGAAGGAGCACGGCCCGATCTCAAGCTCACAGTGAGACGCGATCAACTAATCAACGATGCACTCATCGGGGTGAGATTCAGACAGCAGCAGCAAAAGATATTCTGAAGATAATTGTATAATTTGATTTTGCAGCTGGAATTGGTTGCGATGAGCAATCCCAAGGATCTGAAGAAACAGCTCGTTGTGGAGTTTGTAGGTGAGCAGGGCATCGATGAGGGCGGTGTATCCAAAGAGTTCTTTCAACTGATCGTTGAGGAGATTTTCAATCCAGCCTTTGGCATGTTTGTCCAGCAGGAGGAGACCAACAATATGTGGTGAGCAACTATTATCAATTTACAATTGATGGCATTAATAAAATCCGAGTTTACACAGCATATCTATCATATATATTAATCCATGTCACGTTTAGGTTCAATGCCACTCCCTTTGAGAATGGCGCACAATTCACGCTAATTGGCATCATTATTGGCCTGGCCATTTACAACAATGTCATCCTGGCAGTAAACTTTCCCATGGTCGTCTATCGGAAACTGATGGGCTATCGTGGCACCTTCTACGATCTGTGCGATTGGAGTCCGACGCTGTATAAGAGCATGAACGATATGCTGGATTATCAGGGCCAGGACATGGAGGAGGTGTTCGAGCAGACGTTCAAGATCAGCTACAGCAATGTGTTTGGCGAGCTCGTCGAACACGAACTGGTGCCGCATGGCAGCGAGGTGCTTGTGGGTCAGCATAACAAGCGGCTGTTTGTCAATCAGTACACTGATTTTCTGCTCAACGTGAATATACAACAGCAGTTTAATGCCTTTCGTAAAGGTTTCGAAATGGTTACCGATGAGTCGCCGCTGAAGCTACTCTTCCGACCCGAGGAGATTGAGAAGCTTGTTTGCGGCAGCCGCGTAAGTTAATGGAATAGTTGCGTTTTTTTTTTTTTTAAATACATAATTTTTGTGTTTTGCAGGAGTTTGATTTTGTGGAGCTGGAACACTCGACAGAGTATGAGGGTGGCTACACGGAGGAAACGCAAATTGTACAGGACTTCTGGAGCATTGTGCACGCCATGCCGCACGAGTCCAAGCGCAAGCTGCTCGAGTTCACCACGGGATCGGCCCGGGTGCCTGTTGGCGGCCTGAAATGTTTGCGACTGTTGATAACGCGCCATGGACCGGACAGCGATCGTTTGCCCACTTCGCACACATGCTTCAATGTGCTGCTGCTGCCGGAGTACAGCAGCAAGGAGAAACTGGAAGAGCGACTGCTCAAGGCAATTAACTACTCCAAGGGATTTGGCATGCTGTAGTCGCAAATGGGCTGTCGAAATTTGTTGATTTACATACCTCCAGCATCGCAACTGATACCACCTCCGATACAAGATGATGATGATGATGATGAAGTTGATGATAAATTGATTAGTTGAAGAGTTTTTCATTTCGTTTGTTTTTGTATTTGTCAATTTATTTTTGATACAATTTGTTCAAATAAGACAATATAGATGTGTACATGCTCAATACAACGCGTTGACAAGCTGACAAACTAAACATAAATTTCTATATATATTTATATGTATATATTGTTTAACTCTGTCGCTCAGTTTGTATATATATATATATATATATGTATATATATATATCGTAAATTACATTAATACCCCAACAACACTCGTGTATCTACATTTGTAATCCAGCACGCAAGAGATTTTGCTGAATAAATTTTAAATTGTGCGCCAATAGCTTTCATTTAATATCGTTCGATAAATCTGTATCGATAACTAAGGCTGCACTCTGTGCTAGTTTTACAACACTACAACTCTGCGTAATCTCTCTCCAATCATTCATTCATCCTATCTGCGTTGTTGTGTTCGCTTGTGCAGCGGAGCAGTGCTTTTGAATTCTTATTCGGAATTGAATTAATATATCAGAATATGCGACAATTATAACATAGGAATTGTGTATTAAAAACCAGTGTGAATCAGTTTGTGTGTGTGTGGTTGTGTTCGTGTTTATTGCTTATAAGAAAATAAGCGCCATGCAAAACCATAAACAAAGCGCATTGTTTTTGTTTTTCTTTTCGGCGTCGTTGCTGTTGTTGTTTTTGCAAGGAGCTCACTCCAAATCGGAGACCGAAGATGCCGTTGATGCTGTTCCCGAAGTTGTTGCGGAAGCAGCTGCAGGCAGCCAAAAAGATTTGAATGGTTCGTATTGAGTTTCTAGAATATAGAGAAATGAGTTCATCACTGGAATTAGCACGACAAGCACTAAAAAATTAAATTGCATTCACACACACCACACAAATCTCAATGTGTGCATTTCTCTGCCTGTGGTTTTTGTTTACATTCCATTCCATTCTCCCGCTCCCACCATTCCCCCACAAACGCTTTCGTTGGCACTCGGAAATGCTGAGTGCTGCAAGATGTGCAACAGATTCCATCTAGCTTTTATTATTAGTTTCAATTCTTGGAATATTTCTTTTACATGGCTTAAGATTTTGTGGATTTTCCTTTGCGCATTTTGCCAAGGATTTCGCAGGACTTCGTGTCCCTGACACACATAAATTGGGCTATGTATGTGTGTGTGTGACCCAATTACATACGAGTAACAGTAAATTCAGAGAAGCATTAAGGTAAAAAATAATATATATATATTACACATATTAAACTAATTAGATAAATACGTATAAACACAGGCACCTACAAATATTTACCTGTTAGCGCTATCAATTTAATATCTATAACTCTAAATTTTTCATTTAAATTCGATTTTTTTTCTTTAATTTATTATTCGCATTTCGCACAGATAAAATTAAAGTCTTCACTGTGGCCAGCGAAGCAACTGATGGATATCGCCGTTATATACGATCTGCCAAAGTCTATGACATTGAGGTAAGTCATCAAATCAAATCGGCATATTCAAATTAATAACATTTGCTCAATAATACCGTTACATTTCTTTTATCTATTGTCTAAAATTTCGTATGCAAATTTAAATTTTGTTTTTAACAAAAACAAAAAACAAAAAACGAAGTAGAAAGCGAAATTCTTTGTTTTTAACAGTTGGCAACTTAAGAATTGCTAAAGCTGAAGCTCAACTTTTTGTTATTAGAGAATTTGATTATGTACGCATGTATATATTTTATATACATACATATGTAGTATATATAAAAAACTATTAACCCGATGATGAACTCTTGCCGAGACCTATCTCGGTTTGCGGCACACTTTTATTATTTTGTATTGTCGCCTTTGTATCTGGGTCTGTATTTCTATGTATATATATGCTCATATTTATGTATATGTATGTATGTATATATGTACAAGCATCCGGCACTGGCTTCCAGATGACTTCGTCTCTGATGTGCTGCACACAGATTGGCTGAGAATTATTCTGGGGCACCATGTGTTGGTCTTCTCGGCGCGTCTCGTCTCGTCTCGTCTTGATTTTTACTTTGTGGCACATATTTAGATGTGTATTTAATCACGTCGTCCATATGCAGTAACCAATCGGCCAGTTAGACCGCAATTCAGTTCCCGAGTATGTAGTACTATTGATAGAACTCGGAACATTCCGTTTTAGTATTGCTTCGATGATTTTTACTTATCACCAAAAAGCACTGCCGGCTTCCTTAAGTAACTTAGTCTCCCATCCATGTGTGTGTGTCGCATATAGTCTTACGATCACATTCACAGAAATACAATACAAAACCAAAAAAAAAACAGAGCACAACAAAAAAAAACTCGCTGATAAGCCGGTTAGCGGCGGGCTTTTGTTCCAAAAGCATTGCTTAAATTTCATAATTTGTATTTCAAGAATTGTGTGAACTTAGCCATTTGGCTTTTGCAATATTAGCCTATTATATATGTATATTTGATTCCAAATATTGAAAGATGCTTTCAATGTTTAAAGCCGGTAAGCGCATATATATACATATATATATATATAATTTACTAGCCATATCCGTCTGTATAATCGATCAGGTATGAGCCTGACTATCCCTCACTATCAGCAGACACAAACATTCATATATATACATGATAATAATAATATCCTTACTAAAGTAAAGCATATATATAATGTTAATATTTTAAAAGAATCCGGTGTCTTTTGCTATAACAGGTGGTCACTCTGGGCTTGGGTGAAGAATGGAAAGGAGGCGATATGAAGAGTGCTGGCGGTGGCTTTAAGATTAATCTGCTGCGCAAAGCAATTGAGTCTCTCAAGGATGCTGAGGATACCATTATACTGTTTACGGACAGGTGAGACATTGCTCGTACATTTTTATATAAATGGAATTTAATTTGAGTTCTTCTGCAGCTACGATGTCATCATCACATCGACGCTCGAGGAGATTCTGAAAAAGTTTAAGGAATCCGACGCCAAGTTGCTCTTTTCGGCCGAGAAATACTGTTGGCCCGACAAGAGTCTGGCCAACAAGTATCCCGAGGTAGAGGGCAAGGCGTCCCGTTACCTGAACTCAGGCGCCTTTATTGGGTATGCGCCGCAGGTGAATGCGCTGCTGGAGGAGCCCATCGAAGACACTGGTGATGATCAGTTGTACTACACCAAAGTGTTTCTGGACGACACAAAGCGTGCCAAGCTGGAAATGAAGTTGGACACCCAGTCGAAACTGTTTCAGAATCTTCATGGCGCCAAGAATGATGTGAAACTTAAAGTGGATCTAGACAGCAATCAGGGCATACTGGAGAACATTGATTTCTTGACCAAGCCGATTATCATTCATGGCAACGGGCTGAGCAAGGTCGATTTGAATGCATATGGCAACTATCTGGCCAAAACCTTTAGCGGCATCTGCACCATCTGCATGGAGTATCTCCTCGATTTGGATGTCTGTGTGATCTTAATGTCTCGTTTATGAATTGCCAAAATTAATGTGTCCCATTTTTATTTGCAGGAACAAAATTTGCCAGTTATTACGTTGGCTGTGATGGTGCCGCAACCGGTGCCTTTTTTCGATCTGTTCCTCGCCGGCATTGAGAAGCTCAACTACCCCAAGAAGAATCTGCATCTGTTCATTTATAGCAGCGCTGCTCTCCACGACGACCTCATCACCTCCTATGTGAACAATCAGGGCAAAAGCTATGCCAGCGCCAAATTTGTACTCTCCACGGATCAACTTGATGAACGTCAAGGCAGACAGCTGGCCCTGTGAGTATTTTTCTGTAAAAAGCAATTAAACTAACTAATGTACAACTATTTTTTTTTATCAGCGATAAGGCAAAGTTGCAGCACAGCGATTACATTTTCTATGTGGATGCGGATGCGCATATTGATGACCGCGAATTGCTCCGTGTGCTGCTACGGTTGAACAAGTAAGTCTGCCGCTCGGTGGTTGGGCAAATAATAATGCGAACTGATCGTTACAGGCAATTTGCGGCGCCCATTTTCTCCAAACACCATGAGCTGTGGAGCAACTTCTGGGGTGCGCTCTCCGAGAACGGCTACTACGCGCGCTCACACGACTACGTGGACATCGTGAAGCGGGATCTAATGTAAGCCAAACGCAAAACAAAACAAAAACAAAAATGCAGCCAGATATCTACGGGGCTGCAAACAAATTTATTGCTTAAACATATGGAAATGGGCACATGAGAATGGTTCGCTTAATCGAAGGCAATGGAGAAATCGGTCTTGAAGCTGCGCCTATCAATCGAATACATATTGTCCGCCGTGCATTCGTAGAGGCCAGCGTCCATTTGTGTCGCCGGATCTATTTCGATCTTGGACTTGACGCGATCGTCGCCAATGCGCCACTCATGCACATGCATATACAGATGCTGATAGATTTCGGCGCCATCCTTGTACCAGGTGATGTGCGGACGCGGATTACCCTTGGCGACGCACAGAAACGCTATCTTATGGCCCAGCACGTACTCGAGATCAAAGTGCGAGGCCTGCAAGATTTTGGCACCCTAGCAACGAAAGATTGTTGTCCTTTTGTTCTAGCAAACGATTAATGATTAACTCACATTATTATTGTTGTAGTATTGATCCGATTCGGGATCACGATACTTGCCCGTTATGGGCAAACCAATTTGTACACGCGATTTGGTGCGTCCACGTCCACGGCCGCGGCGCGCCTCGCCCATCGGTGCGGTCAGCAGCAGCAGGCCCAGGCTCAGGCCCATGCAGATCAGCAGGCACTTCACTTGCATCCTATTGTTGAACACAATACAACACAGCAGCCCACGTTGCTGTGCGAATCTCGTCTGTGCGGCAACTGATTGGGCAGCTGTTCGCTCTGGCATCTGCTCATCCCATCCCATCCATCTAATTTGCCACAATTGGCGGCGTCGCTTGGGTCTCGCATTTTATCCAGCCAGGGTGATTCGGTTTTTGGCTTTGGTTCTCGTTTCGGTTTTTTATACTCAGCTGCATCTCCACAGGTTGTCCACATTACATATTTCACTCAATTTCATTTGATTTGATTTGCCCACTCGTTGAAACGGAATTGTGGTGCACAGTGGTGCAACTACGCTTAAACATTTGTTCAAATTTCATTTGTTCAAGTTTAATGTTTATCCGTTATGTTCATAAATATTATTTATTGATGCTGATATTTGTTGATCACTAATATTTATATTATGTATCGGTCTTTTGTTAAATGGGAGAACTAGAACTCTTCACTTGCACAGATCGACAAATCAATATATTTTCGCATACCTTTGTCCCACTGTGCAATAGATGTCAGACTATACATAACTGTTGTTTGCAGTTTGTTTGCTTATTTTGCTTGCACACATTTTAATAAAATAAATGCAAAAAAATTGTTTAAATAGGGTAATTGAGACAATTTGTCGGTTACGCACACCACAACACACCACAACACACCACACACAGCCACAGGCAGTGCACAACATTCGACGAATGGTCGAGAACACAAAATCAACTTAATTGAAATTGAAACGCAAAAAGTGATTTGAAACGCACTTGAATTTTCGAAAAAAAAAAAAATCAAATTCCAAACTCTATTGTCATTTATTTGCAAAATCTTGTTCAGCATATCAATAACTTAAAGGCTCTTAAAAATTAACCATGGCATAATCCGTGCGAAAGCCTCGACGATCAATCGCATATATATTGTCCGCCTGGCACTCGTAATAGCCTAAAAGTGAAAAAGATATAGTGAATAAATAGCGATAAATATGAAAGCTGTATGCAAATTTGTTTTTTTTTTTTTTTTCTAACTAACCTGCATCCATTTGTGTTGTTGGATCGATTTCCATTTTTGATTTAATTATTTCTGGTTCCGGATGCGTTTCGTGTACCTGTAACAAAAAAAAAAAGTCAATCAATTCCTTTGAAGCTGGCCACAAATTTGGCTCAGTTCAAACGCACCTGAAAGAAGCGATGCTGATACAATTCAGCGCCATCCTTGAACCAGGTTATAGTTGGACGTGGATTGCCTACAAATATAAGTAGTTATATCCAAGTTGAATTTTATTAATTATTTTTGAATTTTGACTCACCCTGTGCCATGCAGAAGAATGTAATCTTGCGGCCCAAAGTGTAATCCAGTTCAAAGTGCGATGATTTTATGATCTTGGCACCCTGATCAGAAATTTACGTTTATTATTTGAATATGTTTGAATCTTTGAATCGGGTAACTTACATTCTCGTGATCGTAGTAGTTGACGGCATCCTGTGATCTGTGCTGGATGACAACTGGCTTCTTGCCCGTATAATTGCGACGCAGAACATTGCGTCCACCGGTGCTTCCTATAGGAGAGGAGAAGCGAGAGAGAGGGAGACAGTTAAAGAGATACAGAGATTGTGAGAGATCTGATCAGATGATCCGTCGATCACTAACTTTGTGCCTGAACATGGCAGAGCAGCAACAACAGCAGCCAGCACTGGTTAAACCAGATACTGGTCATTTTAAATCGTTGCGAATCCGAGAGCGATCCGTTTATCCTCGTATGCCAGCGGCGAATGTTTTGTTCACACTGCGCTCAGGGTAGCCCCCTGATAAATGTGCTCTTTGTTTGTTTGTTCAAATGCTCAAATTGAATTTAATCGAGTCTGTTTCGCAGTATTCGCTACTTTCCATTTCCACAACAACATTGTTGCAGAACCCATATAGTAAATAATCGCTTTGCCACTGTGCGTCATAACATATATCTCTCTCTATCTTTTTCTCTTTTTTAGAGGCATATTCAATGTGCCACATGTGACGACCATTTATCTGATCAAGCGTAGCGCCTTCGATGCTATCAAATTTGATCACAATGATTTCGACCCTGATATGGCCATGAGCAAATCACTGCGAGATGCGGTAAGTAATTGTTTAATATATATTTCGGATTTTCAAAACATTTGTCAAAGGTTTGATTTTCTTTCAGTTTTATTCAAATTTAGTTTTTTATTTTTTGTACATACTTGTAATAATTATTTTTAAGAAATATTGATTAGAAAAAATGAATTACTATACTATACTAACTGTATACATATATCATCTTCAGGGCGTCTTCATGTATGTGAGCAATCAACGTTATCTCGGACACATGGTCAATGCAGAGAATTTCAATAGCACCGTTGTTCGTCCCGATTTCCATACGTTGTTCAGCAATCGTTATGATTGGACCATAAAATATATACATCCTAACTATTCAGCGCAGCTGAACGAGAGCATGGTTATACCACAGCCGTGTCCAGATGTCTACTGGTTCCACGTTGTGACAGATGCGTTTTGCGATGATTTGGTCGCCATATTGGAGGCGTTTGGCAGATGGTCCGATGGCAAGAACAATGACAAACGTTTGGAGGGCGGCTATGAGGCGGTGCCGACACGTGATATCCATATGCGTCAGGTGGGACTCGATCAGGTCTATCTGAAGTTCCTGCAAATGTTTGTGCGTCCGCTGCAGGAGCGCGTCTTTACCGGCTACTACCACAATGTGAGTGCAGAATTTATCGAAAATTGAAATTATGTTTTTATTAATATAAATTTTGTTTTTCCAGCCGCCACGCTCACTGATGAACTTTATGGTGCGATATAGGCCCGATGAGCAGCCGTCGTTGCGTCCACACCATGATTCATCCACGTACACGATCAACATTGCGATGAACAATGTTGGCATCGATTATGAGGGTGGTGGATGTCACTTTTTGCGCTACAACTGCTCCGTGACGGAGACAAAGAAGGGCTGGTTGCTTATGCATCCTGGCCGTTTGACCCATTTCCACGAGGGTCTGCTGGTAACTAAGGGCACACGCTACATTATGATATCGTTCATCGATCCATAGATTTTTGCTGCCATGTGCCAATCATATTTTTATACTGCCATAATGGCCGCGCTCCAAAGAATTTATGTATAGTCAAATGTAGGTGGAATATGTAAAAGCAACTCGAATCAAATCTAGTTTAGTTTTTGGAATGTGGTCAATTTTGCCTTAGTTGCCAAAAACTTCCTGGTTAAGCATATCGTTTGCCACGAAACTCCTGGGTCTGACACAAAACTATTTAAGCATTAAGTTTTTTATTCGAATCGTGTTCAACTCTCTAAAAAGAAAATAACATTAATACTTAATACTTACAAATAAAAGCAATATTAAATAACTATATGTTAAAGTCTTGCGTTGACTTTACTTATATGAAATAAAATATGTATCCGCATTTTTAAATCGACCGCGAAACTCAAAGCCGTTACATTACATTTGTGTGTTAAAAGATAACAGCTCAGGGCCTGCTGTTATTGGCAGCCCTCTGTTAGCGCAAGCACAGCTGTGTCTGCCATAAGCCTTTAACAGCATACACCCCCACACAAATGTAAAGTGACATGTATAAGCTGCAGATAAGAGCACTTAAATTCTTAACATGCATATTTATTTCATATACCAATTGGAAAAGGTTCCACAATTTATAATATGTGTACATTTGTATATGGAAATAACACTTTAAACATATGCGAGCATAAATTGCTGGCGCGCAGTGTAAAAAGGGGGTATCAAAATGCTGGTGGAGCAGCGGTTTCTTGTTTCCGTTCCGTTTCGCCTTGCATTCAGTCGCATTCGGAATAACAGTACGTGCGGGTGAGATAGCAGCGTGCGTATCGCCGTGCGGTTTCTCGTAAATCTACAGTTAGTTTTAGCTAGGCAGTTGGCGCGCCTGGACAACGACAACGTAAACTGTGTTTGGAGTGTCTTTAAATAAGCATAACAAGCAACTCCGTCGTCAAATCATCTCTGCGTGCGGTCGCCGTTAGAATTATAAATACACATATAAATATTAACATATATATATATATGCGTATGTATGTATCTCAATTGAATAAGTATTTAAAACGCCGCATCCTGTGAGAAAAGTGAAACAAAAAAAAAAGCAAAAGGGCAAGGCAAAAAAAAGTTTTGTTATTGGCAGCAGACATTGCCTCTCTTTGCCGCAGGCTCTCGTATGAGTTCTCTCTCTCGCTCTTTCTGTCTCTATCTCCCCAATTGTCGTATTGCTCTATCTCTATCCATCCGCTCAACGGCTCATTCGATTTTCCTTCTGTTTCTTCCGCGTGTGCGTGTGCTGCTTATTGTTGTTGTTGTTGCTGCTTTTTCCCGTTTCATTTGCCTATATTTTTGTTTTTTTTACTATTTTATTTACACTTTTCGGTTATAGGTGCGCGCTTCGAAGGAGAATGCTCGGGTGAAAAGGGGCGCGCTTATTGCTCACACCTGACTTTCCTATTTATTTTTTTTTTGTCGACTGCCTGCCCCTGTTCGCAAGTTGCTCTGGCAACAACAAAACAACAATAACAACACGAGTCACGAGATTATATTATTTCCACTTCCCTTTTATGTATGAAACAACACGAAAACTTATCAAAAATAAGAACGTGCCAAAAAAAGAAACCATTTTAACCGTTTAAAATTTATCGCAACAACAACAACAGCAACAACATTTGCAACTACACACCTGCAAATGATCAGGCGAAACAAAACCGAAAGTTGTCGATTTGTTGCTTAATGAGAATGGCACAAAGTGGAGCCATCAGAAGTGTCGCTGCTGACGCCGTGCGAAACGTTCGTGTTCCGCCCAACCAGACTGCGACTGGCAGCCATCCCATCCATCCCTCGAGGTGAGTGCACATATGTGTTAGTATTTCTGTGTGTGTGTGCGTCTACTTATGGATGTTATATCTCCATTAGCACCCATTAGCAGCTGCTAATTGGGGTGGCGAACTGTGAAAAAAGCTGCTAACCAAAGAAAATAGGAGAGAATGGAAGGGGAATAGGGCATAGGGTGCTTCGGGGAGCTCAGGCGACAATTGTTTTAGGGATTAAAGAGACCCAGAGCTAATAAGAACAACAACAACCGACAAGCGCTAAAATTATTTACTCACAAAATCGATTCGAGTAAGTTTCTTCTTCCTTAATGTGTATATATTGAACAATATTTAATATATGTGAAACACATTTTTTAATTATAACTGTCTACGTAACTAGTGCAGGAAGTCTTGAATAATTTATACTTTTTTATAAATATTAAAATATATTCTTTTCATTTGCTTAGTTCTAGTTGTGATTGATTTTTACAAAAATTATAATTAGCTGTTTTGTACTGAAAAATGTATGTTAAAGAAAACTCAAATCGGTACTCGAATAACAAGGGACTTGTGCTTTAGGAATATACATTCCCTTTGGCCACGTATAATATGCAAATGGCTGATGGGGATGTCCTGTTGACTGGCCTGGCCTGGCCTGGTGCTCCTTCTGCCGCCCTTCCTCCCTCCCTCCCACTCCTTTGCAACATGTGCGTGCGTGCGAAATCTACGCGCACAAAAAAATTATTAACAAAGGCTCCCCCGAGGTGCGACTGAGGATGAGATGTACACACACATACACGCAAACCCACACCTATGTATGTGCATATGTAGACCAAATGCGGGAGGCGTTTCGTCGCCTTCAAGCCCTCGGGACAGACGCAGTGCGGCTGTCGAGCATGAACCCCGAGCAACGCTCCCTGCAACGCCTCTGCCCCGGTTAATGGAATTTAAGTGTGTGTGTGTGTGTGTGTTTGTGTGTAAGTGTGTAAGTGTGTAAGTGTGTGCCCCAAAGAGTCGAGTAATTTGTGTCACGTTTTAATTTTTCACGCGGCTCGGGAGGATATGGTAACTAACACACACATATAGTATATATACATAGTATATATATATATATATATGTATACATGTATTATATGTGTTGTGCCTCCCCTCGCTGTGATTATGTCAATTAAGATTGCGTAGACCTCTTGTTTAGTTTCAGTTTCAGTTTCTGTTTCTGTTTTTACAACATTCAAAAGAATTTATTGTGTGCTTTGTTGCTTATGTTGTAATGCTTGTTTCGTGTTTACGGATTTTATACACATTTTATTGCGT
Source organism: Drosophila paracracens (assembly GCA_035044025.1). Taxonomy (NCBI): domain Eukaryota; kingdom Metazoa; phylum Arthropoda; class Insecta; order Diptera; family Drosophilidae; genus Drosophila; species Drosophila paracracens. Next base: position 4,281,002 of record JAWNMN010000192.1, on the reverse strand, counting down.
TTTGCATACTGAAGAATAGATGTTTTAAGGATAACTATCTGATAGTTTAAGATATCAAAACAAATACCAAATGCTAAGAATTGGGTTCAATTAAATAAGAGATGCTTTTTGGGTTTATTTGAGATTATTTTGCGATAGCAAAAAGAGCAGCTGAGAGGCAGATAGTTTGACTGCCTGGCTTGCTGCCACAAAAGATGACAAAATATGCCAGGGCAACGTTTAAGCCATTTGTGAAAGCTGTTTACGCCGCACATTGCAAACATTGCTCGAAATGTTCATTCCACTGTTTTGCCACAGTCAGAATTCTGCTGTCAGCTGTCAAGCAGCTCAAAAGTTTATAGGAGAAACTACCACAAGCTAACACACAAAAAGTATCCGCAGGCGACTTTTCTTCATCTTTTCTTCGGCTTAGCTTTTGATGGATGGCAAAATATGTAAGCCACAAATTGTGTACTTTATAGAAAGACAAGTATTGTTTGAATAAACTAGTTTATATTATTTTTAATCGGCTTAATACTTTGAAACTAAGAGAGAGGCAAAACTATTGCGTTTCAAAGATAACTTGACTTAAAAATCCAAATCTTTGTTCCCTTCTATCAATCATTCGAACTTTATCAAGTAAAATAGCATATGTTTCAGTTACATATGTACATATTTTTCTTTGTAAGAATTTTCCGGCTCAGCGATTCCGGCTCTCTTTTTCTTGGGCACGCAAATTATTTGATGGATTCGTTGTCCCATTCCAGACGTTTCCGCTCGGGGTGTTCCGACTGCGGACAGGGAACAGGACATGAATATCAACAGCAACAACAACAACAAAAAAGAGCGGGAAGAGGACTTCACTCAATTTGACAAACATGACTCAGAAAGCCCCGGAGCTGGCCTGGACAGACACTCAAGCGGTTGAGCAACTGCGCGACAGGACCTATACCTATCCTGCCTCCTTGCTATGCTCGTCCTCGCTGCCTGCCACTGGCAATTACATTTTGAAAATGCCATTTCGAAAGCTATTTTGTGCACCTATGCGCACGTCCAACGACAAACAAGGACTGACTGACTACCTCCTAAAAACTGTCGCAGCACATCGGTCATAACTTCACACAAAATGCGCCTTAATTGAATTCGACGAGTTGATGGCTGTGAACCAACAATCCGACTGCGTTTGCACAAAAAGCTATGCCAAAAATACTATCCACAGTTATAACTTTATCAAAAATGATTCAATTGAAAAACAAAAATGCAAAAAGTGTTGGAGGAACAAAATTTACAAATGCTGTTGCAAAATAAAGCTGAGCCGATTTTGAAGCAGCAACAACTTAATCGTCATAATTATAATGTATTTAACTTTGAGTTTACCTTTAACGTGACTCCAAAAAAAAAAAAAAAATACACAGCCCAGTCGCACAGTGTTTCTTTAGTTTTTCCAGTGTAACTCTGCCACTCATGTGCTGGCAAGGGGCAAGCAATGTGTGTATGTGTGTGTGTGTTTATGTGGCTGCAGGTTATTCAATTTTGTGCGCCTTTGTTTTGCTTGCCACTTTCGCATGCCGCTGCATTACTTGAGTCGCCTGCTGCCAACTTTGTCATCGTCGGCCAGTGGCAGCAGTTGCCCCTTGGAGCATTCAAGGACCCAGCTTGCTCCTCTTGGCCGCCAGTCAAGTGGGTCTCTCACCCCCATTCCCATGCCCACTCCGATCCGACTTGAACTCGTTTCGCTTTGGACTTTGGGCAAAACTTTGCCTGCATTGAAATTTTTCACATTTTTCTCTCTCCCTCTCTCGCTCTCTCTCTCTCTTGCTCTGTCTGCATTGTTTTTCTTATTGTAATTGAATTGGCAAATTTGACAATTTTTCACTTTTTCTCCGTTGGCGCACAGCTCGATTTGCCAAAAGAAATGGAATTTTCTTTTATAATTTGATGGAAAGACATTTGCTATAGCTGCCGCAGCACCCAAAATCGATTATCTAACAAAGTTAGCAGGAAATACAAGCACATGAAGAGCCCTTGAAAAACTACAGCAATAAATCCGAATATGAAATATGATAAGATATTTATTTTTATCATGTAATTGACTTATGCAATCCAAATATGACTTTGTGCAGGTACATTTTCAGCTAAATCGAAAATGCATACATATACCCCCAAATAACATTAAGAACGACTATTTAATACCCTTAACCCTTTCAAAATAGGTTAAAAGAGAAAGTATAAATAATGTTCTAGAAGAACTGGTATATATCACTTTTTATGACATCCTTTTGTAATTTTTACATTTGTTGGTTTTTTTTTTGGCTTTTTATGTTCCTCGAAAAGCTTAAGACGGAGAATAGAATTCCATTTAATTTCATTTCATTTATTTTAATGATGAAAAAAACCCAATCATCTTTCACAACATGGAACTCATTGAAAGTGGATAAATAGACCGCATAAATTTTTTATACTTATATGTTCTTGATTAGCCAATTTAGCCACGAGTGTATGAAGTAGAGACTTCAAATGTGAAATGCCATACGCAGCTCGAGTTTATTAGAGCTTATCGATAATTGCATATCGATTCAAATCTATTTCCATTCAAGTACAATTTTGAATTAATAAAGCACTTTTCGCTTTGCTCGAAGACCAAATGTAATAGGTGTCGGTGTGCAAATAAAACACGTTGAGTGGTTGCAAGCTTAAAAGCCAACTTGCTGCAAAGACTTGAAATTGCAATTCCATACTCACAATGCACCACTTGCGATATATGCATATGTATATATATATATATATGTGTGTGTTTATATATGTTTTGCGATTATAAGCCACAAACAGTTCGAAACTTCCGTTTCATTGTACAGTAGTACACAGAATGTAGTACATATACATATGTACATTTACACACACATTGCTTGTAGACCGCTATTTATGCTGTTCATGCAGAACAAAAACATAAAATGCGAACAGCAAAAAAAAGAGAAAAAATAAAAACAACAGCAACAACAACAACAACAACAACAATAACAACAAAGACAAAAAGAATACGAATGAAAGCAGAGCTAAACCTTAACATAACAAGTGATGAATTTATGGTTATCAGTATGAAACATATATATATATATATATATGTATATATACCATGTCCATTTAGAGGCCGCTATAGAAAATGAATTCTAATGGGTTAAGCGTTACTTTCCATATCAGTATGCGTTCTTATATGGGTATATGGTTACAGACCCACATACATACAAACATACTTACTATATTTATATATATTTCTTTGCATATATCATTTTTGTTTTATCACAAATTACCGAATCGCTTAAGTCGTAATGTTTTTTTCTATATATGTATACAAATGAGTAAAATACTTTTCTAGTATTTAGCTATCGCTAAACCTAGACAAATTCTATCTATCCATAACTGTTTAATCAATTATTGTTGTGCCTCGACTTCAACCGATATACTTTCTTTATCAATCAGCTATCATATCAATAACACATGATAAGTAATCATAGGAAAAAACTGCAAATTCCCATGAAAATGAAGTGCAATTTAAATGCAAATTTTACAAAAATTCCAGTCATTTTTGCGAATTGCAAATGTCTCACAAATCGTTCGGATTGGAAATATGTGCCAGCAAAAAAAAAGAGAGATATTTATATATATATAAATACAAATCGCAGAAAAATTTTTGTCTCAGTCGTTTGAGCTTTGCTTTGATGATTTGTGTATTGAAAAGGTAAGGCAAAAAAAAATTGCAAACACATCATTTACATAGCAATTAAACGCAAAGTTTCAGCCATAATATATAATTTGTCTATATATATACATATTTGGTTCGTCGGAGATTTGTCTTTCGGCGATTTTCAGTTACTGCTCAACTTCTGCTGTACATCCTTCAAAGGACTAGCCTTTTGTGTCATTCAACCTAATTAATCTTTGTTCGTATCTTAGCAACTACTTGAAATGGTCAATAAGCTTGTGGACCATTCGCTTATCAAATCAATGGATAACGAAGGACTGTCGCTAAGGATGCCTGAATCTAGTTTACAAAGAAAGATCCAATCTCTTAGTTTATTATGCAGCTGTTATGGCCAACTGGGTATTCTTTTTCTTTCAGTAAAACATGAATTTTAAACTGTTTTTGCATTCATTTTTTTTAATTATATAACTATTTATTCCATGGCTTCAATTAACTTAAAATTAAAACATTTTTTTTAAGTAGAAAAAGTATTAATTGGTTTACATTGCAACAAAAATCCTCCAACAACGACAAATTCACATTTTGTTGGGGTTTTCGTTCGCAATTATTTTTATCAATCTATTTTATGCAATATAGATTTGTATATATTGATAAGCGATAGTTTATTATGAAGATAAGTATTACCCACTGATAGTTCCTTGTAATTCCTAGTAATTCGTGTCTGTAATCAAACGCAAAGCTCTATAGAGTGTTATACAAACATTGAGGAAGGCGACAAATACCTAATTGATCGGAAGTTATTAAATGGCACGGAATTACTAAACTTGGTATTTGGACAAATTATGATGACTCCTAAATATATAAGAATTTTATGAGCTTCTTTTGATTGTTGAGTCAACGTTATTTATCGCGGGGTATAATGCAATATCTTATAATATGCCTGCCACACCTATTTTTCCTGCTAGTTTTCTGCCTCAATCCATCAACATTTTCATAAACTGTTGCTGTTTGGGGCCTTGGGGCCCAAAACAAACTTGTTGTTGGAATGGGGGAGTAGCAACAGTTGCCCCATCGACTACCCCAAAAAGAAAGGCAGACAACATTTGTGATTCCTGTCCCTGGGCCTGTGCGTGCCTTCGGTTGATGATGGCTTTTTAGGCCTCCTTTGTTCAGCACGGAAATCAACGAAATCCCTTCAGACCCACATTTAAATACAATGGGTTGCATTTGAAAAATGTAAAAATAAAAAATGTTTGAATAACTTAATATATAATAACTTAATATCATCAAATTTAGTTAAGTGGGGATTGCATTTGCGTACCGAACAGAGTTTTTAAGGTTGCTGAATAAATTTCTATTATATTATTATATATTTGCTGTCCACTGTCGAACACCCGTTTTGACAACTATGTTGGACATTAGGCTAATTGATAAAGACTAGCGATAAGCCCTTAACCCTTATACCCTTGCCGGCCTAAATTGCTTCTCATCAGTTTTGTGGAGTTGGCTTTGATTTGGGCATTTATCTGTCAAATAACTTTGAATTGGCTATTTCAAATAATTATGTGAATCCTTTTTTGTTATTGTCATATTTAGGCTACCAATTGGAACTTCCAATTTTATATGTCCTGAACCCAATGAAAATGTGAAATGGTTTATAACGTAGTAGGAACTTTTCAGTTTTTGGTCTTTTTGATTTGAATATCTGAAGATGTCGAAATGACGAATAGATGCAGGTGATTTGTACTGTTCTCCAATTCTCAATTCATATTACACTTCCATCATTTTCATATCCTTGCTCCAAACCCAAGAAGGAGCCGAATCCTTTACGGTATGTTGCTCAAGACCTGTTGAAATTCTCTTGACCGTTGATTCGCTGCTGAATAACTGTCCGTCCAGGAACACCCGGAGTATCTCCAAAAGGATCGCCATCTAATTCGGGTTTCTTCATTTAATTCCTTCGATTTCTGTTCACATTTAATTTCATCGTTTTGTATTTAGGATATTTGTTGCTCCTTTGCCGCAATGATTTTCTTTTGTGCCTCTAGCTGATTGCGTCATCAATTGGATCGTATCGATATTTATTTAAAGTAACACCAAAATCAAAGTTAAAATTGGCCGCATTACTATCAGGTGGCGTAATCGTTTTCCGTAAGCATAAATAATAATAATCGAAGCGGTTGTAAATAAATATATATTTATATAAATGTGTGGGTATTTTGCAACGTTCAGTTATCTACGATTGCGTCAGTACTTACTTACTTCTAGTAAATGAAAGTTTTTAAAAATGTGTCGTATTTTTTTAAGAATTTATTTATAATAATGTAAATAATTGAATCAAAACTGTTTGAGAAACGTAGGAAAAATTTAATTTTTATATTTATTCATTTAACATTATATAAATAATATAATTGAATAATTAGTATCATAAGATAAGCCATGGAAATTGGCTACTTCTATCTTATCGACATATTTTGATGAATATTCGAATTGATATAGATAAGCAAATATTAATATTTGGATGCAATATTCGATTATTGTCAGCTGTGAGGTTAATTAACTTAATGTATCTTGGAGTATACAGTAAATGTTAATGGATTACGTTAATCGTAAAAGAAATTGTCATTATTCCCACTGGTTTCACTGCGTTTCGATTACTATTCGAGCATATAAATATGCCATCAAATATTTGAGCATTTCTATTCGATCTGATATACGAATGTGCCGGATACACTGTAATTGGTTGGGGCATGAACAATGTTTGGTAGTTCTCTTAGCTAATCCATTAAATTTGAAATATGATTTCGCTAGTGAACTCACAATCACATTACATTTCGGACAAATGCAATAAGTTTGGTGCCAAGTCGTGAACTGGATCTGGGTATGTGTTTGGGTCAGGGCTAGTCGGGGCCAACCAGAGCAGAGCAGAGCAGATACAAATCATGCGAAGCGTTGGCTTTCTTCACACGACTCGATTTCACATTGGCTCCTCGTCGTCTCGGCTCCTTTTGTGGTGCTTGTAGTTGCTGCTTGTGAATCCCTTGACACCCTCACCGGAACCCAGGCCACCACAAATATTACGCAATTGTTGATGCCACCCACACATCAAAATGGATGGCATCATCCAGCTGAGATCTGCTCTCCACAGTGGTGTGTGCCTGACAGAAGTAAAAAGAAATAGAGCTGAAAAATAGCTTCGCACATTTAAAGAGCATTATCCATTTGGGTTTGGTTATGCAGTGGGAATTTAATTCGAATTTCTTCTTTATGTACAGCATATTAATGACAAAACGATATATACGAGTATATGTATATGTACTTCCCTAGGGTTTGTCGGGCAAATTGCTTTCGTTTCAGTGTTGGACAACCTCACACAATATTATGTGGGTGGTTATTTTTACTGTTCTGAATCGGAATACCACAATGTTACGTTCAAGGACATGGCATCCGGGTCTAAAGTGCGACAACTGTGCCCCCCTGCTGTTATCCCAGCAGCCAGTACCAGTTCCCCTCGCTTCCCCTAAGGGAGATGGCAAAGGTATCATTCCACTCGGAGTTCTCCACTTGGCGCCCACTTTTCGTATTTTGCTTTCCACTTTTAATATCCATCTACATTGTGTTCTTGTTTATGAATGTGTGTGTGTGTGTGTGTGTGTGTGGTTGTGTGTGTGAGCTTGTTTCTTTCCCTTTATTTGTAATTTTGTATGTCCGTGTGTCTGCATGGAGCACAGAGGGCGGACAGAATTGTCATGTAAATGGGTTAAGTTCTGACACTAAATTGTTTTTACAATGGCTTTTTGCTTTGCGCTTCTTTTCCAACTTGGCTTTATTGCTTTGACATGTTGTTAAATGAATTTTCATTAAACATTTTTGCCGGTCTGTCAAGCAGCCTGCAAAACACTCCTTTTGCAGCATACATTTTCCCATTTCCATATCAATTGCCAAAAAAACCAGATTTGCAACAAATGTTTGTCTTTGATATTTTTCTTGTTGTTTATGCATTTGCCACTTGCTTTGAATGCAATTTAAATTGAGATTCTTTGCTGGCATTCCCAGCTTTGAAAAGTTCTCAAAAATTGCACAATTCTTTGCTTGCAATTTAAATTGAAATGGAGATTCTTTGCTGGCATTCCCAGTTTCCAAGTTTGCTTGCGTGAGTTATGTATGCGAACTTCTATGTTTTGGGGCATGGAGAAATGCAGCAAAGAGTACCTGAAAATCATGAACTCTGATCTCGCGTGCAGTGTTAATTGCAGAAGCAAACTTGCCATTAACTTAACACACAGCTAAACTGGGTAAGAACTAATGCAAGCTGCGTATGGCAAAAAAAAAAAAAAAAAAAAAAGCGGCGCCCAACTTTTGCAAGCGTGCTGCGCACCAAGCAAAAAGATTTTAAATTGGCCATTGAACTTTCATATCAGCAATGGCTGAAATAATTTATATTTTTTTAAATGCTTAAACACGCGAACAAGCAACAGCCACGCCCACTTATGCATAATCGGCAGACTTGTTGAAAATCAACAACAATAACAATAAACAGCATTAAAGTGGGTGAACAAGTCAAAGAAGTTAACAAATTGACTTGGCTTCGGAAAACTGTTTCATATCGATTTATCTCTAGACAACAGATAATACAACTTTCTACAGGGAACTTCGCACTTTGCCTTTTTAGTAGCAGTAATTAATTTGTTTATTGGAATTCTGGCATAATTGACAACTAATCAGCATTTAGCAATTAGAAGACAAGAAACAAAGTTTTTTTTTTATCGCTTCCCCGTTATCTAACTCAATTAGAGAAAAACAGCACAATTTGATAAATACATTTTTGAGTAATTTTGCTTTGTTTTGTTTTGATTTGATTAATTAATGAATATTTACATTTTTTTTTATATAAATAAATCTAGTATCTGGATAGCACTTTTGTGCGTCGAAATTACGAAATGATTTTTAATCTCGGGTTTTTTTTTTTGGGCAATCTGTTCAACCTTCATTCAAATTGTATATGACAGCTGGGTTTTAATATTTTTTGAATTTTTTCAGTGTGCACGTAAGCTTTGCTTTATGATATGATTTGTATCAATGATTGATTTATTAATGTTTGTAATATTTTCTTGGCGTTTTTTTTTTTCAGTTGCGTCATACGCTAAACTATGGAAAGACACGCAATAAATGTGAGTAACATAAGTAAATAAAATATGATGTTGCTTAATGGTGTTTGAATTTTACTTAGATACCAGTGCTTTGCCGTTTATTGCCCCGACCACAGCGTAAAACAATCAGAAAATAAAGAAAAAATCACAGTTGGAGAATAATGCTTGTGAGGCAAGCAGAGAAATATAAATCAGCAAAGGATACACATAATATTCGAAAGTTGCAGCAGCCAAAGCCAAACGAATGAAATCAAAATACCAAAGACAAGTTACAAGACCAAACCGAAAAAAACCAAAAGCAGCAGCAAAACGACGATTAACAATATATGCTTCAGACACGGGCCAAAGATACGAAGATGAGTGGAAGCCTCAGCAACAAAATGGCTCTGGGTAAATCCATTAAAATGTACCTGACCATATTCATAGCCACGACTTGCATCTATATGGTACTATATCAGTACAACATGTCGCGACAACCGCTCGCCGCCAACGAGGTCGTCAAGGTGAGTGTATTCCAAATGGAAATTGTGTAGATACTTACTTTATAGATAGCATATATGATAAGACGGCACCTCACCCACCTTATATTTGCCATGTTATGTTTGGCCTTGAGGAAATTGCAAGTTCGACGTGTTAGCCAAGTAGTACAGTAAAAAGCACACGATAATGACCGGTAGTTTTCAAAGATGCACACTTTTCTCGAATGCATCCATTCACATATTGAAGTAGTCGAAACCTAATACGTGTCTAGATATCTATTTAAATCTATATATAGATTTTAAGCAAACTGAATAATTGTTTGCATGCTTGACAGTTCAGTTGATGCTCCCATATAGAGTCGTAGTCTTAGTCTGGGAACATTTAACAGGCGATTGGCCTCGTCAGCCCTGTCAAGCATGCAACATTCAGAAAACTCTCTTGGCCAGCCAGCTATTATAGATAGTTTTTTGGTCTATGTGTCTATACATTATACATCAGCCTCATTTGACAATGTATCCTTTGTTCTCGTTCTCTACTCTATGCCTTAACAACATCAAATAATAATAGCAACCAGAAAAGTCATCATCATCATCATCATCATCGTCATCGTCATACATCGCATCATTTTTGTGGGCACCAATGCCAAACAGCTCCACAAACTCCACGCAAAATACTACAATGGGAGTGGGAGTGGGAGAGGTGCATGGCGGTGGTGGTGGATCTAATGTCACATACTCCTCCATCGCATCCAGTTCTGGTCCTGTTTCTGCCTCCGGTTCGTCCTACTTCTTCTACTCGACGGTTTCATTGCCACAGACATTGTCATCGGCTTCAGATGCCAACAATAACAAAAGCATCTCGACAACAACAACCAGAACAACAGCGACTGCTGCAACATCAACAACAACATCAACAACAACAACAACATCAACAACAACAGCTGCAAATCAAAAACTAAAAACAACAAGAATCTCCAAACCAAGCAGCGCACAGAACTCAATAAGAAAATCAACGGGTGTCAGTCCTAAAATTCGTTCAAAATTTGTTGCTGTCTCCGAACCCGTAAATATTTGTTTATTACCATACAACTACAACCACTTCACACACACACTCACGCACACACACACACACTACAAAAGTAGTTGCAACTAACCAATTAGCTTTAAGTCACATTTTATGTTCTTGCTTTACATGTTTCTGTAATAAGTATCTTTCATATAAGTGCATCGTATACATACATATACACATACAATAGATATATATATACATGCATATATGTATGTATAGGACATGGAGATAGTTCAGTTACTTGTTTACTTTGTAACTGGAATTTCTGTAATTCCAGTTGCCCTGCTTGCTTCATTGGCGCCAATCGCTTTGGCCTTGTTTTGCCTTGTTTGTTTCTCTTACACATTTTCCAATTTTCTTAATTCCTTTTGTTCATATTCATTGGAACTAAGTGGGTGGCAGCCTCCCTGCAGGGAACTGTTATCCGTTCATTTTCCATGTAGTTAATATGTAGTTTTCAAAGTAGACAGCAGGACTCCTCCTGCCAACAGGACTCCTCCTGCCAACAGGACTCCTCCTGCCAATAGGACTCCTCCTGCCAACGTTCGCTCTCTATTGCAAAAATGTTCATTTTAGTGCTTTTTTTTCTTTAAATTTTCACTATTTCAAATATTTCGCAAGTGGCGCATTTTCAAATTGGTCAAATAAATTGCATTTTCACAAAAAATGCAATTTTGCTTGCAAAGCCATGTAGATTTTTGCAAATTGCAATCATGTGCAAATATGAACTGACTGCTAAAATATTCGTAAAAATTTAAGAATCGATATTCGATATTTTATATATTTTATATTTATAGTTTTATATTTTATTTATTTATATTTATTTTATTGAATCTAATCAAAGTGAGCAAAGCGTAAAACTAAGTAACTGAAAGAAGCAACTCCGATCCTATAAATTTGATATACAATATACCCTAAATAAAATAATATTATATATATATATTAATAATATTAGCAAGCCTACTAGATATTTAAAAGATAGTGTCCAGGATATCTTCCATTCCATTGAGCATTCTAACTTGATATTACTCCTGATCCACTTTGCAAGTGGTAGGAAAATGCGAATTGCTGTTGTAGAAATTTAATGAAAAATCATTTGTTTCATTGATTTTGGCTTAGGTTCGAGTATGGCACGTAATAAATGTAATGCGATTATGTCAAGTGCTTTTTAACATCATTTACATAGCTTTAGATCTACCTAACACACACACACACACACAGCCATAATAATGAATTGATTGATGGGGATGACCTTACAACAGACGTGCACACAATACCAGAGTATGCAACGCATTACAATTGTGAACTGTGAAAACGTTGCACTCAAAATCAAATTCATATTCATAGCTCTGTTAGGTTAAGTTAAGTAGTTGTATCTGTGTCCATTCGTTGAATGTTGCTGGCCATTCACTAATTTTGTGTATAGCACCAAATTGCCAAATTGGCTTATTTTCTAAACAAAGTTTCGCACAACATTGGTGGCTACTCCTATTATGAACTGTGTGCATGGCATCGCTTTTTAGGTTAATCAGTTGTCAGCTGACACCAGATTATAAATAATATGCAAACAAAAAGATACGCTATAAAAAAATTGGATGCATGAGTCTAATTTGAAAATTGCGCATTGCACATTGAAACCGAAAGAACCGAAACCGCGTTACAACAACAACAACAACAACAACTACTGCCATTGAATGGCATCAAACTAGTGGGTGTTCCAATTGGACCAGGGAGCAGGCAGCAAGGGGTGGTGGGGTGGCGGCCTGACCATGCGGATGATGATCCAGATTCTGAATGCAATGCAAAATGCAAGCCAATTGAAAAAGATTCGCTCATTTGTGGATTTCTCCTAGTTAGCAGCTATAACTAAAAATGCTCTACAGTCAATGTCAAAGGCAGGGGTCCATTGCTTAATATCAAGTGGTTTGAGTAAGTGCCAAGAATTGGCATCATCTTCAATGTGACAACAACAACAAAAAAAACACATAAATGTTGAGAAAATGCTATTTATTAAACAATATTAAATGATTTTTTCAATCTAAATCTTTTCCCTCTTTTTGCTTAGACTTATAACTAATATATGATAAGAATTGAATATTAATTTGAATAACCATTCTGCATGCTCCTCTCTTTAGTAGCAACTACTTTGCATGATATTCTAGTATTATTATTATAACTATTTTTTCTTTTCAATTGCATTTGTGTGCTTCAGCGCACTTTTATTTATTAGAATGTCTATGTTTATTTTGCATACAAATTTGAATGCAGTTTTGTGTGTCAACAGTGGACAATTTTCAAAGTGCGCTATATTTATTTGCAGCACTTATATATATATATATCTATATATATATATGTATGTGTTTGTTATTTGAGTGGCCAGCTAAGCCCGGTAAGCTAGTCAACTGTTTAACTAGTTAACTGCTTGGCTGTGGATTAATTTGCATAATTGCTCATAAAAAAGGGAGCTTGCGCCGCGTTACGCATGTAAGCATAGACACACTTTATAAACGAGAATGGAGAACATATATATTATATATATATTTTTGTTGGCATAAAATAATATGTAGCGCTTGTCTTCCCTAATAGCCGCCACTGTATATTATTACGCCCACTTATCGTCGTCCCGAGCAGCTGGCGGAGCTGACACGACTCGGCTACACGCTAAAGCATGTGCTCAACCTGCTCTGGCTGGTCATCGAGGATGCGAACCGGACGAATCCGTTGGTCGCGCACACCCTGGACCGCATTGGTGTTCCCTACGAGTACCTGGTTGGTGAGTATTGGTCTGTCATTAACATGATTGTCGTTCATTTGAGTGCTATTAACGACCTTGCATACAACCCACACACAACACCACATTACACACCACAACACACCACACCCACACAGCGCCGATGCCCGAGCAGTATAAGCTGACGAAGCGTGCCAAGCCCCGCGGTGTCTCCAATCGGAATCGGGGACTCGATTATCTACGTGCCAATGCCACCGAGGGTGTCCTCTACTTTGCCGACGATGATAACACCTACGATATTAACATATTTGAACAGGTGTGTAACTGAAAAGGTCACAGCTACAAATACCACCCAACTGTCAATGAATGCACTCGAATTTAGAATGAATTAAGTTTGCTCTGGCAAACTTAAAACAAGAGGAATCCTGAGTGCTTACCATTAATATTCAATTAATCAATTTATCAATAAATATATACTGAATAAATCTCTGGATTCTCATACAGATGCGCTATACCAAAAAGGTGGCAATGTGGCCCGTTGGCCTGGTGACTAAAACCGGCGTCAGCAGTCCCATTATACGTGCGGGTAAGCTGGATGGCTACTATGATGGCTGGATCGGTGGGCGCAAGTATCCAGTTGATATGGCCGGTTTTGCGGTGAGCGTCAAGTTCCTGCACGAGCGGCCGAAAGCAAAGATGCCCTTCAAGCCGGGCTACGAGGAGGATGGGTTTCTGCGCAGTCTGGCGCCGCTGCAGAACAATGAAATTGAACTGCTCGCCGACGAGTGCCGGGATGTAAGTGTTATTGATTATCCTTTAACGAAACTGAACCCTACAATATTTTATAATTGTTGTACTCTCAGATACTCACCTGGCACACGCAGACGAAAAAGAATCCAGCTGCTCTGCCGTTCAACATTACGCGCTACGGCAACACGAATCTGGCGTCCATTGAGAAGCTGCTGGTGCGCCCGTAGAACGGTGCAATGGGACTTAGGATTAGTTAGGATATTACATAACATATTTGCGATTACGATTGTGTACGCAGCGAGTGAGCTCACAAAGTGTCCATGACTTTAAACAGTTGTACAGGTACAATCTTGTGTTTAAGTCGTCCCTCTAAACCGACTATTATTCATTTTGCACAGAGAAAAGCCTGCATATTATTATTAACGTAATCACAATGTACCACATACGGATACTACAGATAGACGCATAAATATATGTACGTAACTTAGTTAAGCTCTAAGCGCACAACTTTATATGATATTTGCAAGGATGGCCAGCTTGATTTGACCCCAGCCGGCATAATTTACATAGTTGCACAGATCTATATATATATATATATATGAATATTTGTATTGTATATTATAATGTCCTCGATATATTTTGTACATATTTGCAATACACGATCATGGTTTAAGCAAAGACTCAATCCAAGATGGTAAATTTTGTATAAGTAAAAAGTATTTAAGTGCATTACTTTATGAAAGACAACCGCCTAAAGTTAAGGTTTAGTTCTTAAGTTGAAATATTTTTCAATCATGATAATCGCTTACGTGTTTATTTAGTTTGCGTAAATCACTTAAAACTCACTATACCAAAGGTTTCTGTTCCTAATACAATACAATATTATTTCGTTTTCACTGTGAAACTTGCGTTCACCATGGTTAAAATTCTGCAATCAAAAAGCATTAATTACTTAAATTTGCAAAAAGAAATTGTGGCAGCGCGTGTTGAGAACAAGGTGTTTTGCGTCTAAAGTAGGGCATTATTTACACAACTGAACTGAAAACAAACAACACCCAAAATATTGGCCACAATCATTTCAATGATGCTTTGTTGACACACACACACATCAAGCCGTTGCTCCAGACCCCCAATATGCAGACAGACAGGCAGAGAGGCGGACAGATAAAAAAGAGCCCCTTGGCTTGGGTTGGGTTGGGCTGGCGTGGGTCACAAATCGCGTGACAACTGATACCAATGAACAGTAAAAGCTGCAAATAGTTTCAGAAATTACCGAAAAGGCAACAACACATTTCAGATAATGGTCTTGCTGATGGAATTCAATTACAAAAAGTGCAAATACTTGCAGTGAAACATAAATAAAAGAAAAGAAAATGAAATAAATACCAAACAATCTATACAAATTATTTGAATTTTAGTTAAACCTACCTTAGCCATATATTTTAATTAAAACAACCAAAAGAAAAAAACACTCAAACAAAATAATCAACTTTTAATATGAGTTATAAAGATTGTGCACAGAAACTATGCAAATAACGCTATGTAAATATAAAAAATTAAGAAATTACTCACAAGATGACAAAATGCTATATGTAATACAAATTTCTACAATTTATACAACTGCATATATACAAATTAAGTATTTATGTACAAGTATTAACAATATTTAGTTAGGAAATTACAAAATCTTTAAAAAGTAATTATAAACTAATCTCAAGGGTAAATCTTTGTGAATTGTTATGGCAACATACTAAAATATTCTTATAAATTCTTTAAAGTATATATTATAAAAATATTCTTGAATATTTCAACTCATACAAAATACAATTACGAAAACCAAAAACCAATCTACAATTACGAGTAAACTATTCTCCAATTCAACAAATACAAAACACATTTTTTATTAAACAAAACTCTTTAAAAACGGATAAATGAATAACAAGGAACTTCAATCATTTTTGTGCAACAGCAAAACCAACATTTAAATAAAATTATAAAAATTTCTTAAATATTTTCAAAACACATTTCATTTGTTTTGTGGGGGTATAAGAATCTCCAGACCGATCCCGAAAATATTTGTTTAATACCATACAACTGCAACGACAACCACATCACACACACACACATTTATTTAAACAACTGAACTGAAAACAAACAGCATCCAAAACTCACTGCGAAACTTGCGTTCACCATGGTTAAAATTCTGCAATCAAAAAGCAATAATTACTCAAATTTGCAAATTGAGAACAAGGTGTTTTGCGTCTAAAGTCGAGCAACAAATTATTTACACAACTGAACTGAAAACAAACAGCACCAAAAATGTTGGCCACAATCATTTCAATGATGCTTGTTGACACACACACACACACACACACTGACATCAAGGCGTTGCTCCAGACCCCCAATTCGCAGACAGATATACAGACAGACAGGCAGGGAGGCGGACAGATAAAAAAGAGCCCTTTTGCTTGGGTTGGGTTGGGCTGGCGTGGGTCACAAATCGCGTGACAACTGATACCAATGAACAGTAAAAGCTGCAAATAGTTTCAGAAATTACCGAAAAGGCAACAACACATTTCAGATAATGGTCTTGCTGATGGAATTCAATTACAAAAAGTGCAAATACTTGCAGTGAAACATAAATAAAAGAAAAGAAGATGAAATAAATACCAAACTATCTATACAAATTATTTGAATTTTAGTTAAACATACCTTAGCCATATATTTTAATTAAAAAAACCAACAAAAAAAACACTCAAACAAAATAATCAACCTTTAATAAAAAACATTTTTTATTAAACAAAACTCCTTAAAAACGGATAAACAACTTCAATCATTCTTGTGCAACAGCAAAACCAACATTTAAATAAAATTATAAAAATTTTCAAAACAAATTTCATTTGTTGCCTTTGAGGCCTACTTAAGCGACAGTCTTTTTAACTTTGATCCTTTTTCCTTCATGCCATACGCGATCAAACGCTTGCTGGATATCCAGGAAGACGGCAGAGCTGTACTGCTTATTTTCCAGGGCCTCGAGGACATGCTGTACTACTCGATGAACTTGCTCTGGAGTACCATGGTGATGCCTAAAGCCAAACTGATAAACAGGAATGGCACTCTGGAAGCCACTTACTGCCGACAATCTTCCAAGAAATATATTTTCAAATATCTTGGAGAAAGTGGACAGCAAGCTTATCGGCTTCCTGCAGCTCATCTGCAAATGCTGATGCAATCTCTGCATCCGATCGACACCAAGTGTTGTCCGGTCGCATAATGGGGATCCGCCTGAGTGGCTGCCGCTTGACACAAAACGTTGCTTTTCACAAATTGAATACATGATTCTTATTGGGATCGGCATTGCGGAGCATATACTGGAAATTTGTTTTTTTGCGGAAAAAAAAGGAATAAAACAAACTCTTGTCATTGAGCAGCTGCTAATTAGGTTGACAGTAACAGGCGCTCAGCAGCGAACTCTTATACTTCTTACAGCATACTTTTTAGCTGCGGACTTTCAATGATCGAAATAATTGCATTAACAATGGTTGTTGTCTGCGCTTAAGAGCGGTTTTCTAAGTTGATCTCAGTAGTTGGGCTGTTATGTGGGCTAAGCTAACAGCTGTTAAGTGCTGAAACTTAACATGAGCACATAAATAAATTTGGTTTTTTGGCGGAAAATGGAATAAAACAAACTCTGGTCATTGAGCAGCTGCTAATTGGGTTGACAGTAACAGGCGCGCAGCTAACAGCTGTTAGGTGCTGAAAATTAACAGAATCTTAAATATATCGCACATATAAATTTGTTTTTGGCGGAAAAATAGGAATAAAACAAACTCTGGTCATTGAGCAGCTGCTAATTAGTAACCGGCGCTCAGCAACGAACTCTTATACATTTTACAGCATTCTCTTTAGCTGCGGACTTTCAATGATCGAAATAACTGCATTAACAATGGTTGTTGTCTGCGCTTAAGAGCGTTTTTCTAAGTTGATCTCAGTAGTTGGGCTGTTATGTGGGTTAAGCTAACAGCTATTTAGTGATGAAACTTAACAGGAGCACATAAATAAATTTGTTTTTTGGCGGAAAAAAGGAATAAAACAAACTCTGGTCATTGAGCAGCTGCTTATTAGGTTGACAGTAACAGGCGCGCAGCTTCCAGCTGTTAGGTGCTGAAACTTAACAGAATCTTAAATATATCGCACATATAAATTTGTTTTTGGCGGAAAAGTAGGAATAAAACAAACTCTGGTCATTGAGCAGCTGCTAATTGGGTTGACAGTAACAGGCGCTCAGCAACGAACTGTTAGGTGCTGAAACTTAACAGGAGCTTAAATATATCGCACATATAAATTTGTTTTTGGCGGAAAAATAGGAATAAAACAAACTCTGGTCATTGAGCAGCTGCTAATTGGGTTGACAGTAACCGGCGCTCAGCTAACAGCTGTTTGGTGCTGAAACTTAACAGAATCTTAAATATATCGCACATATAAATTTGTTTTTGGCGGAAAAATAGGAATAAAACAAACTCTGGTCATTGAGCAGCTGCTAATTAGTAACAGGCGCTCAGCAACGAACTCTTATACTTTTACAGCATTCTCTTTAGCTGCGGACTTTCAATGATCGAAATAACTGCATTAACAATGGTTGTTGTCTGCGCTTAAGAGCGTTTTTCTAAGTTGATCTCAGTAGTTGGGCTGTTATGTGGGCTAAGCTAACAGCTGTTAAGTGATGAAACTTAACAGGAGCACATAAATAAATTTGTTTTTTGGCGGAAAAAAAGGAATAAAACAAACTCTGGTCATTGAGCAGCTGCTAATTAGTAACAGGCGCTCAGCAACGAACTCTTATACATTTTACAGCATTCTCTTTAGCTACGGACTTTCAATGATCGAAATAATTGCATTAACAGTGGTTGTTGTCTGCGCTTAAGAGTGTTTTTCTAAGTTGATCTCAGTGGTTGGGCTGTTATGTGGGCTAAGCTAACAGCTGTTAAGTGATGAAACTTAACAGGAGCACATAAATAAATTTGTTTTTTGGCGGAAAAAAAGGAATAAAACAAACTCTGGTCATTGAGCAGCTGCTAATTAGTAACAGGCGCTCAGCAACGAACTCTTATACATTTTACAGCATTCTCTTTAGCTACGGACTTTCAATGATCGAAATAATTGCATTAACAGTGGTTGTTGTCTGCGCTTAAGAGTGTTTTTCTAAGTTGATCTCAGTGGTTGGGCTGTTATGTGGGCTAAGCTAACAGCTGTTAAGTGATGAAACTTAACAGGAGCACATAAATAAATTTGTTTTTTGGCGGAAAAAAAGGAATAAAACAAACTCTGGTCATTGAGCAGCTGCTAATTAGTAACCGGCGCTCAGCAACGAACTCTTATACATTTTACAGCATTCTCTTTAGCTACGGACTTTCAATGATCGAAATAATTGCATTAACAGTGGTTGTTGTCTGCGCTTAAGAGTGTTTTTCTAAGTTGATCTCAGTGGTTGGGCTGTTATGTGGGCTAAGCTAACAGCTGTTAAGTGATGAAACTTAACAGGAGCACATAAATAAATTTGTTTTTTGGCGGAAAAAAAGGAATAAAACAAACTCTGGTCATTGAGCAGCTGCTAATTAGTAACCGGCGCTCAGCAACGAACTCTTATACATTTTACAGCATTCTCTTTAGCTACGGACTTTCAATGATCGAAATAATTGCATTAACAGTGGTTGTTGTCTGCGCTTAAGAGTGTTTTTCTAAGTTGATCTCAGTGGTTGGGCTGTTATGTGGGCTAAGCTAACAGCTGTTAAGTGATGAAACTTAACAGGAGCACATAAATAAATTTGTTTTTTGGCGGAAAAATAGGAATAAAACAAACTCTGGTCATTGAGCAGCTGCTAATTGGGTTGACAGTAACAGGCGCGCAGCTACCAGCTGTTAGGTGCTGAAACTTAACAGAATCTTAAATATATCGCACATATAAATTTGTTTTTGGCGGAAAAATAGGAATAAAACAAACTCTGGTCATTGAGCAGCTGCTTATTAGGTTGACAATAACAGGCGCTAAGCTAACAGCTGTTAAGTGATGAAACTTAACAGGAGCACATAAATAAATTTGTTTTTTGGCGGAATAAAAGGAATAAAACAAACTCTGGTCATTGAGCAGCTGCTAATTGGGTTGACAGTAACAGGCGCTCAGCAACGAACTGTTAGGTGCTGAAACTTAACAGAATCTTAAATATATCGCCCATATAAATATGTTTTTGGCGGAAAAAAAGGAATAAAACAAACTCTGGTCATTGAGCAGCTGCTAATTGGGTTGACAGTAACAGGCGCTCAGCAACGAACTGTTAGGTGCTGAAACTTAACAGGAGCTTAAATATATCGCACATATAAATTTGTTTTTGGCGGAAAAATAGGAATAAAACAAACTCTGGTCATTGAGCAGCTGCTAATTGGGTTGACAGTAACAGGCGCGCAGCTACCAGCTGTTAGGTGCTGAAACTTAACAGAATCTTAAATATATCGCCCATATAAATATGTTTTTGGCGGAAAAAAAGGAATAAAACAAACTCTGGTCATTGAGCAGCTGCTAATTGGGTTGACAGTAACAGGCGCTCAGCAACGAACTGTTAGGTGCTGAAACTTAACAGGAGCTTAAATATATCGCACATATAAATTTGTTTTTGGCGGAAAAATAGGAATAAAACAAACTCTGGTCATTGAGCAGCTGCTTATTAGGTTGACAGTAACAGGCGCGCAGCTACCAGCTGTTAGGTGCTGAAACTTAACAGAATCTTAAATATATCGCCCATATAAATATGTTTTTGGCGGAAAAAAAGGAATAAAACAAACTCTGGTCATTGAGCAGCTGCTAATTGGGTTGACAGTAACAGGCGCTCAGCAACGAACTGTTAGGTGCTGAAACTTAACAGGAGCTTAAATATATCGCACATATAAATTTGTTTTTGGCGGAAAAATAGGAATAAAACAAACTCTTGTCATTGAGCAGCTGCTAATTAGTAACAGGCGCTCAGCAACGAACTCTTATACATTTTACAGCATTCTCTTTAGCTACGGACTTTCAATGATCGAAATAATTGCATTAACAGTGGTTGTTGTCTGCGCTTAAGAGTGTTTTTCTAAGTTGATCTCAGTGGTTGGGCTGTTATGTGGGCTAAGCTAACAGCTGTTAAGTGATGAAACTTAACAGGAGCACATAAATAAATTTGTTTTTTGGCGGAAAAAAAGGAATAAAACAAACTCTGATCATTGAGCAGCTGCTAATTAGTAACAGGCGCTCAGCAACGAACTCTTATACATTTTACAGCATTCTCTTTAGCTACGGACTTTCAATGATCGAAATAATTGCATTAACAGTGGTTGTTGTCTGCGCTTAAGAGTGTTTTTCTAAGTTGATCTCAGTGGTTGGGCTGTTATGTGGGCTAAGCTAACAGCTGTTAAGTGCTGAAACTTAACAGGAGCACATAAATAAATTTGTTTTTTGGCGGAAAAATAGGAATAAAACAAACTCTGGTCATTGGGCAGCTGCTAATTGGGTTGACAGTAACAGGCGCGCAGCTACCAGCTGTTAGGTGCTGAAACTTAACAGAATCTTAAATATATCGCACATATAAATTTGTTTTTGGCGGAAAAAAAGAAATAAAACAAACTCTGGTCATTGGGCAGCTGCTAATTGGGTTGACAGTAACAGGCGCGCAGCAACGAACTGTTAGGTGCTGAAACTTAACAGAATCTTAAATATATCGCACATATAAATTTGTTTTTGGCGGAAAAATAGGAATAAAACAAACTCTGGTCATTGAGCAGCTGCTAATTAGTAACTGGCGCTCAGCAACGAACTCTTATACATTTTACAGCATTCTCTTTAGCTGCGGACTTTCAATGATCGAAATAATTGCATTAACAATGGTTGTTGTCTGCGCTTAAGAGCGTTTTTCTAAGTTGATCTCAATAGTTGGGCTGTTATGTGGGCTAAGCTAACAGCTGTTAAGTGCTGAAACTTAACATGAGCACATAAATAAATTTGTTTTTTTGGCGGAAAATGGAATAAAACAAACTCTGGTCATTGAGCACCTGCTAATTAGGTTGACAGTAACAGGCGCTCAGCAACGAACTCTTATACTTTTTACAGCATTCTTTTTAGCTGCGGACTTTAAATGATCGAAATAATTGCATTAACAGTGGTTGTTGTCTGCGCTTAATAGCGTTTTTCTAAATTGATCTCAGTAGTTGGGCTGTTATGTGGGCTAAGCTAACAGCTGTTAAGTGCTGAAACTTAACAGGAGCACATAAATAAATTTTGTTTTTGGCGGAAAAATAGGAATAAAACAAACTCTGGTCATTGAGCAGCTGCTAATTGGGTTGACAGTAACAGGCGCTCAGCAACGAACTGTTAGGTGCTGAAACTTAACAGGAGCTTAAATATATCGCACATATAAATTTGTTTTTGGCGGAAAAAAAGAAATAAAACAAACTCTGGTCATTGGGCAGCTGCTAATTGGGTTGACAGTAACAGGCGCGCAGCAACGAACTGTTAGGTGCTGAAACTTAACAGAATCTTAAATATATCGCACATATAAATTTGTTTTTGGCGGAAAAATAGGAATAAAACAAACTCTGGTCATTGAGCAGCTGCTAATTAGTAACTGGCGCTCAGCAACGAACTCTTATACATTTTACAGCATTCTCTTTAGCTGCGGACTTTAAATGATCGAAATAATTGCATTAACAGTGGTTGTTGTCTGCGCTTAATAGCGTTTTTCTAAATTGATCTCAGTAGTTGGGCTGTTATGTGGGCTAAGCTAACAGCTGTTAAGTGCTGAAACTTAACAGGAGCACATAAATAAATTTTGTTTTTGGCGGAAAAATAGGAATAAAACAAACTCTGGTCATTGAGCAGCTGCTAATTGGGTTGACAGTAACAGGCGCTCAGCAACGAACTGTTAGGTGCTGAAACTTAACAGGAGCTTAAATATATCGCACATATAAATTTGTTTTTGGCGGAAAAAAAGGAATAAAATAAACTCTGGTCATTGAGCAGCTGCTAATTGGGTTGACAGTAACAGGCGCGCAGCTACCAGCTGTTAGGTGCTGAAACTTAACAGAATCTTAAATATATCGCACATATAAATTTGTTTTTGGCGGAAAAATAGGAATAAAACAAACTCTGGTCATTGAGCAGCTGCTAATTAGTAACTGGCGCTCAGCAACGAACTCTTATACATTTTACAGCATTCTCTTTAGCTACGGACTTCCAATGATCGAAATAATTGCATTAACAATGGTTGTTGTCTGCGCTTAAGAGCGGTTTTCTAAGTTGATCTCAGTAGTTGGGCTGTTATGTGGGTTAAGCTAACAGCTATTTAGTGATGAAACTTAACAGGAGCACATAAATAAATTTGTTTTTTGGCGGCAAAAAAGGAATAAAATAAACTCTGGTCATTGAGCAGCTGCTTATTAGGTTGACAGTAACAGGCGCGCAGCTTCCAGCTGTTAGGTGCTGAAACTTAACAGAATCTTAAATATATCGCACATATAAATTTGTTTTTGGCGGAAAAGTAGGAATAAAACAAACTCTGGTCATTGAGCAGCTGCTAATTGGGTTGACAGTAACAGGCGCTCAGCAACGAACTGTTAGGTGCTGAAACTTAACAGGAGCTTAAATATATCGCACATATAAATTTGTTTTTGGCGGAAAAATAGGAATAAAACAAACTCTGGTCATTGAGCAGCTGCTAATTAGTAACAGGCGCTCAGCAACGAACTCTTATACTTTTACAGCATTCTCTTTAGCTGCGGACTTTCAATGATCGAAATAACTGCATTAACAATGGTTGTTGTCTGCGCTTAAGAGCGTTTTTCTAAGTTGATCTCAGTAGTTGGGCTGTTATGTGGGCTAAGCTAACAGCTGTTAAGTGATGAAACTTAACAGGAGCACATAAATAAATTTTTTTTTTGTCGGAAAAAAAGGAATAAAACAAACTCTGGTCATTGAGCAGCTGCTAATTGGGTTGACAGTAACCGGCGCTCAGCAACGAACTGTTAGGTGCTGAAACTTAACAGAATCTTAAATATATCGCACATATAAATTTGATTTTGTAGGAAAAGTAGGAATAAAACAAACTCTGGTCATTGAGCAGCTGCTAATTGGGTTGACAGTAACAGGCGCGCAGCTAACAGCTGTTAGGTGCTGAAACTTAACAGAATCTTAAATATGTCGCACATATAAAATTGTTTTTGGCGGAAAAATAGGAATAAAACAAACTCTTGTCATTGAGCAGCTGCTAATTAGTAACAGGCGCTCAGCAACGAACTCTTATACATTTTACAGCATTCTCTTTAGCTACGGACTTTCAATGATCGAAATAATTGCATTAACAGTGGTTGTTGTCTGCGCTTAAGAGTGTTTTTCTAAGTTGATCTCAGTGGTTGGGCTGTTATGTGGGCTAAGCTAACAGCTGTTAAGTGATGAAACTTAACAGGAGCACATAAATAAATTTGTTTTTTGGCGGAAAAAAAGGAATAAAACAAACTCTGGTCATTGAGCAGCTGCTAATTAGTAACAGGCGCTCAGCAACGAACTCTTATACATTTTACAGCATTCTCTTTAGCTACGGACTTTCAATGATCGAAATAATTGCATTAACAGTGGTTGTTGTCTGCGCTTAAGAGTGTTTTTCTAAGTTGATCTCAGTGGTTGGGCTGTTATGTGGGCTAAGCTAACAGCTGTTAAGTGATGAAACTTAACAGGAGCACATAAATAAATTTGTTTTTTGGCGGAAAAAAAGGAATAAAACAAACTCTGGTCATTGAGCAGCTGCTAATTAGTAACCGGCGCTCAGCAACGAACTCTTATACATTTTACAGCATTCTCTTTAGCTACGGACTTTCAATGATCGAAATAATTGCATTAACAGTGGTTGTTGTCTGCGCTTAAGAGTGTTTTTCTAAGTTGATCTCAGTGGTTGGGCTGTTATGTGGGCTAAGCTAACAGCTGTTAAGTGATGAAACTTAACAGGAGCACATAAATAAATTTGTTTTTTGGCGGAAAAATAGGAATAAAACAAACTCTGGTCATTGAGCAGCTGCTAATTGGGTTGACAGTAACAGGCGCGCAGCTACCAGCTGTTAGGTGCTGAAACTTAACAGAATCTTAAATATATCGCACATATAAATTTGTTTTTGGCGGAAAAATAGGAATAAAACAAACTCTGGTCATTGAGCAGCTGCTTATTAGGTTGACAGTAACAGGCGCTAAGCTAACAGCTGTTAAGTGATGAAACTTAACAGGAGCACATAAATAAATTTGTTTTTTGGCGGAATAAAAGGAATAAAACAAACTCTGGTCATTGAGCAGCTGCTAATTGGGTTGACAGTAACAGGCGCTCAGCAACGAACTGTTAGGTGCTGAAACTTAACAGAATCTTAAATATATCGCCCATATAAATATGTTTTTGGCGGAAAAAAAGGAATAAAACAAACTCTGGTCATTGAGCAGCTGCTAATTGGGTTGACAGTAACAGGCGCTCAGCAACGAACTGTTAGGTGCTGAAACTTAACAGGAGCTTAAATATATCGCACATATAAATTTGTTTTTGGCGGAAAAATAGGAATAAAGCAAACTCTGGTCATTGAGCAGCTGCTTATTAGGTTGACAGTAACAGGCGCGCAGCTACCAGCTGTTAGGTGCTGAAACTTAACAGAATCTTAAATATATCGCCCATATAAATATGTTTTTGGCGGAAAAAAAGGAATAAAACAAACTCTGGTCATTGAGCAGCTGCTAATTGGGTTGACAGTAACAGGCGCTCAGCAACGAACTGTTAGGTGCTGAAACTTAACAGGAGCTTAAATATATCGCACATATAAATTTGTTTTTGGCGGAAAAATAGGAATAAAACAAACTCTTGTCATTGAGCAGCTGCTAATTAGTAACAGGCGCTCAGCAACGAACTCTTATACATTTTACAGCATTCTCTTTAGCTACGGACTTTCAATGATCGAAATAATTGCATTAACAGTGGTTGTTGTCTGCGCTTAAGAGTGTTTTTCTAAGTTGATCTCAGTGGTTGGGCTGTTATGTGGGCTAAGCTAACAGCTGTTAAGTGATGAAACTTAACAGGAACACATAAATAAATTTGTTTTTTGGCGGAAAAAAAGGAATAAAACAAACTCTGATCATTGAGCAGCTGCTAATTAGTAATAGGCGCTCAGCAACGAACTCTTATACATTTTACAGCATTCTCTTTAGCTACGGACTTTCAATGATCGAAATAATTGCATTAACAGTGGTTGTTGTCTGCGCTTAAGAGTGTTTTTCTAAGTTGATCTCAGTGGTTGGGCTGTTATGTGGGCTAAGCTAACAGCTGTTAAGTGATGAAACTTAACAGGAGCACATAAATAAATTTGTTTTTTGGCGGAAAAATAGGAATAAAACAAACTCTGGTCATTGGGCAGCTGCTAATTGGGTTGACAGTAACAGGCGCGCAGCTACCAGCTGTTAGGTGCTGAAACTTAACAGAATCTTAAATATATCGCACATATAAATTTGTTTTTGGCGGAAAAAAAGAAATAAAACAAACTCTGGTCATTGGGCAGCTGCTAATTGGGTTGACAGTAACAGGCGCGCAGCAACGAACTGTTAGGTGCTGAAACTTAACAGAATCTTAAATATATCGCACATATAAATTTGTTTTTGGCGGAAAAATAGGAATAAAACAAACTCTGGTCATTGAGCAGCTGCTAATTAGTAACTGGCGCTCAGCAACGAACTCTTATACATTTTACAGCATTCTCTTTAGCTGCGGACTTTCAATGATCGAAATAATTGCATTAACAATGGTTGTTGTCTGCGCTTAAGAGCGTTTTTCTAAGTTGATCTCAATAGTTGGGCTGTTATGTGGGCTAAGCTAACAGCTGTTAAGTGCTGAAACTTAACATGAGCACATAAATAAATTTGGTTTTTTGGCGGAAAATGGAATAAAACAAACTCTGGTCATTGAGCACCTGCTAATTAGGTTGACAGTAACAGGCGCTCAGCAACGAACTCTTATACTTTTTACAGCATTCTTTTTAGCTGCGGACTTTAAATGATCGAAATAATTGCATTAACAGTGGTTGTTGTCTGCGCTTAATAGCGTTTTTCTAAATTGATCTCAGTAGTTGGGCTGTTATGTGGGCTAAGCTAACAGCTGTTAAGTGCTGAAACTTAACAGGAGCACATAAATAAATTTTGTTTTTGGCGGAAAAATAGGAATAAAACAAACTCTGGTCATTGAGCAGCTGCTAATTGGGTTGACAGTAACAGGCGCTCAGCAACGAACTGTTAGGTGCTGAAACTTAACAGGAGCTTAAATATATCGCACGTATAAATTTGTTTTTGGCGGAAAAAAAGGAATAAAACAAACTCTGGTCATTGAGCAGCTGCTAATTGGGTTGACAGTAACCGGCGCTCAGCAACGAACTGTTAGGTGCTGAAACTTAACAGGAGCTTAAATATATCGCACATATAAATTTGTTTTTGGCGGAAAAAAAGGAATAAAACAAACTCTGGTCATTGAGCAGCTGCTAATTGGGTTGACAGTAACAGGCGCGCAGCTACCAGCTGTTAGGTGCTGAAACTTAACAGAATCTTAAATATATCGCACATATAAATTTGTTTTTGGCGGAAAAAAAGGAATAAAATAAACTCTGGTCATTGAGCAGCTGCTAATTGGGTTGACAGTAACAGGCGCGCAGCTACCAGCTGTTAGGTGCTGAAACTTAACAGAATCTTAAATATATCGCACATATAAATTTGTTTTTGGCGGAAAAATAGGAATAAAACAAACTCTGGTCATTGAGCAGCTGCTAATTAGTAACCGGCGCTCAGCAACGAACTCTTATACATTTTACAGCATTCTCTTTAGCTACGGACTTCCAATGATCGAAATAATTGCATTAACAATGGTTGTTGTCTGCGCTTAAGAGCGGTTTTCTAAGTTGATCTCAGTAGTTGGGCTGTTATGTGGGTTAAGCTAACAGCTATTTAGTGATGAAACTTAACAGGAGCACATAAATAAATTTGTTTTTGGCGGAAAAAAAGGAATAAAACAAACTCTGGTCATTGAGCAGCTGCTAATTGGTTTGACAGTAACAGGCGCGCAGCTAACAGCTGTTAGGTGCTGAAACTTAACAGAATCTTAAATATATCGCACATATAAATTTGTTTTTTGGCGGAAAAAAAGGAATAAAACAAACTCTGGTCATTGAGCAGCTGCTAATTAGTAGCAGGCGCTCAGCAACGAACTCTTATACATTTTACAGCATTCTCTTTAGCTACGGACTTTCAATGATCGAAATAATTGCGTTAACAGTGGTTGTTGTCTGCGCTTAATAGCGTTTTTCTAAATTGATCTCAGTAGTTGGGCTGTTACGTGGGCTAAGCTAACAGCTGTTAAGTGCTGAAACTTAACATGAGCACATAAATAAATTTGGTTTTTTGGCGGAAAATGGAATAAAACAAACTCTGGTCATTGAGCACCTGCTAATTAGGTTGACAGTAACAGGCGCGCAGCAACGAACTGTTAGGTGCTGAAACTTAACAGAATCTTAAATATATCGCACATATAAATTTGTTTTTGGCGGAAAAATAGGAATAAAACAAACTCTGGTCATTGAGCAGCTGCTAATTAGTAACAGGCGCTCAGCAACGAACTCTTATACTTTTACAGCATTCTCTTTAGCTGCGGACTTTCAATGATCGAAATAATTGCATTAACAATGGTTGTTGTCTGCGTTTAAGAGCGTTTTTCTAAGTTGATCTCAGTAGTTGGGTTGTTACGTGGGCTAAGCTAACAGCTGTTAAGTGCTGAAACTTAACATGAGCACATAAATAAATTTGGTTTTTTGGCGGAAAATGGAATAAAACAAACTCTGGTCATTGAGCACCTGCTAATTAGGTTGACAGTAACAGGCGCTCAGCAACGAACTCTTATACATTTTACAGCATTCTCTTTAGCTAAGGACTTTCAATGATCGAAATAATTGCATTAACAGTGGTTGTTGTCTGCGCTTAATAGCGTTTTTCTAAATTGATCTCAGTAGTTGGGCTGTTATGTGGGCTAAGCTAACAGCTATTTAGTGATAAAACTTAACAGGAGCACATAAATAAATTTGGTTTTTTGGCGGAAAATGGAATAAAACAAACTCTGGTCATTGAGCACCTGCTAATTAGGTTGACAGTAACAGGCGCTCAGCAACGAACTCTTATACATTTTACAGCATTCTCTTTAGCTAAGGACTTTAAATGATCGAAATAATTGCATTAAAAGTGGTTGTTGTCTGCGCTTAAGAGCGTTTTTCTAAATTGATCTCAGTAGTTGGCCACACAATGAAATACTGCCAAAAACAGCATAGCTGCGTAAAGTGTGGTTCAGCACATGCAAGTCAGGTGTGCGAAAAACCACTGGATGCTCCGCAGGTTCCTGAGCAACAGCAGATAAGAAAAATGCGACTACCTAAAGTTCGCCAGATGCTTAGGCATCTAGAGAACGCTCAGAAACGCCAGCAGCAGCAACACCAACAGCAGCAACACCAACAGCAACAGCACATGCATCAAGAGCATCAACAGCAACTAAGCCATCAACAACAACACCAGCTGCCTTTGCGTCAACTACATCAGCAGCCCTCACAGGATCAATATTAGCTAGTGCAACAGCCTTACCTGTATTATCAACACGCCAATTCCCAGCTTGTCAGTCTTATGTCAAAATTCGACAAGTTAAGTGAGACAATGATGGCCATGATGAGCCTGTTGCACGCTGTACTTGCCAATAAATGAGCCAAATTGGGATGCGCGTTGGCGTGTGGAACGCCAATGGCCTTGCAAATAACGCAAATGAGTTGGAGTTGTTTATTCATCGCCATCAAATAGATGTAATGTTGTTAATGATGAGACTCGCTACTGCTCCAGATTACACTACAGGCAACCAGGCTACGATATCCACCTAGCCAATCATCCGAAATTTGATCCTGACAGCAAAGGTTTTTAATCAGTGAGTGTAAAATTCAAAGAGTTTCTTTTAGATAGTTTGAACATTTATTTAAATATATGTATGTCACATTTGTTGACATTTTACGTTTGGCGTTTGACTAATTAAATGGTGCATTTGAAATTTTCGAAGCGTGTTGGTGTGTTTTCATTTGGTTTCGGAGTTGTTTCTGTATTCGTCTAGTGGCTCCAGGCGGCAACCATTTAATGTTCCTGCAGTCGCACTTGATATATAGAGAGAGGCCTCAGTAACAGACATATTTGTCAAAATTCTCATACGGTTTTCAACAAATCTGCCAGTTGTGGTTGTGATTGGTTCTTTTCCATGATACTCGCAATATTTTACGTGTATTTACCATCGCTGTTTGTTCGAATTGTAAATGAATTCATCTTTTTTTCGAAACCCGTTTCATACATTTTGGACCAGAGCTCTGAGACCAGCAACAGTAGAATTCATCTCATTGAACTAAGTGCAAAATATGTATCTAAAAGGATTGTGCAATAGTTTCAACTACTTTAAAGCTTACACATCACGGCAATACATAGTTAAACTAATTATAAATAAATATTTATACTATGCTACTATTCAATATATCTATTCAATATATGATCTACAATCATGAGCAGTTAAGCTATCCTATATCAGAAACGTGTCTCAGCAGCTAACAACAAGAGTATTTGATTAAGATAAGTACACTCTTAATTTAGAATTAAACAGATTTATAAAATTGTATGATTTTAAAGGTAAGATTTATCTGTAAAATGTTTTAGCTAGTTTTTCATAACCTATAGGATAAGCAGGATAAGTTGTTAGATTCGTAAGTATTTGAAAATGTGATACTATGTGCTAACATGAATATTTTCGACTACTACTACTACTACTAGTTAATGAACTTACTTGGATGCGGATGTGAAGAGGTATCGCCGACATCTATGTACTCGTTGAGAGTAGTATTGGTCATTCGCCAAGAAAGTCGATTTATATCATAGATCAAGAGACAACATAACAAGCTGACATGCTTCATGATAAATGATATATATGTGTGTAAGTGAATGCGATTGTGACCGTAACCGTGACCGTGACCGAGACATAATCAACAGTTTTCAGTGATTGGATCTTAAGGATCGCCTAAGCAACATTTAACTACATTTTTATAATAATAACTGTCGTCTGCCTTTCTTTTCTTTTCTTTTCTATTCTTTTCTTTTGTTTTGTTTTTTAGTTCTACTGTGTGGTACTAAAAAGATAACTCAACATCGATGGCTGCACGTGAAAGCTTATAGTTGCCTCTTCCCACTTGGTATGAATCAAACGCTGCAATGGCGTGTTGAGCATTGACTCCTCCTTGGCGACCACATCGTTGCCAGAGCTAGCGCCACTAGCATCACCACCAACACCGCCGCTAGCGCCAGCCACACCAGCACCGGCAGCAGCACCTCCGGCCGCAACGGCCTCATCCTTGCCAGGTTTGCCCGCCACTGAGGTGCTCTCCGGTGTGATTGGTTGTCGCTCCAACATGACCAATGCCTGCTCGTTGTATGTGCGATTATCGATGGTCATCAGTATCTGATGACCCGAACAGCTATAATAGTTGACATCGAAGCGCGACTCCGCATGATAGTTGCGCAACAGATCCGGATTCCGATTGAAGATGACGCCATAGTGGCCAGTGCAGCTGGTTATCCAAATCGGATAGTTGGGCGTCTTTAGACGCGATCCAGGTTGCCGGGACTGATTAACAGCAGCCTGTGGGATCGCAAAACAACACAATATTATTGCATCTTAAATAATAATAAAAGTTGCTGAAAACATGCTAAATATTTTTAATTAAATATTAATATTATTTATTTTGTAAGTATTAAGTATTGATTTAAATAAATAAATATATATATGTTTAAAATATACTCACACTAGCGGATTCAATGTCCCAGAGCAGCAATCCGACCATGCAGCGCTTCAACACTCCATACTGGGCCACCGCCTGCAATTGAATGGAGATTCTAAGATCAAGGTCAATCTGAACAATTTGTTTGGCACGCACATAGCTATTCTCGTCGCCCACATTGATAACGCCGTTGTGTATATAGGGCGTGGCACGGCCCGTCAACAGCAAGGTGACTATCATGAGGGAGCCCTCCTCGTGATTGCTCATCGTCAATGGCGATGACTTCGTCGAGTCCAAGTCCGTGCGCACTCTGCGATACAACGCAGAGTTAAATTGTTTGCAATGGGAAAAGTAAATCGTTACGGTTATCAATGGGAAAGAAAATATATTGGAATGAAAGACACTCTCTCTTCTAGGTGAAATCTTACTTTCCCATCGAGCGTGTGAGTACAGCGCTATAAAGGAACAGCAATGTGCCCGGCGTTTCCTCTTCTGTAAACTTTTAGACAGGATTAGGCAAGAAATGGGTTATGGCAATATATTATGGGAAATACGCTTTGCTCTAGCTACAGAAATCATTACAAGTTTCAACTTGCAGCTACTTCTGTAAATGCAGTTCTTACATATTTGAAATGGCGCTTCAAAAAGTGTTCCAGTTCATCGTTGGGCGAAAGTGTAAACGTATATAACTGTAAGGGAAAGTATTGAAGAGTTGTCTAATCCCATGTGAAACTCAATCCACGGATACTGATATTTAATGCAAAGAACTTTTCTTCTTTTTTTAAGAATTTAGAAAATCAGAAAATGTTCGATAACAATTTCCAACGAAATTATGCAGCCCGATAACAAAACAATAGAAAGTGGATTATGCAATCGATTGTGTTACCTTTTCGGTCACCGTATCGTGAAAGTAGCTCGCGCTGTGATCCACAAAGACCTCATCATCCGAGGGCAGCACAATAGTTACCTTGCCCTTATCCGATATGGTGCGCAATATCTCGATTAATGCGCTAAACAGCGCATCTCGCTGCATTTCAGCGGTGGCCAGCAACGGACTGAAATGGACACATTAAGTCAATGAACAATGGCTGTGGAACATCCCCATTTGTGACGCACTCATTTGTGGCTGTCGAACGGCTGTTCTTCCGGGCAAATAGCAAGTACTTCAGAATGAAACCCTGCACTACTGAGAGCAGACCACGCGTCGCATTTCTGGGTGAACGCAGTCCATAAGCTAGCTCCTCCTTGGGCGGTGCTCCAAACACAAAGGACGTTTGCAGCCACTCGGCTCGCATCGGTATCGCAGCGGTGCCAAAGATGAGCTTGCGCAGATCCTAAACTTTTCCAATTGGATTATATTAATCGCTTGAACGGGGCTGCCATTTACCGTTGCCAATTCAGGGGTTATGGGCGTGCCGCCCTGCATGGTAAACTCCTTGTTCATTGCTAAATGGGCACTGTCCTTTTCCGCTTTTCCGTTCAACTAATTTCGATTTCCGCTCAAGACCTTTGCTTCGTTCCGCGACTTGTCTGCAAATGCTCCAAATGCTCGAAATGTTTGCCCCAGCTGCTTATCGAGCCTCTAGGCTTTGCCTTTGCCTTTGCCATTGCCTTTGCCTGACTGCCGCCAGACAGCCGACATTTCCAGCGTTTCACACTTCAGCGTTGATTTTTAATTTCATATTTAGTCCTGGGCCCAGCAGTAACAACACCAACATCAACACGGCAAAAATAATGGGCGAAAATGTGAAATGAACGCGGCTATAAAATATTATTATAAAGTAATGCAGATTATCCATGTAAGCATACATGATTTAAATATTTGTTTGTTTGTACCCTGGTTTCATTTCACCAAGAAACATATTGCATTCAATTCACACTATATAAGATATATATATAGATAAAAACACCATAACTCTGAAGTTATGCGGAGACCTGTATAACTGTATTATTAACTCATAGTTCGTTATTAATTTTCAACCTGTTTCAAAGTGAAATTAAATTTTATATAGTTCTCATAAAAATATATAGGTTTGGGCCCACTGTGCAGCTTGACTTGGGCTTAGAGGACTTGGACTCGCTTGTCTGTCAGTCAACGAAAGTAACTTTAAATGAAATTGAATTGAATTTAGTTCTGTGTACACCACACGATACCTGATACACTTGATGTACACACAAACATATGTACATACTAACGTACATACATATGTTTGGCAGGAGCAGTGAAAGTTGGCGGTGCTCATCGCTGGATCACATCGTGCATATGTTGGGCGCCAAAGATTTATTTTGGCATGTTGAAGCCTGCCATGGCGCCCCACACAACCGGAAATATGTAGTTGTTGACGCCCATTTGTGCCTATTTCGGTGCACAAATATGTGTGTTACTTACTAGATGTGAATACTACGTGTTTCGCATCTAGCGGGAGTTATCTTCCACGGATCTTTGTCGCTTAACAGCTATAAATTTGGACACCATTGAGTCCAAGAGCAAAACATATGAATAGTCAAACGTAACCAAAAATGCGATGAATTATTCCATTGGGAAGTCACCCTGTACAGGTCTACAGGGTATACACATGTTGAGGATGCCCATTTGCACATTTGGCTAATCTAAAAAGCATATCGATTAGTTCCTAAGTGGCAGTGAATGTTGGTTACCAATAACTGTTTGACTGCACCGACCTTGGCAGAAGTGGGGCTGCAATTTAATTAAAATACATCAATCCCAATTGTCATGTATATGTATATGCATATAGGCATTTATTACGCTATTAATTTGGAATATAAATTATAGTTATTATAGTAAAATTAGTTAACAATCGATTTAGAAAAATATAAAACTTTTTACACGCATCTTCAGGACAACATTTGCTGCTGCTGTTTCCTTATGTCTCGCATAAGTGTCCTGGCCGATGGCGGTGCTCGTCCCACAAAATACAGAAAATTTAAGTACCAGTTAAGCAGACGCTCTCTGAATGTCTTCGACCACAGGCAGTACTCAAAGTAGAAGCGTCGATATAACCAATTTAAATACTCCAACTGCGATCCACCACGCTGCACGTAAAGACAACGCTGAGCATGGCGAGCCATCGCGCGCGGCCTGTCGACCACATCGCCGTGCATGTTGCCAATGGCGCGTACAGTATTCAAATTGCGACTGTAAGATAAATATATATAATATATATAGATGTACATATATGAGGATGAGATTCGCTCACACGACAAATAGCAAGCAGCGCGGCATTTCCTTAAGGGTGCTCATTATGATGTCAAAGTTTTCTCTAGCCACCTTTTGCACATAGTCAAGGTCCTCTTGTGTCAGCTTGCTACGAATGTGTCCTTCGCTCATTTGTACCGGCTGCTGGAAGAGCACGGCGCCAAATTTCATATGGTCAACAACGTTCAATTGTTGTGCGGCATGCTTCATCTTTGCCTCATCGCGCAGCACGGTGGCCACCCAGAAATTACAGAGTGGAATGCGCACGTTCGCCGGCAGCTCCTCGTACAGGCCATGATCCAATAATATGATGTCCGCCTTGCCATTTCTAGCATTCTTACGCACGAATACTAAGAACAGAATTTGGAGTGTTTTCATAATGTGTGTGCTCGAAGCATTGCTATGGTTACCCACTGTTGCCGGGATGCGGATCCGCATGCACAAATCCAGTCTGAAAGATCTGTTCGGCAAACAGATTGTATAGCTTCAGGTCAATGTCAGCTATGCTCAGTTTTTGCCGCTTAATGCCCTCCAAATTGCTAATCTTCAGGCCATCCATCCATTCCATGGTAAGCACTCGCTGACATTTTAAATAATTAGAATAGGATTAGAGTATTGGAAATGGAGTAAAAGATAAGGACTTACCGTCTTGGTATAGGTCCAATAGATTTTCGGCACATACACGTAGCTCAGCTTTTTCAGATCCTTGGCGCAGCGTTCAGCATTTTGTCCCTCATGGCTAAAGTCGAGCTCATGCACCAGATTCTTGCGCAGATCGTTCAAGATCCAGCCGAAATTGTAGTCATTAAAGATGAGCTCAATGATGTCCTGCAGAAAGATAATGGTGGCCAAATCGCTGATAAAGCGTTTCTGCAAATCGTTGTACTGCACTTTAACGGCCACCTGTTCGCCACTCGGCAGCTGCGCCTTGAAGACCTGCGCCAGGCTGGCGGCTGCCACCGGTTTGTAATCGAACTCCTTATAGATTTCCTCGGGCAACTGGCCAAAATCGGATCGAAACACTTTCTGTATGTCGGCCTTTGACGTCGGCAGACATTCATCCTGCAGCTTGGCCAATGTGCTCGTGTATTCAATGGGCAATATGTGATTGATGGCCGCGAATCCCTGACCCACCTTAATGTACAGGCCACCATTAAGCAGGCACGTCTCCAGCAAACGTTCAGCGCTATTTTTGTGCAACACTTTTATCTTTCTCTCATACTCCGGATCCTGCTCGTTCAGTCCCAGATAGTCAACGGCAATCAGTGTGGCCGTTTTCAGCGAGCGCACAAAACGCACCGAGGAGCCGCAGTAGGTGAACTCGTTGACCACTCCATCGTAGGCGATGACACCAGCTCCGGCTAGCAGAAAACCCATTCTCAAAATGGGCACTTTTCTCCATCTGCTTTGCTGCGAATTCTGCTGCTGCCGCGCGAAGAGTCTGCTGTTAAACTCCAAACTTCTGGATAGTTGCCGGTTGGTAAAGCCCAGTAACTGCCGCAGTTGCTGCTTATGGACATAGTATTAATTTAATGTATTTTCTATTTGAATTAAATGGAATACGCACTTACAGGTGTTCGCTGCATTTTCGAGCAAAATTGTTATCAATACATTGGAGAACAGCTGTTCGCAGGCCAACCAGTTGGCCATCTGAGATGAGCAGTGACTGGGCAGTGATTGAGCAGTGACTGATCATTAATGAGTTGCACTTTATTCCCACAAATATTTATATTTATGGTATTTTCTTAAATTTTATATTAGGAAGCATACAAAATTAATATTGAATAAAATATATATTTTTTTTTTTACATAAATTTTATTTGCTTTTTATTTTTCTAAAAAAAGATTAAAATTTTTCAAGCAACAAACATTAAAAAAATTTAGCCAAATCACGTAGCTGCTAAGTTATAACACTAAGCTGACAATACATGCTTAGTCGAAACAGTTTTGGTACATTTGTACAACTTGTGAAAACCGTGGCAACTACAAAACCAATTTACTTCTCAACCGTCCGGCAGCTTATATCATCGATAAACGGCAAACTATCGGAACTATGTGCAACAGGCCAGGGCTGTCAAATTACACATAAATACAAATTATTTTCATGAATATGCCAACTAATACGAATGGGACAGTAAACTATTAAATTTAAACACTGAACTAATTTGATAAAAAATTATTTGCATATGGTTGATGGGCTTACAGCAGCAACAGCTGTTGGCACAGCAAACTATGGATTGGGCGACAGCCCTAGCATTCTGTATACGAACGCCGCTTTGTTTGTTTCGCCGAGAGACGACAGACGACGGCCGACATCCGATAGCCAACAAATTCCAGTTCTTTTTATAGCGTGCAACAGCTAAAACAAATACAAAATTTTGTTTACCTTAATCGACAGGTAAAGAGCAAGCGTGCTGTTGAGCATAGTGATTGCCACAGTGAAGCCACATAGACGAAATGTCCGGAACGATACTAGAGAACTTAAGCGGTCGGAAGCTGTCCATATTGGTCAGCAGCCTGATGCTATGTCAAGTGGCATGCTTCCTGATGGGCGGCCTCTTTGCACCGGTTCCCGCTGGCCATCAGACAGTGTTGGGCAGCAAGTGTCGCGATGTACCTGGCCGTCAAAATGACACCAGTTTCTTTCTGTATTCGCGCGGCAACGGGGCATGCAAATCTCTGCAAGACATTGACATTGAGCAGGATGAACTGAAGATGGCCAATCAATTGGTGTATGTCTTTCAAATGCCGCTGCCCCGCGACAATAATACGCTGGAATATTCGCGATGGCAACAGAATCTGATTGGTGTACTCCAGGTGGATATTGCATACGATTCGGCCTCGGAGTTGCGAGAACCACCCAAGGAGCTGCAGCTAACAATTGATACAAGGCTGGCATATCGTAACAAGAGGAATGACGACACGGACTGGAAGCTGTACGCGCACAGCGTGGAGCAACGCTATCTGGATTGCCATGCTTCCCACACTGGCCGCCTGGAGACGCTGTACACTTGCGACATAATCCCATTGTTCGAGCTGGGCGCATTGCATCACAATTTTTATCTGCTCAATTTGCGCTTTCCCATGGACACGCCAAAGCAGATGAATCTCCAGTTTGGTCACATGCACGATCTCACATTGACAGCCATTCATCAGAACGGTGGCTTCACTAAGGTCTGGCTGGTGCTGAAGACTCTGCTCTTCCCATTTGTGATCGGCATAATGATCTGGTTCTGGCGTCGCGTTCACATACTCCAACGGTCGCCGGCGCTGCTGGAGTACATGCTGGTGTATTTGGGCGGTGCGTTGAGCTTCCTCAATTTACCCCTGGAGTATCTAACGCTAGGCGTCGAGATGCCCTACATGCTCCTGCTGAGCGATGTGCGTCAGGGTATCTTCTATGCAATGCTGCTCTCCTTCTGGCTTGTATTTGCCGGCGAGCATATGCTAATCCAGGATTCACCAAGCAAATCAACCATACGCTCACGCTACTGGAAGCATCTCTCGGCTGTTGTCGTCGGTTGCATTTCGCTCTTTGTGTTCGACATTTGCGAGCGTGGGGTGCAGCTGCGCAATCCCTTCTACTCGATTTGGACAACGCCGCTGGGCGCCAAAGTGGCTATGAGTTTCATTGTACTCGCTGGCCTCTCGGCTGCCATTTATTTCCTCTTTCTGTGCTTCATGGTGTGGAAGGTGTTCAAGGATATTGGCGATAAGCGCACCTCTTTGCCATCCATGTCACAGGCACGACGTCTGCACTACGAGGGTAAGTTAATATTACTTAGTTTCCTTAGCTGCTCCAGTTTTGTATAAACAAGTAGACGAGCAGCGTCCAATCCAGTTAGATCTCTGTACTATATTTCTGTGTATTTCGATAAGTTGTCCAAGAGAATGACAATTTCTGGGGCTGAGGCATCATTGGATCAGCCGCAATATGCTTGCTTCTTCTGTGTGATGGGCTCCACAACGGCGATTGTGTTTACGGTATTGGGGGCTGCATATGGAACCGCCAAGTCTTCGTTGGGTATTGCTGCCATGTCGGTGAAGCATCCGGAGCTGATTATGAAGGCCATTATACCGGTCGTTATGGCTGGCATCATTGCCATCTATGGCCTCGTTGTTGCTGTCCTGCTGGGCGGTTCCTTATCACATCACTACACCAGCTATCGGGCCTTTCTCAATCTGGGTGCGGGCATAGCCGTTGGTCTTTCGGGCATGGCATCCGGCTTCGCAATTGGAATTGTGGGCGATGCTGGTATGCGGGCGGCTGCACTGCAGCCAAAACTCTTTGTTGGCATCATTCTGATACTGATCTTTGCCGAAGTACTCGGCCTTTATGGCCTGATTGTGGCCATCTTCTTGTTTACCAAGTGAAGAAGTGTGCAATCATCGAATTCATAATAATAATACCAATATAAAGACTGTATTTCGTGATCTAAATTCGAAATATATTTTATTGACAATCCAGAATATATATTTGTAGGACTCATCTATCGCTTCAAATTCCTTATGCTGGCCACTCTGCTGTGCGCTGGCCTGACCGTCGCTGGCTTCATCATGGGCCAAATGGCCGAGGGACATTGGAAGTGGAATGAGGATATTGAAATTCAGCTGACATCGGCCTTTCTCACTGGCGTCTATGGCATGTGGAACATCTACATCTTTGCTTTGATCATCCTATATGCGCCCAGTCATAAGCAATGGCCGACAATGCGTCACAGCGATGAGACGACGCAGTCCAATGAGAATATTGTCGCCTCCGCCGATCTCAGTAGTTGGGCTGTTATGTGGGTTAAGCTAACAGCTATTTAGTGATGAAACTTAACAGGAGCACATAAATAAATTTGTTTTTGGCGGAAAAAAAGGAATAAAACAAACTCTGGTCATTGAGCAGCTGCTAATTGGTTTGACAGTAACAGGCGCGCAGCTAACAGCTGTTAGGTGCTGAAACTTAACAGAATCTTAAATATATCGCACATATAAATTTGTTTTTTGGCGGAAAAAAAGGAAT
Source organism: Drosophila paracracens (assembly GCA_035044025.1). NCBI lineage: Eukaryota > Metazoa > Arthropoda > Insecta > Diptera > Drosophilidae > Drosophila > Drosophila paracracens. Next base: position 4,240,994 of record JAWNMN010000192.1, on the reverse strand, counting down.
AAAACAAACTCTGGTCATTGAGCAGCTGCTAATTAGTAACAGGCGCTCAGCAACGAACTCTTATACATTTTACAGCATTCTCTTTAGCTACGGACTTTCAATGATCGAAATAATTGCATTAACAGTGGTTGTTGTCTGCGCTTAATAGCGTTTTTCTAAATTGATCTCAGTAGTTGGGCTGTTATGTGGGCTAAGCTAACAGCTATTTAGTGATAAAACTTAACAGGAGCACATAAATAAATTTGGTTTTTGGCGGAAAAATGGAACAAAACAAACTCTGGTCATTGAGCAGCTGCTAATTGGGTTGACAGTAACAGGCGCTCAGCAACGAACTTTTAGGTGCTGAAACTTAACAGGAGCTTAAATATATCTCACATATTAATTTGTTTTTTGGCGGAAAAAAAGGAATAAAACAAACTCTTGTCATTGAGCAGCTGCTAATTAGTAACAGGCGCTCAGCAACGAACTCTTATACTTTTACAGCATTCTCTTTAGCTGCGGACTTTCAATGATCGAAATAATTGCATTAACAATGGTTGTTGTCTGCGTTTAAGAGCGTTTTTCTAAGTTGATCTCAGTAGTTGGGTTGTTACGTGGGCTAAGCTAACAGCTGTTAAGTGCTGAAACTTAACATGAGCACATAAATAAATTTGGTTTTTTGGCGGAAAATGGAATAAAACAAACTCTGGTCATTGAGCACCTGCTAATTAGGTTGACAGTAACAGGCGCTCAGCAACGAACTCTTATACATTTTACAGCATTCTCTTTAGCTAAGGACTTTCAATGATCGAAATAATTGCATTAACAGTGGTTGTTGTCTGCGCTTAATAGCGTTTTTCTAAATTGATCTCAGTAGTTGGGCTGTTATGTGGGCTAAGCTAACAGCTATTTAGTGATAAAACTTAACAGGAGCACATAAATAAATTTGGTTTTTGGCGGAAAAATGGAACAAAACAAACTCTGGTCATTGAGCAGCTGCTAATTGGGTTGACAGTAACAGGCGCTCAGCAACGAACTTTTAGGTGCTGAAACTTAACAGGAGCTTAAATATATCTCACATATTAATTTGTTTTTTGGCGGAAAAAAAGGAATAAAACAAACTCTTGTCATTGAGCAGCTGCTAATTAGTAACAGGCGCTCAGCAACGAACTCTTATACTTTTACAGCATTCTCTTTAGCTGCGGACTTTCAATGATCGAAATAATTGCATTAACAATGGTTGTTGTCTGCGTTTAAGAGCGTTTTTCTAAGTTGATCTCAGTAGTTGGGTTGTTACGTGGGCTAAGCTAACAGCTGTTAAGTGCTGAAACTTAACATGAGCACATAAATAAATTTGGTTTTTTGGCGGAAAATGGAATAAAACAAACTCTGGTCATTGAGCACCTGCTAATTAGGTTGACAGTAACAGGCGCTCAGCAACGAACTCTTATACTTTTTACAGCATTCTTTTTAGCTGCGGACTTTAAATGATCGAAATAATTGCATTAAAAGTGGTTGTTGTCTGCGCTTAAGAGCGTTTTTCTAAATTGATCTCAGTAGTTGGCCACACAATGAAATACTGCCAAAAACAGCATAGCTGCGTAAAGTGTGGTTCAGCACATGCAAGTCAGGTGTGCGAAAAACCACTGGATGCTCCGCAGGTTCCTGAGCAACAGCAGATAAGAAAAATGCGACTACCTAAAGTTCGCCAGATGCTTAGGCATCTAGAGAACGCTCAGAAACGCCAGCAGCAGCAACACCAACAGCAACAGCACATGCATCAAGAGCATCAACAGCAACTAAGCCATCAACAACAACACCAGCTGCCTTTGCGTCAACTACATCAGCAGCCCTCACAGGATCAATATTAGCTAGTGCAACAGCCTTACCTGTATTATCAACACGCCAATTCCCAGCTTGTCAGTCTTATGTCAAAATTCGACAAGTTAAGTGAGACAATGATGGCCATGATGAGCCTGTTGCACGCTGTACTTGCCAATAAATGAGCCAAATTGGGATGCGCGTTGGCGTGTGGAACGCCAATGGCCTTGCAAATAACGCAAATGAGTTGGAGTTGTTTATTCATCGCCATCAAATAGATGTAATGTTGTTAATGATGAGACTCGCTACTGCTCCAGATTACACTACAGGCAACCAGGCTACGATATCCACCTAGCCAATCATCCGAAATTTGATCCTGACAGCAAAGGTTTTTAATCAGTGAGTGTAAAATTCAAAGAGTTTCTTTTAGATAGTTTGAACATTTATTTAAATATATGTATGTCACATTTGTTGACATTTTACGTTTGGCGTTTGACTAATTAAATGGTGCATTTGAAATTTTCGAAGCGTGTTGGTGTGTTTTCATTTGGTTTCGGAGTTGTTTCTGTATTCGTCTAGTGGCTCCAGGCGGCAACCATTTAATGTTCCTGCAGTCGCACTTGATATATAGAGAGAGGCCTCAGTAACAGACATATTTGTCAAAATTCTCATACGGTTTTCAACAAATCTGCCAGTTGTGGTTGTGATTGGTTCTTTTCCATGATACTCGCAATATTTTACGTGTATTTACCATCGCTGTTTGTTCGAATTGTAAATGAATTCATCTTTTTTTCGAAACCCGTTTCATACATTTTGGACCAGAGCCCTGAGACCAGCAACAGTAGAATTCATCTCATTGAACTAAGTGCAAAATATGTATCTAAAAGGATTGTGCAATAGTTTCAACTACTTTAAAGCTTACACATCACGGCAATACATAGTTAAACTAATTATAAATAAATATTTATACTATGCTACTATTCAATATATCTATTCAATATATGATCTACAATCATGAGCAGTTAAGCTATCCTATATCAGAAACGTGTCTCAGCAGCTAACAACAAGAGTATTTGATTAAGATAAGTACACTCTTAATTTAGAATTAAACAGATTTATAAAATTGTATGATTTTAAAGGTAAGATTTATCTGTAAAATGTTTTAGCTAGTTTTTCATAACCTATAGGATAAGCAGGATAAGTTGTTAGATTCGTAAGTATTTGAAAATGTGATACTATGTGCTAACATGAATATTTTCGACTACTACTACTACTACTAGTTAATGAACTTACTTGGATGCGGATGTGAAGAGGTATCGCCGACATCTATGTACTCGTTGAGAGTAGTATTGGTCATTCGCCAAGAAAGTCGATTTATATCATAGATCAAGAGACAACATAACAAGCTGACATGCTTCATGATAAATGATATATATGTGTGTAAGTGAATGCGATTGTGACCGTAACCGTGACCGTGACCGAGACCTAATCAACAGTTTTCAGTGATTGGATCTTAAGGATCGCCTAAGCAACATTTAACTACATTTTTATAATAATAACTGTCGTCTGCCTTTCTTTTCTTTTCTTTTCTATTCTTTTCTTTTGTTTTGTTTTTTAGTTCTACTGTGTGGTACTAAAAAGATAACTCAACATCGATGGCTGCACGTGAAAGCTTATAGTTGCCTCTTCCCACTTGGTATGAATCAAACGCTGCAATGGCGTGTTGAGCATTGACTCCTCCTTGGCGACCACATCGTTGCCAGAGCTAGCGCCACTAGCAGCACCACCAACACCGCCGCTAGCGCCAGCCACACCAGCACCGGCAGCAGCACCTCCGGCCGCAACGGCCTCATCCTTGCCAGGTTTGCCCGCCACTGAGGTGCTCTCCGGTGTGATTGGTTGTCGCTCCAACATGACCAATGCCTGCTCGTTGTATGTGCGATTATCGATGGTCATCAGTATCTGATGACCCGAACAGCTATAATAGTTGACATCGAAGCGCGACTCCGCATGATAGTTGCGCAACAGATCCGGATTCCGATTGAAGATGACGCCATAGTGGCCAGTGCAGCTGGTTATCCAAATCGGATAGTTGGGCGTCTTTAGACGCGATCCAGGTTGCCGGGACTGATTAACAGCAGCCTGTGGGATCGCAAAACAACACAATATTATTGCATCTTAAATAATAATAAAAGTTGCTGAAAACATGCTAAATATTTTTAATTAAATATTAATATTATTTATTTTGTAAGTATTAAGTATTGATTTAAATAAATAAATATATATATGTTTAAAATATACTCACACTAGCGGATTCAATGTCCCAGAGCAGCAATCCGACCATGCAGCGCTTCAACACTCCATACTGGGCCACCGCCTGCAATTGAATGGAGATTCTAAGATCAAGGTCAATCTGAACAATTTGTTTGGCACGCACATAGCTATTCTCGTCGCCCACATTGATAACGCCGTTGTGTATATAGGGCGTGGCACGGCCCGTCAACAGCAAGGTGACTATCATGAGGGAGCCCTCCTCGTGATTGCTCATCGTCAATGGCGATGACTTCGTCGAGTCCAAGTCCGTGCGCACTCTGCGATACAACGCAGAGTTAAATTGTTTGCAATGGGAAAAGTAAATCGTTACGGTTATCAATGGGAAAGAAAATATATTGGAATGAAAGACACTCTCTCTTCTAGGTGAAATCTTACTTTCCCATCGAGCGTGTGAGTACAGCGCTATAAAGGAACAGCAATGTGCCCGGCGTTTCCTCTTCTGTAAACTTTTAGACAGGATTAGGCAAGAAATGGGTTATGGCAATATATTATGGGAAATACGCTTTGCTCTAGCTACAGAAATCATTACAAGTTTCAACTTGCAGCTACTTCTGTAAATGCAGTTCTTACATATTTGAAATGGCGCTTCAAAAAGTGTTCCAGTTCATCGTTGGGCGAAAGTGTAAACGTATATAACTGTAAGGGAAAGTATTGAAGAGTTGTCTAATCCCATGTGAAACTCAATCCACGGATACTGATATTTAATGCAAAGAACTTTTCTTCTTTTTTTAAGAATTTAGAAAATCAGAAAATGTTCGATAACAATTTCCAACGAAATTATGCAGCCCGATAACAAAACAATAGAAAGTGGATTATGCAATCGATTGTGTTACCTTTTCGGTCACCGTATCGTGAAAGTAGCTCGCGCTGTGATCCACAAAGACCTCATCATCCGAGGGCAGCACAATAGTTACCTTGCCCTTATCCGATATGGTGCGCAATATCTCGATTAATGCGCTAAACAGCGCATCTCGCTGCATTTCAGCGGTGGCCAGCAACGGACTGAAGTGGACACATTAAGTCAATGAACAATGGCTGTGGAACATCCCCATTTGTGACGCACTCATTTGTGGCTGTCGAACGGCTGTTCTTCCGGGCAAATAGCAAGTACTTCAGAATGAAACCCTGCACTACTGAGAGCAGACCACGCGTCGCATTTCTGGGTGAACGCAGTCCATAAGCTAGCTCCTCCTTGGGCGGTGCTCCAAACACAAAGGACGTTTGCAGCCACTCGGCTCGCATCGGTATCGCAGCGGTGCCAAAGATGAGCTTGCGCAGATCCTAAACTTTTCCAATTGGATTATATTAATCGCTTGAACGGGGCTGCCATTTACCGTTGCCAATTCAGGGGTTATGGGCGTGCCGCCCTGCATGGTAAACTCCTTGTTCATTGCTAAATGGGCACTGTCCTTTTCCGCTTTTCCGTTCAACTAATTTCGATTTCCGCTCAAGACCTTTGCTTCGTTCCGCGACTTGTCTGCAAATGCTCCAAATGCTCGAAATGTTTGCCCCAGCTGCTTATCGAGCCTCTAGGCTTTGCCTTTGCCTTTGCCATTGCCTTTGCCTGACTGCCGCCAGACAGCCGACATTTCCAGCGTTTCACACTTCAGCGTTGATTTTTAATTTCATATTTAGTCCTGGGCCCAGCAGTAACAACACCAACATCAACACGGCAAAAATAATGGGCGAAAATGTGAAATGAACGCGGCTATAAAATATTATTATAAAGTAATGCAGATTATCCATGTAAGCATACATGATTTAAATATTTGTTTGTTTGTACCCTGGTTTCATTTCACCAAGAAACATATTGCATTCAATTCACACTATATAAGATATATATATAGATAAAAACACCATAACTCTGAAGTTATGCGGAGACCTGTATAACTGTATTATTAACTCATAGTTCGTTATTAATTTTCAACCTGTTTCAAAGTGAAATTAAATTTTATATAGTTCTCATAAAAATATATAGGTTTGGGCCCACTGTGCAGCTTGACTTGGGCTTAGAGGACTTGGACTCGCTTGTCTGTCAGTCAACGAAAGTAACTTTAAATGAAATTGAATTGAATTTAGTTCTGTGTACACCACACGATACCTGATACACTTGATGTACACACAAACATATGTACATACTAACGTACATACATATGTTTGGCAGGAGCAGTGAAAGTTGGCGGTGCTCATCGCTGGATCACATCGTGCATATGTTGGGCGCCAAAGATTTATTTTGGCATGTTGAAGCCTGCCATGGCGCCCCACACAACCGGAAATATGTAGTTGTTGACGCCCATTTGTGCCTATTTCGGTGCACAAATATGTGTGTTACTTACTAGATGTGAATACTACGTGTTTCGCATCTAGCGGGAGTTATCTTCCACGGATCTTTGTCGCTTAACAGCTATAAATTTGGACACCATTGAGTCCAAGAGCAAAACATATGAATAGTCAAACGTAACCAAAAATGCGATGAATTATTCCATTGGGAAGTCACCCTGTACAGGTCTACAGGGTATACACATGTTGAGGATGCCCATTTGCACATTTGGCTAATCTAAAAAGCATATCGATTAGTTCCTAAGTGGCAGTGAATGTTGGTTACCAATAACTGTTTGACTGCACCGACCTTGGCAGAAGTGGGGCTGCAATTTAATTAAAATACATCAATCCCAATTGTCATGTATATGTATATGCATATAGGCATTTATTACGCTATTAATTTGGAATATAAATTATAGTTATTATAGTAAAATTAGTTAACAATCGATTAATCGACGCATCTTCAGGACAACATTTGCTGCTGCTGTTTCCTTATGTCTCGCATAAGTGTCCTGGCCGATGGCGGTGCTCGTCCCACAAAATACAGAAAATTTAAGTACCAGTTAAGCAGACGCTCTCTGAATGTCTTCGACCACAGGCAGTACTCAAAGTAGAAGCGTCGATATAACCAATTTAAATACTCCAACTGCGATCCACCACGCTGCACGTAAAGACAACGCTGAGCATGGCGAGCCATCGCGCGCGGCCTGTCGACCACATCGCCGTGCATGTTGCCAATGGCGCGTACAGTATTCAAATTGCGACTGTAAGATAAATATATATAATATATATAGATGTACATATATGAGGATGAGATTCGCTCACACGACAAATAGCAAGCAGCGCGGCATTTCCTTAAGGGTGCTCATTATGATGTCAAAGTTTTCTCTAGCCACCTTTTGCACATAGTCAGGGTCCTCTTGTGTCAGCTTGCTACGAATGTGTCCTTCGCTCATTTGTACCGGCTGCTGGAAGAGCACGGCGCCAAATTTCATATGGTCAACAACGTTCAATTGTTGTGCGGCATGCTTCATCTTTGCCTCATCGCGCAGCACGGTGGCCACCCAGAAATTACAGAGTGGAATGCGCACGTTCGCCGGCAGCTCCTCGTACAGGCCATGATCCAATAATATGATGTCCGCCTTGCCATTTCTAGCATTCTTACGCACGAATACTAAGAACAGAATTTGGAGTGTTTTCATAATGTGTGTGCTCGAAGCATTGCTATGGTTACCCACTGTTGCCGGGATGCGGATCCGCATGCACAAATCCAGTCTGAAAGATCTGTTCGGCAAACAGATTGTATAGCTTCAGGTCAATGTCAGCTATGCTCAGTTTTTGCCGCTTAATGCCCTCCAAATTGCTAATCTTCAGGCCATCCATCCATTCCATGGTAAGCACTCGCTGACATTTTAAATAATTAGAATAGGATTAGAGTATTGGAAATGGAGTAAAAGATAAGGACTTACCGTCTTGGTATAGGTCCAATAGATTTTCGGCACATACACGTAGCTCAGCTTTTTCAGATCCTTGGCGCAGCGTTCAGCATTTTGTCCCTCATGGCTAAAGTCGAGCTCATGCACCAGATTCTTGCGCAGATCGTTCAAGATCCAGCCGAAATTGTAGTCATTAAAGATGAGCTCAATGATGTCCTGCAGAAAGATAATGGTGGCCAAATCGCTGATAAAGCGTTTCTGCAAATCGTTGTACTGCACTTTAACGGCCACCTGTTCGCCACTCGGCAGCTGCGCCTTGAAGACCTGCGCCAGGCTGGCGGCTGCCACCGGTTTGTAATCGAACTCCTTATAGATTTCCTCGGGCAACTGGCCAAAATCGGATCGAAACACTTTCTGTATGTCGGCCTTTGACGTCGGCAGACATTCATCCTGCAGCTTGGCCAATGTGCTCGTGTATTCAATGGGCAATATGTGATTGATGGCCGCGAATCCCTGACCCACCTTAATGTACAGGCCACCATTAAGCAGGCACGTCTCCAGCAAACGTTCAGCGCTATTTTTGTGCAACACTTTTATCTTTCTCTCATACTCCGGATCCTGCTCGTTCAGTCCCAGATAGTCAACGGCAATCAGTGTGGCCGTTTTCAGCGAGCGCACAAAACGCACCGAGGAGCCGCAGTAGGTGAACTCGTTGACCACTCCATCGTAGGCGATGACACCAGCTCCGGCTAGCAGAAAACCCATTCTCAAAATGGGCACTTTTCTCCATCTGCTTTGCTGCGAATTCTGCTGCTGCCGCGCGAAGAGTCTGCTGTTAAACTCCAAACTTCTGGATAGTTGCCGGTTGGTAAAGCCCAGTAACTGCCGCAGTTGCTGCTTATGGACATAGTATTAATTTAATGTATTTTCTATTTGAATTAAATGGAATACGCACTTACAGGTGTTCGCTGCATTTTCGAGCAAAATTGTTATCAATACATTGGAGAACAGCTGTTCGCAGGCCAACCAGTTGGCCATCTGAGATGAGCAGTGACTGGGCAGTGATTGAGCAGTGACTGATCATTAATGAGTTGCACTTTATTCCCACAAATATTTATATTTATGGTATTTTCTTAAATTTTATATTAGGAAGCATACAAAATTAATATTGAATAAAATATATATTTTTTTTTTTACATAAATTTTATTTGCTTTTTATTTTTCTAAAAAAAGATTAAAATTTTTCAAGCAACAAACATTAAAAAAATTTAGCCAAATCACGTAGCTGCTAAGTTATAACACTAAGCTGACAATACATGCTTAGTCGAAACAGTTTTGGTACATTTGTACAACTTGTGAAAACCGTGGCAACTACAAAACCAATTTACTTCTCAACCGTCCGGCAGCTTATATCATCGATAAACGGCAAACTATCGGAACTATGTGCAACAGGCCAGGGCTGTCAAATTACACATAAATACAAATTATTTTCATGAATATGCCAACTAATACGAATGGGACAGTAAACTATTAAATTTAAACACTGAACTAATTTGATAAAAAATTATTTGCATATGGTTGATGGGCTTACAGCAGCAACAGCTGTTGGCACAGCAAACTATGGATTGGGCGACAGCCCTAGCATTCTGTATACGAACGCCGCTTTGTTTGTTTCGCCGAGAGACGACAGACGACGGCCGACATCCGATAGCCAACAAATTCCAGTTCTTTTTATAGCGTGCAACAGCTAAAACAAATACAAAATTTTGTTTACCTTAATCGACAGGTAAAGAGCAAGCGTGCTGTTGAGCATAGTGATTGCCACAGTGAAGCCACATAGACGAAATGTCCGGAACGATACTAGAGAACTTAAGCGGTCGGAAGCTGTCCATATTGGTCAGCAGCCTGATGCTATGTCAAGTGGCATGCTTCCTGATGGGCGGCCTCTTTGCACCGGTTCCCGCTGGCCATCAGACAGTGTTGGGCAGCAAGTGTCGCGATGTACCTGGCCGTCAAAATGACACCAGTTTCTTTCTGTATTCGCGCGGCAACGGGGCATGCAAATCTCTGCAAGACATTGACATTGAGCAGGATGAACTGAAGATGGCCAATCAATTGGTGTATGTCTTTCAAATGCCGCTGCCCCGCGACAATAATACGCTGGAATATTCGCGATGGCAACAGAATCTGATTGGTGTACTCCAGGTGGATATTGCATACGATTCGGCCTCGGAGTTGCGAGAACCACCCAAGGAGCTGCAGCTAACAATTGATACAAGGCTGGCATATCGTAACAAGAGGAATGACGACACGGACTGGAAGCTGTACGCGCACAGCGTGGAGCAACGCTATCTGGATTGCCATGCTTCCCACACTGGCCGCCTGGAGACGCTGTACACTTGCGACATAATCCCATTGTTCGAGCTGGGCGCATTGCATCACAATTTTTATCTGCTCAATTTGCGCTTTCCCATGGACACGCCAAAGCAGATGAATCTCCAGTTTGGTCACATGCACGATCTCACATTGACAGCCATTCATCAGAACGGTGGCTTCACTAAGGTCTGGCTGGTGCTGAAGACTCTGCTCTTCCCATTTGTGATCGGCATCATGATCTGGTTCTGGCGTCGCGTTCACATACTCCAACGGTCGCCGGCGCTGCTGGAGTACATGCTGGTGTATTTGGGCGGTGCGTTGAGCTTCCTCAATTTACCCCTGGAGTATCTAACGCTAGGCGTCGAGATGCCCTACATGCTCCTGCTGAGCGATGTGCGTCAGGGTATCTTCTATGCAATGCTGCTCTCCTTCTGGCTTGTATTTGCCGGCGAGCATATGCTAATCCAGGATTCACCAAGCAAATCAACCATACGCTCACGCTACTGGAAGCATCTCTCGGCTGTTGTCGTCGGTTGCATTTCGCTCTTTGTGTTCGACATTTGCGAGCGTGGGGTGCAGCTGCGCAATCCCTTCTACTCGATTTGGACAACGCCGCTGGGCGCCAAAGTGGCTATGAGTTTCATTGTACTCGCTGGCCTCTCGGCTGCCATTTATTTCCTCTTTCTGTGCTTCATGGTGTGGAAGGTGTTCAAGGATATTGGCGATAAGCGCACCTCTTTGCCATCCATGTCACAGGCACGACGTCTGCACTACGAGGGTAAGTTAATATTACTTAGTTTCCTTAGCTGCTCCAGTTTTGTATAAACAAGTAGACGAGCAGCGTCCAATCCAGTTAGATCTCTGTACTATATTTCTGTGTATTTCGATAAGTTGTCCAAGAGAATGACAATTTCTGGGGCTGAGGCATCATTGGATCAGCCGCAATATGCTTGCTTCTTCTGTGTGATGGGCTCCACAACGGCGATTGTGTTTACGGTATTGGGGGCTGCATATGGAACCGCCAAGTCTTCGTTGGGTATTGCTGCCATGTCGGTGAAGCATCCGGAGCTGATTATGAAGGCCATTATACCGGTCGTTATGGCTGGCATCATTGCCATCTATGGCCTCGTTGTTGCTGTCCTGCTGGGCGGTTCCTTATCACATCACTACACCAGCTATCGGGCCTTTCTCAATCTGGGTGCGGGCATAGCCGTTGGTCTTTCGGGCATGGCATCCGGCTTCGCAATTGGAATTGTGGGCGATGCTGGTATGCGGGCGGCTGCACTGCAGCCAAAACTCTTTGTTGGCATCATTCTGATACTGATCTTTGCCGAAGTACTCGGCCTTTATGGCCTGATTGTGGCCATCTTCTTGTTTACCAAGTGAAGAAGTGTGCAATCATCGAATTCATAATAATAATACCAATATAAAGACTGTATTTCGTGATCTAAATTCGAAATATATTTTATTGACAATCCAGAATATATATTTGTAGGACTCATCTATCGCTTCAAATTCCTTATGCTGGCCACTCTGCTGTGCGCTGGCCTGACCGTCGCTGGCTTCATCATGGGCCAAATGGCCGAGGGACATTGGAAGTGGAATGAGGATATTGAAATTCAGCTGACATCGGCCTTTCTCACTGGCGTCTATGGCATGTGGAACATCTACATCTTTGCTTTGATCATCCTATATGCGCCCAGTCATAAGCAATGGCCGACAATGCGTCACAGCGATGAGACGACGCAGTCCAATGAGAATATTGTCGCCTCCGCCGCCAGCGAGGAAATTGAGTTCAGTCATCTACCCTCCGACTCCAATCCCAGCGAAATATCATCGCTCACCTCCTTCACGCGCAAGGTGGCCTTCGATTAGAGAAATCGGTCGGAATTCGATTATACGGCCAGTTAAATATTTACGTTCTGTGCCAAACTATTTGTTAGTTTCGATTTTGGCGGTCAGGGAAAACGCTCGGTTTGTGCGTAATGCAAATTAGTATTACAATTACCAGAAACATTTCTTGCCTAGTTTTTTTTTATACATTTCACACATACAACTTATGCATAAATAACTTATCAGCATTTATTAATGTATTTTTTATAGATTTTGCTCCAAGTAGTGTCCAAGTCCAAGGTTTTTAACTGATATTTGTAGTAATTATGTGTACTTATTTAAATCTCGCTATAGATATTATATATATATGTATCTGTATGCCTCGGCAGTATTATATATGTGGAAAACTTTTTAACTAGCCATTAAGACTCAATTAACGAACTTCATCGGGTGCTTAGGGATTGCATGCACAACATCTGAACATACAACATTAAGGATATATATACGCTATTCTATATTATACATACAACCGATTCGCAATTTTATCAACTGTAAAACGTAGAGCAATTTCTCACTCTTTTTTATAGTAGCAATGCAATGAATAAATAAAAGCAATATTTAAATGACACGTTTTCTCAGTTTATGTGAATGATCAAATTTGATTCTACCAAATAATTCGCTGCGGATTGCGATAGTTGTGCCAATAGAAGACTTTGGTGAAGTACACATAGAACGTGACGACATTCAGGAGTAGATGGACGCCAAGTTCCAGCCACTCGGCGAAGCCTTTGCGTGCGGGACGCGTATGCAGACGGAAGAGCACATATGGCACAAGGAAATAGCGCAGCTCCAGCAAACGCTGGAAGCACAAGACCAGCAGCAAGGAAAGCGGAAACATCAGCTTAAAGCTATCCGGCATATGCCGAAGTCCACAGCAGAGCAGGGCCAGAGCAAACAGGTATATCGGTGACATGGCATAGCGAAACCACCAGAAACGTCCGTACAGGCGACTCCACACATAGAAGGTGTAATGACGATTGTCAGCGAGCAAGTATGGATGCACCACAGTGTTGAAATGCACCACTGTGGCTATGAGCAATATGCCCACCAATGTGAGCAACCGATTTCGCCGCAACATTCCGAAAGCAAAACGAAATTGGCGTACCGTATTGGAGATGGCAAATCCGGCGGCAAAGATCGTAAAATAAAAGAGCTGTGGCAAATGCAGTGAAGCCTCGTGAGCGCTCTTGTCGCCGACGACAATGGAGCCATTGATGCAGATGAATCCAATGAAGGGCAGTATGATGGACGCATAGAAGCAGCATTTGGCCAAAATCATTAAAATACACTTGCATACCAATTGCGGACTTCCGAGCACCTGCAGCCAAAGCTATAAGAGAAATTTTATATTTATGCACACATAATATCCATATACCATCCACTTGATACGCACCTCGCAGCCAAAGAGTCGTATCTGCTGCTTGCTCTCTGGTCGCATTTTGGTGCACTGCTGCACCAGCGTATCCATAATGGTTATGCCGCAGCACATGCATACCCAAACGATGTTCGTCTGTCGCATCAGCACACTGGCCGCACCCCAAACGGCAGCCGGCAGATGTGCCTCCTGTTGCCAGTAATTGTAGAACAACAACACCATGGTTAGTGCCAATGTGTCCGTATAGTACAGATGACTGAAGAAATATAGCGGAGGCAATACCGACAGCGTTATTGCCTCATGTGCAGCATACGCATTACCACCGGTGCCGGCCAGTGTGCGGCGCCGTATCTTGTACATCAGCAGTATGTTGATGCCCGCCCCGGCCAGGCTGAGCAGACGCAGACCTGTAACCGAGCAACCGTTAAACGGATGCAACAGCAGCGCAAGCAAATACAAGCCGGGAAAGGTCGTGATTTTGTTATCCCACTGTAATTGAAAGCAAATGCAAATTTGAGTAACATGCCAGTTGCCATGGCAAAGATTTGCACAGTTTCGGCTTTCAATGTTTACCACATACCACATCAAATTGCTTGCGACAGAAGGCCATGCCCTGCGGTATGTGAAATTCCTCGTCGATGATGTAGTCGGCAGTGCCGTTGACCCGCAGAAACAGCGGCAGCGAGTACAGGACAAACCCAACGGGCAGCACCAGTTTCCAGGAGCCCTGCATTCTCAGACTTCCATTAGCGAATTGCCCTTTTTAGTTTGTTCTTGTTAATTTTTGTAAACAGATACCGGCATTTACGGCATGTTATCGATTAAGAAAACTTATCGATATTTGAAATACTATAATATACCACAAAAATAATCATATGACAGGGTGGTTAAACATAAACTGTAAAAGTATTTGAAATTATTTAGTCGACTCGTTTTTAATAATGAGTTGGAAATTGAAATTAATTAAAGCTATGCCAAAGAGGAGGATCATTGATATGTAATAATAAAGTTGAAAACGTGATTTTAGGTCGGAAGACAAGTAAAAATTTTAGCCTGAAAATCGATATGTGGGCATAGGTCGAAACTTCAAAATGCCATTACTTCGTCAAAATTCAACTTAGATTAAAAAGCGAGGGCTTTTTGATCATAGTTTTGCCCCTAAATCAATCGTGCATTTAAAGTTAAAAACGTAATTTGGGGTCGGAAGACAAGTAAAAATACTGACCTAAAAATAGGCATTTGGGCATAGGTCGAAACTTCAAAATGCCATAACTTCGTCAAAACTGATCTCAGATCAAAAAGCGAGGTCTTTTTGATCATAGTTTTGCCCCTAAATCAATCGTGCATTTAAAGTAATAAACGTGATTTGGGGTCGGAAGACAAGTAAAAATTATAGGCTGAAAATTGGTATCTGGGCATAGGTCGAAACTTCAAGATGCCATAACTTCGTCAAAATTCAACTTAGATTAAAAAGCGAGGTCTTTTTGATCATAGTTTTGCCCCTTAATCAATCGTGCATTTAAAGTTAAAAACGTAATTTGGGGTCGGAAGACAAGTAAAAATACTGGCCTTAAAATAGACATTTGGGCATAGGTCGAAACTTCAAAATGCCATAACTTCGTCAAAACTGATCTCAGATCAAAAAGCGAGGGCTTTTTGATCATAGTTTTGCCCCTAAATCAATCGTGCATTTAAAGTTAAAAACGTAATTTGGGGTCGGAAGACAAGTAAAAATACTGGTCTAAAAATAGGCATTTGGGCATAGGTCGAAACTTCAAAATGCCATAACTTCGTCAAAACTGATCTCAGATCAAAAAGCGAGGTCTTTTTGATCATAGTTTTGCCCCTTAATCAATCGTGCATTTAAAGTAAAAAACGTGATTTGGGGTCTGAAGACAAGTAAAAATGATAGGCTGAAAATCGGTATCTGGGCATAGGTCGAAACTTCAAAATGCCATAACTTCGTCAAAATTCAACTTAGATTAAAAAGCGAGGGCTTTTTGATCATAGTTTTGCCCCTAAATCAATCGTGCATTTAAAGTCGAAAATGTGATGTTAAGATATCAAATCGAGAAAGAGAGCTTGCGAAGTAAGAAAACAACAATTTTTGATTTAAGGTTAAGCATTATACAATAAGAATATATTTTCCTCTTTTGAGCAGTTCACTTTTAATACGATTTTTACTTGAGTCAGTAATATATTCTTGATTTTAGTTTGATTTTTTATCTGTCTAAACATCTTGAACGAATTCAATTAAATTCAATATCATTTCAAAAGTTATTCGGCTTCTTTAGACACACAAATCGGGTAAATCCTTGCTGTTCTTGGCATCCAATTGCAAGAGCATAAACTCATAGTACACCAGAGTGGCCATCATCTAAGAGAAGAATAAAATAAAATTCACAGCTTTTCTGCATAAGGGAATATGATCCCAAAAACTCACGCCAAAGAAACTCTGGCGCGTCAGATAGAAGAGTCGAGATCCGGATAGTCCTATAAACTGATGGTTCACCTGATGCGTGAATCGTTGCACCTCCTCCGTCCAGTGATTGCTGGGCACCATAGAAAGCACCTCAAGTGGTAACAACGAAGCCTCGTGAATCCTCGAGGCGCACATAAAGACGGTGCAGGTGCGTCCCAGCAAAAACAATAAGCTGTACCAGAAATATGCATAATTGATGGGATAACGTAGCTTACTATAAAATAAAAAAAATCTTTAATCACAAAAATAGATTAATAATTGATAAATGACTTACGTGAAGATAGTCAACAGCTTATTGCATATGAAGTAAATGTTGTTCAAACAGGATATCAATACAATATGCGACATATTTGCCTCAACCAGCTCCATTAGCTCACACAAAAGTATGTGATGCATGCGTAATTCATGCCACACAGCATCTGTGACACGCTGAAGCCAAAACATGATGAAATAGTGGCTATAATAGATATATTTATATAGGTATCTTACACGATTTGCCAGGGATAAAACGCGTGTTGCAAACTGTTGAAAGCGTTGTGCCAAACCGATGCTTATCAAAATTATGAATGTATCCATAAAATTGCAAATGAAGCTGAAGGTGAAATTCAAAAACTGAAAACAAAAATGCTGATTAAGTTGCTATTGAGTATTCAAATTCCAGCCGGACATACAAACGAATAGACTATAAAGACATAATTGTAGGGCACAAGATCAAAGAAACCAGCGAATTCCTTATTCATATAGCCATGGAACGGAACCTCAGTCACATTCGCTTGGCAGTTCAAAAATTGCATGCTATAATTATAATAGCTGGATGCATAATACAAACAGTGTTCAACTGAAAGATAAAAAAGTATACAATCCACCAAAGATACTCAAAACTTATGCGTTTAAATCAAAACTCACCCAAAGTCAGACAACCCAAGGTACAGCCAGTGAGGAGGAGCTTAAAGCGCAGGCTGCGCTTCATCGGCGCATACGGGGGAAATAGCATTATAATATCGATACCACTCCAAGGTACTATTAGGCGGGACCAGCCACGGGCCAAGCTGATGAAGTTCAAGCAGATGACCATGCCGCTGCCGAAGTATACGACTCCCACTGCGGATGCAAGTTACAATTTTAGATTCAATACTAGAGTTAGACACTCTGTTCTTATAAGAAATCAAGATGGTACGGTTATCCCAGGCCGAAGATTATATAAATCTAACCACATCTAAATTTGACTATAATTTACAATGGCTACATGATATATAAATACTTTATGGAGACGTAGACGTGTCCTTCAATGCACTACAAACTTCAGGACAAATTATTTCAATATTCAAAAAATTTCAATATGTTTTTCTAAATTTCCTTTATGCTTCATTCTTACCTATATTTTTGGCATTAACACCACCCTGGAGCAGCTGTACTGCAATGCGAATTGTTTTGAAGCCACCCAGCATAATGAAGAGCGTGGAGAAGAACGTGCCGGAGGAGCGCAATTGGAATGTGACCAAATTAGGATCATTGCTGAGGACATTCGCCAGCGGCATCATGCCAAACACCTGAGCCAGGCACAAATCTAAAAAATGACTGAATTAACATCTCATTTCTACATCTCACTAATGCCACTCACATGGTCTTATAGCGCGATGGAACGTATCCAGTTGCTCCAAGCTGTCAACATTTGACGCCCATCGCCATTTGTGGTCAATCACAGCAAGTTGCTGTCGTCGCTGGGAATTTAGTTGCTTCAAAATGTTGAAGGAATGTTTACGAGCAGGTTGCCTCATGTTGACTGAGTGTTATTTTTGCATGCAACTCTTTAAGGGCAGCTGTCTAATTATTGTTTACCACGACTCTGCCTGCTACCTGTAATTTGCCTTCATTGGGAGGGTGACCAGTAATTGTGACACATTGACAACATTTTGTGTGGTATAGAGACAGGCGTTGCTGCAGCTGCAGCTCAGTGTGAAACTGACATGCGGCATGGAAGGACAGACCACTTGGAAATTACGACACATATTCAGGAGCAAAAAGGCCAATCAGTTGGATGACCAAGAAAAGGACATAGATGAGGTGAATTTCGATTTCAATGTAATAAGGAGCGACAAACCAATCGACTATGCTCAACTAGACATAATTCATCGGGCTGTATATCCCAGTAAGTAAAAAAACAAATAAAAGTTGACTATTTATACAATTTCTATATATATTTAACAGTTATGTTGCTGGCTCAGAGTTTTGCTGTGATGCCACTGACTGGCATCTGGCAGGCAAATCCTCGTCGTGTGAAGTTTCGCTTCAAATCTCTGCCAATGTTTCTCACATTGGTCTTCGTGGCGGCCAGTTCGGTGCTCAATTTTTCCATGCTGAAGCACTTGTTCGGGCTTGGCATCACAGCGAAGAACAGCGGTTGGTCTCATCCACTCGACGAGAGTCGTGTCATACTTAATCATATTTCCAATTCCCAAACAGTGGGTGCAGTGTTCTTCACCTGTGTGCAGTGCTCATGCATATTATTCATTGATCTGGCGCGTCATTGGCCGCCGGTAATACGCTACTGGACACGGGTTGAGTTGATCTTCAACAAGCCACCCTATGAAGTACTCAAAAGAAGTCTGCCACAGCGTGTGCGACTTTCTGCTCTAATCATCATAGGCGGTTCCATTGGTAAGAGTTTGGCTTTAGCTATTTGACTGGTAATTACTTGGTTCCCCATTCCAGTTGAGCATGGTTTGTATCTATCCTCTGCGATCATCAGCTACAAGCGACGGGCGGAATTCTGCTCGAAATTTCCCAATAGTACAACTGGTGAAGTGTCCTTTGACAATTTCATTGTTGCAAACTATCTTTATGCTTTCGAAGTGCTGCCCGTTAGTGGTGTTGCAGGTGCCTTTGTAATGGTAAGACAAAGACTCAAATTATTTTCGATTAATTTGTTCACAAATTGTAATTATAGCTGACATCTTTCGTTAGTACTTTTGTATGGAACTATATGGATTTATTTATAATGATGATCAGCCAGGGATTGGCCTATCGCTTCGAGCAAATCTCTAATCGTATTCGCCGGCTGCAGCACTTGGAGCAGGTACCGGAGTCCACATTTATAGAGATTCGCGAGGACTATGTGCGCATGTGTCAGCTGCTGGAGCGAGTGGACAATACCTTGTCCAGTATCATTTTGCTGTCATCTGCAAATAATTTATTCTTTGTCTGCTTTCAGCTGCTGAACATATTCAAGTGAGTGCTGATCCCAATGTCCTCTTGGCAAGTTAAGACCCTGATTTCCGTTTCCGTTTCCCAATTAGCAAATTACGGTGGCCCATCAATTATATATACTTCTGGTACTCGATGCTGTTTCTGATGATTCGCACAGCTTGCGTCTTTCTCACAGCTGCCACCATCAATGATGAATCGAAGGGTGCGCTGGCTGTGCTGCGTCGTGTGTCCAGCAACAATTGGTGCATTGAGGTGGAACGCCTAATCTTTCAAATGTCCACACAAACAGTGGCCTTGTCAGGCAAAAAATTCTATTTCCTAACCCGCGGGCTGCTTTTTGGTGTGCGTATAACTCTCACTTTTTACCAACTTTAGTTTAAGTTAACTGGCTTTCAACCCGTTTCAGATGGCTGGCACTATCGTTACCTACGAGCTGGTGTTGTTGCAATTCGATGAACCCAATCGCCGCAAAGGTTTGACGCCCTTGTGCGCCTGATGAGGTGGTGGCAGCAACAATTACAGTTTGTCATGCCGGCTGACAGGCGACCACAATTACCTTTAGATTATTGTAAAACCTAGCTGCTAAATTGTACACAAAACCCGTCACGCTCACTAATTTGCATTTGACTTAAACATAAACAGTCCGGTTTTGGCCATGTCGCAGAACGAAACATTTCATCGCGCTGTCTCCAAAGGTAACCAGAAATGTTGCTGAGAATCTCAAATCTCAATCTGATTGTAGAATTTGAATATTTTTACAGTGCTTTTCATATCACAAGTTTTTGCTTTGCTGCCTGTGAGCAATATCCGTTCCCAGGATGTCAAGGATATCAAATTCCGTTGGCTTAGTCCACGCGTATTTTACTCAGCTACCATTTTGCTACTCAATCTATGCGAATTTGGAACTGTCCTTTTTTATGTGATTACTGTCGGGGTTAACTTTCACACGTCCAGCACGATGTCGTTTTTTATTGTTTGTCTGCTGGAGCATATATTCTTCTGGAGATTGGCGTTCAACTGGCAGAGCATCATGAGGCATTGGCATGATGTGGAACAGCTTTTCCTTAGCGTACCCTATCGCCTCTATGATGACTACAATATGAAACGTCGCATTCACCTGGTTGTCGGCTTGGTTATGTCATCTGCCTTGGGTAAGTCCTTTGGATATCTAAATTATGATTTGGTTTTTACTATATATATATAGTGGAGCACTGTTTGCTGTTGGCAAACTCTTTTCACTTGAGCAATCTGGAGCGCACACAGTGTAATATTAATGTTAGCTACCTGGAAGGCGTCTACAAATGGGAACGTCCGCATCTTTATGCAATAATGCCATATCACATCTGTATAATGCCTGTGCTAGAGGTGAGTCTTCACATTTTACTTGACTTTTCAATATTCATTCGATTTGTACAGTGGATCAATCAGACAATTGCCTATCCGCGCTCCTTCACCGATTGCTTTATCATGTGCATCGGCATTGGATTGGCGGCCCGGTTCCATCAACTGCATCGACGCATTGCCGCCGTCCACAGGAAAGTGATGCCTGCCATTTTTTGGACCGAGGTGCGTCATCATTATTTGGCTCTGAAGCGGCTTGTTCGTCTACTGGAAAACGCTGTGGCACCCCTCGTACTTTTGGCCTTTGGCAACAATATGTCCTTTATATGCTTTCAGCTGTTCAATAGCTTCAAGTGAGTTGAACCTTCCTTTCCTTGCAACTGTTTAAATTGTTGATGCAATTGCTATATAGAAACATTGGCATCGATATGATTATAATGCTGGCCTTCTGGTACTCTTTGATATTTGCTGTGATTCGCACAACTTTAACTATATTTGTTGCATCTTCAATAAATGATTACGAGCGCAAGATTATAACATCGCTGCGAGATGTGCCCGCCAGGGCTTGGAGCACAGAGGTAAGGATTGGATAGAGATTCGCTGTGGCTCAACTCAGTTCTTATCCAGTCTATGCTTCACAGTTGGAACGCTTCAGCGAGCAGCTCGGCAACGATATGACTGCATTATCTGGCAATGGATTTTTCTATGTGACGCGTCAACTTGTGCTGTCTGTGAGTGCACCATGGATTGTACATAACACCAAATGAACTGAAGCCACTCAATCTTTTCGCAGATGGGCACCACAATCATCACCTATGAGCTTATGATATCCGATGTTATTAATCAGGCAACCATCAGGCAAAGAACTGTCTACTGCTAATATTATTATACTATATACTCAAATCCGTGTCCCGCTCAAGCAATCCGTCACCCAGACAGTTCGATTTATTTAGATAATCTTTGAAGTACTCTGAGTTAGTTTCGAATGTCATTTCGCACGCTTAACTATTCAGATCTTAACGGCACAAATATGTTTGTAAACTAACCAATTTGGCGTCATTCGCCCTTGTTTACACATTCGCTTATTGATTGCAATCCCGGCCAGAACGGAAAACGGCTTTTTGCTCGCTTGCTCACTTGTCCGTGAACAGCCAAGCCAAAATGAAGCTACAACCACGGAGCAGCAACAAAAATACGCTTCATCACGCCATTGGGCCATGTAAGTTGGCCTTTTGTTCAACGCTAATTAACTTAAGCTGTTGACTTGATTGTTAGTTCAATTAAATGTAAATTGAATGCGAATTTGTTGTTTATTTATGCAGTTTTAGTATTAGCCCAATTTTTTGGCGTACTGCCTGTTTCTGGTGTTTGGGCCACTTCGCCAGTTGAGAAAGTGCGCTTTCGCTGGATTTCTCCATCGCTCCTTGTCAGCATCGTCATCTTGGGTTTTGCCATCTTGGACTGTTTCCTCTCATCCCAAATTGTGCTCGATCATGGTCTTAAGATTTACACTATTGGTAAGAAAAATAGAATTAATATTATATTAGATATTATATATCTGTGATTCAATTTTCTTCACCGATCAGGCTCGCTTAGCTTCAGTGTTATCTGCATTGCTTGCTTTAGCGTTTTTCTCTCTCTCTCCCACCGCTGGCCACATCTCATCCGGCAGACAGCGCGTTGTGAGTTGGTTTTCCTGCAGCCTGGCTACGATTGCCAATTGGGCCGGCAATTTGGTCGACGTTTGCGCATCTGGGGCACGGTTATGCTGCTCGCTGCACTCGCCGAGCATTCCACGTATGTGGCCAGTGCGTTCTACAGCAATTACCAGCAAATACATGAATGCAACTTGGATGTGAACTTCTGGCTAAACTATTTCGAGCGCGAGCGTCAGCAGCTCTTCGTCGTGTTCAATTTCAATTGGCTGCAAGGCCTCTTCGTTGAGTGGACCACATTGGCCATGACCTTTGTGTGGAACTTTGTGGACATCTTTCTGATCATCGTCTGTCGCAGTATGCAGATGCGGTTTCAGCAGCTACACTGGCGCATACGTCAGCATGCCGACAAGCAGATGTCAAGCCAGTTTTGGGAGCAACTCCGCTATGATCTAATGGATCTAACTGATTTGCTGAAACTGTATGAAAAGGAGCTGGCTACCTTGGTGCTTTTGGCCTGCGCCCACAATATGTACTTTGTGTGTGTGCAGATCTATCACAGCTTTAAGTAATTAATTCTAACATATATTTTTGAAGATCAGTAAAACGTATTATTCGCAGGGCGAAGGGCAGCTTTATGGACGAGTTGTACTTCTGGTTTTGTCTGTTCTATGTCTTGATACGCATTTCAAACATGATGATTGCTGCCGCCTCCATCCCGGAGGTAGCTCTGGAAATTTCCCATACACTTTTTGAAATACCTACAGAAAATTGGTGTCTGGAATTGAAACGGATACACGAAATCGTTATATCAAACACATTTGCCCTAAGCGGTAAGGGTTATTTCTATTTGACCAGGCGTCTGATGTTTGGTGTGAGTATTACTTATCAAAATATATGGCACACATGAGAGATATAACCATCGCCATTCCTTATGTAGATGGCTGGTACCCTGATGGCTTACGAGCTGGTGCTAATCAGCCAAATGAGCGGCTCGGACGTCCAAAGGAGCATTTGTAGTCGCGGTTCTGGCTCCTCCAGCATTTTCTCATAGTACGGCCACTTATAATCATATTGCATTATTTATGAGGCTGTCAACGGCAGACCTGCAATTTGCACCGAGATTGTAAACAGATAAGCAAAAAAAAAACTGCAATTCGCATGTCCTGGCATTAAAGAGAACTCCTTCCACTCCCCCCAAAACATTTAGTTGACTTTGACAATTCGCAATTGAAAATATCCGATTGCAGTTGGGCACCGGACATGGCCAGGACCATAGGTGATACGAAAAGGCGCCGCAAGAGCGCAAAGCTGATTAATTTTTGGCGTGCGGCACGAGTTGACAGCAAGTAAGTAAAAATGAAATGAAATGAATAAATGATTTCGGCTCAAGGATCATTGGTAGTCTTAATGTGGATAGTGTGGCACGTAATGCAGCCATGAAGCAGAAAGTCCGATTACGCTGGCCAAGACATAAGCCAAGAGCTGATAAATTAAATCAACACAAGGTAAAGGATGCAGTGCCACGCGCTGGTAGAGTGAGCTACATTCACAGCGGTTCATTTCTGGAAGCCATCAGGCCAGGTGAGCAGCATTTAATATGCTATTCAGATAACATAATGAAATATATCTTTTGTAGTTTTGATAATTGCCCAGGTTTTCGCACTGATGCCTGTGCGTGGCATAAACTCGAGGCATGCGGAGGATTTAAGTTTTCGCTGGCTGAGTTTTCGCACTTGTTATGCAATGATTGTAATTGTTTTCTTTTCGATTGCCTCTGGATTCCTGGCCACGTTTGTGATGCGTGTGAACTTTGATTTTGATTCGGTGGAAACGCTCGTCTTTTATGGCTCCATATTTCTCATCTCTGTGGCCTTCTTTCAACTGGCCATGAAATGGCCCGCCGTGGTTTTGGAGTGGCAGAGGGTCGAGTCCCAATTGCCAGCATTGCGTACGGAACGGGAACGATTTGCATTGGCTTTACATATACGAAAGATTATAATCATCGCCATAGGTTGTTCGCTGGGTGAGTAAATATATAAATACATATTTAAAACCATTCCATATACTTAGTGCATCTGTTTTTTTGCAGTGGAGCATCTGCTGAGCATGCTGTCCAGCATTTATTATGTGAATGCCTGTCCGGTGCTGCCCAACCAACCCATCGATAGCTATTTGTTGATGAACTTTTCCATGTTTTTCCATTTTGTCGACTATAATTCGTTCCTGGGCATAATTGGCAAGGTGGTCAATGTGCTGGCCACATTCGCCTGGAGCTTTAATGACATATTCGTAATGGCCGTCAGTGTTTCATTGGCGGCACGTTTCCGTCAGCTCAACGACTATATGCTTCGTGAGGCCAGAATGGTGGGAAAGTTGTTAGAGAATGAAAACTTATTCAGTTATATATATTATTCAAACTTACTTTGCAGCCCACCAGTGTTGACTATTGGATCCAATGTCGCATCAACTTTCGCAATCTTTGTAAACTATGCAATGTTGTGGACGATGCCATATCCGTTATAACCCTCCTATGCTTCAGTAACAATCTTTACTTTATATGCGGCAAGATTTTAAAGAGCTTACAGTAAGTTATGAATATGAAATCAAGAAATTTCTATATATATATATATGCCTTTTTTTTTTTTGGTTTCTAGAAAAAAACCTTCTGCTTCGCATACGGTTTACTTTTGGTTTTCGCTGGGTTATTTACTCTCTCGCTCTTTAATACTATCGCTGTATAGTGCCAGCGTTAATGATGAATCCAAGCGTCCACTGCGCATCTTTCAGCTGGTGCCGCGACAGTATTGGTCCACAGAGGTAAGCTCTCATTTTAAGCCTTTGGCGAAGTAATAATTTCATTTCACTCTTTGATTTACAGCTGAAGCGCTTTTCGGAGGAGGTGCACATGGATCAAGTGGCTCTGACAGGCATGAAGTTTTTTCGGCTTACACGTGGCGTTGTCATTGCGGTAATAACTATTCAACTTCTATTTCAAAATGTATATTTATAATACCCTTTTTCAATTAGGTGGCTGGCACAATTGTAACCTACGAATTGATTTTGTTGCAGTTCAACAAGGCGGACAAAGTTAATGATTGCTATGAGCATTAAGTTCTCCAGCCCCATATAATCAATCCATCACAATTCGTAGTTTTAACTACACAGCTACATGCAGGCCCCGTTCCTCCAGAGATAGATTTACATAGATGAGTTTGCTCCAGAATTTTGTGCTAATTCAGAGAGAACAATACAAATTAGATAAAATGAATAAAGAACTTTACTAAATTGTGATTAGATACCTGACAAAGGGGCGCGCCATCCAGACCAAGGATTTAATCCAAAATGTGGGATGCATCAAATATAAATCACTGGCAGCATAGCATTTTCACCTCCGCCGGAGCATCCACGACAGTGCAACGCCAATGGCTGATGATGATGGCGTTGGTAGGGATTGAAATGATGCAGCTGCAACTGGTGTGGTATTAACGATGGAACAGTCCATGGGGGTGTACTCCAAATCCGAAATCATCATATAATATGGCAAATGATCCAGTCGTTGTAGGCACTTTTGAGATCGCGTGCCAAACTCAGCAGTGGAACAATTGACATTTTTTGTTTATGCTTTCTTCTTATTTTTGTAATATAAATTTTTCTTTTGCTTCTTTTTTTCTTTACTTAACTTCTGCGCAGCGCTTTCGTTCCGTTCAACGGTTCGAATACAATTGTACCACGCCAAAGAGACTCAACACACACAACACACGTTGACAGTTGAATCAACAATTGTTGCTGTTACGCTCTTGAAATTTCTCGCTCTTTCGGTGCCCATGCTTGAAGTTTCTCGCTCTTTCTGTGGCCTGTACATGCATGCATGTGTATGCGTGAGTCAGCCGGCAAAATTTATTTTGCGTGTTCGCTCTCTTCTTCTTGCTCTCTATTATACACAGAAGCTTTTGCAAGCAAACCAAAAGTGGATTTGTTTAAGTGCATTTATTTAAAGCGCCTGCATATTTGAAATGCTCAACTCTAATCTGCTGCTGTTGTAAAAGAAGTGTTCTAATATCTTAAAGTACGTATGTATGGATGAACTAATGCTATCTCTGTTTGCCGCAACCGGTTTGTTTGTTTCTTATTTTCTTTGTTTTCAAAGTATATATGTGTGCATGTGCATATGAGACCAACCCTTTGCCGAAAGGTACATCTGTCATCTATACACACACACACAAATGGGTTTTCGTATGAACAGTATGTCAAGAAAGTGTTTGGACACAGGATAAGTTCATATATTCTCATATCTTTTGCAAAAAAAGAGGATTTTGTTATTGGCTTTATTTTTTTGTCTTATTTGCATACTACTTCTTAAAACAGGTTAAAAAAAATGAATCCCGTTAGAAATGACATTTGTTTTGTGCATATGTTCAAAAAAGATAAATGCACTTAAATAAATGTATTCATAGATAACCGTTAATTACTTTTGATCAATTCATCCCATCCCATAATTAAGAATGTGTTTTTCATGTGTTTTTGTGATTATTTTATTTTTTTTCAGCACATAATTATAATGATGCCAAATTGAATAATAATTGAACAGTAATACTATGCAATAACTGAGTATTTTTTAAAGGTGTGTGAGTAATTAAAGGATACAGATATAAATATGTGTAAAACAGTCATCGACTTTGATAATTGATTAATAATTGATTAACAATAAATGTTTGCATGTACTCTGCTACAAATGAATAAATTATGTTCACTTGTCATTGCCCTGCTCCAGTTGCTCCTTGCCATTATCCTTAACATTGAGATGGGCGGGGCCAACTTGTTGAATTTGAACGGTGCGTTCACTGCCCTTTTCCTCGATGGCCGCCGGCTTTGGCACATTGACGGTAAGCACTCCATCCGAGGAGAGGGTCGAGGCGACCTTTTCGGCCTCATAGCCATCGGGCAGAGCATAGCGACGGACAAAGTGCCGTGTGATGTAGCCGTGATCATCCTCGCGTTCCTCGTGCTTGCCTTCGACCACAATGGAATTGTCCACCACTTTCACGTTGAGTTCACTCGGCTTGAACTGGGCCACATCCATGCACACCTGAAAGCCATCTTTGCCCACCTTGGACACTGGTCCGGCACGCACACTGCCCACCTGTCTCTCCAGCTGGCGTATCTGCTGGTCTAAGGGCATTGCGGTCAATGATTGGTAAGGATTACGCTGCTGCCGCTGGCAATAGTAGGGTGCATCGTAGAAGGGCACCACTGACAGCCGGTTCAGGTCATCGGCGAGGCTCAGCAACAGTTGAAGATTTGACATTTTGTTGCTTGATTCTTATTGTAATAGCTTTATAATTGAAGAAATCCTTTTTGTGGAACACTTGCTTCGTAGTCAACGACTGGTAATTTGTGATTGCTTCGGTTGTTCGAATCAAACTGATGCCAACGACGCCGTACTCCGGCTATTTATAGCTGCTTGAGTGGTGGATTTCCGCCTCTGTGCGAGAGAGCAAGATAGCGGACCACGACGCAATGTTTGCCGAAAGTTCTAGCTCACTAAATGTTCTCGAAATCGCTCGAAAAATGTATTTCCGCATAAGTAAACACTCTCACACACAAGAATTTATACGCAAAATTATCTATCAGCGAAAGTGAGAGTCTGTCGATAAGATTTCAAATGCCGGTTAAATGGAAGTTGGAGAGCAGCTAATAAGAGCAACAAATAAACAAAGAAGCACAAAAGCGAGAGCAAAAGCGAGAATATTCTACCCCATGTTCCAGATTTTTCTTAATGAATATTCCACAACAGCTTTATTAAATAGACAAAAAATGGTTTGTTTATTGCAGAATATTACGTAAAATTTAATTCAGATGCGATAATGAATATTTATTTACAAGCATGCATAAATAAGTACAAATGTTCTTTGCGTACAAATCTATATATCTATGTAATTTACAGCAAAAATACAAATGAAAAAAAACGTATTCCAGGAATTGTGTTTATTATTTAAAAAAGTGTGTGTGCATCTATGCATGTGTTTGCATCTATGCATGTGTGTGAATACATAGAATGGGGTATATGCATGTATAAGTATATATAAGTATATGAGCTTATATATATATATACTCGCCTCGCTTCACGCACACACACACACACGCCATGTAAACGCTTTATGTATGTGTGTAAGCATCTCACCCACAGCTGTTTTTTTTGCTTTTGTCAGCTGCAGACAGTTGCAATCCATAATATATACAACGACTCCTCAAAAGGGGCACGCAGAAATGCGCATGTCTACGAAATTTTAGTTGCCGGTCGGGTTTCCAGGCGACACACACACATACATAGGCACACCGCTGGAGTGACGTGAAAAACCAGCTGTTGTTGTAGTTGGTTAAATCGCGCCCGGTTCGGCAACCGGCATCGGGTAATTGACTTTCTCAGCTGTTTGCCGGCTGAGCGCTGGGAATTCAGCTGCAACATGGCTACTTTAGCTAAGGAGAATGCACACACACACACACAAATATGTATACGTGTGTATTGTCTGGGCAAGTTTTGCCCTGGACGAGAGGCTGGGAGCCGGTTTTTAAGTTTGCCGGCTTATCTGTGTCTCTCTCTCTCTGCACTGGAATACTGTCTTTGTTCTCGCAACCGGAAAATTGCAAAAACCCAACTAGCTGACAGAGCCATAGGTACATACATGCATATGTATATATATATATATCTATATATATATATATATATTTGTATATAGAAGTTCATATGTATATGTGCATGTAGCTTATAACGTGGGGTTCTATCGATTTTTTTTATTTAAACAATAAAAACTGTGCAAATAAACAAAGATTTGCACATGGGAAAATAGTGGCCTATCCTCAGTTTGTACAAGCCGAATCAGCATTCGGCTGCAGCGCTGCAGCAGCAACAGCAACGGCAGCAGCTTTCCAAGCCAGACACTTTCCGCTTTCCATTCAGCGCTGCAAGTCATTTATAAGCCTGAACATTCAGCCATAAGTGCTCAAACGCAATTCAGTTAGAAGCCGGAACGGATCGCAAGCGGAACGGAACATTTTGAAGCGCATCAAACATAATCAGAGGGTGTTAAGTGTTCAGTGTTCAGTTTACCAGTGGCTGTCTGTGTCTGTGTCTGTCAGTTGCAATTAATTGTGCCCCCGAGTCGTCGTCGTCGTGCCCCGCCCGTTGTGGAGAATGTCGCTAATACCATTTATACTTGATTTGGCCGAGGAGCTGCATGATTTTAGCCTAAATCGCGGCGGCCTCGGCTTCGGTCTGGGCATGGAAATCGAAGATTTGGGTTTCGGTATGTATCCGATGGAGCAGCTGGCCGCCGCGACGGCTGCCACACAGCCACCACCACCGCCGCCGCCGCCGACCCAGGCCCAGCCACAGCATTCGCCATCGGCTGCTCAGCGTCGCGGCAACCGTCTCGCTCACTCGCACGGCCACTCGCAGTTGCAGTCGTCATCGCCGTCATCCAATGCCAGCACCACACACACGGTGCTGTGGGTGCCCATCAAGGGCCCTGGCGTGGGGCCACAGCCTGGACAGGGTGGGGTACAGGGACAGCAGCATCAGCGTCATCATCCCTATGGTCGGGTAGCCGGCGCCAAGACCGTCTGCTGCAATAAGTCGCTACTGGAGCTGGAGAAAGAGATGGGCGACAAGGTCAGCACTTCGAGTGGAAATGGCGCAGCTGGAACTGGCGCAGCTGGCACTGTCGCAGCTGGAACTAGCGCAGCTGGAAATGTCAGCAAATCGGCATCGGCCTATTCGGTGGTCAATCGCAACGGCTTCCAGGTGAGCATGAACGTGAAGCAATTCGCCCCCGACGAACTCACCGTGAAGACCATCGACAATTGTATCGTCGTCGAGGGGCAGCACGACGAGAAGGAGGATGGCCACGGCGTCATTTCGCGTCATTTTATACGCAAATATATGCTGCCGAAGGGTTTCGAGCCAGCCGACGTGCATTCCACGCTCTCTTCGGATGGTATTCTTACGGTTAAGGCGCCACCGCCGCCTCCCCCTGCCCCCAAGGCCAACGAGGAGCGACCCATCGAACGTGTCGTCGACATTCAGCAGCAGCAACAGCAGCAGCAATCGTCGTCGTCATCATCGTCCAAGGATGGGAAAAGTGCAGTCAACGAAGCTGAGCAGCAGCAGCAGCAAAACCCGAAAACAGCTGCAGCCGTCGTCGCTGCTGCTGCCGCCGTCGTCGCTTCCAATGCTGAGCCGAAGAGCGCCGAAGAGCGTAATGGAAATGATGGCGGAGAGGCAACAGCAGAGGCCGAAGCCAGCGTTAGCGTCAGCGCAGCAGAGGAGACAACTAATGCAAAAACAAAAGAGAAAGAGAAAGAAAAAGAGACTGAAACTGAAACTGGGCCCGTTGTGCAAGCTTCCAAGACAACTTCGACTTCCACCTCGACCTCGACTACTTCGACTGCCACTTCCAATGCCAATTCGACTTCCAACGGCAAAAACAATGGCGAGCCGACAAAGCCCAAGCCGGAATTGAAGTCCAAGTCAATGGAATGTGTGGAGAATGCTGCGAGCGCCACTAGCGATGACAAGGAGGACTCCACCGATGCCGCTGTCAGCAGCAGCGGCACTGCTTCAACCGAGGCCGATGAAACGAAACCCGAAGATGCCAATGGTAATTCGTCCAATTCTAACTCCAACTCGAACTCCAACTCCAATTCAAGTTCCGATTCGAATTCGAAAGCGAATTCGACTGATGAAAAGTCGGAAAAGGATGTGGGAGAAGAAGACGATATGCCAGCCGCAAAGAAAGCAAAAACAGAAAACCAGGAGCCGCCAGTGGAGCAAGATAAGTTAACTGAGAAGACCACAAAGGGTGCGGAAGAGATTGCTGCCACAGATGCGGCCATCTTGCTGGCCAAGAAACAGTCGCAGCAGCAGCCGACCAGCGCAAATGGTGCATCTGCCGGCGGCAAGGCTGAGGAGCCAACTTTGGCCAAGTGAATGAAATACTAAAATGAGAGACTGACTGATAAAGTTGATGCACAAGCCACAAAATTAAAAAAAAGAAAAGAAAAGTAGAAAATCCACTTGGAATGCGTTTTATTCTATAAATGTTTTTGTGTTTATCAATAATTCACAATAAATACACACACATACATACATACAAACAGATGTAATAGCAGAGAAAAGAGAGAAGGGAGGCGAAGAGATGCCAACTACGCTATAAAATTATGATTTCCTAAACACAAGTGTGACACAATTCCGACTACAAGTATTCAAGTAAACATAAGCACATTATGTACTTAACATTTAACAGTAAATAAAGATTCAAAAAGTGTCTCTTTTTGTGTATGTTTTTTCTCCCTTGCCGGCATTTAAATTTATTCTGATTCTCTTTAGGCGGCCGGCATTTTTCATTCTCTATGTCACTACTCTCTTTCTAGATATTTCTCTCCGTCTGTGGTGAATAACGTGCTCTCCCTCTCGCACAATGCTTTTACAGCTGTGCGATGTTTTTTCGGCTCTCACCACAGAAGTTGCGCGATGTTTCTAGAAGCCGGCGTCTATAAAAGAAGCGGCAATTTCAGTTCCGTTACAGTCGCAAGACAGTTAACGTCGAGTACATACAAACGCAACTTCGCTGTGCGAAAGAAAACCAAAAAGAAACGGGATCACTATTTTTTTTTCAAACACATTTACAGAAAAAGTACAAAGTTCAAATTACGAAAAAATGGCGTTGTCAAATTTGATTTCACTTGCTGAGGCAATGCATCTGCCAACCCGCAGCCAGGTCGACTACGATTTCGGATTGGGAATGCATCCGCGCCAGCTGCAATCCTGGTGCACTACTCCGTCCCAATCCCTGCTGGCTCCTTGGCAGGTCTGGCCAATCTCGCCAGCAGCTGGAATGATGTCGGCCAATCGGCGCTGCAAACAGGCAACTGCTGAAAATGGCGAACGTTGGCCAGTCGCCCAGGTGGGCAAGGATGGGTTCCAGGTGTGCATGGATGTCACCCAGTTTACGCCCAGTGAACTCTGCGTCAAGGTCGTCGAGAACTGCATTGTCGTGGAGGGCAAGCATGAGGAACGGGCGGATGATCACGGGTACATCTCTCGGCATTTTGTGCGTCGCTATGCAATTCCCAAGGGCTATGAGGCAGACAAGGTGATCTCCTCGCTCTCCTCGGATGGTGTCCTCACCATCAATGTGCCCAAGCCAAAAGCGATTGACGACAAGTCCAAGGAGCGCGTGGTGCAAATCCAGCAAGTGGGTCCCGCTCATCTCAATGTGAAGCAGAACGAGGTGGAGCAGAAGCAGCAACACGAAACAAAATCCAAGTCTGGCAATGGCAACGCCAAGTAGCATCAATCAGTCAATCGTCAATCAGTCTTGCATTAATCATCCTCATTCATATTTATTGTAAAATGCTAACGACTAATTATGCACATTTTCGAATAAACAAATTTTAAGAGTATCAAATTTCGAGTTTTTTAATTATTTTCCTTCTTTTTTAAATGTGAAATATTTTAAATTCAGTTTTTAAATATTTTTCCCTTTATTTTTTGTAAATCTGAAAAAGATTTAGTAAAATGCAAAAGGAATTATTATTTTTATTTCCTTCTTTTTTTAATTCTGAAAAAGAATTAATAAAACTCAGTTTTAAATCTGAAAAATAAAAGTTGTTGAATTATTTCTCTATTTATTTTTAAATCTGCGAAAGATTATTAAAATTCAGATTTAAATCGGAGAATTAATAATAGTTTTTGAATTTGTTCCCATTTTGTTGTTATCTGAAAAAGATTTAAGACACGCAATGAATTCTCTTTGGAATAGTGTTATAATTGTTTTGCACATATTTATTTAAATATTTTGTAATGCATAATAAAAATGTAGTTGTCCAGTTTTCTGTTGTTTGCTGTTTGTTTGTCGTTTTATGTAATGCTCGGCAATTTGTCGACATCATAAGGATACATTACGCACATATATACACACATATATATATATGCTAATTTCTATATCTAAGTCGGCTTCAATATGTCGCAGGCTGAGAAGGATTCATATATATATATATATACATATATATATATATATATATACATATGGAGCTGGTTTAAAGCTGCCTTGAAAATGCTGCCGGATGGAGCCCTTTGCGCATTTATTTATTTATTTATAATCATCAAAATGCGATTAATTATTTGTTTTTATTATTTTGGTTGCTTTGTTATTAAATTGAAATATACTATTTGCATTGATTCTTGTTGCTGCTGCTGTTAATATTATTAATAATGTTTATGTTAAATTACGTTTTTCTTTTTGTTTTATGTGTATATATATTCAATGACGCTTAATCACAGATCAATTTTTAAAATTTTCATTTGACTTAGAAGTTACGAAACAAAATACAAAATGTCACAAATATCATTGTATATATATATGCATACATATCTGGAGCTACACATAAACAAATTTGGCTTAGGCAGCGATGGGGAGGGCGAGGGGCTATATAAATATATATATATATATATATATATATATATGCAGCATACATATTTATATTTCCAGTTGCAAATATGTCTGTACATATTGGAGATTTAGTCGGTATATACATATAGTTAAATATATATATATATATACACATATATATATATAAGATGTAAGTTTGATTTGTTCAGTGCCTAAATGACTCTATATATAGATGCATGTTGTTTATTTTGTTAATGAAATGAATTAGTATATTTGATTTATTTAATTGTTTGTTTTTTGTTGTTGTTGTTGTTGTGTTTGTATTTGCAGTCTCAAAATTGTTTATGGGCTTTTGTTGAACATGCTGTCACGAGATCCGAATTTAAATAAGGAAGTGATTGTGATTGCGATTGCGATTGCGATACAAGTAGGATGCGAACTGAGTCTGGTT
Organism: Drosophila paracracens; assembly: GCA_035044025.1. Taxonomy (NCBI): domain Eukaryota; kingdom Metazoa; phylum Arthropoda; class Insecta; order Diptera; family Drosophilidae; genus Drosophila; species Drosophila paracracens. The sequence goes on along the minus strand of JAWNMN010000192.1, from coordinate 4,206,869 downwards.
ACATTTATCGTTATTATTATTATCATGGCCTGACCAGCGTTAAACATTTTCAACATGATTAGAGAGACACAGAGGACGAATACGATGGATTCGATGATGGATGATGATGCTAGTGTGGAGCGGTTAACAATCACTTTTTGATGAGACTTTCGCAACTGCTGCTGAGATTTGGCAACGATTTGAAGAACAAACGCGAACGATCCATTTGCGCCGCATCCGTCGTCGGTGAGCTGCTGGTGTTGGCGATGCCAGCTCCAGTATTCGTTTCATCCACGCCCTTGTCAAACGAGCGACGCAAGACGAGCTGCTGCTGCTGATGATGATGATGATGGTGATGGGGATGCTGCTGGTGATGACTGGCGTAGGCGGCTGGCGGTGATAGTGGCGAAGTGGGCAACTCAATATCCAAAACAGTATCGCCGACACAGCCACCGCCGCCATGATCATCGTCATCGTCATGAGGCAGCATGGCTTCCTGTTCCAACTGCAGCTTGGTGTCCGAATAGCGACGCATATTCAGCCCGTTACCAGCCGTCAGTTGACAATCGGAGGCGGAGGTGGCACAGCAGCTGAGACCCGTCGTCGTCGTTGACGTTGTTCTTGGCTCCTGCTCTGCGTGGCGATAGTCGATCTTTGGTGGCGTGCTGTAGTCATAGGTAAGTGGCGTGGTCACGCCCACGCACAGGGGCGAGTCATTGAGTATATCACGGTTCTCCAGGAAAATGGACGAATTGGAGTAGCGCTTCGACTGATGAGGCTTATACACAAATCCGCCCAAGCCATTTGCCACAGCGTGCGAAACGCCGGAGCTTATCGAAGGCGCCTTGTGCTCACCGCTGCCTGCAACGTTTCGTTTAACAAATGTGCGTGGCATGGAAATTAGAATTGCAACACATACCACTGAAACTGCTTAGCTGCATGGCGTGCTCGCGACCCGTGTCCGTGGAGATGCCGCTGGCACTGAGATCCTGTCGCGAGCCGGCGCACAAATCGGTTGCCGAGCCACGACTGGAGCTCTCTGAATGCTCGAGCACATTGTGTATGGAATCGTGGAACGGCGTCATGCTGCCCGAGCCCTGCGGACACGGCCGGAACGAGGAGATCTGTGAGACGACATCGTCCAGCGCCCAGTCGCGATCATAATTGTGCTGCGACTGCGAGCACTCAATGTTGGCCGCCACCGCCACCTGGCCCAGTTGTTGTCCCTGTAGCTGTTGCTGCTGTAGCTGCTGGCGCTGCGTATGCGCATCCTCTTCGGTCTGGGTGCCGGCACTGCTACTGCCGCACTGTTGCACCACATCCAGCTGTAGCATGTGATGTGGCGAGGCATTCAACAGACGCTGCTGCAACTGCAACTGCATTTGCTGTTGATGCGGATGTGAATGCGGATGCAGACCCGTTGCAGATGAGGCATTGTCTAAGCCACCGCAACTGGAGTCGAGGACGGCGTGTCCAGCGCCGCCGCATGCATTTATCTCGACGGTGCCACCGCCGAGCGGACCATGTCCTCCCAGCGAACTGTGCCTCTCCCTGAACTGATGATGGGCGGCAACGGGCGATGGCGGCGCCAAAGGATGGATCTTCTCTGGTGCATTCTGGATGAGCAGGATTCTGCAATAGTAATTAAGAAGTAAGTAATTAGAAATTAAGTTTAAAAAAGAGATTGAGACAAAACGAGTGCCACATTGCATACAAAATACATATTTAAATTAATATAAAATAAAATTAAAGTTAATAAAAGAGATGGAGAAAAGACAAGGACCATATTTGAAATATAATATTCAATTAAATCTATAAAAATCAAATATCACATAAAAAACTTCGAAAAAGACAAGAGACACGTTTGCGATGCCAACTGCCAAACTGTCAATCGATAAATCCGATGAGCAATGCAAATGAATACATTTCAAAGCAGGCCACTAGTAAGGTAATGCAGGTAACAGGCCGCTGTAATAACAGCTGTAACATAACATGTGACCAGTGTGCGTAACATACGTTATCGATATCGATCGATATCGATGAGGCGATCAACAGCTCAAAGTGAGTGATCAGCCGTGTTTTTGTAAGAACAATTCAATTTTGGTTTGTCTGCAACAATTTGGAACTATGTAGTTGCATTTAAATCATGTTCGAGCAAAATGCAAAAGGTATTTGAAATAGATATGCATCAAATTGAAAAGCAGCAGCTATGGGGTTATTCAGACGAGTTTAAGGCTGCTTCTATATATTTATGCCGGGCCCTTGCAAAAGTTAAATAACATTTTCTATAGCTGGCTTGTGCGGTCTTTTTGTCTGTGGTCCTTTCTTGTGGCAACTGTAGTTGGACTACTCGCCTGTTGAGTGCCTTCCAGCGACGGCAGAGATGCAAATAGGCCTTGCACTGAATGTACAAGAATACAACGCCGCCAGTGAGGCCGACGGTGACAACAGCCAGCTTTGTCCAGAAGGGCCAATCTGTGTGAAGAAAGAGAACAAAAAAATACTGTTAAGGCATTGTCTTATGTGATATGCAGTGAAGAGCATATATATATATAAATATATATATATATATATATATATATTTGAGTGTGTACAAACCAATCTTTCCATTGTTGACATCATCGGCGGCCCGCTCGATGAGCACACAGAGCGACCAGATGACGCAAAGTGCGGCCGCACAGTGGAAGAGCACCGTGCAGCATAGCCGGCGACGCTCAATGCTGGAGATGTCAAGGCTGCGCCACTGCGTCAACCGCAATGCAATCGATGAGAGAGGGAAGCCAAACAATGTACACAGTAGAAAAATCAAATACATATATATATATGTACGAGAGAGAGATAAACAGCAAGAAAATAAATTAGTTTGAATAGATAAATATATGTATATATAGAGATTGCCTTAGATGGATGACCTACCTCGTTGAAGGGCTTAATTTTGGTGTGCATGATGAAGGGGAACTTGCATAGTTCGCAGGAGTTGGTCGCCGATGCAGTTAGCCACTGTTGCAAGCAAGCCTGGTGCACGTACTTCAGGCTGCCAGAGCAGTAGCAGGGCGTCAGCAGTGGATTCAATGAATCACTTTCACAGTGACAGATGCGGCAAATATCACCGCTATTCTGTGAGGCCTGACTGCTGCCCGAGCCGAATCTGCAACAAATAAATTGGGTCTTCATTAGCATGGCAAGTGTGCGACATTTAAATATATATATATATATATATATGTGTGTGTGTTTGTGGGTGGGTCGTGACCTTCAACGGGATACTCAAACTAGATTACTTGATATGAAATGGCAGCCATTTGATGCCAGACTTTATTGCCAACTAAAAGAACCGGACAACAGACACAGACCCTATTAGTCTGATGTCTTAGTTCAACAATGGCTTGCCTGGGGTCATGGGCGGATGCGGGCATCTATGTGCTCTGGTCCCTCATTATGTCTATATATATATATATGTATATACAAATATTTTTGTACGGTTCAGCATTTGGATAATATACGATAATGTGTACAGTAAACAGTAAAATTTGCATTTTTATTTGCAGAACTAATTTAATTTAATTTTTAATTAGCTTGATTAAATTTCATTTTTAATTTGATTTAATTTATTGAATTAATAATGTTTTATATTTTAAATTGGGCAATTATATGTATTTTAAATTTAATTTAATATAATTAAATTCTTATGTATTTTCTGTGTCATTATAAAGTTAATCATTTAATTTTTTCTTTTGTATTTAATATTTAAATATTTAACTCGAATTTTCTTTATTTTGTGTAAATTGTTATTAGTCAACATTAAATAAATAAATATGAAAAGTTCAGTTGAAATAATAAACATTTCATGACTCGGATTCGACGGAAAATCTAATCTTTCCAAGTAATGGCAATTACAAGTAATATATACAAATATCAAGCTTTCAAGCTAACTGTAAAATATGAGGGAATGCGAATGACAAGCACAACAGAATATGAATAAAATGATATCAGACCACCCACCCATCCAAACATGCCTTTGTCCAGCCAGTGAATCAGTTGACCGATCTTGAACTGAATGCATATATATGCACATATAGCCACGTTTCTGTGTGTGGCATAAATAAATCAGGACTGATATTTTCACACTGTAAATATTATCATTTAATTAGAGCTGATTAACAGCCTTATATATTCCGTAATATCAAATAAAGACATTATTTTGGGCTTCCACCATTATTAATAACATTACGACAGTTCTTGGAAGATTGTCAGTTTTAAAATTTCCTGACATTTTTAAGGTATTCCAGATGGAGTACTCTCAACAGTTGGGTTTTCATGATTATCCTTAAGTTATCTATCGGGATCACATCTCTGATTGATGAATGTTGGACAAACTTTAAGCCTAAATATGATCAATTTCACAGCTGGCTTGGATTGCACTCACAGCGAAAAAAACACAAATATTGATTCCATGAATTTAAGATGAGGGTCTTCGACTCAGCTTCTCAAACTGCACTGGTCAACTTAATGGAGAACATATGGCCAATCATAAAAACTACTATACGTAATAATCCAAAATGCTTTGCGATATGTGGACTATAATCCAAAATACAAAATATTTCGGATTCAATTATTATATATATACTGCTATTCTCACGTAGATTTGATAAGAATTTGAGGAGCGCGAATCAAATGCGAGCACTGAACTTAGCTTCTGCTAATTGACGAATGAAAAAGCGATTCGTTCATTCATAATTTATATAGTGGCGCCATAAGCTCTCCTGACGTTCAGTTGAATCTCTTATCTTTCCCAGAATCGATCGTTCGGTTGAAGTGCTACTTTAATGAAATACACTGTTGTTAAGGAAATCCGACTTATTTTTAAACAAAATTCTTAAGAATTCATAGCGAAATTTAGTATTGTTATCATTATTTCAAAAACAATTTTCGGTAATTCCAAATTTCGGTGATTCCATATTCAAATGAACGGAAAAGGCAAAAAAAGAATTTTTCTTAAAAAATGATTTGTTGCACAGAAATCTAATCATGAAACAATTTTGACATTGTTATCTCGGCAATTCGAGGGTGCAGGGTATATCGCAGTCGACCTCATTCTACACTCATACTTGTTTTTTTTTTGTCTTTGTTCAGATGAGCAGTAAATTTCTGAACTTTTATGAATCTAATCTTAAAAAGTGTCATATGTTTTCGGAAATTTCCAGTATTTTTTGTTTTCAATTTGTACATAAATTAGAATACATAAATTGAGGTGTCAAAATAACGAGCAGCAATTATAATTAAATATATATATGTATTATAATGAATAGACATCTGAGCAGCAGTCCAATTTCAGTAGAAGTTGAGTTCTGTTGTTGTCTTTACGGACGCAATTAGTTGAGTGTGCCACGTAGCTATCATTAGGTGGGCGCGAGGCATGTTACGCCCACTCTGGTATCTAACACTACAGCGAGTGCTGATTAACTGGCCAAAACTGGGGGTAACCGAAATGGGTTTCAGTTGTGCCAGCAAAGAGAGGCACTTTTACTTTCCGCCCCAAACACGGCGCCATCGGATTTTAGAGTTCAGACAGCAAGTGCGTGATTGTGCCCAAGGACACCGCAGGACACACACACACTCACACACACACACACACACACGCAGTGGACACACTCAGGAAGCCAAGCGTTTAATATTGCTGTTGTCCTGAACAACTGACCGCTGTCATCACATTTGTTGTGGTTCTGGGCCTGTGCCTGGGTCTGGAGGCCATGGTCACGAAATATACTGAGTGTCCTTGGATCAATAAAACGCATTTGAAAACTGTGGAAAAGGACCCACAGCACAGCACAGCACAGCACAGCACTATAAGTTTATAAATTATTGTTTATTAAGTTCACTGAGAAAAAAACCTGTGCACTATTTCAGCACACTACTAAAAGAATGAAATTGCAATTTTCAAGTATTTTGAACTAATTTCAAGTTTCAATTGATCTTAAAATATGTAGCTACAAACTGCTTGAGCCAAGTAGTATAGCTTTAGACTCGTATTCATATTAAGTTTTCTTTATTTCCCAACTATTTCCAATAATTCGTTTGTCTTACTTGTTTTCCTGCTGTTCTGCGCTCGTTGAAGTAAACCATTACCTAGATAAATATTGATTATTTAAATGATTATATACTTGACCGTAGTTAACGATAAATTTCCCATATCCTTATCTCTAATCGGTATATTTTCTATCTACATAAGTAAAGCTCATTTAGTTTGGTTGGTTATCCTCCTTTGGGCTCTTAAGCCCATTTATATGCATACATATATCTCTCGACTATGATGGCTGCCAATTTTGTGAATTCATTGGTTAATAGGCTCAGGAGCCGAAAGGCGACACAACAATGGGCGCCAGACTGGCGACATGCCCCTTCTGCATTTGCATACATCATCTTTTATCGCTGAAAGTGCTGAAGGAGGCTGAAGGAGGCTGATGGCTGCCACCATTGCAGAATTTGATGAGTTGACACAGTCGATTTTTGTTTGCGCAATAAACAAATTTCGCTTAATTAGTGAATACATAAAAATTATGCGACACATAAATTAATGTCTATGCCACACACACACATACACCTACAGAAGAACGAACAAAAGAGACACAATTTTACTTAGGAAATGTATTGTCAAGTTTATCGATTCCACAGATTAATCCGCTTCTTAACCCCCCCGATCACATACCAACAAGAAACAGCTTGCAAGGTCAATGAATTGGTTTATTTTAAGGTTTACATTATGAATATGGATCTTTATTTTGGATTTATCGCAGCTTTTTTATTGTATTGGTTGGAATATGGCTGTATATTTTATATTTATCACAGCTTTTTATGACAGCTAATAGATTATATTATTACTGTACAGCTGCCGATAAGATAAGCTTTAATAAACAAACAGCAATAAAAATATATATAAGTAAGTACATGCGTACGCAATTATAAAACACAGTAGGGAATTTGTTGTGGGACGAGGAATAATCAACAAAAAAAATGGGTTCACTTCTCAACTCAAAAGTATTTATTTGGCTTTATTCTTTGAGCGAAAATTATATGCCGTTTAAGAATCAAAATGTATATCATTTAAAAGATCGCAGTGTCGGTCACTGGCTTCCAATCCTTAATGATCCTCAGAATCAAAGGCAACCGGAAGCTATTATGAGTTCCTCTGTCACTTACAGACCCTCAACGGGAGAAAGCAAAAATGTTTGAGTTTTCCCTATTTTACAAACATATCGAATCTTACTTTTTTGTATGGCATTCTCCTACTAATTACAAGTTTTATTATTTTGCATGTACTTAAGCAGAAACTTCTTGATATATTTTTTCAAAATTTCAATAATGTGCAGCACTGAAACACTGTAGACCCTCCCCCATATGTAGAGACACGCACGCAACTAATAAAACGTGTACTCAGATGGTATATAACTAATAATTGTGATAAGCATGCAAATGCATGGCAAAACAATCGCATTTGAAGTTTGAGACAGGTGCAAATTTCAACAGAGCTAAAAGAGAAAACAAGAAAGAAAAGAAAACAAAGACAAATACAAAAACAAACACAAATGAAACATTCGTTTCTCTCTCTCTCTTTTGTTGTTTTGTGTCAAGTTTCCGTTTGCAACAAAAAGCACTTGATTTGTTGCTGTTGCTGTTATTGCACATACCCTTTTTGAAACGCCTTCCGCCGTCCGCTTTGCGGGATATACAAACATATACATATATAAATATATGTGTGTATGAATACCGTATATATGGGCCATATTAATATGTGCGCATGTATTCGGTTTCATGTGTAATAATCAGTGAGCGGACTATCAAAGCAATCAACAATTCAATCAATTGTATTACTCGAATAGAGTTTGTCTCCTGCACATGTGACATGCGGTAATTAATAGCCCCCTTCTGGGGGGAAGGGGGAGGGTGGTAGTTACATTCCCATGGTGATTGTGATTGTCATTTGAGACACAGTATGCGTAATAATTTCGAATCGAATGACGTGCAAAACAATTTACAAATATTGTTTATATTTGGATTATCACACAATTAGCACTTCTCAAAAGTGCACAAAGAGAAGAAGAGGAAGAAGCAGAGCGACTGAAGAACGCAAATAAATGTAATTTGGGAGTGTCATCAATTTAGTTCACTTTTGATTTGCCTTTTTTAATACCCTGAACTTATTGAAAATGGCTAAAAGGGGTATAATGATTTTGTGCAAATGTATGTAAGGAAGTATCTTCGACTCCATAAAGTATATTTACTCGAGATATGTATATATATTATTTTAATAATCAGCTGTACAAATTTTATCGAGATCGGAAAAGAAATACATAAGTTATAGTCGAAATCGTATTTTCATATGGAATTCACTACTATCAGCAGCGTACGCATGTGTAAGAAAGAAATGGCAAGATTATCGACGCGAGCGTAAATATATTTGTGTGTGTACTCTGCAGAGTCCCGCTATCTACGATTGCGTGTACGTCTATTATGTGTGTATGTATGTATCTAAATGCACGCGTTTGTCTCATGCGCTGCCTTCGTTTTCTTTACTCTTCAATGCCTGTGCCTGACATAAATGAGAGCATTATATATATTTAATATATACATAACCTGCCGACTGCAGGGTATATCGTAGCGTGATCACGCGACTAGAATTTTTACTTGAATTTTTTTTTTACTGTTGACTTTAACAATGCTTTGTTTTGCTTATTGTTTACATTTCGTATTTTGCATGTGTGTAGTCACTTAATTTTAAACCAACTGGCTTGGGCCAAGCACATCTGGCGGTTTGACATATTATATTTGTAAAATTACATTTTACTTTTGCCTAAACTCTTCCTCTGCCAAGCTAACTGCGTTACAAATCAATCAGCAATGGTATGCATGCAATAAAAAAAAAGAAGTGAAATACAATGTGAAAAAAATCACGTTCTCTCTTTCGGACGTTGATCCGCTCACGTACGAGCCACACGGACATGTAGGGGAGTATAGGTACGGGTGTGCACGCAAAGCTCAACGAAGCGTCAAGGTTATTGCGCAGTCACACTCACACACACTCTCTCAAATACTTAGAAACGCCAAAAAAAAGAGCTTAATTCATTCCTTAACAGCTGCGATTTGTAGCCTATGCGAATGTTGAAAGGTGCGAAGACCGAATATTGCCGAGTGATCAAGCACACGGATTTTATGGCATTGCCAACATGCATTAAGATATAAATGTGTTGGCAATATGTAAGTGAAAACAAATCATTTTTTAATTCCATTAAATTTCATTTGATTTCCGGTAAATAAATTTGTTTTTCAAATAAAAACATATTGCAAATATTTATTTTGTGATAGTGCACGAAATCTAATTATGAATCAATTTTTTTATTTTTACTTCCTATGGGGTTTCCAAATACATAAAAAAAAATGATGTATAGCTGTATAAAATTGTGGGTATACACAAGGGATCCCTCAAAAACGGACAGCCCAATAGGGAATCACCCAAAATTGTATATATATTAATGATGCTCTCGTGAATGTTATCAGTTCATACTTTGTACTGTTCACCATTTTATTAGAGCTTGTGCAAATATTTGTGCGAATTGGCAAAGCTTGTTCACAGACAAGGAACAAGAACACAAGTAAATATTTATCAGCGGCAACAGCAAGATTTCCACAACATTTGCTCAGATATCTAGATTGCGCGGCGCTGATAAGCGGATAAATCTAGGTGTGGACATGTTGAGTCTTTGCAGTCTTAAAGTCTCAGGCTGTTGACAGGCGTATAAATTAAAATGACGCCATAATTATGGCTAAGTTAAATGTGCAACACGAGAAACATATGAATGAATGGCTAAATGGTTGAGACGGAGAGGGGCGGGGTTCATTATAATCTAGAGTTGAGATTATAAATCAAAGTAATTAGACGACGAGTGTCAGTCGGTTGTATATATGCACATATAAATTCCAGAATTTGCATTTCAATTGAAGCGCTCCATTAACACCTATATCAAATCGCATCACATCGGAATTAGGTATTTACAACTGCATAGGTGTATGCAAATCTAGTCGTAGTATAATTAATTAATTTATTTATACACATTTTATACTTTCGATATTCAGTTGCTATTCATAAGCTGTTAGCTTAATTGCCATCATTACCATTAACTGTATGGGACTGCATTAATAAACTTGGACTCTGTGTGTTTTAATTGTTTGTTTTATTTATATCTGATCAGATCAGAAAAATTGAATTGACAGCGGCTTCTGTTTTTCAATAGCCGTGACTGATGAGTTCTGGCCAAAAGCGAAATTGAACTGTTGCCATTATTCCCATATTAAATTATAAAATGAAAAATATCTACCATATTATAAAATAATCAAAATAAAGAAGCTAAATAAACACAGCAGCCTCTACATTTTTAATTTAATGTAATTTATTCTTGTATTTCTTTGTGTCGACTTTAATCCCAAAAAAAAAGCAAGAAAATGACTTGCATATCACTGCATAATTTAGACGTATTCGATTTGACTTGCTGCAATATTTGGCAACACTTCGAAACTCACCTGACATTTGCGTAGTGTTGGCCGGAGCCGCCTGTGCTCCAATCGACGTGCTCAATATCCGATGTGGTTTTAGCGTTTTCGCAAGACATTCTTGCCTCTGTGTGTATATGTTTTTATTGTTGTTGTTGCTGCTGATGTTTTATGCTCTGCATTCAAAAGGATGCTTTAGTTTGTGCAGAAATCTGGTCACTCTTCTTTTCTTTTCCTTTTATTGTTGTTGACCGCCGCCTTTGACCCTTGCATGGGGCCTGGGCGCTGCTCTCGGTAAACGATGTACGATTTGTGCTTTTTGTTATTGTTATGCTTTTGCTATTTGCATTTGTATTGGTGCATTTTTGTTTATTTTCAATTTGCTGTTGCTGCTGCTGATTTATATTTATAGCAAACGCATGCCTTGATTGATGATGCTTTTTCTTGTTTTTTTTTCACACTCGTTCGTTGACTTCACGGCGTTTTTGTTTTGACCGGAGCTTACTTCGATTTTTAGCAAAATGAAATTACTATATTACTATCTATAGCACTTTGAAGTGCGTTGTTTATTTTTTGGGCAGTGAACTTCAACAAATCTCTGTTCGAGTTCTTTTGTGTGTGTGTGTGTGTGTGTGTTTGTTTGCTAGTGTGTGTGTGTTTGTGTGTCTATTATTATATATTCCGCTGATGCACAAATATATTATTTAGCTTGATTTACAAATACGCAATTACACGAGCCAACAATGCCAACCTAAGCTTGCTTTGCGCCAGATTGCACATATTTTTATAGATTTCTGAATCGGAAGCAATCTGCTTAAATTACAAATTAAACAAAGACATTTTTGACTCAACCTGCGACAGAAACGCACTTGCACAAACGAGGGCTGCGACAACACTGACAGTGTGGCCGCAATTCGCAAATGTGGAAATGCCTCCTCTATGCTCTGCCAATTGATTATCGATTGCGTTATCGATTTTAGCTTTGGCGACCATAAACATCGATACTTTATGACAAATGAAATATTTGTTTTCTTACCACTTTGTTGTCATATTCCAACCGGAATTTCGCATTTATAAATTTTACATGAATCGTACGATGGCAGTGGGTACTCACTGGAGCTACGATTTGTTAAAGCAAATGGCAGTCGAAGGTGCCACATCCATGGATTTAAACGATCTCAAAGAATTGTTTGCCACTGAAATTGGAACGCCCAGAAAAATGGATCGCATAAAAAGCATCGAAGATCTGATCGATTGCCTCGAGCGCAGCGATGACATTAACGACGATAATGTGGAACCACTGCGTTCACTTAACAACAATTCCACGGACTTCCAGCAAGCACTTGACAGCTACCAAAAAATAGAAACTTCCAGATTGCCGGCCATAAATTGTTATCAGGAACAAAGATTGGCTGAAGAGTTGAGACAAACGTTGCATCCAAATTCACAGCGCGCTCCACACTCAGCTACACAGCACTACCTGCAACCGGCGCAATTTACGGATGCAAAGCGGTCCGCTATTTACAATAAAATCGCCAAGGAATTGGGTCGCTCTTGGCGTGGTTTTGGTCGAGAGCTGTGCATTGGCGAGGGCGATATGGATGAGATCGAGTTGCGTCATCCGCAGGATTTAAAGTCGCGCATTTTGCGACTGCTGCAGACGTACGAGGAGGACGATTGCCATGATCCCAGGCAGCTGCTGATGCATCTATGCAGGGCACTAGCCGATTGCGGACGCAAAGATCTGCGCAAAGCAGTGGAACAAATTATGTCCCACTAAAGGCCACCAAGACTAGGATTCAATCCTTAAGAATAAAAAGTAAAGCATGTTCGTTTTTTAACCTTAAGTTTTTATTTATTTTATATTTTTCGCATTATTCCAAGAGACTACAAAAGCGGAGCATTTTTTTTTATACACTGCACCACTTCTCCGATAACAATGGGGATTTTCTCGTTTCTTTGTTGTTTTTGTTCCTGTCGCATATTCTATCTTTTACGGTGTTGTAACCAGAAAATAAATCAAACAGAGAATAGCTCAAGCTGATGAAAAATTTTGAAGAGCAGAGCGCATATTTGTTGTTGTTGCTGTGGTTTTACAAAGTGTAGATCGATTTGACACTCGATCCCTGCTTGACCATCGTGTCCTTGTGCAGCTGATAATGCAGCAAATTCTGACGTCCCAGACGCAATGCATCGCGCAGCTTGTGTCCAATTTCCAGAGCGGCCTCCTCATTGTTGCCATTGGCAGTCCAAATAGCTGGAAAAACCAATCGTAGATTGAATATATTATATTTCAGTATATATTAAATTTCGGTTCTCTTACATATCTTGTTGCTCTTGCCACGAATATTGACGACAGCGCCGCAAATCTGATCGGAATGATCGAATGCTTCTCCAATCAAGCAAAGCAGCTAAGAGGTGAAGGAGGAGCACAGAAAATTAAATTAAATATTGATGAATGATGGGTCAAACGTACCACATCGAGCCACAAGTTATCCAAATCATTCTTGGAGCTTTTGTTAAGTGTGATCACCCAGCGACCACCCTGCTTATTGGCAGCATCCTCCCACATGGGACTGAAGAAAAAGGAAACAAAATAACAATTAATTTCCGCAAGGATACAAAAATCAAATAATCGCACCGTATGCCCTTCTTGAAGAGTGAATAATCGCTGCCCAGTTTGATCTCCGATGGCGGCTTAATGTGATTGTATAGACTCCAAAAGTCTTCGACGGCATCGAAGCTGGTGATTTCATTTTGCATATCCTCCCAGGATTTGGTGCGATCATTCTCCAGATACCAGAGGGTCCATGTGTTTTGCAGCGGGTGTTTAAACAAATGTTCGGTGCGCACACCTGCCCCGCCATCATCCGACTGCTGTTCCTCAATGTCCAGGGTTGTCTTTGGTTCCTCCTTGTTGTTGCCTCCGGTAATTTCGATGGAACCAGCTGGAGGAGCAGTCGCTGTTGCTGCAGCAGCGACAATGGTTGGTGGCGTCGATTCTGGGCGACCGGGTGCCACAGTCACCTGATCATTGCTGGCAGCTACAGTGCTGCTCTATAAAAAAAAGAAAAGAAAATATAAAATTAGCAATATTATTTGTGTTGCTGTTTAAAGCGAATACTTTGTAGGAATTTGATGTTTACTTTGAACATGGACTTGGGATTGGCAAAGTTCTTCATTCTTTGAAAGTCGCTCTGCATGTTGAGAGTATTTTCGAGGTTTTCGCTGTTTGCTGTTGTTGCTGCTGTTGTTGTTGCTGCTGCTGGGAAGAGCGAGCTTTCACGATATGTGTGCTGTGCTCAAGAGAAAGAGAGAGAGAGAGGCACGACGATCGCTGATTCACTTGCTGCTGCTGCTGCTTGTTTGCTTATGTGTGTGCGTGCGTGAAGCTTTTATTTTAAATGTATGTATATAACGGGGCCGGGTACACTTATTGCTTGCAGTATTTTTTATCTGATTCTCCCGTTGTTGTTGCTATTCGGTCAGCGAGAAGCTGCGCTGGTGACAAATAAAAATTTTGATTTTTTTTTTTTGACACTACATTGACTTTATTTCTTTTGGAGAGAAAAAAAAATTAAATAAAACTTGGTCAGTGAATAATATTTTACGTTCACAAATCTTTTTCTGAGTTAGAAATGAAGCAAGAGAAATGAATGTGTTGCTTGCACGATAAAATTTACTACACAATAAGCAAATTCAACGCAGAAACACGTACACACACATAAACAAACACGCACAACTGTCAGAATTTGGGCAGTTTGCTTGGATGTGTTTTTTTTTTTAGATTTTGAACACTTAAAAAAAAAGTGTTTTTTCTTTGACAACGATCAACTGCAAAGAGTTAACGAACTGAAATCAACTGTTCATTTGTCGTTTGCTGCTGCAATGAAAGTGGCGCGGTCGCGTAGCGGTCGGCAATGCAAAAAACAAAAAGAAAAGAAAAATTAACTGTTGTTTCTCTCACTGGCTGCTGTTTGACGGCTCATTGCATTAATTTACTGTTTTCTGTTTCTGCTGCTTTTCACCTACTTTTCATGCTGCACACATGCACACATTACAGCTACAAATACACACACATTATAAATATGACAAGGCACAAGCGAACGCGAACTGTATGTGTGTGTAATCGCTGCGAATTCCAGCGACACCTTAGAAAGAATGACGACAGAAGCGAACAGCGTGCTTTTAAGAGCAAGAGAGCTAGCGAAAGCCCGCAGCAACATATGCAAATGGTGAGAGAGCAAATTAGTAAAAAAAAAAATATTTACGATTTACGGATAAGAATTTACAACACTTTATTACGTTAATTACGGAACGAAAGAGCGGAAAATGCAACGTGCGTAATTTTTAAATTGTATGAAAAAATGCAAATTCTGAAAATGCTAGCGATGACTTGCCACGCCAGCTGCACTCATATACTGTTCTCTGTACCCCTTTCCGCCTGCTCTTGCCACCCCCTCCACCATCTCTTCTATGTCTTGTGCAACAGCCCTGTTTATCGACGACCCTGCCACACGGCTGGAAACCATGCGGTGAATGCTATTTGCCTTTTCTTACCTTTTCGCTCTCCGACACTACCATTTTGTCAACGGAGAGTGTATTTTTAAAAAATACTATATACGCACTCGATGGGCGTACTAAAAATCGCGGTTAGTTTCGGTAAAATGTTAAATAATTGCGTCTAGCTAACTTTGTAAGTTCAATACAGCGTGACCGCATCCAAAGCGGCCTATGCGTATTTCTTATTATTTTGGTATTTTTGTTTACAAAATTTAGCATTAATTTTACCATTGCTGCTGGGCACACTGTCGTCCGACAGCTGGGTTGTACGCCGATAAATTTGCCCTTCAAAACAAATGTTTTGTGTTAACAGTCTGCCAAAGCTTAATGTTATCTTGAGCTTTCTTAGGAGCCGCTAAAAAATAAAACGAGTTGACTATTTAACACACTTGAAATAGTGATTTATTTATTGCTTCTTTTTGGTTTGCTCCGACTCGGCGTTAACGTTAAGTTTGAAATCGATGGGCTTGTCATACCCCATAATGCGCACATAATGCTCGGGATCATCAAATAAAGCGGGATCAACAAAAAGCGGACGCTTCTTCACCAGAAACGAGGTAAACATGCCGGGCACCTCAGGCACTGTAACATCGCTGGCTCGAAACTTTGTCTGCAAATTAATAAATAAATAAAAAATAATATATACAATTTAATTTTATTCTCTCTCACTTTGATCTTTAGCAGTATGAGGGATATCGTTGTGGCCGTATATTCATCTGTAACGGTATTATAATGCAGTTCCGTTACATATTTCTTGGTGATGAAGTGCAACAGCAAAGGCGTCACAAATGTGAAGAATCCCCCAATTGTGCATAGGAAAACGGCCATGCCTGCTCCACCAATTTTCATGCCCTGCTCCAGCAGAATCGGTTGAGCTGCAATCCCCACTAAACTGGTGGTCAGCGAAAAGAACTTGACGATTTTCATGCGGGGTGCCAGGGCTCCGTAATAGATGCGTTTCAAGTTGCCACCGGCTTCCCCAGAGTCTGTGCCAGCTGCCTGCGTTGCCAGCCATCTTTGCTGTTCCAGTTGCTGTTTTTGTTGCTGTTGTTGCCATTGTGAAGAGTTCTTTAGCACTGTTCTTGTCCAGCCAGCAAATCCTTTGCTGGACTGCAGTTGAGCATGGCGACTTGTATTTGACAGTAGTACAGCAAATTGTCTGCCACACGGCAGTGCCGAGCGTAATGTAAACATTTAATATAATTTTTAATTACAATCAAGTTGCTTTTATGTGTTTTTTTTTCGTTTTTGTGTACGGCCCCTAAGATTATTGAATAACAGCACACATTTTCAAAACAGCTGAGCGTAAACGCAAAATTGAGATATGTTAGCTGACAGTGCTCAATTTGCGCTGCGTGCGTGTCAACGTTGCAATGTGAATGCTTATTTGATTTGAATTTAGAGCGGCAAAAAACTTTAAAATTGAATTGAAATTGTATTATTTGCATTGGAAATTTGATAACTGATGAAAACCGCATATGCTGCCAGCAGAACATTTGTGAATGCCGAACAGCATCAAATATTTTAACAACAACAACAATGATGGGATAAAGCCAATTCAAAGGATAATAACCAAGAACTCCACAAGCATCTTAAAAGATGTATATATAAATATATATATATATATATATATAAATACTTTAATCTTCTTAAAGGGAGTATGCCATGTAGAACACATGTTGCAATTACTGGACTTGATTAACAATCAATTTTTGGGGCGTGGCCATCGAAGCTGCAATAATGTGCATGTTATGAAAACCAAACACGAAAATAGCGCATGTAAATTCGCATTAATATGCTTGAATTAATAGCAATCGACACATGCTACAATAACGGTGATATATATGTATACATGGATATATAAACATATACATATATTTATATATACATATATATACATATATATATATTTTTTTAAATGTATGTGTATGTGCATTTGTGACATGCTACATGCAATTTGTCGCTGTTGTGTCGCAAACCACAATTTTTTAATTTATTTGCCTTTTAATTGTTGAAATTAAATTTACCATTGACCAGCTTATGGTTACTTGCCACAATTTCCAATCTTTTTCAAAATTGCTTGAAATATTATATCATAAATTATGCCAAGCATAAAAACAGATTAAATTTCACATCAAATTATTCCCAGTAAATTATTCAATCGAATTTTTTTTTGTTATTATTATTATATTATATTATTACATAATTATTATTATTGTTAAAATTATTAACTTCAAATCGCTTTAATGCCAAAAGATGCAAAATTCATCCATTTATCTGCACTCAGGCTTCAATAATAATCATCAATTTTCAAAATGACCAAAACTCATATTTGAGTTTGATTTTAAGTTGAATTACCTCCCCCCCCCAATACTCCTATTGCACCCTACAGCGCCATCTATTGCTGAATCGGTCAACTGGTCTTCTGACATGTGCTGTGTATGCCACTCCCCCCTCTATGAGCATGCCCGCAATGGGGAATCCTTTTGTTATCCGTGCCTTTTGTTGTCATTTCATTATTGTTATTTCATGCATCAGATTCATTCGTCGTCACACACCAATCTCGTCCCGTTACCCTTCTCCTAGTTTGTTGTTGCTGCTTGGCAATTGTTTGGCCAAAAATTTCACATGCAGACGAGCCAAAATAATTCATGGGAAATAAAAACTAGCGCTGATATATGTGCAAGAGAGAGAGAGAGAGAGAGAGAGAGAGAGATAGAGAGAGGGACGGTGTAAGAGAGAGAGAAAGGGAGAGATAGATTAGTGCAGCAAGGCGTAAGGAGAGGTTGTTGATGGTGGGGGGAGAGGGGGTGGTTGGGGGATGTGTGGGAACGGGAAATCGCATATTGCAAATGCAAATTTCGTTCAATTTATTTTTATGCCTTGGTCACGGCTCCTTTTTATGTATGATTGTGTGTATTTTTTAAGTGTGTCAGTTTATATATTTATGTGTGTGTGGTGCTTCAAATTTAACGTAAGCCGTAACTGATTAATATGTATAAAATGATTTAATTGCGTTCGCAATTTGCTTAATTTGATTTATACCAACATCTATATTTTTATGCTTTCATGATTGATTTTATTATGCATAATTATTTCATTAATTTGCGCAATTTGTATTAAACAACCCAACAATGGCTCGGAAAAGTGCTCAACCACAATAAAATAACTCAAGCAAAATTGACTCAAGCATATGTTTGAAAGTTAGAACCGACTCCTGCAACAAAGTTTGATGTTCGATAGCTGTTTAGGGGTAGCAACGAACTCGTATACAAAATGCGTTGCGTGTATCCTGTTAAATGCAACATGTTGTGTTTTATGCGAGCAGCATGTTAGCTGCAACTTGAATGCAACTTGAGTGAAACTCACGATAAATTCAAAACGGATGTTTTAATTAGCCAAGTTTAACGAGTAAGGAAAATGAGCTATAATCGGATTTAGTTGCTTTTGCTTTGAGTGAACAACTTTGTCACAGCTAAAAAGGCAACTGTAAATGCAAATTTAAATTTAAATGTAATTACAATTAATATTCTAATGAGGAACGTTACTTAACGGCAATGTCATACAAAAAATCAGCTAAAAAATTCACACACTCAGAAAAAATAGTGCAAATTGTAGAAAATTGTGTGCACCACTCGCTTCCCCTTCAGCTAAACCAGCAATGAATCATTTAAAATTCACTTTAACACGCGCAGCATACAAAGAGAAAGGGCGCATGTGTGTGTGTGTGTGTGTAGGAGGGAGTGAGAGCGAGGCAGAAACAGGAACAGAATCAACGACGCATGCAGTTTCCATGGCAAATCATAGAGAGAGAGAGAGGGGTGTGAGTGTTGTGAAATGCTAAACTAAATGCTGCATTAATTACAGACTCTAAACTATGCACATATTTAAAAAGAATGCAAAACAAGAATGTGACCAGCACGCACACAAACCAAGCTCCTCAAATATGCACATTGCAAATAAAAATATAAAAAAAATAAAACGAATTCTAAGAGTCGCTCACACAGGTGGTAAATATGAAATACTCATATGCATATCTAGCTGCTGAAAATATGCCCCATTCATTGTCAGGTATTCGAATGCCAAGTTTTTTCATATTTTCCTTTATTTTTTTTCTGCGCATAATTCATTTTTTTGACGCTGCACTCTGCTAATATTTTATTTCGTTACGTACGTTAAAATTTAACGGGTTTCTTTTTGTCGTGGTTGCTGTTGTAGTGTGCCGCAAATTGGTATTTCATTTTGTGCACACTTTCGCATGGATAGTTAGTAAATTGGTTTATAATTTATAAGCCTTACCGCGTGCCCAACGAGCCTGACCCATAATTCTAAACGTTTAATAAAGATAAATGTGCGGCAAGTGGGTCAATTTTGCGAGGCCACATAACTTTTGAGATATTATAGTGCGTGCAGCAAGTAAGTGGCTGCAGCTACATCATTTTAAATATATATTTCATTCATTTTGATCTTAATTACATTTATGGTTTTGAATAAGCAAGCATAAATAATGATGTGCTTGTATTATATGCACTGGTCAGCAAATACTAAACACGTTCCTTTTTGAGCTAGTCAATCGATAAGTTGCCGTTAAGTTATCGCTTCAGCGCGCTATCGAGTTCGTAATTGATACAATGCAAATCTGGTTGAGAGACGCTCAAAAATATAAGTGCAGCAAATATGTTAGATTTTTTCAAGCGATAAACAAGTTTTAATTAAAACGTTGTTTTATCAAACTGCAGCCATTAGTCACTTTTTTTTGCCAAGCTGCTTGCTTCGGCCCTTTTCCAATTTTCTATTACCAACTTTTGTAGTTATATATATACTTTTTTGTTATATCTCCTTGGCGACGGGAGCAGGGAACAAGTTTCATCGCTTGTACTAAAATAATTAATGACAAAGTCTTAAATATTAAATTACACACTTATTTATTTTTGAATGGGCAAGGAGCTGCAACTAGTACTCGACACTGTCCTCTGCTCTTCTTCACTCCACTTCAGGCTGCAATGTCCTTGTCCCTTGTCCTGTCCCTGTCCTTGTCCGTGTCCTCGTCTATTCAAATGCCGTCTCCCCCCACTTGCCACTGTGCAGTGCCACATGCTGGTGTTTGATTTGCGGTTATTTTGAGTCAACGAAATTGCACTTTTCACATTTGCCTGCCAGCGAAAGTAGGTTGTCAAAATGCGGCTGCGGTTGCCAATGTGGTTGTCCATGTGGTTGTTAGCAGTGGCTGTAGCAGTAAATGTGGTTCTGGTTCTGACTCTGGCTTGGTGTCATCGCTATTGACTGTCCGTCGCTTAGCTGTTTACCGTGTAATCTACTGCAAATGCAACGAACCACAGGTGAAGTGACTCTGTTTGTATCCTGAACCACTTGAAAATCGTAAAATGGGTATAATGGTTTTGTGCACATGTGGAAGCAAGCATCTTCGACCATATAAAGCATATATATTTCTAATCTACAGCCGAATCGATATAGCCATGTCTGTCTGGCCGTCTGTACTCAGAACTCTTTAAATTTGACAGCTATAAAAGACATAATTTTAAAGGCAGAGGCTTATAATTGATCTTTAATATATCGTATATATATTATTTCGTATAATTTCGAGCAACTCGGCAAATGTTCTAGATTTGTTTAACGCTTCAGTGACTGTGCCGGTGTCTGCCAAAAATAAATGACAACAATTCCACGCCAAATTCTTAAAAGGAAATTTGGCAATAAACAAGAATATATTTAGCAGTTGAGTGCACGGTATATCGAAGTCGAGCCTACACGCCTAAAGCATTCTAACTTCTTAGTTTTCTTTTGCTGCTCAACGTGCCTGGAAGTGTGATTTTTCTGATGTCGACTTCAATTGCAAGGAGTCAATAAGCGGACCTTGAAGAATGCTTTTGTATCCTGTGCCTTTTATTGTCATTTTCGTTTCAATAATGAATTAATATTCTTGAGTTGCTTCAGATAAGTTTGCGGACTTCACATTTGGTATTTAAGTTAACGTTTAACAAGCGTTTCGCTTCAGAGTATCGTCTAGTCGAGCTCTCTCTCGACTCGAGCACTCATTGTATGCCTGTCCAGATGCGTCTGCATGTCCTTCTTCGTGTTTGCTTTCCGACCTTCAAGCTGTCTGCCAGCATTTAAATCAAAATTAAACCCCGAAAATAAGCTCGCAACACAGTGGTAGCAAAGTAGTCGAGGAAGCGGCATTTCTAACATGCAACTGTCAAGTGTCTAAACTCGAATTTTGGTCATCGCCGCACACGGCTCGCTTCACGTTGTTCCACGTTGCTGTGTGTGATGACTTAATAAAAATAGATGGGTGAACTGGCATTACAGTTGGATTATCTAAACAAGAGCTACTCCAACCAACTGAGCTAGTCGACCTCTAAACCGTAATGTAAAAGCAGAGCCACTTTTAAAAAATTAATTTCATAATGATTGAAAGTATTTTAAAAACTAAAAAGTTGCCTTCAAATATACAGAAATTATGTCTAAAAAATAAGAAAATCTTTCTTGTTTTCAGGGCGATTTTCTAAAAATCAGAGAGATTTTTCTTCTGAGTGTATACACACACACAGATACACACCCAATGCCCACTCATCGTCCAGGACTTTATTGGCTTTGTGCCTTTTTTAGCTCACTTCGAGCGTTACAAATTCAGCTTTAAGCGTTCTGACGCTAAGTAGTTGATGGGTGTTGGGGTGTTAGAGACCAGACCGGAGCAGTAGCAGCATCAATAGCATCAGTAGCACCAGCTGCCTCCAAGGGCATGCACATTTGAGTGCACTCCCACATTATGTGCTTAGAACATATCAAAAGTTATAGTTAAAGAGTTACCGAACAGCACACACATATTTTTGTTTATGTGTAGTTGAATATTTATATGCTTATATCTATATATATAGATATATATATATATATACATTGGCCACCCGCTGTCGCAGCACATCTCTTTCCGGCACTTTGGCTGCGTTGACTGCTTGATTCTTGTATGAACGCTTCAATTCAGCTGGAAGCTAGAAGCTGTGCTTCGTGTCCTTGTCACATATGCACCCTTGAAGCCAAATTGAAGTGTTGGCCAAAATGCGCATGAAAATGACTTTGAGCTGCATGAAAATTCTGACAGCGCCGAAATGTCGATGAGTGTTGCGTGCAACAGCAACAGCAACAGTAGCAGGCGAAACAGGACAAACGTCGGAAATGATAATGGAAGCAGAAGCTGAAGGTGGCAGTGCCACGAATTGTTGTAACAGCAACAGGAATTGGAATTGGAACAGGAATATGTGTACACTTGAAAAGCTCGCTATGAACTAGAAAGATTTTCTGGTTTTTTGAAATAATTTTCAAATATAAGAAAATTTTTTTTAAAAATTAGAAAAGCTTGCCCCAAATCAGCAAACGACGTATAAGAAATATTTTGTATTATTAAGAAGTGAATGTTTTAAAAGTAGAACTGCAAAAGTGTTTCGCTGAAATGAAGAATGTTTTTCTGAGTGTACATATTCCAATTTCACGCACAACACGGCGTATGCATAATACAGTAATAATAGCTACCTAATGAACGAAAACCACAATGGAAATTGAAAGACTTACGTTGCTGCTGCTGCTGTTGCTGTTGCAAATCGCATTTCATTTGTTTGTGGCAACCAGATGCCAATTAGTTGCTACTTCAACTGGTGCTGCTTCAGCTTTTGGCTCTTTAAATCTCAGCTAGTTGGTTTTGGTGAGGTTAAGTCTTGCTTAAGCGAACTTTATTCATTAGCTGTGGCACGCAACGTTTTACACCCACAAAATCCAAAAGACATCAACAGAACTTGTGGCACTCGTGAGCGGAAAAAAGTTTCTTATGAAATTTAAGCAAGTTGTCATAAAAATGTTCGCACCCAAATCGCATTACAAGAAACGAGCCACCCAACCACAATCAACTACCCACTAAATAACCCTAGCGAATGCACCGAATACCCAATTTCACAGCAAAGTTCTGGTGCCCAAAATCCACTGCGGTTGCAACTTTTGCTCTTTCCGGTGGTAAGTACGAAGGCCTGGCTGCAGCTGCAGCTGCAGCTGTTTCTACAATATTGTCGTACTGTTGTTCGTAACAAGTTTCTCGGCTGCCACAATTGACACCTTTGCTCTGTGAGTGAAGTGAACTGAGTTGAGCCAAGTTCAGCTTGAGTTGAGGTCTTTAAGGTTGCCAGAGATTTGGCTGGATTAATTTGTGCAACATTCGTTGCCTATTCGCAGGCGCAACAAGAATGCATTGCCAAAAACTAGTTGAGAATCAGAGGCGCCTCTTGTTATTGCCAGGTGCTCCAAAAACTTTGCATCACAATTTAAAATGGTTGAGACGGAGCGGACGGACACATTATTTTTGCACGATGACAAAAACTAAACGTGCCCAATGCGAAATTCTACAAAATGCGCAAAGCTAAAGAAAACAAAAATCAAAAACGAGAACAAACAACACCGATTAAATACCCTTACTGAACAGAGTTCACCAGGTTTTTTACAAAGCTTGTAAATTGTGGATTGTTTAGAAAATGATTAAGAAAAAAGTTTTCATAAACTTTTCACTGATAACTTTTTTCCAAATCCGATTTATATCTATATTAATTCTGCATTAAAATATTAAATTACATTTTTGTTCGAATATATTAAGAAATTTCCGACATATGTTTTCTATAAAAAAAATTAATAAACAATTTTTAAATTTTTAAAACATGAAAATAACTGTTTCTGATAGATTACGAGAAAAATCACGATTATTATATAAGTTTTTTTTTGTAATATAATCATTCGATAGGGCGTCACTCACGTGAAAAATAGAACACCCTCTGCAAGGGTATGGAAAACGGAAAGTTTTCCTTAAGCTGCAGCATGCAGCAAGAGTTCTTTTTTCCTTAATTAAACAGATGAGCAGCAATTAGCGAAATAAATTTGACAATTTAGCAAATGGATGTTACTTTGGCCAGAAATGCGGGCGAACTAAATCGCTGCAAAAATAAATATATATATATATATATATTTGACTCAAGATATTAGAAGTTTTATTTGTATTGGCCTGGCCCATAAAAATAGTTGTGTAAAACTCACTTAAATCCAAGTTAACAGTCGTGCGGATGCGGCAACAGTTTTTCGTTGCTTTTCAGCACATTTTGCAACAGCTGAGCTGCGTTTTTGTGACGCCTCCTCGAGTTGGCTTTGTTGCGGCTTTCGCTCCCCATTTTCTCGTCTTTTTTTTGTGGATTGGGTACTTTGTTTTTTTTTTGTTTTTTTTTTATGACATTTTATATTTATTTCGACTTTAATTGGGGGCGCTTACTTGCATTTTCGTTGTCAGTTTAGGATTTGGCCACAGCCACAACTGAGCAAATGGATTGCATTTTATACTATATATATATATATATATATCGTGGCATATCTGCTATGCTTTTGCATTTCATTACGAAAGTTTTTTAATTAAATTACTGTGAAGAACATCTGTGTCAAGTTGAGGTTGTGTTTTTTTGCTTTTTTCCCCTTATTTTTTATTTTGGCGCAGTTCTCGTTTGAATTAACATAATGTGAAATCTATTATGAAAGAGTTAGGGGGCACAAAGTGACTCAGGGTAATGGGGTCTATCGCCAAAGGTGAATCCCCTGCAGAATCACGGATGATGTAATCAAGACTCATATGTAAGTTCCCGCAAGTAGTAATGAAAGATAAAGAGACTGATAATTGGCTCTAGATGTTGGGTAGTCTAATAAATTCATCAAAAATAGTATGTCGAAAATAAATAAATAATATGTTATAAAGTGGTTTCTGATCTCAATAATGTATTTATTTATTTATCAGTCGGGACAGAAATATACAACAATTTAGTAATGCATTAAACTAAAACTAAAAAATGTGTATATTATGTTACTAATTATTGTGCAACATTATCAATTGCAACATTATTTTTCTATTCTATCTAAATGCTTACCGATTGTTGTAATCTTTAATTTCAAACCAAAACAGTTGAGGCAACCCTCGCAAAAATAGAATAAGTATTCTTGTTTTCATTTGTGACGTGCGCTCAGAAAAATCACCCCAGATTCAGCAAAATGTGGTCAAGAGTCGACAGCGCATCGCTGCTTATCAGGAGGTGTCAATAAGTTCAGAGCCCATTGCCGAGCACGCCTCAGTCGCTTGCCAAGCATCGAGCCGAGATGAGCTCCGCGTGGAAGTTGTTTGCATTTGTTGTTTGCACAGCCCTCGGCGCAGCTGTCCAAGCTGGATCGGAGCTGCCCATTGTGTCGCGGCAGGAGTGGCGTGCTCGAGCGCCTAGCGGAGAGATGACAGCGATGACGCTGCCACTGGTTCGGGCTGTTGTTGCTCACACGGCTGGGCGTCGCTGCAGTGATGATGTGAGCTGTGCCGACCTGGTGCGCAGCACTCAATCATACCACATGACGAGAGCGAAGTTTTCGGATATTAGTTATCATTATCTGATCGGAGACAACGGGCGCATCTACGAGGGACGCAGTCCGAGTCAACAGGCCGCCATTGCGGCGGGCAACAATGCGGGCAGTTTGGCCATTGCCTTCATGGGCAACTTTGCTGAGGAGTCGCCAACGGAGCCGGCACTAGCTGCTGGGCAAGCCCTGCTGGCGCATGCTGTGGCTAATGGCCAGCTGGTCGAGCAGTATCAGTTGATGGGCCATCGCCAGTTGAGCGCCACCAAAAGTCCCGGCGATGCACTCTATACAATCATCCAGAACTGGCCGCATTATGACAGCAATATAATTTAGATTTTGAATTGTTTTTAGATTTCGACACGTAAAGACCTTTCCTTACACATTTATTGTAAATATAATTATGTATAATTTGTTGCTTGCTTAAATACGAATACTAAACTTTTAATTTTGTTAATCTTTTTTCTTGTTTCATTTTTGTTGTTTTTCATTTTGTTTATATTTTTTTTGTTTTTCTTTCATCTCTCGCATCTTTGCACGCCTTATCTTTCACAAAGGCTCCCCGGGAGCACTGGGCCACAATTGAGATTTGAGACATCACATAGCATTCACTGAACTTTCAAAAAGATAGAAAAAAAAAGCTAATAATAATAAAATAAGATAAAGAGCCTAAACTAACTTTACAGAACCTTACGAGAAGCACAGAAGCAAAAGAACAGCTCACTTAATGCATTAGTTAAATCGAGAAAGTGGCAAAAAAAAACTATGTTTTCTTTTTAGTTTTGTTTAGCAACTTAATCAATGCTAATGCCAATTCAGATACAGTTATCGATTAAGATTTAGCAAATAGAAATAGAAAACAAGGAACTATACAAAAATTCGTAAAGTACTTAGATTAAAATTTCACTAATATACTAATATAAACTCCCATTCGTAGTCGCATTGCCATTGCTGTTGCCATTGCCATTCTGCTGCTGTGCACCCACAATGGGCAGCTGAAGCAGCCAGTCTCGCTTGGCCTGGCCCTCGGGCGTATCGCCACGCTGGGCGCCCAGCGTCTGGAAGCAGGTCGTTGAGCAAACGCTGGGCGTGAATTCGGCACGTTCGCGCAACTCCTCCTCGGTGGCCAGCATGATGCAATCATCGTCGATATCCTCACTGTCCACATAGGCGGGCTGTTGATGCTCGATGCCGCCTCGCTGTTGCACTATGCTGTCGCTGTTGCGCCGAAACGATTCGTCCGTCTTCCGCAGGAAATTGTAGAGAGCCACACAGCCCAGGACTACCTCCCCAATGTGCTTCTCGCTGACGCGCAATGGCTGCGCTAGTATTGGGAATATATTGCACAGTATTCGCATCGTTTGCTCCGCATGAGCATTGATCTGATCGAGCGCCGCGTACGCAGCACTCTCCTTGGCCATGTTCCGTGTGCTGACCATGTAGGATGTGCTCGGCATCACCGCATCACCGGCCAGATAGTAACCTTTGTGCTGGGGATCCGATTGCGCCTCCAGTGTCTGCATCTTGCGCTCGATTAGCTCAACGGCAGTGGTCTGGTTGTAGATATCATTGGGACGACTATTTGTCGCACGCTCCACTTTCACATATTGGAAATTGTTATCCGCATCAATGATGGCCGTAAAGATGACGGCGGCGGCACGTTTACGATCATCATTGTTGCTAACATTGTTTTGGAGCTGAATGCTGCGCATGAATAGATTGCCCACACACTGGGGCAGGTTGTGTTTGCGCTCCATATCGGTGGCAGCGTTGCGCCACTGCTCATCAGTCTTTGGTAGTGTCACGTATTGGTCCTTGAGGTGCTCGTAGAAGCCCAGACAGATATTGGCAATCATTTCGTTTATCACAAATTTGGAGGCACGGAAGCAGTAGTTTCGACAAGAATGCACTTCACCTGCAACAAAACATTACAATTGGATTTATATCTGCATCTATATACAAAAATAATCAATTCATCGATTTAGTCAGTGTTTCCTTACCCGTTGCCAAATACTTGAGCGTTATGGCCAGTCGCTCCTCAGCGCTGAATGATTTCTTTTTGCGCTGTGGCGCATACTGACTGATGATGGGCTCCAGTTTCTGCACCAGATACCGAAACTGGCTCTCAGTTATGGCTAGGAAGTAATTCAGATGATAGCATTCGTCCTTGCGCGACTGCAGCTCGCTGAGCAGATTCTCTTTGCTGAGAAATTCCGATTGATTTTTTCGCAGCCACTCTTTGGTCCATTCGAGGCGACGTCGCGTATTCAAGATGCCAGCCAGATCGAGTGCGCTGATTTTTGACGTTTGCGGCCGTGAAAGTATTGAGGTGCGTGCCGCACCCCCTGCACCCGTTGTTGCAGCACTGCCATTGTTGGCACTGCCGATTGCATTCAGTCCATTTGCTGCATCGTTGCGCTCTCCAGGTCCAACACCAGCAGCAGGAGGGGCGTTTCCGATACCGTTGGCGTTGATGTTGCCATTGCCGCTGCTATCGTTGCCATTGCCATTGGCATTGTCCTGCGTGACCCCGATAGCGACGGCCACGCCCACGCCCACCTGATGACTGCCAACGCCGCCAGCAGAGGAGACGACGCCGCCGCCGCCGCCGACGACGCTGCTACTGCGATTCACATTCGTGCCACCGTCGCGCTCGCGCAGCACCCCAATCACTTTTAGTTTGATTTTTTCCATTTGCCTGGGAATTGGATACAACAAGAAATTATTATGTGCATATCCCCATCAACAAAAAACGTAGTTCGTCAGTTGCTCGTCCCCGCCCCGCCCATAGTCAGCCAACCACTCGACCGCCCTCGTGTACAGGGTTGTCGCAGTCGTCTGTGTGTGTTGTGGTGTGCGTGTGTGGCGTTTTGTGCAACAAATCGATTTTTTTACTCACCCTCAATCTCCGCCGCTGCGTCGAACTGCCTTTCGCTGGTGCTGCTGCTGCTCCCGTTCCTTCGTCGCGTTCGTCGCCGTCGTCGTCGCCGTTGTTGTCGTTGTTTTTGCTGTCGTTGCTGTGTGTATAACCAGTTTCGTTCTTGAAGGGGGGGATGGGGCGGGCGGAACCCAGTTGATTTTTGGGGGGGGCTGTTGTATAATTTAGTAGTGGTTGCACCAATATCCCAGCATTCGTTTGTTATCTTTATCTTTCGAGAATTTCACAAATTTCACACGTCGATTTTTAGGTTTTACATCTGTCATCTGACTTCTTCTTGGCTTCTTTCAGCTCAATACGAAATGCGACGACAGCAGCAGCAGCGACAACGTATCTGAGGTTTTCTTTTTTGTTGTTTTTTTGCTCGTCAGCAATTGCATAGCCCGTTTGTGCGTTGACTTTGATAAAATTTTGGTTTATTTGCCTCCAATTGGATTTTCTTACTAGCCAAATAATTGTATTGAACACCACATTTTTCAGCTCAATTTTTTCACTGTGCTGTTTGCCTTTTTTCCAATTTTCTATTCCATACGCACGAAGTATTGCTTGTTCGCTTCGTCTTGCTGCTTCGTCAGCTGTTGCTTTCGTCGTCAGCTGTAATGTGTGTGCTGCGCAGGGTTGCCGAGTACATATACCAAACGAACCATTGCGAACTGCAACTGCAGAACTGGTTCATTGGATTAAATCAGTTTTATTTTTTAATAAAACAAAATAAAATGTTACACTTACATAAATAAATAAAAGAAATATAAATTAAAGAGCGTGTGAACAGCGGCTAGCTTTGTACAAGCTTTGGCAAATCTGATAAAATGCGGACCTACAAAACATAAAGCAAATAAAATAAATGTATACAAACTAATATAGTACTGCAGATAAATGCATTTAAATGTTTCGTGATATTCTACTCTCCAAATTTTAAAGCTGAACCGATTTTCATTGATCATAGCTTAACATCCAAATTTTAAAACCAAAAAATACATTTGGAATCAGCTCTAAATATTCCACTGCCAAACTTCGTCAAAACTAACCCGATTTTGAAAGTAGCCTTTAGTTAGGAAATGGCATCAAGATAAATACTGCGTTTCAATTTACTAACATGATTTTCAGCAGGCATTGATTATTCATTGACATAACTTCATAGAAACTGAACCTATCTTTTATATAAATTACTTGCCTTTTCTGATTGGATTAATACTGCAAAAATACCATTTTCAGTAAATATTTTGGTGTTTTGCTAAATTTCGAATAAGAGAACTTTTAATAAGAAATTTGGTATATAATATATGCATATTATTCATCCAAGTAAAAACATCGAAAACAATTTTTTTATTAAGCATTTTATTTGGTTATTTATACGCGTGTGGTTTACAATACAAATAATGTTTTTTTTTTTTTTTTTTTTTTTGTAATTTGTTGTATGTTTTTAACACAAATATTGTTTATATTTATAACCCATTACACTGGCGATGCTAAAACGTTGTTAATCTTGTAATAAGTAAGTATATTATGCATTACGAAAATTAGCATTAAGTATATGGCTCTGTTGTATGATTTTGCGGCTTAATGTGAGTAATTATAATTACCATACACTGGTTGTGGTTGTGTTTACTTGTATATATAAGTATTTCTTTTACTTTATCTTTTTGTTTGGTTTTTTGTTAAATTTTATCTATGTATTTCGGTTTGTTTATTGTATATTTATGTATGTATATTTTTCATTAAAATATGCAAGCGTAAAAATTTGCTTGGTTCTTGTAAAAAATGAGACTTTAAAAGCATTTCACTTCCCAGGCCTTCACTACAACTTGCTCTTTACATATGCACTTGTATATTTTGCTTAAATTAAACTACAATAATAAGCGATTCATTTAATAGATACACATATAATAAATATAACTACATCAAATTAAAAGCAAATGTGTATTCAGCATTCCATTACAAATGCGTTCTTGTTTTTTTTTTTTTTCTTTTTTTAGCTCAAATTAAGGTTTTGTCCTTTCGAAGATTTCATAAATTTGTTGTTCAACATTAAAGCCAATTAAAGAGAATGCGAAACAGCTAATGCTTGCCATATTCAATTTTGCGATTTTTATAGTTTTTATAAATATATAAAATATATATATATTATGTATATATTTTTATTTTGTTACTCAAAACTCATTCATTTAAAATGTTAATATTGATGAAAAAATGCCAAATTTGCTAGTTTCCTTTTTTTTTTAAATATTATTATTATGACGATAATCAAGTTTGGAATTATGTGAAAGTCCGTGACGTATAAAGTTGGTGATGTGGTTGTCCCATTCGGAGATATTTCATGGTCAGAGGCATCTGATCAAGGTTGTTGCGTCCTTAGTTTAACATCTTGTCTGTAATTGTACACAAGAGAAAAATTATATTTGAGTATAGAAATCATTTGTTTTTTATTATTATATTTTTTTAATAAGGGCGGAACGATTCTCTGTCAAAGTTGAGCTCTGCTGCTTCTAAATTGAGACCGAAATCAAAACCGAAAATTAAAAGTACAACTAAAAACTGATAAATCCTTGCCTTATAATGCTTACCTAGCCAAATATTTTTAGTCATTGTTCAAGCCCCATTCTAAATTAATTCTTTCCTTCTCATCCTTACTGGCGTTGTTGCTGTTGCTGTTGTTGTTGTGATTGTGGTTGTTGTGCCCTTAGATCCTCATCCTCAACCACCGTGGACTCATCATGGGACCAGAAACTGGCCGACATTTGTGAGGACGACATACCACCCACACCAGGAAATGAATCCTCCATGAGCGTACTTGAAGCACAACTAGTAACACTGCCAGACATCTGGGAATTCCCAGCGCTGGTCTGATACGTGGCCGTAGTGCCAGCGGAGCTGGTTGTTTGCTCCATGCACAGATTTAGCGAATCGACAGATATGTCCTTTGACATGCCACTCTCATCCATGGGCAAATCCTGAACGCAGCCGCCACCGGAGACAGTCGTCGTCGTGGTTATCACCGTATGTTCCTGACCATCAGCATCCGTGCTGGTGGTTGTTGTCGTTGTTGTTGTGGTCAAGCCATCACCTAATGTCACTCCACCGCTGCTGACCAGCTTGGACATTAGATCTAGTTGCTCATCGCCAAAGGATTCGATACTCTCTTGTCGCGAATGTCGCTTGTCAATCTCCAGCGAATCAATGTCCGAGCGTGTCGTGGCATCCTTCGATATATCGAAGCTTTCTATGCTGCTGGTCATCATATCATGACTTCTAATCTCCATGCTATCGATGCTGTCCTTTTCTGAGTCCTGACTGTCAATCTTCGACTTTGCATCCAGCTCAGTAGCTGTCATTTCGCCAGGTTTTACACTGCCACTAACCGCCTTCGAGTCAAAGTCATCCCTTTCCAGTTGTTGCTTGAGCAAAAGTTCCAGATTATCCGCTTGGACAGGGGGCAAAACTTCCGTTCGGGTTACAGTGCGAGTCACTTTGGTGACCACCACATTTCCGGCAGCACCATTATCACTGCCATTCGATTTATTGGATTCATCGGAGCGCGATAGCATCGCCGCCTCCTCCTTGGCCTTGATCTCAATCAGATGCGCTTCAATGCATGCACTCTCCAGTCCCTCGAAATCCTTCAAACTGGATATGGAGACGTCATCGCCAGGCGCTGTGCCGCTTCCACTGTGCCGCACCATATAGCGGCGCGTAAAGCTGCCGTTGCTCGAGTCCGTGGAGCCCTGGTGGGTGCGATTTCGATTTTCCAGCGAGATGGCCTGCTCCAGTGACTCGAACTCCTGCAGACTGCTCATGGACACATCATCGTGTTCGCCACGAGAATGATAGCGACGCGCCGCCAAATCGTATTCGGGTGTGCTCGAGAATGAGTCCTTGAAACTGCTAATGCGACTGCTGCCCACCTCAAATTCACCGTCCTCCTCCTTGATGTCCTCGAGCACTGCGCCCGTCAGATCGTAGGGATAACGCAGCTGGGTATCCGTCAGCTGCATCTCGACCCAACGCTTATTGGCCGCCGTTGTGTCACTCGAATCACTCTCCTCCGGCTGTTCGCTGCTACTGCTGGCTCCCGTTGGCGGACTCTCCTCGAACTCAAAGTTGAGGTCATCCTTGTACAGTTGTGAGCCGAGTTTGGGATCGGCTGGTGCTGATTTGATAATGATCTTTTCAACATCTTGATCGTGCTTTTGTTCTAATTTAATGGGATTTATCTTTATGCTCTTGCCACCCAGATCCACTTCGTTGGCCTCCTTGGCCACCTCTTCGATGATGACAAACTCATCGGAAATATCGGGTTGTTCGACCATTTCAAAGGAGTCCGGTGAATCGGCAGCCCGACTATCCTCGTAATCGGCGCCAACTTCAGCACGTTTGAGCTCCTCCAATTTTTGTTTGTACTGCTCCTGCACACGCCTCTGGAAGTCCAGCTCCTTTTCCTCAGCCTTTGTCTTCTGATAGACATCTGCATCCGTTGCCTTATTTAGCTCCTCTTCGGTGCGCACTTTGTACAGCGATTTTTCGGGAATATTATCGGCGCCCTCTTCCGAAATGGGCGACTTCACATCCTCGGTTACCATAATGTCGGGTATATTTGAATAGTTTTGCATATTTTGAGACGGACGGCGTTCTTCAATCATGGCTGCTTCGGCCTCCTGCTCTTCGGTGTCATCCTCCACAATGATCTCGGCCACAAGTTGGGATGGTGTAAATGGACGTTTCTCTAGCTCGGCGCTGTGATCCATTTCAGCAGCGGCTTGTTTCTTTTTCTTGCTCTTGCGCTCTTTTGGCGAGCGGAACTGACGAGCATATTCGGATTCATAGGGATCTGTATCGGATTCGCTTTCCGATTCCTTGCCCTCGCCGGGTGATGGGGCATCTTTGTCCAAGTTTTTCAAGGCATCGCCAGAAATTGTGGTACTTTCACTGCGCTTATGGCCGCGTCTCTTTGATTCACCACCAGGCGGTGTACTGGCATTTGAGTCCTGTGGTGACTGATCCTTGCTTTCCATTTCCAAAACAAATGTTGTGTCCTCGGGCATGGAAGCGGATGCGAGTTGATCATCGTGAGCATATTGAAAACCTTCAATTCCCGTCAACGAGGATGAGCCGGCAGAGCCAACTATATCGTCAAAGTTCTCCACAACCGTATCGATATTCGATGTACTCGACATGCTAACCGAGAGTATACTGCCCTCATCCAAGCTTGAGGCAAGCTTTGATTCATCAATTGAACGTCTGGCATCGCCGTGATAAAGCAGGATGTCTTCACCCCTTTCGCTATCCCGCGGACTATCAACATTGCCCTCCTTTTCCTCAATGGGATATGCTAAGCCCCAAGTGCGTTCGATTTCCTTCGGCTTGGGAAATTCCTCAATCTGCTCGGTTTCATCTGATTGCAATTCAGATTTGGGCTTGAAAATCATCTCCTGCGAACGCTTCATTGAGCTTTGCTGCTCGGCAGGGGTGGGATAAGCAGAAGCTATCATATCCAGGCTTTCATCGCTATCATCATCGTCATCAGTGCGCAATTCATGAAGACGTGCCATTTCCTCTGCCTCCAGGGCATCAGCTTCTGTCGATGATGCTACCAAAGTCTCGGACAATTCGGAGACATCGATGCTTATCAGATTCGCTGATGTTTCCGACTGGGAGTCCAAGCTGCGCATGCTCTCATGCGAGCTAATCGACTTACCACTGCTGCTGCCCAGTGTACTAACTGCACTCACATATTCGGTGCCATCTCGACAGGTGGATGTGAAATCTCTGGCTGTTTGGTAATCACTGGAGGTGCCGGTGCCAGTGCCGGTGAGCAAATTTTCCACATCCGATGAAAGTGGACGACTCTGGGTTTTATCAAAGCTTTTCGGATAGCTCTCGCTGGAACTGGAGTTGTCGACTTCTGGAATGGACCAGCGGTTGGCAGATTCTGGCGATGAATCACTTTTAATGCGATGAACCACCAAATCCACAGGTCTAATGCTCTGATCTGAAAAGGCCTCTTCAAAAGTACTGGCCGTCGATTTATCGGCTGCAATGCTTCCCTCAGCGACTACAGAAGCAGTCGCCAGTTTCTCTGTATAATAATCCTCCATGGAACTAAAGTCTTCTGCAGTTTCAGTGGATATAAATCCAAGGGAGCCTTGTTCTTCCTTTGCCAAGTGCTCCTCCATTGAGCTAAAATCTTCTGCGGTGCCAGTTGAGACAAATCCGAGAGATCCATGATCATCACGCCGCTCCACTTGGCTGAACACATCTTTGGCATAATGAGCCATAGCTGCCTGTTTGTTTAATGTCTCCTTGATTGTGGTATCGAAGAGACCGTCTGGTGGTTGGGTACTATCTATTGTGGATGCTTGCATCTCGGGTATGCCTATGAACGATGACACATCCTCATGCTCAACTTCAGTGGTGAAGGCATGAGCAACACTGCTAAGCTCAAATTCTTTTTTGACTAACTCTCCGGATTCTTGGATCTCTGATATTGGCTGACTTACGAGCAGCTCGTCAATGACATTCTTCTCGGTAGATCCCTGTGGCTGTTGTGGCGAGTGCACCACTTTTGGTTTACTCGCAGTGGGAATTTCCTTTTCGGATATTTCCCATTCGCTTTTCTCTACGGGCAGCTCGAATTTGTCTATCCTTTCAGAGACTGTATTGACTATCTCCGGAATTTCTTTGCTGGATTCATCGGGATCTTCACTACTTGAAGGTGCTATCTCGATAATGGCACGACCACTTGACCCAGTTGAAGTTGTCAGGCTTTCCTCGGTGGTTACTTTAGAGAGCTTCGCTTCCCCAGACTTTTCCTTATCGGCATTTTCAAATTCCAATATATCATTTCTGGTCTCTGAACTCTGCCTGACTATTTTGCTATCCGTTGCGGCGGAATCATCGGGTTTCATGGTTACATACTCTTTGAATGCATCATTTGCTTCATCCGAGTCGACGGATATCTCCTTCATCAAACTTATGTCCTTGGCATCGATATTCATTTCGGTTGCAGCCTCTTCATCCTGCGGAGTCATACTTGGAGATCTCGTTGAAGTTTTGGTAATCACATTCCGACTCGATTCGCCAATGTAAAAGCTAGTTGTCTTCTCGACACCTTCAGATTTTTCAGTGTCTGCATCGTCCACTGAAATCTCGCTTGTTGGCTCGAAGCTTTCCGTGTGATCCTCCGAGGCAGTTGTTGTAGTTGTTGTCGTTGTCACAATATCCCGTAGCTGAGACCGAATCGACAACTCTGTGGAGGGCTCATCCGTTTTGGAGAGTTCCTCCGTAAAATCTAAACTACGCAGACTAATGCTATCCGATTGCTCACCCAATGCAGCTAGATTTTCGAATTGATCTGAGTGCTTGATGGGAGCACGTGGCTTCGGAACTGGTGTGCCGGCATCAATACCTATATCGATCGGTAAGTCGGATGGTTGCACTTGATTTGGAATGGTGGTGGTGCTATCGGTGCCATCGGAGATGGAGTCGGGGGGACTTGCTTTGAGTACGCGCGGTTTTGGTGTGGGTGTGTCGTGGCTGGTGGTCGTGAATGTATCGGTTGCAACCAACGTTTCAGCTGAAGTAACTGCTGCTGTTATTGTAGTCGTTGTTGCTGCTACAACGGTTGACGGTGGTATGGGGGTGGTATCAGCTGAGATTGGTAAATCGCCGCCTGTTTCTACAAAACAATAGGTGTGAAAATAAAAGCAATTTTAAAAGTGTTGCGAAAGTCGAAAAAAAAAACAGAAGATGAGGAAGAGAGATAGGGAGATAGAGAGAGAGAGATAGTAAAGTATGCAAGAAGAGGATGAACAGAAACAGTTGTTTAAGTTGTGTGAGAGTGGTTAGTATGTGGATAGGCTCTTAAAGTAGTCGATAGTTGATAGTTGTGGATGGGTTGGAGTGATGAGTAGTGAAAGATAGATCCACAAATTTATGGAGTTGACATGCATATATTTTGTATGATTAAACGGATAAACAAATTTGAAATAATAACATTAAATGCAATTAGAGCTCAACTTCAACAAAAAGTATATTCGTTTTATATTGGCCGCCATTTTATTTATGAAATTGGCAGCATTTGGAAAACGATGTACATCTAAAATTTGTATTCACAATCTACACAAATCACCAATAGAGGAGCGCCATACAAAGCAATTTATATATATGTATATATGTTGTAGTAGTTATAAAATCATATGTTGTTAGTAGTAAGTGGGTGTATGCTATAAACTAATGAGCTATACCTGTGTTCAACTCTTGTATATCAGTATCGGGCGTTAATTGAGTCTGTGCCATATCGGCCATTGTGTTTGTCGTGGGCGAAACACTATCGTCCCAACTGAGCTTCGAATATTCGCCCTGCAGGGCACTTATCTCATCCTCTTGGACGACCGTTTGGAATGCCTCATCGAAACGTTCGCTCACATCGTCTAAATCATCGGATAGCTTTTCGATCTTATACGCGATGCGTCTAGTACGCACCTCCAATTGATCATCGGGATCTTCACTAGGCACTACATGTGATGGCAAGTACATATATGTTTTTGGGGATGATACATACATAAATACATGGAATTAAGGGGATGAGTAAGGCTATATCAAAACGGACTAAACAACACAATGGATTGGTCCTACTATATGGCTTCTATAACTTCTATGCTATCGTAGAACTAACACATTGTCACTTGGCATTATAGATTACCTTTTGTTGTTGTTGCAGCCGATTGCTGTTGTTGTTGGAACTGCGTGGTTACTGTACCAGTACCAGTACCAGTATCAGTTGTTGTTGTTGTTGTTGTTATGGTTGTTGTTATGTTTTGGGCATGCAAGGGTAAATTAATGTGTTCATCGGTGAAACTCATATTATCATCGAAAGATTTGCCGGACATGGACTCAATGGTTGGCGATTTGATGACATCAACGCCGACAATATCATCGCATGTTATGGCATAGTTTTCACTCTCTGAATTGTATTCGAGCCTTATGGAATCATGGCCATTGTGCTCTTCCCCCTGGCTTTCAATGAAATCAACGCTCTCTTCGAGCACGTGTTCGACTAGAATTTTGGCTTCCTCGCGAATGCGTGCCACAAGATCTTCGTCTTCATCACCAACTTCACCAACTTCACCAACATCACCTGTAAAATAATTGCACATTTTTGTTTTGTTCATTGATAGATAGAAATTAGATAGTTTGCAAGCTTTGGAAATCATGAGACTGCATGAGAAGCGAAATTTGTAAATACTATATACATATGTGTGCAACATTATGTGTGGTAGATAGAAGATGAATTGCAAAAATGCGGTGATGTTGGTGGAGATGTGAGGAAAATCTTTTAGCAGCGTTTTTCTAGCCATCAAATTGTGCTAAGTTCATTTCGTAACTTTTTGTCTCAATGAGCTTTAATTGCATTTGTTAAACAATTACCAAAACAAATATAAAAAAAAAAAAATAAATATAATAAACATTATAAATACAAATACAAATTGTGAAGCGCATGAGAAAATGTTCGCGCAAAATAATTAAAAAGCTAATTATTTATATGGTAATTAGCTGTACTTACCAATGACTTGTGATATTTGCTCTGTATGCAGAATGGTTGGGCCAAATGTTGTTGTTTTTGTAAGACCCTCTGTAAGCGAACAATTTGGGGATTAGTAAAGTTTTACGAGTGTTGGAAAACAACATAAAAGTAACCTAAAAGCATTACATACCATAAATATACGCTACAAACAAAATAATAATAACACGGACTCAAAATGAAGGACGAAAACTAAAATAGATTCCAAAGAACTTTGTTGTTGTTAGCACTAATTACTAAATATATATATATATCAAATACTTAGAATGTTAGTTGAACGACGCTTATGTGATTAAAAAATATATTTGAACTTTGTTAGTATTGGTACGGCAGACAGTAGTAGCAATAAGATTCAGGCTTTTTGTTGCTTTCATGTGTTGGCGATAAATTTGTAACGAAAATGTTAATTTTATACGATATGGTAATTGTGAATTGGTTAGGTTTACTTACAATATGCTTGAGTGTATGTATTAATCAGTTGATCTGTATTTTGTATTATTTGTTAAGTTATACCAATTATGAACTATTGTTAAGATTGTATCTGGCAAATCATATATGTGTGTGTGCATGAATCCGTAGACGTGTAGACTAGTTGCCGCCTCGAGCAGCTGACTCATCAGACTCAACATATTCAACGTCGGTGTGGGCATCTCGTATCACACTCTTCAAGTGCATCTTCTCGTCCTCAGAGTTGAAACTTCTGCCGCTCTTTTCATGGACGATGGTGTAGCTCTCGTTGAGCATATCGTTGAGCTCCTTGCTGTTGCTGTTGGCCACAGGGATGGCGGGTGGCTCGAGTGCATCCTCGGCATCGGATGGCAACTGCACATCCTCGATGTCTGTGTTGTGCTGACTCTTGGCATCGTCTTTGGGCAAACGCAAGTGGAGTGGCTTCAATTTGGATTTGTTGTGGCTCTGTTTGGGCAAATCAGGTGGCGGTAATGAGGCATCGGATGCATTGGATGTGTCGTCGGCGGAAGTATCTTCGGTATCGCTTTGTTTGTCTGGTTTGTGGGCCTTGGCTTGGTGTTTTAGCTGTTCGACTCGCTTAATGCCTAGCGGCAGATCACACTCACTCAAATCCATGTCTTCCACATCGGTTATACCCTCTTCTTTTCCCTTGACCACATCGAGGAACTTGTTCTTGCCCTTGCTAGGCGTGCGCGACTTCAACTTCTTGCGGCGATTAGTGCCAGCCACGAAGATCTCCTCGACGTCGGTGACAGACTCGGCATTGGACTGGACATCGAGCCGTTTGCTTAGCTGCTGTTTTAACAGCTCGTTGGATACAATAACTTCGTTCTCGATTAGGCCAGATGCTCCAATGGCCAGTTCCTCGGCTAGGGAGAGATTGGCGCTAATGTCTTCGGCACAGGAGTAGTCCTCTGAATCAGTTTGATTGACATCCTTCAAGTGATTATAGATTCCAAACTCATAGTTGCTATTCATGGGCATGACATTCGTAACGGTGTCGCCGTACTTATCCTCCTTCAGCTCGATGACCTCGCGATGTGGCAGAGGCAATACCTCGGCTGCCACAGCAACTGGTTCGGGTATGGCACTCGAGAGTGAAAGGTCTTCGCAAAACATATCCTCCACATCGGTCAGACAGGTGCCATCATCGCCAGTCGCGAGAATGACCGCACGTGGAATTGGCTGCTCGTCTTCCTCCTCATTGTCGAAGCTATCTTCGGCAATTGAATCATCGATGCCCTCAACGTCTGTGAAAACTTCTTCGTTTCTAGGAGCCATTTGTAGGAAATTTCTCTTTCCAGCATTGAACAAAGTTGACTTGGAGTTCCTGCGCGTCTCTCCGCTGGCGCTGACAAAAGCGACATCGATGGGGGCAACGCTGGGTTCACTTGAGCTGGCGCTTCTGGCAGCAGCAGCGCCACCAGATTCAGATTCAGTCCCCGAGCAGGAAATTTGGCATACCTGTTCACTGCCGCTGCCAGACACCACGAGTACTTCGTCCTCAGAGATGCCACGTATATGGACACCGATGCCTGCACAGCCGGACATGGCCGAGGCCAAGTCACTAATGTCGCTAATGACGGAAACATCCTCGTAGTTATCCGAGTCATCTTCGTGCTTCTCACCATCGGCAATGTTGACGCGCCCCTGATCGCCCAAAGCATTGTCTAAGTCAACACACACGGACTTCTCGTAGCCGTAGCCCACCTCAGAGTCTGTGACGTAATCCTCGCAGTCGGTTAGGAGATCCGCCACGCCATTCAAGTCTTGGGCTTGCAGAAAGTTACCGTCCCTAATTACACAACTCTCCTTGGCATCGTTATCCAGAGCCTCTTGATTTTGCAATCCTTGTTGCAGAAATTCGCGTAGCGACAATTTCAATTCCGGATAAGCGGGGCTCTTATCATCATCATCATCTGATTCAGTGTCATAGTCCTCAACGTCAGTGATATCGTTTTCAAATGGATTCGATTTTTTCTGCTCGCCTTTTGGCTTGGGTGACACATTGCCAGAACTGCGACGGGAGTGAAGCCGAAGCACCTCGGGCTGACTATCGAAATCTTCAACATCTGTGACGCCGCCGTAGTTGCCATAGTCCATGTCATTGCTATCGGAGTCTTGGGAGGATGAGGATGATGTGGAATGCTGCTCGGCAGTTACGGATATTGTTGGGAGTTTTTTGGACATTTTGGTGGGTTTTTTTTTAGGCTTATTATTTTTTATAGTGGCTTTTAAGTATTGATTTTAGTTATTTGCGTTAGCTAGTTGTGGAAAATAAGTTAAAATTAAATTAAATAAAAGCAGTTTGCAAATTGATATCAATTAGAAAAGTTGCATATAGTTTGATAAATCCCTAAGCATGATGGGTATCGCTCTAAGCTATGCTTAACAAATGTATGACAGTGCTCTAAGTAAACCTAAATATATCTATTTACCTTTTGATGTGCTGCTCTGCTCCGTCTCTTTCTTTACTCGACTCTCACTCACCGCCACAAGGCTAACGCTCTCGACAAGTACTTGCTGCGAAGGGTCTACTGCACTGACCGACGGAGCAATGTGCTGGTGCTGATGATGGTGGCGCCGCAATGTCTCCTCAATCAGTGCTAGGGGACTACGGGTTGGCTTGGGTGAACCAGGACTGACGGCTAGTAAACGCTCTGGCTCACCAGGGCCAAACATGGGCAGTGCAACAGAGTCGGAGAGACTGGAATCGGTGGTATCGATAAAACTGACATCGAATTCGTTAACGTAGCGCTGTTGATCGCTTGTCGATTGCGGACGCATTCCAATTGATGTCTGGTGTTCAACATCAAAATCGGGCTGGCGGTAGATCACTTCTAGGGGCTTGTCGGGGCCAAATGTTTTAGTGAAAACCTCGCTGGTTAGCACCTTGCGACTGTTGCTGCCGCTACCGGAGGATGATGAGGTAGAGCTTTTTGTACTATCACTTGATTTAATGGATCGTATAGTTATCACCTCGGAGTCGTCATTAACGAGCACGGTGCTAACCGCGCCGGTTGTAGCTGTGGGCTCCCTGTGAGCACGTACTGTAGACGTCGTCGTTGTCGCCACGACACCCTTCTTCTCCGATAGCTTCATATTGGTCTTCTCCTTGTCCGTCTTACGGCTGACCATCACGGAACGTACGCTGCGTCGGGTGCTGTTCGAGGACCCACTGGCACTGGTACTGCCACTGGCTGTGGTGCTCGATTCATTCATTGTGTCCTTCATTTGCTTTTGTAGTTTCGGCTCGATGGAACTGCGAATAGTGCTTCCTCCACTCATTTTGCTTACTGTTTTCCTAACGATTTTCTTATTGTCTATCTGAGGTTTTGTAACGGTTTCATCACTTTTGTTGCTTAGTTTAGTTGAAGTTCTTGTTGTTACGGAAGACAAGCTAATTGGAACTTTAGTGCGTTGCATTGTTGATGCAGTTTTTTTCTGTAGCTTGTTATCAGTGTCTATGGAAGTTCTGTAGGCAATGGATTTAGTTGCAGTTGCTGATTGTGTCTTCATGCTTTTAGTTATTTGGCTCTTGGAGCCTATCACGTTTGCTTGTTTATTCTCTTTGGATATTTGTCTTTTGTAAAGGCGTTCTGTACTCTTCAATGACTCTTTACTTACAGTTTGGGGACCTCGATTGAGAGTCAAAGCTAATGGCTTTTCACTGGTTAATTTCCTTTGTTTTTGTTCTATTGACGAGTTTTTTGTCAAGTCACTTGTCGTATTTTTTATTCTATATATACTTTGTCGATTGGCTTGTGCTGGAGCTGGTGACTTGGGTGGTGCTGGGGACTTAGCTGGAGCTGGAGTCACGCTTCGACTCTCACCATCGGTATTTAGACCGTAACGCATACTGTGCGCTAATGTTGGCTGCATATATCTGTGTGTGACAATTGTAGTTGGTGTTTTCACAGTGCGTTTCTCAACTTTCGTAGAGCTCGTCATATTCAATTCATTTTTCTGTTGTATACTAACTACTTTTGTTTGCTTAGTAGCACTGACGGTTGTCCTTTTCGTTGATCTGGCCAGTTTTGTAGTTTTTTGTGTCGGACTAAACGAGCGAACTGGTGTGTTGTATGGAATTCTGGTGACATCGGTTTTTACTCTGGGTCTTGGCGTTGTGGAGCGACTATTTTCCCCTTGACTTTCGTAAAATATTGAACTTGATGCTGGACTGGCAGATCTCTCAAAGTGAATTTCACTGATCACACGACTTGTTGCCGACGCCGAGCTCGTTGTTGTCGAGGTAGAACTTGTGACAGATCTTTTGGACTCGGTTTTTCTAGATAGCTTCTTGGGTTCAGCCGATACTCGTTTGCTTGCGACTGTTTGCTTGCTGGCTGATATTGGCTTTAATTGTGTTATTGAAGATTTAGTCTTTGAGGTTTTCTCTTTATCTACCTGTTTCTTATCGCGTTGATTCTTTAACGCTGTACCCGAAGGCTTTGCACTCACATCTCTTACTGTTTTTGTCTTCTTAGCTATAGCTGTTGTTTCCTTTTTTTTAGTGATCTTTTCGTCTTTATTTTCCTCTTCTAATTTGACAAAGTACGCTATAGGCCGAACTTCTTTGCATTCAATATTATCGTTCTTTATTGTATCCAAACATTCATCGGACGGATCTACTATTTGTGATTTCTCTACTACCACATTTGCACTTTTTAATGTTTCTGCTACAATTTCTTTGACCGTCCGTTCACTTTTACCAAGCACTGTCATTACCTGATCCTTACTGTCTGAATCCTTATGCAACTGCACGCTTCTAAGAGTTTCGTTTACTATCTTCTGCACCTCTGCATCACCAGCCCTCAAAGTTTCTTCAACAATTTGGTGTATCGATCTAGAGTCATAGGTCTCAATAACAGAAAAATCGTCAACTACATTACCCTCATGTCCGATTGAAAGTCCCTGGACAGCTGTGAATTGAGATTGCACTAGATCATTACAAAACTTATCAGCACTTTGCAAATAAACATCTCCAACTGGAATGGGCTGAGAGTAAGGCTTGTCTTGTGGCATATCAGCTCCGAATTCATCGTCAGTCTCATCGTCAGAGTAATCTTTTGGAACAGTTTTGACTACATCTGTGGGTGACTTTGGTTTCTCAATAGATTTAAGAGGATCTGTGGGCAGTTTGACTTCTTCCTTGATCTGTACACTAACAGAATCGTGAGATTCACTCACTGAAGTAATCTTGCTAGTAGTCGTGGAAAGAGGAACTAATGGTGTGGTGGATGGAAGGGTCTTGTCTTGAGGCTTATCAAATACAATCTCTTCATCTCTTTCGTCATCAGAATATTCTGTAGCAGTTTTCTTTAATGCATCAATGGGGGACTTGGGTTTCTCATCTATTTTAGATGGCGTCTTAATGTCCTTAGTGTCCGCAAATGGCTTAAGAATATCGCCAGATTTCGGAAGAGACTTATCTCCGGTTGAGGGAATGGGCTGAGAGTAAGGCA
This sequence comes from Drosophila paracracens, assembly GCA_035044025.1. NCBI lineage: Eukaryota > Metazoa > Arthropoda > Insecta > Diptera > Drosophilidae > Drosophila > Drosophila paracracens. The sequence goes on along the minus strand of JAWNMN010000192.1, from coordinate 4,162,906 downwards.
TATCTCTGGGATCTGTTTTGACTACATCTGTGGGGGACTTTGGTTTCTCAATAGATTTAAGAGGATCTGTGGGCAGTTTGACTTCTTCCTTGATCTGTACACTAACAGAATCGTGAGATTCACTCACTGAAGTAATCTTGCTAGTAGTCGTGGAAAGAGGAACTAATGGTGTGGTGGATGGAAGGGTCTTGTCTTGAGGCTTGTCAAATCCAATCTCTTCATCACTTTCGTCATCAGAATATTCTGTAGCAGTTTTCTTTAATGCATCAATGGAGGACTTGGGTTTCTCATCTATTTTAGATGGCGTCTTAATGTCCTTAGTGTCCGCAAATGGCTTAAGAATATCGCCAGATTTCGGAAGAGACTTATCTCCGGTTGAGGGAATGGGCTGAGAGTAAGGCATATCTCTGGGATCTGTTTTGACTACATCTGTGGGGGACTTTGGTTTCTCAATAGATTTAAGAGGATCTGTGGGCAGTTTGACTTCTTCCTTGATCTGTACACTAACAGAATCGTGAGATTCACTCACTGAAGTAATCTTGCTAGTAGTCGTGGAAAGAGGAACTAATGGTGTGGTGGATGGAAGGGTCTTGTCTTGAGGCTTATCAAATCCAATCTCTTCATCACTTTCGTCATCAGAATATTCTGTAGCAGTTTTCTTTAATGCATCAATGGAGGACTTGGGTTTCTCATCTATTTTAGATGGCGTCTTAATGTCCTTCAAGTCCGCTAATGGCTTAACAATATCGTCAGATTTCGGAAGAGATTTATCTCCAACTGGGAGCAGGGAACTGGTAGAGGGAATGGTCTGAGGGTGAGGCATATCTCTGAGATCTGTTCTGACTACATCTGTGGGGGACTTTGGTTTCTCAATAGATTTAAGAGGATCTGTGGGCAGTTTGACTTCTTCCTTGATCTGTACACTAATAGAATCATGAGATTCACTCACTGAAGTAATCTTGCTAGTAGTCGTGGAATGAGGAACTAATGGTGTGGTGGATGGAAGGGTCTTGTCTTGAGGCTTGTCAAATCCAATCTCTTCATCACTTTCGTCATCAGAATATTCTGTAGCAGTTTTCTTTAATGCGTCAATGGGGGACTTGGGTTTCTCATCTATTTTAGATGGCGTCTTAATGTCCTTAGTGTTCGCAAATGGCTTAAGAATATCGCCAGATTTCGGAAGAGACTTATCTCCGGTTGAGGGAATGGGCTGAGAGTAAGGCATATCTCTGGGATCTGTTTTGACTACATCTGTGGGGGACTTTGGTTTCTCAATAGATTTAAGAGGATCTGTGGGCAGTTTGACTTCTTCCTTGATCTGTAAACTAACAGAATCGTGAGATTCACTCACTGAAGTAATCTTGCTAGTAGTCGTGGAAAGAGGAACTAATGGTGTGGTGGATGGAAGGGTCTTGTCTTGAGGCTTATCAAATCCAATCTCTTCATCACTTTCGTCATCAGAATATTCTGTAGCAGTTTTCTTTAATGCATCAATGGAGGACTTGGGTTTCTCATCTATTTTAGATGGCGTCTTAATGTCCTTAGTGTCCGTAAATGGCTTAAGAATATCGTCAGATTTCGGAAGAGACTTATTTCCGGTTGAGGGAACGGCAGAATCGTGAGATTCACTCACTGAAGTAAACTTGCTAGTAGTCGTGGAAAGAGGAACTAATGGTGTGGTGGATGGAAGGGTCTTGTCTTGAGGCTTGTCAAATCCAATCTCTTCATCACTTTCGTCATCAGAATATTCTGTAGCAGTTTTCTTTAATGCATCAATGGAGGACTTGGGTTTCTCATCTATTTTAGATGGCGTCTTAATGTCCTTAGTGTCCGTAAATGGCTTAAGAATATCGTCAGATTTCGGAAGTGATTTATCTCCAACTGGGTGCAGGGAACTGGTAGAGGGAATGGTATGAGGGTGAGGCGTATCTCTGGGATCTGTTTTGACTACATCTGTGGGGGACTTTGGTTTCACAATAGATTTAACAGAATCAGTGGGCAGTTTGACTTCTTCCTTGATCTGTACACTAACAGAATCGTGAGATTCACTCACTGAAGTAACCTTGCTAGTAGTCGTGGAAAGCGGAACTAATGGTGTGGTGGATGGAAGGGCCTTGTCTTGAGGCTTATCAAATCCAATCTCTTCATCACTTTCGTCATCAGAATATTCTGTAGCAGTTTTCTTTGATGCATCAATGGGGGACTTGGGTTTCTCATCTATTTTTAATGGCGTCTTAATGTCCTTAGTGTCCGCAAATGGCTTAAGAATATCGTCAGATTTCGGAAGAGATTTATCTCCAGCTGGGAGCAGGGAACTGGTAGAGGGAATGGTCTGAGGGTGAGGCATATCTCTGGGATCTGTTTTGACTACATCTGTGGGGGACTTTGGTTTCTCAATAGATTTAAGAGGATCTGTGGGCAGTTTGACTTCTTCCTTGATCTGTACACTAACAGAATCGTGAGATTCACTCAATGAAGTAATCTTGCTAGTAGTCGTGGAAAGAGGAACTAATGGTGTGGTGGATGGAAGGGTCTTGTCTTGAGGCTTATCAAATCCAATCTCTTCGTCTCTTTCGACATCAGAATATTCTGTAGCAGTTTTCTTTAATGCATCAATGGGGGACTTGGGTTTCTCATCTATTTTAGATGGCGTCTTAATGTCCTTAGTGTCCGTAAATGGCTTAAGAATATCGTCAGATTTCGGAAGAGACTTATCTCCGGTTAAGGGAACGGGCTGAGAGTAAGGCTTGCCTTGTGGCTTATCAGTTCCGAATTCATCGTCAGTCTCATCGTCAGAATAATCTTTTGGATCGAGTTTGACTACATCTGTGGGTGAGTTTGGTTTCACAATAGATTTAACAGAATCAGTGGGCAGTTTGACTTCTTCCTTGATCTGTACACTAACAGAATCGTGAGATTCACTCACTGAAGTAAGCTTGCTAGTAGTCGTGGAAAGAGGAACTAATGGTGTGGTGGATGGAAGGGCCTTGTCTTGAGGCTTATCAAATCCAATCTCTTCATCACTTTCGTCATCAGAATATTCTGTAGCAGTTTTCTTTGATGCATCAATGGGGGACTTGGGTTTCTCATCTATTTTAGATGGCGTCTTAATGTCCTTAGTGTCCGCAAATGGCTTAAGAATATCGCCAGATTTCGGAAGAGATTTATCTCCAACTGGGAGCAGGGAACTGGTAGAGGGAATGGTCTGAGGGTGAGGCATATCTCTGGGATCTGTTTTGACTACATCTGTGGGGGACTTTGGTTTCTCAATAGATTTAAGAGGATCTGTGGGCAGTTTGACTTCTTCCTTGATCTGTACACTAACAGAATCGTGAGATTCACTCACTGAAGTAATCTTGCTAGTAGTCGTGGAAAGAGGAACTAATGGTGTGGTGGATGGAAGGGTCTTCTCTTGAGGCTTATCATATCCAATCTCTTCATCACTTTCGTCATCAGAATATTCTGTAGCAGTTTTCTTTAATGCATCAATGGGGGACTTGGGTTTCTCATCTATTTTAGATGGCGTCTTAATGTCCTTAGTGTCCGTAAATGGCTTAAGAATATCGCCAGATTTCGGAAGAGACTTATCTCCGGTTGATGGAATGGGCTGAGAGTAAGGCTTGCCTTGTGGCTTATCAGTTCCGAATTCATCGTCAGTCTCATCGTCTGAGTAATCTTTTGGATCGAGGTTGACTACATCTGTGGGTAAGTTTGGTTTCACAATAGATTTAACAGAATCAGTGGGCAGTTTGACTTCTTCCTTGATCTGTACACTAACAGAATCGTGAGATTCACTCGCAGACGTAATCTTGCTAGTAGTCGTGGAAAGAGGAACTAATGGTGTGGTGGATGGAAGGGTCTTGTCTTGAGGCTTGTCAAATCCAATCTCTTCATCACTTTCGTCATCAGAATATTCTGTAGCAGTTTTCTTTAATGCATCAATGGAGGACTTGGGTTTCTCATCTATTTTAGATGGCGTCTTAATGTCCTTAGTGTCCGTAAATGGCTTAAGAATATCGTCAGATTTCGGAAGTGATTTATCTCCAACTGGGTGCAGGGAACTGGTAGAGGGAATGGTATGAGGGTGAGGCGTATCTCTGGGATCTGTTTTGACTACATCTGTGGGGGACTTTGGTTTCACAATAGATTTAACAGAATCAGTGGGCAGTTTGACTTCTTCCTTGATCTGTACACTAACAGAATCGTGAGATTCACTCACTGAAGTAATCTTGCTAGTAGTCGTGGAAAGAGGAACTAATGGTGTGGTGGATGGAAGGGTCTTATCTTGAGGCTTATCAAATCCAATCTCTTCATCACTTTCGTCATCAGAATATTCTGTAGCAGTTTTCTTTGATGCATCAATGGGGGACTTGGGTTTCTCATCTATTTTAGATGGCGTCTTAATGTCCTTAGTGTCCGTAAATGGCTTAAGAATATCGTCAGATTTCGGAAGAGATTTATCTCCGGTTGAGGGAATGGGCTGAGAGTAAGGCATTACTCTGTGATCTGTTTTGACTACATCTGTGGGTAAGTTTGGTTTCTCAATTGATTTAAGAGGATCTGTGGGCAGTTTGACTTCTTCCTTGATCTGTACACTAACAGAATCGTGAGACTCACTCACTGAAGTAATCTTGCTAGTAGTCGTGGAAAGAGGAACTAATGGTGTGGTGGATGGAAGGGCCTTGTCTTGAGGCTTATCAAATCCAATCTCTTCATCACTTTCGTCATCAGAATATTCTGTAGCAGTTTTCTTTGATGCATCAATGGGGGACTTGGGTTTCTCATCTATTTTAGATGGCGTCTTAATGTCCTTAGTGTCCGTAAATGGCTTAAGAATATCGCCAGATTTCGGAAGAGACTTATCTCCGGTTGAGGGAATGGGCTGAGAGTAAGGCTTGCCTTGTGGCTTATCAGTTCCGAATTCATCGTCAGTCTCATCGTCTGAGTAATCTTTTGGATCGAGTTTGACTACATCTGTGGGTAAGTTTGGTTTCACAATAGATTTAACAGAATCAGTGGGCAGTTTGACTTCTTCCTTGATCTGTACACTAACAGAATCGTGAGATTCACTCGCAGACGTAATCTTGCTAGTAGTCGTGGAAAGAGGAACTAATGGTGTGGTGGATGGAAGGGTCTTGTCTTGAGGCTTGTCAAATCCAATCTCTTCATCACTTTCGTCATCAGAATATTCTGTAGCAGTTTTCTTTAATGCATCAATGGAGGACTTGGGTTTCTCATCTATTTTAGATGGCGTCTTAATGTCCTTAGTGTCCGTAAATGGCTTAAGAATATCGTCAGATTTCGGAAGTGATTTATCTCCAACTGGGTGCAGGGAACTGGTAGAGGGAATGGTATGAGGGTGAGGCGTATCTCTGGGATCTGTTTTGACTACATCTGTGGGGGACTTTGGTTTCACAATAGATTTAACAGAATCAGTGGGCAGTTTGACTTCTTCCTTGATCTGTACACTAACAGAATCGTGAGATTCACTCACTGAAGTAATCTTGCTAGTAGTCGTGGAAAGAGGAACTAATGGTGTGGTGGATGGAAGGGTCTTATCTTGAGGCTTATCAAATCCAATCTCTTCATCACTTTCGTCATCAGAATATTCTGTAGCAGTTTTCTTTGATGCATCAATGGGGGACTTGGGTTTCTCATCTATTTTAGATGGCGTCTTAATGTCCTTAGTGTCCGTAAATGGTTTAAGAATATCGCCAGATTTCGGAAGAGACTTATCTCCGGTTGAGGGAATGGGCTGAGAGTAAGGCTTGCCTTGTGGCTTATCAGTTCCGAATTCATCGTCAGTCTCATCGTCAGAATAATCTTTTGGATCGAGTTTGACTACATCTGTGGGTGAGTTTGGTTTCACAATAGATTTAACAGAATCAGTGGGCAGTTTGACTTCTTCCTTGATCTGTACACTAACAGAATCGTGAGATTCACTCACTGAAGTAACCTTGCTAGTAGTCGTGGAAAGCGGAACTAATGGTGTGGTGGATGGAAGGGCCTTGTCTTGAGGCTTGTCAAATCCAATCTCTTCATCACTTTCGTCATCAGAATATTCTGTAGCAGTTTTCTTTGATGCATCAATGGGGGACTTGGGTTTCTCATCTATTTTTAATGGCGTCTTAATGTCCTTAGTGTCCGCAAATGGCTTAAGAATATCGTCAGATTTCGGAAGAGATTTATCTCCAGCTGGGAGCAGGGAACTGGTAGAGGGAATGGTCTGAGGGTGAGGCATATCTCTGGGATCTGTTTTGACTACATCTGTGGGGGACTTTGGTTTCTCAATAGATTTAAGAGGATCTGTGGGCAGTTTGACTTCTTCCTTGATCTGTACACTAACAGAATCGTGAGATTCACTCGCAGACGTAATCTTGCTAGTAGTCGTGGAAAGAGGAACTAATGGTGTGGTGGATGGAAGGGTCTTCTCTTGAGGCTTATCATATCCAATCTCTTCATCACTTTCGTCATCAGAATATTCTGTAGCAGTTTTCTTTAATGCATCAATGGGGGACTTGGGTTTCTCATCTATTTTAGATGGCGTCTTAATGTCCTTAGTGTCCGTAAATGGCTTAAGAATATCGCCAGATTTCGGAAGAGACTTATCTCCGGTTGAGGGAATGGGCTGAGAGTAAGGCTTGCCTTGTGGCTTATCAGTTCCGAATTCATCGTCAGTCTCATCGTCTGAGTAATCTTTTGGATCGAGTTTGACTACATCTGTGGGTAAGTTTGGTTTCACAATAGATTTAACAGAATCAGTGGGCAGTTTGACTTCTTCCTTGATCTGTACACTAACAGAATCGTGAGATTCACTCGCAGACGTAATCTTGCTAGTAGTCGTGGAAAGAGGAACTAATGGTGTGGTGGATGGAAGAGTCTTATCTTGAGGCTTATCAAATCCAATCTCTTCATCACTTTCGTCATCAGAATATTCTGTAGCAGTTTTCTTTGATGCATCAATGGGGGACTTGGGTTTCTCATCTATTTTAGATGGCGTCTTAGTGTCCTTAGTGTCCGTAAATGGCTTAAGAATATCGCCAGATTTCGGAAGAGACTTATCTCCGGTTGAGGGAATGGGCTGAGAGTAAGGCTTGCCTTGTGGCTTATCATTTCCGAATTCATCGTCAGTCTCATCGTCTGAGTAATCTTTTGGAACTGTTTTGACAACATCTCTGGGGGACTTTGGTTTCTCAATTGATTTAAGAGGATCTGTGGGCAGTTTGACTTCTTCCTTGATCTGTACACTAACAGAATCGTGAGATTCACTCACTGAAGTAATCTTGCTAGTAGTCGTGGAAAGAAGAACTAATGGTGTGGTGGATGGAAGGGCTTTGTCTTGAGGCTTATCAAATCCAATCTCTTCATCACTTTCGTCATCAGAATATTCTGTAGCAGTTTTCTTTAATGCATCAATGGGGGACTTGGGTTTCTCATCTATTTTAGATGGCGTCTTAATGTCCTTAGTGTCCGCAAATGGCTTAAGAATATCGTCAGATTTTGGAAGAGATTTATCTCCAACTGGGAGCAGGGAACTGGTAGAGGGAATGGTCTGAGGGTGAGGCATATCTCTGGGATCTGTTTTGACTACATCTGATTGGGACTTTGGTTTCTCAATAGATTTAAGAGGATCTGTGGGCAGTTTGACTTCTTCCTTGATCTGTACACTAACAGAATCGTGAGATTCACTCACTGAAGTAATCTTGCTAGTAGTCGTGGAAAGAGGAACTAATGGTGTGGTGGATGGAAGGGCTTTGTCTTGAGGCTTATCAAATCCAATCTCTTCATCACTTTCGTCATCAGAATATTCTGTAGCAGTTTTCTTTGATGCATCAATGGGGGACTTGGGTTTCTCATCTATTTTAGATGGCGTCTTAATGTCCTTAGTGTCCGCAAATGGCTTAAGAATATCGTCAGATTTTGGAAGAGATTTATCTCCAACTGGGAGCAGGGAACTGGTAGAGGGAGTGGTCTGAGGGTGAGGCATATCTCTGGGATCTGTTTTGACTACATCTGTTTGGGACTTTGGTTTCTCAATAGATTTAAGAGGATCTGTGGGCAGTTTGACTTCTTCCTTGATCTGTACACTAACAGAATCGTGAGATTCACTCACTGAAGTAATCTTGCTAGTAGTCGTGGAAAGAGGAACTAATGGTGTGGTGGATGGAAGGGCATTGTCTTGAGGCTTATCAAATCCAATCTCTTCATCACTTTCGTCATCAGAATATTCTGTAGCAGTTTTCTTTGATGCATCAATGGGGGACTTGGGTTTCTCATCTATTTTAGATGGCGTCTTAATGTCCTTAGTGTCCGCAAATGGCTTAAGAATATCATCAGATTTCGGAAGAGATTTATCTCCGGTTGAGGGAATGGGCTGAGAGTAAGGCATTACTCTGTGATCTGTTTTGACTACATCTGTGGGTAAGTTTGGTTTCTCAATTGATTTAAGAGGATCTGTGGGCAGTTTGACTTCTTCCTTGATCTGTACACTAACAGAATCGTGAGATTCACTCACTGAAGTAATCTTGCTAGCAGTCGTAGAAAGAGGAACTAATAGTGTGGTGGATGGAAGGGCCTTGTCTTGAGGCTTATCAAATCCAATCTCTTCATCACTTTCGTCATCAGAATATTCTGTAGCAGTTTTCTTTGATGCATCAATGGGGGACTTGGGTTTCTCATCTATTTTAGATGGCGTCTTAATGTCCTTAGTGTCCGTAAATGGCTTAAGAATATCGCCAGATTTCGGAAGAGACTTATCTCTGGTTGAGGGAATGGGCTGAGAGTAAGGCTTGCCTTGTGGCTTATCAGTTCCGAATTCATCGTCAGTCTCATCGTCTGAGTAATCTTTTGGATCGAGTTTGACTACATCTGTGGGTAAGTTTGGTTTCACAATAGATTTAACAGAATCAGTGGGCAGTTTGACTTCTTCCTTGATCTGTACACTAACAGAATCGTGAGATTCACTCACTGAAGTAATCTTGCTAGTAGTCGTAGAAAGAGGAACTAATGGTGTGGTGGATGGAAGGGCCTTGTCTTGAGGCTTATCAAATCCAATCTCTTCATCACTTTCGTCATCAGAATATTCTGTAGCAGTTTTCTTTGATGCATCAATGGGGGACTTGGGTTTCTCATCTATTTTAGATGGCGTCTTAATGTCCTTAGTGTCCGTAAATGGCTTAAGAATATCGCCAGATTTCGGAAGAGACTTATCTCTGGTTGAGGGAATGGGCTGAGAGTAAGGCTTGCCTTGTGGCTTATCAGTTCCGAATTCATCGTCAGTCTCATCGTCTGAGTAATCTTTTGGATCGAGTTTGACTACATCTGTGGGTGAGTTTGGTTTCACAATAGATTTAACAGAATCAGTGGGCAGTTTGACTTCTTCCTTGATCTGTACACTAACAGAATCGTGAGATTCACTCACTGAAGTAATCTTGCTAGTAGTCGTAGAAAGAGGAACTAATGGTGTGGTGGATGGAAGGGCCTTGTCTTGAGGCTTATCAAATCCAATCTCTTCATCACTTTCGTCATCAGAATATTCTGTAGCAGTTTTCTTTGATGCATCAATGGGGGACTTGGGTTTCTCATCTATTTTAGATGGCGTCTTAATGTCCTTAGTGTCCGTAAATGGCTTAAGAATATCGCCAGATTTCGGAAGAGACTTATCTCCGGTTGAGGGAATGGGCTGAGAGTAAGGCTTGCCTTGTGGCTTATCATTTCCGAATTCATCGTCAGTCTCATCGTCTGAGTAATCTTTTGGAACTGTTTTGACAACATCTGTGGGGGACTTTGGTTTCTCAATTGATTTAAGAGGATCTGTGGGCAGTTTGACTTCTTCCTTGATCTGTACACTAACAGAATCGTGAGATTCACTCACTGAAGTAATCTTGCTAGTAGTCGTGGAAAGAAGAACTAATGGTGTGGTGGATGGAAGGGTCTTCTCTTGAGGCTTATCAAATCCAATCTCTTCATCACTTTCGTCATCAGAATATTCTGTAGCAGTTTTCTTTAATGCATCAATGGGGGACTTGGGTTTCTCATCTATTTTAGATGGCGTCTTAATGTCCTTAGTGTCCGCAAATGGCTTAAGAATATCGTCAGATTTTGGAAGAGATTTATCTCCAACTGGGAGCAGGGAACTGGTAGAGGGAATGGTCTGAGGGTGAGGCATATCTCTGGGATCTGTTTTGACTACATCTGTTTGGGACTTTGGTTTCTCAATAGATTTAAGAGGATCTGTGGGCAGTTTGACTTCTTCCTTGATCTGTACACTAACAGAATCGTGAGATTCACTCACTGAAGTAATCTTGCTAGTAGTCGTGGAAAGAGGAACTAATGGTGTGGTGGATGGAAGGGCATTGTCTTGAGGCTTATCAAATCCAATCTCTTCATCACTTTCGTCATCAGAATATTCTGTAGCAGTTTTCTTTGATGCATCAATGGGGGACTTGGGTTTCTCATCTATTTTAGATGGCGTCTTAATGTCCTTAGTGTCCGTAAATGGCTTAAGAATATCGCCAGATTTCGGAAGAGACTTATCTCCGGTTGAGGGAATGGGCTGAGAGTAAGGCTTGCCTTGTGGCTTATCAGTTCCGAATTCATCGTCAGTCTCATCGTCTGAGTAATCTTTTGGATCGAGTTTGACTACATCTGTGGGTAAGTTTGGTTTCACAATAGATTTAACAGAATCAGTGGGCAGTTTGACTTCTTCCTTGATCTGTACACTAACAGAATCGTGAGATTCACTCACTGAAGTAATCTTGCTAGTAGTCGTGGAAAGAGGAACTAATGGTGTGGTGGATGGAAGGGCCTTGTCTTGAGGCTTATCAAATCCAATCTCTTCATCACTTTCGTCATCAGAATATTCTGTAGCAGTTTTCTTTGATGCATCAATGGGGGACTTGGGTTTCTCATCTATTTTAGATGGCGTCTTAATGTCCTTAGTGTCCGCAAATGGCTTAAGAATATCGTCAGAATTCGGAAGAGATTTATCTCCGGTTGAGGGAATGGGCTGAGAGTAAGGCTTGCCTTGTGGCTTATCAGTTCCGAATTCATCGTCAGTCTCATCGTCTGAGTAATCTTTTGGATCGAGTTTGACTACATCTGTGGGTAAGTTTGATTTCACAATAGATTTAACAGAATCAGTGGGCAGTTTGACTTCTTCCTTGATCTGTACACTAACAGAATCGTGAGATTCACTCACTGAAGTAATCTTGCTAGTAGTCGTAGAAAGAGGAACTAATGGTGTGGTGGATGGAAGGGCCTTGTCTTGAGGCTTATCAAATCCAATCTCTTCATCACTTTCGTCATCAGAATATTCTGTAGCAGTTTTCTTTGATGCATCAATGGGGGACTTGGGTTTCTCATCTATTTTAGATGGCGTCTTAATGTCCTTAGTGTCCGCAAATGGCTTAAGAATATCGTCAGAATTCGGAAGAGATTTATCTCCGGTTGAGGGAATGGGCTGAGAGTAAGGCTTGCCTTGTGGCTTATCAGTTCCGAATTCATCATCAGTCTCATCGTCTGAGTAATCTTTTGGATCGAGTTTGACTACATCTGTGGGTAAGTTTGGTTTCTCAATAGATTTAAGAGGATCTGTCGGCAGTTTGACTTCTTCCTTGATCTGTACACTAACAGAATCGTGAGATTCACTCACTGAAGTAATCTTGTTAGTAGTCGTGGAAAGAGGAACTAATGGTGTGGTGGATGGAAGGGTCATCTCTTGAGGCTTATCAAATCCAATCTCTTCATCACTTTCGTCATCAGAATATTCTGTAGCATTTTTCTTTAATGCATCAATGGGGGATTTGGGTTTCTCATCTATTTTAGATGGCGTCTTTATGTCCTTCGTATCCGTAAATGGCTTAAGAATATCGCCAGATTTTGGAAGAGACTTATCTCCGGTTGAGGGAATGGGCTGAGAGTAAGGAATATCTCTGGGATCTGTTTTGACTACATCAGTGGGGGACTTTGGTTTCTCAATAGATTTAAGAGGATCTGTGGGCAGTTTGACTTCTTCCTTGATCTGAACACTAACAGAATCGTGAGATTCACTCACTGAAGTAATCTTGCTAGTAGTCGTGGAAAGAGGAACTAATGGTGTGGTGGATGGAAGGGTCTTGTCATGAGGCTTATCAAATCCAATCTCTTCATCACTTTCGTCATCAGAATATTCTGTAGCATTTTTCTTTAATGCATCAATGGGGGATTTGGGTTTCTCATCTATTTTAGATGGCGTCTTTATGTCCTTCGTATCCGTAAATGGCTTAAGAATATCGCCAGATTTCGGAAGAGACTTATCTCCGGTTGAGGGAATGGGCTGAGAGTAAGGAATATCTTTGGGATCTGTTTTGACTACATCAGTGGGGGACTTTGGTTTCTCAATAGATTTAAGAGGATCTGTGGGCAGTTTGACTTCTTCCTTGATCTGAACACTAACAGAATCGTGAGATTCACTCACTGAAGTAATCTTGCTAGTAGTCGTGGAAAGAGGAACTAATGGTGTGGTGGATGGAAGGGTCTTATCTTGAGGCTTATCAAATCCAATCTCTTCATCACTTTCGTCATCAGAATATTCTGTAGCATTTTTCTTTAATGCATCAATGGGGGACTTGGGTTTCTCATCTATTTTAGATGGCGTCTTAATGTCCTTAGTGTCCGTAAATGGCTTAAGAATATCGCCAGATTTCGGAAGAGACTTATCTCCGGTTGAGGGAATGGGCTGAGAGTAAGGCTTGCCTTGTGGCTTATCAGTTCCGAATTCATCGTCAGTCTCATCGTCTGAGTAATCTTTTGGATCGAGTTTGACTACATCTGTGGGTGACTTTGGCTTCGAAATAGATTTAACAGAATCAGTGGGCAGTTTGACTTCTTCCTTGATCTGTACACTAACAGAATCGTGAGGTTCACTCACATACGTAATCTTGCTAGTAGTCGTGGAAAGAGAAACTAATGGAGTGGTGGATGGAAGGGTCTTATCTTGAGGCTTATCAAATCCAATCTCTTCATCACTTTCGTCATCAGAATATTCTGTAGCAGTTTTCTTTAATGCATCAATGGGGGACTTGGGTTTCTCATCTATTTTAGATGGCGTCTTAATGTCCTTAGTGTCCGTAAATGGCTTAAGAATATCGCCAGATTTCGGAAGAGACTTATCTCCGGTTGAGGGAATGGGCTGAGAGTAAGGCTTGCCTTGTGGCTTATCAGTTCCGAATTCGTCGTCAGTCTCATCGTCTGAGTAATCTTTTGGAACTGTTTTGACTACATCTGTGGGTGACTTTGGCTTCGAAATAGATTTAACAGAATCAGTGGGCAGCTTGACTTCTTCCTTGATCTGTACAGTAACAGAATCGTGAGATTCACTCACTGAAGTAATCTTGCTAGTAGTCGTGGAAAGAGGAATTAATGGTGTGGTGGATGGAAGGGTCTTATCTTGAGGCTTATCAAATCCAATCTCTTCATCACTTTCGTCATCAGAATATTCTGTAGCAGTTTTCTTTAATGCATCAATGGGGGACTTGGGCTTCTCATCTATTTTAGATGGCGTCTTAATGTCCTTAGTGTCCGTAAATGGCTTAAGAATATCGCCAGATTTCGGAAGAGACTTATCTCCGGTTGAGGGAATGGGCTGAGAGTAAGGCTTGCCTTGTGGCTTATCAGTTCCGAATTCGTCGTCAGTCTCATCGTCTGAGTAATCTTTTGGAACTGTTTTGACCACATCTGTGGGGGACTTTGGATTCCCAATAGATTTAACAGAATCAGTGGGCAGTTTGACTTCTTCCTTGATCTGTACACTAACAGAATCGTGAGGTTCACTCACAGACGTAATCTTGCTAGTAGTCGTGGAAAGAGAAACTAATGGTGTGGTGGATGGAAGGGTCTTATCTTGAGGCTTATCAAATCCAATCTCTTCATCACTTTCGTCATCAGAATATTCTGTAGCAGTTTTCTTTAATGCATCAATGGGGGACTTGGGTTTCTCATCTATTTTAGATGGCGTCTTAATGTCCTTAGTGTCCGTAAATGGCTTAAGAATATCGCCAGATTTCGGAAGAGACTTATCTCCGGTTGAGGGAATGGGCTGAGAGTAAGGCTTGCCTTGTGGCTTATTATTTCCGAATTCATCGTCAGTATCATCGTCTGAGTAATCTTTTGGAACTGTTTTGACAACATCTGTGGGGGACTTTGGTTTCTCAATTGATTTAAGAGGATCTTTGGGCAGCTTGACTTCTTCCTTGATCTGTACACTAACAGAATCGTGAGATTCACTCACTGAAGTAATCTTGCTAGTAGTCGTGGAAAGAGAAACTAATGGTGTGGTGGATGGAAGGGTCTTATCTTGAGGCTTATCAAATCCAATCTCTTCATCACTTTCGTCATCAGAATATTCTGTAGCAGTTTTCTTTGATGCATCAATGGGGGACTTGGGTTTCTCATTTATTTTAGATGGCGTCTTAATGTCCTTAGCGTCCGTAAATGGCTTACGAATATCGCCAGATTTCGGAAGATATTTATCTCCGGTTGAGGGAATGGGCTGAGAGTAAGGCATATCTCTGGGATCTGTTTTGACTACATCTGTGGGGGACTTTGGTTTCTCAATAGATTTAAAAGCATCTGTGGGCAGTTTGACTTCTTCCTTGATCTGTACACTAACAGAATCGTGAGATTCACTCAAAGATGTAATCTTGCTAGTAGTCGTGGAAAAAGAAACTAATGGTGTGGTGGATGGAAGGGTCTTGTCTTGAGGCTTATCAAATCCAATCTCTTCATCACTTTCGTCATCAGAATATTCCCAGGGAGTTTTCCTTGATGCATCATTGGGGGACTTGGGTTTCTCATCTATTTTAGATGGCGTCTTAATGTCCTTAGTGTCCGTAAGTGGCTTAAGAATATCGTCAGATTTCGGAAGAGACTTATCTCCGGTTGAGGGAATGGGCTGAGAGTAAGGCATATCTCTGTGATCTGTTTTGACTACATCTGTGGGGGACTTTGGTTTCTCAATAGATTTAAAAGCATCTGTGGGCAGTTTGACTTCTTCCTTGATCTGTACACTAACAGAATCGTGAGATTCACTCAAAGATGTAATCTTGCTAGTAGTCGTGGAAAGAGAAACTAATGGTGTGGTGGATAGAAGGGTCTTGTCTTGAGGCTTATCAAATCCAATCTCTTCATCACTTTCGTCATCTGAATGTTCCTTAGCAGTTTTCTTTAATGCATCAATGGGGGACTTGGGTTTCTCATCTATTTTAGATGGCGTCTTAATGTCCTTAGTGTCCGTAAATGGCTTAAGAATATCGTCAGATTTCGGAAGAGATTTATCTCCGGTTGAGGGAATGGGCTGAGAGTAAGGCATATCTCTGGGATCTGTTTTGACTACATCTGTGGGGGACTTTGGTTTCTCAATAGATTTAAAAGCATCTGTGGGCAGTTTGACTTCTTCCTTGATCTGTACACTAACAGAATCGTGAGATTCACTCAAAGATGTAATCTTGCTAGTAGTCGTGGAAAGAGAAACTAATGGTGTGGTGGATGGAAGGGTCTTGTCTTGAGGCTTATCAAATCCAATCTCTTCATCACTTTCGTCATCTGAATGTTCCGTAGCAGTTTTCTTTAATGCATCAATGGGGGACTTGGGTTTCTCATCTATTTTAGATGGCGTCTTAATGTCCTTAGTGTCCGTAAATGGCTTAAGAATATCGTCAGATTTCGGAAGAGATTTATCTCCGGTTGAGGGAATGGGCTGAGAGTAAGGCATATCTCTGGGATCTGTTTTGACTACATCTGTGGGGGACTTTGGTTTCTCAATAGATTTAAAAGCATCTGTGGGCAGTTTGACTTCTTCCTTGATCTGTACACTAACAGAATCGTGAGATTCACTCACTGAAGTAATCTTGCTAGTAGTCGTGGAAAGAGAAACTAATGGTGTGGTGGATGGAAGGGTCTTATCTTGAGGCTTATCAAATCCAATCTCTTCATCACTTTCGTCATCAGAATATTCCCAGAGAGTCTTCTTCGATGCATCAATGGGGGACTTGGGTTTCTCATCTATTTCAGATGGAGTCTTGATGTCCTTCAAGTCCGTAAATGGCTTAAGAATATCGCCAGATTTCGGAAGAGACTTATCTCCGGTTGAGGAAATGGGCTGAGAGTAAGGCATATCTCTGGGATCTGTTTTGACTACATCTGTGGGTGACTTTGGTTTCTCAATAGATTTAAAAGCATCTGTGGGCAGTTTGACTTCTTCCTTGATCTGTACACTAACAGAATCGTGAGATTCACTCACTGAAGTAATCTTGCTAGTAGTCGTGGAAAAAGAAACTAATGGTGTGGTGGAAGGAGGGGCCTTATCTTGAGGCTTATCAAGACCAATCTCTTCATCATTTTCGTCATCAGAATATTCCCAGAGAGTTTTCTTCGATGCATCAATGGGGGACTTGGGCTTCTCATCTATTTTAGATGGCGTCTTGATGTTTTTCAAGTCCGTAAATGGCTTAAGAATATCGCCAGATTTCGGAAGAGATTTATCTCCGGTTGAGGGAATGGGCTGAGAGTAAGGCATATCTCTGGGATCTGTTTTGACTACATCTGTAGGGGACTTTGGTTTCTCAATAGATTTAAAAGCATCTGTGGGCAGTTTGACTTCTTCCTTTATCTGTACACTAACAGAATCGTGAGATTCACTCACTGAAGTAATCTTGCTAGTAGTCGTGGAAAAAGAAACTAATGGTGTGTTGGAAGGAAGGGCCTTATCTTGAGGCTTATCAAGACCAATCTCTTCATCATTTTCGCCATCAGAATATTCCCAGAGAGTTTTCTTCGATGCATCAATGGGGGACTTGGGTTTCTCATCTATTTTAGATGGCGTCTTGATGTCCTTCAAGTCCGTAAATGGCTTAAGAATATCGCCAGATTTCGGAAGAGATTTATCTCCGGTTGAGGAAATGGGCTGAGAGTAAGGCATATCTTTGGGATCTGTTTTGACTACATCTGTGGGGGACTTTGGTTTTTCAATACATTTAAGGGGATCTGTGGGCAGTTTGACTTCTTCCTTGATCTGTACACTAACAGATTCGTGAGATTCACTCACAGATGTAATCTTTCTAGTAGTCGTAGAAAGAGAAACTAATTGTGTGGTGGAAATATATGTATTTTCTTGAGGTTGATCAAATCCAATCTTATCATCACTTTCGTTATCAGAATATTCCATAAGAGTTTTCTGTGCTGAATCAATTGGGGACTTGGGTTCTACATCTAATGTAGTTGTCGTTCTTGAGCTTTTTATGTCAGTTAGTGTCGTTTTAATTTCTCCAGTTTTCTGCAGACTTTTTTCGTTATCTAGGAGTAAAGAATACCCTAACGGATTAGGCTGAATGATGGTCTTATCTGCATGCTGGTATGTTGAGCATATTTTTGTTTTCTGTTTATCATCGTGTTTGATCAAAGTTGTTGGAAACTTTCCTGTTTCGGTTTTGCTTATAGCGAAAGACTCGCTATCTTCGCTGACGCTCAAATTCTTTGGCTGATCTAGAGATTTGGGCTGATCCTTTTCATTTTTTATAAACGTTTTCATTCCTTGCAGTTTTTTATTGTGATCGATCTCCTCATCACTCTCGCTTTCATATTCTGTTTTTCTGTTGTCAGATGGGAATATATTCTGTGCTACTGTATGAGATATATCCGAGGTCATTAAATCAAGCCTTTGATGGATTTGAAGCTCATCTATATTTGTGTGTAACATTTCTTTCTTTTCATGGGTTGGAAATTTTTCCAACTCCTCTTTTTCTATTATTGCGACATCTGTCTGAGAAATGGGACGGCTATCATCTGTAATGAGTTCGCTCAGTTTTCGCTCGTAATGTGTTGCAACATTTATAAATTCTTTTGTGTCATCAATGTCAGCTTTCAATATTGAGTGCAACTGCACAGCCGCATGCGACATTTTTGGGAAAGCTACTTCCTTAGTGGGTTTAGTTAATTCTATTGGAAATTCTTGCTTATCACATACCTTTGACAAATTATAATTACTTTCTGGTGCTTTGTCCTGAGAATCAATAGTTGTCACAAATTCCTTAATACTTTCGGATTTATCATATTTAGTTCTTTCGTCAATTAAAAATTTAGCTGTTAATGATTTAATATCGTTCGGCTCTAATTTACTTTCACTATCTGTATCTGTTTGTTTAATAAAAATCTTTGATGTATCAAAAACTTTACGCTTTGAGCATTTCTTTTCGCAGACAGCCTCTAGGTTTTCAGTACTTGTGCTCATTTTACCCGTTTCTGAAACGGGCGAAACTACTTTCTGCTCTAAAATTCGCCTGGTACCTAAATTTTCCAAAATTAAGTCAGTTTCACTTAAAATCTGTTGCTCTATTGATGATTCATCAATTTGGCGCTCTACAGTTTCACGTTTACGTGGACTAAATGGTGTAGCCTCTAAGCTCCCTGATGGATACCTACGTTCAATATCTTGTACGACAGCTTTTACCTTTGGCAATGTCTCTAATTCTCCGTCCTTATATACTAAGTCTTTGTGCTCATCAATACTTGCTGTTAAAATGTTGCCAGGTACTTGTTTTACTTGCTTATCTAAACCTACCACCTTCCCTCCTAAAGTCTTTTGCGTTTCACTTAAGTCTTCTGCAACCTCAAAGGTCTTGCGCTTCATACAAACTTTCTCGCAAACCTCTTCCTCAATTTGCGCCAAGCCAATTGCACCAACCTCCATTGCCTGAAGGGGAGATAATTTGACATTCTGCGTAGGTGGGTCACATTTGGTCAATTCCAAGAATGCGATATCTGCAGTCGAAAGAATTTGGCTCTCTACCTCAACGATATTTGGCTCGTTTTTGTCGTGGTCTGCTGCACGCTTTTTCACTGCAAATGGAATAGCCGCAACCTCTGTGCCACTGATCTTATCTTCAATGCTCTGTACAACCTCCTTCACCACGGGTACATTATCGCCAATGTACTTTGGTGGCACACTCTGCTGAGTGGGATTGGAAGACTCCAAGGACTCGGTACTGCCACTGCTCTCCAAACGCAATATCTTGCGCCTAACATCACCGCAGCCCATAATCTGCTCTAGATACTCCCTATCACCAGCATCGCGCTGGACATCATCCAGCTCCGTTTGCTGTAGATGATCCTTCTGTTGCTCAGCTGCCATTGCAATTAGATCTATTTTGGTGCGTTCTACTTGCGTATTCAAAGTCGTTGTTGTCGTCGTTGTTGTCTTCGCAGTTGGACTACTTGTACTCATTTCTGTAAATGAGGTAGTGTCTTGTGAGTATGGTTTCGGGATATTGGGGGGAGCTGCCATTCTGTGTAGCAGCTTATCAGTTTCATCTGTACTTGTAAATGTATCGGATTTTACATTATGAACACTGAAGTGCTCTGTTTGAGGCGTTCCAGGTTGGCGAAAATTTGTATTTATTAGGAAGTAGAAACAAGGCAACAATTTAGACAGATTACACCTATATATTACAAAACAAACCAGACTTATAGGTGAGGTTAGTTTATATACACAGTGCAATTATTGATCAGCGATCAGGGCTCGCCTCGCATGACTACAAGCTTTACGCCAATAACGCAGCAGCAGGCACAAACATGCAATTTGTTGTAAAGTTTAGTTGAAAAGCAAAAACATAAAAAGTCTGGATAGACAGATGACAGATGCCAGATGCCAGATGCATTTGCACTCATATCGTATAATATAGTATAGTATATAGTATGCTATATATGACGTCGTGGATTCCTTGCCCATTTCTGCTGTTGCACCATTCAAATACATTTTTCGAAATTTTCATTACGTTTGCATATTTTTACAAGAGTATTTAAGCAATATATGTTTAGACTTTTCATTGATTATTTGAAATCAACTTAAAATACAAAATTAGCAAGTACTGCAAGAATATATATTTATTAACCACGACATCATATGTCACATACGGTAATGCGATATGTTCACAAAAAAATAATACACAATACGATACTTGATTGTTCGAGTCTTAGCCATGTGCATTGTGTAGATATTGTAAGAGTATGTATGTATGTCTGCCAACTAGCTATTTACATTTACAAATACATATTAAGTATTTAGCCAATTATATAGGGAAGCGCGTTAGGGGTGCATAGAAATCAAATGTTCATTAGGGTGTTCTTTTGCTTTAGTTGTTGCTGCTGGTTGCTGGTTGCTGGTAAGCCGCAAATGCAAATAATCTATAAACTACACGAGTACGATTTATATAGACGCTACTGTGATTTTTAATGTTGTTTTTATTTTTTTTGTTTTTTTAACTAAACATTGAGTTACATTACATTCGTTGTTTAGATGAGAGTACATATGCTTTTTCGTTAAGGACTCACAAAAATTACGAAAAGCAACAGAATATAATTATTTGCATAAATCAAATAAAACCAAAAATGTTGAAAACTCAAAGCCATGGTGGTTTACTGATATCGATAATTATTGAAATTGAAGTGCTCAATGCGCATATTGGGATCGAAATGCATGAGATCACAATGGAATTGAACTATTGTGTGTCACTCAACTTATTAAGGATCGCAATACATATATATAAATATATAACTCGAATTTGAATTTGGAAAATCGTATGCCAAAAGTGTTTATCTTAATGAAAAAAATCGTATAGTATATATTCTATGTACATTATAATATTCGTATGTACATACACTTAATATTGGCTTATTTTTGTAATCGTACTTGTATTTAACTAATTTTAAAGTTATACAAATTGTATCAATTATTGTAGCTTGCAGTAGTTGATAAAAACGTAAACTGAATTGCTTAAATAATTGTTAAAATTGCAAACGTAATTGTCGTTTTACGGTACATATAAACAATAATGTTATATAGGTTTAAAAGTTTGATAGAGATAATTATAGAGAGACCTATAAGCGATACCCATCATAAGTGCTGAATTATTTTCTAATTATTGACCATTACAACAGGCAACTTTTCAAATTGTTTGCACAAAATTTGCATTCAGAACTTACCATAAATTACAATACTTAAAGTTACTTTAGTGTTTGTTTTTTTAGTTTAGTTTTATTTTAATTAATTTTTGGAATGCTGCGTTTTTTTTTTGTTGCATTGAATGAACCACAAATAACAAGTCAACGCTACAATAGTTGGTTACTAGATTTTCAGTATTTGTATATCAATTCAAACAAACGCACAAGAAACACAAACAAATTAATCATAAATATGCGTCTATTGGCCAGAAGACAGCGTGTCTACAGGAAAATCAGCTACACTCCGTATTACCGCCGCGCGAACTTGGTAAACACAAATGTCGAACTAAATCAGCACCGAATGTGCGCCTGCTGCTATGCTACGAGAAATGTACGAAATTAAATTAAATTAAGTATACGCCAGCGAGTACGTTTTCCACAGTTGCTTTGGGGCCACTGCGGAATGACATAAGTGCGCAACATTTTTCACCACCAGCTGATGCAAATAATAATTGCAAATTATATCTATGACTTGAACTAGCTAAATATTGTCATTTTTGGATTGATACAATAGATACTCATACTATATATTTGAAGATTTGCTGTTAACTGTGCCTGAATGACTTTAAGATCATGTTAACACAAATAATGCAATCGTTTTATCGATTCGGACTGACCCGAAGAGGGCTCATAGTGTTGACATTGATACTTTTGAATGTTACAACCACAACGGCGCCAGACACAACAAAAAAATACTATTTGCGATTTTCTCTTTTGTTGCTTTCCTCATTTTCTCGACCTTTAGCTGTAAGCACCTGCCGATAATTGGATTAACTAGCAAAATGTTAGTACAGTACTGCGTTAGAACGGTATCACGGCATTTTCCTTGACAAATATGATCACCACCTGCTGGCCATTAACTCAATGAGCTACATTCTTAAATTGCGTATTATGGTTAAATCACTTACAGACTTTTTTGATTAAGATACACACACTAGCAGTTCGTTGATTATATATTTTTTTTTGTTTACATTTACATTATAGTTAACAATGTACATTGTCGTTTCCATTGAATCGTTTTTAATGAATGGTAGTTTGCATACAAAAAGCCTTTGGATTTTTAAATAAAAAAAACAAAATGAGTTCAACATAACAATAAGGAAGGGGAACACAAAAAACAATCAAATACTTGTACTAGTACATAAGTTGGTTAAAAGCAAAGGAAAAAACTACATATTGTGGCTAGGAAATCATATGGAAAAACAAGAATGGGGTGTTACGAGTTCATTATCTTTTCTTCTTTTTTTTCTTTTCTTTGTATCAAAAAGGCAAACACAAAAAGTTGATAAGTCAATTTACATAACAAATACGCTTATTGCATAGTAAAGGCAACAATTCATTTTCAAAAACTGAACTTACCAACTGTCGAAATGGCAGCAACGCGCTCAAACGTCGACTCTGTGGTTGAATGCAATGTGGTTACAGTGTCGGCCAGATAATCTATTAACAATAATTATTCATCACACAATCATGGTATTATTCTCAAATCAATCTCTTACCACGCTCTAGGCTGCCAATTTTGCTCTGCTCATTCTGCTTCTCAGTTTTTGCATCACTTGGTGTGGGTGGTGGAGTTTGGGAGTATGGAATGTCACTCGCTGCGGATTACAAACAGAAAATGGCATAAACATTTTAGAAACACATTTTTTAATAAAATCGATTTAACCCACCGATTTGTATGAGTTCATCGCTCATATCAATTAAACCCTCGCTCATCTTCTTAGTAATCGTTTCACCCACATATTTGCAAAATTCCGCATCGGTAAGCGATTTGCGTGGCTCAATGGGCAGTGGAGGACAGAGACCCTCATCGATGAGCATATCGCTCATTGGCACAGTGGATCGCTTGTCAAATGTATCGCTTTCGAATTCGCTGATCTTTACAGCTGAGCTGGGCAACTGAGTTTCTTGCTCCATGGCAAGGAAATCAGCTGTCAATTTGCGTGCGGCAAATGGTGAAACTTCACCTATTGGTGCCGCGGACTCAATGCCATCTCCGATGGTGGCGACTTTTGGTTCCGGCTTCATTATTGTTGCTTTTGGCTCCATATAAGTGGTTGTTTCAATCTTACCGATAACCGTAGGCTCTACGGTAGCTAGTTTTGGCTGCAGTATTTCTGGCAAGACGGTCGATTCAACGCTTGCTGTTGCGGCAAGTAGTTCGTTAATTACACTCTTTTGCGGCTGAGTCGGCAGCTGAGTTTGTTGCTCCATATTGAGGAAGTCAGCTGTCAGCTGACGTTCATTGAAGGACTCCACTTTCGGTTGAATCTGCTTCTCAGCTGTTTTCGAGATTTCCTCGACTTGTGTCTTTCTGGGTTCCACTACTGGTATTTTGCTAGCTGGTGGCGCTGGCTTCACAGAGATCTCAGATTCCGGCTCGGAAGGAGCAGTGGGTAATCTGGGCAGTTGAGTTTGCTGTTCCATGCTGAGAAAGTCATGAGTATGCTTGCGGGCATCAAGAACAATTTTCTCCTCAATCTTGTGGATTGTGTCGACAACCTCGGCAACTTTCTCTGCCACTTTATCTTCCTTGCTGGCCGACATTAGGGACGCCGCTGGCTTCACAGAGATGACGGATTCAGGATCGGAAGTTGTGGATGTCTGACTGGACATCCTCTCAGGAGCAGGGGGTAAGCTGGGCAGTTGAGTTTGCTGTTCCATGCTGAGAAAGTCATGAGTATGCTTGCGGGCATCAAGAACAATTTTCTCCTCAATCTTGTGGATTGTGTCGACAACCTCGGCAACTTTCTCTGCCACTTTATCTTCCTTGCTGGCCGCTGGCTTCACAGAGATGACGGATTCAGGATCGGAAGTTGTTGATATCTGGCTAGACACGACCACCTTCTCAGGCGCACTGGATTGGCTGGGCAGTTGACTTTGCTGCTCCATGCTGAGAAAATCATGAGTTTCTCTACGAGTATCGAGAACAATTTTCTCCTCAATTCTGTGGAATGTGTCGACAACCTCGGCAGCTTTCTTTGCCACTTTGTCTTCTTTGCTGGCAGATAATTTGGGCATTTCTTGCTCAATCGTAATCAAAGGTTCTTCTACTTTACCACCAAATTCTCCCAATTTGCTGGCTATTTCTGCTGGCGTGTCAGATTTGGTTACTTTCTCCTCGATTTTGTGGAAAGTGTCAATCAGTTCTGTAACTTTTTCAGTCAGAGTTTCCGCCTTGGCTGCAATTTCCGGTTGCTGTATGGGCAGTTCGCTGCCCATTCCAGAAGTCATTATGGTAGTGGTCGATGATACAATATCGTCAAAGATTTTCGTCTCTTTTTCGACTAACTTATCCACAGATTTCCTGGGCTCTACTTTAGGTATTTTGCTTGCAGCTGGAGCTGTTTTGGTCTCGGCAACTGGAACTGCTTTTGGCTCGGCTATGGGCTGGGACACCATTTGACTCTTTTGCTCTGCTTGCAGGAAATCTTGAGTCAGCTTTCGTGCATCTACTTCAGGAATCTTGGCGGCCTCACCAGTCTTCACTGGTATCTTGGATAGGGGTTTGTCCAGCTTAGTTTCAGCTGGTTTATCGAACTCAGTTTCCGCTGTGGCACGTGGAGCCGCTGTAGGTTTGATCTGTTCCTCACTGGGTTTTTTTGCAAGTTTGATTTGCTCCTCACTGGGTTTCCTTGCCAGTTTGATCTGTTCCTCACTGGGTTTCCTTACAAGTTTCGGTATATGTGTCTTTGGCTCGGTACCATGGAAATCATATTTAACTTTCTTGGCCTCGAAATCCGCAATTTTCTCATCAATTTTTGTGCTTTCGACAATTTGAACAGTCTTTGTTGTCTGTTCCGTGGGCACTGACTGGACATCTTGTAGATGCTTTATGGTCTCGCTGACCTTCGTTGTTTCAGTAGCAATCTCACTGGATAGAACTGTGCTCTTTTCCTTAATCTCCTGTTTGCCCGTCTCGAAGGAACTGATGATATTTTCCACCTTCTTACTGGCAGTGTCGGTTACCTCACTGATAACTTGTTCGACTTCTCTAATCGTTTCCTGGGGCATCGTTGCCACTGGACTGGTTTTCTCTTTGATCTCCTCCACGAACTTCTCGTGAATTGTTACAGTTGTCTCGACAGCTGGGAGCTGGCTACGCTTCTCGAATTCCAAGAAGTCTTCGGTCATATCTCGTGCTTCCTGACGAGTAATGGTAACCACTCGGCCACTGCTGGTGGTCGCCGAGTCCTTCTTTGCTGTCTTCTCAGCGGTGCTGATATCCTGCACAATCTTATCAATTTTGTCCGGCGAGGGCAGATCTTCCTCCTCAGAGCTCCGACCAGACGTTTTCAGCTTATGTGTTAACTCCCTATCGAACTCGGTCTTGCTCACTTCGGTCGAGTCCATTTTGCCCATCTTCATCTTGATGACCTGCTCGGGCACGGTGGCTGTTTTGATGATGACATTATCTGCGGGTAGCTGCATCATGATCTCGGATTCATGATGTGCCTTTTTGTCCTCAATCAAACTCTTGCGCTTGATTTCAGTTATCTCTTTTGTGATCTCCTTCTTTTGGGTTGAGGCCGGTATGGAGCGTTCCACCGAAAGGCGTTTAACTATTTTCTCCCGGCGTTCAGCAACGGTTCGTTTAGCTGGTTCCTCATCGGACTCCGACTCTTCGACCTCCTTCTCCTCGGCAGAGTATTTCACTTCTTCACGTTCGTTAATTTGCTGGATTCTCTTGCCTACAAGTAAATAAATTATAAATTAAATAGTTATTAAATATTTAAATAGAAAATATTATATTTTTTTTTTATTTGAACTTACTTTCTCTGCGAACCAGCTCCTCCACGGATTCCGAGTTCTTCATGAGATCGGTCTCGTCAAACTCGCGTGAATGCGATAGTCGTCCACTCTTGCACTTCTTCATAATATCGTCGCGTCCAATATTCTTGAGCGCTGTTTCCAGTGCCAGGATATCGTAGTTGGGCTTGTCTTTGTACAAACGAATCATGCTCTGCGCCTGTCGCGCAATACTGTCGGTATTGTGATTAATAATATCGTCGATCTCATCTGTCGTTATGCCTATCTCCGGCGCCAGTTGTATCCAGTCTTTGCCCAACAAATTGGACAGATCGACAATGCGTATATCACCAATATAGTGGTCGTTCTGATGTTTGCTCAGGCTGAACATCGAGGTGCGATAGGCAGATGAGACGCGTTCCGAGAACGCTGTGGTCGAATCGGGTATAACCGCTTCCGGCAGTACAATATTGAGTATGCAGATGGGTTGCTGGGGTGGTTCACCCTTCGCTACTTTGGGTTCCTTCATGAACAGCGTGCGACCAACGATATCCGCATGCTGATCCTTCACCCGAACCGTGAAGGGCAAGCGATTCTCACGGAACGCCTTGAACTGCAATTGTAACTGATCGCCCGACTTGGTCACCGGCACCAGATTGCCGGCCATTTCAATGTACTGTGGCTTGCCCTCGAGCACCTCCACGTCGCGACTCTTGGCCACCTCCGTGTATAGTTCGTGTTTCTCAAGTGTCTTATCCTCGCGATCGTCTGTCATGCAGAACACACGAAGGCGTGCCTCGAACGGCTCTATTTTCTTGGCGAACACCACAAATCTCGCTATGAAGGGCACGTGAATGACCTCCCTGTAAACGATATATTTAGTAGATTTAAGATTTAGATATTACTATTAGACAGCACTTACTTGTAGAGCTCTGTGGCCATTTTTGTTGCATCGGAAATGTTGCGGCAATCCATGAGCCAGAAGCGGGCGGAAACTGTGGTCGTAAATGAGACGCAGTCGTTGACAAATGTCAACGGTGTCGATCCGGTAACATCTTCCCATTGGGCTCGGGATGGTCCGCCTATGGTTGGGTGATGGTAGGTAATAACATGTTCAATTTTCGGGCATATATCATGGCAAAAAATACGCATAGACTAATTATTTAAAACTCTTTGAAAACTCTACTTTTGTCTCATTAGCAGATATAATTGTATATGTAATTTGAAAATTGTTCAACTAATTCGAAAATGAAAACAATAACTCAACGCAAAAGTTTTTAAAGAGAGAGAGAGAGAGAAAGACGATCGTGTGTTAATTACAAAGCAATTGTATGTTAAGAGAGAGAGTAGTATTGAAAAGTAGTAAGTTTGAATATTTATAAAAATTATTATTGTATTTATTTAGCGTAAAAGTTATTGAAATATTAGTAAATTGTTTCTGGTTGTCTGTGTCTGTGGCATTTAGATATATGTGATGCAGTGACTGGGTTAGGTCTAAGCCTTGTATAATGAGTGTGTTTGTGTGTGTGAGGGTGTGTATGTGTGTGTGTGTGTGTGTACTGTGTAGTATAGTGTGAATATGTAAATGACGCACTTTGGTTTCAAGCAATATGTATTTGTATATAATTAGTAGTAGTTAAATTTGTAGGGCCGTAGCATTTACAGGGATACAAGTACAATGGAACTTGTTACGCTGACTTTGAAGCCATTTTGAAACAGCATGCTTAATATTTTCAAAATATAAAATTAATTGTAAGCATTTAATGGTAATTAAGTGAGCGTGTCATGTGTTTTCTTGTAAATGTGTAGAAAACGTTAAGGAAAAATAACAAACAGAACCATCAATTAAATCATACGAAATGATAATAACAGAAATTTGAAAATAACTTAATAAACCGTCAACTTGTTTATATACAATAAACAAAATATATTTTTTGCTTATATATTTTATAGAGCTTGCCATATCGTTCATTTATGCCCTTTTAGAGTTCCTCAATAGCTTTGGCAGTGTTTTTTTTTTTTTAACATTTGTCATTTTTATTATTTTTTTTTTTTGGTTTCAGAAAAGTTCTCTTTGGGTCCACAAACAGTATAAATTCGAAATTGAATTTAGATTTTGGAAAACAATTTGTACATACATGAATATATTCTGCTTTACGTTGTTTTTTGGTAAGAAATAATAAGGTTAAGACACAACTCAAATCAGAACGCTCCAACAAAACTACGAATTAGCGTAAGTGCATGACATTCCAAATTAAGAATGTGAAATAAACAAAGTTTTTACGAAAAAGGCATGATAAATAAATGGAAATCGAAATCGAAATCGAAATGAAAACTAAACAAATAAGTTTCGATTAAGTCATTTGGCTTTGAATTGAATACGATTTCATTGGCCCAAAGAGCAACTTTAGCATTATCTTATAAAATTTCTTATTTAAGACCTATAAACTTTTGAATGATAATGTGCAATTGATATATGTATAGTAAAACCGCGTGCAGTCAAAAATTCTTTAGTTAATTGTAGTTATTGTAAGTAGATTAGAGAGAACGAAGCAAATATGTTTGTTGGACAAGCTTAAAGTTCTTAAAAGTGAATTGGAAAGTTAGCTTACTTCAAAAAACGAAGCTGCTTTGAGCTAGAAGCACAATATTAACTTGGACTTGGCATAAATAATTATGCTCTGGAGTAGGGTCAGAGTAAGCCCCAAACAGAAAGTGTTCCTGAGCTTCATGTTTTGTTTTTGTTGTTGGTTTTTTATATATTTTGGTAAAGAAAACCCAAAGACGCAGCGCAACCCGAATTTATGCAAAAAGGTTTAATAAAAAAAAATAGTTGAAATTAAGAAAAATAATTAACGCAAAAAATAACAAAACGAAATCAATATTTCTTAAAGCATAGTAGATAAAAAAAAATATTTGCAATAGTCTTTTTTTAATAAGAAATTTGTTTCAAATAAAATATGCAGAATTTTCAAATATTTGTTTCTTAATTTTATAATTTGATTGAAATTTGCTTAAATTTTCTTTTGTTTTTTGATAATTGGTTCATTTTCAATAAATGACTATGGTATTATTGTTAATTATTTTGGCATAGAACGAAACAACTAAATATGAACAAATAACATTTTGTTTATATTGTAAACAGTTTCAATTTGAAACTTCATACATGTTTGTGAATTTCTGAATTTATTTTGTTTTATTTTTTGGACATTTTTCATTTTTTAGTTACCTTTTAGAGACCTTTTCCGAAACACACCTTCAATGGATTGAGAAAACAGAATGGAATGCGTGCACATATGCATTGACGCATTAGTACGAAATTATAGAACAATTAAATACGGTTTCAATTAAGAATTGAATTTAAGTATTTTTGTTTTTGTTGGTATTGCTTTGTTCACAAACTATAATCACTATAATCATAGAAAAATAATATTGAACTGAACCCATAGAACTTATAATTTACACTACAACAATTAATAAATAAGAACAAATATATAGTATAATATACTGGAGAGCAAACACTGTTGGCACAATGATGACACTGAGCATAACATTAAGTTGAATACGAGTATGTGTGAGAGGGTTCGCATCTGTATCTGTATCTGTATTTGTATTTGTATTTGTTATTGTATTTGTGTGGGTGTAGCTTGAAATATGAGCGTATCTGTGTCTGTATGCGGGGAGGGTGAATGACTTTTACTATGCTGTTACTGATACTGTTACTGTTACTGTTACTGTTAATGTTACTCTTACTGTTACTGTTACTGTTACTAGTATGGTTACTGTTACTGTTAGAAGTATTGACAAAATAATCAACTTTAGCTTCAAATTTAAGTGCTCCAGAAACACAATAGAATGACCCGGAACAACGAATACGCATTAACTACACAGACACAAGCACATTATTGTTTCTAACAAGATGGAGCCTCGATATTGGTATGTCCCGAATTTTCAACATTTTCTTTTTTGTAGAATTTTCTTCTTTTTTTTTTTAGCAATTTTCACTGTACAACATATGTATATAGATATATGGCATGTATATATATAGTACATGATAATTGTATATGTAGTAAAATATATAGGTAGTAAATTTGATAGACAACTCAGATTAAGAAATACTTAACGAAATAATAGTGAATACATACTTGAGTTTATTAGGATAAAGAAAAACAAAAGCGAATCGAAACTAAATACAAAATTATACAAAACGAATGAATTAAATGAAAGCCTGAGGTATATAGAGAAGGGCTTCAGGAAGTTACTCATAAACATCAAAACTAACAAAACGTAAATGTTAAGTAGATACTCATAATTGTTATATATGTATGTAACTGCTTGGAGCACATTTCACAACAACACAAAGAAAAAGAAAAGAAAAGTATCGAGACGGCGAAATGGTAACAATTATAACTTACCTGTTATCGAACACAGCAGACGCAATGTGGGCGTATTGCCCGAGTACTGATTAATCATACCCTGGCTGTGCGCCTTCGGGGCGGGCATGCTCAGTGTGATGGCCTTGTGGAACTTGCGGCGACGCGGCTCAACCGTTACAATCGGTGAGACGGCAACGCCGCGACCCAGTAGCTTAGCAGTTAGATCCGGATCGACCGGTTGAGCCTAGAAATGTAACGAATTTTCGGCATTGTAGACAAAAAATCGATTTTGCGGCCACTCTCACAATATGAGGCATGAGACAAAGTAAACAAAATATAACCAATAAATAAAATAAAGTATGCAATGAAAAACCATATTTTTACAAGATATGCGCCATTTGCTTGTTTACCATATGTATGTCTATATATAATTCTAATGATAAAACAAAAAAACAAAATGAAATGATTATTTTTTCTTTCTTTTGGTTTTTTTTTTGTTTGGGCTAAATGGTGAACATTTTTTGTATTTTGATTAGCTTCTCTTTTTTTTGTGTACAATTCTTATTCAGTTGGATGTTTCATTCATACTAGTATTATTTATGGTTCTATTGAGCAATCGTATGTTTTAGTTAAATACAGCATAAGTTAACTACAAACAATAACAATGTTCAAGCCCATTTATGTCCCAATAAATTTAGTCATCAAAAAAACTTTGACTACAACTTAATAACTAGAAAACCAAAGGTTGAAATATAGAAAACAAAACAGAAGAAAAACAATTAGTTAATATTTATGTTATTATTGAAATTTATATACAAAATGCAAATAAAATGTGCTAAAATTTGAACTCATGAGTGGGGCCATTATAAAATCGTTTTTTTGCTTACGGCATGGCTAAAATGTTACAACTGTCTTTAGGCACTTCAGAACCGGACCCAATTGTAACGGTCTAAGCATTTTTTACAATACATATATATTGTTCTCATTGTTTTTTCTTTTTTTATTGTTATTATTATTTCCAAAAAGCAATTTAATGAAAAATTAATTAATAAAATAAAATTAATGAAAAGATTTTCATTGGTATAAAGTTTTTGTTGAACTAAATTTATTGGGTAGTACTTCATTTCAGAAAACTTTTATAATCTTATGCATAAATAAGTAATTTATCAAGTATGATTAGTTTATAATAATAGGCATATATATATACATATATATAAATATAAATATATATATATATAGTATTAGATTGTTATGTATGTATGTACTCCACTTGTCTTATTTGATTGGACAAGTTGTTCAAGTATTTAAACTTTAAGAAAATATGCGATCTGCCAGAAGTCGCTCGATCCAAGATCAATCATCATTAATAAGTTCGTATAAGTATTATTGCAAGTCACTATTAAGTAAATTCTTCCTTTTTTTAGCATATGTCGAAGACTGAAATTTCAGCTTGGTGTCTTTAAATTGTCTACTCTATAGTTCTGCCGTGATTAAATATATTCAAACAAAGTGCAAATATTTCATAAATAACTTTTCAGCGCCTTTAAAATATTGTACTCAAGAGGCATTCTAACTGGGGAATATTTCAAAACAAATCTAAATACTATTGTTTGAAATCAAATATATTTCGCTTTTGAGAATAGTTTAATTTTAAATTGATTTCTGGCCATGCTGGATATGTGTAATAAAATTCACATCATCTACTTATTTTTGGCTGCGAATTACAGAGTTTATAGAACGGTCTTACATAAGTACCTATGTATTTGGTTATTTAATATTTAAATGCGTATTTGTAATATTTGGAAAACTTTGCGCTCTTGATATAGTACGGTTATGGAAGTTGTATATGTTAAATGCACGATTATAAGTGTATGCTAAGTAAACTGTTTACTTTATTATGTAAATTTAGCTTGTCTGTTTTGGATCTTTACGTTATATAGGTTTTTTTTTTTTGATTATTGTGTGTGTGTTTTTTACCAAATGAGCGAGAAGCGCTTCTTTTTGGGCACATGATTGACGCTAATCTTACGTAGTTTCTCTGGCGCAACGCCTTTGCGTGGTTTAAAGAGGTTTACCTGTAAGCCAACTTTGATTTTCTTGGTCAGTGCGCCCTGCGGGAAGACGGCCTGAACCTGCGGCACCACAGTGCTGGACACCATGCCACCCTCGGGACCAATCGCATGCACCTCCTGACGGATGCGCGACACAACAGCAAAGTACTGTGGGAAATCATAGGTGACAAAGCGGCACACATGATTGCCAGCCTGCTCCTCCAACTGGGCGATCTCTGTGGAACAGAGTGTGTTACACTAGATATGTAGCAAAAACACAACGGATAGTTAATCACTGTCCACCACTTACCCTCCGGTTCGAAGCACTGTTGCATGACATCGTGGATGATCTCCTCGGAGTTGTCTATTGTGTGCTCGCGCCAGGTTTCGCCATTATCGGAGCGTAGAATGATGATCTCGCGCTCCTTGCCACGCAGCGATGCGAAATGTGGCACCTCCATGATCACGGGCCCAATGAACTTGGTCGAGCAGGGTCCCAGCTCCAGCACACGGCTGGCCAGGGCCTCACCCTCCATCAACTGCGGCGGATGCATGGTGCGCTGCGGCTTCACATAGCGGCAGGTCACCCGCGTCGGCTGGCAGGTGGAGCGTGACGGTATGATCATACGGACGCCACTGTGGCGACAGCCACGCATCGCACCGCCGCGAGCATCCACCAGGAACGAGACCAGGAAACTCTTCCAGCTCAGCTTGCGACTGCAAGCGCACAACATCAGAGATCGTAATCTATCTATCTAGCTATGCCGTTACTTACCCCACATGCGGTGGCTCATCGCCGCCAGCTCCATTGGCAATGTAGACGCCGTCGACGGTTGCCTTGGGCGAGTTGCCATACACCTGTGCCTTGTGCGGACTGATCATCTCCTCGCCAATGGTGGGCGGTACTCCGCTGGCATATTCGCCACTCTGGGTCATGCGATTGGAGTCCATGCGCTCGTCGCGGGTCACATCGATCGGTAGCGAGTCATCGCCTAGAGATTTCATTTCATCAACGGTCAGATAGCGATAAGGTTGATCGGATAGCATATTGTCTTCGCCTAGGATTTGATTTTCGATTTTCATTTCGGTTGCGTTCCAGCGCATTTCAATTCAAGCACAAGACAAGTCCAATTGGCCATATAGCGTTGTTGATGTTGTTATTATTATTGTTGTTTTTTGTTGTTTTTGTTGTATTATTGTGTTTTATTGTGTTTTGTTTGTTGTTTCATTTGGTTCAAGTTGTTGTTGCAGTTGCAGTTGATGAGAGCGCGGTGCATTGAAAATAGAAGAATGCAAATGAGTTTTTTGTTTAGTTGATAAATTTCGCAAACTCTACATGCAACTTCTTGTTAAATATAGATATATATTATATGGATACAGTAGGATGATATATAAAGCTGGCATGAGTAATATATATATATAGGCGTAACTTATTTTATGAAGTATATGTGGTACATATTGATTATAGATGTTCATGCCGTAGTACAAAAAAAAATAGGAGAGTTTTAATCTTAATGTTAGAAATCTGACAATTAAATAAAAGATATATATATAAGATATATATATATATATATATATATATATTTATTTTCCGCACCCGGAAACCTATCCATTGTATATTTACATTATCAGTATACAATATACAAACTAAGCACTGAAAATAGGAATCGAAACGTTTCGATTTCAAATCGTGCTTTCGAGGGGGATTCACAAAATAAAGCAACAAAACATTTCTCGTGTTTCTTGTGCTTACAACAACGTCAATATATAATTTATTTTATTTATACATTTATGCGAGCAACCATATAAAGTGCCATATAATCCTTGCTGGTAAATGATTTATTTGATATTGCCAATTATCGTAGCCAATTAATGCACTTGATAACAGCAGCAGCTCTTCAATATGAGATAGATACGAGTAGATTTTTACAATTGGCCTTGCAACGTTCGGTGGCACTTACTAGAGACATTTAGATAGTCGCCCTGGTAATATGGCCGACAGATGTGTGTATCTGGCCGTTGGCGATTTAGGTCACGATCAGCGCCAATGCCAAACTCGTAGCTGGCGTCCAATTCCCAATCTGTGTCACCTGGACGGCACACATAATTTTTTGGATTTTAATTTTACTTAGGACTTAAGTCTAGGCATAACTATGCATATAGTTTACTGTTAGTCTGAGTGAGTGCTGATGGTACTGATAAGTCTGTATGTGTGAAAATATTGAATCAAATGCCAATCTATACATACCACCCTCTTCCTCGGAGTCGGACATGAAGGACTCGTGCATGGCCTCTGGCGCAACGACGCGATACTTTTCCTCGCTCTGTGCCGCTGCAGCAGCGGCTGCCTCATCCTCCTTGGTAATCGATTTGAGTGAGTCGAGGACACTAATATAGCCCAGTTTGCGGGCAATATGCAATGGCGTCTGGCCATTGACAGTCTGGGCATTGGCATTCGCCTTGTGCTCCAGCAGCAGGTTGACAATGTGACAGTGTCCCTGCTGGGCGGTCTGATGCAGTGGCGTATAGCCCGCCTTGGTGGCCATATCAATATTGGCTCCATTTTGCAGCAGGAAACGCACCATATTCGCCTGCCCGAAATGGGCGGCGACATGCAGTGGTGTATAGCCCGCCTTGGTGGCCATATCGATATTGGCGCCATTGCGTTGCAGAATCTCGGCCACATTAACATTATCCTCCTGGGCGCACAAGTGCATTGGGGTTAGACCATTCTTGGCCGGATGATTGACGGCCGCCTTGTGTTCGATCAACAGATTGGAGATCTCCGCATGCCCCTCCTGGCTGCTCAGATGCAATGGCGTAAATCCGGCCTTGCTCTCAGCATTCGCCAGAGCACCATACTCAAGCAGCGTTGTGGCAATGTCCATCTGATTCTTCCTGGCCGCAATGTGCAGCGGAGTGTGTCCATTCTTGGCCGTGGCATGTGGACTGGCACCCTTCTCCAGCAGCAGCAGTGCCACCTGCTGATTGTTGTAGTGGCATGCCACGTGCAACGGTGTCACACCATTCTTGCCCTGCGCATCCACATCCGCCTCCTTCTGCAGCAGCAACTGGGCGACCTTAATGTGTCCATACTTGGCCGTCAGATGCAATGGCGTGAATCCCTTCTTGGTGGCCGCATCCAAAGCGGCGCCATTCTCGATCAGCACAGCAGCCACCTAAGAAAAATATGCACACACACACATACATATATATATATATATAGCGTTCAGATTCGGCTGTCTTTTCATGAATGTAAGATATATAAAACTATAACTGTGAAGTTAGCTACAAATCAGAGAATGTGAAATAAAATGTGAAAATAAATAAATACCAAAATAATACCAAATAAGTTGCTACATTTATTTATGGCCAACATAAGAGACAACAACAAAAGACGCAACAATACTCGCAATACTCGATGAACGTGGTAACACAAACAAAAATAAATATTTTGTACAAAAACAAAAGTAAAAAGCCAATTTCAAATGAAAAACTCCTGATGACGTATCCAGAACAATTGCATCAGGTAGACGGTGTCGATGTGATCCGTTATCTTTTTGGCAATCAAATCTTTTACCTCATCCTGTCCCTCCTTGGCTGCTATATGGAGTGCGGTATACATATCCTTGGTCGTTGCATCCACCTGTGCACCATGCTGCAGCAGCAGCATCACAATATCCACATTGCCCAGCCGCGAGGCAATGTGCAGCGGCGTCTGCTGCTCCCGAGCACGTGCATCCACCTGGGCCCCATTGCGCAAAAGAATGCGAATGATGTCCGTCTGAAATGAGAATTATTGAGTGACATTTGATTTGATATGAAAATAATATTTCCAGGGTATATTGAAGCTAATACTTATCTCACACTGCAATTACTTGAAATTAGCTCAAGACTCACCTGGTTGGCACGGGCAGCCAAATGCAATGGCGTCTCTCCGCGCACAGTGGGCACATCTGGACTGGCGTCGTGCTGCAGCAAATAAATCACGATATTCATGCAACCCATGAAGGCGGCCACATGCAGCGGAGTCAGGCCACTCTCTGTGGTGGCGCTGATGCTGGCGCCATGTCGGAGCAGTAGCTCGACGACCTTCAAGCGGTTCTTCTTGCACGCAATGTGCAGTGGCGTGAACCCATTGAGGGCACGTGCATTCGCATCGGCATTGCGATCGAGGAGCAGCTTGGCCACACGCACATGTCCGCAGTGGGCGGCCACATGCAGAGCCGTCAGATAATCGACGGTCACCTCGTCGACGGGTGCACGATGGTACAGTAGGATGCGTGCGGCATCCACGTGCTCACCCTGGGCAGCCATATGGAGTGGAGCTAGACCGTTCTTGGTCTTGGCGCTAATGGGTGCTCCACGCTCCAGCAACATGTCGACGACTTGTTCGTGGCCGGAGCGTGCGGCACAGTGGAGCGGTGTCAGGCCATCGCGGGTCTTTGCCTCAATGTTGCCACCCTTCTCGAGCAGGAGCGAGACCATGTTAGTCTTGCCCCACTTGGCGGCGACATGCAGCGGACTGATGTTGTGCTTGGCCGAGTAGTTGACATCGGCACCCTTTTGGATAAGCAGATTGGCAATGTTCTGGTTGCCATAATGCGAGGCAATGTGGAGTGGAGTAAAACCAGATTTGGAGGTCACATCCGGATTGTGTTCGTTCTGTGAATGCAGTTGAATAATTTGTAAGATTACTTAGTTGTCATCTAAAATGAATGTCATCACTTACATCCAGCAGTAGGGTGGCTGCTTTCACATCATCCTTCTTGGCAGCTATATGCAGGGCGGGCAGACGCACCTTGCCACGCGTATCGCTCTCGAGGAGCACGGCGACAACTTTGTCGTGCCCTTGCTGCATGGCCACAGCCAGCGGAGTGAAACCATCCTCGGTGGCCAGACTCTGGTTGGCTCCGTTCGCCAAGAGTAGGCGCACCACAGCATCATGATTCTCCTGGGCAGCCATATAGAGGGGCGTGAAGCCATTCTGGGACTGCACATTGACAGAGGCATTGTGCTCCAGCAGTAGCTTCACCACCTCCTCCTGTCCAGCCAGCGAGGCAATATGCAGTGCCGTATTACCCTTCTTGGTGGCACTGTCGACAATCGCTCCGCGGCGCAGCAGCTCCGAGACGACGTGTATGTGTCCATCTTTGGAAGCCAAATGCAGAGCATTCAAACCGTTCTACACGGGATTCAATCAGAAATTAGACATCAAACAGCTGAGATTAGGGTCTGACTTACTGCATTGCTGGTGTTGATGTCAATGTTGTTTTTCAGATGTTCCAGCACACGCTCCAGATTGCCAGCGCGTGCGGCACGCAGGAAGGAAGTATTGCCATCGCCCTAAAATTATACAATTATGATTTGCATAAGTATTAAAAGATAAAAAAGCTAATTGTGATCTTTAAAAATGTTTTGATAATCGACAACTTCAAAATGACAGCTTATTTCCAGAGCTAATTATAATTAATTAATTATAATTTAAATAAAATTTGTACTTGGCAACCCTAAAAGTCCTTTATCTGCGCAAATTTACAAATAATTATGATCATTATGAACTCTATTTTATAATAAGTGATTACGGTAGACCAAAGATGTAGATTAATGATAGTGAAGCATTGGTGGACATTTGAACTTTTCAGCGACCTTCTGCGCTACTTTGAAGGCCATGAATACAACCAAGTCCAAGTCTCACATGGACTTGGCTCATCGCCTTGGGAGCTTGCAACCGAAAGTTGCGTGATAGTTGCGTATTCATCAAATGAGCTTTGCCGAGGGGTGTTTTATTGATCGTTTCTAGTAGTACATATATATGCGGTAGTTGCGCAACTGAAGCTCAAATTGTGTGTAGTGTGTGTTGTGTGTGTTGTATGTGTATGTGAAGTGAGTGCACCTCAAGTTCAGCTAGGCAACGGTCAAGGCGATGGGGTCAACGTCAGCGTGAACAATGCGCAGGTGTAATTCGGCTTTATGGCAACCACCCCTCACCCCTAAACACCCCCACACACTAAACAGCTGCTCAACCCGGCTGCTCTATGCCACCCACAATTTGTTTATGTTTTCCTTTTTGCCCCGTACGGGGTGAACAGCGTCGCGTGTGCTTGCTGCTGCCTGGAATTCGAAATCGAACATGACGTCATGTTGTGGCACTGGAAAGTGCAATGGGAAGGCGGCTTTGAGAGTGGAAGTTTTCGTACTGGAAGGCAAAGAGGTTTTTTTCAGCTCAGACGACGCCGCCTTAAGTGACCGCAGACCGGAATCCACTGTCCCATGTAGGGCCACTAAGCGAAAACTGTTTCAATGGTGAAAGGCAGAAGGCGCCACCACCAATCTCTACAACTGCCCCCTGTCACCAACTCGCCCAACGCCTCTGCAAATGCGGAAGTGAGTGAGTGAGTTCCTCTTTTCATGGTTGAGCCAACAAAAAACTCATTTCGTATGCCTGCCCAGCGATTTGTAAAGGATGTCTTTGGGTGCTGACTGCTTCCTTGTTTGCCCAACTCGATGGCATACAAGAGGGATAAGGGATGGGAGGGAGGGAGAACAGAAAGAGAGACATGGACACATTGAAAGTTCAAAGGTACTTTGCTTGCCAGGCACATTGTATAACAAGCTCAAGTTGTGTAAACTGAGTGCTTGAACACAAAATGTAGCAAGTTGGCTTTGGAGCCTTGAAGTGGGTTTATTCTTTGAACTTGTACTTATGTCGCCCAAGTGGCAACATGTTTGGTAATACTCGAGGCTCGAGTGCAAGCAACAAATGATGATGGTTAATGATTTCTGCACATTATTAAAATGAAGCGCAGCAGGAATAAAGTGCTACGTAAAATAATGACTCATATTATGGATTTTTCCTCTCCATAGCGTAAATGTCGCATGTCATCATTAAATTTAACCTAAATCTCCATTACCTGAACACTAACACAAACCAAACGCACCACACCCAGTTCGTGCTGCGAGAGAGACAGAGAGGAGAGGAGCTAATGAGCTGAGTAGCTCTCAGCCAAGCTCTTAACAATGGTTACTTAACTATTTACGGGACATTGTTTAATAATGGTTTAGGATTAATGCCCTCCAAAATTGCAAAATATTATATTTGAATTCAAATCTTTACAAAAAATCGATAGAACTTTACACTAATAAAATGGGTGGGACCACAAAAAATATATATATATCATATGGAGTCCAACGGACTGCTTTCTTCTGAAAACTTCACCACTCAGTTATGCTTTGTGAATTTTAATTGCTTTTGAATGAGTTTTAAGCCGTTTTCCGACCAGACTGAAAAATCGATATTGTGCAAAATGGACGCCAACATGGCCGTCTCAGACAGTCTGGTTGAAAAGTTAGTGCACACTGCAAATGATATGAAATATTTGGTTACAAATTCATTACCTGAGCTCCATTTTCAGTGACCATCTTGTGTTCACTGATTTCCAACTAGAAAAATGACAACCAAATTTCAAATCCGTACACCTTAATACTTGTATGGAAGTATCTCTGTATATCGAGTATGGAGATATTGTGTAAGCGAAGCTCGCGTCACTGATTAGTCATCGTTTTTCTTTTTTTTCACTGGTCTAAGTAATGATTTATCCTTTTATGTTGACTTTTATGCGTTAAGTAAATTACTTTAGATTTTCTTTGTTGAATTTTAAATGCACTCGCATCGATTTTTCCTTTGATTTTATGTAAGCTTCGTGTATGCGTGTGTGTGTGTGAATGTGTAAATGTGTGTGAATGTGTGTGTGTGTGAGGGTGTGTGTGTGAGGGTGTGTGTGTATGTACGTGTATAACTGTGACTGTGTTGGTGCCGTCTGATTGGATTCCTTTTTCTCTGCTCTTTTCAACACAGTCGCTACTGAATAAGTACAAACGATGAGGAGCGTTCAATTTTGTTTGCTGCCGTTTTCTTCAATGTTCAACTCCAGACTGGATGCGTGGCCTGGCCCAGCGAAATGTCCTACCAGTCGTGGTTGAATTTTGGTCGGCATTGTCAGGATTTTCGAAGGACCTGCGCACTTGCACACAGTTCCAGTTGGAAATCACCGACCATCAAACAACTCAACTCTCACCCGTCTGCGTCTGCGTCTGCGCCACCATCCAAGGGTGGTTTACGGTTTACTGGAAGCGGAAGCGACTGCTGCCCGTTTGACACGTGCGTTTCGCTTTGTTGACATTTTGCTTAGCGTGTAGAGGGGAGAAGTGGAGGGGCGTAGTAACGAGTGCAACGGAACAGCGAACACGTGCCCAAAGTGCAACCACAAACAAAAGTAGATTTCAATTTTTAAAGCAGCATTGTTGGGCATATCAAACAATGCACACTTATGAGAAAGTAGGAAATCAAAGTGAGTTCTTCGAGAAACAATATTATTTTAATATTAAATGAAATATCGAACGAGGTTTCCTAGGTTTCAGTCGTTTGTCCAGCAGTTACTTAATTAACTTATCATTCATTTCCTGGCGCACCCACAGCACATACATAACTTGAGTTAGGCAAGGCATTAGACTAATTAGCTGAGTAAATAGAATAATTACCAAGCTAAACACACACACGCAGCTCATATCCCTCTGGGCAGCACTTAAAAGTTGTTGACTAAGCGTAAACAAGGCCAGCAAAAGAGGAACTGCAGACAATCCACAGTTGGTTGTTGGGTGTTCGGCTTTTTGGGGGGTGGGTGGGTTCTGGTCAGCTTCCAAGTCGCTTCCAAGAGTCGGTGGCTGGCGCAGACGCAACGCTTGATGGCTGGATGTTGTTTACTTCCCGATTCGAAATGGAAGAGAGTCCAGTTCGAAAATAACACCCTTAAATCCCAAAACACCCTAGTAATCCCAATAAGATGCGTATGCAGTTGAACAGTCACGTTTTTGCCAAGTAAGCCAAGTCAAGAATAAAAGGAACGACACAATTTCCACTATTGCCATAAATATGCCCTGCCCATTGTTTTTTGGTTCACTTTGTTTTGCTGCAAATTAGGCGAAATAAGGGAATAAGAATCCACCCCGGTGGGATGTAAAAACTCACCCCTTGGGCGATTGCATAAAATTGCATTTCAAATTGCATCGTAACCAGGGAAAATTGTAAAGTGTGTGCGTGAATCACGTTGCAATAAAATGTAGCGTGGAGGTGTGGATGGAGCGGTTCAGGGGTGGGAGTACGGAAAATATATAGCATGTGGCATGCAAGGTGCGACGCACATTTTGGTAGTTATTTAATGAGCCTGCTTTCTTGCTTTTAGAGGGTGCCTTCACACTGCAGTTGGCTTGGCCCTTATCGCCTGGCCAAACATTGGC
This sequence comes from Drosophila paracracens, assembly GCA_035044025.1. Lineage (NCBI taxonomy): Eukaryota > Metazoa > Arthropoda > Insecta > Diptera > Drosophilidae > Drosophila > Drosophila paracracens. The sequence goes on along the minus strand of JAWNMN010000192.1, from coordinate 4,121,400 downwards.
TTACTGTTTGTTTTGGCCAACAAAGGGTTCTCGATTACACTTTAAACCGCCTCCCCATCGGTATCGAGGGTTGAGCCTGAACCACATGCCTGAAACTTAACTAAATTGCATGTTTGCATGTCAGCTGGTACTCTGAAAATGTGTGTTCGAATACTCTTCACCATTTAAATGGGTGTCACAGCATTATCACATTGCTTGTGTTGATTGTGTTTTGAAGCCATTTATTACAGAAATTAATTAATATCCTTTATAAGTCAGTCAGAGGCCATAATTGAATTAAAGCGCTAAGTTTTTAGGTCAGCTGGCTAAGGAGTTGATATTTCATTTAGTAAAGGAAATAGATTGTATGAAACATAATAAACCTTTTTCAGTTGAACATATTAAATAAATAAATATGCTTGAATGCTGATAAATAAGTCTCCAGAGAATATTTTTCAAAATAAGTTGGCCTTCAAGAAATATTGATTTATAAAAGTTTATTGATAATCAAATAAAATAACTTTGCATGAGTAGTAAAAGTAATGATTATGCTTAACCATTTGGAATTCTTTCAAGCATCTTAAATCCCAAATAAATATTTATTTTTTTTAATTTGAATTTAAATTTAATTTAATTTAGTTTTATTTTACTTTTTATATTTTTCCTTGTTGACTGAAATTAGCTGACAGTTAATAAATAAAAATAAAATTTGTATACAATAAGTGATTTGCTAGACACATGTGAATTTAATATATGAAATTTGTCTTTTATTTTTATTTTTATTTTAATATAAGGCGAAAGAGTGTTTAGTTGGAAACATTGCTCGATTTACCAGACATGGCATATGAAATTACTAAAGCCACTAAAGCAGCAAAGGCAACCACAGCAATGCCCTGAGTAAAACATAAGCTAATTCACAAATCCACAATTTTGACGACCTTTGAAAACGCACACAAAACGAGTGAGACGCGGCAGCCAAGGGGAGTGAGGAGATGAGCTGGCTAGATGGGTGCTCCCATGTTTATGAATAGTTCACTGCACCGCGTGCCAGACAAAAACGATGCCAAAATCAGCGTCACACGCACAGAAAGACAAGAAAAAGATTTCGATTTTTTTCGCACATAATATTTATGTATGTATGTGTCAACTGCATAGATTTGGAAAAGGAAATGCATTTTCTAGTAGATAGAATCTTTGCACATATGTATATTTACATAAAATGAGATCAAGGTGTCAGCGACTTACGCCCAAACTCTGCAGCGATGGAAAACGTTTCTTCAATGACTCCATTCCGTTGGCGTTTGGCGTACTCTAGCCAGAATCACACATTCGTCACTGGGCTAATAAATTTAGACGTGTACATATGAAATAATATATATTTATATATATATATATATAAATGGCTCACGCGAACAACAACAGACAGCGAGCGATTTGAGTCGTATTCTGAATTATTTTCGATTGCGGACCCATTAAACACAAGCAGCAACAGCAGTGGCAGTGGCAGCAGCAATGTTGAGAACCGACAACCCGACAGAGACCAAATGCGAAGAGTGCAAAGAGAAATTCGCGAGTTGGTTATTTTTAAACAATACAGCCAAAAAGAAACACACACACACACACACACACAAGATTTAGTAATAAAAAGCTTTTGAGAGTACAGGATGACGAGGGCTGGTATTAGAAAAAAAAAGAGGTAGGTCGTAGAGTGTTTAAAATGGGGTGGGGGTGGTAACAAGTTGTCTAATTTAAAGCTTTTTAATAAACCGTAAACGATGCCTGGGATACGAAATGACGCCGCAAGACGCCAGAGAGTCGTCATGGAGTCGTCATGGACTTAATGGCCAAGCCACAAGGACACCAACAAAAGATGATGACTCATTTGGCATTCAGTTCTTCCAAGCATTCCACACTCAAGGATGTCGATTGCGTCATTGTAGACAAGTACAGCAAACAGAGTATAGATACAGCTAAGAGACATGACTTAAACAGTTTGAGTGGGTCAGAATCCATTATGCGATCACATCAGACACAAAAGGATAAGCCTTGCACTCACCGTACTCTGGTGTCCTGTTGGGCAATGCTCGTGCTTATCGTGATGATGATGATGATGTTGCTTGCCACTGTTGCTGTTGCTGCCGGGCGTGGCAGCCGCATGCTGGTAGGTTAAGTCATGCTGATGCTGAAAATAGTCGTAGTGGCCGTGCTCGTGGCGCTCGCCAGGTGGCGACGACACCTGCGATGGTGGACTATGCGGATGCGGATGAGCCTTGGGTGCACTCCCATGACCCGTTGAGTGATGCGATTTCTTGTGCTGCTGCTGGTGCTGCTGCTCTGGATGATGATGTGATTGGGATTGCGATTGCTGGTGATGCGAAGAGGAGTTGCCATGTCCTCCGCCATGATGGTGATGGTGATGATTGGGTGGCGATGGCATATTGTGGCCACTGTGTGGCAAATGCGAGGAATGCTGCACGCCTACCTGATGGCCATGATGATGCGGCACATGACCTTGCGATGCCTCCATCAGCGTTGGCTGTATATGAGTCACAAACTGTGCCATTTTTTCTAACTTTTCGACACAATTTTGCACTTGTTTGATTAAGGCTTTCAGTTAAAACACTTGATAAACTTTTCACTTGATTTTATCTAGATACTTATACATATATGTATACTAAAAAAGAGCAACACATACACTCACACTTACACCCACTTTTTTACACACACACACACAGTTGCATGGAATTGGAGGAGGTTCGAGTGGTTGGTTGGACGACGGATTTGGATTTTTGGTGTTGTGCGCGTGGACAACCTTTACGCAGGAGCAATGTCAAATGACTGGCCTAGCCAAGGCAGCAGCTATCCCAGTTTTGTGCCTTAGATGTGACGGGACTTTCACCTCGTCCTTCGTGCCACATTTCGCCAATCGCTTCGGCTGCGAATCGTGCACTGGGTTTATTTTGTATTTGGGGGTGTAGTTTAACGGAAGCTTTAACCGGACCAAGTTTTATGTGCTGCCGCTGCTGCTGCTGCTGCTGCTTGTGATAAGAGATGCTGCCAGCTGACACGCTTACACAATAAACACACGATTTATTTTTGTACTCTTTTTTTTTGTTGTTTTTTCATGTCTGTGACACATATAAATTTCGCCGTATCGCTGGAAGCGCGTCTGTTTGTATCTGAAACGTAAGTTTATTTTTAATAAACAGCCTTTGATCTAAATTAACAGCGGCCCAAAATATGCTACATAATATTCATGAATTTGAAAATTATTCGACCCATTAACTTTGGGCGCGCTTGTTAAAGAGCTTTTTTGGAAAGTATAAAGCTTTTGCTAATATTTGTTGTTGCACTCTCAAGGCCTTCGGATCTTGGAGGTGTGTGACTTGGCTAATGTGCCACGACGAATGATATTCAGTATGCTAATTTTGCTATTTAGTCACACACTCAAGTATTTAAAAGTTTATTGACTCCTCTCATCGAACGAACGGAAGCTTTAAGTGTGACCAAATGAGAGAGGGAGAGAGAGAGAGAGAGAGAGTGAGCATAAGCAACAGCGTTGAATATTTTACGTTTTACGAGCAGCAAGAAACTCGTTTAATGTAATAAGCGACGAGACGTCGGCCAGTAAACATCGTGACCCAGTTAATAGCGGACATATAAATAAACGGCATATTGTATATAGATATTTTTCTATAATTTAACTAATATTCAGTAATGGCGTTTCTCAATAAGGCAAGTGTAACGAGAAAGGAAAAGTCACCAGCTGTTGATCGACGGGAGCAGACATTTTAGAAACAATAAAAAAAGCGACAGCGGCCCTTGAATATTTTTCCTATTACGCTGCTTTTCGTATCGGCGTCTGTTGTACTTTGCCCCCAGTTGGACCTGTGGACTTTAATGAAGTGTTTTGACAAGTCAAAAATAATCAAATCAAATTACATTTTGCAATCTTTGTAGCAATGATTTTTAAAGATTAGTGCTTTCATTTCTTTTGTTTTTTTCTTAGCTTGCAGCGCCTGCATTGCGACAACTGGTTGCCAGCCGTTCATATGCAGCCATCTCGCACGTGTCGCCCGCGGGCACCTCTTTTGCCCTGACGGAGGAGCAGCAACAGCTGCAGGAACTGGCACGCAAGTTTACTCGCGAGGAAATCATTCCGGTGGCGGCACAATACGACAAATCTGGCGAATACCCATGGCCCGTCGTCAAGAAGGCCTGGGAACTGGGTCTGATGAACGGTTACATCCCAGCGGAGCTGGGTGGCCTGCAATTGGATGTGTTCACCAATTGTCTGACAGCCGAAGAGTTGGCCTATGGCTGCACGGGCATCGAGACGGCGCTGGAGGCCAGCGGTCTGGGTGTAAGAGAAATGTGACTTAATTTCTAGTACATAAAATTCACTTTCTTTTCCCGTAGCAAACACCTGTGCTCTTGTCGGGCAATATGGAGCAGAAGAAAAAGTATCTGGGCCGACTATTGGAGGAGCCCCTGGTGGCGGCTTACTGTGTGACGGAACCGGGTGCCGGCTCCGATGTGGGTGGCATTAAGACGCGTGCCGAGAAGAAGGGCGATGAGTATGTGCTCAATGGCCAGAAGATGTGGATCACAAACGGTGGCGTTGCCAACTGGTACTTTGTGCTCGCCCGCACCAATCCCGACCCCAAGTGCCCGCCTAGCAAGGCTTTCACCGGCTTCATTGTCGATCGCGATACACCCGGTCTGACGCCTGGCCGTAAGGAGCAGAACATGGGCCAGCGTGCCTCCGATACGCGTGGCATCACCTTCGAGGATGTGCGTGTGCCCAAGGAGAATGTGCTGGTTGCCGAGGGTGCGGGTTTCAAAATTGCCATGGGTACCTTTGACAAGACCCGCCCACCAGTCGCTGCCGCCGCCGTTGGTCTCGCTCAGCGATGCATGGACGAGGCCCTGAACTATGCGCTGGAACGCAAAACTTTCGGTGTTCCAATTGCTCACCATCAGGCCGTACAGTTCATGCTGGCCGACATGGCCATTGGCGTGGAGACATCGCGTCTGGCGTGGCGTCTGTCCGCCTGGGAGATCGATCAGGGACGTAGGAACAGTTACTATGCCTCGATAGCCAAGTGCCATGCCGCCGATATGGCCAACAAGATTGCCTCCGATGCCGTGCAAATCTTTGGCGGCAATGGATTCAACAGCGACTATCCCGTGGAGAAACTAATGCGCGATGCCAAGATCTTTCAGATCTATGAGGGCACCTCACAAATCCAGCGCCTCATCATCTCCAGAAACATGTACGAGGCGGCCAAAGGCAATGCTATTAGCTAACCTGTCCATGGTCAACTTTTATATCAACCGCTTTGTAGACCTCAAACAAAAAAAAAAAAAGATAAATAAAATAAGTTACGTTACTTAAAAACAAAAGTAATTATTGATGCAGAAGATCACCATATTTATATTGTGGTACACGCAGTTACGGTCAAAACAACATTTGTTCTGAAAAAAGTTACAAAAAAATTGTTAAAATGTAGATGAAAAATTATCAACATTTTATTTGAACGCATGCAAGCAATACTGAAAATAAGTAAACATAGAAATATGGAATAGCCATAATATTATAAACCAGAAAAATTGCATTTATCACAACTGAGCCGGTAGAAATAATAATGTTGGAATTCTCTCAACGAACGAACGAAAGCTTTAAGTGTCACACAAATGAGAGAGGGAGAGACAGAGAGTGAGCATAAGCAACAGCGTTGAATATTTAACGTTTCACGAGCAGCAAGAAACTCGTTTAATTTCATAAGCGACGAGACGTCGGCCGGTAAACATCGTGGCCCAGTCAATAGCGGACATATAAATGAACGGCATATTGTAAATAGACATTTTTCTATAATTTAACCAATATCTCAGTAATGGCGTTTCTCAATAAGGCAAGTGTAACGAGAAAGGAAAAGTCACCAGCTGTTGATCGACGGGAGCAGACATTTTACAAATAATAAAAGCAAAGCGACAGCGGCCCTTGAATATTTTTCCTATTACGCTGCTTTTCGTATCGGCGTCTTTTGTACTTCGCCCCCTGTTGGACCTGTGGACTTTAATGAAGTCTTATGGCAAACCAAATATAATCAAAAGGAATTACATTTTGCAATCTTAATAGCAATGATTTTTAAAGATTAGTCCGTTTTTTTTTTTTGTTTTTGTTTTTAGCTAGCAGCGCCTGCATTGCGACAACTGGTTGCCAGTCGTTCATATGCAGCCATATCGCACGTGTCGCCCACGGGCACCTCTTTTGCCCTGACGGAGGAGCAGCAACAGCTGCAGGAACTGGCACGCAAGTTTACTCGCGAGGAAATCATTCCGGTGGCGGCACAATACGACAAATCCGGCGAATACCCATGGCCCATCATCAAGAAGGCCTGGGAACTGGGTCTGATGAACGGTCACATCCCAGCGGAGCTGGGTGGCCTGGAATTGGATGTGTTTACCAATTGTCTGGCGGCCGAGGAGTTGGCCTATGGCTGCACGGGCATCATGACGGCGATGGAGACCAGCGGTCTGGGTGTAAGAGAAATGTGACTTAATTTCTAGTACATAAAATTCACTTTCTTTTCCCGTAGCAAACACCTGTGCTCTTGTCGGGCAATAAGGAGCAGAAGAAAAAGTATCTGGGCCGACTACTGGAGGAGCCCCTGGTGGCTGCTTACTGTGTGACGGAACCGGGTGCCGGCTCCGATGTGGGTGGCATTAAGACGCGTGCCGAGAAGAAGGGCGATGAGTACGTGCTCAATGGCCAGAAGATGTGGATCACAAACGGTGGCGTTGCCAACTGGTACTTTGTACTCGCCCGCACCAATCCCGACCCCAAGTGCCCGCCTAGCAAGGCTTTCACCGGCTTCATCGTCGATCGCGATACACCCGGTCTGACGCCTGGCCGTAAGGAGCAGAACATGGGCCAGCGTGCCTCCGATACGCGTGGCATCACCTTCGAGGATGTGCGTGTGCCCAAGGAGAATGTGCTGGTTGCCGAGGGAGCGGGTTTCAAAATTGCCATGGGTACCTTTGACAAGACCCGCCCACCAGTCGCTGCCGGCGCCGTTGGCCTCGCTCAGCGATGCATGGACGAGGCCCTGAACTATGCGCTGGAACGCAAAACTTTCGGTGTTCCGATTGCTCACCATCAGGCCGTACAGTTCATGTTGGCCGACATGGCCATTGGCGTGGAGACATCGCGTCTGGCGTGGCGTCTGTCCGCCTGGGAGATCGATCAGGGACGTAGGAACAGTTATTATGCCTCGATAGCCAAGTGCCATGCCGCCGATATGGCCAACAAGATTGCCTCCGATGCCGTGCAAATCTTTGGCGGCAGTGGATTCAACAGCGAGTATCCCGTGGAGAAACTAATGCGCGATGCCAAGATCTATCAGATCTATGAGGGCACCTCACAAATCCAGCGCCTCATCATCTCCAGAAACATGTACGAGGCGGCCAAAGGCCATGCTGTTAGCTAATCTGTCCATGGTCAACTTTTATATCAACCGCTTTGTAGACCTCACACAAAAAAACAAACAATAAATAAAATAAGTTACGTTACTTAAAAACAAAAGTAATTATTGATGCAGAAGATCACCATATTTATATAGTGGTGAATACAGCTGCGGTCAAAACAATAATGCTGCACACATTTAATCTGAAAAAAGTTACAAAAAAGATGAAAAATTATCAACATTTTATTTGAACACATGCAAGCAATACTGAAAATAAGTAAACATTGAAATATGGAATAGCCATAATATTATAAACCAGAAATATTTAATTTATCACAACTGAGCCGATAAAAATAATATCGTTGAAATAGTGGTGAAACTTCTCCATTTCTTGAATGACCAATTCCAATCTTAATTTTTTACTTTAAACTTTTTGCATTGTTTTTTTTTTTAAGAAATCTCGATTTGATTTAAGTTATTATTGCATTATTTACGCAACTCGTTTAGTTTTAAATATTTCGATTATTCGGCCGAAACAGAAGATAAACAAAAGAAATAGGTCAACTACAAAAAGTGGGTGTGACGAGATATGTCGAAGAATTGAAATGATCCAAGGAATCAAAAGGGATTATGCAAATATTGAGAATTATTTTTTTTCCTTTTATACAGCAGAACTAATATTATTTCGACACCAAGCTTATATTGGCGATAAGCTAGTATATTTAGAAATCTGCTTAAACTAGAACGTGCGTAAATACTTTCAGATAAGATAAGAATGTTATCAGCTTATCAACAATCCTCCCCCTCGAAATTATGGCTATTTTATTCTATGTCAAATAATACAAAGCAAACAAGAAACAGCACTTGAAACACAAGATAAAAAGATAGTTTATAACCTAAAGTTTAGGTAGCGCTCCATTGCAAATCACTTTCGTCCACGTAGAGCTTCAGCGGACCCTTCTGTCGCTTGGGCGGCAACATCTTGGCCTTGTCGCCCCATTTCAGCCGCCAAATGGTAATCAGTGTGGCTAAAGCACTCGGCTCATCAATGTGCAGCTCCATGCGCCTGGGCAGCTGTTGCTGTTGCTTCAATTTTTGGAGGCGCTGTTCATCCAACAGGCGCATACAATTCGTGGCCAGCAGAACACGCAGCTGGGGCACAGCGTCCAGCACATAGCCCAGAGCGGCGCCAGTCAATTGCTCATTGTCACTGATGTCCAACCATTCCAGCTGCTTTGCCTTCGACAGTTGTTGAGTCATCTTGTACATGTGGTCATCGGTCAGCCCGCAACCAGCGAGCTCCAGGCGCACAAATCTCTCACTGGTGCCACTCTCGAGCAGCGTCACCAACCGTTCGCCGAGCGCAAAGCCGCTCTGCTCGTCGAGAGGCCAGCGCACGTAGCTGAGATTCAGTTGCTCCAAGCGGCAGCTGTTCAGCTGATCCGTCAATCTGTGCACACTCTGGCGACTTAGCTGATTGAAGCTTATGTCAAAGCTGGTCAATTGCGTGTAGGCCAAATCAAAGTCCTGCAACTCGGTCAGTTCACACTGCGATAGCTGCAGTGTATTCAACGTTCGTCCAGCGGAACTGCCACAGAATCTATGCAACGTTCTCAGACTGGCGTTGCCCAGCGGATTTTGGCTGAGCTGCAGTTCTTCCAAATTATCCAACTTATCCATGGTTTGGCCGCAGAGCAATGCCTCCAGGCCCGGATTACTGATGCCATTGCACCTCAAGCGAAGCGTCTTCAGCTGCAGCAGCGTCGGCAGCGCTTTTGCCAACTGCTGGCAGCCCTCGTTGCCGATGAAGTTGCAAGAGAGATCCAAAAGCGCGAGACGCGCCTGATGTAACAATGCTTTGAATATTGGCTCCGTTTGCGTCTCCCGCAGCCAGAGACCACACAGCACTAGGGTTTGTGTGTTCTGTGAACGCTCCAGCAGCAGTTTGATCTTATCATCAACGACTGGAATAAACAAGGAGTCTACAAACATCCAAAATTAATAATTTAAGTACGCACTTTTCTGCATTTGATGGCACATCTCCTCGTAGCGTTGCGAGAGCGGGGAGATTTTCCAATCCAGAATGGTGGACAGCAACATGTTCTGTTCCAGAGCAACGCTGACAGCGTCTGTCTCCTCATAGGCAAATCCATCAGAGGTCTTCAGACGCAACAGTGGCGTCAGGCCAGTTAATCTGAGACGGATTTATGATTTAAGCAGTTGGTGAAGGAGAATTCAGCAGCTACTCACTTATTGTAGCGTCGTCCTGCCTCCTCGGCCAGCCAACGCATATTGATATCCTGCAACTTCTTGCGCTCGACGGGCACCAGTAGCAGCTCATCTTGCACCTTCACCTTGAAGGATACGGTTGACATGGCCAGCACAGGCGTTGCCTGCACTTTGATAGGCGACGCCAGCTTCGAGGGCGAGATGAGCAGCTGGATTCCCGTGGTCGTGGAATCCGGCTCGGTGTGTGTGTGTCGCACCCTAATCAAGGATGCGGCGCCACCATCCAGCGACTCCTCGCCGCTGCCCAATGGACTCTCGCTGCGAAAGCGACAGAAACCGCTGTCCAGCAGCGATGCCTGCTGCTTGGGTTTGCTGGAGTTGCTGGAGCTGTGAGTGCTGCCCATACTGGAGGAGCGCGACAAGGATAACTTGCGCATTTGCGGCCGCTGAGAATGCTTGGAATTGGCCGCCTCGATGAGCAACTGATGGGCATCCAGCTGTGGTGGTGTGTTTTGTAAATCCGTTTCCCAGGCCAAGGCTGAATCGTTCAGTTGCTCCTTGGCGGCGACAACTGCTCGAATGCCAATGCTGCCGGAATTGTAACGCTTGCGCTTGCGCTCCGGTCCCACATCATCGATTAGCCAGCTGTCCGTATCCACCTCGTTGCTGTCCAGCAACGCAGTACGCTTCTGCTTGACGCTGCTGCTGCTGCTAATCGCGCTGCTGCTGCAACTGCTGCTCGACTCATCGTTGATAGGGGCTGCGCGATTTGGACGCTTCAGCTGCGCCATCACATGGCGGTATTCCTTGCTAGCGCTGGATGGCAGGCGATTAGGCAAGGATCGTCTGTGTCGCGTTGCCAGCTGCAGATCATCCTCCGCTTCCTCCTCATCGGATGCAGACTGAGCATTGGCATTGGTCAGAGGGCGTTCGTTGCTGCAAATACCCACTTTGGACAGAGTGCGCATCAGCGTCTCCCGCAGCTGTGCATACTGCGCCTGTTCCCCATCCATCAGTTTCGTGGATTGTCCAATGCCTGGATGCAGGTCTCATTGTAATCGGTGCGCACAGTGGCCAGAGCGCCACGCTCCAAGAGCAGCTCAGCCACATCCAGAAAACCATTGGCGCACGCATCGTAAAGGGGCGTAATCCCATCACAACTGGTGCCACCCTTGTCATTGATGGCCACCGTGGCGCCCTTGTCCAGCAGCAGTTCCACAATATCCCGATAGCCATGATTGCAAGCCTCGTGTAGTGGCAGCCACCCGGCATGATCCCTGACATTCACCGTGTGCCCCTGGTCGATGAGGCGACGCGCCAGCTCCAGATTGCCTGCGATGCAGGCCTGATGCAGCTGCGTCTCGCCCTTGTTATTCCTCTTAATGGTCAACGATCGATTGCCGCGTGTGGTGCGCTGTGGTCGTGGCTTCTCCGACTCATCCAGATCGCTGGCATCCGAATCGGTCAGTGCGTCCAAATCCACATCTTCCGCCCAGTCGGGCGTGTTTTGCTGCAGCGCTGCTGCTGCCGTTTCACTATCGGCATCCTCATCCTCCTGTTTGGCTGCCTCGGCAACTAGACTGATGCCCTTTGCGCTGGCTTCCGCCTCCAAGTTCTCGGCTAGCACATGCATTTTATGCTTCAACTGCAGCTTGTGCAGACGCACCATCGCAATCTTCTCCAGCTTTGCGGCTGATTCCTCATCCGCCTTGGCTGCCTGTCGCAGGGCTTTTTGATACACGTCGTGAACGGTCCAAAAGGGTTGCGCCTGCAACTCACAAATCTCGGCAATGCTGCAGAGTGTCGTGAATGCTTCGGCTGGCATATCCTGATTCACCTCGAATTCCATCCACAAATACTCCAGAGCCTTGTCATACTGCTTGTTATCCTTGTAGGTCTGATAGAGGCTCACATAGATGGGCACCAGACTCTTGCCGCGCTCCCCATTCAACTCGGTGTACTCCAGCATCTTCTGGTAGTAGACGATAGCCTTCTCATAGTTCAACAGATGACAGCAGCCATCGCCAAGTTGCTCATACAGATCCTTCTGCTTCGAATAGTTCACCGAGCTGGTTACCACCAGTTCATCGAGAGTTTGGCAAATCTTGACCACAATACGCAAGGAGCGCTCAATGCTGGCGCGATCATTTTCATCTGGTGTGTGCTTCTTGTAGGCTTTGGTCAGTATTTGCTTAGCACTGGCGAAGTCACCAGCCTGAATCAGAATCTCCGATTTCGTAATAAGCGTCTCACAGATTTTTTTCACCTTGTTGGGCAGCCGTTTGGCCACCTCCAATGCCATGTTGCAGTATCGCAACGCCAATGCTGTATCGTTCTTCTTCCAGTTGTAGAGCAGACTCATCGAAATGTAGCACAGATGCGTCAACTCAAATAAATCGTGTGTTTTGCTGATCTTGATCGCTTTGTCAATGTACTCGATGGAGGCCTCGAATTCCTCCATATGCTCTTTGACCACGCCAATGTTGAGGTAACAACGCGCTTGCATATCCAACTGTTCCAGTTTTGAAATCTGACCCGATAGCCTGCAGGAATGGATTGTGAGCTGTGCGATTCTTTTAGTTTTTATGGCACTTACTCTTTGATAAGGAGAAGACTGCGTAGAAAACTCTTTTCCGCCAGCCGCAGCTGTTCCATCGCACCCGAGGCAGTGGTCTCGGACAAGCTCTGTCCATGCAAGAGATGGACACGTCCCAAAGTGGCATATGCCCGCTGCTGCTCCACTTTATTCTGCAATCTTTTGGCAATCTCTGCGAAAACAATTAGCTTAGCAGCAGGTTAAATAAACTGCGCAACCACTACTCACTTAGATAGTCATTGATATGATCCTTGGCCATGTCGTATTCACAGAGCAACGTAAACATTTCGCCCAACATCCGCTTGGCCTTTGCCGTTTCCAGTTCCTTGCCCAAACTGGCGTAAATTGTTGCTTCCTGTTTGTATTCCTTGGCAGCCTCATTGTATTTGCCAAGTTGATTGTAGAAGTCACCCAGTTGATTGCAGCTGAGCGCCAATTGTTCGCGATTGCCGTCATTGCGCGCCTTTTCCTTGCGCTTTATGTATCGCTTCTCATCCATCGAAAAACACACAAATTTCACAATATCAACAACATATTTATTTTCCAGCTCTTGTTTTGTTTTCGGCGCGAATTTTCAGCGTTGCCATGCAGGTTTCCCCATTCCCAAATAAGGGTAGCCCTATACTATCGAACGAATGTAAGAGCTACCGATATGTGCAACTGCAAGCAACGCGTCGTCGTCGTTTGTAATCGACATTGTTCGATATTAATATACACATCGCTACTGGCGCCGGTTGATAGACGGAAAATTTTGCAGCACTTCAGTAAATTTAAGGTAATTTATTTGCGCAAATTGTGCCACAAGCATTCTTTCCCGCATGATATAGTTAATGTGCGCTGCCTATGCATTTTGATTGGCGTGCGTGTGTGCGATTTGCATACACACGGAAAGTGCATTAAAAACGATTTTGCCAGAAAAATCGATAGAGAGAAAAAAAAATGGTGGGGGCTTCTTCGTTCATTTGTTCATTCGTCTTCTTTTCTTTACGTCGGAGACATGACGTGACTGAAAGTAGTTTTTTCTTCATGCATTCCATTAAGAAACATAAACAGGTCATTACACGACAAGCAGAAATAAATAACTAACAATCGAAGCGCGCACATAAAGTCCTAATAACAACTAAATGTAAATGTCAAAACTGATTTGCAATAAGTACATTTTTTCTGATTTGCATTTATTGCTGATTTGTTGAGTTTTATGTACCATTTTTGCAGCAATTGCGTGGCAATGGCGAACAACAACTATGCCGGGTTTAACTACGGCGGCACCCAGTACAATACGGGCCAGGTCACCTATCCGGCGGTAACCAATGCGACATATGCAAATGCGGCTGCCTATCAAAATGCTGCCGCTGCTGCAGGCCAAGGCGCCGGAGGCGGCGGTGGTGGTGGGTATGCAGCAGCTGGTGCGGGGGCTGCGCCCTACGGCGGCGGCGGCTATGGGGACTATCGTGGTGCCGCCATGCAATCGTACGATGCGACCAAGACATTCTACCAGCAAGCGCCGGCCAGTTATACTACGGCCACAGCGACGGCTGTCACGAAGACACATTACTCGGCGCCACCCGTCAAAAATCCCAACTCGGCACAGAAGGGCATCGGTAAAATGGACAAGTCGAATGGAGCACCAAAGCCGCCGCCAAATGCGCCGGCAGGCAATAATTATAGTGGCTACGATACGGCGCTCTATAATGCGGCCAGTATGTATGTGGCCCAGCAGCACCCCGGCCAGCAGAAGGCCAATGGCGGTAACAACAACAGCTGGTATCAGCGCAAAATGGGTCCCACGATTCCCGGCGCGGTGGCTTTGCGTGGCATGCGTCCGAAGGCGCCGCCGCGTCCACAGCAGTTGCACTATTGCGAGGTCTGCAAGATCTCGTGTGCCGGCCCGCAGACGTATCGTGAACATCTCGAGGGACAGAAGCACAAGAAGCGTGAGGCATCCCTCAAAATGCAAGCCACGGCTACGAATAGCTCCCAGAACCGTGGCAACAACTATCACTGTGAACTGTGTGATGTCACCTGCACCGGCACCGATGCCTATGCGGCTCATGTTCGTGGCGCCAAGCATCAGAAGGTGGTGAAGCTACATCAGAAACTGGGCAAACCCATACCATCGGAGGAGCCCAAGAAGATGAGCAAGATTAATTTTGTGCCCGCTGCACCATCTGCATCATCCGCAACAAACAGCAAGTCTGAACAAGCCGAGAGCAATTCGGCTAATGCTGGAACAGCTGGAACTGCAGCTGGAGCTGGAGCTGGCACCGAAGCGGAGAGTATGGATGACAATCTGGATGATGCGCTGGGCGAGAATACCGATAACATTAAGCCGGTGGGCGGCGAGTATATCGAGGAGATTAAAGACGACGAGGGCAAGATACTCAGCTTCAATTGCAAGCTGTGCGACTGCAAGTTCAACGATCCCAATGCCAAAGAAATGCACATGAAGGGACGTCGCCATCGATTGCAATACAAACGCAAAGTGCAACCAGATCTCGTGGTTGACTTTAAGCCGACGCCGCGTCAGCGTCGTCTGGCCGAGGCACGTGCTCAGCGCGCCCTGATGTCCTCGCATCGTGGCGACGATCATGATGCGGGCAACTATTGGGAGGAGCAGCGCAGTCGCCAGTTCAATGAGGAGTATGACTACAACAATTGGATGTCGCGCAGCTTTGGTGGTAACTATTTCACTTGTAAATATAAATATTTATCATATAATGACACTCACATTTGTGGACAGGTGTCCAGCGTTTTGGACGCATGGGCAATGGACCGCCACCACACTTTGGCATGATGCCCGGCGGCGGCAATGTGCGTCGACCGGAGAGCACCGACGATCGTCATGCCATCGCGCGTCACGCCGAAATCTATCCCAAGGAGGAGGAGCTGCAGACTATACAGCGCATTGTCTCGCACACCGAGCGTGCGCTTAAGCTTGTCTCCGACTCATTGGCGGAATTGCCTACTCCACCAGCTCCAGCTCCAACAGCTGCACCAGCTGCTGCAGCAGCTGCTGGCGATAATGGCCCTGCCGCCAAAAAGGAGAAATCTGATAAGATATCGGAGAAGGATGGTCGCGACAATCAGATATTCTCATTCCACAAGGAAGGCGACAACGGGGGCAATGTGCTGCGCGTCCTCAAGGGCGTTATGCGTGTCGGCTATTTGGCGAAGGGATTGCTCCTGCACGGCGACGCCGCCGTTGAGCTGGTCGTCCTCTGTGCGGAGAAGCCGACGACGAGTCTGTTGCAGCGGGTGGCAAATGTGATGCCTGACAAGCTGAAGGAGGTGGCAGGTAAGTTGCAACCAGCACCCAGCGAAAAAAAAAATATGCAACACACACATACAAACAAACATGCAACATACATATGCATATATATAATATATATCCCTTGATATATGTATGTATTTATATATATTTCGGTGTCCATATTGTGAATATTGCCCCGCAAACAAGGGCAACAACTTTTTCCAGAGAAATGGCTAAAAAAAAAGAAGAGAAATGAAAAACTGAAGAAGCACCAAACTAATTTCCTCTTGCCGGGGAAAAGAAGTGTACCATGGATATGTCTTAGGCTTTCCACACACATAATCTTACACACACACACACAAACACAACATATAACTTGATTAAACATCAGTCCGATTTAAATATAATAATCAGCCCTGTAGGAGTTAACAATTCAGCTTTTCAGCATTTGGGGAGCCTCTAACTTAAATGGTTACATTTGAGAAATAATATCTTTAAAAAGTGTGGGGAATTAAATATATATTTCTTACAAATCTCCCAAATTGAAAAAAAATAAACTCCCTGCTAAACAAATACATTCAACGTAAAACAAAATATAATATAAGATTTATTTGTTAACAAAAGGATTGTGTACAAAATGATGTGAAGAGAAAAAAAACCCTAAAGAAAAAACCACCAATAGAATTTCCTGATGTGATTCCAAGACATATCCATGTCCCATTTATATAAAACGCGAAATAAATTGCACAATCAAAAGCAGCAAATCTAAAACATAAAAAAAAAATTGCCTGGCCAATTTCACAATGTGAATTTCGCCAAAAAAAAAAACAAAAAAAAAAATAGTTAAATAATAAACAAATAAATTTCGGAGCGCAATGATGCTAGACAAGCAATATGATGCAATATGCAAAATGTAATAATTACAATGCACATAATGTGATATCTACATATGCATAAGAAAAACAAAAAACGAAAAAAAAAGTTAAAATTTAGTTCGTCTTCGCAAACGCAATTTGTGTGGAAAAAGTGGAAAATATTGTTTGAATTAAAAAAAAAAATAAATAAAAAAGATGTGTATGTAAACATACTTACTGCGACTACTGTTGAGCACTGTTGTTGTTGTTGCCGTGGTGGATTTGAATTTCAATGACGACGAGACCCAACCCCCAAAACCAACAACAAACAACGAAACACATAAACAACGAACAACAGCAGCCGCCTTCTCTTATAAACAAGCAACAACAGCAACAACAACAACAACAGCAACAACAACTCTAGCAAGCCATAAAAACAAAACAAAAAAAATAAAAACGTATTTGCCGTTTTCAGCTTCTCTCTCTGCAGGATAAGATTTGAGCCCTCTTAGACTTGAGATGATATCCACTCACACTACTCACACTCAGGTGTCTGTTAGCCGTCTATAGCTTTCCAAGTCATGCTGCTGCTGACGCTGCTGCTGCTACTACTCTGCTACTCTGTACTGCTCTGGTGGTGGTGGAATTCAACGGGATATATCGTAAATCGTAATGGTAACACACAAGCAGTACTCTGTACTCTCTTTACCCGCAAGCTGATGCGGCACAGTTCTCATATGTGTGGAACAAAATGAAACTTTTAACCAAAAACCTTGAACAAATCAAAATCAAACAATTTATTAAAACCAAAGGAATATATTTATACAAAGTTTGGGTGTTCGCTCTCACTCTCTTTCTCTCTCTCTGTGTTGTGTGCTCTCTTGTTATTCTACTTTACTTGCCATACACACGCACACACATAAACACACACACACAATTAAACAAGCAAACACACACACATGTACAGTCTCTGGTATCCCCCATTTCCACTTCCAATGCGAAGAAACTTTGTGTAAATAAAGTCCTTTGACAGACGCAAAGCTCAATGCAGCTAACAAAAAACAAAAAAAAAGAATAAAAATGTTAATTATAAATTCAGCCGACCAGAAGCAATGCGATTGATCCACACAGACAGACGCATAGAAGGCGCCATGTCGATGGTACACAGATACACACATGGAATAATATAGAATATATGTGTCCTATATATATTTGTGTCTCTATATATATATATGGATATATATAGTGTTTTTATCAACCAAAAATTGTTCCGTTACTCACTTGAGCATCGATGCCTTTTCAAGCAGCCGTTTTGTGTGTATCAAGCTTGATTGTATAACTAAGTGATAAAACAAAAAATATAAATATATAGAAAAATAAGCTAACGAAAAATTGCGACCGAAATTTATGTTGCATACGGTGTGAATGCTAACCGAAATGCTGACCATGTAGCTGACCATGAAGGGTTTCTCTGCACTCCGCAAATAAACGAAAAATTTCGGTCAATGTTTTTAGTTTTTTTTTATTTTTTGCTAAAAAAAACTAACCAAACCAAGCCCCGCGCTCTAAGTGGAATTTCAATTCGACTTTGATCGAGGTGGCTGAGGTGGAGGTGATGCCGCCAAATCCCGCTGGCTACCCGATCCGATCCCAGCACGCAAACTCATGCAAAAAACAAAAACACATCAACATCAATAATAAGTTTTGTATATGTTATAATGTATAATGTTTGCTGGGAACTGAGCGGAATTTGTCGTATCTATCGTATCTATGAAACGTAGGGGGAAGAAACAAACATTTCCATTTTGCTTTTGATTATCTGATGTGCATATATCTTCATGTCATATCTCTATATATATGTATGTATCTATTGTGGGCCCACACTTGGAATTATCTTTTTTGAACAACATCTACCAACAACAACAATGTTTGTCTCTTTTCTAAGCCGGAACTTTTTACGCATAGTTCAATTCTGTTAAATGCTTATTTCTATAGCCTCGCAAACACACAAAGCTGAAACTAACACACAGCCCCGGACACACTCTCTGTTCCAGGTGAGGCAATTGTCAACTATCGCATCGAGGTCAATGCCGAGGAAGCGGCTGTTATGGTGCTCGATGAAGTGGTCGCCGTAAAGATAACTCTCACATCTCCGCTGCTGCGCGAATCCGGTGATGGTGGCGCCAACGATGCTGCAGATGCCTCAACATCCGATGCGGACTTCTTGCCACGCGAGCCGTGTCTGCGGGTGCGTATGACTGGAAGGAATTATAATTATCGTCAATGATTTGATTTATATTTTCGAATTTTGTTGCAGGCACTCGCCGATTTGCGTCATGCCAAATGGTTCCAGGCACGTGCAACCGGATTGCAATCGTGCGTGATGGTTATTCGCATATTGCGTGATCTTTGCCAGCGCATCTCATCATGGCAATCGCTGCCGCAATGGTCGCTGGAATTGCTGGTGGAGAAGATTATTTCATCGGCTGGTTTTCCCATCTCACCCGGCGACTGTTTGCGTCGCATTATGGAGGCTTTGTCTTCGGGCTTTTTAATCAACGGGCCGGGACTATTGGATCCGTGCGAAAAGGATCCGACCGATGCTCTGCAGCTGTTAACGAAGCAGGAGCGCGAAGATCTCACTGTGTCGGCACAGCTATTCCTGCGGTTCATCGCTTTCCGACAGGTATTCAAAGTGCTCGGCATGGATCAGCTACCAGCCATGAAGTATCCGATGCGCCCTTGGCGCATCAATCGCAAACGGCGTCGCTCGTCTGGCAAGGCTGGTGCGCCCGGCGCCGATGCGGATGCGGCTGACATCGAAGAGACTGGATCTGATGAGAAGGTTGCCAAGAAGGATGTTGTAACCCCAGCTGCACCAGCCACGGCCTAAGTGCCCCGGCGGGCAGTCAGCAATAGTAATAATACTACGTAGCCGTCAGCAAATATTATGAATAACAGTTTTTCTCAATCTAAATGCATTGCAAATAATGCGTTCAATAAATATAACTATTTCCATTCACACTAATTAAATCGGCGGGACACTTATATTGGTCCCCCGTCCAACATTTTGTTGCGCCAAATTTCAGGCAACAACCGTAAATAGAAACCCCCAAAACTAACAACTTATTAAACAACAACTACATAATTAACTAACTACATTTTTCTATAATATGCTGAAATTAATGCAAAATGTATTCGATTAGGTTTGGAGGCGTTGATTCTCAATACACACCCAATACATATATTCAACTGCCTCCACTACACGTTTAAAACATTCAAAAGTGGAACACAAATTTTAATAAAAATACCAACAACACTTCATAAATAAAATATATCTATTTGATCTTTACTTAAACTAGAATCTACAATTACAGATATTGTTGCCATTTTGAGCACGGCTTTTTATTAACCACAAATTGGCTGTCTGCCGTTTGCTTGTTTCTGGAACCACTTGCGTTCATAGTTGGCAAAGTCTTCTCCGGCGTCTCCAATTCGTCTTGTGGACAAAAAGCTCTTGGCCTCTTCGGAGGAATCTCTGCAATTGGCACATCAACATAATCGGCCCATTTGCTCGATGACTTTGTGCGTTGAGTTGGCAGGGAGTTGTCGCAATCTTCATTTTGTTCTGCCGCCACTATAATATGCTCATCATGTGTCTTTTGTCCTTGCTCCAGATTTAAATGTTGCACTTTTGCTCGACATTCTGCACCAGAGCCCCGAAGAAATTCCTTGCCTACATTCTGCTTTTGAAGGCAGATTTTACACTCCCATTTGTTTGATTTCTTTACAATGTCCACCTATGAATTTATATTTGTGTGAATTAGCTTTATATAATTTCCACCGTTTTAGTGTATCAAACCTGATATAAACCGCATTCCACACATTGTAAAACGCGTATTTGTTGAGACATTTCGCAACTATAAATGTATTTCGCAAAACATGTGAAGTATTTTCAAACAAAAGCCGGCGTAATTGTGTATATGCAGCGTTGCCGTACTGCACTGATTTCAGCCAGCCAGCTGTTTCAAAACCTTCCTCATCGATTCGACATCGAAATTATATTTTATGACAGCTGATTATCCAAAATTAAACCAGCTGACAGATGACAAAATTACTTTGTCTTTAATGGAAATACACATTTACATGTAGCATATGCGCTGTAAAGAAATTTCTAATAATGTGCACTTTCCAGTAACACAAATAAGGTTGCTGCATTGATTAAATGCAGTCGCGCAAAAATGTGGCCTACTATTAAGAGCATCAGTAAAAGACGCTCTAGCTCTGTCAAACTCTTGTGAATGTAGATTTGAACTTAAGTATCTTATTTATTTCTAATTTATTTATAAAATGTTATGCTAAAAATGAAAAAAATAAGAAAGTTGTCTTCACAAATTCCAGTGAAAAACTAAATAATTATCGTACCAGTGTTGGTACATTTGTGTCAACTCATGATTGAGTCAACAATGAGCATCTCTCGCTGTTAATAACATTTCGTCATAATGTTAAGTTTAATGTTATCTGTTTTTTCGTTGTCACGGCGACTTGGCGCTTTTTCAAGATGCGTTTGGTAAATACAAATAATACGATAAATAAATAAACAAAACCAAAATAGAAGAGAATTTTTATCTAAATTTGTAATCCTACAGTACTGTCTCAGCGGTGACTTGGCCAAGCCTTGCTACATCATCACGTTCAAGGGGCTACGCATAATGTTGGACTGTGGCCTGACGGAGCAGACAGTGCTCAATTTTCTGCCGCTGCCCTTCGTGCAGAGCTTCAAGTTGTCCAATTTACCGAATTTCGTGGCCAGCATCGAGCACGATGCCCAGATGGACGGTGAGCTCAAGGAGTGCTGTGGCCGAGTATTTGTGGACTCTGTGCCCGAGTTCAATTTGCCCATGGACAAAATGCTCGATTTCAGTGAGGTGGATGTGATCTTGATCTCAAATTATCTGAATATGCTGGCCCTGCCATACATTACGGAGAACACGGGCTTTAAGGGCAAAGTGTATGCGACGGAGCCAACGCTGCAGATTGGCCGGTTTTTTCTAGAGGAGCTAGTGGATTATATTGAAGTGTCGCCCAAAGCGTGCACGGCTCGCCTATGGAAGGATAAGCTGCATTTGTTGCCCAGTCCACTGAGCGATGCCTTTCGTGCCAAGAAGTGGCGCACCATCTTTAGCCTGAAGGATGTGCAGGGCAGCCTGTCCAAGGTGACCATCATGGGCTACGATGAGAAGCTGGATATATTAGGCGCCTTTATAGCAACGCCCGTCAGCTCTGGCTACTGTCTGGGCTCCAGCAATTGGGTGCTGAGCACGGCGCACGAAAAGATTTGCTATGTGAGTGGCTCCTCGACGCTAACGACGCATCCGCGTCCTATCAATCAGTCGGCACTAAAGCATGCGGATGTTTTAATTATGACGGGATTGACACAAGCACCAACCGTCAATCCAGACACGAAGCTGGGCGAGCTCTGTATGAATGTGGCGCTCACAATCCGTAACAATGGCTCAGCTTTGATACCGTGTTATCCATCGGGCGTTGTCTACGATCTGTTTGAGTGCCTTACGCAAAATTTGGAGAATGCCGGCTTGAATAATGTGCCCATGTTCTTTATATCACCAGTGGCGGATAGTTCGTTGGCCTACTCCAATATATTGGCCGAGTGGCTGAGCTCAGCCAAGCAGAACAAGGTGTATTTGCCGGATGATCCTTTTCCGCATGCCTACTATCTGCGGAACAATAAGCTCAAGCACTACAATCACGTCTTCTCCGAGGGCTTCAGCAAGGATTTCCGACAGGTGAGTTTGAGTCCTAAACGTATTGCAATTTGCTTTATTTAATCTAATTTTTTTCATCGCAGCCGTGTGTTGTGTTTTGCGGTCATCCGAGTCTGCGTTTCGGCGATGCTGTGCACTTCATTGAGATGTGGGGCAACAATCCGAATAATTCGATTATATTCACGGAACCAGATTTTCCATACCTGCAAGTATTGGCGCCATTCCAGCCACTGGCTATGAAGGCCTTCTACTGTCCCATCGACACCTCGTTGAACTATCAGCAGGCGAACAAGCTAATCAAGGAGCTGAAGCCTAATGTTTTGGTCATACCGGAGGCGTATACAAAGCCACATCCATCGGCCCCTAATCTGTTCATTGAGCAGCCCGACAAGAAGATCATCACCTTTAAGTGTGGTGAGATTATCAGGTTGCCGTTAAAGCGCAAGCTAGATCGCATCTATATCGCCTCGGAGCTGGCGCAAAAGATATTGGCGCGCGAGGTGGCGACTGGTGTCTCGCTCTCGACGCTCACGGGCGTGTTGCAGGTCAAGGACAAGGTGCACTGCATCCAGCCGTGCACGGATAGCGTTAAGGGTGAGCCAGGCACAAGCAGCGCAGTGCCCTCCAAAGAGGATGTGTTAAAGAATGTCAAATACGAGTATGGCACCATCGATGTGGATGCACTAATAAAGCGTCTGGCTCAGGATGGCTTCTCTAACATTAAAATGGATCGCACCGGTGGCAATCTTACGCTACAGCTAGTCAATGACGACACGACCATCAGGTTCGAGGACAACGAAACTCACATCATTTGCAATGGCAAACCAACGACGCGTCTCAAACTAAGGGAGACGCTGCTCAAGTGTTTACAGAGTTTCTAAATATCCAGTAATATAAATCTATTTTATAAACATTTAACTTAAAATGATATTTGACTATTTCCTGGTTGAGAGAATGCTCGAGCAGCGCATGCAGATCTCCTGCTCCGCCTCAACGAGGCTGTGGCGACGACACCGTGGACAAAGTGGTGCTTTCAGCGTTAGTAGATCTATCGTTGCCGATTCCGCTACAGCGTCCACATCCGACTGCAAGATGACGCTGCCCACTTGCAGAATCTCACAAAGCTCTGAGTTTGTTGTTGGCACATTCAATTGGCCATTTAATGCGCAGAGCAACTCCAGTTGCTGTTGGGAGCAGCATTTAATGCTTACGGAGAGATGCCAGCTATTGACATCTCCCGACTGCTGATTGACAAGCCGCTTAATATCCAAGGCAGCATTTACTATCTGGCTGGCCTTGGCATCACGCCAATCCTTCGAAGCTTGCACGGATTGCTCGTGAAAGGCGCTGCCACTGGGATCGTAATAGCTCCAGCTCTCCTCGATTAAATACGGCGCAATTGGCCACAGTGCCTTGCAGAGCAGCAGATAGCATTGGATGAGTGTGTGGCGAATCGCTTGCAACTGCTGATCATCGCCACAATAAAGCCGATCCTTAATCAAATGCACGTAAATTCCCGAGATCTGATTGGCAATAAAGTTCTGAATGGTGGCCACAACCCGATTATACTCATAGGCATTGTAGAGCTTCTCGATCTGGTTGGGAAATGAGGAGCATAAATATTGTCTATTACCCAATTCATATCCATGCTCACCTCCTCCTCAAAGCCCAAGAGACTGTGTAGAAGGTACTGATTTAGGTAGCTATTACTCTCCGTGGGCATGGACAAATCCTGCTGCTGTTCCTTCTGATTGATGACTCCGTTTAGGTAGCGCAGCGTGCCTCGCACTTTGCTAAGATTATCGGCCGCCTGCTGGAGCAGTTTATCACTGACCGTGATAGACATGTGCTGGGTGCCGTGCGAGGCGACCCACCAACGGAGCACATCTGTGCCGTATTTCTTGGTTATCTGCTTGGGCGAGACGACATTGCCCAGTGACTTGGACATCTTGTGCCCCTTCTCGTCCACTGTAAAGCCATGCACAAAGAGCGATCTGCAAGAGTTCGAGGTGTCTCAATCATTCACATTTTCCCAGTGGATACTCACTTGTAGGGCGCACAATTTCGTGCCGCGATGCTCGTCAGGAGCGATGACTGAAACCAGCCGGTGAACTGGTCATAGCCTTCCAGATACATATCAGCCACTTGTTGGGGTTGCTCCTTCAACACTGCGGACCAAGTGCTGCCAGAATCAAACCATATATCGAATATATCGCTGCCTTTGATCAGCTCATCTGACTTGCAGCCCAGTTCCTTTTGGAGGTCATCAGGAAGCAGCTCTTCCAAAGGCTTGGACCACCAAAAGTCCATGGAGCCTTCGCTGCACAAAAGTGCGCACAGATGTTGAATCAGTGCCGCATTGACCACCACCTGGTTGTTATCCCTTCTGTAGAGCACCGGGATAGGCACGCCCCAGGCGCGTTGACGTGATATGCACCAATAGGGTCGTTTGTGCAGCTGCGTCAGCAACGCCTTCTTGCTGGATTCGGCGTTGACACGTGGGTAGATCTCCACCTGTTCGAGGGCGGCCGCAGCAGGCGCTTTCAGCTTTTCCGTGTCGATGAACCACTGTTCACTGGCGCGAATTATGACTGGTTGCTTGGTGCGCCAATCAATGGGATAGGAATGCTCAAACTGTGAGGCATGCACCACATCTGTAGCTATGTGCTGCAGCACCAGTGGATTGCCCTCGACCAGCACAGACTTGTTGCGTAAGAAGCCAGGCGCCTCCTCCGTATAAATGCCCGCCTCATTAACGTAACACTTGATGGGCATTTTCTTGGCCAGGCTAATAAGGAAATCATCCGGGCCGTGTGCCGGCGCCGTGTGCACCAGACCCGTGCCCTTGCTATCCTGCACATGGCCAGCAGCAAAGAATGGCAGTGCTGTCTGCGCCTTGTCTACGGGATGCTGATATGTGCAGTCAGCCAAAGCGCTGCCTGCCAATCTCTCCACAATCTCACACTGAATCTCTGTGCCAGATTGAAAATCATCAACGAGTGCCGAAGCCATTAGGTAAAGCTCATGCGAGCTGCGATCCGACAGTCTAATAAGCACATATTCCAACGAGCTATTGTAACAGATCGCCTGATTGCTGGGCAGTGTCCAAGGGGTCGTAGTCCAGACCAACGCATAGATTTCTTTGCCCTGTGTCGTTCCAGATGCCTTTAATCCGCTCAAAGCAAAGCGCAGGTAAACCGAGGGACTAACAAAGTTAGCATCATACTCTAATTCTGCCTCCGCTAATGCTGTTCTATGGATTAACTGAAAATTAATAACATGTTAATAATAATAATGCAGAGCTTACTTAGAGGATGGTGACCAGTAAACGGGCTTCAGATCGCGATAGACGAGACCGCGCTCATACAGATTGTAGAACATGTGAAGCTGATTGGCAATGAAGTCTGGTTGGAATGTCAAGTAAATGTGCTCCGGCTGCCAGTTGGCCAAGATACCCCAGCTGCGAAATTCCGCCTTCTGCGATTCGATTGCCTCCACGGCAAAGGCACGTGCTGCAGCAACAACAAATTAAAACTTCAATTCGATGCGATTTGCTTGCAGATCTACTCACATTTCAGGCGGATGTCCAATGCATTCTGCTCGCCAGCCGCTGCATTCGCTGTTGCCTTCAACTCAATTGGCAGGCCGTGGCAATCCCAGCCGGGTATGTAGTTCACTTGCTGTCCGTGTGCCACACGCTGACGCAGTGTGATATCCTTGAGTATCTTGTTGACGGCATGACCCATGTGCAGCTGCCCGTTAGCGTAGGGCGGTCCATCGTGCAGGACAAAGGTCGGCTTGCGCTTGTGCTGCGCCTGATACTCGTAGGCAGCGGCAATCTTATGCTACACATTGAAATAATATAGTTTAAGCAAAGTATGAGAAATTTTTGTGTGGCACTCACTTCGAGAATTTGTCGCTCCTGTTCCTCGCGTTTGGCGACAGTCAAGCGGTTTGGAAAGCGCGTTCGGGGCAGGTTTATTGTATCTGTATACTTGGTAGCATCTTTTTTGGCCGTTTTCACAGAATATAAGCGGATGCCAAGACGAAATTGAATCACACGCAACATTTTGCACGTAACCAAAACAATGCAGCCGGCTGAAAGAAAGTCAGCTGTTCGAACAGCTGACATTTTAAAGACTGCGCGCCAAATTCAAATTTTAAATTGTAAATACTCGTTTAATATTTCAACTACAACTTCTTTACTAAAATATTTGTTTAGTTAAGTTAAATTTGCAATTTTTGCAATTTTAACAAATTTATTTTTTATTTTTTTGTCTTTTTTAGCTAATAGCTAATGTAGTAAACATATTTTTATATTGTGATCAAAAGCATAAGCATAAGCTTTACTTGTCCTTGTCATCCTTCTTGTAATTTTCTTCATCACCTTTCTCCTTTTCGGCCTTCGTTTCGACCTTAACATCACCTTTTATTTCCTCATCATCACCTCTCGCTTCCTTGTCATCAACTTTCGATTCCTTATCTTTAGCTTTCGTTTCATCCTTCTCAGCTTTTTTGTCAGATTTTTTCTCGGATTTGGGAGCTCCTTCTTCGGGTGCCATGGAAGCAGCCATTTGATTCGCCTTGGCCAATACTTCGTCAATATCGCCGACCATGTAGAATGCAATTTCCGGTATGTCATCATATTCGCCGTTGAGCAAACGCTTAAAGCCATCCACTGACTTCTCCACGGGCACCAACTTTCCCGGATGACCCGTAAATATCTCGGCAACGGCGAATGGCTGGGAGAGAAAACGTTGAATTTTTCGGGCACGTGCCACCGTTAGCTTGTCCTCCTCGGAGAGCTCATCCATGCCCAGAATGGCGATAATATCCTGCAATGACTTGTAGCCCTGGAGAGTCTTCTGCACGGTTCGGGCAACATTGTAGTGCTCCTCACCCACAATTTCGGGATCGAGGATGCGTGAGGTAGAGTCCAGCGGATCAACCGCCGGATAAATGCCCAATTCGGCAATGGGACGAGACAATACAGTGGTTGCGTCCAAATGGGAGAAGGTGGCCGATGGCGCCGGGTCCGACAGATCATCGGCAGGCACATAAACCGCCTGCACGGATGTAATGGAGCCATTTTTGGTGCTGGTAATCCGCTCTTGCATGGTACCCATATCGGTGCCCAGCGTCGGCTGGTAGCCAACGGCGGACGGAATTCGACCAAGGAGTGCAGATACCTCCGAGCCCGCCTGGGTGAAACGAAAAATATTATCTATGAAGAGCAGCACATCCTGTCCCTCAATATCTCGAAAGTATTCTGCGATGGTCAGTCCGGTTAAGACAACGCGATTCCGAGCACCCGGTGGCTCATTCATCTGTCCGTAGACGAGCGCCACCTTGGACGTATCGTCGTCCAGGGAAATAACTTTGCTCTCAATCATCTCATAATACAGATCGTTTCCCTCACGTGTGCGTTCGCCGGCGCCCACAAACACCGAGTAACCGCCATGGGATTTGGCAATATTATTGATCAGCTCCATGATGAGCACCGTTTTACCCACTCCGGCGCCACCGAAAAGACCGATTTTCCCGCCCTTCACATAGGGTGCGAGAAGATCAATCACCTTGATCCCTGTTACCAGGATCTCCGGCTTAACGCTCAATTCCTGCAATTCCGGTGGGTCGTTATGGATGAAGGAGTAAAACTCACTCTTAATTTCGCCGCGCTCATCAATCGGATCACCCACAACGTTGATGATGCGACCCAATACAGACTTGCCGACGGCCACGCGTATGGGGAAGCCCGTATCGATAACCTTCTGGCCACGACGCAGTCCTTCTGTGGCATCCATGGCAACGCAGCGAACCGTATTGTTGCCCAGATGATGAAACACCTATTTAAATAGGTTCGTTTTTTTTAAGTGCTATAAGCTGAGATTATTTCGATTACCTCCAGTACCAAATGACCAATGGGTGCATCTTCCACCTCCATTGCATTGAGTATATCGGGCAGTTCGTCCTCAAAGTAGACATCAACGACCGGCCCAATGACGGAATGAATGACGCCCTCGCGTCGTTTCCCCACCAACTCGCCCAATGCCTTCACACCTACTTTTCTACCTGCCTTTTTTTCACCCTCATCGGTTGCACATGGATCTGGTGGCGTCTCCTTTTCGGGTTTGCAGCTAACTTCTTCAGCAAATGTTTCCTTTTTCTGATCATCATCGGGACATAGCGGCTTGAAAAAGGACTCGTCGTATTTATCCTTATCGTCGTCTTTCTTGAAGAGCACAGGAGCTGTATGAAGCACTCGCGCCTTCATTGGAAATTTTCCCATAGCATTTATCTGGCCTTGCCAAAATAGGCCGCCTCTAATTCTGGCACATGCTTAAAATATTAAACTTATTTGGGTGCCAGCTAAAAGTTATAACAATTGCCCACGCTTACCCGTGGCCAACCTAGCCCATGAGTTCGACATTTTCAATAATTTGATTAGTTCTTCTTATATTCGGTTAAAAAAAAATACGTTTGTTAAGATTTTCGCTTGCGTACGTTTTTTTATATTGGCCAATTTTTCTATTTTCTCAATTTGTACTAAATTGTCTCAAGCAGATTGTGACAATGACAATGTCTCAAAAGTGCTGCCCAAGCAAAGCCTGCTAGAAATGTCGCTCAACACTTTTAAGTTTGAATCGAATTTAGTGTTGAAAGCACGGTAAGCAAAAGTTACCGATAAAAGATAAGTTTTAATCTAAAATCGAATTGAAGCGGCCTCATTTGAGTTTCTTTAGAAAAAAAAACAATATTAACAAAATGGATGCCTTCATTTGAATTTAAAAAAAAAAAAACAATATTAACAACATGTACAACTTCAAATGAGATTTATAACCACTTTCTTAAGTGTAGTTCATTACGATAAATAATTATCTAACTACAGTTTGTTGCTATTACAGTTGTTAGTTGCTATGCCAACGAGTAATCATTGTTGTGCCCAAAGTGGCAATTAGAAAACAGTGTTGCAACATGGACGTACTTTCGCATTACAGCTCTCCCGTAATTGAATTTCCGGCTTCTCAGCCGATAGAGAAGCAAAATGCTCTAGTGGACAATTGCACCGGCACAGATCCGCCACCTCCAAGCGCAGACGTTGCCACCGAAACGCAGGAGAAGCAGCATGTGGCAACACAAACGGAGCAGTTTTGCAGCAGTAAAAACGTCATATACGATGAGCGCGCCTTGGCCAAATGGTTGCGACAAATTTGTCCGCTGGTGGAGCAGGAGTTGAGTCAGCCGACGCCACTGCTTGATGAGCAGGAAGCGAGTCAGTGTGCGCTGCAGGAGCAGCTGCAGGTGCACACTTACCAGAATCTGACAATGGCCAGCATTGATAATTCACAGGGATTGGCCATTTGGCTGAGCGTGCACACAAACAATGCACCCGTGCTGGTCGCCACAACAGTGGCGTCCCACGACGACTGGTGTGAACATGTGGAACAGCAGCTGAAACTCTTTGTGCCACAGCGTATGTCCCACGGCAGCTTTGTGGTCTACACGGAGGCAAAAGCTCTGCCCCTCAAATCTTGCCTGCGTAGTTTGTGCACTAATGGATTCAATAAGAATATGTTTGCCGGCGCCACCATGGATGGTGAGCTCTTCGTCTGGCTATATGAGCAGGCACGCAGTGGCATTGACTCCAGTGTAGAGATTAAGCAGCTGCACAGCGTTTCCTCCACACAAGGCGCCGCTGTTGTGCTGGATTGGGTAACGGAGCAGCGCCTGCTCGCCTGCTACGCCAATGGAACGGTGTTGCAGTGGATGGTCACCAATCAAATGACCTTGGACTGGGAGTAAGTTGTCAATGAAAGCAATAAAAGGGTTCACTCATTAAATGTTCCTTTTTAGATATTCTGTGCCGGCGTCAGTTGGCGCGGAGCTAACGACTATGGTGTCGCTGGGATTGGATGACATTGTGCTGGGCACCAGCTGTGGCGGCGTCTATCGCTGCTGGAGCCCGGGCCGTCAGCCTGCTGGCGATAGAACCAGCAAGCAGCTACAGCTGCTTCCCTTGCGTAAACATTGTTTCATGGTGTCCACACTCCTCAAAATCGAAATAGATGGCCATCAGATTGTGGTCAGCTGCGATCTGAGTGGACAGGCCTACTATCATGATATGCGGCACGAGGAGGAGGTATGTGATTGTGTGCCTCAAATTCCCTATTTCATTATGCTGAATTATTTGTTTGTTTGCCAGGACACCGCCCAGTTGATTGTCCAAATACCGCTGCCCTTTAAGAATGCCATCGCCTGCAGCCGCGATGGCAACATTATCTATTGTCCCAGCAATGATGGCGCCTTGGAGTATTATAGGGTCAGCGATGGCGCCCATGCTCATGTCAAGGGAGCTCTCCGCGGTCGTGGCAATCTTATTTGCATCAGTGACAATGGTTGCTGGCTAATTACGGGCCTCTATGGCAATGAATTTCAGATATTCTATATCGAAAACAATTCCAGTGATTAAAAATATTTATATATATTTTATATAGAAAAAATTATACATTTTTTATGTGGCCGGCTTTGTCTTGGCTGTTGATGATTTATTGGTAGCTTTGGCTTTTTCATCGGTTTTATTCTTTTTGCTTAAGTGCTCCTTAATGAAATTCAGACAAGGATCCCTCACCTTAGAACATGGATCCTTGTGGCATCTGCCTGCGACATGCTCAGCGATTGCCTCCATATCCTCGTCATCCTCACAGGGATCTGGACACGGCTTCTTGAGGTTCTCGCCCTTTAAACTGCATTTGATCGCTTTCTTCGATTTTTCGATGTCACCTGGAATATTCTTAGAGAGCACCAAACCAGTGTGTAGGGAACCATGTGATTGTAAGGGGAAATTTAGCCTTGCTGGATGTCCTTGGGAATGGACTACATCTGATTGAACAATTCTCAAGCCATTTCCAGGATGTGCTTTAAGTAATGAATCTCAGTCTCTCTAGAATTACGTAATTTCATGCACAAGACCTTACCCGTTGCCAATCTTGACCAAATAGTTAACATCTTTTTTTTGGAAAATTTTGCACACTCAATTTAGATTTTCCTGGATAGTCAAAGCTTACTTAAACATAGTGTTGAGGTTCTTAGAAAATTTTAAATAGAATTTTGTTTGTATGAGATACGCTTAGTTTATTAATGGTTTTTATCATCATTCAATGTTTGCTATTTACACGAGTTTAGATTCAAATTTTAACTGATACATAACAAAACACAATATTTGTATATATGTTTTCATATAATATATACATATATATATATATATTAAGAATTTTGAACAAAATACACAACTTAAAGTCCATTCCTTTCAATATATTTCAAGTAAAAACGTTCCATTCATACGAAGGTATTGCCTGTGCCACCAGCATTCGCTTGGATATTAGTTGCCATAAATAAAATATTCATTCAATCTCTCTGATGTACATTCATAGTTATATAAAAAATAGCGTAAATATGTATAGTTAAAGTATATAATATAGAAAATATAAAATATTATTTTGATGACATAATTACATTGTTGAAATAAATGAATATCTGCAATAAATTGTATTGCACTAGCTTTAAATAAATTATACAATTAACTTTAACGAAACGATACATTCACATATATATATATATTTATAATCATGTGTATATTAATGCCCACATAAATAAATATATATGCATACTTTGTAGTTCTGCACACCATTTTGCTAAATCTGATCTGTCACACTCGACGTTCCGATCGTACGCACGATTCATTCATGCTCAACTTTTCGACTTAATCATATTAAATGTTAATGTTTTTTTGCGATAGTACATAGTAATAATAATAATAATAATAATAAAGACTAGGCGTCAGAGCCTAGCTGTTGATTGGCTAATAAATTCAACTTAATTGAAGAGAACAGTATTGGGATCCTCATTATCCATTTGTTTTACATGGCGTAGTACATCCTTTTTCGTAATGACACCCAGCAAGCGACTACAAACAGAATATATATATACATAAATGAATACTATATAAATATAAATGAAATGAATCAAATATTATTTACCCATTATGTGTGACAAGCGTTTGACGCAGTCCCAGTTTGCGGAACATATCGACGACAGTTTCCATTGGTGTTTGATCCGTCACCGTAATGGGCGCCATGTCCAGGATCTTCTTTAGCTTTAGTGGGGGCGGACCCAGATTTTGTGTGGGTGTCGTGGACGTAAATAATACTATGGAATTGCTATTAATGCCATCGATAAGACGCTTTGCGTTACCTGCAAATAATAATAAATAATTGTAATAGTAAAATAATAATAAATAATAAGGATAACAGAAACTCACCAATAGCTAAATTAAGATCCCTGCGCAGCACAAAGCCAACTAAATATTGATTTTCTCTAGAAACGACAACAGGATAACCATTGTGCTCGGTTTCCTTAAGCATATTCTCCACATCATCGACCGTCATCGAGTCCTGTGTGATGACATTTAATGTTTCATTTCGCTTAGGTTGCATCACATCTGCCGCGAGCGTTGTGTGCGCAAACTCTTCTTTGCTGTCCAGGAACGGGTAACCATTTAGCGCAATATGTGCATCATATATTCCCTGTCTGCCCAGGGCATCGCCCACCCACTTGGAGGCCATGGCAGCCGCCATCAGAGGCACAATGTAGCGTACCCCACCAGTCAGCTCAAACATGATGACCACGAGGGACACAGTCATGCGTGTGACGCCGCCGAGAACTGCAGCAGCGCCAACAACTGCATACAGACCGGGTGTTATCAAATTGCTGTCCGCACACTCTCCCGTAAAGAACCAGATGTTCGGATAACTATATGCGAACTGCTCCACACCAATGCCAACGATACGTCCCATGATGGCGCCCAACAGCAGCGACGGTATAAACAGACCCGAGGGCACCTTAATGCCAAATGTGAATATGGTCAGTGCCAGTTTCAGTATAAAGGTCACAACGAGCAGCCAAATGGAGCGATAGACGCCAGGACCTGGCTCTGTAACCTCAATGAAGCTGGCGCCAGTGCTGATGTTCATGCGCTTATAGTCACTATTAAACAATAAATATAAATATAAAATGATTAGTTTCGTAAGGGGTAGCAATTAGAAATTTATAATACGCACCACAACGGATTGGTGAGGTCGCCGGGCGAGCACTTGCTAACCAACAGAAATATCAGTTCGTTCATGTTCATGCGCGTGAAGGGATTCGGATAGCAGATGATAGCAGTGACCAGGGTGACGAACAGTACCTCGCTAACGGGATATTGACCCAGCTTGCTGAACTTCCTGTAGCGGCACCACCACAAATTTGCCTTTATGAAAAACGTGCCGATGACGCCCTAAAAAATACATGCATATCTTTAATCATTGCAATCTGAGAATACTCCGACTAGTTACTCACGCCCATGATGCCCAGAAAGACAAAAGGAATTAGCTCAAAGAATATCCAAGGCTTGTTGTACTCGACAAAGAAGAGCACGGAATGTTCATTGCCAAAGGGCGTCAGCGAGCGCAAAACAAAAGCGGCAATCAGCGCACAAAAGAATGAGCGCCACAGCGTCTTCAGTGGAAAGTAGTAGGAGACCTCCTCCAGAGAGAACAAGACGCCGCCAATGGGTGCACCAAAAGCCACTGAGACGCCAGCCGCCGATGCTGCCGATAGAATCTCACGTTTTTTGGCCTCGTTGCGTCCGTATTTGGGAAACAGATGCGAGAATATGTTGCCAATGCAGCTGGCAATGTGCACCATTGGTCCCTCCTTGCCGAGCGTCAGGCCAGCAGACACAGAGAGCATCAGGCCCACGGATTTGATTAGCAATGTCCATTTACCCAAATACCCACGTATAATGAAGCCCGACAAGATGGTCTTGATCTCCGGTATGCCAGAGCCGCAGGCATACGGCGCAAACATGCGCACTAGCGATGCACTCAGCGAGGCAAACAGCAGTGCCCATAATATGTACCAAGTATACGAGATCATATAGGGCAGCGTACCATTGCGACTGAGGCCAAAGATCTCAGGCCATGTTTTCCACTGAAATTGAAAATTGTTTAGTTAATGGATCTTAATTTGTTTTAAACAACTTACCGTGGAACAGTTGCCCTCCTCGAAGACAGATTGCTTTGCAGGATAGCAGCACTGCTCACGATTAAACCAAAAGGCCGGCGGACAAATGCCATGCTTTAGATCTGACATCCAGCTGGCGCCAATGTCAACCATGCCAGCCACACAGCCAGCGGCAATTCCCACAAGGAGCACGCACAGCCAGCCCGACCCGGCATCAATGGAGCCCTGTATGAGAAGAGCAGAATTTGTGACAACACGTTTAGGTATTCAGCCAAGGTAGTTACTTCCTTACCTTTATAAAATCCCAAACGGAGTCCTGCCGTTTTTTGACAATATACCGATGACGCATGCGATCACGCGCAATATCGCGCTGCCAGTCGATGGTATGGAAATCCTCATATTGACCAATGCCCGGTATGTCATCCTGGACGTCCGAGGAGCCATAGAACGAAAGAGCTCCTAATTCCGTGTACATGGGCACAAAATAAAAAAATATATTGGTTTAGCTACTAAATGGTTTATGTACATTTCGAGTTTTCAAATATTTGTGCGATCAATTGGACTTTGTATGCTTCAGCAGTGGCCACGTAAATTATTATTAATTGATGCTAAAAAAATACATAATGCAGAATTTGTACTGATTGTACAGAAAATTGTGACTTTATGAGACAGGTTTACTTAACATATACAGAATGAAAATAGTTCAACATATAACAAAAAGAAATATCCACGATTTCGTGTTGAAGATGAACACACACCACACACAAACAGACATGCCAGAGTTTCTTATGATTGGATTGTGGTAGAACTCACCGTCCATGGGATCGCCGAATGCGGTGTGTGTTGGCACATGTTGATGATGCTGATGCTGCTGATGATGATGGTGCATTGTTCGATGATTGGGCACAAAATCACGCTCTGTATCCGATTCGGTGACCGTTTCACGATGATAACTACCAGCACCACCGATCAGTTCGCCGGGACTGGAGCGCGGTGTTATATCGATCATATCCTCATCGTCTGTGGCTGTGAGAGATGTGGTCGCTGCCGCATACGATTGTTGTAGATGCGCCGCCAACGGATGATCACCATCGCCGGCTCCTATGCTGTGCCCGTTGGACTGCAAAAATAACAAATAAAAAAAAACAATTAGAAATGGTCACATACATATATTTTTAAACAGAAAATAAGTGGAAAAGCTTTGTTTACGCTCTAATATTGATAAGATTAGTAGGCCAGTCATAAGCAAAGTTAGTTGTCTAATTTTTTTTTAATGCGTCTGCTCAGCTGTTCGGTGGCAAGCGATATGCGAGAGAGATACCCACGTATACACTTTTTATACTATACAACATTTCCGCCCCCAAAAAAAAAAGACATCATTTATGTATGAGGGAATATCTTAAGCATTTAACATGTGTTTAGTTTTGTTACGTACTTTTTTCATGACTGTTTGATATGCGGTTATGTAGTTGTTGCCTTCGGCTGCAGCTTCTCTGTTGCCCTTTAATGGGAATTTGTCCATTTTTTCTTTTTAAAAACGTAGTATTTTTTATTACGCACAGTATTCTTGTTTGCTGTTCGAATCGGTAAACTCCTTTTTTTTGCGTTTCAATTTGCAGTTGGGTTTTTCTCTTTATTACTCTTTATTTTTTTACACATATTTTAATTGGTATTAGTGTATATAAGTGCAGTCAGACGTCACACACACACACAATCAAACACACTCACACACACACACACAATATCACAAACGCACGAACAGTTGTTCGACTTGTGGGAAAACAAACACTTTGTTCACATTTCACCTAAATAATTGGGCACGAATTCGTCTATAAATTTGTGGGCACATATCTCGGGTTGAGATTGTTATACTGCATAGGATAATTCCATTCCCAAACAAAACATAAATCGTACACTTTTTTTGTTGCAATTTGTCCAGTTTTATTGCAAAAATCACGGTCACAATTTAGTGTGACCAAAAGCCATAAGCGAAAAAATACCTAATTAAAAAAGGACTTAAAAATAATTTAATACAATTGCCAAATAGCAAAAACCGTTGAGGTTAAAACAAATTTAAAAATGTTCCTGCTATTATTCATTTTTTAAATATTTTATTAGCAATAAGTCAAAAATGTCTGGTTTTTCTTTGTTTTATAAGGAAAAAACAAAACTTGTATTTGTAAATGCACTTATTTGTAGCTGGTCGAATCTCACAGGTTGTTGGACTTTAACGTCATTGTACCAAGCTGTCGAGATTTGAACAACATCGATTACCGTTTCCTCCACAGCCCAGATAGTTCATTCTAAAACAATCTCGTCTACGAGGATCATATTAACAGCTTTTAAATGGCGAATATGAATAGGGTAACCCTTAATGACCAGTATTGTAAAACATTTGCAATTACGCAGTAGTTTTAGTAAGAACAAGTTTGAATCAGTATTTTGGCGCATTCCGCAAACGGTCGTTGCATTCTCAGTTTCCAAAATTGTTTAAACAAACAAATACTAAAATAGCATTTGACGGACGTAAACAAGTGCAGTTGTCGGTAGAAGTAACACAACACAACATAGCAAAAACAACAACAACATGGCTGGCTTCGTAGCGGTGCATACAGGTTTGATTTTTGATTGATTGATGAGACATGCATGTGCATATATATATACATATATATATATACATATATGTTTATTAGCGAGCTGTAAACACATACGAATTCTTATTTAGGAGCTGGAAATTGCATCGATGAGACGAAATACCAGCGCGTCATCAAAGAGGCTTGCATGCGTGCAACGGAGATACTCCGAAATGGTGGCAGCGCCATCGATGCCTGCGAAGCAGCAATAATGCGCTTGGAGAACTGTGGCCATACCAATGCCGGCTTTGGCTCCAATCTCTGCTTGGACGGCTCGGTGCAGTGCGATGCGGCGATTATGAACGGGACCACACTCAATTTTGGGGCGTGCACGAATGTCAGCCGTGTGAAGAATCCCATACAGCTGGCGCGTCGCATTTGTGACGGTCAGTCGGATCAACAGCCAATGGAACGCATACCGCCGATGGTGTTGGCAGCCAGCGGTGCCGAACAGTATGCTGAACAAATGGGCTGTGCCATGGTCGATCCCACTGTGCTGATCTCATCGAAAGCAAAATTCCATTTTAATCACTATAAGAGCAAATACGATCTAATTGTTGGCAACAGCAAGGCGAACCAAGACAGCGACGGTGAGCCAGTTCCTGATCCTGGCAACGAGGTGGAGCTGACTGGAGCTGCGCTGGACACTGTGGGCGCTGTGTGCGTCGATGATGCGGGTAATACTGCAGCCGGTTGCAGTTCTGGCGGCATTCTACTTAAAGTACCCGGCCGCGTCGGCCAAGCGGCCACTTATGGTGCCGGCTGTTGGGCGACAGATACGGATGAATTAGCCATTGCTACGTGCACGACGGGCAATGGTGAGTACCTGATGAAAACGCTGCTCGCCCGCGAAATATGCAATGGTGCGTTTAGCAGTGATTGTGCCGTAACCAGTCTACACAGAACGTTCAAACAAAAGTTCCTCGATTCACCGTTGTTGCCCCAACAGCAGGATCTATATGCCGGCGCCCTAACATTGCTCTATTATCCCAAGCAAAGTTGCGGCGAGGTGATGTGGAGCCATACGACACAATCGTTTTGTGTCGGCTACATGGCAACGACGCAGAAAGTGCCAAAGGTTTGTGCAGATTGCCGTTTGTCGATTGCCGCTGTCACATCCAAGTGCAGGCACCAGCAATCGATCATTTTTTATAGTATTTTCCGTTTCGCAGTGGAATATTAATATCGTTTTTCTTGTTTGTTGCAGTTTGTACACTCGCCGCTGCCCACGTATAGTGTGCCAGGCAGATCGTGCGTCGTCAATGGCCATAATTTCCATTTGCGCATTTAGTTGTTGTTGTTGTGTGGCCCATGTTCAATAGTAGCCTTAATAGCCAAAGGCACCAGCCACCTTTAGACACACAGCCGCCAGCTGCTGATCATCGTAATTTCGGTATTTTCAGAAGATGCAGCTTTCTGCAATTCATTTGATTTAATATTTAATTGCCGCGACAATCGCTGCCAACCGACAAAGCCAGACAGGCTGCAGCAGCAACAACAACAACCACAACAACAACCACAACGACAACATTTCGTATTGCTTTTGTTTCGATGAAATATTAAGAATCATTAAATGAAAATCTGTTTCATTGTATAGTACTTATATATATATATATATATATGTATGCTTATGTTAATGTGTGGCAATGCCGCCCAAACTACACAACTAGCAAATAAAATAAAATTATTTCGTATAGGCGTATGTATGTATTTGTTAGACTAATTTCCCTCGACGAACCTAAGCTGATGCGCAACGCATTTGCTAGCGCCATAAATCAGCTAACAGCATATCATATTCTGTATACATATACATAGAAATGATTACGTATGCATTCACAAATGTATTTTAGTGTTTGTGGCCATGAA
This sequence comes from Drosophila paracracens, assembly GCA_035044025.1. Classification (NCBI taxonomy): domain Eukaryota; kingdom Metazoa; phylum Arthropoda; class Insecta; order Diptera; family Drosophilidae; genus Drosophila; species Drosophila paracracens. The sequence continues at coordinate 4,082,675 of JAWNMN010000192.1, read as the reverse complement.
AATTCGTTCATTTGGCAAGCATATTAATTATATTAACGAGGATTAGTACCATAAGTGATCATGAAACAGTTGGTTTATATATACATATACATTTATATATATACATATGTATGTATAGCAAGTTAAAGGCATTGTTTGGATTGTAGATTTCATTTATGGTAGACCATGTGATAAATATATAATTACATTTATGACTCATAAGATCTAATGTCAGCAGATTAAGTAGATTGAGTAACAACAGGCGAGATCAGCATAAACAACAGGCGAGATCAGCATAAATCCAAGCGCAGCAAGTGCGACTGGGTTTGTGGTTAGACAGGGAGTGTACCGGCGAATCCTGATTCACAGGCGTGCTAGGGGCAATCCTTGGGGAATCAAGTAGACCGCTAACCCTGGTGAACAACAGGAGTGCCGTACGATATCTGTGTCGGGCAGACGGAAGTCATGAACTTGCCTAGCTGATGAGCGGAGTGCCTTGGGCAGATACTCGCGAACAGGTGCTTGCATCAAATCTGAAAAAGGACATCAGTGAACTGCTCCACTAATCCAAGTGGCCAATGCATTACAAAACAATACAGCGAATGCACTGTAAGAATAAATAGGGCAAGTTAAATAAAACGCAATCAAATACAAATTTGTTGCACGAATCCCCAGCTCGAATGAGTTTTAGCCTAGCTAAAATTAACCCAAAAAAAAGGTTCGTTACACCTTCAATGCTGCATTTGTTTATGAGTCCCAACATTGTTAGTTAATGCTGTTGATGTGGTCTTTTGACTAATAAAGCAATTACCCTAATTTTCCCAGGAAACAGACGATGGGCTTATCTTCAGCTACAGCCACGCGTACATCATTTATCTTTACTGGCCAAATATAAATGATCCATAAGTGATAAAAGCAAAAGGTCGTTTCAATTTGTCTTATTGCTAGTCGGAACAAAATGATTCACGGCTTGCAATGGATTATTTTTATCTATATTGCTAAAAAAGTAAAAGGAATTTATTAACGATTAGACAATATCTTTGCGCGATTTCTAAGAAGTAATTTTATATCTTAAAACAGAATCAGAAATCATTTTAATTGCTCTGTGGGAATAAAGGTATCTTCTAGTCGATCCAACTGGAATGGAAATAAAAAAGATAATATACAATATAAATTTTTTGTCACAATTTCTGTTCTATAAGTAGAGTCTTCCCCATTGCTAAACAATAATAAAGCCATTGAGGAAGCAAAAGGGGCTTATCGGACAATACTTCTGCTAGAATTGGCGCAATAATACTTTTTAAAAATTAATAGAATATTTAACATTATAACAAAAGAAAGCTATGCTCAACATTGCTCGTTATATATACATTTAACAATAATAATAATAATTGTAATAAAGTATTTAATTCAATCAAAATAATTCAATGGAAAATAGATAAAAGGAATATGAAGAAGATATGCAAAAATATGTAACAGATAGAATAAATTATTTGTTGGTCAACTTATCTTATATAATAAGAATATAATTATTCAGCATTTATTTTTTAATGGACTTAAGCATAAATTTGCTTAAGTATCTGTCATCAAACCCATTTAAAGGAAAATCGAATTGAAAAAAATATATACATTTATATATACAGTGGAGGCATTTTTTGCAGCTTTATTTTATGGTAGACCATGTATGTATGACCATGTATGTATGACCATCTATGTATGAATATGTATATTATTTATGATGTTTTCTGCACTGTCTCTCCTCTTTAACAACCAGCCGGCTTAGTGGCCACGCAATCTCTGAGGTTCGTATCGAAATATGGTGCGGCCGATGGACATGCTCGGTGCTTGGATGTCCAATCCGTACTGGTCAGACTGTTCCTCGAGCAGTAGACACCATCTTTGCACGTCGAATCGTAATTGGCGTAGAAAAACAATGCCTGCTTATCAGCAGCATTATCCTCACAGATTTGTAGTCTGGCAACTGAATTGGGTGTCGTCGGTGGCGCCCGAGTTGTTGTGGTATAGGCAGAAGAAGCACAGGTGGGCTTATACCCAAGCTACAAAGAAATTGAGTGTTAGGTCCTTAAGCTGATATCTTAATTTGCGTGTACTTACAAAGTCAGCGGCACATTCTGGCACACAGACGGATGCATCGGTATCCACACAAATATGATCGGAGCCGCAATCTATTACCGAAGTGACTGCTCCATTGATGCAACGCCCAGCTAGTGTGCGACTGACGCAACTAAATCTTTTGCCTGCAGCACAATTGCTGCAATCACTGCCCCCATTTCCACACACGTTCACAATAGTAGTCGTGAGTGAACTTTTCGGTACGCATACTGATGGTGAATTGGTGCAAACCTCGTCCCGGCCACATGGCTCCTCAGGGCCAAATATCTTGTCATCTAATTGAAATAGTGATTCTCTTCAAATTATAATTCATTCGCATGGGCAGCAACTACTTACTGAAACAATTGTAATATGAGGTCTCTGTGGCGCAGTAGGCATCGTTGGAGGCCAGACACTCTTGGCAACTTTGGGCTTGCACCGCAGCAGTTCCCAGCACCAGAATGGTGAAAATTATGCTTAACTTGATCATATTTCACTTTGACTTTAACTGACTCGATGTCTTTGACTGACTTGGCTTATATAGCCGAAATATAACCTTCAATTCTGCATATGTTTACATTCTTGGTTAATGCTGTTGACTTATGAACAATAAAGCAATATCGAAGCACTCCTTTTTTTTCGTCTAAGCATAGCAAGGCTAAATTATATAAATTGAAATTATTTTCGCCCGATAACAAGCGAGTGGTTTATCTTTATCTACAGATGTACGCATACTTTAGTTATCTTTACTGGCGAAATATAAATTATCCACAACTGTTAGAAGCAGAGAACATGTTGTCATGTCATATTGTAAAACAATTTAAAAAAAAAAGTAACAACGATTGGACAATAAACACAGCCGATTTCCAAGAAGTAATTTTATCTCTTAAAGCAGACATAGACAGAAATCATTTTCATTATTTGTGAAGGTTCCCAGTAATCTTCCTTCCAATTTTGGTAACTGTAGCTCTTAAATTACGGGAGATATAGGCTTTTGGGAATTTAAGAGGCAGTGGGCGTGGCCTTATTATTCTACCTTCGAAGTTTGGTAACTATAATAGCTCTTAAACTGCGGGGAATGTAGGATATTATCGATTTGGGAGTGGGTGTAGCCTAAAATGTTTTTTTTTCCCGGTTTTTTGAAGGGTATATCTAGCAATATTTTTTACTTATTTATGTATTTATTTATTTATTTATTTATTTATTTATTTATTTATTTATTTATTTATTTTTTATTTATTTATTTATTTATTTATTGTCAACTAAGGTCAACCGACACAAAAAAATACAAAAAGAAAGAAACTTAATTTAATTTAATTTAAAATAAAATTAAAATTAAAATTATGAATAAATTTAAAAATAAGAAATATTTAAATAATTTCTGCGGGTATTTAAATGCAAAATGGTCCAACATTTATTGCATGAATTGGGGAAAACCCAGAAAAAACTCAATCAGACCAAAAATGATTAGTAAGAATTAGTTAGTTTAGAGTTAGAGGAAATTTCTCTTAAATAATTAAATTTAAATTTAAATATATGGTTTTATGGTTTTACACTAAAATGTGTTTAATGGACTTTTACATAAATTTGCTTATGTATCTGTCTTCAAACCCATTTAAAGGAAAATTCAATTGAGAAAAATATATACATTTATATATACAGTGCATTAGAGGCATTTTTTGCGGCTTTATTTTATGGTAGTAGACCATGTATGTATGACCATGTATGTATGAATATGTATATTATTTATGATGTTTTCTGCACTGTCTCTCCTCCACTTCCCTCAATAACAGTTGTAGAGGCAAATTAGCAACCAGCCGGCTTAGTGGCCACGCAATCTTTGATGTTAATATCGAAATATGGTGCGGCCGTAGGACATGGATGGTGCAATGCAATCCAATCCAAGCTGGCCTGACTGATCCTGTGGCAGTAGATAGCATTCTTGCACGTCGAATCGTAATTGACGTAGAAATACAGAAATTCGTGCTTATCAGCAGCATAAGCCAAGCAGATTTTTAGTCTGTCATCTGAATTGGGTGTCGTCGGTGGCGCCTCAGTTGTTGTGGTTGTGGATGTGGTTGTGGATGTGGTTGTGGATGGGGTTGTGGATGTGGTTGTGGTTGTGGATGGGGTTGTGGAAGTGGTTGTGGATGGGGTTGTGGATGTGGTTGTGGATGGGGTTGTGGATGGGGTTGTGGATGTGGTTGTGGATGGGGTTGTGGATGTGGTTGTGGATGTGGTTGTGGATGGGGTTGTGGAAGAGGTTGTGGATGTGGTTGTGGTTGTGGATGGGGTTGTGGATGTGGTTGTGGATGGGGTTGTGGATGTGGTTGTGGATGTGGTTGTGGATGGGGTTGTGGAAGAGGTTGTGGATGTGGTTGTGGTTGTGGTTGTGGAGTTGTCATAGTCAGAAGATTCACAGGTGGGCTTATACCCAAGCTACAAAGAAATTGAGTATTAGGTCCTTAAGCTGAGATCTTAATTTTTGTGTACTTACAAAGTCAGCGGCACATTGTGGCACACAGATGGATGGATCGGTATCCACACAAATATGATCGTAGTCGCAATCTATTACCAAACCGACATTTCCATTGATGCAACGCCCAACTTGTGTGGGACTGACGCAGGAATATATTTTGCCTGTAGCACAATTGTTGCAACCACTGCCCCCATTTCCACACACGTTCAGAATAGTAGCCGAGAGTGAACTTTTCTTTACGCATACTGATGGTGAATTGGTGCAAACCTCGTCCGGGCCACATGGCTGCTCAGGGCCAACTGTATTGCCATCTAATTGAAATAGTGATTCTCTTCAAATTCGAATTCATTCGCATGGGCAGCAACTACTTACAGCAACAATTGTAATATGAGGTCTCTGTGGCGCAGTAGGCATCGTTGGAGGCCAGACACTCTTGGCAACTTTGGGCTTGCACCGCAGCAGCTCCCAGCACCAGAATGGTCACAATTACGCTTAACTTGATCATATTTCACTTTGACTTTAACTTTTTGACTGACTCGCTGACTCTGAATGACTTGCCTTATATAGTCGAAACATTATTCATGAAATATTTGAAAACCTGCAATTGCATTTGCATTTATGAGTCCTGTCTTTATAAGGCCGTTGACTCTTCATATGGACCCTAAAACATTATTAAATCTGTTGCAAGCTGTGAGCTTATCGTTATCTACAGATTCAGCTACTTCTACGTTATTTATATTTACTCGCCAAATGCAAATTAATCAAAAACATTAAAAAGCAGAACAATTTAGATTATCTGAGTTTGTGCTGCAAACAAATTATCTTAACTTTGATATAAGATTATATAAAATATAAATAAATATATATATATATATATATAGTTAATACATTTAATAATTAGATACTAATTTATGCCACATTTTGAATTTGAAACAATTGTATTGTACAACTTTGGGATTACAATAGGGTTTAGCTGGAGTTGCAGTGTTTGTCCTACTCATCGCCTTGATCAGCAGCCTTAGCCTCCTCCTCCTCCTGTAGCTCGGCTGGAGGTTGCATTGTCGGTCTCTTTTCTTGCTGTTGCTCAAACTCTTCAGTTTGATCCGGCTGTTCTTCGTCGCGTTCGAACGGATAGAATGGGTGATCCTTAACGGAATCGTATTTTATTAAACGCTCCTTGGGCTTGATGCCTCGGAGAGCACGAGTATCGGCTTCGTTAAGCTGGAAGTCAAATATGTTCAGATTCTGAGTAATGTGCAAGGGATTGCCGGATTTGGGTATGGGCACAACACCATAATCCACCTATAATTAATACGATAGTTAGGACAATTTGAACAGGACGTGTACAATTACTGACCAGGTAGCGGAGTACAATTTGCGCAGCAGTGCGATTGTGCTTCTTCATTAGACGCCTCATTCCCTCGGAAAAGAAATAAATTGGGGAATGGTTCTCGCGATCTGGCTGACCCAACGGCGCATATGCGGTTACCACGATGCCATTATAGCGACAATAGTCGACCAGATCCTTTTGCATGAATCCCGGCCAGATTTCCACCTGATTAACCACAGGCTTTGATGAGCTGCACTGTATGATGCGCTGCACCTGATCCATATTAAAGTTAGAGACTCCAATGCTGCGGACCATGCCCAGCCGAACAAGCTCCTCCATGGCACGCCACGTGTCAATGTAATCGATTTCGCTATTGGACACATTTGAATACTTAATGGATGCAAATGTAATTTTGCGATATGCTAACAACATACTTTGTGGTGACCTTATCAGCCTCCTTTGGTATCATAATCTCATCGCACATGTGCTTATATCCCACTGGAAAGTGCATTAGATACAGATCGATATAGTCAAAGCCAAGAGCTTCCAGCTGCTTCTCGCAGATGCGTCGCACATCGCGGGGATCGTGATGTGTGTTCCACAGCTGTGGGCATTAATTAATGGGTTTTGTTTCTTAGCAATATAGATCCACTGACGACTCACTTTGGTAGTGAGGAAGATGTTCTCCCTTGAAACGTTTCCCATTTGTATTTGGGTGCGAATCGCCTCGCCCACCTGCTTCTCGTTCTCATAGAAGTAGGCAGTGTCGAAGTGTCTAAATCCGGTCTCCACAGCACAGTGCACCGCAGTCAGGCATTGATAGCCTTGCAACTGCAATTGAATGCAAATGCTTTTAGTGTAAATATCTTTGTCATGGTCGATTTGATACCTTATATGTTCCAAATCCTAGCACGGGCATTTCGTAGCCGCTGCTCAGTTTGATCTTTGGAGCCATCAGTAGCGTCTTAGCTCCGCAAACGGGCTTCTCACCCAATATTAGGGCAACCCGTGTGTTGTCCTCTTCGTCATCATCACATGTTGTCAAACAGCGTGCTGGTATCATTTCGAAAATGGTTTCAATTCAAAACTAAACAATTTCTATAAGCAATATTTCAAATGTGTTTTGAAAGTAATTTCGAATAAAGTTAAACAAAAATAGCATCATATAACTTAAATAAAACAACAACAAAATGTAATCAGTTGATAGCTGCAATCTTTTTAATACGGAATTTACAGAGGCACCAAAAATAGCTTTCTATTAAAATTCAATGGTAAAAGGAAAGTACTTGTGATTTAGACCCTTGATCAAGTTTAAGGGCACATGTCGCTCCCCAGTATTATAACCATCGAGCACGGACTTCTCCTCCGCGGTCAACTCAAAGTCGAAAATATTAAAATTTTCAGTTATGCGGCCAGCATTTGAGGACTTTGGTATGGGTAAAACGCCCAGCTCCACCTGCAGCCACAAGATAGGCATACAATTACAAATATTTATATTATATTGATGGGAGTCTCATCTTACCAAATAGCGCAGAACAACTTGCGGCGTTGTCTTGTTGTGCTTTTCAGCTATGGCCTTGACTTCGGGCGAGTATAGAAACTCTGGCTTCAGTTCATCGGGTTGCGGCTTTCCCAGTGGCGTGTATGCAGTTAAGGTGACGCCGTGCTCCTTGCAGAAGGCGGTCAATCGCTTCTGATTAATCGCTGGCGAGCACTCCACCTGATTGGTGACCGGTTTTATTTCGCAATTGTTAAGCACACGCAGCAACTGCTCGCTATTGAAATTGGATACTCCAATGCTTCGCACCAGGCCCAGTTTAACCAGCTGCTCCATCGCCTTGTACGTATTCAAATAGTCAACGTCACTCAGCTGAAGCACACCGTTATCATCCTTGGGCATTAGGGTCTCATCGTCGACATACTTGTAGCCCACGGGCATATGCATCAAATACAAATCAATATAGTCCAAGCCAAAATTGGCAAGTTGTTTGCGGCAAGCAGTCTCCACATGCTTGGGATCATGATGTATGTTCCACAGCTACAATAAAATAACTATTAATATAAAATGATAAAAGTGCTATATATTTAGATCCCACCTTTGTAACTAGGAAAATATCTTCACGCTTTACGACACCCTCGGCAATCTTATCTCGAATAGCTTTGCCGACCTCAGATTCGTTTTGATAGAAATAGGCGGTGTCAATATGCCGGTATCCAATATCAATGGCATGCTTTATAGCAATTTCCCCTTCGTTGTCCTTCGACTGCAAATAAACAATGAGAAATTATTGCAAATAATAAAAGTAACTATTTAGTATGTTCAATAAGAAATTACATTATATGTGCCCAATCCGAGAATTGGCATTTCATAGCCATTGCTAAGTTTAACAGTGGGTGCAAGCTTCATAGCCGATTAATTAATATTGGTGAATTAGAAAAACTACAAATGTCGTTGCTTAGTAAATTCTCAAGTTAACCACTCCCAGCCGGTACACAATCTCTCTCGAAAATCATGTGCTTCTTGAGAAAAAAATACCATGTACATTTGCAAACTCTTCTTTTCTTTTGTATCGATTACATTTTTAAGTAATCGATCATTTCGTAATGCCACTAAGCAGACAACCCCTGTGTAATGCAAAAATAACAAGTGCATGGTCTTAACTGAAAGCTTTTATGGAATAATATAATATAATCAGTGAAAATAGCATAGCTGCAATCTATTTAATGTTAAAATAAACACTATCTAGGGTCTCATGCTTTAAAATTCAATGGTAAATGGAAAGAACTTGTGTCCCTTGATTTAGATTTAGAAAAATGTAACTCCTAAGGTACTGAAGTTGGCTGAGCACACACTTCTCTCTCAACTAACAGTTGAAGATATTAACATTTCAGTTATGCGGCCAGTATTAGTCGACTTCGGTAGTGGCGAAATAAAAACCGTCTCCACTTTCTCTATTCCTTATTTGTTTTATATGAACTAGATATATTTTGATATACTGAAACTTAAAATTTTAAATTTAACTGTTGTTTAAGAAATAAAATAACTAACAAGTAACTACAACCACAGACCACCACCGTTGTCTCTCTAAATTCCGTGACACACTGTGACATTCTGGTCACGGTATATCGATTGCATTTTTAAATATCGATAATTTATGATAGATTTGTAATGCGGGAATATACCTATGCTTATTTGTGATTTGTTGTCATCGAGGACTGCAAGCTATTTTCATAAACTAGAATTTATTGTTATCATGGAGGAGAATGCAGATATAACACCAGATGTGGAATCCTTCAATGGCTATGGATTCAACAACTATACAGCCGCCGAAGCATTCATTCAAGGATTGTCAGGAATGGTGAACCAGGGCGATGTCGAGACAATGATACGTGCCCAAAAGCAAATGCAAGTGAATTGTTTACGGCAACTAATAAATAATACAAATATTAATAACCCTTTATTTTAGGCTACAGCGGTTTGAGAAGACTAACGAGATGTTGCTCAACTGCAACGCATTGTCGCAGAGCCGTTTAAAAAGTGCCAATGAGGATTTCAAGCGACACGTTAAACTGCTGACTGAGATGAAGAAAGATCTGGATTACATATTTCGCAAAGTGCGCATCATAAAACAGAAACTGCAACAGCAATATCCAGCCATATATGCGGAAGTGCAGCCACAACGCAGTAGCTTGGCTGAAGAGGCCGAAGATGAAACGGAAAGCACAAAATCAACCAACAAACCCGTTGGCGAAGCCGAATTGAAGCCAACTGTGGAGCAGGCGCCCAAGAAGAGTGAGGCGACAATTGAGTATGTGCAAATGCAGGAGGCCATCGACAATGGCATCGTTGAGATCGAAAATGAGCTGATTAAGCGTGTATGTTCCGTGGAGACAGCGAATCCCAATGATTCATCCGATTGTACGTCAGAAGACACTGGTTAAAGATTAACTTATAGCTTAGACGTATTTAATATAAATCCTATAAATTTATTTATATTGTACAATATTATTTAAAAACCTTGATTCATCCGATTGTACGTGTGAGGACACTGGTTAAAGATTAACTTATAATTTAGTCGTATAAATTTATTTATTTTTTATTGCATATTATATTTAAATACCTAGCTGAACATTATGCATAAGCGTTAGGTTAGAAAATAATTTGGTACTTGTATTGCTTGGGTACCTTTGAGATTATCACGCGTCCGTCATAGCTTAACGATGCAAAAATCCAAGGATCCACATTACTCCACTCGGCACAGTAGACAGAGTCCTCATGCTGATCGAAGGTCTGCAACAGGCCATCCGACAACACCTTATGCCGTTCCTGTGAAATTCCCTCGCCCGTTTCAGTTGCCTGCGTCTCGGAACTAACCGATCCGGCACAGGTCAGCAGCACCTTACAATCACTTGAACTGGACAAGAGTAGCTGATCGTGGAATGTGTTAAAGCGCACAGACCACACCCAGTGGGAATGATCGCTGCGCTCAAAGACGGGAGCTTTGACCATGCGACAATCCCACACTTTGAGGCAACCATCATCGCCACCAGTGACCAAATGACACTGTTTATTCGGATTACAGTCCAGGTCGCGCACAAACTGACCATGTGCATCCTCGATGCACCAAGCGCAATGTTGAGTGTCGCGTACATCATATGCTCGCACACTGGCATCGTGCAGTGCCAGAAACTGATGACCCTGATGATGATGCGACCATTTGCCATTGCTAAATGGCGATAGATGCTTCGACCCACTGCTACTGCTGCTGCCACTGCCACTACTGCTGACTTCGGCAACGACCCGAGTGGATGCCTCGGCACGTTGCATGACGGCCAATTTGTTGCCCACAACGCAGGCCAAGGTCTGCTCTTGGCTGGGATGAAATTCCACTGTTTTGACGCGTTCACCCAATTCGGCAGTGTCCAGCACCTCGACCTGTGCCCAAGGTATATATTCGCTTTTAATTGGTTCGCTGGCGGAGGCATTTGCATCTTCGACTGGCAGCGTCAATAATGCTGACTGGGAGAGCACCTGTGCTCCCTTTTGTACATTATACACAGATGCCAGCAAACGGGCATCGTGGGGACAACTATTCAGCTTCCACACTTCACCGAGTGCGTGCTCAAAGATCTACGGAAGGAGATGAGATAAATAAATATATTTACATAAACAGCTTTGAGTTCACCTTGGACTGAATAGTTCCCTGTTCCTCATCGTATTGCAGCAGGTGCAACTGATTTGTTGGCTTCAACGAGTTTGTGGCTATAAAAAAGCAAACATCATTGCCCTCACCATATTGAGGTGTAAGAGCTCGCGCCTGCAGCTCCAAGCCATAAATTAAGTTACTTTCTTCCATTTTAGGTACAGCAATTTAAATCACAAAGGAGTTTTATTTTAAAACCTCCTTCACATTTGCAGACCAATAGACCTTATGAAAAACAGATCATTTAAAATTAGCAATCAGATCTGATGAAAGACAAATTAAGAATAATTTGCAGATCAATCGCTTAACAAATATTAAAAAGACGGCAAGTCTTATCCCAATTCAAAATTAATAAATAAATTAAACCTTTGTTTACCAATTTAAGTCAAAACAATATAGTCAATTTTTATTAGAGACGAACGCCAGGTTGCGATATATCGTAGTAATCGGTTGATTAAATAAATCAGAGATAAAAACTCACCCAATCGAAGCTTGATAAGAAAATACAGAAAAATATATTACTAAAAATGGCGCAATTTATTTGAGATACCAAGCAAAGGCAATTTTTTAATTATTTATATAGCTCTATTAAATGTAACTCGTTTGTGGTTATTAGTTACTTTTTAAGTGACTTAAAATACAACCCTGTGCACGCTGAAATCAACACTGGGTTGTCTCCATCCATTTTGTTTTAGTGAAAAAAGATTGTCAAAGTAACAGACGCATATTAAACAAAATTAACATTGCTGTGTAATTAGGGAGACTCTTAGCATATTCCATACATACACAACCGAAACCTAAATTTAACGAGTGCAAAGCAATGGCACAAAACATCAGCCCGGAACAGAGTGGTGCTGGTGGCAGTAGCAAACACAACGATGACTCGCTGCCAGTCAAAGACAATCATGCTGTGAGCAAAAGGTAAGGCGCCAAATTCTAATACATACACACATTGCTGTCTCTCTATATATTTGTATTTATTAAATGATTTGCAACAATTTGTACAGACTGCATAAGGAACTCATGAATCTAATGATGGCCAACGAGAAGGGCATCTCAGCATTTCCGGACGGCGAGAACATCTTTAAATGGGTCGGGACTATCGCTGGCCCAATAAACACCGTGTACGCAAGTCAAACATATCGTTTGTCTCTGGACTTTCCCAATTCGTATCCGTATGCGGCGCCAGTGGTTAAATTTTTGACACCATGCTTTCATCCCAACGTCGATCTGCAGGGCGCCATCTGTCTCGACATCCTCAAAGATAAGTGGTCGGCGCTGTACGATGTACGCACCATATTGTTGTCCATACAATCGCTGCTGGGCGAACCAAACAATGAGAGTCCACTGAATGCGCAGGCCGCTATGATGTGGAATGATCAAAATGAGTACAAAAAATATCTAGATTCGTTCTATGAGAAGCACAAGGATACCTAAAATACCAATTACTACTACCAATACCAATACCAAAAAAATGGAAAAAAAAACATTGAGTAAACAACAACAAGAACAACAACTGGTAGCGACACTTATCCATTTCTCATTCTCATTCTATGCTCATATTGCGGCGTATTTATTTACATTTGTTTTTTGTGCGTGTTGCATGGTGCAAAAGCGGAACAACTATTTAGAAAAATAAAACACCAACAGCACTCATCTCATCTCATCTCACCCACTCTAAATATTAGTTGATGCACATTTTCAATTTATTTGATTGATTGGATTTTAGAGCGAAATAACTATTTGCAGCAAATTAATTATATGTAACGATTTATAAAGATCGATTGGTATATGTGTGTAAGTCATTTTCAAAAACGTCTGTTTCTTTAAACTTAAGCATGAGAACCTTAGTTAATTGTTTTTTTTTCTCTCTTTTTATATATATATATATACACAAATGATTTTTGAAAGTATGTAAGCGGGCTGCTGCCATAAACAACTTGTACTGATTTCAAAACAATTGTGCAGGCCCGGCGGCCATCATGTGAATGTTAGCTAATTTTATATAGTAACCTACCCGGATTTAATAACAACTCAACTCACATATATATATGTATTTAATTTTAATAATGCAGCAGGTTTGTCGGCTACATCCTCCATAAATGTAACAAAACAACATTTTTAGTATTCCAAAAGATTGTACTTTTTAAATTTGAATTAAGTTGCGTTAGCTTGAAAGAGTAATTGAAATTACATATAATATACATATATATATATATATAAATAAACGCGAATAATTGATCAGTTCTAATTATGAATGCAACCTAATATTGTCTTAAGGATTTCTTGTCGATCTCATGTGTTTCTTCATGTGAACGGACAACGCTAGCCGAGATCCAAAAATGCGCACACAGCGCTTGCAATGCCAAAGTTGATTGCTGTTGCTGTGGCGCCGCAGGAAATGATCGTTCAGATTTTGTTTGGTATAGAAACGCATGCCGCAAAAGTTGCATGCAAAAGTGCATTCGTTCTTGTTTCGGTGCACCCATTGGTGGCGTGTCAGGTGTGCCCTTCGTCCATAGCACTTGCCACACTTTTCGCATATGTGTTGCGAGCTGCTCGGCTCGGCATCCTTCGGCTGCTGGGCGTGCTGACGCCTCACGTGATAATTGAGACTGCTGAGCGCACTGTAAACCTTGTTACAATTGGGTTCGGTACAGGTAAATGTGGATCTGTTGTTCTGGTGCACCTCACGCAAATGGGCCTCCAGCAAATTTGCTCGTGAATAAGATTTTTCACATTTGTCGACTGTGCATTTGTAGGGCTGTTTCCCTTGGTGGATCTGCATATGGGCCTCGTACACAGACATCTTATAGAATCCCCTGCTGCAAATGTTGCACTCAATCTTGTGTCGCAGGCCGCAAGGACGCTTCAGAATGTGAAGAGGTGTGGAAACTTTGGCTGTCCTTTCCTTCCCCAGCTTTTGTTTGGCAGCATCATCTTCGATTATGTAGACCTCTTCCTATGCAAAAGGAAATAAAATTACAAAAGTGTGTAAATAAATGGTTGTAACTGAAGTATTTTATCAGCGATTGTTTTATCGGAAAAATGTATTTTCAAGCTTTGATGCAAAATTAATATATATTCAAAAAAAACTGCACAATATTGAAAATAATTCGTAGATCGTGAAGATGGTGAAGATATTGCAGTACAAAATTTCCAGAAATTCGAAATCTATAAATCAGTATAGCCTTGCATACTTTTGTGAAATAAAAAATTAAAATCAAAACAAGCCTTTAAATTTCTACAATTCAAAAGTAAAAGTAAAATGTTTTTGTTTGCCAACACTGGCTACAAATGACAATATTTTTTTGCAAAACCCGCTGCGAAAGCTACTTCAAAAAAAGCTGCTGCATATGAAAAACGCTGTCATCCCAACCAATTGTTTATGTTCAGTTCCATATAACACAGCTAAATATCTAAGCATATAAATATTTACATTTGTATTAGATATATATAAATATATCTCTTATAAACATGTATGTGCCGGTGTCTGGCATTTTATAATGCTGGATGCCGCTTTCTGACGACACAAACAAATACATACATGCGTATTTATAAAAATATATATATATACACACGACACTCATATGAATTTATTAACAGTTATACATTCAAATGTGTTCATTTCAATCAGACAAATGTGATTAGATTATACAGAACTTGCTTACAAACAGACAACACTTGCAATACAACACTTACAATATCTTCCATTGAGTCCAGTGCAATAGCTGAAACTGCAGTCATTTGGTTTTTCTCCTGCTTCTTCGCGGTATGTGCGTCAATTTGATCCTTGGCCTTTGCGTTGACTTGGGCCATCAGTTTTTCAAAGTTCCTCAAGGACTCTTCGCACATGCGTTGAAAATCGTAGAATTTCTGCACCAATTGGTAGCAGCACTCGCAAATGCATTTGAGCACAATTTGTGGACTCATCTCCTCGTCGAGGGGTGCACCCAAAAATCGCAACCCTTCGCTGGCTCCCATGCAACCAATGAATTTCGCTGCCAAATCCTTTTCGCGATACAAATTATATGCGGCATCCTCGGTGCTGAGCAGGACTAAACATGCACGGCACAGCGACATTTTATCAGATGAATGTGTTCTTTGCCTCTCCGTTGTGGAATCGGCAAGCGGCCGCCACGCGCTTCGTTTGCGTTCTGAATTGAACATGGTTGGTTTAAATTTCCCCCGAGCAGAATATGCTGTTATAAATTGACATCAATTGCCCGGAATAACAATAACAATAATTTTACGTATGTGTGGGTGTGTGAATGCCTGTGTGTGTGCAGGCAGGCAAGAGCTCCCAAACATTGTTGAGACTCTCTCTGGATATTAAAAGCTTAGATGCTGCCTGCTCTCTCCAGCTAAAAGAACTGTTATGCCTGGCGCACAGGGTGACACCGTAAAGCTTTGACAGTCTTTCAAATTCGGCGCACTTTTCAAGTATATAAATGCAAAATGCTTTTATTCGCACAAAAAATAATATATATAAAAGTATAAAAAATTACATGTATGATTTAAATTTAAATAACTCTGTGCTAGACACTCTATATACATATGTTTGCACATATGTTTACGCTCACACAGTTTAATTAAAATAGAGATTCATAAGTGAACATAAATTATACACTGTCCGTTGTGGTTATGGAACCAAGCGTTATGGACGTTGCCACCGACGATATTGTTTCCATGGACACATTAAGCTGCTTCTTGAATGCGCGCAATGCATCTAGATGATAGATCTGCTGAACGCCCGCCTGCTGTTCAATATACAAAGTGTAAATGTTTCGCTCGCCACTCGCAGTCAGCAAAGTGGGCATATAATGGGGCAAGTAAAGACGCTGCATATCCGGAGATTCACTGCTCTCCGAGTTAACGCCAGTCGCCAGCTCTTTGCTATAGGACCGATGCACTCGCATGATTTGCACGTACTGATAGTGCGAAACGTAGAGGAAGGGCTCCCGGTAAATGAAACCCGTTGGCGCATAAACCCAATTCAGATCATAGGGACGCGAGCGGCAGCCAAACTCATCGACAAATATGCCGCACTCGGCAAAGCAGAGCAGGATCTCCTGCCGCGAGATGCGCACGGCTGTAAATGGCTGACAGTTGGCCGTGTGCTGTAGCGTCTTATCGGCCAGGTCGACAAATTCCTCAGCCGCATAGTTGTCCAGATCGATCTCGTAGAACTTGTCGGAGCTGACAATTGCCGAGTGGCGGGTGTAGAAGATCGATGTCACCGGCGTCGCCGTATCCAGAGCACGCAATGGCTTAAATTTGTGCAGTTTCAGATCGTACTTTAGGATGACAATGCGTGTCGATGTAGCCGCAATGGCCACCGAGTCGAGAGCATTCTCGGATTCATTGGATATCTGAACAAGTTTCCATTTTTCGCCCACGGAACGATTGGCAAACGGCAACTCTATTACGGATGTCTCCAACGTGGGCTTCTGGCAGGGAATGGCGCTCTGGCAACGCGTCTCCAGCTGACGATAGTCGCACTGGTAGAGCTTCTCACCATTGGCGCCCACCATGATGGCCTTGGCCAGGCGTGTCGATATCGACACATAGCTAACGGACTCAATGCCAGCAATGTGCAGCAATCGTTGGGTGTTCACATTGAAGGCAAACAATCCGCTATTGCAGCCAAATAAGAGAATCTTTCGCTCGACTATCTCGACGGCGCAATTGATTTCGATCGCATCCTGCTGTGCTCCATTGTAGTCCATTGTGCCGACGTATTCATTCGTATAACTCTCTACGCTCTCCAAGGTGTCTAGGCCCGACTCTGACTGGGGCTGTTCGCTGAGCTCAACGGAGGATGGAGAGTTTGTTGTTTTGGTGCCACAACTGCCTGTCACATTGGATCGGCATTTGCGATGCGACACCTCTTTGCACTCCTTGCAGCGCCAGTAAGGTGATCCAGCCACAATTAGCTGCTCACAGGCCAGACACTTGGCTGCGTCCACCTTCGACTCCTGCAGTGCCAACTCAAAACGATGATGCACCATTTCATCCACACTCTGCTTTTGTGGTGATTTTATTTTGGGCTTGGCATCTGTTTGACTCGCTGAACGCTTCACTGCCGCCGTTGGCTGCTTGCGTGGAGAGCTTGGGAATGCAGCGATGGTAACTGGTCGCACTTTGGACTCATCTGCATTGCTATTTAGGGCACTGGACTTGCGGGGTGAACGCAATGTTGCAGTTCCTAGAAGAGATGTGTATTTTATTGAATGGGTAAACCATTAGGTAAGTGACTGCTCACCATTTAATTGGTCCAATTGTTCCTGCAACATCTTGGCATGCTTTTGCTCTCGACGCAGTTCTTCTTTGAGAGCACGGTACAGTATTGAGGACTCCACATCGTTGGGCGATATATTCTCCTTAACATTGCTGCTGTGAGAGCCAAAGATTTTGTCTGCTAACGTTTTCTTCTTCTTGGCCGACAAATCTTCCACTTTGAGCTGCAATTTGTTTGTTAACCATAAATCATTCAAACACACAAAAATCATTCAGTTGAATTACCTGTAAATAATCGATGAGTTTCTTGTGCTGGGCCAAAGTGGCCAATGCTTTGATGTCTCGCTGCACGTAGAACTGCTCCTTTTCGGTGAGTGTGTTCTGCAGCTCATCGATTTCGGTGTGGAGGCCACTTTGGACTGCCTGCAGATGCTTAACTTCTGCCTGCAAGTGCAGCACCTCCTCCTTGCTGTGGAACAGGTCACTCAGAATGCGTGCATTCTCCTCCTTTAGGCCGAACAGCTCCTGCTTGTAATCAGCGTTCTGCACCTGGCAATTGGCACTTTGCACATCCAACTGATCGGCACGCTCCTGGACGCCGAACAGTGCGTTCGTTTGTTCGACCAGCTGACCCTGCTGGGCAATCAGTTTCATTTGCAACTGTTTTAAGTTCTCCTTCAGCTCGTCAAGTTCCACGCTGAGCAACTGGGCACGTTGTTCGGCCTGCCGCTTGCCGGACTCCTGTACATTGAGATCCTTGCGCAAATCGGTCAGTTGATCGTTACGTTCGCGCAACTTTATGTGGCAGGCGTCGAGTTGAGTCTGCTGTTTCTTGTTGCGCTGCTGCTCCGACTCCAGCATGGCCTCCACCTCCGTGAGCTGGTTGTCGGTTATGCTGCATGCGTATTTCAAACGCTGGAAATTATCATTGAGCTGTTTGAGCTCCGCCTGCAATGTCTGATTGGCTTCGCCAGCTGCGGCATTGCGTTCGCGCTCCTCTTGCAGCTCCCGCTGCAGACGCTTCTGCTCGAGCCCGAGGCCATCGCAACGCAGCTGCGTCTGATGCAACTTCTGGCGCACCTCTCTGGCCTGCTGCTCCAGCCGGTGCACATTGGCCAGATGCTCGATTATCTCGGACTTGCATTTCATGCGCTCCTCCTCGGCTTTCTCCCACATGCGATGCTCCTTGAGCACATCACGTTTGCTGGCTGCCAACTCCGTCTTTAGCTCATCAACGCGTGCCTCACGTTGATGGAGTTCGTCCTGTGCTGATTTCAGCGCTCGTTGCGCCTCATCACGTTCATTGTGCGCTTTCTTAACGCGATCCTCTGTCAATTCCATGCGTCTCGCCAACAACTTCTTCTCGGCGAGCGCCTCCTCCAGTTGCTTCTCCACCTTCCAGAGCGATAGATTGGCCGTACGTGCTGCCTGCCGCTCCACAATCATTTGTTCGCGCACTGCGACCAATTTGTCCTCCAGTTTCTCGTTCTGACGCTCGAGCATGTCGCCCACAGCACTCTGGGCTGTTTGGCCCGAGTGCTTCTTCTTCCTCGGTGAGAGACTCTGCTCGTTGAAACGTTCGAGCATCTTCTCCAGCTTTGTGACCAGCTCCTGCAGCTGATCGGCGCGCGTCTTCTGCACACATTCGCTCTCCCGGGCGGCCACCAAATCGGCACGCAACTGATCTTCAATGTCATGCAGCTCTGTCAGTGAACCGGGCGCCGTTTCATATGGTGAATCCTGAGTTGCCAGCGATGATTCCGCTATATTGCATCGGCACTCGGCAAGCTGCATAAGGTAGAAAATCAATCAAATAGTCATTTAAGGGTGACTATTTTTCTGAGTGTAGATATTTAATATATAGTTCATACCTGTAAGTCGCGCTCCAAACGCTGGCACTCCGCTTGTGCCTCCGTGCATTCATTTTTCATAAGATTCATCTGTGTTTCTAGAGAGGATTTAGCTGCACGCAACTCATTGTTAGCGGTTATCTCGCAATTGAGACGCTGCAACATATCCTCAATGCTTCGCTCGGTGGCATGTTTGGCCTCCTGCGTTGACTTACGCGAACAGTTGGACTCGTCCAGCTCGGTACGCATTTTGTTCAGCTCCCGGTTCATATAACTGTGCGTTTCCTGCGATTCGCGTTGCTTTTGACGCAGCTCCGACAGCTGTTGCTCATACGACTCAGTTAGCTGTTTCCGTTGCTTCTCATAGTTTGAGTCGGCCTTGGTGCTCTGCTCCTTCAATTGCTTTAACATATCCTTGTAGTTCGACAGCTTGTCGCTGAGATGCTTGCATTCGTCATTCTTTGCCTGAAACTCCAAATCGCGCGCCTCGAACTTGCTAATGGTGCAAGCCAGCTCCTGTTTCTTCTCCGCCAGCTGCTTCTCGTATTTCTGCTCCGATGCGATCTTTGCCTCCTCGTACTTTTGTCGATTCAGTCGCAAAAGATCGGTGATTGTCGACTCTTTTTTCGACCACATTTCCTCGTCAATTTTGGCCGAACTCTGCAGGGTTTTGATTTGAGTCTTACAGGTGGCCAGCTCCATTGTCTTGTCTTTGATAATGTCCTGTAGCTTTTTAATTTCCGCCTTGGCCTCGAGCAGCACCTGCGATTTGCCATCGGTCTGCTTAAGAGTTTGCTGGGCCCTCACCAGATCCTGTTTCAGCACTGAAATCTCGGTTTCACGCGATTTTAGCATTTGCTGCAGGCTCCTCATCTTCTCCTGAAGTTTGGCATTGCGTGCCGTGTCTGAAATATCCTTATAATCATTTTCCAGATGCACGAAACTGTACCCAATAAAAGGTAGATCCTTGCCACTGAAATCATTCGATTTCATGTTCGTTGTTAATGACTTCTTGGCCTGCACTTCTCTCCGCGCCTTGTGCCGTATTCCGTCCTCAAAGTTGGAGATGTCGTCATCAGACTTGATCGTCGGTATTATGGGCGGCACCTGCGATCGAACTGTGCTCCACTGGATGTTCTCAAAGAATGGATGTTTTACAATTTGATCATAGGAAAGTCGATTCGTTGGATTCGTGACCAGCGAAACGATGAGATGCTTTAAGTTGCTGGATATTTTCAAATCACTGGGAAAGCTAATTATTTTTTTCAAACGGCTATCCTCACAGTGGGAGAGTATCTTGGAGTACGTCTCGTGCACATTATCCTCATGGAATGGCGTAATCTCACATATTAGCTCGTAGCCTATAATGCCCATGGACCAGTAATCGCAGCTGACCTGATTAACAAAAATTAAAGTAGTTAGATCAGATTAAAAGCAATAATATATATATATATATATATAAACAATACTCGCAAATGAAAAAAAGAAAATCTGTTTTCTTATTCTTATATACATTTCTGGGAAAAACCGTAATACATAAAGATTAAAGAGAATACATGTTTCTGCTGCATAGTAAAATTCATTTGTCAGTTGCATATTTTATGGAGCTGTTAAAAATTCATTTGGATCATACAATCATACTCACGTCATGCATTGATTTTGATAGCTTATAGGTTGATATGGTTTGCAGTAGCTCTGGGGCAATGTAGTCGGGAGTGCCAACAGGCGAAAGACTGAGAACATGACCATCACGATCCAGGGCAGCGGCATTACCAAAGTCAGCCAACTTGATGTGACCAAAGCGATCGATTAGAATATTTTCGGGCTTAATGTCGCGATGCACATAGCCCATCACGTGGAGTGTGTGGAGAGCCAACGTCAACTCTGCCAAATAGAAGCGAGCCAAGTCTTCGTCGAAGGGCCCGTGACGAGACATTAAACTGAGCAGATCGCCACCAGGCAGATACTCCATGATCAAGTACAGGTTGTCGTTGTCCTGCGAATAAAATAATGTTTCATATTCAACATTAAAAATACTATATTATGGCGGCTTATAGCTTGAACACACCTGAAAGGCGTATTGCAAATTGGTCAACCACTCAGATTTGCGCTGTGACATAATGTCGCGTTCCACTTGCGATGTGGTTACCATCGATTTCTTGATCTTCTTCATGGCGTAGACATCAGATGTTTGGCGCTCAAGCACCAAATGAACATTGCCAAAATAGCCCTTGCCAATGAGGGCCTTGATCACAAAATCATCAGCATTGACGCGCAGCTGACGAGTCTCTTCGACAATGGGACGAACTGGAGATGAAGTATTATGTATTGGAATGCACAGTATTATTTTAAATGGAAATCGCTTACATTTATTGACAAATTCGGCTATGTTGCGATCGCGTTTCTTCAGCGTCTCCTTGTCGCACTCATTGTAGAGCAGGCAGAACGCGTCCAACAAACCCTCTCGGCAAATGGCCTCGGCGACAGCTGCACTTGTGGTGTTATTCACCGGAATAATGCTGCGTCTTGATGCACTCGATGATGTTGGCTTCTGCACGGCGCCAACTCCATTGCCTAGTATTAGATTGTTGAGACGCGTTGTACGCACACTGATTGGATCGCGCTGTGGTGGCATATTGTTTTCTTTTATTCAATTAAACAATTTTAATTTACAACTACATATAAATATAAATGAGTTTATTGGGCAGATGCCTTTGACGAAACACAAGCGACGCCCAGCTAAAAATCGAACGTTTTGAATGTTAAACGCGGTGAGAAATGCAGAGTTGCATTCAGCAGATGTGCCAGTGTTGTCGTCGCTATAATATTATGCCCTATTTGCAGCTTGAATAAAGATATCAAATACAAATAAATATCATTATTTTTCTGTGTGTTAATAGCGTAATCGCATGTTAAACTAAAAATATATTTTAATTCATTTGAGGAGCCATTTTTGATAATGCAGGGACTGTTGAGGAAGTTTTCCAACACTATCGTACATAGCGAGTGCCGTGGCTCGTTCGATTATCTTCCACTTTCGACGGGTAGGTTTTTGCAGACGGAAGGTGAAAAATTTTTCCACATTACGAATTGCGAAAATTGTACTTTTCAAATAGTTTTTTCCTATTTAATTTGATTGATTTTTTAAATTGTGCTCCATTCTGATCGTTATAAAATATCTGCAATTTAGAAGATCAAAAGTTGAAAACATTTGCCCTGGAAGCAAAAAGCTATTGCGTGCTTGTCTTCGCTTGTCAACGTCGAAAGGTTGAAACTGCAGCACATCAAGCAGCAGCAGGCAACACTCGCTCGGGGAAACGGGGCAACGTCGCGCTCGCTAATAATTGTGTTTGCTTTACTCTTGGGTTATTTTTTTATTCTTCGACGATTGTGTCGGCCGTAAGCAGAAACATTTCTTAATAAAACAAAAAAAACTTGGAATCGAAACGAAGCCAACATGAGTGCTGGACTGCCGGAGTTGGGCTCGAAGATCAGCCTGATTTCGAAAGCTGACATTCGATATGAAGGCCGCTTGTATACGGTAGACCCGCAAGAGTGTACAATTGCTCTATCGAGTGGTAAGTAATATCCCAAAATGTATATATATATATGTGTACATATTCATTTTGCATCCATGTTAATTTACTTGAATACATGTGCACACATTTGCATGCCATGAAGTGTAAGGTACAAAGCGTAATGTAAAACTAAAACGGTACAATGCAAAGGCGTGTGTGCTAAAAAGAAAATGGTTTCTTTCGAAATTTTTTGTTCACGTTTTTTTTTTTGGTTGCTTCAGTTAGTTTTTACAGTAATATTTGCTCCTCATCGCGCAAAGAGCGTGTGCAGAGCAGCGACACACTCGACTCGGCGGCGGTAACCAATTTCGCTCTCATTCTCCCGCTCCCTCTCTCTCTCTGTTTCGGTGCGCTATCCCTCTCTCTTATGCTTTTTGTTTGTCATGTTGTCGAAGCTCAGATGCTGGCTGTCGGCACAGATAGAGAGCTTCGGATTGTACAGTGTTGCTTTTGCTTTGCATCCCCATCCGCAAAATTACGTACATACATGTATGCGTGTGCACATATATATGCATGTGTAAGTCTTATGTATGTGTATATGCTTTTACATCAAAATAAGTACGTATGAATGTATGTGTGTATACACAAAGCTATTTGTGCATGTGGTACACTAAGACAATTTTTGGCGCCATCGCCAATTAACGGATTATCTGCCGCCGCTGCTGAGAGCAATTACCGTTATCAAAAGGACGACGGTAAAAGTGAAAATTTGCCATAAGATGTGTCAAAAATGCAATTTAATAAATTGTAATAGTATAGTATATTAGTACATTGAGTGTATATATACATAAATATTTAAATAAATATAATTTATGTACATACGTATAATAATCATAAGCAGCATTTTTTGCACTTTTCATAAACATTTGCATACATATTGAGGTTAAATAGAAAATAATAAATATAAATACAATTTTTCTTTAATATTTTCTTTGATGTTTATGTATTTTTTTTTTAATTAGTGCGCTCATTTGGAACCGAGGATCGAGACACACAGTTCCAAATAGCGCCGCAGTCGCAGATCTACGATTACATCTTGTTTCGCGGCTCGGATATTAAAGACATTCGCGTCGTCAACAATCATAATCTGCCGCATCACAATGATCCGGCCATTATGCAAGCCCAGTTGCAGAATGGTCCTCAGGTGATGCCTCAGCATTTCCCGATGAATGCACCAACACCACAGCAGCAACAACAGCAGCAGCAACAACAACAACAGCAGCAGCCGCCCCAGCATACTGGTGGTCCATCGATGGGTGGAGCCGGAACACCTGGTGGTGTAGGTGGTTATGGCAACGGCAATCCATTTGGTGCCTTGGGTGCACCCAGTCTGGGACCAGGTTCATTGGCACCGGGTAGCGGAGCACCGGGCAGCGGAGCACCAGGTCCCTTCATGAACATTGGTGGTAATCAGCAGCAGCAACAGAAGCCTCAGCAGCAGCCAAAACCAAGTAAGAGAATTACATATTTCGTTAATTTATTTGTTGATCACACTACGATAAAAAACACAAAATACCAATAATACAAAATATATTTGTGTACTTTTTCTCCACGTCTCTCTATATGCATAGTTTCCGTTTTAGATATGCTTGCGAGCGCTTCACGTTCAACAACGCCTATTAGCCTCATAATCAGTCCCACTGCCGATCTGACCCAGCAACAGCAGCAGCAACAATTACATCAACAAAATTCTATACAAGCTCTTGGCGGTGGCAATGCGCGCGATGCCGGACATAAGCGGCAAAACCACCAACAGCAGCAGCAACAGCAGCATCAGCAAAGATCTGGACCCAACAATATGTCGCAACAGCATCAAAGGAACAACCCTAATAACGACTTTTACAATCATACACACCCCAACCAGCAGCAGCAGCAGCGCGATCGTCGCGACTCTGGCCGTCAAATGGATAATAATAACTTTAACAATTATAACAATAACCAACGTAATAATCGTGGTGCTGTCGGCGCTGGACAAATGCAGCAACGTGCCGTAGGCGGGGGAGGAGGTGGAAATAATGCATGGAATATGCATCGCGGTGGTCCACAGAATTCCAATAATATGATGATGCGCGGCAATCGCGGAATGGGAGCACGTGGCCCAATGCGACCAAATCAGGTAAAAATGCATTACAAAATTAATACAACAAGCAAAAGCAAGGTCATTTGAAATGCATTCAGACATTTTCGACCTTGCAATCAGCAGTTTGTATTTAAGTTAAAATGTATACTTACTTTCAATTGGAATTTTAGCAGGGCTATCGTCCACAATCGGCAAATCAAAATAAGCCTCGCAACAAGATCAAATTTGAGGGTGATTTCGATTTCGAGCAGGCCAACAATAAATTTGAGGAGCTGCGCACCCAACTGACGAAACTCAAGGTGGGCGATGAACCCAACACCAAAACCACAGCACCAACAACAGCAACACCAGCCACAACAACAACAACAACAACTAG
This sequence comes from Drosophila paracracens, assembly GCA_035044025.1. NCBI lineage: Eukaryota > Metazoa > Arthropoda > Insecta > Diptera > Drosophilidae > Drosophila > Drosophila paracracens. The sequence continues at coordinate 4,057,447 of JAWNMN010000192.1, read as the reverse complement.
TTCTACCACTACCGAGCAGGTATTTGTTTTATTTTCTTTTTCTTTGTTACTTATGCTTGATTTTAGATCGATCTTTCAAGAGTTCACTTTATATATAATTTAACACTAATCAAAAAATACAACACAATTAAAACATGCAACACAATCCACTTAAACATATAGTAGAAAGTATTCAATGGTTAGCTAACTAGTCTTTTTAACTTTGCACAGTTGAATGGCGAGACCGATAAGAAGGATGATTCTGGCAATGAGACCGGCGCTGGCGAGCATGAGCCCGAGGAGGATGATGTTCATGTTGGCTACGATAAGACCAAATCATTCTTTGACAACATCTCGTGCGAGGCTGCCCAGGATCGCAGTAAGAACAAGAAGAATGACTGGCGTCAGGAGCGCAAATTGAATACGGAGACATTCGGTGTCTCATCCACTCGACGTGGCAGGTGAGCAGCAGCCAACTGCATTCCACTTGCAACTCCTCGCAAATATATATATCTATATATATATATACTCTTTAGCTACCGAGGGCGCAACCATTACAACCATTACAACAATGGCAACACGATGGGCGGCGGTGCTGGTAATGGCATGATTTCGGGCTACGGCGGCGCTCCCGGCTACAATCGCAACAATTATCGCATGGGCGGCGGCGGCGGCACCTATCGCAATCGCAGCAACAATCGAAACAATAACCGCGGCGGTCCCAACAATATGACCAATGGAAATGGCAATGGTGGCAGCACAGCCGCTGCACTGAAAGCAGCCAACAATGCTGCAGGAGCAGCTACTACGGGCAACAATTCGTCGGACAACACGGCATCAACCAATGTCCCAACAACAAAGACGGCCACGTCTGCGCTGGCAGAGCAGCAGACGCAACAGGTGGCGGCAGTTTGTAAGTTAATCAATTACATTTTGAAATTTATCATTTATTTATTTATTGTAAATTTCGTTGCAGCTCAATAATGTCGCATAAGTGGAGGAGGAGTTCCCTTGCCGCCTTACTTTAAAAAACCGAAAATAAAACAGTCCTACTCATCACTACCACTACAAAAGCTAGTTACCCGAAAGCAACCGAATCAAGCGACACATCGACGACAAACAAGGCTCTTATCATCAATATCAATGGAATCGAAATCGAAGAGGAGGAGGAGGAGGAGGATTAGTTATGGATCTAATGATGGCATAAACAAATTAATTGTACAATTTTACTTAGTGTTGTTGAAACGCTCATGACGTCCTGCTGCGCGCACACTTCTGCCCGCCCACCGTGTTGCTTTGCTATCTAATATATGTTCTCTATATGATCATGATCCGAAAGCGTTTGAGAGCAGCGCCATATTAAATAATGAATGATAGGTTTTTCTGTGTAAATGATGGCATGCTAAAAATAACGTAAAGTCGTCTCCAGCGAGGCAGCACACTTGATAAGCAAAAACATAGTGAGATGAACATAACATACACACCTCTACCATATATATTTAGGAATAAATGTGAAGAAAACATTAAACATAAGTCTATGAAAAGTTAAAAAGAAAATAACTCTAGGAGTCGCAAATTATGAAATTAATGGAAAACGAAAGAAACAAAAAAAAAAAAAAGCAAACATTAAATCCATGGAATTCCCAACAAATTAATAAAAACAAAACGCAATTCACATGTTTATATTTTAACAATACAAAAAAAAAAGTCTACAACTATACTTAATGTGGGCGACATACCAACATACAAACATAAATAAATTAATTCAAAGCGTTACTAGCATTTAAACTTTTTTAAGAAATTTTTAATGATGGAGAATTGGAAATACATGCATATATAACAATTAGCAGCAACACAAACAACATACACACAACACCCGTACATACATATATACTGAACACACAAATTGTAAAAACAAAAAGAATAAATTCAAATAATAAATCACCTATCAGCAGTAGTGTGGGCAACAAATAAATTTACTTAAACTGACGTAAAGCAGAAAAAAAAACAAAGCAAAACAATTATATCGTGTCTTTCAGAGATAAGTTCAATTTTTGATAAAGTTTAGTGTCTGTAGCCAAAACTAATAGTTTGTAGTATGCTTTTCATGTGGGAGCTAACATTATGATATTTAAATGTGTGTATTTTGCAACGGCCTTCGCAAATTGCAACAAGACAAATTATTCTAGATTTCCAGGAATGCATGCAAATTACGTGTCTCATTATACAGCACAATTTTAAGTTTAAGTTTATCATCCAATTGTCAGCTACGCAAGATTCCGATATATATATATATCCGATATTTCTTAAAATCAATTATTTTTTAAAGTTAACATTTACTTTAAATTTGTATTGCGAGTATGTAGTTGGAATTGAATCGGAGAAATTACAAGAAAATACTCCACGGATTGTACATCAACAAAAATGTTTATTGTAAATGTTTCATATACATAAGCCATATACTATATTTCATATTAAATTCAGAGCAAAATAACTTATTGAGTTACTTCATGTCACACGGCTCTCCAAGAGAGCACTACGGGTATTCGAATCAAAAATCAACAAATAAAGCAGTTGCGACACGTTACTTTCATAATTGAACAGCACAAATCATGTATGAAAATTGTATTTCACTTATTTATTTATGTATTTAATATGTTGCAATTAAGTAAAGAAGCAACTCAATATTTCCAATACATGCAATGTTCATTGAAGGATCTGCCAAATATTCTGTTTAATGGACCTGCAAACTGATAATACTTTGAAATACGTATCTGAAAAAAATATCGTGTTGGCATTGGTTAAAATTCCGTAAGTGTGAAAATTAATTAAATTAGAATTAAATCAAATTGGCATTTGCAAGTTATTTCCCTTGATGATAAACAGCTCTAACTTCTAACGATTTCAACAAGATGCAAAGATTTTTAATTAAGTGCATATAATAAGCAATTAAATATTTTTTATTCTGCAAATTCGTTTTTTATTATGATTTTAGTTTATTTCTTCTGGGCAAACCCATATTTTTCCATTCATTTTGGTTGGATATAAGTGATAAAACGAAATACATAATTCAAACATTATATTGAAAAGTTGATCGGCATTCCTCTCAGTTATGGGACCAAATTTGACAGCGAATGTCGCGCAACAATGCCGTACGCCGTTATATAATAACATAAATATTTAAATAATTTTGATATAGTTGAATTACTCTATAATAAATAGGGATAGAGTTGTTTCGCATTAGATACCTTACACATTTTAAATTGAGCGTGTATTTTTTTTTGTGAAATTCAGAACCGAGTTTCGCATATCGTTCAGTTTTGCGTGCATACATATATATATAAATGATAAGATATAACAATTTTATTCTCCATCACATCATTTGTCCCACAAGCCCAGTTCACGCATTTTGGTTTGGAAATAACGCTCCAGCGAATTGGCGCAACGATAATACTCCGTGTCGGGTGAATTGTAGAAGCGACAATTACTGAAAATCCGTGCCATATCCGCCATGAACAGGCGGCGTGTCTGATAATAACCCTTCTTCAAGCGCTCGCCCATCGTTTTCAAGTCCATGGGATATTTGATATGATCATAATAGTCGGGCACCTCGTTTGCTGGCACCGGGCGTAAAAATGGCCAGGCCGTGGTATGTTGACGAACCGATTGCAATACGGACGCAAAGGATGTAACAAGTTTTTCCGGATCTGATGACTCTTCCAGGGGACGGGATGCGCGCACTGGACGCATTTGTGGCTTCCAACCGATTTCCCTCAGGCCCGGTATGGACTCAACTGGAATGGAGGGTACACCTTCCTTGAAGCATGTTAAGCCAGGCCTAACTTTCTGGACATCATTGTGACGTTGTGCAATCAGCTCCTTCAGGATTTCACTTTGATGTCGAATCACTGAAAAGTAGGAGTACATCATAAATAATCGGTAAATTCAAATGCGAAACGAATGCAGAGATAAACTCACCGGCTATAAACTGAGTATTCACAATACTTGGATGCAGTTCACAGTGCATCAGGGTGGCGCTATCATACTCCTTGATGTAGCCAGCATAGACGGGTCGTGCCAGTTTGATGTCCTTGGAAAATCCCTGTTTCTTGAAATACCCAATGGCATCACAATCGGCAAACGTAAGCAAATGCTTAATGCCACGCTGAATGCTGTAATCCTTCAAGTGATTCATCAGATGAGTTCCATATCCCTTCACCTGCTCCGCCATTGTCACTGCACAGAAAACGATCTCCGTGAAGCCCTGCGTTGGAAATGGGCGAAAACAAATGCCGCCAATTGGCTGATTCTCCTTGATGAGTGCCAGCGTTTTGTGCTTGGTATCGAAAACCAGCTGACTGATATATTCCCGCGGCATTTCCGGAAGCTGATGCGCAAACACCAACTGTAATCCCAGTAGCCAGAGGATTGTCTGCTTGTCCACGGGCTTTGTCACCGCATTGCCCACCACATGAAACTCGATTGCCCGTTTCTGCTCCTCAGCTTTAACATTCTCATCGCGCGACACATTCACCGGAAATAGAATTTCCGACTTGTTTGTTGTCTTGGACTCGGCGACGGCTTTCATGGCACGTGTTACCACATCGGCTGGCAGATCATCTTGATTTTCAGTGCTGAAAGTAGGGAATTAAATAATAAAAATCTTTCTTTTCAATTTCTTTTAGTAACTCACCTGATGCTGCGTTCGGGTATTTCTTTTTTGATCCTCTTCTGGAGTGGTTCTCCGACGCTGGAGCGTTTACTACTGCTGGCTGCCGACGTGGATGTTGAGCTGGCCGATGTTATTGTTGCTGTCGGTGGCAACTCCTGATGCCGCTTGCGTTGCTGCATGACAAATGAATTGGGTGGCCTGTAATTTGGATCCCAAATGGGTGAATCATCTTTCAGCAGTTCCGAGCGCAGTGCCTCCAAGAACTTTGGCATTTGCGTAATTATCGAACGTTTGTCCTCCGGAAAGCGATCACGTTCCGAAATGCACTTCTTTTTCAGCTGCTGCGACATATACTGAAATACGGTGCGGAGAAGGGTTCGTCCAAAGACCAGCGATGTCTCGAATTGGCGCAGCGAGTTGCAAAAGGCGGGCACATGGCAGAAGACCAGCCAGCGTGTATAGTTAATCTTGTAGGTGGACGCATCCTCATGCGTCAACGTCAAATCACCCCGTCGCGCCGATGGCGACTCAAAATTGTAATGATTGAGGAAATTCAGAAACGTCTTGCCGACTTCTGTCATCGTTTGCAGTTCAGTCGGACTCAAGTGATTGTACTTGTAGAAGACCAAGGATAACACAGCCTTCGTTATGCACGGCGACTCAAACGGGGGATCACCGAGCGGGCCGCGAATTACAGCCTGCGCACGTGTTAGGACGCATTGACGCAGCAATCTAAACAGATACAAATACACCTTCTTTGTGTCATCGTCCTCGACACGCTGCATGGACATAAACAAGTTTTCCATGTCAATGATGGCGCCCAACAGTTCATCCATACTTGTCCGGGAGATGTCAATCAGATGAGCGATGTGCGAACGCAACGGATGGCGACAACTGGCATTGCGACACTCCTCACTTAACTCTGGACAGTACGAGGATTCAACATCGCGATGCCTGTTCTCCTGTGGCGTCTTCCAGCCAGTGCAACGGCAACCCTCCGCTTGGCAAGCAGAGTACATTGAGAGCTTGGCGAATTTCTGTGCCTCAGGCAGATTGAATACTTTCTGCTTTCGCTGCTGGATGCGCTGCAAGCTATTCTGGCGAGTGCCCTCCTGGGCTGGTGGCACACTTGCTCCAGCTGCTGAACCCTGCTGGGACGATGATGATGCTGAGGATGCGGCTGCTGCTGCGGACCCACTCCCAGATTGCTGCTGCTGCTGTTGGGCAGCTGCATTGCCACTATTGCTATTGCTTCCATCGATTGGTTGGCTCTTCAGTGTTATTGCAGGACCACCAGACATGCCTTCGATTTTCCTTTGTTTGCGATATATATTCACTTATTATATATATGCTCAAAATTTCACAATATGAGAAAATGCCAACGAGGGATGGTGAAATAACGCAATAACTGCGACTGCGTACTAAGGGATGGCGAATATCAGTAAAATTCAAAATAAATGTGTCAATGTACTTAAAGCTTCACCGAACACAAAAAACAATTTTAATGAATTAATAATTTTATTTCTTTTCACGACATATAACACCAAACTGGATGACAAATTAGCTTGAAATCAAACTAAGTTCAATGAGCTGATTGATGAATAAGTGATTGTGAATGACACACATAGTAAATGAGCAGCGATTGTATCGTTATCGAACTATCGTTCTCGATTTTAAATCTACAATTTAAGCACAGTCGAAAACAAATGGTTAATATACGCAAAAGTAAATAAATGCTGAATGCTTGTTTGAAATGACAAGCCTTACCTCAGAGGATTTGGAGGATCACCTGGATAATTTTATCATTCGAAAACCGCGGGATCAGGCAAAGGTTTATACAGCAGCACGTAAAGAAACAAAGAATGGCCAAAAGATTTTTGAACACATTCCGCTGCTTGTGGGAGACATTTTGCAATCGTCGCTAGACGCCGACTATAAAGATGTGTTTACGGCTTTCAATCCCGCCACTCTAAACTATCGTAGTTGTCTGGTGTACGGTTATGTTGCAGGCCGGGGGGTTCACAATAAATCCTTTTACAAATACCTCGTTGATGATGGAACTGGCACAATTGAAATCAGCATTTTTACCAAGCCAAAAGAATCGGAAATTATTCGAGGTCTTTACAATGAAGCAAAGAACTTGGTGTGCACCGCTGGATCTGGACAGTACGAGAAGGTATCGGATTGTATGATACGACTGCTAGGCAAGGCCATGGAATATATTGATGGTTCCGTAGTATTACCCGGCAGCAATATTCTGTTATTTGGCCGCCCAAACCGCTTTAGGGATAAAATTAATTTGGAGGTTATCTCATTTGCCGTGGACAATGGACGATCTCGCCAGCTGGAGATCGCATTTAATGACAATTTGATCGACTATTACCAGAGCCATAAGGCCGCATAATTTGTATTTGTATATATATAATTATATATCGAAATTTTAGCTCAATAAAAAATTCAAATTTAAAAATAGATATACAGAATTTATGTGGTTTTTGCTCGAATTGCGGCACGCTTGCCGGTGACAGCTTGGAAACCAGACTTAATGCTAGCCACGGAGCACCGGGAGCCGCAGGATTCACACTGAAGGAAAAACAGACGTGTGTCCTTTTGCAATATGGTCTCCGGCGATCGGCAGGTGTGACAGGTGACATACTCCTTTATATAGCGACGCAGCACGTTCTCGATCTGCTTCGGCTGGAAGCGTCCCTTGATTATCAATTGCTTGTTGCCGTCCATCGAACCGCTGGTGCCCAACTCAGCCAGCAGGAAGTCCAACAGATGTTTGGGCAAACGATGCAGCGTTTTCGCAATATCCATGAAATTGGCAAACGAAGTCTTCTTGGTGCCCACACGCAGCACCTGAGGCGGTCTCATCACAAACTTGGGCTTGCGGCCACCGGCCATATCCGGGTTCTTGTCCAGAATGATTTCAAAGACGCGCTTCAGCAACTCATCGTATGTATAATCACGATCAGAACCCGCCCAGGTTGAGCTGTTGTCTTCGACTGCAACAAAAAAAGTATTTATAAATATATTTCAAATATTTTAAATTTTTATTAGCTTACAGTTTTCTTTGTCTTCGCCTTTGTCTTCATCCATTTTGTCTGCAAACAACTCGTCGAGTTCTTTCTTTTTGCTCTTCTTCTTCTTTTTCGTCATTGAAAAGTCCATGTCCAGATTGATCTCCTCCTCCTCCGGATCATCAGCAATTACAATATCGTCGGCGCCGGCACCTTCGGGCAATGCACCTTCTAATTCATCCAAATTGAAGGGCTTCTTCTTTTTCTTCTTCTTTTTGCCAAAACTTTCCAAATCGAGATTATCATCCAAATCGGCTGCTGTCGCATCTATGGCGCTTTCATCTATAAGATCCTCTTTTTTGGCTACATCATCGAGACCCAAGGCGGCGTCCAAATCGAAAGTGGTCTTCTTCTTCTTCTTCTTTTTCAATAAACTGGGATCGAATCCCTAAAAGGAAACATATGGAAAGCACAAATTGTTGAACACTGTTCGCACTAGAAATACAACTGGGTGGGTGTGTGGGTATATGACTGGTGAATGGAGCCTCATTTGTACAACATAACCTCACACATTGGAATTCACAATGTACTCATCTTCTGAATGCAAATGCGACTAACACTTGCATTGCAACACCTGTTTTAACACTTACGTCTTCACCTTCCATATTAGATTATTATTTTTTATTGAATGAAGAAAGAGTTGGAATTTTCAGTTGTTTTATAGAGCGAATTGCATCAGAAAATTTCTAATTTAATGACAGCAGGGCAGTTTGACGGCTTTGCTGAGGGGATGTTGATTTCGTATCGATAAACGATAACAACTTCTGCCGTGCACGAGTCTTCGATTGGTGTTATACAGCACTATTTTAAATTACTTAATGCGGCACATTTATTTTAAATTGATTTTTTTTTGCAACGGATAACTAAAACTAAGCTTAACTGGCGACCAGTTTGTATGTACGCCAAAACCATTTCCTGGCTTACACAAACCTTACAAAACGAAATCCACAGAAATGTGTGTGATTTATTATATGCAATGTTTTATATTTGTTTAATTGTTTTATTATTGTGATTGTTTTAATTTGTATTGCTTGTGTTACTTAATTTTTTATATATATTTAAAAATATTAATTTCTATCATTTGCGTGAAATAAATTCTTTAGATTTTCAGGCTGTGGCTGACAAACAATTTTATCAAAGATAATACAAAAATATTGCTTCAATTCAATATGCAATAATTTAATTTATAAAAAAAACTACGTAGTCTATGAACAATTTTGGTGCAATTCAAATTAATTAATACAAAATAAAATGACAAAATATATAATTTGTATAATTTTAATAAAAATTACTCTGTTTCATAAGTCAATCCAATTATTAATTAAGTTAATCTAAAAATCTCATTAAATTTAATGATTTATTTTTCGAACAATTTTTTATGGGTATCAGTAATTTTCAACCTTTTTTTAATGCAAAATTATACATTTAATGGGATATACAAAACTATAAATGATTTACAGATAGAAGATGCAGGGGTAAGGGCTTCACTCATACGACTTAACAAAAATTCGATCTTGTTATGGCAGTCTACGTATTTTGGGGCAAGAATTTCGCTTAGATGTCTGCAAATCTCAAGTATATTTATGTAAATATTCATCTGTTTATGTATGTATGTAGAAATATTTAAAAGTACGATAGTTGAGCACCAACGACTAGAGCTTTCTTACATGTTTTTAGATTGGTTTTATAATCGAAATTTTTGTAAATAATATGTAAAAACTTGCTTGAGAATTTCGAGTTTCTTTTTCTTTTTTGTAAACTTTACAAATTAACCACTTGCAACGAATATTTATAAATGCATTTGCGAGTGATAGTTTGAAAGTGTATAGTTTAAGGATGCGTATATTGTTCCCCAGTTCCCCGTGGCAACTAGGCACGCTGGTTAAATGCGAATCCGTGAGATTATGTCTAAGCACACCTCTAGCTGCACAAATGGAAGGCTCTACTACAAATATATTGACTACAAATGAGCATTGCTTGGCTTAACCAAGTCCGGTCCAACTCCGCCAGCCAGTTTCTGAACTAATACGCCCACTTCGTATGCCAGCTGATGGGCATCCTAAAATGAACAAATCAAATTAATTATTTCCAATTCAATTAATCTTCTTTCAATTATGAGCACTTACTTCTTTCGTTGAAGCCTCAGCGTAAACTCGTACAACATCCTCTGTGCCGGAGGGACGAACGAAGGCACGTCCGCGTTTATAGTTAGATACAACTTGATTAATCTCATCTTGTAATCCCTCCGGCTTCACACAAACCCGTTCCGCATCTGTTGTCTTGATGACGTTTCTATCCTGAACATGTATTTTAAGCTGTTGATTTGGCAGGTCAACGTAGCTGGAAATCCAGTCTTTAACATCCCAACCTTTACGGTTTAAAATCGTCTCCACCAAGAGCATGTCGGAGATGGCATCTCCGACAGTTTCATTGATGAGATCTATTATTAAGAGAAAATCCCTGGCCGTTGGCTTGGTCTTGGCCGCTTCGCTAATCGTGAGCTTAGCGCTATCACTGAACACAATTGTGCCATGGCCATTGGCCTCGAAATAGACGCCAATATCATATTCCAAGGCCTTGTGGTGCAAATGCTTGACACCGGTTGGAACACATGAAACGGGCACCTTCAGTTCGTTGACAATGTAATCCGTTGATGCCCCATTCGCGTACGCTGTCTGCACCAGGCCCAATCGCAGATCTAGCTCGCAACTCTTGACCAAATCCATGAGGTAGCCAGCGACTAAGGTGGCAATACGATCGCCATCAAGCAGCTGGAACTGTCCGTTCTCATCGCTAAAGAAGTAGACAACACGATCTGCATCACCATCAACACTAACACATCTCGTATAGGGCTCCACAATTGGCATGGATATCGGTGGTCTTTGCTGCACCTTGACATGATCAGCTCCACACTCCTCATTGATTTTGCCACTGCCAATGCCTTGGTTAATCACTGTCACAGCTAGCGATTTGTTCATGCGCTTCAGGAACTGCAACATTTTGCGTGCCCCAACGCCATTAGCGCCGTCAAAGATGAGATTGTTGCGATACTTGCCATTTTCCAGCTGGCCATTGCGCAGTTTCTCAAATGCCGAAATGAGTTTCTCGTAATAGTTCGCCTCGGTGGGTTTGCCGTACGCCTCCTTTGTGTTGGCCGCCACCACAAAGTAGTGCATCATGGGTGTTGTCACAATGCCAAATTCACGTACATTTCCCTTCAATGCAATGACACCATCCGCAACCGCTTTGAGTAGACGCGGACTATGATAACGATTGTCCATGCCGACGAAGACATGTGAACTTGTCGTCACATCAATATTATTGTCTTGAATTATTTTGGCCACATGCTGCTCCAGTTCCTGATCGCTGACATTCACCAAAGCGGTGGCAATTGCCTCCCAGCGGGATTCCAGCATTTCACCTTTGGGATCGATCAGTTTGACGCCATTGTCCGGCTCCGGATTATGTGAGGCAGTGATCATAACTCCGATCACAGCACCTTCTCGAAAACGGGATCTCAGCGTGGCAAGAACACCCATCCGGAACATTACACTGTCCAAAAATTCAGCTCTGTTAAAGAAGAAAAACAAGTTTGAAATTGGTTAGCGTAAAGATGACCACAAATATGAATATCTCCTGGCTAATGTTAGGTTTTATGTTTGTATACAGTACGTTACTTCATCCCACTTCCTCCAAATCGCTGTACTACTAGTTATTTCGCTCTATATATATATGAGTAAGTATTTCTTCTTCTGATTCTGTTTACTTCACTTACTTGTACAAACATTCCGACATATTAAGAACACTCACTTCTGATAACAACAACAGCTATTTGCTTTTGGAAGATAAAAAATTCTTTCCCATATAAGAGTATTTTACTTTAACTTTAGTTTACGTCTATCTATACTAGAACATTTCCACTTCTAAATAATGTTCAAAATTTACGTGTCTCTTCTTCTAGTATGGAAAATTAAACATGTTCCTTAAATAGTCCTTCCCAACTTCTTACATATACACACATTTATGTATGCATTTGTATTTGTGTAGCTTTAAAGGTGCATGTCCATTGATAAAGTGTGTGCGTAAAGTAATTCTAAAAATAACTGCAAATGCCAAAAAAAATAGTGCACTCGGTTTTAGTCTTACTCATCTTCACCACACCCCTAAACAAATATATATGTAACATTTTTTACGCATGTGTATGTGTGGGCGTGGGTGGAAGTAAATGCATAACAGATGTACAAATGCTGCTATATTTGTGTGAATGAAGTTACCGATATAAATACACAACCACACATACATATGCAGAATTATGATTAATTTCCTTTGGTCAACTCACTTGCCGCGAAATCCAGCTGTTCCATATTGAATGGGTGTCGTCGAGATTTTTGGGTACATTTCCCTCGCAAAGGCGTAAACGGTTCTCAAATTGATGGACATAATGGTGAACGAACTGATGACTCGGCTGATGTGGCACTCAAAATCCTTATTGCAGCTGTTACGTTGAAGTCGCAAAACTACTTTCCGTTTTCGCTTTGCTGCTGTTGCTTTTGTTGTTGTTGCACTAAAAGTAGCCCATATACGAAAAGCAACTGAAAGCAACGCGTGTCAGCTGAATGTTAGCAAGAAGAAGAAGCAACTGCCAGTAACAGTGCAACGTATGCAGACTCATACTTACCACGCGGCTGACGTCAGCATTGTCCATTTTATGCATGCGCTATGGTAAGTTTAATTTTAAATTGTTCAATATTAAAAAAAATAATAAATTACTTAATTAGATCATAATAAAATTAAATTTTAGCTCCATTGTAAAAATGTATATTTATTATTTCTATGCCAGTGTATAAATTTGATAGTAAATAAAAATAATTCAACTTAAAAATATACGTGTAAATTGCAATATAATAAAAATGTTTGTGGACGGACTATATAGATAGATATATATAAATATATATATGTAGATTGTACGATTCGACGTTTTGGACGGATGTCTACTATATAAAATTGACGTTTAACAAAAATTGTACTTCTATTTTCTAATGCTGTTGATCTTTAGGACTTAAGATAAAATTATTGTACATTTAGGGAATATATAGCTTAATTCGCTTCTGACGATTTTCTTTTTTTAAGGCACTAGATTCAAGAAAGTTACAGCAATTGAAATATTGCTTTCATGGAATTTTTTGATATGTTTTTATGTACTTTTGTGTGAGATTCGTAGTGGGTTATTCGAAATAATTACGAGTCTAGAATCATTCGGGGATGAGTTCTCACCCTATTTGGAATGGAATATAGAAAAAGCGAGAGGAGCCTCATCAGAGCAATATTCGCAAAGCAAACATATTTGCCAGTATTAAGAATACGGATAATGTTAAATGCGGAGCACTCGCATAGCAATCGGTAATGCGACGAGCCCGCATAAAATTACCACCCAGATAGGTGGCATAATGGCGTTGCTGCTGCGGTATCACTTGCAATTGCCGCGTGGCATCCTGAAAGATTAGATCGTAGTGTCCGAGCGGTGAGGAGAACATACTAAAACTGAATGCATCCACATCCTTACGGCCGTACAGTTGTTGGGCATAGGTCAGCAGATTGATGTAGGCATGCAGCTGCGTCTCATTGTAGTTGACACCGCCTCGTGTGACGATGGCATTGGCCTTCACCTTGCCCAGATTGCAGCGTTTGTAATCTTGGAGTTCGGCCCGAGTACCGTCCGTGCACAATAGTTCGAAGTCATCGTTGAGAGCATTTCTGGCCCACCACTCCTTGCGTTTGCCACCCGTGCTCTCCATGACGGTGGTGTGCTTCATGAACGCCACATGCCCGCCGCCCTCGACGAGACAGCGGAACGCACCCGTATGCCCATAGTAATCCTCCGAAGCATCCCGACGGCAGTATCTATAGCTGGTTCCATGGCAGAGATCGCACATGCTGTCGTATGGCACACCCGTATTATATTCGCTGCTAAGTGCGCCGGGCACACAAGATTTGGTAAAATACTCGGCGGCGGCACGAATCGAATCACAGCCATATGGTCGAATCCAACCGTTGGAAATGAGGAATGCCATGGGATAAGTCCAGCCGGCGGCAGTATTGATGCCCGTGTGGCAGGTGTATTTTCCCTTTAGATATGTTAGTTCAGTGTCGGGATCCTCCTCTTTGGCCACGGCGACCACATAGTACTCTGGTTCACCCAAATTGTATATTTCCGACATGAACGGTATCAAATCGTAGTTCAATCCACCCGTGTACACATCGCCAGCATCGAACACGGCCACATCAGCCTTCCCAGACTGAATCAGTTGCATGCAATTAATGTGCGAATGCATCTTTTTGCAGATAAGTTCGGGCTTCAATATTTGCGCCTTGAGTGCGGTCTGAAATGGGAGAATAAGTCAGAGAGAAATTGGGAGACGGGTTTAGAAATCGAGCTCACTTTCATTTTGATGCACTTCTCCAACTCGGGATCTGAGGTGACGCACATTGTCATTGAGGGGACCGGACATTCACGGATCCCATAAATATAGCCAATGGATTTTTGCAAATATTTTGAAAAGGATTGATCGTCTTCCGGTATGGAAAGCAAAGCGCGGGATCCATCCTAAAAAGTAGATTCAATTTGTAATATAATTTTCACAAATTAATCATTTTTAAATACCTGAAAGAGCAAATTGGATTTGCCATATCTTCGAGACTCAAAAATGCGGAATTTTTCATAAGGCACCGATGTGTTGCCACCATCAAATTGATTGCGTTCAGTGGAGAAACTGCTGTCCAATCGGTCATTGCGGTAATTAGTGTTATCGTATTGATCATAGGGATTCTGGTTGAGATTCCTATTCCTATTGTAGGCGTTGATGCTGCTGTCGTATTGGCCATTGAAGTTGTCGTAGGGATTGTTACGACTCGGATCATTATAGTTGTTGTTGTTGCGATCGTATGTGCCAAATCCGCCACCAGTCTGCGGCTGACTGTGAGCTGCGTCCTCGCGAACACCATCCGAATACAGCTCAGTGATGCGCTTCAAAAACAGCTGGTATTGCTTTCGTTCGCGGAAACTACGCGCTGACGAGGTAACAATCGCATCCGAAGGCACTTGACCCCAACTGCATTGGCGATAATCGGCGATGGGCACACGGCTACCATCACGGCACAGCAATTGGAACGTATCCGGTGACATTTTCTCTACAGTTAAATATAGTTTAGTACAAGATAACGTATTGGAAAAATCATTTCAATCGTCAACTCACGGAATTCGATGGTTTGCAGCATTTCGGAGATAGTTGAATGTCGCAAGAATGCCACATCTCCCGCCTCTAGCAGGCACCTAAATGCACCATCGTAGCCAAAATAGGGATCCGACGACGAGCAGCGCAACGGAATTTTGCCAACACACAAGCCACAAAGTCTGTAAGAAAAACATATTAATATATATATATATAATAAGAGATGTTTATAACTTTTTATATGCTTACTTGTCCGAGTTGTCGCCGATGGGATTGTACCTATCAATTAGTGAGTAGACAGCGCAGGAGCTATTAAAATAGTTGGCAGCAGTTTTAACCTGATTGTTGCAATCCACAATTTCCATATCTCCATGATGTTGCAGCTGTAAGGAAAACCAATTTTAATTTATTTTGTTTAGCTTGAGTTTGGAGGATTGGCTAACCGTATGTATTGGCACAATCCAGCCAGCCAGACTGCCCACCCAGGGGAAGCAGGCGCGCTTGTTGCGCAGATGTCGTATTTCGGTCACGTCTGGCAGGGAATTCTTTTTGATAACTGCAACCGCATTATATTCCAAGAAGCCACCCTCCAGCTTCTCCTGCATGATTGGAATCAGCGAGTTGTAACGGCCAGCGGTGAACACATCTCCGGCATCCAGCGATGTGATGTGCGCCTTCTCCCGATCCAGATTATGGATGCACTCATCAGCACTGTATGCCATCAAACAGCTCAGATTCAGGAATACATCGTCGAAGAGCGCCCGATCTCGTTCGATGGCCACAGTCAGATTTTGGCATTTGTACTGCTCCTCCAGACTCTTTGTGCACCAGATAATACTACTTACTTTATGTTCATCGTAGTGATGTTGTGCTAAGGAATATAATTAATTAATTAATTACGATTTCAACAGCTTATTTAAATTTTCAGTCAACAAATCAATTTTATATACACTTAACTAGAATCATACCAAAATAATATTTAATTCGAACAATCACACACACACACACAAACACAAACATGCATATGGAAGCAACAACGCCCAATGTTTAGTCAGCGACTTGAGCAAAACAATATTTGTACTTACCATGCGTTACAATAAAGCCAAGTGCGCTTAATAGGCATATAATTATTAAAACTCTAGTCATTTTCACACACAACAAAAAGCAATACACATTTAGTTTAAATAGATATTAAACAAAAATAGTTACAAATAAAATGAACCAAGCAACGGCGACACACCCGCAGCATGTACTATCGATAGTAATTGCGATTGATCGTTAGCTATCGATGGCACACAAAAACCAGTGCTGAACACGCAATGATTTTTGTCAGCATTTCGGATTTTTTAGGCCATTTGCATGTAGCAAGCAGGTTGTTATTGTTTTGTAATAGTAAAATATAAAACACATTGAAGAATTAGGAATAAATTCTGTCTTTTAGTACAATGGCAGTTTTGCGCGGTTGGAGATTCGTGGGCTTTGTGTCCTGCATATTTGGAGCTGTTGGACTAACTTTATATCCAGTAATAGTGGATCCCATGATAAATAGCCATAAATACAAATCACTGCGAGACCAAACGATTCACAAAAAATAACTACAAATCTGAAAAAACAATGTGTTTTAAATTAATCTAATACTAATTGTGTATGTTGTTTAATTAATATATAAATAATGTAAGCAATAAAAGCGAGCAACTGTTGCAGAGAACGGAGTTTATTTTAATTATTTTACACGCTTAGATGGGAGTGCAGATTAATTGTTTTTATTATATTTTAATTGTTATTATATTTTTATGGGTATGTTAAATTTTTATAAGGTACAGATTGGTTGAAAAGACAGTGGAACATTCACAGCACTGCCGGCAAAAGTTATCAATTTCATAATCAGCTGATTTCCAGCCAATTTGTGTACACAAACACATACGTGGAAATATTCATATGACTGAGTTGGTTTTCTCTGTGCTAGTCTAATAATATGTCGACAGCCACTTTAAAACGTGAGGATATTTTGCTTCTCTTCGATGTGGATGGAACTTTGACAATGCCACGTACGATGGTGAAACCGGAGTTTGAAGAGTTCTTCTATACGAAGGTGAAGCCACGGGCGACAATTGGAATCGTTGGTGGATCGGATCTAGAGAAAATGTTTGAGCAGCTAAATGGCAACAAGATATTGACTGAATTTGATTTCATCTTCCCCGAAAATGGCCTGGTGCAAATTGACGGTGGCAAGGAAGTGGGCAAACAAAATATAATACAGCATTTGGGCGAGAAAACTCTACAGCGATTTATCAATTATGTGCTACGTTATCTATCCGAGGTGGAGCTACCCATTAAGCGAGGAACGTTCATCGAGTTTCGCAACGGAATGATGAACGTTTGCCCCATTGGTCGCCAGTGCACCCGTGAAGAACGTAACATGTTCGCCGCCTACGATGACGAACATCAGATTCGATCCAAAATGATTGCAAAGCTGAAGGAAGAGTTCGCTGACATCGATCTCACTTATAGCATTGGTGGCCAAATTAGCTTTGATGTCTTCCCACACGGTTGGGACAAAACCTTTTGCCTGCGTCACATCGAAGCCCATTACAACTTTAAAGAGATTCATTTCTTTGGCGATAAAACGGATCTGGGCGGCAATGATTATGAGATCTATAGAGATACTCGCCTTAAGGGCCATAAGGTTCAAACACCTGACGATACGATGCGGATACTTACAGAGCTTTTAAATCTTTAATGTCTGGAAAAAATTGACTGACTTTCATAAATGTGCTTTTATAAAATTCCAATTAAAAATCCATTGTATATTTTTTGTAAAAAATAAATGTAAAAATATATTGTTTTCAATACAAATTTTGTTAATTTCGTCAATTTGCATTTACAGGCACAATTTTGTGTGTATTTCAATTATTACACAAATCGAGAATGATTAATTAGCGTACAAAAACATTTAGGAAAATCAAGAATTAACTTAGGATTGGTGAGAGTTCTTGAGACGAGTTTAAAAGACCAACTATCAAAGAGAGTAATATAAATTTATATTGCATGTATAACGAACCAAAGAACCCATGAAGATTACACATTCTCAGTTACCAAGTGTTATAGAGATTTGGATTAGGATTTTAGCACATTCGGGTTTAGTGAATTGCGATCGTTAACCGACCAGTTGGAGTCAAAGCCACAAGCCGAATCGGAATCCGAATCGACGGCGAGAGATGAACCAATGCTTTTGGGTACACGTATTTGATTTGGAGTTGTGGGCATGCTGCTGTAGCCAGTGTTGAGATTCGAACTGGAATTGGATGAGCAGATTGAGTCCCGTGGTGAATCGGTGGCATTGGAGGCATATGATGAACGTTTCGAGGATCTGTAACGCTTTGAAACGGATTTTGGTGGTGGCATTAGATTTTCGGAACGCTGCGTTATATTGTCGGCTGAGCCCCAGGATTTGTGAACGGCCTCATAGATATTCATATTGAGTGGAACACTTGCGCGAGAGCCGAGCACATTATTCGTTCCGTATGGTATTGTCGCCGATGCTCTCTGATTCGGAGGACGATTCCGTGTCGTACCATTGGCATGAAGATGATGACGCTGATGAGGGTGACGGTGAGTTCGCTGGTGATGGCGATTCACTTCGGCGGACCCCATCGGTCCAACTGGTCCACTGCCATTGCCCACTCCCAAGAAATTGCTGAACGCTTCGGTTGTTTTCTTTACTCGGACATTCAGTGAACCAATCCGCAGGAATCCCAAATCTTTTTCGACTATCAAATCAAATGAAATTCCATTAATAAATAAATAAAAATAAATTATATTATTCTTTGACTCACTTGTATTCTTTTTTCGCGCTTTGATTTCTGCAAAATTGAATAAGAGAATTACGTAATTAATTATTTGTTGGTCAATTTACAACTGTACATGCACATTCAACAATGCTGTTAACAATTAAATGATAAATATGTTTAGTAACTTTTTGAAAAGGACAAATGAAAGTGCGATTTAGGAATTCATTAAAAGAGAAACTTACCAAAAATAATAAATTAAGTAAAACAGGCATCAAAATCAAATGCTTTTAAATCAAAATATTGAAGAATACTACAAAAAGCGTTTCATTTTTTTACAATGCTTAAAAACAATTAAAGAAATTATAATTATATATTTATATATATGCATATACATAGCAAGCGGAAATTATGCAACAAATAAACATTTTATTGAACATTAATCGATTGAAAAGATTCAAACTCATTAGTTAGTTCAACCTGCCTCCAGGTTCCATTGAGTCCGCCATAGTGCCGCATCGCTTGAATTTCTACATGTTGCAATTATGAAAATAAATAGAGGTTCCCATTTTAGATAGTGGAGAACTTAAATACACATATGTAAGACTTTAATTCAAGACATAGTTTAGTTGCATTTGATCAGTTTAGAAATGCAATTTTTAATAATGAAATTCATTTGTGAATCTCGTTGAATGAAGTAATTTAGCTTGTTAATTAATAAATTAACTGCTGTAAAACATTTTATGTTTTGTTAATACAACTATGAAGCATTCAAAATTAGAATCAATTTGAAATTTAAATTAATATAATAATGCATAGCCATCTGACTATTTCTTCGTAGCTTTTGGCTGAATGAAGTCAGTACAAATAATACAAAAATTAGTACACAAGCGGATTTAAATTAATTATAGATCTTTTAAAGCTTTCGGACCACACAACGTATATTTAATAATTATTTCTAAATACACTGGTTTATTTTGCGTTGAACTGTTTCAAGACTCATTTTGATATCGTGCACAGAAATTTTCTTTTTTTTGTATATTCACACTTTAAAGATACAAATTTCATTAGTGAAGGTTTTCACAGTTATTAATTCAATATTATAATAACTAAAGATAAGATAACATTCTGAATACCAATTAGCATATTGTTTGTTAGTTTAAAATCACCTATTATATGTATAAAGCTTAATTGGTTAGCAAGTGTTTACAAAATAAGATAATTGTGGGTTAACAAATAATATAATTGTTTATCCTGTGTTCAAACAGAAATACAAAATATATAAAATAATTGTCGACTTGTAGATATTATATATGCTTTTGATCAATGAGTTAGGTTTCTCAAAATGCAACAAATAAGCACAGAAATGAAGTACAAAATGTATCTACAAGTAGACAATGATTTTGCGTTGCCTTGTGAAAGTTGGATAGTACAGATATATATATATATAGTTAGTTATTAAGCACATGCTTGGATTATGTAACTAGTTGGTTGGGTTAGTAACGACATCGTTAAGGGCTCGGCGCGCACCGGCAGCGGACCGAAAAGTTTTACGCAGAAAGCTCTCTTTGCGACGTGGGGGGGCACCTCTACTGGTTTCACTCTTCAACAGCTCATCTTTCAGTTCGCCAGGCTGATCGGAATCACTGTCGTCATTTGGGGCTTTAAATAGTAAGGGTCGAACCGATGGCTTTTTATAGCGACGCGTCGATGCCGATAACAGGGATTGGGTGCGCCCCAGAGTGCCCCCACCGGTGCCACTACTAATAGTGGAATATCGCAGCTGAGAGCGTTTCTTGCCGCGTGTCAGTGCGCTGCCGAGTTTACCGCCACTGATCTCATGGCCACCGCTTGAGAATGTGCCCTCAAATTGTTGGTATCCCAGTTGGCGGTTGTTGTTAAGCTCCGGATTGAAGAAATACATTTGATACTCACTGCTGCACGTTGAAGCCGAGACACTGGCACGCTGCCGACTATAATCCAGCGGCTTATTTCCACTCCAATCCATAATGTCACGATTCGCCTCTGCAACAGTAAATGTTTAAATTAATAAAAGCTTTCATCTGATAAATAATACTATAGATAAACTTACTGTAAACATTCCAGAGTAGTTCGAATATATTATCCCTACCAAATTGTGTGGCCAAATGAAGCGGTGTATATCCCTATAGAAAATCCAAAATGAAAGTTGTTTATTTAAACTATTATTTAAAAATCGAATATAAATAATATTCTAATTTGCATAACTGAAAACTGAAAAGCTGTGCAAGTTTTGACTCCTTTTTTGAATTGTGTTTTTTTGTAAAATGCGTATCCAATCAGTTGGAAAGTGGGATTAAATTGAATGTCGCACATTTGTCGTGATTGACAATTCACTTTGTCTCCGGTTTTTTGAGAAGCGACATTTGAAAACAACATTTGAGTGAGAATTTAATTTGTTTGGAACAAGGCACGGTTCAATTTAAAATTGTGTAAACTTCGCATGCATAAACCAAAGGATTTGAGGTTGCGCCTGTTGTCTGTGTGTGTGTGTGTGGTACAATTGGATTTGCTCGTCACGATTTGTCACAGCTTGCCTCAGATACCGTATGCCTCATGGGAAGGGTTAAAGAAGTGGTTTTTTTTTTTTTCGCTCTTGCCGTGTGACATGTGACGCAGATTTTCGCGTGCTGGTGACAAGGCAATCAGTCGATTCGTATATTATTAAAAGTGTTTCAATATAATACACTTACCCCATGCTATACTTGCGACAATGTCGACAGTTGGCAAATTGGTAACAACATGTAAGCAAAGTAAAAGAATTTAAATATTTTCAAATTATATAGATAGATATTTGAAGAGCATTGTCAAAACTTACCGTTCGGGCATTGACATCCGCTTTATAGGTGCCGGCAATTAGTTTGACCACATCCTCATTGCCGTGCTTGGCAGCCCAGTGTAGAGCGGTCTTCAAAGAAAAAGAAGTAAAACACGGCTTTAATTAAAAAGAGAGCAAAACTGACATATTGAGCTATCCACACACAATGGCATATTAGCTTTAAACAAATCGATGAAGGGACAACTGAAGGACAGCGAGTTAAACAATCAGCAGGGCGTCGATGTCCCAATATGCTGCACTTCTGGAACTATTTGTTCGACCATCAATTGCTGTCGTTTGGCAACAAAAAAAAAAAAATAAAATAAAATAAAAAGAAAAAAACACCAACAACAAAAGCAAAAACAAAAAAGGATGCAGCCGCTGCTGCTGCTGCTGCGTCTGAGATTATACGATATATATAAATAAATTGGCCAGCCACTGCCGAATGCCTTTTGCCTCAATTATTTTCATGTTAACATAATAATTTAGTAAGGCGCAACGATTCGGGCCGCTCAGATAAGGCTCCAGCTCTGGAACTGCAAGATCGCCGCGAGTGCACGATGATTTTCTATAGAATTGTTTGCCACAGCAATGCTACGTACCAACTTAAGCAACCAACAACTTAAGCAACAAGCGCAACAAGCGACCAACAGCCAACAAACTACCAACAACGTATGTGTTGACAATGAAGACGGTCACTTTTTGAACAGCAACGACAAACAAGCCGAGTCTCTGAGAGCTCTGAGAGCCACAACGAAATCGGTCCAGAACAAATAGAGTTTCAGGCAATTCCCGCTGCCGGATCGGTATGTAATTCTTTTCAAGGGAAATTTGTTCAGTGTCTACCAGTGTCTCCCAGACGGGGGGGATGGATACGGGCTGACATACATATGTGGCTACTATTTGCGGTCGATGCATCTTAATCTGCACTCTTTGGCATTTAATCTCATCCATTGTCTTAGCATTTCGTGGAGAAATGTCCACGAACAGAAGCTGCATACGAATGCAGAACACTGCTTGGACTTATCTTATCAGCAATGTCAACCGATTAACGATTAACGATATGTATTATTTAGTTGGAGTCTCAATGATATTTATCGTATGCTTGTGCAAAAAAAGTAACTGCAGAGGAATAATCAAATTAATCAAATTATTTAAATTTCAAAATTAATAAACGCTTCTTGTGCTTCGAACTTGTTAGAGTATACATATACATATATATATATATAAAATATTGGATATATATAGTGAATATATAATAAAATATCCAATTATCCAGTGTAATCGACTAAGAAACGCTTCATTTTCATTTTACAGATGGACAAATTGATTTAATTCAAGAATATATTTGCTTTAAAAGGGTAGATAAGTTGGTCTGTTTTTATTTAAGTAATTTTGATTTTTAATGTTTTTTGAAAATTTTTGAAGAAAGCAGATTTCATATTCGAACACTTTCAAAGGGCGTAAAAATATTCATTTATCAATATTTATTTTCTTTATTTAAATAAAGAACAATAAATAAAGAATGTAATTATGAAGGGTGCAGGGTATTTGCTAAACGAGCATTTATTTATTCATATTATTCATTCAGCATTTTTTTATTCACATTATTCATTCATCATTTGTTTATTCATTTTATTCATTCATCATTCATATTTTTCTTTAAGTTGTGCTCATACGAAAAATAGACAAATTTAAAATAATTCATAAAAAAAGTACGAAAAGCTTGAAAGTCCTATTTGAGCCCTCTATTTAGGCCGTTTAGTGCTCAATCGATGGCTGTGATTAATTAGCTGCTGATAGGCATTTAAATGAGGCGTGAAATCATGAAAATGATTATCGCTTTGTCATAAGATGGAAGGCAGCAAAAGGACTGGTTTTGTGCGATTTACAAATCGTCTCACGCGCAAAGTAAGAGCAGCGATTTTGGCCATTTCGTGAATATCGCTTCCACACAGGCTTCAGGCTTAAGGCTTAAAGGCTTGAAGCTGTGGCAGAGGTTTTAGGCTCAGACACTTTACATATGGCATGTTGTCCGTCTGCACGTTTAAATTTATTGTCCATTCCATTAATGGTGGCAAGGGACAGAAATTCTGTGTCTCTGACAGTGAAATGCCATAAATTCTTGCGTCTCGTTTCAGTTGTGGCATTGTACTGCCATCGGGAAGTAAACAGAGCGATTTGCTCTCTACAGTTCGGAGGCTCAGGGCTGAGGGCTTCGGGTTGATGTCCATGTCGTGGAGGCAACCGACGGTGTTGGCGATCGCGGCTGGAGGGAATCCAGCAGCTGCTGCTGTAAACGCATTGTGAAGGAATTCCAGGAGCATGGAGCCAAGTACCAAAGACCAGGTCGTGAGACAGCCATGGTCCTCCTTCTAGCACTGCTGCCTCACGATCATAAAAGGATGGTCAAAATATTTGTCACTCGTTTGGTCCACTGTGGAGCAGAGCACACAAGAGCTGAGCTGGGATAGCCAGTAGTGAAGGCAGTGAAGGTGTCACAGCTGGAATTCGATATGGTAAAAATGCGATGGTATGTGTTCATCTGGATCATGACAATAGATGATTGAAAACGAAGATAACGATTGCCGATAAGCATCTCGCTCTCACAAAGCAAACAACAACACTTGCCACACTACCAATGTGGCATTGACTACGAGTAAGTTGCAACAATACCACAAAACTCAAACAACTGCTAAAAGTGTGCTAAATCCAACATTATGGAAAGCTAAGCGTTTACTAATTGGTAAACTTAGAGGCTAAGTTTGGTGGAGACTACAGAGCGTATACGTGCCATAGAAATCGATGTGAGCAATCGGTGCTGGGTCATAATCTGTCAATCTAACTTGGAATTTCCTAGAGACTCGGTTTCTTAGAGTACTTAAAAATATTCAGACTTTTTAGAAAATTTAAAATTTTTAAATTATTTTTGTGATAAGGCTTTACTTTGATTAAAAAAGTCAATTTTTAATTAGAAAATCGAAAAACATGGGCTAAGTAAAATCCCGTTGTGTAAATTCTCGATTACTATATTATTTCATTGAGTTGTAATATTCAAATTGAATTTTATATATATATATATAATACTTACATACTGTCGCCCAAACGTCGGTCGAGGAGAGCATATGAAAAAAGAGAGAATAAAAATCAAATGAATATTAACAATTAAATGTAGTTTAACTGATAAAATGTGTCGATTAACAAAAACAATTGTGCAAAAATAGTCAAACAAGATTGTTTAGGTCGTTGAGCCAAGGCTATTATTAATTGTTAAGTATAGTGCACAGAGTGAGCTGGCATTTCGCCTTAACAATTTAATAACACATTGGCACAAGTCTCAACGGCACGGCAATTACACTCTACGATCCTGGCAGATGCATGTCAAGTCCAGTCCTGTTCAGTTAGTGCATGTCCTGGTGGGACTCTAGACGAGCTCTCACTGCGCACTGCTCGCAAAAATGATGTTTTCCCCCCTAATGGTGCCAACTATGATAATGAGGGTCATCCGAGCTGGAATGTGGGCTGGCAACGGAGCCTGACGTTCACCTCAGTTCAGGTTAAGGTTTTGCGCCAAAAAGTTGAACGCGTCTGCAAAGTGGCATTGGCACACAACAGCAACATGAAGAAGTCGCTCGAAGGCGTTTTGATCGAAATTCGATATTACGTTGATAAGACTGTCGAGGGCTGCCAGCCAAAACACAGAGAGAGAGAGAGAGACCTTTGTAGACCTGCTGGAATCTTTTGGCGGTGCTCTCCAGAAGCTGTCGTTTTGATCGATCGTCTGCACATGAAAAATGTCATGTTTAACAAGTATTTTGCTGGTTGTAATTAAGCCCGTTTCGGAATCGAGCCAAGCCGCAGATCGTCAAAGTGTGTGACGGAGGAACTCTAAAAGATGTTTTTAGCAAGTGACAATTGTTATGGAAATTCATTTATCACAACACCAATCAGCCAACAGCCAACAGTCAACAGTGAACAGTGAACAGTCAACAGCAATTTCATGCTCCGGTTCGCTCTTCTAACTAATCATTAAGGTTTCAAGGACAAGAACAGCAACGAACCGACTTTATTCGCTCTTAATGTGAATTTAATTATGTTTGTTTTAAAAAAAGACAAAAAAGGAAAACAATGCAACTATTAAAGTAATTTTCAATACTTACACCCTGTGATTAAAGTTGAGCAGTTCATGTAAAAAGAGAAAGAACATGAAAAATTAGATCTTAATTTTGATATAGCAGCTATATGATTAAGGCTATAAAGAAGCAGTAATAAGTAGAGTATTTTTTATAGTTACAACTATGAGTGGTACCAACTGAAAGTTAAGTTTTGTAATCTATTATTTATATAATATTTTTTTAATTAGAATTATTTATTTGTTTATTTGAATTTGAAAATGAATTTACGAATAAATTTCTAAAAACTAAAGATGAAAAATAAACTAATAAATTATGCAAATAAATTAAAAATTTGAACATAAAATAATAACTCTTTCAGTTTATAATCTTAGGAATAGGTATAATAAAGTTGTGCATATATATTTATGAAACTATATATATTAATGATCCGACTAAATCAGTTGAATTATTCATAGCCAATTCATTGTCTGTGTTTCATGAGAGATTTTAACAGTTTGGATTATTATGGATACCAAATATAATATATAATTTACTTTACTTTATAAGTATTATTAATATTCCTAATCCAAATCTAAACAAGTACAAACTGAAGAACAAGACACTCCTTGTCAAACATACTACAAGAGTAAGTGGCACGCAACTCGAGTATCAAATATAAATGAAGCATGTAGCTAATTGGCTGAAATCCTATACCCGTAATGCTACTGAAAATGTGTGTGTATCAATCCTCTAGCCGTAATGCTACTGAAAATGTGTATCAGTTCCCAGAGTAATGAAAACAAGCGCACCAAACACGAATGTGAAACCGAAGCAATTATTTTCTCTTTATGAATGTTGTATCTAAAGTGCAGATTAACTAAATTGATTAGAAATTATACATGTATATATATATATAGAGAGAGAGACTTGCCTTGACCTAATCGACAAACACCGGCTAATTTCCAGCTATGTCTATGTTAACTTGAAATGCGTACGCACCCCCCCCCCCCCCCCCCCCCCATTAAACAAGGCCCAAAAAACAGGGCAAAACAACTACAATAATAATCGGGCAGTTGTTTGATGATAAAAAAATAAAAAACAATAATAATGACAGCAAAAGTCCTCGCTACGTGACTTATCTGGAGCAAACAATCTAAATGATATATTAAGCGCAAAGCAAATAACGCTCTTTTTGTCGCCACCATTTCGCTCCTTACATTTCTGTATATATTTTTTTCATTTTTTCGTTTTTCCTTTTTCGTTTTTCGTTTTTCCCCTTGGCGAGTTAAGTTCTCCAATTATGCGGATTATTAATTTAACTGGGTCGCTGGTTAGAGCCAGGTTCCCGCCCCAGTTCTGTCTGTCTGTGTGTGTGTGTGTGTGTGTTGCTGTTGTTGCCACTGACCACTTGTCGTTTCACAAGTTGTCAAAACTTGTCATTTAACCGACAATGAGCCTTGTTTGCTTTAATCGTGGTTATTATGCATTCGACTGAATAAGTCTGCCAACAGAGTGTCTCTCTCTCTCTTTGTGTCTCTCTCTCTGTCTCACCCTATAGTTCTGAATTATTAATGATCCTGGAGGTTGGGCAAAGTGCGTCGGCAGCTGCTCCAGCTGGCTTCGTGGGGAGTTTCTCTAATTAGCCAGCAGTCCCAGACTTGAGCTCCTCACTCGTTCGCCTTGCTTTTTTTGACATCTGATCATTAGTTTTTGATAATGCCAGCCGATCATGATTTATAGAAGCTACGACTTTCTGCCACGTTAAGCTGCCTGCCTTGTGACCCAATTAGTTATCGCCCAAAATGAAAAAAGAGTTGGCCACGTTATAAGTTGTGATAAATGCCTCTGCCTCTGCATGCTATCCTGCTGATCGGCAGGCATTATGTTATCCAGGCTTTAATTGGTTTCACAGCGGCTCATTTGTCAGTGGGGCAATCGATGAACTTGCGGACAGGTGGAATCCAATAGCTGCACTCTGTGGCTGCACTTTTGCAACCCACGTTGCTCCTGCTACTTGCTGCTTGCTACTTGCAACTTACTACTTGCAACTTGCTACTTGATGATGATGAGGGTTGTTTTCTGTCATACCGGTGTCGCCTCGTCGCCTGGCCAGCAACAGGTGATCTCCGATCGTTGATCGAGGTGACGTGTCTTTCTTTTGTTATTAAGTTGTTAAGCTAAATTATTGTTCTTCTCTCTCTGCTTGTTTGGCATCTTCCTTTAGGGCCATCGGCGACATTTAACAGTTCATGCATTTATATGAGCTGTCGCAACTTTTATAATGGCTATTATAATGCATATGTATATTTTATTAACAGACCAGTATTGTAAACAAACAAACACAGGAACATGATCAGCTTTAAGAAGAAGGATTAACTGCTCCTCCTTCCCAAAGCTCTTCAAGTCTGCTTTTGACGGATTTGCACAACTTTATTAGCCCCATATTAAGTGATATTATAAAGCATAAAACTTACCGTTGCCGGATCCTGAAAGGAAATAAAAGAAAAGTATATTAAAAATAGTTTGTTATTTGTTGCACTCTTTTAATGATTTAAATAACAATAATACAAACAAATTTGCAGATAAAAAAACGAAAAAAATATATAAAAAATGATTAGTTTTTAATAAATTAAAAAAATTAAAATTTTAGCTCGCCAAAGCCGAGTTTACCAAAAATTGAAACCAATAGCATAAACAAAAATTTTTCCATAGTTTATTTAAAAATATAACCAAAAATAAAATCCAATTAGAAATGGTTCAAATGCCACGACTTTTCCACAGTCTCCAACTAATATAATATCAAATGTGTTACACAATAAATGATAAACTTGTCAGATCCTCTGCAAGGGTATAACAAATCGCACCGATGGGAGTTTTTCGATCGTTTTTAACCGTTTTTTATTAACAATTCATTGAATGCATTGGAACGCAAGGAAATGCGAAAGATGCGCAAGCATTTGACGTATGAAATAAATGAATGGAATCGGATTGATTTCGAATCGATTGCTGATTTAATTGTCTGACTAATTGAGAGATTTTTTTTTACTGTGAACTCCCATGACGCAGATGACGACGACGACCTAGTTGCAGCGTTATTTGCTCCATTTGGCACACGGCGAGGCTTAATGACTTGATTTGGGAGGCTGATGAGTTGCTCAGCGGAGCCAGAGTTGGTAGATTGCAGTCCGTTGATTAGTAGTATATTGGCAAGAGAGAGAGACAGAGAGAGCGAGAGAGAGAAAGAGAGAGAGAGAGAGAGAGCAAAGAGCAGTACGTGCAGCAACGCGACAGAGACAACAACGAAGACGACAATGACTTGCCATATATGCACTAGGCTTGAGCTGGGGCTCTACAAAAACAAAAAAAGCCTTAAATTTCATGCAGAATTAATTAACTGCTTGGTGGTGGTGGTGGTGGTGGCAAAGAGCGAATGCAACCGCAGCCGTGGCTGCCCCAAAGCCGCCCAAGTTGCGGGCGCCCTTGTGACCAGCATTGGTTTTTTTTTTTTTGTTATTTTGTTCTTGAACAGACGCTGTTATTTTGATGGCTGGGCAGACAACGCGGGAACACACAGAAGCAACAGCAGCAGAGTAGCAGCAACAGCAACAGCAGCAACAGCAACAGCAGCTCCGCTCTGGAATTTCATTGAGAAACGTGCCCTGTACTTTTGTGAGACAGCGGCGCAGGTCGTGTCCCCATCGCTCTGTCATGAATTGCACATGTACAGGGTATATGAGTGTGTGTGTGTTGTTTGTCTTGGGTATCTATGTTGTGGCGCCATTAGCTGCCATTGGCTGGCCCGTGTCGCAATTTAATTACAAGTGGAGTCATCGGGCCACTCCACTCGCTATCTATAAAGAGAAGGCGGCAGCAAGATTTATGCAAAGACCATACAAGATGCTTATACTGGACAGATGCACGGCTCCTTTTTCAAATGATATCACGATGACTGCTTGTCATCGTTTTTGTTTGTTGTTGTTGTTGTTGCTGTTGTTGTTGTTGTTGTTGGCGTTTTCCTTTTGCTGATGCACAACTCAATTTGCTGGTTGTCGGCAGTTAACCCACTCATAAGTAAGTGAGGATAGTGTGTATACTATGTAGGAAGGTACAGGCGGTACAGGGTAACCTATTAAGGGAAAAGCTCGGGCTGCCGCTGCTGCTGCCGCTGCTGCTTCTTGAAAATCGAATCACGTTCGCCCAATTTAAGCTTGGAGCGAGCAGACTTCGACAATTTTAGCTCCCTTGTAGGCGATTAACTTAAATGCCACTAAACTAATTTAAAAGCGATTGTAAAAGCTCTCTCGCCTGCACTCTCCCTCCTCCTCCTCCTCCGCCTCCGTCTCCGGCTCCCTTTCTCTCTCTCTGGGCGATAGAATTTCCAAGTCTGTGGCTGTTAAACATGTTGTCCGTTGCCCAGCCCAGCCGTACGCATTGTCACGTACTGTAGAATGTGGTCATCAGTGTAGAGATCTCTATGTGTGTAAAATAAATACATAATACACATGTGTGGCTCTCGGCTCTTGGCAAGATTGCTTTTTCCATATGGAATTTAATTTGCGCATTTGCCCCGAAACATGTAATAACGATGCAATTTCATTTGCAATTTAATAGCGTCCAGTTGACCACTGTGCAACGCTGTGGCATGCTACACTCAGTAAAAAAAAAACTCTGATCTACATTTTACCAAATCGTCAAAGCAGCTGAAATTATCTTTTATAAAATCATTTTTAAGAATTTTTATCATATTTTATATTTAATCAGTTTCGATTTTCATTTTTTTATAATAAAAATTATTTAAATTTGTAGAATTATTTAATTAATATTTACGATTCATTTTAAAAAGGAAATATATATTTTTTTAAATATCAAGTTTTTTTTTACTATATAGAAAATATATTTAATTTTAGTGTGAGCATTTTATTACCGTTCAAAATTTGATGAAGCAAGCTTCAAAATTATACCTAAGTAAAAAATTCGACTTGATTTTTTTCAAGTGCAGATAAAAAACACATTGGAAAACTAACTGGGCATGTTTGAATAGTCAGTCGATGACAAAGAACTCTCGTTATGCAAAATACCTGAGAATAATATTCGCACAGTTAACTTTACAATTTGATATATTGCTCGTAAGCTTGTTGGTTGTTTGCTAACTGCCCATTGACTGAGCTGGCGCTTAGACTAAACCGAAAAAAAGCTGAAAAAAACTGAAAAAAAACTGAAAAAAACTGGGAAAAAAAAACAATAAACACACAACGACGTCAGCGTTGGCGGTGGCAACCTGTTGAGCCTATGCTTGCCACCCGCAGGGCAGGTTGCAGGGAGAGAGGCAGGGGCAGGGGCACTCGTAAAAACCTAACGAGTCTGAATAACAAATACACGTATGTGGGATGATTAATTTAAGCACTTTTACGATGCCTCTCTTCATGGCGCTGCTGATTTATTGGCATTAATGCCGTGCGACGAATTTGCCGCAAGAGATGCTGAGCCAAGAGTACAGTTGAGGGTTTTATGATTTGGGCGATAAATGGAAATTAGGGGCTTTGAATAACTGGACGCGGTTGGGATGCAATCGGGCGCAGTCACTTGCTGCAGCCAAATAAATATATGAATGCTTGTGATCTCCTTAGAGTAACTCTGGCATTATTATTATTGCTTAGCACATAAGCACGTAAGCGAGTTGGGGGAGGAGGGAGCAGGGTGGAAGGTGGAGGGAGCACAAAGTTGGAGGCTGGCGCATGTTGCCATCAGACGCATTTACTATTTTGCATAAATCATAATGTAATCTGCATCTGGAAATGAAAACAAACCGAAGCGAAAATGTCCAAGCTTTTTATAATTAACTGCGCGGCCACAAACTGAAGACATTGGCAGGCGACATGCCGGGCACAGCTGCAGGACCTCTCTTGCATTGCCACAGACCAGCATCAGGCAACAGCAACAGCAACAGCAGCAGCAGCAGCAAACAGCCAACCAACAACAACAACAACAATCAGGCAGCAACCAAGCAGCAACAGGCAACAACGACAACCGCATAAGTTTTCTCAATGAAGCATGGAGCCCCAGCAAACATCAAAAGCAACAAATACAAATCCCAACAGCAACAACAACAACAACATCAGCGAACAGCAAACAGCAAACCCATCGAGCTGTGCTGGAGATTCGTTCGAAGCAGCTGAGCTGAGGAGGAGGACGACAACGATTACTTCGGCCGGCCAAAATGGCTAAGCCCTCAGTTTTTGGTGCACAATCGCAAAATCTACGCAACAACAGAGAGCAAAGAGCAGAGAGGAGAGGAGTGGAGTGTTGCGCGGTCAACGGGCGCCTGCCAAAACTACGGCAAAATAATTTATGCTCGAGTCGGTGAAGCGCAGCAACACATTGGCGCAACATGCTCCTTGGAGCGAATAGCAGCGGGTTGGATGTTAGTCGCAGTAAAAATCAAACAAAAATTATAAATTAATGAAATTTATGCACAATAAAATTGCAAACGAAATTATTAATGCAGTCGTTCACGCTTTAAATGCACCCTAAATCAACGAACGTTTCGCTCACACACAACCCAAAAAAAAAATAAATAAAAAGAAGAAGAAGAAATTATTAATATGGCCAACAGACATGCAGCCTACTACATACAACAATACCAAGCAACCTCCTGGCCATCATCATAAGCATCAGCAGCATCTGCATCAGCATCGCCATGATGGCAGCCAGGAGGCGCTAGCTGGGCACACGATACACTCAGTTAGCTTAGGCGCCGGATATGTTAAGTTTTGCCAAGACATGCGTCTTGCAACATTAATGCACACACAACTTGCTGCAATCGACTCCTTCAACTCCAGATGAGTTGCATGAGATGATTCGAATGCGTTGCTTCCCCCCACTCTTAACCGGTTCAAGTGAATCGCCCGAAATGCAAAATTTATGTGCCCATGATTTTAGCATTGGTTCTCAATAAACTTCATAATACCAACAACTGATGGACATGGCTTTGTCGATTTGGCCTTTAAATGCTGATTATATTTATATGTGTGATTACGAGCATGAATACTCTTTCCCTTTTGGCTGAGAGCGCATTTGAAAATGAGCTCAGTTTGCGGCCGCTGTGGCAAAGGTGATTGGTGAGCAGCTGAGGCGAGATCAGGATAATAACGAGCTTGGTCAAAGGTCACATGTTTCAGGACAAGCTAATCCTGCACTGCCACACTCAAATTGACTCGTAGAAATCACATTTCATTTTTGTTATTATTGTTTAGTTCTTGGCATTTTCGACAAATGCGTTATTAATTGTACAGTCATCACATTCTTTGCCATATAAGATCCCCCCGATCGCAATATTGTTCATAGTTTGTAAGCTTATCGTTAGTCAAATATTGTACAGTCTTCATAATTGTAAGCTCGATCATTTCTTATCAACATGGTTTCGGTTCATATTAAAGTATTAACACTTACAAATACCAACGGTAAACTATGTATATATATCAATTTATTTCATCATTTATTTAATTTTAATCGCTTCGAGAGTGTTTCGAATGTTTTCCCCTTCGTAATATATAGAAAATTTATGCACATTATCAGATAATAAAAATATTGTAAATATGAAAAAATATATATATAAATATATGTTTAGGTTGGTTATGTTAAGCCAGGCTTTATCAGCTGGTGTCATTTTGGCTTAACATAACCTACGATACACATCCTCTCTCTTTGCAATGCAACCTCCTCTCAGCGCACTCAGCGCTGTTATCAATAACATACATGTTAGAATATTAACATTAAATCAATTAATAATTGTAATATATCCGCAAGACTACACAGACGTAGCAAACACATTTTAAAGTGAAATAAATACATATATAAAGTGAATAAAAACCAACAAGTGCCTTTTTACTGAATAAAGAAGGAAGGAAGAATACACCCCCCTACATTTTCAATATATATGCCGTGAATTTGGAAATTTGAAATTATGTATATTTAAATTTGATGATAAACGATTTTGTTGGCTATTCTTTACTATATAACAATTCATAGTATGTTTTAGGGAGTGTGAATTTATGTTGAATTTGAATTAAATGCCACTCGTTTGGCATTTATATTAATTATTAAATTCTCGATAAGTAGTCGCAGTCGCAGCCACAAGTAATTGAATGAAAGCAAAAATGCAGGAGTGTCAAATTGAAGACTTGCAACAAGGTCTTTCACCTAGTTGCTGCAGATGATGATGATTTTGCTTTTTTGAATTCTTGTGTTTATTTGCTTTATGTTTAATTATAATTAATTTTTTTTTGTGATAATGAAGTATAAATACCCATTTAATTTGGTTCTATATGTTTTTATTTTGGGATAAGCACAAAAAAAGAAATAAGAAAGTCGCAAGAATTGAGTATTTTCTCCAGTGTATATCTTCAGCTAATCAAACCGTATTTCACCTGAATGAATTTGACAATGATTAAGCCCAAAAGCTAAATAGGCCTAATAATATTAATATCAACTCTTAAATACATTTCTCACGATCAAAGCCCTTTGTAGATTTGTGTAAATATTGTCAAAGATAGTCGCTTATTGCGTTTTAAGTGTGTTTATTTCGTTGACTAATGACCATTAGGGGTATGGTTTATGGTCTAGTTTCGTGTCAGGTGGCATCTGAAGTTAATTTCATTTCGTTGAAAGATCTGAGATCTGCCAGAGCAAAAGGTAACACACCCAAAAAGGTTGCTTTTGCAACAACCAAAAAGAGTTATTTCAATTTTACAGCGAATTTTTTTTATTTGTGAAGCGTAGACAGCTTTATCTTATCGCCAGTTGAGTTTTGAGGTTTCCCTTTAACGAATACATTAAATACATATGATATTCCCGGAATTATATATATATGTATGTAAATGCCACTTCTCACATGAGTCCCCAAACCATGCACCGAGCTCTCCATCTTCTGCGATAGTATCGTTCCTCGTCGTTGCTGGTTTTTTTCTCCTTTTTTTTTTCATTTTTTTTCTTTTACATTTTTTGTTTTGTTTTGTAAACTTACGCAGAAATCTCAAGACAGGTAGCGCTCTATTGGGCCCATATCAGCGGGCTAAAAAATTAGTTCCTCAACGATGACAAATTAGACGTCATTAAGACTTGACTGGGGCCTCTTTCCTGTCCGGTGCCGCAGTGGAGTCACTCACAGTGGCACTCTGTTGTCCGACTGTGACCTCATCCTTTCTCAGAATATATATACAAATATATATATATATATATATTTAAGTGTAGAGGTACGTGCAACAAATGGGCATCCTAGGCAGCAAACGCGCGTGGAACTGTTACTCCATATTATTTATGATAATCTCGATTTTGTGTGGTAGCCGTCCAGCAACTCAGCGAATCCACCGTGGCTACCACTGACGCTGGCCACCGCCGGCGCATGCAAAGCGGGGCAAACGGAGCCACACGAATCACACTGTGTGTGGCCCTTTTGGTATCTTTAGATGCGGCAACTTCGCCTACCTGTTGCCTGCCTCAACTCGACGCGACTCGACGCCATTCGGCTGTGGCTTGGTTGTCGCGGCGACTCCAGATTAATGTGAAGTGACATGTTTAAGTAAATGATCCAGAAGCTTATCCGATAATGGCCACAATATTTATTTAATGCTACACTTAATTTTGGCAACTGGACAGCCTCGCGGCTCAGCCCTTCACATATAATTGACCCAAAAATAAATAAATAAAAAAAATATTATAAATTGCTTATTAGCTTTGGCCAGACCAAGTGCTTACACTGGGAGAAAAGACTGAACTAGCATTTAGAAAATCGAGACTGGACTAAATATGTATTCTTAATAGGAAATGAAGAATTTTGATAAACAAATTTTATATTATGAAATTATAGTAAAAAAGCAAATTATTTGAAGTTGAAGACAAAAAGTCTTTATTCAAAAATAGTTCAACTAAAATTAATTGCAAGGTTTTTTTTGCTCTATTCGTAGATCTAGAATATATTGTTGATATCAGATTGAGTTTAGTCTCTGCAGAGACATTTTTGGTATTTAAAAATATATTTCAAAATTTAGAAGCTAAGCTGGAAACTCAAACCCAAAACTAAAAATGGAAATAATTAAAAATTTGATTGCTACCTTTGAGAAAATTCTAATTTATAATGTAAATATTTAGACAGTGATTTTAGAAATTATTTAAAAAATATTGAAACTCTGCCTTAGTGATTTTCTGAGTTCTGAGTCAATTTTTTGAAACGATGAAATAAATGAAAATTTGTTTGCTACATTTAATATTTATCTAATTTCCAATGTAAAAATGCTGTTTTCGAAAGCGATTTTCGAAGTTCATAAAAGTTGTGGTTTTTTCCGAGTGTGGCATAAACCATAAATCTGGAGTTGGTAACTAAGCAGCAGCAACAGCAGCAGCAGCAATAGTTGAGGCGCAGGATATTACACAACATCACGAAGAAGTGGACACCAACACGAGCGCCTGGCCGCAAGACGAGCTCCGAGGAACACGATTAGCCTTAAATAGGCCCCACAATAATCATTTGTTTTCGGGGGCACCAACAATGCAACGAGGATGTCGAGGAGATTGGAAGCGATGAGGTGGGGAGATGGCGAGCAGCCTCTCAGGGCCAAGTCGAGCGGCCACCGCCGTTGCGGACTGTCGTCGACTTTGTTTGTGGTCTTTGTTGTTGTTGTTGCTGTAGTTGCTGCTGCTGCTGCTGTTTTGCAACGGTTGCAAGTTTTGCGACAACACGAAGATTAGCATGCGTGACTAACAGAATTTTGTTATTCTCTTACTCTTTGCGGGCTGCCACTCGACTGGCTGACTTGCTGGCTGGCTGGCTGGCAAGTCGTGCGTTTTACTCGCCCTGGGATAATCGTTTGTTAATTTTCCTAATTAATTATTAAATTCTCGATAAGCAGTCGCAGTCGCAGCCCAGCCTCAAGTAATTGAATGAAAGCAAAAATGCAACATGAGAGCAAACAGGGCTTACAAGGTTGCAGGAGTGCCAAATTGAAGACTTGCAACAAGGTCTTTCGCATAGTTGCTACAGATGATGATGATGATTTGCCTTTTTGAATTCTTGTGTGTGTTTATTTTCTTCTTATTTTGGTGTTTTGACCGGAACCTTTTTTTTATTGACAAGCAAATGCACTCAACTTGAATATGTACCGCCAATGCTTTTGGCTCTTTTTTATTTTTTTTTTTGAGCTGCGGCTGCTGCGCGAAATCTTACATACATTTTTATCCAGGCGCGACTTGTAGCATTTGCCTGGACCTCGGCCGGAACGTCTGCCCCATCAGGAAAGACAGACAGATAGACGGACGGAAGGACGGCAGGCAGTCAGGCAGGCAGGCAGGCACAGCGCATTCATTCGTCGTCCCTTTTGCGCACAAAGTTTATTTTCGTAATTTATGATGTCGCTGTCCCCAGCAACGCTTGCTCCACAGATTTTAGGCAACGATCTCGGCTAAAGGCCCCCAAAGTGCGTGGGACGTTTGCCTGTGCCTCCATCTGGCTGGCAATCACACAAATCGTATGGAGAACTATACTATTATCAGAAGTTTTATGTTAATTTTTAAGCATGTTGCCTGCTTTGCCTGCTGCTTACCTCCTTGCTGCTGCCAGTTTGACTGCCTGCCTGCTTGCCTGCCTGCCTAACAGTTTCTGGGGTCGATTGGCGGTGGCAACAGCCGCAAGTTGCAAAATGTAATCTTTTGTCATCGTGTTTGACAGAATCGGTTGTCGCCCCAAAACGCACCTGTTCAGTTTCCCTCATTAATTATGCATAAATTCACGTCCAAAATTTAGTTGCGTTGCGAAACCAACTTTAATTCACAATTAGCATTTCGTTGTCTCTGCCTCAAATAAGTTTATACATATTCCCAATGTATTTAGCTCAAGTTGTGCAATTTAATACCTTTAGGAATCTTCAATAGTTATTAGCCAACTGCTTATATTTCCTAGATATTTAAATTAATTGGAAAATACGATTTTTTATTTATACGATGTTCCTTAACGGATCTTGACTAAATTTGTTCAGATACGAGGCAGGAAAGATATCGGTAAACGATTCTGATCGAGGAGGAAGTTATGGATAACATGAAAACTTATATTGTAACGATTATCGACTCTGAGTTTGACTTGATCATACTGCAGACTGAAGGATTGGACTAAATTCCCTTTTATACATTTTGAATGAGTTCAGGGCATAAAAATGCATATATAAAATGTTGGCAACAATTATATATTACATTTATTTATATATTTAATATCGATTAAAAATAGTTCAACTTATAAAAATGATTTGGAAGACATATATCTTTTAGTTTTAACTATATTAAGTAACTTACATGAATTATATATCTGGCATACCAAAAACTATTTACAGCTCCCAGTTGAATTCATTTAGAAATTCGAAACAAAAATTAAGCCGGCAATTTTTAAACTCAGCTTAACAAGTCAAATTTTGTATCTGAATTAAGCTGAAAACTGCTTAAGAGGTCTCTAATTATGTATCTGAGTTAATTTAATAAGCCAGATTGGCAATTATTGGCATTAAGCTACCCTTTCATTAAATAATTAATAAATTGCGAGATCAGACAAATGATGCAATTTCATTCAAGATCTTCGTCAATTATCTTTTCATCAGGCATAATATTTAATACGAGTCCAAAATCTGTTAAGTAATTCTCGGGTTACGTCTCACGTAATTCTCACGTTTGTTTAACATTCATAATTAATAAATATTTGTATATATTCCCGTGTTTTTTTTCTTTTGGTCTTTTGTGTTTTTAGCAAATTGAAAACGAATTACAAGCGCAGCCTTAAAGATAAGCCACAACAGGCACAAAACAGAACGCGTGGTTTGCAAAACAAATATGGGCGTGTCTGTGGGCGTTTTAACAAATGTTGTGTATTGGCCATTGTGCATGGTGACCAGAAGACAGCCAAAACACTAAAGGGGAAGGAAGACGGGGAGTCAATTTGAAAAATCGATTAAATTCGAATAAATGTTGAAGGGTGAAGGGGGTTAGGCAGATTTAAAAACTCATAACAACCTGGCAACACCTCCTTTCGGTTGCCACACACACATACACGCACACACACAGAGGTGTGCAAAACCATGTGTGGGGTACAGCCTGGTTGGCCAGTACCAACGACACCACCTCTCTCTACCTGTACTTGTACTGCAGCAAGAAGAAAAAGAAGAAAAAAAGAAGCAGAATACGCCTCAGCCGCTGGCAATTGTTCGAATGAGAAATATTGTTTATATTTGTTTTGGTAAATTTATGACCAGAACGTTGGGGCACTGCATCCACTACAAGCATACACACAGAAGCGGTCAAAATAATGGGAGTGAAAATATAACCAAAAACAACTCGGATAGTTTGAAGTCAGTCAAAATAATAGTAGTGAAATGGAATTAAGCTATTCAAAATAATTTGTTCATTAGTCTTATTTATAAAAACTGCGAATAATACACAATTTCGGGGGAATCCTAACTTCTTAAACATAAATAAACATATTTATTTGAGATTTTTTAAAAAGATCAACAATAAAAGAAAAGCGAAAAAATGACAAATAAGTTGGATAGCTATAAAATATTAAGCAGAAATTTGAAGGTATGTCAAAATAATAGTGGAACATTAATGAAGTTTTCCCAACTTGCCTAAGATAGAGAGTGAAAAGGGGTCTCGAGGAATAAATGATCAAAGCAATTAACGAGAATAGTTCATAATTTGAGATTAATAATAATTCATACTTCGAACATTATTGTGACAGTATCAGTTTTATTTATTATCATATTAAAGGTAGTTAAATTATATTACCAAAAAGTAGAAGCTGTATAGATTCATATGCGATAAACGATTTGTATATTCGATATACGATTTGTATGTTCGATATACGTTTTGGGTTGCATATTATTTGAAGCACTTTGAAGCATACCTTAGAAGTTTCAGAATAAATATTCTATATATATATTCGATACACGATTTAAATTGAATATAATTTGAAGCACTTTGAAACATACCTTAGAAATAAATAAAAGTTTCTGAATAAATATTCGATATATATTCGATATACGATTTGGGTTGTATATTATTTGAAGCACCACTATTATTATTTCAACCGCAGCTGTAAATGCATATTCACATATTGACAAATTTGCTGCAGCTTCCTCTGTGTCTGAGTGTGTGTGGTTGTGCGTGTGTGTGTAGTTGTGTGTGTGTTCAGGACATTCGTGTTTCAGTAGCTGGCGCTAGTACACAGAACGGTGGCAGTGCGGACGACAGAAACATGAGTTCGCCAAAAGCGAAACCTAATCAATATACACTCAAATTAAAGAGCCAAAGGCACTTGCAACAAGCTGTCGTCGTCGTCGTTGCGACTCGTTGAGTGGGGTCGCGTTATGTGTGCTTGGCGGTGTTGATTGCTTTGCATAGTTAAAAACAGATATATATATATATATATATATATACAGAGAATCGCATTAATAACTACAGTATGTGATTTAGATTGTGTGTGGAAATCTTGCATATCCAATCAGAATTGCATTCCATTAAACGTGACAAGTTGCTTGTCCAAATAAAGGATCCGTTTAAAGTCGAGAACGAGGATGCGCTGGGTGTATCAGAAAGGATCGTGTTCAATAAAATGCAAACGCCGTCGATCGTCGTCGTCGTCTCCACAGCGATTGTAATCATTTTTGTGCACTAACAATGGCCAGAATGCGATGCCAGTCAATCATGAATCCATCTTCGTCACTGTGTGGATTGTGGTGATTGTGATTGTGATGGCGATGGTGGCCTGAATAATGCTGGAATTGCTGGAGCTGCCTGGCTGGCAGTAAGTTAGTCAGTGACTTCTTGGTGGTTAACATGGCGCCTGAGTTTGTCGTTTTGGGAATTGGTATCATCAGATCATCAGCATCAGATGATCATCAATGACTTTGACGCTGATGCTGATGCGCTCAAGCCATTGTCATTGTTTTGTTTTGTTTTTTTTTTTGTTCTTCCTTCTTTCTTTTGTTGGCGGTGTCTGCAAATGCACGTCATTCCATGCCACATGAAATGTCACTCAAGCCGCGCGGGTAGCAAGGTGAAAGGGTAACTCGGCCATCCATCCATCCAACCAACCAACCATCCATCCATCCAGATCCCACTGTTCAGCCGCGGCCAACCGCTAAAACAATTCAATTGGAGTAGCGAATAAATCACGCTGAACGACGACGACTGTTGATGGTGAAGCGTCGCCACAGCTTAGCCTTTAATGCCCTGTAGCCGAATGTTGGCAGTGGGTTAATCAGGCTATGACAGCAATGTCACACATTAGATATATCAAATGGGTTTTATTAATAGTCAGAGTTACTTTTACACCATCCAGAACTCGCTGAAAGCGTATTTGGTGGGCGAGGCAATATTCCAGTCTTATTTGAGCTGCAGGAAGTGACTGCCGTTTGCAAGTTGAGCCTTTTATTTTGTTTACGATTTTCGTAGTTATCTGGGAAGTATTTCGAATGTCGCTAATTTGACGACTGCACGATTGCATCGAGAGTCGCCTTGGAGCGCATTGGGTGAGGTGAACTCCACCGAGCTGAGCTGAGCTGAACAGAACCCAACTGAACTGAACTGAACTGAGCTGAGCTGAGCTGAGCTGGTCCTTGGCACCGAGCTCCCGCCGATGCATTTACAGATAAGCTCAATTTCGTTTTTGCTGACACTTAAGCGGCGGGGCCCACAGACAGCGAACCGGGCATCGTCGGTTCATCAGTTCCTAAGGATTGGGCCGAGTTGGGTTGGGTTTGGTTTGGATTGGTGCGGCGGCGGTTGCGGGGGTGTCGTCTATACTGTTGTTGCACGTTTCGATTTTTTCTTTTTGTTTTGGTTTTTTCCTTATTTTTTTTTTCTGTGGGCTTCGAAATGAAAATTCCTACCCAAAGTCACGGAGGCAAAGTTTTTGGTTCCATTCGTATTTCTTCAGACTTGCGACGGTTTTTTGTTTTTTTTTATTTTTATTTTTTGCCAGGCCAGCTTGCAACGTGACAAAAAACAAAACTGTGTGACTGACTTTACTGATTTTTATATATTCTTATGTCGTTGGTAATTTTTCGAAATAGTCGTGGATACGATCTAAAAATATATATTTTTAGTTGAGCTTGCACAGACTGTTAAGTGTATTTAAAAGTGTTTAATTAAATTTTATTTATTTATTTTATTTATGAGAATTTGGCATTATTTAAAAGTTTATTCCACTTGCTGGAAATTCTTTTTTTTTCTTTTAACTATTATATATATCCAGAATTTCCCATTATTTTATTTTGTTGTGCTTAAATAAATCTGCTCTAGTTTAGTTGTAGGTTTATAAAATACTAACAGTTCGAGAATTTTGAAAGGGTATTTGGGAAATCTTCGACCAGAATGGAATCGAGCATTTAACCACTTTCGTGTCGGGCTTAAGGCATGCGCAGGTAATTGTGAATGACAATAATTGTGAAGACATTCAAGTTGGGCCTGGTCGGAGTGATGCTGTGGACGTACCAGTGACCGGCCACCATTCTGTGGAACGTGCAAAACGTTGGCGCCAACAGCGCCACCCAATATAAAAAAAAACAGCAAACAAGTAAAACAGAAACAACAAAAAAAAACGCAGACGAATTTTTGTCAATTTGAAGACAGGACTCTGGCCAGAGTTGCGATCTTGAAGAACATTCCCTGAATGGCAGAAAACAACTGGCTGCCAGGCAGGCTCGTTGGCAGTGGGCAGTTCTGAGTGGTGGCGCCACGCCCCGTATTTAATAACTTTCGCCCTAATTCATGTTTGCTGTCAGTGCATCGATTTTTCATAATTAAAAGTGAATTGAAAACGGCGCACAAACTTGTAGGAGGCGCAGCTCCGGCGTCTTTGAAATTGATTTTGTGGCCGCAACCACAGCCTCGACTCCAGCTACTTACTGCTGCCACCGACCACGTTTGAGGTGGTGCCATAATAAATGGTGAGGTGGATCGATAGAACTTGCTCAGCTCAGCAGCAGCAGCAGCAGCAGCATGCGAGCTGGCCCCAAAAAGCTATTCCAATCGCAGCGCACGTATCTATGATCTTGATCGTGTTAGATATCCATTAATCAAATCACCAAGTTCAAGTAAAGTTTAACTATGAGTTTGCTAGCATCAATATTTGAGCGGACTTCAAGGAGACTGGGCTTAATTGACTACTCCACTCCAAGCACGAGGGTTAAATGGAAGCGATGGTAGCACAATTAATTAGCATGACTCGCAATCACTCATCGTGATGCAACACAAAAATACAACATTTTGTGGCAAGGTTGAATATTACTTTTGCTGACGTAGCTATGGGATATATGATATAGTAAGTCGATCGGTTGTAAGTATTCAACAATAAACTGCGTAAAAGTAGCAGTTATTATTGGTAGAAGAGGAACTAATGACTTGGATGAGTATTACGTCAATGAATCCCAAAAGGAAATATAATTTGACAGCGTTTCACAGAAAATAAAGTTAATGAATGGAAATCCCACAAGGATACAATGAGTTATGATATAGAAGACCAAAACTGATGTATATTGAATTATATGTTATTTGTCGAGAAACCATTCTGGCATACATCCATAGCAATCCTAATCTACAATCTGAAAAGTATAGCAATGAGGACTCTGATGCCAGGAATATTCAGGAACAGATCAATCAAGAGCTATAGCTCATCATCTAACATAGATATCAAAATAATTGTATATTCCTTGGACAATTAAATCACTTTTCATATCGCTCAATTCGCATGTTCAGTTCTAATTTAAATACTCGATTAACAGTGGAATAAGTTAATATGGAAAAAGTTCTGATGACCTGGTTGTTTGAGCAATTATATCACTTTCGATGACTTAATGCTTGGCCCCGAAGGGAAATCCTCTTGCATGTCAACTGACCATAATTTGAACAACTCTTGATGACACGCCGGGCAGAGCCGAACTCCCAACTAAATGAGTAAGTCATATATCCGCAGGGAGCTAAATAAACGGAGACAGAGAGAGAGGGAGAGAGGGAAACAGAGTGAGATGGAGTGTGAGGTGGAAACGCACTTCTTGAAGAGTTTACGCAGCAGGCGGCGCTATTTGAACAATATATATCTCTATATATGTATATATATATATATATATGTGTGTATATCT
The DNA here is from genome assembly GCA_035044025.1 of Drosophila paracracens. NCBI lineage: Eukaryota > Metazoa > Arthropoda > Insecta > Diptera > Drosophilidae > Drosophila > Drosophila paracracens. The sequence continues at coordinate 4,013,554 of JAWNMN010000192.1, read as the reverse complement.
TTTCAAGGGAATATTTTTGGTGACATTTATGTGCCGCTGACGTCGGCCAATGGCGGTAGCGACAGCACCGAGCTCTAATTAAATTTAATAGCTACGGCAAAGGGCATAAAATTGAGTCAAGCCACCAACGAGGCGGGCCGACGGCAAAAGAAGATGTGAAGACGTCAAGATTTGGGGTCGTAAACACATTTTGATTTGATTTCTGGAAAGGATTCACTCATTTCACAGCCAAAGCAGTCGTTATCGCTGCCACTGCTGCTGCTGCTGCCGCTGCTGCTGTTGTTGCCACTGCTTCTGTTGCTTTGTCGGATGCGCTGATTGAATTGTCACCTTCATTTAATGGCAGACTGGAGCAACGCACAAGTTCTATTCGTTTTTGATGTCTACCACTCGGTTGAAGGCGCCAACATTGCCAGTGACATTTTTTTTTTTGCTTTTGGGTTGTTTTATTATTATAATACGCGGCTGCTGCTGCTGTTGCCGTTGCTGCCGCTGCTGCCAAAGGTGTCAGACGTTTTATTGCTGTTCTTTGACGACCTGTTGAAAAGTTCATGGTCACTGCTACAATTCTACCTTTTGAGTTCATAGCGCTGTCACAAGACACGGGCAGGGCAGGGCAACCTAGGCGGCATCATTCATCAAAAGACGCCTGCTGGAAATTACTTTCACCCTTCTCAAAAGTGGAAAACAGGTAGAATTGACTAGCAGCCAGTTGGATTAATATTCGGGTTTTGTATTAAGAATCTTTGCAGCTAAACTATTTAATTAAAATGTCTCAAACAGTTAACTTATCTTAAGTGAAATCTTGTTAACAATTGAGTTCGCTGTTGTATGTAAATAGCTTCATTTACATGTGCCTTAAAAAACGGTTAATTAAAACCACTTGTTTTGATGTTTTTTGTGTATATTGTTTTGCTTTTGTGATAGTAAAAATTAAATAAATAAGCGAAAAACAACAAATCATCATTGTTGAAACGCAAGCCACAACTTGTGTACGGAAAAATGTTTCAAGTTATAATCAACACGAGCATAGCCAGCATGTTTAAAATGTTGCAACATTTACCCTATACATATACATATATATATATATAGTGAAAAGAGTTGAAGGTGAAATACTGTCCAGTCATTGTCCATATGCAGCAAAAATATTTTTAATTTGAATAAGTAATTCAAACAACAGTCAAAATCAAAAAAAAATAAAGAAAGAGAGAAAAAAAAGATGGGAGGAAAAACAAGTGAAAACAAATGTGAAACAAGGAAAATTCAATTTACTCGCATGTCAAGCCGAATTGCCGGCTAGGTCAAACATGTTGATGGATCGATGCATGGCTGCCTGGAATGAAAGGGACGCACAACAGCAACAAGCAACAACAGCTACAAGCTGAAATGGCAAAATGTTGCATGCCCCACCTATATATATATATATATGTATATATATATATGCCTGGTCAGCCAAAGTATATTAAACGACGGCAAACAATAGTCAAACTTGCGCTTCATTTCACATACACCAAGCGAGAGAGAGAGAGAGAGAGATAGGGAGACAGAGAGAGAGAAAGAGAGAGAGAGAGATATCGAATATTTACATATATGGATTGAAAAATAACAGAAAAAGGTATTTTTGAATTGCTACAGGTAAAAGTTTTTAATTAATACAAATACATGTAACATTTTATAAGCCGCTACAGCAGTGACTATTAGGAGTGTGTGGCAGACACAAATATGTTGCAGCAGCTAGTTGAATATATATTCGAGGCACTCCACACACTTGGCCAGGCTGAGAGTGCAACGGCATCTGTTTGTCCGTTAGTGTGAATGCTGGCTAGGCTCGCTGTTAGCTGATTGCTGATTGTCTCCACATACATATATATGTGGAAATTTAATTAAATTTGGCCAAAAAAAACACTTCTAACTGCAGCGGCGACATGCAACTAAATAAATAACTAATAACTTGAATGCCGCATGCCTAGAGCTAAAATATTGAATATTGACTTGTGCACACAGTTGGACATTCCGATAAATTAAACTTTGAGTTCAAATTGAATAATTGAAGAAGCTGTTTGCTGAACTGGTTAAGTTCACTGAATTGATGGCTTATTCATATTACAATTCAGTTAACACAGTTCATGGCTTAAATACTTTTTCTATATAGCTATGGCTGGCGTAGAAAGACTCGATCAGAGATAAACTCATGATTATAAATTATTTATTTACTTAATGTAGACTTAAAAATAGTCTAAAATTTTAAAAAGTTGTAAAAATATAAAAATTGTTTGCAATAATTTCAATTTAAATTAAAATTTAATTATAAAAATAAATCATTTTAAATAGCTGAAACTTAAAAATATATTTTAAATGTATAATAATTGTATATTATTTAATTTAATTTTTATTTATTTATATATTTATTTAATATCTATTTTAAGCCACGAAAAATTCTCTGGCCTACATTTAATGCGTTCCAAAATAAATAAAATATAAATAAATAATAAATTTATAAAGTACTAAAGTTTAACTACTAAGAATAAATTTAGTAATGTGATCTAAAAAATGAGTAATTAAGAAGATAAAAATACTTAATTCCTGATTGTTCATTCTCATAAACTATTTTTGCTGTTCTGCTCACTTTTGATACGTTTTTTAGCTAAATCAAAAATATTAAATTGTTTAACTAAAAAGTATTTATGTGATCAATGATGCCAACTGGCTGTGGCAAATATAAACTGTGCAACTCGCTGCTGCCACAATAATTGAATATGTGTATCTTGGACAGAGTTTGGTGGAGCCAGCATCGAGTTGAGACATTAGGTTAAGTGACAATTGCGCCCTGATTTATGGCTATTTCCGTCTCGTTGCGATTTCAGTGATTCGCGGAATTGCAAGCGCCGCTAATGAGCTGCCTGCCACTCGTTCACACTTGCTGCGGCCAGGGGTACGAACAGTGGGGCCGGGTGGTTGTGGGCTTTATTAATTGATTGCACTTATGGCATTCAAGATTTGCATATATATATACACATATATATATATATAACTGCGCGGAATCCATTATTTCCGGGAACATTGCATTTGTACGGCAATTAGTTCGCATAAGTTGAAGCATTATGCTCGCTGCTTCCACACACAGAGCATCGACTCCATCGGAGTTGGACCCATGTTTGCTTGCGGCACGGCATAAATCATCTGACGACGCCCGTGCCCATGCCCGTGCCGATGCCAAACCGAGGGGGGACATTTAAATTATGTATGTATTTATATATATATGTATGGTGTAACCGAAAATTTTCATCTAATTGAGAGACACCGCAGAGACACCATCCCCACCCTCCCCCAAAAAAATGATGCCTCTTTTAGCAAAACAATATCTGTTTATTTTTTTTTTATTTTGGGGTAAAACTCTAGGAGCGCCCACCCGCACGATAAATTCGTGTCGAGCGGAGTCGACCCTTCGCATTGTGGTTGCCTTAGTTCGGTTTTTGAGTGGTGTCATATATTAGACAAAAAGGAAAACAACTTTTTCATAATTCTTGTGTAAGCAAATTTATGACCATTTAATATGACATTTATCTACAACTGCAACAATAAGTTACGGCGAAAATTGTGCCGCTCAACTGTCAAAATCGTTGCATTCATCAACTCAATTTTCATAATATTTGTGACACAAATTTTTCTTTGGTTCATACTATATAACTTGGTTAAACATGTGTTTTTCAGTTGTTGCAAGAGAGAGAAAGAAAACTATTTTATCTTGTTGCAAGAGAGAGAAAGAACTACTTTATCTTGTTGCGATGAGCATTGCTTAAAATCATTTGGATGAGAGTACAAAATATAAACATATGTTCTGTCAAACGCTTGTTTGCAGTTGTCTGTCCAAAATGGAAATTGCATGTTGAGCTTCATGCAACAAATGTACAAAACATAAATATTTATTTATATATATATATATATATATATAAATATATTTATATATGATAAATATATGTATAGATGTATAGTACTTTCGCGGCATCCTAACAAAGTGGGGCAGACATAATCTAGTTATACTCTTCCATGGGGTATATATAATATTGACGTGAACTCTATGACTCCAAAGGGTATATATATTCCTGATCAGCATCACTAATCGAGTACTTATAGTCCGTTTCCAGTATCTGTATCTGTATAAGTTTATTAAGTTTCTCATAAGATATCCGAGGAAAATTTACACATTTCTTGCATTTCTCACATTTGAGAAAGCAATTATCAAAATCATATAGCTGCCATATGATCAATAGATCAAAAGATAAGTTTGTTTACGAAATAATATTTTATTTACCAAGCCATCAAAACTAAATTTGAAAAATTGTCAACATTGTCGTACTATAATATTTGATATGTATTTAATCTTCGGCGTTATTTTCCTGATTTTCTTGTTATTTTTATGGCAGAGTCGCCTACACCTTGCCTCCTTCTCTGCTTCTCTCTAATTTTCTCGCCCACTCGCAGAAGGAGGGGTAGCAAAGAAACGCCCACTTGCCAACATGCACTACAAGTGCTAAAAATTCAGAAAAACATATTTCACAATTAATTGTCAGAGGAACTGGGCCGTGCCAAGCTTTGTGCACGTACAACAACACAAGCAACTGTCATTATATACACACAACAACAACAACAACAACAGCAACAACAACAACAACAATGATATATTTTTTTTCTCGCATTTTTAAATGTTGTTCGACATGGCAAAAAACAACGCGTTTGCTGCTTAATTTGTCGTAATTAATGCTTATGAATAGTTTGTACTTGTCTTTAATTTGTTCGAGCCAATGAATTCGTTATACTTGTACACTCAACTAAAACAGCTAAAACAGCTAGTTTGGCTAACAGCTAGCTAAAGGGGGTTAACACTAACCTGCAGTTTAACCAGTTCGGGATTATCGTTAGCCAGCTTTGCCAGCTCTTGATAATTAGCCTTGGCCATTGAGACAATCCATTCCTTAGCCTTCGGATGCGAAAGTGTCACCTCGGGTGAATCCTTCTCCTCGATTAATTGCTGAAAGACAAACACACACACAAAAAAACGTATGGGGCATAAATTAATTATACATGTTGCTGCCACTTCATTTACAAAAAAAAAGGCGTGGGCGGGTGTAAAATGCTACAATATAAGGAAATACATATACAACGGGCATAAAACATAGAAAGCCCATTGAAAGCATTAACGCCAAACATACGCGTCTTAGAATACAACACACACACTCCCACACACACACACACTCCCACACACACACTCCAATCTTTGTGGCAGCGTATAGATTATAGAGAGGGTTGGGATTGTGGGGTTGGGGGTGGCTGAAAAAGCTGGCATAATTATGGCCAACGCATTTCGGCGGCGCCATCGCCATGTTCTTTCCATAATTATGAAGGTAATAATTTTTATTTATTAGGCGCGTGCTTTAGGCAGATTCTATGAGTGTGTGCGTGTGTGTGTGTGTGTGTGAGTGTGTGTGTTGTTGTGTGCACCGTGTTTTAGAAATAGAGCTCGAGAGCACTCGCGGCGAAAGTTGTTCCCCTTCCTTCCTTGCCTTGCCTTGCCTTGCCTTGCTCTGCTTTGGCTGCAGCTTCATTTTTTGTTTTCGGTGATTTACACATTTTCCACTGGTGGGGGGCAGGCTGGGGTGGGGGCACGCATTCCTACTGATAATGAGCACTCTAATGAGCGAGGGGCACACTCGCACACACACACATGTGGCAACATAACAATAGCTGGCAGCATGTGTGGCTTATATTTACGAGCGCTGAAAAACATTTTCGGCAACTAATTATCCATTCGCGTAATGTTCGCGATGCTAACAAGCAGCAGCGGCAGCAGTGGCAGCAGCATAAAAAGGAGTCGACATTTGTTTACCTGCAACTGTAACTGAAGCACCAACCCACCACCCACTCCAAATAAAACAGAAGACACAAAACTCGTCTCCCTTTTGCTGTTCATAATGCGTACACTCTGCAAAAAACATGGCCAATAAGTTTCAGAAAAATGTCTAAAAAGCCAAGATTTGAATTTCTTATAAAGTTGGAAATTATTTATAGTAATGAGTGGCTTGTGTTCGCCTTGTGTGTGTGCAACATAGTCTTTTTTTTGGTTACTTAAAGATTAGTGCTTCAAGATCCTTTGCTTCATGAGGAGAGCTACGCTGACTCTACAATAGATAGCAACTAAACTCTAAGATATCAATCGAGAATCGGTCTTTGCACTTCTACTCTTTAAAGTAGAAAATTTCTCAATATTTCTCAATATTTCTAAATCCTTCTTCTACTTTGATACTTCTAATCTTAATTTATAATCGAAATTTTCTACGATTAAAAAATTATTTATAAAAACAAGAAAATTGTTGTTATTATTTTGATGAGTGTACTTACGGCATTTAGCCGCAGGATGCAACATTGCCAGCCAACCCCCAATATCTCCACCCTCTTTATATATATATATATATTTACACGCCACTTGACTTTGCGAGTGCTCACGTTTTTCCAATTACTCGGCTCTGCTCGAACGCACCCGGAATAATCCGTGTTATGTTCAGGTAGACGACGAGAACGAGGACGATGAGGACGACGATGAAGTCGAACGACAACATTGCCGCCATTTGCAAAATGCCGAATGTTGGCGAACGTTGAAGGCCGATTGCCGATTTCCGCGTTTGCCGAATCGCCGACCAGCTGAAAGGGGGTGTGGAAGTGGGGGGAGCAGGGGCGGGGGCAAAACTGATGAAACAGCAGCTTGAACAGGACAAACATTGGCAAAGTAAGCGCTCCGGGCAAAGTGGCCATGTCAATGCTAAACAAAAGAACCAACCGTACAACGCACCACACCCGCCCCCAAAAGAAGACTCCACCCAATGGGGTATACACACATATACATATATATATATGTATGTGTGTATGTGTATTCCTTTTTACGGCAGGCATAATAAAAAGGCAGCGACTGCTGCTCGTTGGCTGCCTCATGTCTATGCCCCCGACTCCATGCCCAATCGCTTGTTTGTTGGCTGGCTTTCTTATGTCCCAGCGTATATGTTGTTGCTCTTGTCCCTTTATGCTGGAGAGATATTATATCACACGGCTAGCCGTTGTCCAGAGCACCAGAACCCGACCACATCAGAAACCCATGCACCGACCCGGACGACCCCAAACTCTCTTGAACCGACCCGTTGTCCTGCGCTGTGTTTTTGCGTTTGTGGCACCCGAAACTTACCTTTGGCTCCCTTTTACCGTGCAAAACGGATGAAGCCACAAAATGGTCATGTTTGCCATTGCCGTATTCTGTGTACGCTGTGTGCCATTGTCCGTCCTGTTCGGATCACTGTTGCCAATACAGAGTGCCTCGAGTTGGAGTAGGAGTGGTGGCAACGTCGTCGTTGTCGTCCTCGTCCTCATCCTCATCCGTTGTTGCTGTTGTAAATTTAACCGCTTCGGGACACACTGCGTTGTTGTTTAACAGCAATAACAACTTTTGGTTTGTTTTCCTTACATTTTTAATTGGGTCCTTTGTGGTCGCCTGGCCGTGATGAGAATAGCTTTGCCTAACTAATTTCTATTGCTGCTTATTGGCTATGTTAACATGTTTCAACCAACTTGTTTTTATCCCCAAAAAAGGGTTTTTCTCTCCCTCCCTCTCTCTCTCTCACTTTCCACCTCTTTTGGCTATCCGTTCCGCCCTTAATATGCATACTGGGACACTCTGGCACTGGCCACCAAAGTACCTTGTGGGTTAATAAAAATATATGTGGCTTGTTTGATGCTGCACTGCGGGTTTTTCATTTCATTTTGGCTTAAAGCAAACACTCAGCACAGCCCTTTAAAATTAACGCTAGTGTTTTTAAGGCAGCAACTATTCCGCAAACAGTTCAAAAATAACCCTTTGAAAAACCTATGGAAAACAGTGCTTGATTTCCACAGCAAAGTTTTCAGCAATTCAGTTTTAAGGATTTTGATATGACTAACTAAACAATGCTAGCCAAAAGTAATATTTAACTTGGCTAATTTTGATATCGACTTTGAGACGCTTATAAATTTCAAACTGTCATCAATTTGGTCAAATCAAGGTTTGCCACTTACTTAATAAACCTGATTTTTGGGCGTAAATCATGTACAAGTTCTATGACAATAAATCTAGTTGTTGGCGGTTCCATATTTTAGACTGCCATCACTTGATTGCAGCTGAGCCGATTTTTAAAGTAATCAAATTTATTATAATTTCTACTCAAACTAATTTAAATATTTAATATTTAAGTTGATAACAACACTAATACTTTCCAGCCTAATAAGTCCAATATGATGATCAGATCAGAAAGTTAAGCATCTGAAAATGGGCAGATGCACAACTGCCACAACGATTTGAGATCATCGTTCATCGTTGGTTAGAAGATGCAAAGCAATCCCTTGATACAGTGGGTGCTGACTAAATGCCAACTCATGAAGCTAATTAAAAACGCTCGAAACGAATTTAATTGATCAGCTAGCTAGCTAGCGGGCTGAGATCAGCCCGAAGTGATTACAGTTGCGGCGCCAAAATTTCACGGTCTCATATACACATATTGATGGATCTATGACAAAGAAGAAGAAGAAGAAGAAGAAGAACATTCCCATTTTCGAAAAACTCTTTCGTGAATGATTTGGCATTTTCGATTCGACTTTTTGGGATGATTAATAATATTTTTGTTATTAAACAAAATCCGTCAAGTAATTCGTTGGGTCTGTGATAAGTAAAGATTGCTGGCGCCGTCTATTTTTACTTCTTTGTCTTCTTGCTTCTCTCAACTCATTTTAGATGTTGACTTGTTGGCTTGTTAGCGAACAGATATGTTAACAATATTTACAGTTTTACAACTACAGTAATGATGGGCATGAATGTAACCTTTCAAAATTGGTAATAGTAAATAGTAAACATATTTGAGAATTGTATCAAAATTAATTAAATGGAGCTGAGTACAAGGAATATATATTCCATTTATTTGCAGCTAGATGCGTTGAAATATTTGTTGCATGTAATTGGGCAAACATAAATCCGGAAACATGAAAAACGTGAGAAACTTAACATAAACTCTGTGATTTTGAGTCGCTGCAATACGCTTCGATATATGTAAACATTAATTTAACATGCATATAAGTGGAGAGGCAGGCAGAGAATGGTGTCGGCACAAATAGACACTTAAGTCATCTTTCCATCCTTGCGCGTTTCTAGTGTGGTTTTTATAGCGCCTTGACATGCAGTTGACAATTCCGAGTTCCGACTTTGACATACATCTACAACTGCTGCGCCTGTCGCCGAGTCTGCTGCATGTTTGTACGGAATCCACACAGATATATATATTTCCTGGGATGATTTATATAGTCTGGCGACAATTGATGCCCCGATGCCCAGAAACCCCAAAATACGTTGATTGACAGCTCGGAGTGGTTGACAGTTGTTTGTCAATTCATGGGCATTGGTAATTGCCGGCGTCTTTAGCTTGGAAACGCTTCTCTCGTAACGCTTGACAAATTTTGAACATGTTGTCGCCCTTTATTGTCGGCCAGATAGATGGATTGTGTATCCACATATATATGTGTGGCATGCATATGCCTGTATGCATTTCTAATACTCAAACGTACTTGATATACTTAATGGAAGCTACTCGGAGAATATCACTCAGGTGTCTTTCTTGCGGACTCTGAAACTAGCTCACATCTGTTTAGTCTAACTAAAATCAATAGTAATCTGATTTCAACAATTATATGTCCAAATGTGGTAAGCTTATGGACCGATTGTTCCTATAGCAGCTATTTGATATAGTCTTCCAACCCAGTACGTCATTTATACTGCCTGCCAAGTTTCATCAAAATAGAGAAACCAGTTCACATCGAAACAGACAAACAGAAGAACATGGCTATATCGGCTTGGCTGCTGATGTTGATCAAGAATATATATATACTTTAATAAGCTGGTTATTTAAGTTTAATTCTCTATTTATTTGTAAGCATCAATCAATTTGATTACTGTCACAAAACAGTCACATTACGCTCTAATTATTTGGAGATGTTGAGCAAACTTTTAAGCCAAAGTTCTTGCAACAAGCGCATTAAATGTTGCAAAAACATGAAATAAATATATTTAGCCAAAAAACAGTACATGTATGAACACATACAAGATACTTTTCTTTTATTTTATTTGTTATTTACTACTTATGGCCAAGAGAAAAAAGAATGAATGACGCTGTTGACAATGGGCCTAATGGCCACATAGACTTGAAAGCGACTTTGCAGCGGGCGCTTTGCTTGTAATTTTATGAATCTTACATTTTATTGTCCACGGAATAAAATTAATGGATTTATACTATGCCATGGTGGTAGTCCAGTGTGCTGGTGGCAGTTCGTGACGGGGATGTCTTGGCCACGAAGCCAGCAGTTCCACTTGAGTGGGAGCTATATATATATGTATGTGTATGTGTGTGCCACAAAAATGCCGCCGCATGTGAGTATAAATACCCACATCATAACATTGGTGGCAAATTAGATTGAAAAGCTTTTTCAAAATTCTTCTATTGCAATAGAAATTCTGTACATCTGTAAATTAATCATGACAATAGGAAAAGATGCGAAAAGACAAGAAAAGATACAAATTCGCAAATACGCAAAAAACTGTCCACATTTTTTTGTTGTGTACAAATTATAAATACTTTTCACAGGAAGTGAGGGGGAATAGCTACAAGAGCTACTAGCTGGAAATGCTGGGCAGGCAGCACCGATGCGAGACTGTTGGCGAGACAAGCCACAACAATCCAACAAGCCAGGCAGCAAGCCAACAAGCAAAAAGCTCACCCGCATCTCATGGTGGGGGTCAATGTTAACCGGTTTATGAGTTTCTTTTTTTGGTTTGGTTTGAGTTGCAAGTAAAGCGTTGAAGACATACCTTCTCTGGTTTTTTCTTGGATGGTGGCGAAATGATTTTTGCCTCTTCCTCGGATGCCATCCGGTTGAATTTGCGTGTCGCCTCCTTCACGCTCATGGGATTCTCGGCCAACTCAGCCTCCGTGCCGGATACCTTATCTGCTGCCGTCGAGCTATCCGTGGATGTGGTGGACGAGAAGGAGAAACGTGGTATGTTCTCCTTGTTGCTGCTCTCGTCCACAGAATTGCCACGGGACACCGACTTGGCAGCACTCTTGCTGACCTCGCTGCTCTTGTCCACATCTGGCTTCGCTTGGCTTGATTGTAGCTCGAGGCGAGCGGGATCGATGCGTTGCATGGCTGCTGTGAATTCGCTGACGCAGTCGCGATAGCTATCCACTTGATCCTGGTGCACAACGACGCCAGTGATGGGAGCAGGCGCTGGAGCTGCCGCTGGCGAGGATTGCTGCACTTCGGGCGGTGCTTTGTAGGGCGGTGGTTGTCTCATTGGTGAGATGCCGCTATCTGTCATGGATACAATTGAACCGGCACCCGGACTGGAGGGCGTGGTGGCATTGCCAGCAGCCGCGACGGCTCTATCGACAACTTCATCCGATGGACACTCATTGAGATACTTTTTGCGCAGTATCAGATACTTTTGATTGTTTTCGTTTTTAATCGTGGAGAGCAGCGTCACATATGTCTTAAAAATCTTGCGTGCCTCGGCCTCATCTGTAAATACGCAGATTGTTATAGTTAAAACATTGCACTTAATTTCAATCTATTTGTTTGCAAGTGATGTCAACAAGTTGTCTATGAAATTGAACTCTGACTCACTTTGGGTGTGCGTAAGAAATTTCTTAAAGTGCTTGACGAGTGCATGGTTTGTCACCTTGCCATCGTTCTGCACCATGTAATCGCGTATGTCCGCAATCGACAGTTGCTTTGTATTATCCACTGCACTCATTTTGACACAATTCACTGTTTATATTGCACGCAAATTAAATTAAAAACACAATGTTTCGCAGTAAATACCCAAAACTAAACAAATAACATGCCAGGGATGGCGTGTAACCACGGTCAGCTGCTGCGAGACAAAACCAAAGCGAGTTTCAGCCCTGCTGCTTCGCGGAAAAAAGCTGACTGCTATGCAATGACGGACACAGCTCGAAATAAATAATAAAATATATTTTTTGTATTTATAATCATGCTAATTTACATTAAATTTGTATTTATAGGTATAAGTTATGCATTGTAGATGTTCTTTAATTAATTTTTAATTAATTTGGACATCAAATTTAAGGCAATATTATGTAGTTACTCATACAAGCTAATATGCTTCTTAATGTGTTCCAAATAAAAATCAAAATTGTTTTAAAACATTTTTGGTAAAAAAGAGAAAGAGAAAACTAAACAAAATATAATGTAAAAGAAAAAAGTGTAATATAATTTTTACTTCAATAAATTTAAATAGTTTCACAAAGTACGGAATCGGTTTTGAAGTTCATATTCAGTGCACACTTCTACTATTCATATATAATTCACATTCAGAATTTAAGAGCAGAAACACATCAGTTACTTATCCGTCTGAGGCCATAAGAAATATTACACTTTTATCTATAGCGAACAATGAGAAACAAATTGCTTAAATTTCAATTTGACCGCAACCGATGTACACAAAGATACTGTCAGTTGCCAGATTAAGCACCCGAACAGTTTGTTCTTGTGGGTGGCAGCAACTTCCAATCCAAATCGGTGTCAGAATGAAAATGGTAATGGTGCATTGGGCGATATGAGAAAAGTGTTAATTTCATTTTCAATTTGGCAAATGCGATTGCAAAGGGAATTGTTGTCGAAAGGCCATCATTTATCATGTGCACCATGCGAGCAGACTCTTCTCAGGCTCCTGGTTAGGATGGAAGGCAGCGATGGCTTAGCCACGTTCAAGTCTAGGCCGACTGGTTGGTTGCCTGATTCTGACAGTGTCTGTGCCGTCGACTTCGATGAGAGAGAGATGGAACGGCATTGGCATATCTGAATTGGGATACACAGATTGGGATTGTATCTTTCACTTACATTTCAAGTTTCAAATGTCAAGTTGTTATTGCTGTTGCTATTGTTGTTGCTATTGTTGTTGCTATTGTTGTTGCTGGTTGTCTGCAGGCGCCCACCCAGTGGCCCAATAGCATGCCTTGGGTTGACAGGCGAATACATACATATATTCATTTGCATTTTGCAATTACCAACTGTATAATTTCGTATGAGAAAACCACATACGTCTTATGCAACATTTGAAGACAGAAAGTTAATTTGCTTTTTGACTGGGCTGACAGTACATAAATTGAAAGCAGATACGTTAAATTGCTCAACTAACAGATACCCTGCAATCCGTTCTATATAACCCCAATTGAGAGGCATATCGTATTGGAAAAGTGAGAGAAAGTGAGAGTCAGAGATAGCATGCGGATTGAAGAGAGAGAGAGAGAGAGAGAGAGACAGAGAATGGGACAGAGAGACAGAGAAGGCAAAATAAGTGAGTAAGTCGTAGTAGATAGAGTAGATAGTAGAAAGCAGAGTATGTAGCAGATAATAGAGAGAAGAAAGAAGAGAATAGAGTAGAGAGTAGATAGCTGAGAGTAGAGCATAGAAAGTAGATTACAAAGTAATAACGAGAGGGTGAAAGAAGAGTGTAAAATAATAAGTAAGGCAAGATATTAGAAAGTTAGGAGTAGGGCAGAGAATATAGAGATATGGCAGTGGTAGTAGTAGATACTAGTAAGTAGAGAGCAGATAATAGATGGTAGACAGCAGAGATTCGAGACCAAATGTAGGGAGTTGCGTGCAGAAAGATTAGACAGTAGAAAATAGGAGAGCGAAGAGAATAGAGAGTAAATTACAAAGAACAGATAGAAGATAGGACAAAGGAAGGAGTAGAAAGTAGATAGTAATGAGCAGATATTAGAGTGTGGAAAGTAAAACAAAGAGAGAAAGTGCGAAAGAAAGAGAGAGAGAGAGAGAGAGAGAGAGAGAGAGAGAGAGAGTGAGATAGAGCATTGAGATAGAGCGTGTGAGATAAAAAACAAGAGAGCGAAAACGTTGAGTAATTTTTTTATTTTGATAATTTCTACAAATTTTTCATTTATGTGTGAAAGAATATGTAAAAATCTTGTGGACATAAAAATCTCAATTAAATCGCAATTATTTTTTATTGTTTAATATTTTATTATTTAAATCTTTCCACTCTTTAAGTGAGATTAGATTAATTTTTATATTTATTGATTGATATTGATTTATTTTTTAGTGTTCCTTTACTGAAGTCTAAAACTTTAAAGCTATGCCTTAACTTTAAATGAAGTTACTTAGTAAATATAAAATATTTGGTGGCAGCTTATCTGATAGAGTTGCATGCTACAAAATATCAGGCAGGCTCCATCATAAAATGTGTAATCTGCGTGAACACTCAAATAAATGTTGATGTTGCAGGTATGTGTTGGCAATCGCACGATATTAGCTGGCATTCATTTGTAGCCGTGTGATTGAGCCATTGTCACCGATTGTCTTCGAAGCTGGCGCCTGATAAGCGCCGCAAATTAAATTAAATGTATATTATATAAAATAGTTCGAGGCGTTTTGCGCCACGACTCCCAGAGAATTTCGAATGTCTGGCTTGAAAAATCAGCAACAGCAACTGCAACTGCAACAGCAACTGCAACAGCAATGGAATCCGTCGTGAAGCTGCTCCTGTGAGTGGAGACCACACTCCGCACTCCACCGTCTTCGTCTTGGTCTTGGTCTCTGTTCTCTGGTCGCTGGTTGCAGTCTATCGCGTCTGTGCCGACTGCTGACAACACAACAGCTCTGATCGTCGATAGCTGCAACGTTTGACTTGTTGCTGCTGCTTCGGCTGCTGCGCTGGGGCTGCTGCAGTATAATTGGCAATTGGGAATGGGCTTATTCACTTTTATGACTGCCTCTTCTTCTTCTCCATCTAGTTGGCGTCTGTTGCGGGTCTCCGTTGCATAAAGTCTATCTATTTCAGTCACATCGAAGTCGTGGCTGGCTTGTTGTTTTGAATGTTTCCTCTTTTCTTTCCCACTTGTGCAATTTTTTGTTGTTGTTGTGCTTTTTTGCTGTTTCCCAATGGTTCCCTGTTGACCCCCGGCGAGTGGCGCCTCGAGTAACATGCGAGTCGATCGACAAAGAAGTCTGTTTCCCGTGACCATTCTGTAGATCGGACCAGCTGTCACAGCGTTGCTCTCTTGAGATTTATTGTGCCCTGAGACTGTGTGGATCAGAAAGTCAAAAAGTGTTGCGACTTGTCATACGCCTCAATATCTCTAGCACTCTCTGTGTGTGTGTGTGTCCAGATGTCCGGTTTTCCACACACACACACACACTCAAACCTAGTGCAACCTTTTAAGCACTTCGAGCCATTATTATCGAACCATTACCAAATGAGCAGTGCGCATTATAAATGAGCACATAAAACATAAACGTTGTCGCTGCCGTCCGCTGAGCTCTCGAGAGCCGATTACTGCAATTTAACACCCCCGCTCCGCACCGACGAGCTCAATGCACTCATTGTCATCCCCCTTCCCAGAACAACGCTACTCACACGCACACACACACACACACACGTCAATGTCGTCCTTCTCTTTCTCATCGTCGTCATATGCTGCTATTTCCGACTCCGTCCGGGAATTCATTCAGATGCCGGCTGCGGTCAAACGCTTTAGCTCGCACCGGGATTTTGGCTCGTTTCGCTCGGCTTAGCTTCAGCTCCCAAGTGGGATTATGTCACTTTTCACTGACATTTGCATTTTGATTGACAAACTCATTTGGCAATCCTCGAGCTCTGTTCCTGTTCCTCTCTTCGACTCTTCAGCCATTGTTTGCTAAGCGCTTAAGAGTATTTCCCAATTACACCCAAAACACAAGCAATGCAAACACATTTAATGTATATATATGTAAATATATACATATATGTATATATATGTATATATGTATTTACACTTGCTACTGATTAATGCACAATGTTTGCAATTGGATTGAAAACTATAATGTTGTCAGCTTATTAAACTGACTACGGCATAAGGGTCTGTCAGAATGTGTCAGGTGCACATGTGCATGTGGAATGTGGCAACAATTTTACCAGGCTCTCAAATAGAATTCTTTAAATAGAACATTTTATTTTCAATGGCATTTGATTATTTGAGATTAAATATATACATTTTTACCATTTGATTATTTGAGATTAAAAATTTAAATTTTTTGCATTTGATTATTTGAGATTAAAAATTTTAATTTTAAATTTTCACTTGGGAAATGAAAAATTGTTGAATCAAAATTCACAATTTTATTTTGTTTATACAATTTAGTTTTCTTACTACTATTTTGATAAGTAGTTTTTTTATTTAAATTTGTAAAGTTTTTATAGTATTTTTACCATTGACTCAGTTGGAAGATCTCTTTAAAAATGATTAATCCCAAATGAATTAAACTTGCTTTATTTAAAATAATATTAAAAATAGACCAAAATTATTATTTATACAAATATTGTATAACATATAAGAATGGAATAGAATTTGTAATATTATTATTATAATTATAATTGGGGAACCAGCACTGCGACCTATAAGGTCTATTGTGCCACCTTCTGAGCCTACAGCTCTTCCATCAACACCAGCTCCTGCACGAATGCTGGAATATTTGTTAAGTTGAGGGTTTCTATGTCCTTGGGCTGCATGACACGCTTCCCTAGGATGCTGCATCTTTTCCTAGGATGTGCCTTGAGGAGTCTTCCTTGCTTCCACAAAACTTACATACATCGCTACTATAAATACCTAATTTGGTTAGGTAACTTCTCAGTCTACAGTGTCCTGTCAATAGACCGGTGATTATCCTGAGCCTGTTTTCCTCTTCTTTTCTTTCTTCTTCTTCTTTTCTTTTCCTTCTTCTTCTTCTTTTTAATATTAGTTATATATTATTTATCAAAGAATTTGATAAAAATCTGAATAATAAACAGGTGTAATTAACCAGAGCTATGCAAATGCATCTTTAATAGCATGCAATTTACCAAAATACCCGATAAGTGATGCGACATCTACATATATATATATATATACATATATATATACATATATATATATATAGTACACATTTTTAAATTGTATAATGGAAATCAATTATGTAACAGAGAGCGATACACTTCCCTTTTGACAATTTTTATGTTTTCTGACATCCATTAAAGTCGAGGCCTGCTGACAATGACGACAACAACAACAACAGCAACAGCAGCAACAACAGCAACAACTGCAACAATGCCAAAACAATGCTTGTATAGTGCGTGTCCCCTCCCCTCCTCCTCTCCACACCGCTGATCTGGTCCTGCTGCCATCGCCATGCTGGCATTCAATGTGAATGTCAGCAGCGAGTGTGTTGTGACAGTTTTCTCGCATGAGTTTCCAAGCGAATAATATTAAATAAAAATACAAATAATTCATTTTTCATGGTGGCATTTTATTTTTTGCTACGATTTACGATGTGTGTGTGTGTGTGTGTGTGTATGTGTGTTGGTTGTGTGTTGGGTTTTTGGTTTTTGGGCTACGGGTTTGGAATCATTGCCCGTTACCATTTTGGCAGCTATTTTGAAATTGATATATGCATAAACCGCAGTGACAGATGTTGCAATTAAAACGGCATAAAATGCGCGTCCCTCAAAGCGGCTCATGGCTGAGAGGGGTGCAAGAGGCAGGCAGGCAGTCAGCAGTCAGAAGTCAACCAATATGCAGGAGGCATGAGGCATGATGCAGACGGCAGGATATTATTGAAGGGATGACATTTATGCCGACTCGAGTGGCGCGTAAAGTGAAACGTTGTCCTGTGAGTTTGACGCTCGGACAGCTCAATTGTCAAAATAGATTTAAGTGGCGGCAACTGATTTGTAAGTGCATGTTCATACACTGCAAAAAAATAACAATTATATTCATATTAAGCTCAAGACTCTAGATTTATTCGAAAGTTTAATTGAACTTTTTGAATATCGTTTTGCTTGCCGAATATTATTTATGAGTCTAAATAACTTGATTTAAGCACAAGAGAAACAGTTATAAGCATCTCAGAATTGAAAATACTTACACAGAGCGAAATCAAACTTAGTTTGGCAACTTCAATGTTAGATTGAAACAGCTCAATGGAAAGTGAAAGCCTTGCAAAGGTCGTCATTAATTTTTTTTCCAAAATTAATTTACAGAAAAGACTTTTCCAGAATAATTTGTGGAATTTTCTATTATTAATGTTTATTAGAGCAAAACTGCCTTAAAGATTATAATGTTATTTTTCCTTTAATTAATCAACATCAATTGGTTTCAGTGTGTACAACTCTAGAGTTAAAATTAATCTCAAATGTTGTCCAGAATTCATGATAATATGATTTATGAAAAATTCGCAAATATATTCAAAATGGTATTTAGCAAAAATGAAAAACAAATTGATTTTTTTCTAGTAATACAAATTTTCACAGTGTTGGTATTTTTTTCTTCTCAATTTTACAATATTATTTAAATCAATGCCTATTAAATCTGAAATCAGAATAAATTCAACATTTTCGCACTTGCAACATTTTTTAAATTTGAAGTTAGGCTTAAGTCCACATTTGCTCGACCTTCTCGCAGCGCTTTAGCATTAATTTTATGTGTGTTATATTTTTTGCAGTGTACATATCTATACTCTATAACTTTGGCACAAGATGCCCACTGAGCACGGAGCAGAGTTCTCCAATGTTTGGATCGGCGATTCGCCGAGGGTGGCCAAAATGTGGCGGCCGCAAATGGAAACGCCCCATGTGGTTGGCACTCGTCCGCTCCGTCATGCTGACCCATTGATTGATTGCATTTGACTCAGCCGGACGGCAGATTGAAACCAACAAATACACGCACAACATATAGCACACACCCACACACACACACACACACACACACACAGAGAGCTCGTAAAACGCGCAACAGTGCAAATATTGTACTTAACACTCAGAGGGACACTTTGAAGTGCCCTTTTTTTTTCGTATTTGCTTTTTCGGTTTGTGCTGCATTTTCATGCCACTTGCAGCCCCCTTTTAAATTGAACGTTGACGTTTTTCGCGAATTGTTTTGGTCATTTGCGGGGCTTTAAGTCGGCTGTTGCCCTCATTCCATGTGTGGCTATTGTCTGAGCTGGGTGGTGCTTGCCACACATATCTTGCCACCCACTTGGCGAAAAGGACACGCCCCGACCTTATGGCTCAATTCCATCATGTATAAGGCACACTTTTTCCATTTTATAGGTTAATTCGCTTTTATTACATTATCATAAAAAGTAAACAAAAAAAACACACACACACACACACACACACATGCACTAACATGTTGAGCATCACCTCAACGTGGACTCGACACACATTATATATATATATATATATATATATATATAAGTATTCCTCATGGTGTATGTATTAGTTCTCGCTATAAAAAGCAGCTCTTAAAATTTGATATATATTTTCCGGCTTTGTTTGCTGGAAAATTCATTTGAGTGCTCAAATTTTTAGAATTTTTATTAAACTTTTGAAGCAGCTTTGACATTTGAAAGTTGTAAAGTTCCTTAGAGGGTAGTACCTGCAAAAAGAGGTGATAAAAGTAGAGTAGAGAATCTTTATGACTGCTATATTTATTTGTTTTTCCTCTGTTTTAACAAATCCCGAAAATTTATGTTAAAAATTAGCTGTTTTCATTAGTTGTTAGTTGACCTGCTTACAATATTTATTATAATTGACATGATGTTATACCCATAATAAGAAGCACATTCAACTTTTGCAGCACCTTGGCAAACTCTTTGCCAGCTAATTGAGTTTTAGTTGCCAAACGTGTAAAAATTAGAAGAAAAATGTGTACAAGTAACGTGGATAAAGGGAAAACTACTCAAACTTTTTTAGATTAGATTGAAAATATGTAAGTGGAATTTCTGCTGTAGAAACTTTCGAGTGCTGCTTAAATTAAAAGGTTTTCCATTTTGCAACATGTTGCTTAAGGGATGCTAGATTTGGTTAACTGTGACTTAGAGATTATATAAGGAATAAGTTTTCTTAGCATTCAAAAAAACAACTGGTAAAAAACTGAGTTTCTAAAAACGTATTACCTTTTGTTATAGGTTAAGAATTCACATTTCAAATGGCTAAATATGTACTAAAATGAAAGATTATTTTTAAATTTATAAAATATTATTCATTTTAAAAATATAGATATACATAATAATTTATATGTATATTTTTTTGTGTTTTTTTTTTGTTTTTAAAAACTATTTTTACTAAATGAATGTGTCTAAATAAAATATATACAGAATATAAATTAAAAACGATGTTAACTTTGCAGCTACATTAACAATAGGAACAAAGTTAAGTAGGAAAGTAAATTGTCATGCGAGCACTTCCGACTTATCTCTTTGAGCAGCACTTACCTGAAAATATAGGCCAACATATTCGTATTTTTGTTGTTTGATGTTGCTGTTGTTGTTGTTGTTGTGTCTGTTATTTTGACGTCACGATCGTTCATGTTGAATGGGGAATCGGAGTAAAAAGTCATTCGGCCAAAAGGTAAACAAACAAACATTGCGACTAGCCAAACAAAACAAATGGGCGTTACCAAAATCGAACACTTCCCCTGCCTCTGGGTAGCAAAGCGTGAAAAATAAGAAGTAATTAATGGTCGTATTTCCATTTCGTTTTTTGCTTTCTTTTGTTTGGCTCCAATAGTAATATGCCACTAATAAAACTCGCACCTGTCAATGGAGGCAATGGAAGAACAAAAGTCGAATCGTATGGTTAGCTCTGATTGGTTGTTAACCGCAGCATTTCCAGCTGCTGTAACTGTGTCTGTTTTCTCCTGGCTTAGGCGGAGAAGCTACACAAAGAGAGCACAAGCGAATGTCTGTGTGTGAGTGTGTGTGCGTTGGAACGATAAAGTCGAATATTACCACCACCAGTAGCACAGCTCGGAGGGCGTAGACATCGCAAACACTTCCACACTTCCAACGTCGGTCGACGCAATCAGGCATTTCCATTCTAGTTGGAGTGCTGCATTAAGAGTAGCGTCATCTCGCTCGCGCTCTCTACATTCGCACAGTGAGTGCAACGGAATGCGAGTCGCTGTGCTGAGCTAAACTGAGCTGAGCAACGGCATTCGTATGAGCTCTCGTGCCGGTTGTGAGTAGCTGTCCGCAACCAGTTCGTGTTCGAACGTACATAGGTGAACAACTGGAGCGCACTGCTATCGCTCGCTCCGTCGCTGACTCCGACTCCGGTCTTCGTTTCGGTTTTTTGCGTATGCCTTTTGCGTCATTTTCGTCTTTGCCTTTGCGTGCATCTGTATGTGAGTCTGTGTGTGTGTGTGTGTGCTCGTATGTCTGTCTGTGCGGATAAGCGTTGCAATTGTTATGGTTATGTTTATGTCGGTATTGTTGTCGTCGTCGCCGCCGTCGTCGCCGTCGCCGTCAGTCGCTGCTGCTACGCTCAATAATCCCAATGTTGATTCTGCTCGCTCGTTCGTTCGTTCGCTCGTTCACTGGTTCGTTCTGTGTGCTGAGTGAGGCTCGTGTTTAGAATTTTGTTTATGCGTGTTGTTACCGTTGTTTGTTCTTCTTCTTCATCTTCTTGTTGTTGTTATTGTCGCTTAACGGTAAACTTGTCACACACATTGGCTAAAATCGAATTGCAAGCCAACGAGACCCGTTCGCTGGCAACAAAAATTAAAGAGCTGAGAAACTGAACTCAACGGCAGCTGCAGCTGCCTGCACCCGTCATCGGATCGCATTCTGATTCGACAACACACAAATACAATCTTAACTTCATAACAATACATAATTAAATAAACACACACAAATACAAATAAGAAAAAACACCTCAACGAAGCAGTTGCATCAACTATTATTCTGCAATGGCCGCCTATACACAATTTGGATACGGCGCTTTTCCGTCGGCATCACAGGTGGGTGATTCTCTTATCTGATAATGCCAATTTAAATACTACCTTCACTTTTTAATTAATTGATTTTTTCTATACTAACGTTGGAAATATTTTATATATTAAGATTCAGTTTAAAACTAATTTAAAATATTTGAAACATGGAGAAACTAATGTACAAATATATATTTATATTTTTTTTTTTATTAAATGAACTCTTTTTCATATTTTTTCACATTTTACACTTTTTAATTACCTCAAGTTGAACAGTTAAAGTAGAAATAAAATATGAATAAATAGCTTAAAATAATTAAACTTAAGACAATATGCAATTTAGTCAATGATGAGATTCTTAATAAAATATCTGTAAAATCAGGCAATTTTACAGCCTGCAACTTTCCATAACTTTAAAATTGAAGCATATGGCGACATATCTACTAAAATAAATAAGTATATAGCTACCTCGAGATCATTGCATTTGATAGCATTATTATAAAATAGTTAGAAAACAATTTCTTAATCTTCAGCTTGTGATTTAGAAATTCGATTCTAAAACGAATAATTTATTAGACAAATTTGAACTTGCAATGTGCTTAATGATGGCTTACATTTAGAAAAATATTTGTTTTACAGTTTATTATTGACTTAAGTGGGTTAGCACCTATTAATAATAAAAATAATAATGAAAATAAAAAAGACGTAAAAAAATTACGTCAATAATACGTCAATAAACAATAATAATAATAATTATTTGAAAAAACGGCAGTCTTATTTCCCAGGCTTTAATCTCGCCTTACCAATTGGGATCTAAAAAAGATAACAAAACAACTGAGAAGGGGGAGTGGGAGGGGCGAAAGTGGGAGTAGGCGATGTTGGTTGTGCACACGCACACGCACACACACGCATGCAAACACACACACACACACACACAGAGATCGACAGCGTTGCGGCTGCTGTTGCAGTTAAGCATGTGAAACTGTTGAAAAGTCAATAAAATTCAATTGCAACGATCGTAAATCATAAAACTTATAACCGTAAAGTGACAGCTCGGAGCTGAGCAGAGCAGAGCAGGGCAGGCTCGGGGAATGCAATGCGTTCAGCGCATGCGCTCACGACGTACGTGAGCAGCCAGTCAATGAAAGCAGCTCGCCAAAAGCAGTGAGAAGACGCAGGAGAGAGAAGAGTAGATAAGAGTGAAGAAGGCGGCAGCGGGCAGGCAGCAGTAGAGATTCTGCCACACCGATAGTGGAATCAGTGGCGCTGCATGGCTACTGGAGGTCCAACATCAGAGCGGAGCAGAGCGATCTCAGCAGACAGATCGACAGACAGACAGACGGACAGACAGACAGACGGACAGACAGATCGAGAGATGACTTAAGAGACTGCGGCAAAAATGTAGAACTCGGCTCCAGAGAACGATGGTGATCTACTTTACATTGGACTGCTGCATTCCCATTCGTGGCTACTGGCGCTTGCAGTTCCACACTATCAACCTGGTTATCTTGGGGTAGGAGTTGACTTGGTGGAGGTGGAGGTGGTGGTGGCAGGTGGCTGGTGGCAAGAGGAGGCAGGCAAGCTCTGTCTCGGCAGAGATGCAACCGTCGAGATTAGATCATTGAGCTCGGCCTGCGCTTTTGCTTTTGCGATTCAAAGAAAAATTGGTGGTGCACACATGGCCAGCAAAGGCAAGCCAAGGCAAGGCCACAGCGCAGATCTTATCAGAGGAAGAGCTGCGTCTGCAACTTCAGTCCCAACTCAGAGTTGCAATTGGAATTGGAGTCGCCGAGCTGTGCGTTTTTCACATGGCGCTTCCTGCCTTCTGCTTTTGCCACAGCCACAATTTGAGCTTCCTTTCTACGCAGGTCTTCGCTGGATTCGTTTGTTTCATGAATAATGCAACGGCGGATTCTTGTGGCAGCCGCATAGGAACTCCGTATATGGTGTCGCCTATCAGATCAGTTGTCATAATTCTCATATTGTGTGTGAGAGAGAACCCTGACGCTTCATGGGAACTTGGGAGCTCTGTGGATTGGCTGAGGTCCTTTATGGTTTTTCTTCATCTCCGTTTCTCGTTTTTCTTCTCTCTCTCTCTCTCTCTCTCTCTCGTTTCAATCAGCAAACGTGTACGTTCAATACATATATTTATTTTTCACTAATTAAAAAAGCGCGACACAACAAAAAATTGAATCAATCATTTGTTGAAATTTGATTAATGGTTGTTCTTTGATATACAGTCAGACGTCGACCTCGAAATTCAGTTATGATTGCTGTGCTGTGTGCGAGGCATGCGTCATATTTTTTCTTATTCCATTTTTTCTTGATTAAATTTCTAATATTTTATTTATTTCTGATGGCTAAAATACAGAAACTTTATTCTTAATATATTAGCCAATGGTTTTTTAGTGTAAAAATAAATTCGAGGATCATTAATTGCCTAAGATATATTTAAACTTATACTATTTTGATCTAAGTTGAACAACAAGTTGATAAGAGTCTCATGAAACTGGAAGAGATCTGGAAATATATAAACCATTAAAGAACTTACAAAGTAAAGTTTAATTTAGTTGAGTTTTGGCTAAGAAGTTGAGTTTAGACAATATTTTTTTGGCAACAAAAACCTTTACGTTTACTTAACTTAATTTATTTCTTTCCATGTCAGTTGGACTGGTTTATTAACAGCAATTTTTCGCTACTTTTTGGGATAATAATCTATTAAAATTTGCTAAAAAAAAGTTCGTAGATCACCTTGCAGCACAAGGCTATAAAACAGGTATATCTATATATACATATATATATATATATATATTGAAATTTGTTTTTAAAGTTTAATGTGCAAAAATTACGAAAAATGCCTTCAGACATTTTTGGGGTGCAGCTTGAATCGACAGATTATGTTAATGATTCCCAATAATTATGAGTTTGGCCAACATTGAGCTTCGCACAGACCGAGGCCAGCCTCCAACGGGAGCTGTAACCACAAGGAGGCTAAAGTGCGTTTGCACGAGGCGTATTTGACCTTTGGGCCAAGTCTGGCAGCCAAAAGAAGACGCGACGACGGCTGATAGCCAAGTCAACAGCAAAAGAGCGGACGGCATTCGATCAATTTGTAGCTGTCCATCAGGCCGAGTATTCAACTTAATTATAGGTTTACCAAAGTCGAGCATATTCCTGCAGCATATTCCTGCTGAAAAGCGCTGAGCACACTCTGAAATTAAAAGCAGCGGCGGGGCTCGTTTCGCAGATTGTCCTGCGGCAATTTTCAGAAGCATTCGATTTCATGTACTCCAGCCAAGATACTCGCCTTCCACGTCCACGTCCTCTTCTTCTTCTTCTTCTTCAGCGTCTTCTGCGTCTTCTTCATCTGCAAGTTGGCCTGCAAGCGTTTGGCTGCCACACCCTCATTGATTTCAGGCATCTTGTCTGTCTGTGCTGCAACGGAGTCTGGGTCCGAACTTTGAGTCTGAATTCAGCTCTTGGGCTTGGGAGCATTTTGCATATTAATTGCCAAGGTTTGCCTTGGCGCATGCTATTGGCTCCCAAGACCACTTCAAGATGGTGAACATCAACTGCATTTTGGTTTTTCTGCTTCTTGCTGCTGCTGCTGTTGCTGCTGCTGCTGTTGCTGCTGCTGCTGCTGTTGCTCTGCACTTTAAATCGATTTGGCTGGGTAATTGATGTGGCCGACGTTGCAGCCAGCAATCCCTCAATGGGGTATGCAGCGGTGCAACAAAAATATGGCGGAGCGATTAATCGGTTGCAGGATTATGATGCCGCACAGCTTCTGTGCTTTTGCGTCTCTCTTCGATCGCTGCAGGCGCTGATTATGTGTGTTAACACCATATTCGCTTACATGTTATCGTGCCCATCGTGTAATGGGCCTTCTGTCGATTTTTCAAATTAAACTCACTGGCTACAAAACCACTCTGCGCCGAAGAAGGTGCAGTCGGGACAGTCAGTCAGTCCGTCAGTCCGTCCAGGGTTAGTCCATGTCCATGCCCCAACGGTCGTTATGCGGCATGCATCAATATTTATGAACTCGTCAATTACAAAATATTTCAAAGACAAGTTGTGCTGATGGAAAACTTATCATGCGTATTCATCAAGCGTTCCAAGAATGTTTCTAAATGAATTTTCCTGCTTTTCCTGCTCCATAAAATGTTTGAAGTGTACAAATTGATAGATAAGACTTACACAATTGAAGCAAACATTCTTGGCTTTGGCTTATTAACTTATTAACTGAATTCGATTAGAGCTGAAGATATAGTCATACCTGTATTATCAGTTGTAATATTGATTACTAATCAAAATTAATTAATGTACATTTTAGTTTAAATAAATATTTCTGACATCAAAATTGATTATAATAAGCAATTTGAAGTATTTTTTTACTTCGAAAAACATGAAACATTTAGAAAAAAATATTCAAATTTAAAATAACAAATAATTTACACAAAATATCTAACAATTTATCACCAAAAAATATAAATATAAATAAAATATATACAACAAACTTTATTTTAAATAAGTATTTAAACTTGAGTCGATTAACACAAATTCTATTATTTAATTTGATTATTATTTATTTGTCTATAAGGCTACTTTCCAAATTGTAAAGATGACAATTTTTGAAACATAAGTTTTGAAATTGTTAAACAAATATTAATTAGTAATTTTTATTTTAAAATTATATATATATATATTTTGATTTTTAAAATAAAATTAAATTAAATTATTTTGATATTATTTTATGACTTTTTGAAAGTCTCTCAGATTAAAGTTCCATTAAAATATTTTCCCAAACAATCGATAAGTGATTGGGATTAAAATGATATATAGATATGGTTAAGTGAGTGGTAAG
Organism: Drosophila paracracens; assembly: GCA_035044025.1. Classification (NCBI taxonomy): domain Eukaryota; kingdom Metazoa; phylum Arthropoda; class Insecta; order Diptera; family Drosophilidae; genus Drosophila; species Drosophila paracracens. The sequence goes on along the minus strand of JAWNMN010000192.1, from coordinate 3,986,803 downwards.
CAGAGCTATCAAAATACTCAGATCTTATTTGTGCCACACACAAAATGACCGCTTGCCCATTTTCAAGTGTGTGTGTAAGTGTGTGTGTGTGTATTCAATCACGATGCATTCTTGCATGTTGAAAAACCTTTGAAATTAAATTCGAATCGTTGCGGCGATAAACATTCATTAATTATGTAAACCAGTGGTGATAGCCTCAAGTTTAAGTATGAGTATGAGTATGAGTATGAGTTTTAGTATGAGTATGAGTATGAGTAGTATGAGTGTGTATTCATTTGATATTTGATTACATTATCAGAGATATCGGAATCTATACACGAAGAAGGGTGACAAATTTTCCACTTTAAATCAAGTCTTTAGCCGAAATGGAAATGAAGTGGTGCAAAGATAATGAAACTAAATGTTCACATCGCATAAATTGATGCTCATGTTGTGGCTTTTTTTATTTTTTATGTTATTTTAAAATGCTCAGAAGATAAGAGAAAAATGTTTCTGTTTTTTCAATGCATCCGTTTTTTTTGGTATTTTTTGTTTTTGCAGCTTCTACCGCCGAATGCGACGCAGACACCTGAGGATGCAGCTAGGGCGAATGTGAGCGCATCTTCATTGGTGATGACAAACGCGCCAGCACTCAGCCCCACGGGTGGTGCCGACTGTCAGGCGAGCCAACAGCCGGGTGGTGGTGGTGGAGTCGGTGGTGCTAGTGCCGGCGTTGCCTCAACTGGCGCACTAAGCCCCGACGCACTTTCGCAGAACTCAAACGCGGCGGGGTCAGCTGTGGCTGGCGCTGTTACCGTTGCAGATGCAACAATTGCTGGCGGCTCCCTGGACAGCAGCGCTGTGGGCACAACGCCTACAACGGGCAGCTCCTGCTGCGAGAACGGTCGTCCCATTATGACCGATCCCGTCTCTGGACAGACTGTCTGCTCCTGCCAATACGATTCGGCCCGACTGGCGCTCTCCAGCTACTCGAGATTGCCGGCGGCCAGTGTTGGTGTCTATGGCTCACCATATCCATCGACGGATCAGAACCCATACCAGAGCATTGGAGTGGACAGCTCCGCCTTCTATTCACCGCTGGTAAGTGAAAGCCAAGACGAGGACGACGACGATGGCTAAATGGATTATCTCAACATATGACTTTAATTGTGTAGTCAGCGGCAAACAGGCGGACGTAGACATAGAGACAACAACTGAGGGGTAGGTGGGGTGCAGGGATAGCTGCGTGGATGAGGAGGAGCAGGAGGAGGGGGGCAGGGAGAACAACGGGCTTGTCAATGTAGTCGAGTAAATCGAATTATCATTATGGCTGACTGAAGCTCAGTCAAACCTCATTTAGTCGCTGGGCTGGCAAAGCAGCAAGCAGCAAGCAGCTCCAACTTGATTCCCCCTCCCACTCTATTTATCTCTTCCCTCTCTCTCTCTCTCTCTCTGTGTCTTTTGTCTTTGTTGGCTTTCTCATGCTGCTGACTCTCTTACCATTGTGATATTCGATACTTTGCGCAACGAAAGGCAAAATCATTGGAAACAAAACATATTGCCCCATGGCCTCAATTACACTACCAGTTGAAGCTCGCCTTGCATTTGTAGTTGTATTAGTTGTGTGTGTGTGTGTGTGTGTGTGGCTAATCGAGCTTTTGCCTTTGCATACATGTCATCTATGTATGTATGTGCGTATCTGTGTGTGTGTGTGCAGATGCCCTTTGTATTCTCTAAGTGACCACAGAAATGTACACGGGCAACATGCACACAGTTTTAAATGACATATAAAGATGGCATGGGGCAAGGCAGCTGGAAGATGCAGACACGACAAAAACACAAACATCCAGTTAGAGGCATAGTTGTAGTGCAACCAAAGGTAAACAACCAAATGTTTGCCCCTTTGTAAGCTGCCAATTAATGCTGCAATTGGTTAGCTTGCCCCAATTCATTTCACTTCATTTCCCTTTTGCTGCACAATATTTTTCCATATTGTGAAGAACTTTTCATTAGCCACATTTATTATTATAGCCATTATTTACTTGCTATAGACCAAATTTAACTACAGTTACAGCAGCAGATACTTTCGACTCTTTTTATTAGCTGATAAATGTATAACTTTTAGAAATGCTGCTTGAAGATACACAAACAATATGCATTAATATATTTCTGTAAGGGTTTTTTTTTATGTAAGAGAGAGATAGAGAGAGAGAGAAAGAGAGAGAGAGAGAGAGAGGGGAGGCGACAGCAGCCGGCAATGTGTCATGTTAAATTGTTATTTACAAGAACAGGAAATTCAAAGTGAATCGTTCTCATTCCGCCTGCTCTTCTTGAGTTGCTGCTGTTTCTGCTTGGCTTGGTGTGTCGCTGTGTGTGTCGTCTGTGGCATGCACCTGACCGCGGTTCGCTCTTATCCGTCGCTGCTTTTAATTAAGAAAATATCGTTTGCTGTGCTCGCGTTCGCACATTCAATGCGATAAGATGATTTGACTCAAAAATAAACAAGTGAGAGTGAGATGGAGACAGAAATTTGAGTTGTTAGTGGCAGAAGCATAAAATAGGACAAGATCGTCAGACATTTAACAGTTGTTGTTGCTGTTGTTGTTGTTGCTGTTGTTGTTGTTGTTGCTGTTGTTGCTGTTGTTTCAATTGGCTGCACCTGGCACAATCTCGTGAATCAGAGTTCATGTTTGGTCGGCCTTCTTTTTGATATGAAATGCGCAGGCCATGTAGATAGGAGTTGACGATATCATATCCAATATATATATACCTGTTTACTCCCCCCCATTCCCTCCCCCCCTCCACACACACACACACCATCGATCAAATGCCATTTTTGATAAATATATTTGTCACTCGCGAGCGTCGGCAACGGCAGCAAAGGCGAGTTAAAAAATTAATAAACAATGCCATACATGATGTTAAGCAATTAAAAATGTTAATGCCGTTTCATAAATCAAGAGCAAAAAACACACACACTCACACACACACACAAAAGCATCGGATTGGGCGCTAGACTCCCCTCCCCACACAAATAACAGGGGTTCCGGCTGATCGGCTCTTAACCTGGCCAATAGTTGTCGCCCATAAATCCCAGCCAACATGCTTAAGGTCATCAGACGGGCCATCCGATATTAAAATTTAGTGTCTCGATCCATAACGACAATAATCGGCGTTCCTGTTTATATAATTTGTGGCAGTGATTTTCTCGATTTTTGTCGATTTTTGTTGATTTTTTTTGATTTTTTTTGATTTTTTTGTTGATTTTTTTTTAACATTTGTTCAAAAGTTACGAGTCTAAATTATGCCGTTGAATAAATATCATTCTGTCTGTGTGGCTGTGTGTAAAATATGGTCAACGTCAGCGTTTCAGCTTGTTTCATGGCGAAATATGTTGCCAAATTATAAATTCCATGTTAACAAAATCGTCAACTTTATTTTGGTTACTGTGGGAAAATCATTTTGTTTTGGCGCTTATGCATCACATTAAACGGAGGCCGACTAACAAATATAGAAATCTGCTAGTTGTATATCTATATATATATATTTTATTTGATTTGTGCATTTGCAGAGCAATCCTTATGGCCTAAAGGACTCGGCGGCTGGCACTGAAATGAGCGCCTGGACCTCAGCAGGACTACAGCCAACAACTGGCTACTACAGCTATGATCCCATGTCTGCCTATGGGTAAGTTCAATCAATTTGCTTAAATCACGCATAATTGTGTATTCAAATCAAAAGCAATTCGACGAGTACTCAAAATTGATTTGAATTTAATTGCACTGAGAGAAAAAGAGACAGGGAAAGGGACAGAGACAGGGAAAGGGACAGGAACAGGGATAGGGTGATAATAAAATTTGAATTGTGAAAATTGCTGGAGCGCGCGAAATTATTTATTTATGATTGCGGTGCAAAATAATCGCAGTTAATTGCACGCCACAGTGCGCACTCTATATATATATATATAAATATATATATATATAATGTGTACATGTTTAAATATATATATATATACACGCAGACATTGGCACGCACCAGCAGCAGCAGCAGAATTGACACGGATATGCGAAACGGACAATTGTCGGACATGCAACTGCAACTGCAACTGCCGACGCGACGGCTGCGGCTTCCCCACTGGACATTGGGATGAGCGTTGTGGGCTGGTAGTGTGTGAGGGGAGGGGGAGGAAGGGGGCGTTGTGGAATTGCGTTTGAGTTGCGTGCTGAAAGCCCATATGAAAGCGGGACTGTGACTGGAACTGGAACTGGGGACTGGGAGAGCAGAGTGCAACAGCTAGTAGTACCACTAAGTGAGTGAAGGCAGCAAAAAAAAAATGCAGCAACAGCAGCAGTAGAAGAAGAAGAAGCAGCAGCAGCAAGGTGTGAGTAAATGAACGCCATGTTGGCCGCCATATTGAGCGTAGAGCGTAGAGCAGACACGTTGACAGACATTTAAAAGAAGAACGGTTGCGCTTTCTGCCGTTCCTCATTGTCACAGATTGCCAGATAGCGAGGGCGAGAGCGAGAGAGTGAGAGTGAGAGCGAGCGAGAGTGAGATTGAGAGAGAGAGATATGGGCAGTGGGTTGTGGGTTGTGGGTGGGTTTTTTAATGGCGGGACAGTTGACAGGCATTTGACGTTGGCATGTTCATATATACACATAATACACATATAAACATGTATATATATATATATATATCTGGCTGGTTTGGAACTCCAGACCAATGTCAGTTGTCGTGCCTGGCAATATTTGTTTAAAATGTGTTCATTGCTGTAAATTGCTACCCACAGATAATGGCAAACAACAAGTACAGCATGTAATTATAATTGCTGGTCTAAAACTAAATTGCATGTTCATACAATATGCTAGATTTTTTCCATATGTATATCGAGAGAGTACACAAGCATACATATACATATATATATAGTGTAAGCTATTAAAAAATATACCTAAAAATCGGTTGGGACTTGGGGGCGCCTCAGCCTGAGCTGTTTTTGTTTTTGTGTGAACAAGAATTCGATTTGTTAACAAGATTATGGACAGACTCACAGTCAGGCTTCCAATGTACGTATGTATGTACGTATGTATGTATGTATGTATGTATGTATGTATGCAGGCACACATATGCAATTAGCAACAAATGAACAAATAATGTAAAAGTTTACAGAACATGCAAACACACATTTGTTTGAGCTGCATCCGCCGCTAACGATTACGGTCAGCTAGCTACTGGCATTACGCCTTAATCATACGGCGGCAACTCATCGCCAGCTCCGATTTGCAACTTATGTGCAATAAATTACAGGAATCATAACATTTGTTGCAAATCAAATTTGACTACAAAACAAAACTTGACTTCTGTGTGCCGCATTTCAATTGTTACCCATGAAAATAACTGCTTTATTAAGTCTAAGTATATAGAAATACTTGCGGTGATTTGACGATTTCATTTGAAAACGTGGCGACTTGGACTTGGACTATAATTTGAAGGGAGAACAATGTAAGGCGATTGCTACCTTCATTATTTATAGAGAGGTGTGGAGGTATTCCTCAAGTCAAAATTACATTGCTCGATTACAAAGTTTAAATCATTTTAAGCGGCATTTTTTAACTAAATTAGAGATATTCTGGAATTCAAATAGAAATAAAAAATGATGAAAAATATTTATATTAATAAAAAGCTTAAACTTTTAAGCCTTAAACTAAATTTAATGAAAGCCAACTCGTAGTTGACTGCAATCAAAAGTCTTTCAAGAAACTTTAGCAAAATCTATATAAATTGAAAGGAATCTGACTTAAAAGTAGCAAAATTCATAAGAAATTCTGAGTGTAGGTTAATAATTAAATTCTAAAAAAATTGAAATTAAAATTAAAAAACGAAATTTACTGCAGCTTTGGCAAACTTACGAAAATGTTGTGGGACTTGAACAACTTTAAACAAAGTTCAGTAAACTAAATTCAATAGAAGAAGGAAAAGTTTTTTAGTAAACTTTCGCAAATCGATGGCTTTAATCGCATAATTTAAACAGTTGTTTTGTGTCTCAAGCTTGAGCAACCCCCTTAACATTTGTCCACTTATAAGTGTACAAAGCTGTGCAGGCGGCGAGGAACAAATTTCTGTGAATGCCCAGCGCAGCGTCCTTGTGGCAGACAATAATCGCAAAAACTCAAACATCAACTTCAACGCTGCATAAAAATCAGGCGTTTGGAGGGGTTGAGGCAACACTGTGAAAGCCGTTAAAAGTATACACCGAAATAAAAAACGGGCAAGAAAAATGGGGCAGGACAACAACAGAGCCAACGAGTGCAACACAACTTCGGAAGCAGGCAACACTGGCTTCCTTCTTTATCTTGTTGTAAAATTCACCGCACAAACTGTTGATTCTGCGGCACCATAAAAATCCCCATGAAAAATAAAAAAAAAAATAGTAAAGCTGCGGGAGGAAGAGGGGATTGAAAAGAATGTTGAAAGTACGGCACACAAAAAATGATAAAAAAAAGAGGCAGCAAAAATAGTAGATGGGACTAGGCAAAGCACGAAAGTGAAATGTGCGGCGAGCTGCTGCTGCTGCTGCTGCTGTTGCATAGATGAGTTGCAACAGGATATACACATGGGTTGGGGTGGTTTGGGGGCGGCTTAATTTAGCTGGTAGAACTTTAGTGAGGGGCCTTTGGATGACGGCAGCTGGATAAAAATGCAAAACGCAATAACGCCACAGCTCTCTGGCAACAACTTCTACTCCTGCCCTGAATCTGGTTGCACTCCCCCAAAAACCCCACAGCTGACCATACGCTTATGGCGTTGTCGTCCTCGTTGTTGTTGAGTTTTGTTGTTGTTCTTGTTGTTGTTGTTGCTTTTGTTGTTCAGCGCTGTTTCACAACTATGTTTTACAATATTTTGACGTTGTAGTACACTGAAGTAGGTGTGGCCTCTCCGAGTGGGTGGCAATATGAAAGCATCAATTTAAATTGTTCGCATTTTTAATGAATTTTCATGTTTCATGTCTAGTCTAAAAAACGAAGAAACGAAAAAACGCAAAAAACGAAACGGGAAACGGGAAACTACATTTCACTAACCAGTTTGTCTGGCCTTTACAGTTATGGGGCCAGCTACGATTTGGCCGCACGCCGCAAAAATGCAACGCGAGAATCGACGGCCACGTTGAAGGCGTGGCTCAATGAGCACAAGAAGAATCCGTATCCCACCAAGGGGGAGAAGATCATGCTGGCCATCATCACAAAGATGACGCTGACCCAGGTCTCCACCTGGTTTGCGAACGCACGACGGCGCTTGAAGAAGGAGAACAAGATGACGTGGGAGCCAAAGAATCGCACGGATGACGATGATGATGCCCTGGTCTCGGACGATGAGAAGGACAAAGACGATGTGGACTCCAACAAGGATGGTGGTAGCTTGGCAAAAGGTATGAAGAAAAACTAAACTACATTTTTGGAAACTACTTTCACCCGGAATATCTCAAATATAATTCATAAAAAGACTTTTTGAATCTTGAAATTTCCGTATATTTTCTACTATGTGTGGAAGTCAAAACTCTAATTAAATATTATTTTCAGAAATCCAAATCTTTATTTACATACTGATCTTTTCTTAAATCAATATTAACTAAATTAAAATCGGCTTGAATTAATCGTATTAACTTAAAGTTTTTCTGCTGATAAAAATCAATTTTTAATCAAGTTAAGAATTTAAATACTGAAATTGATTTCTCAAACTTTTTACACTTATTTCAAGTTCACAAATGATGGAAATGATTAGTTTTGTACTTGTTTAAGAGTATTCTTTATTACTTAGGCTTAATCACATTAAGTTTCAGTGTATAAGCCAAAGCATTGCCAACTTCAATTTGATTGCAGATGCTGCCAAAGACGAGGAGGAGCTCATCGATGAGGAGCAGAAACAGTTGGGTCAAGCGAACATTTTGAGGGCTGGCTTTGGCTATCCCACTGCTGGCTATCATGGTGGAGGTAGCAGTGGTCATCCTGGTGCTGCCTACAATCCATACCATCATCATCATCATCACCATCATCAGCATCCCGCCTACTATCAACCGCAGCAGACGGTGCTGCCGGCGGCCTTCCATGCGGGCGAGGGCGGCAGTCTGGGCAGCAGTCTGCCGGGCAGCAGTAAGCACAGCGAACATGGCGATCCAAAAAACCAGTTAGGCCGGGACTGTGGCGTACCGATTCCAGCAACGAAGCCCAAAATCTGGAGCTTGGCCGACACAGTTGCCTGCAAGACCCCACCGCCAGCATGCATGGGCCCGGGGCAATTAATGCCGCAACAGCAGCAGTCGCAGCAGCAGCATCAGCAGCAGCAGCAGCAGCGTCATCTGCATCCGCAGGAGAATCTGGGCATGGGTACGTCGCAGGTGCAGCAGCAGCAGCAGGAGCAACCATTGGCGATGGGCAGCCATCTGTTCAACGGAGCAGCTCCGTATGTAAGGGCGCATACTACGGCATACGGGGGTTTTCTAGGGGCTACGACGCAGCAGCTCCATACTACGAGCACGAACAGTGCCCCATACAGCAGTGGCCAGTTGCTGCTACAGCACAACAACAACAACAACAACAGCAGCAGCAACAACAACAGCAACATCAGCAGCAACAACAGCAGCAGCAGCAGCAGCTGCAATTCCAACGGCACACATACGCCTACCATCCCTACTATTCCGGCAAACCCAAATCCGAACGATGCCATGAGACTGGGCTTGGGCTTGGGTTTGGGATTGGGTCTGGGATTGGGCCAGTCCGAGGTGCAGTTGCAGGTGCAGGGTCAGTGCCCAGTGGCGCGTCAATCACAGCCATCTCAATCCACAGCGAGTCAGCGGGCGATGGCGATGGGGTTTCCCGAAGCCCAACCCGATACTCCACCCCAAACTCCGCCGAATATGAAGGTGTTGAGCGGAGCTTTGAGTCTGCTGCCTACCGCTTCGCAAATCCCTATGACCGCTACCTGTCGCAGCAGTAACAACAATCCACCCAGCATCAGCAGCTACAATCCCGGCTGCAATTATCCCATGAACTATTCGATGCGTCTCAACGAATACGAATACCCTGCCAGCATGAATCGGGATGACTACGGCAGCGGCAGCAGCAGCAGCAACAGCAGCACATCTCCGCCACATTTGCAGCGGAATGAGAACGTGTTCAGGCCGCTCTTCAAGAGGTACACTTACTCCAAATAGTCTATGCACAGCAATTAATCGTTCTCGTTTCGAAGCTTGACGCCTGTGTAGACAGACAGCAACCACCAGGACCTTGAATATGTATTTGCGATAAATATATATATATATATATATATATATATGTATCTGAATGCACAAGTGTACATATTATAGTTTAGGTAAGCAACAAATGCCATTTGTTATTAACTTTTATTATTTTATTTATTTACATCCCCTGCAGATTATCATTATTTCTGGGCTCGTGCAACAACGTAAAGGATTGTGTAATAATTAATTAATTAATAATAATAACAATTATAATAATAATATATACCACATTGGTACACATGTACCATACACCTACAACTTAAATAAAGCCGTGCATTGTCTTAACCTACCTATATATATATATATATATATATATAACTATTATTTAACTGAAGCTTCTTTTGCAACAGCAGGCACATTGAAAATTAGTATTAAGATTATAAACTGTGATAAATTTTACATTGTTTAACAGACTTCAAATATAAATAAAACTAAAACCACATCGTCTCTATAAATGCATAATCTAATCTAATTTAAATTCGTTCAATACAAATAAATCTTTGTAATCCTAACAAAAACTTTCTTTTATTTCTGGATGGAATTTTTGGGGGGCCATTTAAGGTAATTTTTCTTTGATTTTGTTTCAGCAAAAGTGGACAAGTTTAATTAGGAGATTTGAGATATATATTTTCAGATTGGCACTTTATCTGCGCTTAACTAGCAGTACTATCCATACCCTGCAATTATTTGATTGGGATTGGAAGTGTTTTAGGTAAATGCTGGTACACACTAAGGAACCCTCAACTAATGAATATTTGAACTCTTCGACAGCTTAGGGGATATGTATCCCTTTTGTGCAGATTAAATGATAGCTAAAAAGCTGGAATCTGCTTGGTACACTTAAGATATGAGAACTGCAGATAAAAAAGATATATTCAGTAAGAGAAGCCTGAATCTATAAGCTATCATAGAATAGCTAGTTAGGGTCTTAAAAGTCTGCTACAATCCAACTCATTATTAATTCTTACATCTTACATCTTACATTACAACAAAAGTACATATGGATGTACTTTTTGGAGAGATCTTTTTACTACCATTCATATCATATACAATAAGAGCAGTTACAAAAATGATCTATATACGAATTAATATTGTTTTGGCTTGTGTAGGAATAAATTCATATTTCTAGTTAACATTTTCTGTTTGAAGTTCCATCAATAGTACATTTTGAACATCGCTTAACTGTCTTGCCACAACAAAGAGTTGCATAAAACTAAATTATTTATATTTGATAATCACAGCAACAACTTTTTCCCTATTATTTCACTTTGGTTCTCAGAATGTCCTGATCAAAACTTTTTTTTTTTTTTTTTTTTTTTAAATCACCGCTAATTACCTTTACAACATTGCCGTTTTTTTGTTGTTGTTGTTGTTGTCTGTGTACAAAGTGAAATTAACATAAATAACATATTATTATAATTCATTGCAACCGCACATGTGCCCAGTTGTCATTTGTGGCAACCGAAAACAGGGGCATGTTTATACGGCATGTATACTAAAAAAAAAAAATGCCAATTAATGCAAGCAACTGGAAAACATTAAAATAATTCTTAAATGCAATTTAATATGCAATATTCATAAATGATATTTTGCTGTACATTCTTTTTATCGAAATGAAAATGATTTATTTATATTTTATTTATTATATTTATATTTTTTTAGCGACAACTTTGGAATGTTTGTTAACGATTGTGAGACAGAATAAAATATAGCAAAACTAAACTGAAAACATATTTCTTAAACTGATTTAGCATTTTCATACAAAAGCAAGTGTACTGCTTCATTTTGGCTAATAACAGATGGAGTCTTGGCCAAAACAAGTATGTAAGCCAATAGAGTGCGACCTGGTTGTAGCCCACATCCACGACAAATTACGCGACAGAGAAAACGTTGCTGTCAAAATCACCACAAGCGAGACAATATCTGTATATATATATATACGTGTGTGTGTGTGTGTGAGTGTGTGTGTGTGTGTGGAGGGGAGGCTGGTGGTTGGTTGATGGGGCAAACAATTTGTAACGACTATCGCCGTTTGATAAATTAACATTCAGCAGTTTCTCGATTATGCAACAAATTGTCATTTGAATTGAAATTGACAGCCGCTGAAGGCAGCAAATTGCGATGAATTCCCTCGAATTGGAAGTATTCGAATCGGAATGGAAATTGAACGCTGTTTTTGTATTGTTGTTTAGTTTAGTTTAGTAGTAAGTGCAAGTGATTAATTTGGTTTGGTTTTGTTTGACACACTTTACACAGAGATACATGTGTTTTGCATGGCACTAATGCGAACGGCAACTTTAAGAAAGCCACGTGATGTCCACTTAGCTTGGGGCACATATGTACATATGTATGCATACAAACATATTTAGTAACAAATTTCTTAAACTGTTTTTGTTTTTGTAATCCCCCTTGGTTGGAGCGCCTAGCAGCGGGGGATTAGTTCCGTTCCCATAGTTCCCATAATGCCGTCGTCTTATTCGCTTTACGAGATGTTTTACAATACCTAAACGACTCTTGCAGTGGGGCATTAAAAGTTCCCAGTTGCCATTACAAATGCGGACCAATCAGTAAGCCGGGTAAATTAATCGCATCACATGCCATCACATGCCCAAGCCGACCAAGAGCCAACAACTCAAGATCCTTTCGCAGCGCCTTTGTGTAGCGATCTCATTTATGGGCCATAAACCATAGAAGCGATGACTCTCCACCGAGCGCCGTTGCGACGCAAAACTTGCCCTTGTGGCAGGCTGCTTGCTATTGTTGCTGTTGCTTGTTGCAACCGCTGGCAATCGTAGTCCGTATTGCTTGTGATCGGTCACCAGCAGTGAGGATATATATATAAATATATATACGACAGTTAACTTATCTTGCATCCACTTAACGTCTCGCGGCAATAAATCAATCCAATGGTCAAAATCTCGTTGGCAGCCACAAGGCAAATTAATCACTTTGAAAATTGTTACCCATTTGGAAACTTGTCGCATTAACTTCCCAGCTGCATGCGACTCGTTTCTAAAATCTTTCTCTTTCTGTGTGCTGCTTGTGTGTGTTGAAACCAGTTGGCTATCAAAACGTGTGTGGGCAATCCTTAAACATCATGTGAAAACTCTGGTAATTTATGATTGACAGTCTTAGGCACTATTCTGTATTATACCTTTATTCAGTATAAAGAATCAACTATTTTCCAACTGCTTTGCACACAACTAATCCAAGATGAGAAATGGCAGCAAATTGTATCTGACTAATGAGTAAAGCAAGCTAAAAATTTATTACGTTTCTATTGTTCAAAATGCTTCCATTAAATGTCAGTCGAATAAAGCAAATATTTGCTGTATATTTATGATGATAATTTGAGCCTTTTGAAATACAAATTGAGCTCAAAAATGTGCCGGGCTGTGTTCGAGATATTTTGACAGCAAATTGCTTAAATACTTGTGCCCATCAAAACAATTAGTCACTGCTGCTGCTACCAGTCTAAGTCCACAAGTAGTTTTATGAAATTTTCACAAATTTTCTCATATTCATCGAGACGATTCACACTCAATTATAACATACCAAAGAACACACAATTTGCTCAAAAATAATTAAAGGGAAATTCCGAAAGATGCGTTTGCGTAAGTCCTGTCTGTCCTGTCCTGTCACACTCACTTCCCCCCCCCAATGCCAACCGAATGGCAAATGCTTGCCTAAAATTCAAGATGCTACAAGAATGCAAAGTGTCATTTAAGTGAAACAAGATGAGAACAAATACACAGCCTTCGAGCAGAGACACTGGCAGGCAGGCATCGAGCAAGGATTTTGGCTTTGGGTTCAGGTCTGCCCCAGCCTCCTACTACCTGATGAGCCAAGTATTCAAGAGAATGTTTGTAAGTGAAGTGTGTGTGCCTGTCTATGTGTGTGTGTGTGTGTATGCTCATGTCGTTGGCTGCCAGAGTGCGTTGCAGCATCAAAAGCAGCAGCAGCAGCAGCAACAGCAGCAGGAGCATCCTTAGCATCCACGCAGCTTGCTTACGCAGCCTCTATAAATTATTGCTGCTGCTTGTCATGTACGGAAATCCTTGTGTCAGTGTAGCCAAAATGCCAGGCTCTACCTCCTTCAACCTCGCACCGCTCTACGTCTTTGCCTCGCTGCCTTTGACAGAGTCGGGCAAGGCGATACGTTTTCAACAAGATTAGAATTTCGTTGCAACGCACAAAAGCCTCAGAAACAATTCAAGCAGACACATCTCGCAACTATAACAATTAATATCCTCAAATTGCGCCAAGGAGCTGAGTTGGGTGTAGGTGTGTGTGTGTGTGTGTGTGCAGCAGTTTGCAGGCAGTTTCTGTCTTTTGCTTGAGTTTGCGCACACATCGGGGCGTATGCGTGATGCTGTATGCTAATTTACCCATGCCAGCTGCTGCAATAGACACACGACTGTGTTTGAATTATTGGCCAACCATGCTAACAAGCAATGCCAGTCTATAACGTACTTTCCTCAATCCAAGCCTACTCAACACTAAAACTAATTAAACTAATCTCATTTTCAAATTGGTAATAATGCATAAGAATTATTAATTAAACAACTTGAGAACAATCTTAACTTTCTTATAAATGCAGTCATTACTTGATTAGTCTATAGGAAATTCTCAACTCTTAAGGTTTCATAAAGGAAGCTCTCATTTGAAATTGGTTATGCTGCAAAAAAATTGTGAACGATTTGAAAATACTATTAAATTTCTTGAATATTCAATTTTCATTTGATTAGATTATAAAGTAAGGTCTATTGTGCCCCCTTTCATCAACCCCAGCTCCTGCTCGAATGCTAGAATCTTTGTTGGGTTGAGGGCTTCTATGTCCTCGGGCTTCATGATGATGCTTTCTGCTAGGATGTGCATTGAGGATTGCTCCTCCCTGCCACAAAACCTGCATAAATCGCTACTATAAATACCTAATTTGGTTAGGTGACTTCTCAGTCTACAGTGTCCTGTCAATAGACCGGTGAGTATCCTGAGCCTGGATCTGGGAACCAAATATAGATAATTTGTATTTTTTATACAGACTTTAAATACAACTCACCCATTTCGTGGACCTTACTTCACATTGATTAATCTCAAGCTCTCTCTAATAATATTACTATTTATGAATTAAAGTTTTATTATGGAGAAATGATTGTCACTTTTGAAATGTCTGTTTGAATAATCATACGAACGTACTTAGCCTCATGTGGCTAAGCTGTCTCTCTCTCTGTTTTAAAGCGATCCATTAATTAAATCTGAACATGGAGATTTCTTCTTGACCGTATTTGCTGTTGGACGCCTCGGCTTAAAGCCATCTCTAATGGACGTACATTGTTAGCCATAAATCATGACCACACGTGCACTGTTCACTGTCTATCTTTAACAAAAAATTGAAGAAATACGGAATTAAACGCCGAGCGAGGAACTAAAAATACACATTTACAACGATGTCAGACGCCTACAAAATGTGGGACCGATGGCCACCTTTGCGGAACCAAGTGCTGCGCTTTTTTGACAACGACATGGATACACTCACACACACACCAACACATACACGCCAACACACACATTCACATAAGATAAGATGAGTAAAAATAATTATGGCCATTAGGCGACTAGGCAATAGAGGTTGTCTTGACGTCTGTGCCTGAGTTCGTAGTGTGTGCATCGTCTCCATCGATGAGTTTAGGGAAAGTGCTGTCAGCTTATAAGCACTTACGTAACTATGTGAGTAAATGTGTATATATATTTATAAATTCGCAGATGATTAATATATAGAAAATTATATTTAATTTTGCAATTAAATTACGTTTTCGCTCCATACTAAATTCTACACAATTATTCTCGTAAGTAATCAATAGCCGAATATCTAGTGGGAATAGAAAAAGATTAAAAAACTAAAAACTGTTAAGAAAAACTAAAGAAACAACTCAAATTATGTGAAAAAAAATGTATATAATGATGATTAATAGATAAAAAAAAATTACACAAAATTATTCTCTGAAAAATAACTTTTTTTCTAACTCAATAAAATAATATTTCATGAACAGAGAAAAAAACCTTTAAGCCAAGGAAACAACTCTAAATATATGAACAAATGTATATAAAAATTCGCAGATGATTCATATAAATAAAACTAAATTAAAGTTGACTAATAAATGTATTTTCTCAATAGAAGAATATCTAGTTAAAATAGAAAACATTTTAAACTAAGAATTTCGAGTGAGAACACAAAAAGTGGAAAAAAAAACCAAAGCTAAGCAATCAATTCAAATTAAAACTTTTGTGTTTGATGCCTTTTTAGTAGCGCTAGTAATTACATAATAATGAGAAGAAAAATGTAATATTAATAAAATATGTATGTCATTGAAGAACTGTTAATTCAGGATAGATTTTCATTGTTGCTTGTGGGTCTGTCATGTGAAAGAACTTTTTAAGCAATGTAAATGTTTGTTTTGTATTTTTTTGGGTTTTTCCGAATTTTAATTTTGATGTCTTTCGTATTATGCAAATGCGAGTGGGACTAATAAATATTAATGAGCAAAATATCCATGCTCATGTTGTCGTCGCCACAACGTCTACGAATATATAGTGGTATTGACTTTGCCGTGGAAAATATAGTTTTTTCGTCGAAGTTTTTCATTGGAAAGGGTCATTTGTGGCCCAGCATTTTATGAGCGTGAATGAGTGAGTGTGCGAGTGAGTGTGCGAGTGTGTGTGTGTGTGGGGCAGTCTCTGTGATTCTGAGAGCAGGTATCTCAGATGCCCTATCAAATTTCGTTAACCACTTGGCGGTCTAATTAACATGACAAAGAAATGTCACTTGGTTAAATTTATGATACGGCACTTTGGTGCTTGCGGTGCAAGGCTGCAAAGTTGCAGATGGCTAAAGATAATATTTACGATGCCGTTTGATTGGTCTTTCAATCGATTTTCATGCCGCACATATCTCAGGGCTAGCTTGTGAAGGCGGTCCAAACATGAAGAGGGCCCACAAGAAGTCAGAAGACGAAGAGTCACAAACGGGCCCAAGAGACAGTGCTAGGACAATTTCATTGCCGTTAAAGCAGCTAATTTTATTATTCCGCTGACATTTACCATCTACAGGTTAGTCGCCTTTGCAACAGGACGGCTAAAACAAAACCAAAACAACAACAAAAAATAAAGGCTAGAAGGCCAGACGTCTTGGACCCGCAGTGCTTCGAGTCGCTTATCTTGTCTTCGAGCCCGTTATGCTATCCCATCATTTGTTGCTGTTATTGTTGTTGTTGTTGTTGCTCTTGTTTTTGTTTTTTACATATGTCTAAAGGCAGTGTTTTGAAATAAATTTAAATAGTGTTACCGATTTTTAATTCAACTGTAGATTATGCGTTTTGTTAGACCATTTCTCTTATCTTAATGCGCTTGTGTTGTGCTTGGGCTTAGTTCTTGGGGCCAACGGTGGAGACACTGTGTCTGGTCAGATCGGAATGGGACACGTATCTCTGTAGTATACGGTTTAAATGTATGTATTTGTAGCTCCATTGTTTAATGGAATTTTCTTGTAATGCGTGCTGAAATTGGATTTTAAAGTGCGGGTCCAACATATAATTTGTTTGTTAATAGTTTCGAAATGCGAGCACACGCGACTGCACATGCTATTTGCTGGATTCCCATATATATATATATATATATATACACAGATACATATGCACAGATATACACATATATATATGTATATATTGAGCGTATCCCTATCTGGTGTCTGGCTGGGCCATAAAATGGCCTGTTGTTGCTTAAATCGGGCGTAAGCGAATCAATTCTCATTTTAATTTATTGACACAAACACAGCCGAGTCCACCCAGTTGTGCAGTTGCACCGTCGACATTGCACCAATTATACAATAACTCGACTACAATACAATTTGCATTGTGCTGCAAATTGGAACTGTTCTGGACGGACAGGAAAGGCACGGCCAACACGGCCAGCACGGCCGACACAGCCAGCCGGGCCAAGAAAGGCAATGCCGTCGAGCCGATTTTCATTTAATAAATGCGCATACGCCCGGTGGTCAGTTGACTTTGGCATTACTGCAAAATAGGAACATTAACTGCAGACAAAGCGCACTTCCACCACCCCCCCATCCACAGCCACACCCACATTCCAAATGCGGTAACGGTACATGCACCCACCAACAGATACCATCGATGGTGCATTGTCATTGACCCACGTCCTGCTGCAGGCTCAGTTCCAAGTCTAGGTCCAGGTCCAGGTCCAGGTCCAGGTCCAGGTCCAGGTCCACGTCCCTGTCCAGACCGAATCCGATTGCAGTGCTGCAATAATTATTTATTGAATTAATGGACGTTCATTTTCGCTTGATTTTATATCGCGGACTTAAGCGTTGTCCAACACCAGATACAGTAATGGATCCGTGTTCGCCGTGTGATAACCAACAACCCGTGACTCATGAGTAATGGGGTCCAATGATGTTGCTTGTAATTGCCGTTTATCTGGCATTTGAAATTTGCCAAATAAGGCCAGGACTATCCAAACTGTTGCCTATTAAAGGTAGTCCTTAAACGTTACTTTAAATACCTTACATTTTGTCTGATTTCACTGGTTTTGCATAAGTTTCACATAAGGTTTTAGTTTATACAATCAATCAAATCAATCTTATCCAAATTGAATGTGTTAATGGATATACAAATTGAGTGGAGTGAATATTGAATATTTCGATAACATATTTGAATAATAAATTTAATTTATTTAAACTACAACAATCATAAACTTTATCAGGTTAACTTCTAGCTAAACATTGTTAATACTATTACTTATCTTAATTTTAAAAATGATTTCAGAACTCAAAATGCATGTTTTGAATGTATAAATAAGTAGTGTACTGTGTGTAAATGGTGTAGTCATAGATTTGTAATCATAGTGTCAACTATGATGACATAAGAAGACTCCAAAAAAAAAAAAGAAAAGGAAAACAATATGGACACGGAACAAACTGTGAATGCCTTGGATACAAGTGTCGGCACACTTATACACACACATTTGTACAGACAGATGTATGTATGTGTATTGAGCTGGTGACACGAGTGCCTTCTGTCAATGTCGTCATTGTCGCCACAACGAGGAGCCCGTTGTACACAGACGGACGTAGGGACGGACGGACGGTTGGTTGGTTGGTTGCCTAAAACGCAGGTCTACATAATTAATGATTGCTTTTAAATTGAGGCAAGCTCAACGAGTGTTGTCAGCGGAGAAAAATGATTTTTTACTGTATAAACATTTGCACTTGCTCGTAATTAGTTAACGATGTCAGCCCGCAGCACTATAGTATTAATTTGTTATAATCGATTTGAATTAATTTCAACATGTTTTTCCTCCACATTTTAATGCCAACATTATAAAAATATGTAGAACACAAGCTAGAGGGATTCAAAGCCGCAGAACTATAAAAAATGCAGTTAAAATTTGCTTAAATAAATATATTTTGAAAATCGTCTTTAGTCTTTTTAATGTTTACTCTTTGGATAATAAATAAATATATAATTAAATAAATTTAATCATAATAATAATAATATATTTCTATACATATTGCAACTTAATAATATGGTTATAATCCGATAGGATTTTAATGTTTGGTTAATGTGCAATGGAATGGAGTTAATACATCTCAGTCTGGGGGCTGTTTAGGATAGCTTCGTGGAAGAGTAATGACTAATTACCTGGCAGACATCCGGGGAACTCTGGCTAAATAAAGATATAAAGCGACTCAAATGCCGGGCATAAAGATGCGTACTTATTTACTATAATATTTATTTGGTTTATTTTGGGGTGCACGAGTACGGCGCACATTACATCAACTTAATCACTAATTACTGTGTTACGCATAAATAAATATGCACTCTGGGGTGCTTGACATGGACATTTTGGTGTCGCACTTCGCGCTCTAAAATTCGCAAACTAATCTGCCATTTATCACTGGCCTGGCGTGGCAGCCACGGGACCCTGGCGACAGGTATGTACTTGAATGACGGTCCGACACATCTACGGATGGGTGGGGGGGCCAACATACTCGGATACGGATTCGCTTGCTGGCAAACAGCATTCGGCCATGGATCACCAACGGGGAACTCTTTAAAATGATTTATTTTTGATAAATTGCCACGGTCTCCGCTATGCGGATTCGCATCATTTTGCAAATGATTTACACGGAATGACATGGAATTTAATTTTGAAATTCGCAATTGCTAAACTAGCTGGGTGGCAAACATGCATCTTGCACTTGCCACCTCACTGCTCTCTGTGCAACACGAGGTCGCAATGTGACAACGTCTGCGATGTTTATTAAAAACAATTTGCGGAGGGGTGACTATGCACTATGCGTAATTAGATCATCATAGTGTGGAGTTCTTAAGCCCGCTGCAGATCACTCACTATGCAATCTTAAGGATACGAGGTATCCGTAGTCATAGTTAGTTTGAGATGAATCTTTAACAGAGGCTTAGGTATAGTATTGGCCTTGGCAGATCCTGTGGAGATCTAATAAATACATAATTATTCATGCTTTTTAGTCAATCAAATGTGAAAAAGATTTTGAGTCAGATGGAAATTAATTTATTCAGCAGAATTCTAAATATATTTGCTATTCAAATGTCCAAATCAAGAAAATTGTTCTAATTTTAAAAATAACAGGAAAAGTTTAAAAAACAAAAGTGTAAAATAAAAAAAGTCATTTGTTAACTAGGACTAATTTTTAAAATAACAGCAAAAGTTTACCAACTTGATTATCGATCAAAATTGTATTTTAAAAGTTAGATTACGAAATTAAAATAAATGCTTAATGAAAATTTGTATAAATAAAAAATGGCTGGCTTTTGCAGATGAGTGTAGCAAAAAGCAGAACACAATTTATGCGAAATGTAAAAGTTATTCTCCGAGGAGAATACGGTTAAACTTTGTTCGACTTTTGCATATTTACAAGGAAAACAGCGCCAGGTTTAATGTGGTGTGCGTGTGTGCGTGTGTATGCAAAACAACACACACAACACACACAGGTGTAATGTTGTCATGTGCATACTTATTCCCAATTAATCCCAATAAAGTAGAAAAGCAACTCTCTGGAGAGCCTTAACATAACTTTTGGCCGGTGTTTGACTGCACAAATTAATATGAGCTAATTTATGGGCAAATATTTATATTATTATATGAAATATAATCTTTAATTTACAATACTTAAATTAAATTAATTAAGTTAAATTCGATACTGAACTGCTACTTTTCACAGTCAAGTCGAGTTTTCGTTTACGTGCTTAAAATTTAAATGGGAATTTAGCTTGGTAAATGAAAAATATCTGTAACGGCATAAATCGTGCGAAATCGAACTGATATCGTCAAAAAGTGGCCTGATTCGTGGGGCATGCCACTGACAACGCGCTGTCGTGTTGCATGCGGATGGGCGGCAGCTGTCCATACTAAGCATCTACATCTACTTAGTCGCATAATTACAGCCGGGCGAAACGTGGGCCACTTATCACGCCAGTAGATAATATGTTGTGTGTGCGGTGCGGTGCGTGTGTGTGCAGAGTGTGTGTGTTTCAACAAAAAACCAATTGGAAATTAGAAATCAGCGTCAATCGGTGCGGCAATCAATCGTGACTCTGTTGTTGTTGTTGCTGTCGGCAATGCCGACAAAAGAGGAACGCACGCGCGGGGTATTTCTGTTATTCTTGCATTCTGGTTAAGGGTCCCACAATTCTCTGACTTTGACACCGGCTACAGTTCCAATTCTACCCGGGGTTTTTGGGTACGTGCATCGGGCGTCGGGCGTCGGGCTGCGTCAACGTCGGCCACTTGAACAGCACAAAGAGCACCGATTTGTTGATTTGTTTTTGAAAAGTGAGTAAATATGTTTCCATTTATGAATGTTTGGAAAAGTGTTCTCTGTGTGTGCGTTTCGTTTTTTTTTTTGTTTTTTTCTGTTTGAGCAGCAATCCCATTTTGAAGTGGTCGATAAGATGCCAGGTGCTGATACTACGATGCGATACGATACCATATCAGTGTGCAACTGATAACAATGTCCACACGAGTGGTGTGATTGGTGACAGCAAACTCTCTGGCTCTAGCCCCCAACGGCGACGACTCCAAGGTGTCTGCCATCACTCCGAGCAAACAATTAAAATGGCCATAAGTGCTAGGTGCTCTGTCTGCGTGTGTGTGTTTGCGTAAGGATTCCTGCAATTTGCCACAAAATCTTTGGTGTCACTTGTCGTCTGGCCCAGGCCCGGGCCCGTAGCACGGGCTCAAGCATATACAAATTTATTGAAAGCAATTTGCATAGTTTCTATTTAGATGTATTCATCCTTTCTGTGCGTGTTCCGGTGACTTTATCATTTGTCGTCTTTTGGGCATAGGGATTTTATATTTTATTACTTTTCGGTATGGGCTGATGCACAGAGTGCGGAGAGGAGAAGATTTCAATTTGAGAAGATTTTGTGAAGCACATCAGTTGTACACACACACACGTGCATACACACTGTCAGTGTGTGTATCACATACTGAAAAGCGACAATTTCATGTCCAATTGCTTTCCAGGTGACATGAAACAACACTTAAGCAAGAGGAAGCACAGCAGTCGAAAAGGGGGAGGATGAGGAGGCAGCACCAGGATAAATGGGATGAAATGAGAGCTTGCAACTCCCATTCGTGCAGCTGCTGCTGCTGTCGTGCGTTCACACTCTTACCCCACACACACACACTCCCACAGACAATACTGTGTATGTAGATATGTGTGTGGCCTTCCCTCATCTACCTGATGCCAAGGCACACTATTATCTGTTAACGCTAAAATCTACATTTAAATTGTTTTCAATATAATCTGCATGTTGTCCAAAAATGGACGAGTTATTGTCGAACAAAATGAAAATACAATCGTTTTCTAGTCCCAAGCTGATTTCTCTGTGTTGTTCAGTGAATTGCAACATCTGCAAAAATTCTCACAATCAAATCCGAAGCCAAAACATATGGCATCTGTTCCTGTGCAAACTTAAGTTAAGCAGTCGATGTTCTTTTGGATTTGGTGGCGCCACCAAGTGTATTCAGTGACCAGCCCAACGAAATTATTATTAACACGATCTGGCACTCAGACACTCAAGGGTACACTGAAAGAGTCCATCTAGCTAGTATTTCTAGCCCATATGCCTTTACTTACATTCATTATAAATGACGTCGCGTTAACACCCAGAAAAAGCAAACAATACAGTGAAGTCTCGTCTTACAAGAATTCCACAAAAAAACTCCTTGGTGCTCCTTCGATCTTTCATAAATTAGAAGTGGCTGTGCCCATTTCAAGTGCCCGAGGAGTTCAATTTCCATTTGGAAATTGAATTGTTTGTTTTTTTTGTGACACATTCGGTTTCGTCTGACGATCGGGAAGGGCTAATTAATTTCGTTCTATGAAACTGCTTTCGAATCCATAAAAAATGCTGATTTTTAAAATTGTTTAATCACTATTTTTATAAGTTTTAAAAATAAACTTAAATATTTATTATTTTAATGTAACAAGCAAAGTGGATTTCATTTGAAAATTGAAAAGAATTGAAATTGAAAATAAATTTGGCAATCTATAAACATAATTTATTTATTTTCAGTATTTATAAAAAGTAGAAAATAAACAAATGCATTAATAGATAAAAATAAAACATTTTAATTAAAACAAATAAACTGGATTTTAAATTTCCGACTCAATTGCATTTTATTGTCCATTAAAATAACAGATATTTCCGACCATAATTAATTAAAATTAAATTCTGATTTCTATAAATTCAATTTATTTACTTTTCGATTTTATTAGCTAAATGGCTATAAAAAATAAAATTAATTTAAATTATATTCGGCGTTTAATTATTTTTCGATTTTATTATCCAATTGGCTATAAAAATTAATTGCTTAAAGTGATAATGACTGTTGCTAAAATAAACATTGCGAACTTTGGAAAGGTTGTTAAAAAATAAATCATGTTGTTTGAATTCATAAGAAATTATTTAAATGATATTACCTTTACAGATTAATATTACTTAACCGGCGGGAATAAGTTGAATAATTTTGAGTTATTATTGATTTTTTGTGCAAATAATATTTGCAAAACAATTGTGCATATAAAAAAAATATTAATCTGCTAATACAAAAATAAATTAACTTTCTGCCAAGATCGCATGCTTTGTGCAACAATTTCAGTAGCGAATTCGATTGATCGTCCTGCGAACTTTTGATTATTTTGATCCTTCTTACCAAATATCCTGCACATAATAATAATATTCACAAAAATGCAACTGCTAAACATACTTTCTCTGATTTAATTCTTAATTTATTAAACGTTAACAACAATTATATATATGTAAGTATATTTTGTATTTGATTTATTTTTGTGTTGCTCAAGGCATCAACAACAACAACAACAAGTAATAACAACAACATCAAGGAGTTGCGGAAGAAACTGAAAACTGTGCGAAGCCTTTCGATCGCAGTCCGCCATAAAAATGTTTCCAGTGCCAGCCAAAAAGGGGAAGCACTGGAAATACAGCAAACGTTGTTGAGCTGCAGCTGCTTTGGCCGTTGCTCTGGACTTCCAGTCGGAGGTGGGCGTTGTCGACGGCAACAGCCCCTGAGCGGCAATGGGAATTGTGCTTCCCATCTCGCTTGCGCCCATTCGAGGAGAGCAATCGTTTGAATGAGACGGCGCATGCAATGCGCTCTCTGGTTGGAACGACAGCCGACAAACAGGCAGAACATTCATTTGCTCGCTCCCCCGTACTAGTGATGTCTAGCTCTCTCTCTCTCTCTCTCTCTCGCTCTCGCTCTCCCGTTTGCCGTTGTCGCTGTCGTTGTCGACTCGAATCGGCCTTGTGCCCCTGAACAGGCTGTTTGTGGCATCGACAGACCAGTTTGTGTTTAAACGCGAATAGGCAAAGGCGCACATCTCAGCTGTGCCTGTCGACTGTGACTCGAATTCAGACTCGAATTCAGAAGCGTCAACGTTGAGCGGCCGCCACTCAAACTGGCCGACAAGCAGACAACCAGACAGACAGACAGACAGACAGGTTGTGTGTGTGTGTTGAACTCGTTTCAATGACGATCAGTGCAAAAGCCAAAACTAAGCCGTAAATAACAACAAACAAAAAAAGTATATATATATATTGTGATTGTGCAATAATCTACAGGCATGTCAATAAATGTATACTTATCACAATAAATTAGTACAAGGCATTAACTTCAACTACTTCAACTTATTGAGCAGAGCGATCTAGAAAATAAATACGAAATCGGAAGAGAAACACAAGTAGAAACACATGTTTTGAGTGATATTCGGCACAACCTTTTGGCCGCGGTCGCCAAGTCAAGCCGTGTCGAAAAGTGACCCGTAATCAGAGCCGAACGCGGACCCGGACACGGACACGGACCCGTACTCGAATAACGTTAGCAATTTAGTAAATATAACCAGTGTCCAGCATCAAGGGACGATTTGTATGCTGTCGCGCCTGCAAACAGTCAATGTCAATAAAAATACAAATAAAAATAAATAAAAAACAAACAAACAACAAAAAATTGAAACGAAGTAAAAGAATAAAAACGCAAAGTCACACAAAAAAACAAACAAAACATTTTCCGGCTCCGGCGACATTAACAGAACTGCTCGACATCGACAATTTGTTTTATCAATTTTCAACAAGGCCAACAACACACAACAAGAGCAACAAACAGCAACAACAACAGTCGCACACAGCAGCAGCCAACAAACCAACAAACAACAAAAGCGTCCAGAGTGCTTAGCCGCGCTCCGCGTCGAGCACGCACGCCACCACCACCAATACCAACAATAACAACAACAACAACAACAACAACCACAGCACCATCCACCATCCTCCATCCTTCAGCTCACAGCTCCCAGCTCCCATCTCCATATACACATCCATATCCGCATCCATCTTCAGCTCCCACCACCCACTCTCCTGAACCGACCGAGTTGCAGCCACCCAGTCTGCCAACCCCTTATCACCAACAATAGCAACAACAACAACAACAGCAACAGCAACAACAGTAGCAGTAGCAACAGCAGCAGCAGCATCATCAGAATATCCTGGCAGGGCGCGGGCGCCCCACGCTGAGCTCTCCAATTGTACAACCTGCCGTTGCCGTTGCCGTTAACAGTTCAGCGTCGAAGACGAACGCGACAATGGCTGCATATGCGCAGTTTGGATATGGTTACCCGTCGGCAAATCAGGTAAGCGACAACAACACGTTAACAAATATGTCGTGATGGAAAATTGTGTCTATATATTTTACTTGCCTTGCAGTTTCTATAAGTAACGATTCTTCTTTGAATATTCCGACTTATCAACAATCCCTGATTTAATTCTGAGCATGTGAAACCGCAGGTTCATCAAGTCAAACTTATATAACTGACAAGTATTATATATGAATATTTTTTGATATTTTTGAAATTTGAAAAATTCGTTGTAAAATGTTTCGAGCGAAAGACTTCTGAATATCCAACTGAATCCAACTTTATCGTTAGTTATTTAACCTGTGGTCTGGAATTTTTATCATTAGCTTTGTAGAGCTGAATTTTAAATTATATATGATTTCAGAAAAATTAATGTAATTATTTTTGAATAGTACAAAATTTGCTGGAAACAAGAGACTAATGAATAGTTCCGGCTTTCTCACTAGGACTTTAATATTTTAATCATAAATTGGTTACACTAAAGTGCATAATTTAGAAAATGGCATTTATATTTTTTAGTTGAACATGCACTAGCAATATTTAAGAGGGTATAATTTTAGCGGATTTAATATATATTCATTAATATATATTATACAGTGCTTAGCAGTTTTAGTCATATATGTAAATGGCGACGGCGCCGTATTTGAAATAAACATAAATTCTGATTTTATGTTGCGGTAATGGGGCATGAATATTCAAGCAATATGCATATATGCAGCTACTGACCGTCAGCCGGTAACAGACGCCCCAAGCAAGTGTTGCACAATTTAGGACATTATGCAGCCGTTGCCGTTGCCGTCGCCGTTGCCGTCGCCATCTCCATTGCCATCGCCATTGCCGTCGTGAACGTTCTGGCCAGCGGCTGCATTGACTACGGACCATAATTACTTGGCCACTGGAATTGAGGAGAGGCAAAGTGGGCAAAGGGAGGTTCAATAAATGTGAAGTTCAGTAATTCAAATTAGTTAGCTGAGGTTTTGTTTCTGTGTGTGCGTGTGTGTGGCAGCCATTATTGTGGCAGACCAAAGCCTATACAGTGAGTGTCGATAGTATATTACCCCTTTATAGTTGAAGGTGCCATAAATATATATATACTTACAGCCTTTAACTGCCTCTGCCCATCCACATAAATTGCTGTCTAAGCGAATCGAATGGCTCCCCATTTGTATTAATATGCAAAACTTGGTAAATTGCACTAATTAAAATAATGAACGCTCAGATTATCGACTCTAATTATGTCTGCGGATGTGCAAAGTGGAAAGTACGGTCTACTTTTGATACCACTCATCCTCATCCTCTTTTTTTTTCTTTTAGTTTTGCCACACTGTGTTGCCTGCTGCTTCCTTCTGTGTTGCAGGTATTTTTGTTGCCGGGATTTCTTGGTTTTGTGTTTTTTGTGTGTGCTTAATTCTCTTGTCGTCAGAACTGGTTTAATTTGTATTCTCTTAAATTTGCATACATTAAAAGTTCGTAAAGCTTAAAAGATTATTGCAAAGTATCGAAATTTTGACACTTATAAGCCCATAATGCTTACTCTCTCAGCACTTTTTAGTGTTTCATCTATTCGCAGTAAATGTTGACATTTTAATTGGGACTGTTTAATATATTTATAGATACAATTAAATTGAATTTATGGCATTAGTTTCTCTGTTTGGGTCAAAGAGACATTAAATTTTAACTTCTATACTTTAACTATTTGCACAAACATAATAAATTGTTGTTGATTTATTTTCAAAACAGATAAATAAATATCTTGGTTTATGGCCATTCGAGATATTACCGGTGATAGTGTCTGGAAAATGCTAACGTGAATAAAAAATAATAATTTATGCAAAATAACATCAAATGTTGTCTGGTGAAAATACCATTGAAAATCATATTTTAAAATTGTCAAAAATCGAGTTCGATAGTTAATCCGTTGTCAAAGAAGCTTTAAATAAAATCCTATTTTTACCGATCGATCTGCTCAGTTGTATTTAATAAATTCCGGTTGCGACTTGTGTGTAATATATACAAACACCCAAACAAAAAAAAAAACTTATATCAACCCAAGAGTCGCATTCATTAATTTAATTTAATTTTAATTTCAACGCCAATTCGGCATCCCAAATATGACACACAAAAATCGCTGACGAATTCAATATATATACATACATATATATAATTGTATATCTGTTTGTATATATATATATGATTGTATATTAATTTAATCAACTGCTGCAACAGCTTCTGGGTCCATGGACAGAATTGTCAACTTGCCAATGCGAGGAGCAGTTCACGCATTTCATGGCAAAATAACTCAAATTCCCAGGCACTGGCCGAGGCACAACCCGTTGCTTCATACATGCATACATACATACATACATGCACACATGTCCATGTGTCCTTCCTGCCACGTTGCGTAGGCCTGGTCCGATGCGAGAAAAAACTAATATTTTGCCGTGTGCATTCCATAATTGATTTATGAATTTTTAATGCAAACATTGAAAGCCACTGGCACGCTGAAAACAAAGAGTTGCTCCTGCCGTTGCAGGAACTGCTAACTGGCAACTGGCAACTGGGAACTGGGAACTGGGACGACGACGACGACTGCTGCAACTACTGAAACTGAAGTTAATTCAATAAAAGGAGCGCACAGCAACCACAGCAACAACAACTACAACAGCAGCAGCAGCAACAGCAACAGCAGCAACAGCAACAGCAGCAACTTATTCGCATTAGCAAAAACACGCATCAGAGCTATGGGTATTTTGGATTGGTATTGGTATTGGCAAGGAATGGGCATGGGTATGGGTATTGCTTTTGCTTTTGCCTGGCACTGGCTGCTGGCTGTTGGCTGCTGGATGAATGTGAGAATATGCCAAATGCCACGACGCGTCGTCTCGAGTCTCAAGTCTGCAGCAGCGCCCCAGTACCGCATCCAAAACCAAAACCAAATGCCGGCAGAGACCCAAGCTCAGCGCTGCCTTCGACTCCTGCTCCTGTTCCGGCTCATGCTCCTTTTAATTTCGCTTATTGTTTGTCATTGCTGCTGTTGTTGTTGTTGTGCCCGTTAGTGCTGTCGGCGCCGTTGCCAGTTGCGATTCCACGTCGACTGGCGTCAGGAGCAACCTATTGCGGAGCAGCTATCACTTTTTTTTCCCTTTTTTTTTTTTTTTGCTGCAGTCTCTTTGTTTAGATGTTGTTGGAGTGCAAAAACAAAAATCCATAAACGCATCTTCAGCAGTAGCAGCAACAAGAGCGAAACGGCAGCAACAACAGCCCACAACAAGCAGTGTGCACACACACTCACACACACACACTTGGAGTTAAAAACAATAATAACAACAAGGGGAACTTCACAGCCCAGCCTCCTTTGATACACACGCACGCACTGCAGCAATTGGCAATTGAATGGAATTGGCATTGGCAAGGTGGGATAGGGACTGGACCGTACCCATACCCGTACCCGTACTTGTACCGTACCCATACCGTACCGACGGCCAGGCGTTTCGTGAGCTTTAACATAAATCATAAAATTAATAACCATAAAGTGACGGCAACAGTTTTTCCAAACATCTCGGTCCGAGCGGGTGGCCGCAGACGCTGCAGACTGCAAAGAGGAGAAGGAGGAGCAAGAGTGGAGCAGGTGGGAGGTGGGAGGTGTGAGGCACATATGGTTTGTCTTACAGTCCATCTGTCAGTCTGTCTGTCTGCACTTCAAAGGCACTAATAATGAGAGCCCGCTCACTTGTTCAATTACGCTTGATGAGTATTTGCCATTTTAGTTTAACGTTTCTTGTCGATTTGCCAATTTCAAAGTTTTTGCATTTAGTTGCAACGGCATGAGCAAATGTTGTACATTAGTCTGTTGCAAGGTTCGCTGGCTGCAAGGCATTCTTTTCGCTTTGAACTTGGGTCATGCAACCAATAGAGCGAGCTTAGTTTCTGTTTCTGTTCTACTTCCTTCCCATCGTTAAATGTTATTCAAATTTGAATTTTGATTTCAATTTTTGCAACTCAAATATTTTTTAGCATTTACAATTGGTGTCCACTCAAAATGGTGCGGGCTATTTAAAGTTCAAAACTGTGGCAAGTCGATCCAAAAGTTGTGTATTTTGCTGACGCAATTATTCGTTGCCTTACTAGCCGCTGATTATATGCCCGAGTTGGATTAATTTGATTCCATAACAATTATATATCAGTCCGAAATTTATTTGAACTATTTTAAATTTTTCTTGTATCTTTCCATAAATATATTTTATATTATTTTATTTATCTTAGCTAAAGAATCTATTCCAGAAAGATATGTACATAATCGAAAGATATTTAATTTATTCATTGTTCCATTGATTGAGTGCAAACCCTTTTGAGTAAATGAAACAGTTGTAGTAACAGTTGTGTAATTTATTGAGTGTCCTGCTTGGGATATCTGGCTGTGAGTATATCCTTGCCATGTCATGACAGGCATAAACTTCAAAGCGGACATGCAGTTCACACCGTTTATCGTAATATTCAAGTCATAAAACAGCGCACTCTAAGGCAATATTTAATAGTTGCCAACACTTGGCAACATTTGCAACATTTCCGCATTGTGGTAACTAAAGCCGTCTTTAAGCCAGTGCCAGAAACCCCTCGAGACCAAAAACCTATCCGGTGCCTGTGTCTGTGTGTCCACCTCATGATAAACTCACCGCTGCGCTTCCTCCACCTCCACCTCCACCATCGGCGAACCGTCCACATTGCATCCCAGAGTGGGTGAGTGAGAATCATTAAAAATAAACTGACTTGCGTGCCGATAATAAGCGCTGGCCGGTGGCTGCTTTGCCGGACCGCACTCTGCCGGACGGTTGGACGGTTGTACGGACGGAAGGCAGGCTGGCTGCCTGGCTGGCTATTCGGGTCCGGGGTCCTCAGTGTCGTTGTCGTCGCTGATATGTGTTTTTTATGGACGACCACAAAAACTGAAATTGATGTTCGAATCGCATATAAAAATAAAGAATAATATGAAATGAGCGCGCGCAGCGTTTTGTACATTAGAAAGAGACAGAGAGAGGGGCAGAGGGAGAGCGAGATAGAGTTAGTGGAAGATTGTGTGTGTGCGAAAAGGAGATGTAAGCCGGCCACTTGTTGTGGTTTTTTGTTGGATTCGCTGTGTGTTTGTCGACGGCGTCGTTACAGTTGGTCGCCGGCTCAGTCTGTTCAGGCTGGTCAGCCTGGTTTTGGCCACTGGCCAGTGGTCATTCATTCAGAATTCATTAGATTTCATTCATGAAAACGCCTTCATTATGCAATAATTTCAACTTTGTTGCGGAGCGGGCAGATCCCTTGACTCCTCGACTCCAACTCAAAGTTGGAGGCTTTGTGGCCCCGGTGTCCGCACGAAATTGCTTTGCGATTAGATAGCCTGCAGGAGGTGTTGAAAATCACCTGTGTTCACCTGTGAATTACCATTATTATTTAAAGCATAAATTTGACTACTGTGGCCGACTGCTGATTGAAGCACAACAAATAAGTGGCCAACAGTAGCCAACACAAAAAGAATGCGTAATAACGGTTAAGTTAATATTTTAAATCTTATATGTTATCACTTTATGTTTTAATAATTCATTTACAACTTGAGCTAGATTTCAAATGAAATGGCTTATTTGATGAAATTAATGTTTAGACTCTTGGTTAAATCAAATTCAGTTGAATTTTGATAGCTGACACATTGAATGCGAGCATTTCGATTATCCTATTTGCTTTATTTCACGCTCATTGACTTTTTTCTCTTAGATTTTCTGGTATTAACAGAGTTATCTAGCACTTGCCTTATGGGCTGCTCCTGTTGTTGTTTGTGTGAGTCGAGTTGAGTCGAGTTGAGTCGAGTTGAGGTCTTACCGTCTTTCAATCGGAATCGGCGATTCGTTGCGGTTATCGTGCAAGCGCATACCTGAGTGCCTCATTCAATTTCTTGCCCTTTTTGCCTTACCTTGCCCGGCCCAATGCCCACACTCAATCGAGCGCTCGATCTGTCCGCTGATACTTGCAACGTACCCTCTTCAAAGAGGCAGAGAATCCGAGACCAAGACCGAGACCAACACCGTGCCGTAGCCCGAACTCAAGCCCGAGCTCGAACTCTTGCAACGACAGCCCCAACAACAACAACAACAACAACAATAACAACAACAACAACAACAGTATCTGAAATCTGACTGTGATAAATTGAAAATTAATGAAGTGAAAATAGATGGAACGGATCGCAAAATGCGCCAAGCCAATAAAATATTTTGACATTTGGAGTTATCGTCTTAATCTGTTTTGTTGATTTCGACCTGAAGGTTCGGCACTCTCGAGCAAACAACCCTTACCCCTACCCCTACCCGTACCCCTACCCATACCCCTACCTCAGCCCCTGTCCCTGTGCCTGTCCTTAGACCGAACGCGAGGCGTCCTTGATCGCATCACCTGTTTTAAGAATCGTTCCATTGTGAACCTTTTTTCGCCTTTTAAGTTTTGTATTTTTATTTATATATATTTGACTTTTTTTAAGTTGTATCTTCTTCTGCTGCTCGTCTCTTTTTAGTTACTTGGCGGTGCGGCGACTGCGACTGGCGATAGTCAGAGCGGACATGGTGGGGGCTCGGTGCCATCGCCGCTGTCCGGCACAAACGAGGCCTCGCTCAGTCCCTCGGGCGGCTCGACAACGACGGGCATCACCGGCCCCGTCAGTCCAGGTGCAATTTCGCAAACGTCCAACAATGCGGGCCCTACAGTCTCGACGGTCACAGCGCCGACGGATGCAGATGCAGTTGGCAACGATGTTGTCGGCGGCGGCGGCAGCGTTACAGAAACAGATGCCGCCGCTGCCGGCGTCGGCGGCGTCTCGAGCAGTGCTCTGGAGGCGCATGTCCGTGTTGCCAACAGCATGTCCTGCTGCGAAAACGGACGACCGATCATCACGGATCCCGTCTCGGGTCAAACGGTCTGCTCGTGCCAATATGATTCGGCGCGTTTGACCCTCGGTGGCTATTCTCGCATGGCGTTACCCTCCGCTGGCGTTGGAGTCTACGGTGGACCGTATCCATCCAACGAGCAGAATCCCTATCCCAGCATTGGTGTCGACAACTCGGCTTTCTATTCGCCGCTGGTAAGTGTTTGATATGCAGCTAATTGGATTAGTGCAGCGGGCAGAAGTCCACGCTGAATTTAAGTTGACAGGTGGCGATTTTGCAAGCAGGTTTCTCTGAACGCTCCCATCTCATTTGATGTGCTGCGATCTGTCGTCCGGCTACTCCAGTAGGCAATTAGCGGTAGCTTACACGCATGTTATCGGCTCAGCCTGACTGGCTTTTCCTCAATCGATGACTAACTATTAATTGTGTGTTTGGTTTAATTTTAGAGTAATCCCTATGGCATGAAGGATGGCAGCTCTGGCTCCGATATGAATGCTTGGACCTCGGCTGGTCTGCAATCAACTAGTGGATATTATTCCTATGATCCCACTTTGGCCGCTTATGGGTGAGTCTCTAATCCAACAAAACAAACAATAACAAAAAACAATTGCGCCACTAAGAAAAGTTAAGCGAGTTTAAAATGTTTTCATGGGCCGGCAACCAAAAGTTTTCAGGCACCGTCTGCTGAGTTTTTCTTTTATTTTATTTTTATTTTTATTTTATCACCACAAAAGGTTTTTCCTCGCAAACTGGCAAGTGGCCCAAAACAGGCTTAAACTGTGGCACCGACCGTAGACAATCTGCAAGGGTATCGCGCTTGTACTCCTTAACGCCTTCCCTTCCCTTCCCTTCCCTACCCTAACCATCCCTTACCTCACTCAACCCTCTAGCCCTAAGCAAGCGATGCTTTTAAAAAATATACTAAACTCAATAAGTTTATGGCTGGAAGGGACGCGGTTGTTGATTGTGTGGTGAGCTGGGCGGAAGGAAGTTACAAATGCACAGATTAAAATTCCCAGGGCGTTTCTTCTGTCGCGTTTTTTATTGTGCGTTTCGCTTCTTTTTTTTCACTTTTTATCATGAAGCGGAATTTTGTGAATCAAAAGTGCAACACGTACGCGGTCTAGAAAAATTGAGCGAAGAAAAGCAAAACTGAGGCTTAAACAGTTATGAATTTCAATCATTTAGTTAAAGAGTTGCACTTTAAACTGTGCTCAATTTATTAAAGAAATTAAGATATTAGAAAAGGCTTGCTTTAATAAATTCTAATTTAAAATAAATTATATATAAAAGGAGTTCATTGAGCAATCAAAAATAAGCATAAAGCTATGATATTAGAGTAAGTCAACAGAAAGTGCTGGAATTAAGGCACTTCTGTCAAATATAAATTTGTTGATGAAAATTAAATGCCAGTTAAATTCTGATTTGACATTATAATTATTTATTTAGCTGTCTGAAAAATAATTTCTTAATCACAGACAGTTTTTATTAAAGGTTCAGATTAGTCTGGGTTAGTTTGTGAAAAGAAAAAAGTCATCAAATTTATGTATTATAAACTGGATGATTTTTTGAAATGAATTTAATTGCAGTTAATAGTTTTTTATTTTCATATTTCATTAGCGAAATTATTTAATTACCTACTTTAATAAATTATTTATATATAATTTCGCAGTTAGAGTACTATTTTCGCATTTTAAAAACACTTTTTAATTACCTTTGTCCCATTGTACGAAGCTGTGTGCACTTTGTCATATTCCACTTGGCTTTAAAGTGTCGCCTCGACTTGTGTAGATAATTGTTTAACTGATGAGGTGTGGCGACCAACATTGTTGTTTGCCAGGGCACTGATATGGGCAAGGTCTGGACAGGTACGATTTACCGGAAGAAACACTCGATGTTTAGCCAATATATCAGGGCGTTGTCACCGGAATAGTTATGCATGGTTTTCTAGTTTTTGTCAGACAAGTCTTTAGTGAGTGCAATGCTGAGTCTATAGGCGAACTTTGAATTTATATTCTGAATGAATGCTTTCAATTGCAGCTATGGGCCCAACTATGATCTCGCCTCGCGCCGCAAGAATGCCACACGTGAATCGACTGCCACATTGAAGGCGTGGCTGAGCGAGCACAAGAAGAACCCGTATCCGACTAAGGGCGAGAAAATTATGCTGGCCATCATCACAAAGATGACGCTGACTCAGGTCTCCACATGGTTTGCGAACGCACGACGTCGTCTGAAAAAGGAGAATAAAATGACGTGGGAACCAAAAAACAAGACGGAAGACGATGATGACGGACTGATGTCGGATGATGAGAAGGACAAGGAGCCCATCGAGGGCACAAAGCTGCAAGCCAGCGACACATTTGGTAAGCTGTCACCTAATTTGATACCCTGCACTCCTCTCTGTCCCCCTCTCTATCTCTTTCTCCCTTCATGTCATTGACCTAAGTAAGTGTCTCAAGTCAAGTGGTTTTTTTTTATCCGTTGAAAATTGCGCGATTGGGGTTTGATATCATTTTAAGGTCGTATTTGTATTGTTTTTCTAAACGGCGCAGCTCCAACGATTTTAGTGCTTGTCGCATTCTGACCCTTCATGCCCTTTGTTGGCCCCCAAACTACAGATTTGTGGCAGCGGCCTTTTAAGTACAATTTATGTGGCGAAACGAATGTTATGCAATCTTTGTCTTCTCGGTCTGCCGTCTGCCGTCCGTCGTCCGTCGTTCGCCCGCCCGTCTGTCTGACCATCCGTCTGTCCGTTTATTTGTCTGACTGCTTAGGCGACATCCTCCCCGGAAGTTGACAGCACATTGTTGGCAAAGTGGCCTTGCGCCCGCACTCTCCCCTCTCTCCCCTTCTCACACTGTCCTTCCATGCGGATGGAAGCGGCCTTGCTCGACTTGGCGACTTGACTTGCACTGAATTCCTATTTTGCCGCTCGAGGAACGCCGTGTGCTGAGGGATGGGGAGGGGACTGGAAGTGGAGTTGGCGGAAGCCGAATCATTTTGTTGCTGAAAGCTTTCTGCGACGAGGCAAACGGCGCGAAGGGTTGCACGCATCAACGCCCACCAACAATTTCAAGGGTTTTTGCCCTGCGCCTGCCAAAGACGAGGCAAACGCCCAGTTGCCAGTTGCCAGTTGCCAGCTGTTAGTTGTTGGCTGTTCAGCTGTTGGGAGGCAAGTGGCAAGTGGCAAGTGGCAACTGCCAAGTGCCAAGTTTTGTAGTGCTCTAAGAACTTGTCTACTTCCGCTTTGCGACTTGAAATTAATTTAATTTAATTTTTGTCTCTGTTCTGCTGTCTTTTGTCTCTCCCAACTTTAATTCAACCCAGATCCCGGCCATCAACGTATCAAGTCTGAGCTGGCCAACAACAAGTCTGACAAGGATCTGGACATTGAGGAGAAGCTGGAGCGTGAGCCGCAGAATTTGCTGGCCATCAGGGGCATGCCACCATATGGTGCACCCACTTTCAATCCGCATCCGGCGCACTCCTACAATCCCTATGCCCATGTCCATGCCCAGGCACAGGCGCACGCCCAGCAGGAGCAACAACAGCAGCAGCAGCAGCAGCATCAGCAGCAACAACAACAACAGCAGCAGCAGACTGCAACTGGCGTTTATTACAATCCGGGCTATGTGCAGGGTCATGGCCAGGACGTGGCTGGTGGTGGCGGTGGTGTTGGTGGCAGTGAATACACCGTTCAAAAAAACCAGCTGAGCAGAGACTGTGGCATACCGGTGCCGGCGAGCAAGCCCAAAATCTGGAGTGTGGCCGACACAGTCGCCTGCAAGACACCACCGCCTACGGCATATCTCGGCCAGAATTTCTATCCACAGCAGCAGCAAGCGCAGCAGCAATCCCAAGTGTTGCCCCTGCTGCCCGATTCACCCACGCATCCAACGCATCCGACGCAGCAGCAGCAGCAGCAGCAGCTGCAGCATCCGGAGCAGCAACAGCAGCATCATCTGCAGGCTGCGACACAGATTATGGGGCCGCAAGTCGAGCTCGGTTCGCCGCTGAGTATGATGAGCAGTTACGCCGCCGCATCGCCATATTCGCGGATACCTACGGCGTACACCGAGGCCATGGGCATGCATACCAAGACGCCTATCAATATGCATCGCGAGCTCTCCCAGCTGCAAGTGTTGCATTCGAGTTCCAGCCAGACGCCCTATCATCATCAGCAGAGGGTGGGGTTTACCGAGATTCAGCCCGATACGCCGCCACAGACGCCCCCAAACATGAAATTGATCAGTCACAACAACAACAACAACAATCACAATCATCACAGCAGCAACAACAGCAGCAACAGCAGCAGCTCTACGCTGCATACAGGGCCCGGCCCGGTAGCGGTAACATCCATGGGTTCAATGCTTTACAATAATAATAATAACAACAACAACAACAACAATAACAATAGTAATAATATCTATAACAGTAGCAATAGTAGCAGCAGCTATCTAACGAGCAATCGCTCCAATTCGTAAGGCCCTTTCTATCACATTACACATTAGATGCCGATACCAAATATATATTTCAATAACCAGGCCCAAGTGGACAAGTGCAAATATCGCCACAGCATCGTTGTGAGATGCAATTAACGATAGCGATAACGATAACGATAACGATAACACACTAATTAGTTTGCAATAAATGTAGCTTAAGTATGGCAATAAAACTTAATTTCCTACCATATCGTAAATTATTTTCACTTTATAACTTTAATTAGCATATTTACACTCATCAATTTGAAAATGCCGTCTCCAAGTTGCGGAGACTCACACGACAACAGTTTGTCATGCAGTGGGATTTGAGTCATTACCCCATTGAGTTTAATGACTCGAACATGACACTCCACAACAACAGAGCCACCAAGAAAAGCAAACAGCAAAACAGCAAAACAGCAAAACAAAAGCAAAAACTTAGAACATTTCGGTACTAAAAACAAACAAAAGATACATTTGTATTTCGCATGGTGCTCTCTCTCTCTCTCTCTCACACACACTTTGTATCTATCTCTATCTGTCTCGCTGTATAAAGTTGTGCATACATTAAACAGTTATTTAATTACCACATTTACGCTAAGTGTGCACACATACATACATTACACACACACACACACACATACATACATACATACATACATGCATATTCATAGTATGTGGTTATTATGAGCTTAACCACTTAATTTTCATCAACTGAAATACAACAAGAAAAAGAAGAAAATCACTTAAAAATGTATCTTAAACTACTAGAATTAATATTGAAATCGAAAACACTAGAATTCAAACAGTTGTCATATGGGTAAAAAGTATGCTTGGTGTACTTGGGATGGAGTTTAATTAATGCTAACAACTTGATAGCCAGTGTTTTCTGTGATATATCCATATACAACTTGTATAAATGATGCACAGATTGTACGATACTCACTCACTAGAGTGGACAACAAATATACTTAGTTCATAGTTTACAGTTTAACAGCACTTACTAATCGATATGGTTGCTCTACATATGTATGTATGCATGTATGTATGTATGTATCATTATGTAATCTATGTATGCACAAGTTGAGCATACTTCAATTATCACTTCTTGTCGGATTCCTAGCTAATTTCTATAGTTTACTCTTATTTTAAGTATGTACATACATATAGAGTATACATAATTAAATAGGTTCGAAAATGTAATAAAATTTTAAATTAATAATAAAACTAAGTTTGTAAACTTGCACTATACAAAATAAAATAATTACAAATAATGAAACAACATCAGATTAAGTACATCATTTTGAAACAATTCGTGCTTTGTCGAATAAAAAATTAATAAAAATAAAATAAATTAAAAAAATCACTTTGGATTTATTTGCATTAATTTTGGTAACAGCTAATAATTTGGGATATTTTTTAGACTTCATTTCATATAGTCTGAAGTAAGCTGGAATTTTTCTAATTCCTATGCTTACAGCCTGTCTATATCTAATAGTAATCTGAGAGCTGACATTTTTTTTACATAAGATTGTTACAATTTAAACTCGTATATTTGTTTAATAGAATAATTATAAAGGGAGTCCTTTTTTGCTATTTACTATTGTAATAATCGAGTTTTTATGCATTAATCGATTTATGTATTTATTCGCACAGCACAATGAGCAATGAATATGAATAATGAATATTTATGAAAAATAAGAAGAAAAAAAAAACAGAATATAATCCCAGCAATTTATAGATTTCAGATAAATGCGAATTGACAGTGCACAATTGGAGCACTGTGAAGTGGCCACACTTGTTTAAGATCATAATCTGCATTGTATTGACAGAGTTTGGCTACTCTTTCGTAACCCTTTATAATAATTTCGAGTGGTGGGGGATAAATGTCAAAGCGGATTAAAAGCGCATTGTTATGATATTGGTGTGTAGAATTTATATATATATATATTTTTTTTTTGTTCGCCGATAATTCCACTTTGTCATCGACGATTTATGGGTTTTCTCTACTTTTGTGACACGCGTCACATATCGTATCGTGGCTGAGTGTGACTGAGTGTCTTTTCGTTCCGTAAATAGTTGAGAAATTTGTGTTTGATGTGGCCACTCCCAAATGTACGGCAATCAATTTGGGCACTATGGACCAACTTGGACAATGATAAAAAAAATGGTGATCCCATCTTAAGAACCATAAACAAATTTAATTCACTTGAAGCACTCACACCAAAAAGTCACGAATAAAGAAAGGTTTTACTGTCCCAATTAATGGTACAATTATGTGTCCAGCCGTATCAATCTCGGGGACTAAAGGCATACGATTTTTCAAAGGCAGGTCAAGTTTATTGAGCGTTCCTGATAACTGTCGCAGTTGACTGCAGTGTTACTCATTGATAGCATTTGATTTTCTACAAGCAATAATTGAATTATTGAAAAATTCTTAAGAATATATTGTAAAATGTGAGCGATATTTCTTAATTAAATATTTAATTTGAAAAAATATATTTATGACCCTGTGCACCATATGTATGTATTTATTATATGCACTTGGCTATTAATGAAAACAATTAAGAGCTCAACCGTGTCATGGTCCGTGCCGAGAATCGTTAGATAAATTCTCAAAATTTTCAAATTAGCTGCCTGAATTATGGTAGCATCTGCATTCAATTGCACACTCTATGCAGTCTGGCATGCAACTACGTAATTATGTACATACATATCCACATACGTATACATATGTAATTCCGGGTGCATTGACCATGCCCGGGATCATCCCTATATATGTACATACATATATACGCCGCTGACTGAAGCTCCACTCTTGCATTGGCTTTTGTCTGTACGGGCTGGACTGGCTTTTGCAATTTTATCCACAGAGTGGAAAATGTCAACATTAATTTCGGGCTTTTATTTGTGCGAATCGGGCTTGGCCACATTTTAAATTAACCCAAAACATGTTTAGGGGTTTTCCGCACAATTGCCCCATCGGTGCAGGCGCAACCATGTGGCATAATGGCCTTTGCGAATGTTGCAGCACCTGACGCCCATTTTCTATGCGATGCTACTCATTAAGAGTGCGTTAAATAGGGCTTAATAAATTGATGCCAACAAAGGAGACCCTTTTGACCCTGTACAAAATATATATGCTAAAACAACATCAGCCGTTTTGCCTCACAGATATTTATGCATGGGTTTCATGTAAGCCAAGATTTTATTAATTTCAAATTACAGATTTGATTTCATATCAGATGTCAGAATTAAGTACAGAGAGTGTGAGAGAGAGTGCTCTTTTGATACCCACTGTAGATTCTGCTTTTCCCAGAGGAGATGCCTGAGATCCTTTCACTTTAGTTGTGTGTTGGAATGTTTGAGAGCATGTTTCCATTAATTCACTATCTGTCTTGGCAAATTATTAGTAATGACTTCATTTTGATTATGTAACAGCTCACAATGGAAAAATCTGTCAAAAGATGAGTTCTTGAATGAACAATTTTTTTGAGTACTTAATTATCTTAACTAAACTTACCAGAATGCATGCCATTACACTCCTTATAAACATTATTATCATGATCACCAATTGTGGCTGTTGTTTTGCTGCTTATGTTACCAACATTAGAATACTATATCCCTTAACGGTTTTTAATATTAACTGGCAACTTGACTGCGGCTAACAACGCTATGCAGTCATTAGTGTGCCTAAGATAGCCATATTTTCTTGCTGTGTATATGAGCTCTTATTATTATTTTTATTATTATGCGTGTCTTGCAACAAGTATGTCATTAGGTTGGAAATTATAAAAAAATAGGGCTTCAGCTTTAAAGTTTCTTGA
The DNA here is from genome assembly GCA_035044025.1 of Drosophila paracracens. Taxonomy (NCBI): domain Eukaryota; kingdom Metazoa; phylum Arthropoda; class Insecta; order Diptera; family Drosophilidae; genus Drosophila; species Drosophila paracracens. The sequence goes on along the minus strand of JAWNMN010000192.1, from coordinate 3,946,034 downwards.
TTAAGGACGATGACACTAACAAAATAAAGTGATTTTTATAAAATATAAAAACACAACCGCAGTTGCGGGGGTGCGCGGGCGAGGCTTTGGCAATCCGGATCCGAAACAGGTCCACAGGGTCCGGACGCACACGTGGTACATTATTCGGCTACAAAATGGCCAAAACAACAAACCGCTATAATTTACCATATTTTATGGCTGCGCTGTGGCAATAAAATCGCCAACAAGCGCTATAACTCATTCGAGAGCGGCCGCATTTGCCCGGCTGCAGCAGCAGAAGCTGCCCCCGGCGCACGTTACACGTTCCACAGAAATAGAGCTGGACAACGAGAGAGTGGGTAAGGGGGAGCGGGAGGATGAGGACTTGGGTATGTTTTGCGTACATCCGCGGTTGTCCACTGTGACTACGAATATGAGCTGCGTGTGTGTGTGTCTGATTGGGCGGATGAATGGTTTCAATGATAGCGCCACACTATATATGCATGTGTCTCTGTGTGTGTATGTGTGTGTGTGTGCGTGTGTAGTAGGCCCGCGGGCTCTAATTTGTATCTCAAATGCGTGGTAGGCGCAAGCGTTTTCTAATTTATCTATGCTGAAATGTACATTGATAGCGTACAAGTTTATGGCTCTGTTCTCGTTGTTATCCATGCGGTGGGAATTGTGGTTGTTCTTCTTGTTGTTGTTGTTGTTGTTCCACGAGTTCCATTGACAGTAGCCAACACACATACAAGCAAATGAAAGAAAAATGCCAATTTTACAATTGGTGCACAGTGAAAATGGCCAGCCCATCCAAACCGTTGAATGTATTTCAATTTGCGAAGTCAACCTCCATGGCTGGCAATGTGAGGCGAGTCGAGAGCAATTCCCATTCGAAAAACAAATTTAATTAATTTTATTTAAATTCATTGTCCTGGCACAAGGACACGGGGCGCTGCTCGTTAAATTATTGTCGCCTGCTGGTATGTGTGGAAACAAAATAAAATTGTTTTTGTGGTTTTTGCCCAAAGGACGCGTGTCGCCATTTTTCATTTCGCGCAGCCCAACATCAAACTTACAAAAAAATAAAAATAAAATAAAAAACAAATAACAAAACAACAAACATACGCAGATCGAACAAGGCCGGCCCAAACCCGCACTCGTCTTGACAGGGCTTAAGCCAATGCTGCTGCTGCTGCTGTTGTTGTTGCTGTTGTTGTCTAGACTGCGCAGAGGCAGCTCGGAGTTGTATACTTAATGTGGCGATCCTCTAGTAATGAAGGGAGAATAATTTAAATATTTAATTAACACATTCCGCCGGTGAGTTTTTTGGTTAGCCAGACGCTCCCGCCGTGAATCTCTGCCAGCCAGCTAGCCAGCCAGCGTGCCAGACAGTTAGCCAGTTAGCCAGGATGAACTGAGACAGAGACGCCATGCAAATCGTGCCTCGAATCGCCAGAGTCGTCTCGCGCGTGTGTGTACAATTAATGCAGGAATAGGCGCAATTAAGTTTGTCACTGCAGAATGGCGACTGGGATGGAGGAAGACTCGGCTTATCGCATGATTCCGATCGAGCTTTAACTCTTTGAGCTTCAGTCTCATCTCTGCCAGTCCTCGTGTGCATGCAAACGCACTCGCACTTGTTGCGAAAGCTTTTAGCTTGTTTTTAGCTGGCTGGCGGCAACCCAAAGATTTATCTGCATCCGGTGTCCAGTTACCAGTTACCAGTTACCAGTCAGTCCGTCGTCTGCTGCCACAGTTCAACTTGAATGATGCGCTCCTTGGCCATTTTGGGAGTAAATTTGTGTGCAAATGGGATTTTTATTTGGCTCATGTTACTTTTTCTTTTGTTTTTCGCTCTTTTTTTCTCTTCTGTTTTTCTTTTCTGTTTTTCTTCTTCTTTTTTTGTTTTTGCTGTTGTTGTTTCTTGATCGTTTCACGGCCCAATGCTGATTATGTAACTTAAATGGAGAAGATAGGCAATTTATGTACTAAAGTCAAGACCTGTCTGTGAAATATGCAATTCCTTGTTGCACCCTTGATGCAACTTGAGACAAGCTAGCTGACGCAACTTTACATACTCTACGCTAGTTAAGATTTCTAATACTGATCAGTTGAACCGGTTTGGAATGTCGCTTTGGCCAGCTTGAATAGGTCTTAAGGTAGCTTAAGCATCTTAATCGACATTAATTCCGCTAATTAGTCGTCCAGATTCTAACGAGTGTTAAAATGCAACTAATTGCACAGCCAGCACAAATTTCTAAGTTAATGAACGTATTTGAAACACCTTCAATAGTATTCAAATTAGTCCTGCTTTTGATTTGATTGTAAATTGCTGATCGATATACATTAAAGCTCAAATAAGTGAGTCAGACATGCAGAGTTATCTTTTAGAATGATTGTTAGATAATGATTGTCAGATAGTAAACACTTGGCATATAATAATAAAAAACTACTTACGATTTACAGCTTCAATGCTTTACTTATTTGGTTTCTAAAGAAATTCCATTGTAATATTATTGTAAGGCATTGAAATTTTTCTGCACATTAAATGTGAAAATTATGAATTCTTAGTGTGACAAAATATGTTGTATAATATAAAAAATCATATCTATTTTAGAAACTGATTACTTTGTTTGTTAATATAATTCATTCATCAATAATTCCCTCTTAAGACGTTTCGATAATTTATAAAAGTCTTAGACAATTTTGTAGATTTTATTGTAATTTTTTTCCTTGTAACTATTTCTATGAAGACTTGGACTATGAAGACTTTTTTTCCAATGTACAATTAAGTGTTTAATCTGACATGTGCTAAGTTACTAAGGCATATTATCAGTGTATGAATATTTATTAACATTTATTAAATGGTTCTCTTGAGATTCGAGCGGAATCTTTTTACATGAGTCACATTTGCTTATTTGTCTTAAATTATATAATTTGTTCTCAGAGATTGTTATTAAAAACATATTTAAATTAAAAAACAAATATGAAATTAACTGTATGAGCTTATGTAATTTATTTCTGATGTATACTTTGTGATAATGTGCTGGTAGAAGGAGAGGGTCATCTTGCCAAAGACAACATTTGTGCATCCGAAAAATTGTTGGAATACTTTAAGGGATAGCTATGTGTGCATGCATGCAGACATACATATATAAGGATTTGTTAAATTGTATGTTGCCGGCCAAGTTAGTCCCGTATCAACGATGACAACGACGACGACGACGACGACGACGAGGACGAGGACAAGGAAAAAAAACACGAGCATGCAAAAAAGGGAAAAAGGACCAGCTGAAATGTTGAAAACCATTTGTTTCCTAGTTGGACAAGATGTTTGCTCGTTCGGCAAAATAAAGTACAGAATACCCGGCTCTCGGTTGGCTAATGTGCAGCGGGTGCATTTGGGCACTCCGAACATTTGGGATAACATGCGAACACGGCATATTTGCAGGGATCCAAAACGCCAAACGCTGTTGTCCGGCCACTCAGCTACTAGTGGGTAATGAATGGATGCGAATGCATGACATGGACGCAATTTTCGACAGTCCACAAAACCAGGCAAGGGTTGCCCGGCAGCAAGGGAGGCAGCAATGAAAACTGCCAGGGAGGAGAGGCAGTCGGGGACGCAGTTTGAGTTCTGCTGATTAGCTCATGTTCAGAGTCTATAGATGTAGACAGACATAGGCCCATGTGCAGCAGACCTTTGGCTCGCTGGATAGATGCTCAATAAAAAAGAAGCACACACGACTACACACACATACATGTAGTGTGTAACACACACAATTTTCAAAGTGTGTTCGCAATATGTATTAAGTTTTCCAATTCTTTAACCTACAAATAGTTTCAGCTTTTAAACATTATTATAGTTCTTAAAACCCAGACAACCTCTTTGCATAGATAGTATTAGTATAACATGCATATTTAGAATTAGCTACCTGATTTTAAAAGTGTAGAGAGTGTACGAGGGTGTGTGCTTGTGTGTGTGTGTGTGTGCTAGTGAACTAGGAGTATTCTTTACATTCGCGTTATTTGAATGTACTAATTAAAACCTAACAACGACAAGCCAAAGTTGAAAACTTAAAAATACAGCGCTTATACGAAAATTGGCAGCTTTTCAAATGGGCGGAGCGATTTCCCCTCCACGCCTCTTCCAATGAAAGCCCCAGCCCCATGGCTCATCGCAACTTGCAACCAAACAGCTGGAAAGAGCAGTACCTCTGCCATCATCATCATTGTGCCCACTATGCGAATGTTGTCTCGCTCTCGCTGAGCAAACCAGTTTTAAGTGTGTGCGAGTGCCCGGAGCCTTCAATGCTCATGCGCCGCACACACACGGTAGACACAACACACAACCCCTGCCCGACTCTCTCTCTCTCTCTCTCACTCTCTCCCTCTCTGTGGCAGCGGCGGCGGCATTAAGCACAACTTGCAACGCAACTAGTATGCGCTCGAACACGGCATTGCGCACATCATGGGCGAGAGTGGGCGCGCAAAACGATGTGCCACAAGCTGCAGTACTCCAGTCGAATGTCGAAGAAGTTACTATCAACATATTCACCTCAACGCAGTCAACGGCGGCTATCGGTGGCCGTGCCCGTTGCCCGGACTGGGTGGTATCTGACCCCCAAACGACTGACTGCCAACGAAAGTGATCTTTGTAGTAAGTACATTTGAAAAGTGCGCGGCATTTAATAAACAGCAATTGACTTTTGAAAAGTTTCCGCAACGGCTTTTTGCCACTTGACCTGCCCCCAGAGTGCGTTCGCCCTTGACGAAACACAAGTGCCAAGAAAAAGTGCGCCACAAACTTTGAACTTTTCGGTGTCATGTGGTGTACAAAGTACAAAGTGCTCATCATTTAAAGCAGTCCGTTTGTGGCAAGTTCTTCTAGATTTTATGAATTAAATGGCTTAAAGTAACTTCTTTTGGCTTATGTTGATTACCAAAAAATAAGTCAATTGAGAGCGCTCGACTTTGTGATAGTTGTACTTACCATATAGACACTTTAACATCCAAAAAGGTTACTTTTAACTTTTTAAAACTAAAGTGTTTATCGTAAGAAAGATAATTACACCTTCCCAATGATAAAATGACAAATATTGACTAAAAAGGCGAATTGCCATTTCTTCGATACAGAATTTAAAATCAAATAAAATAAGTTAATTCTCCTACATCCTAGTTAGCTGTAGGCCACTGTAGCCATGCTATAAGCTAGATTCATCAGTTTACAGTTGCTTTATTTAATAAAACTAATAATAATGTTTCTCATAGTATTTAGTAGTGACAATCTAGGTAATCTCTCAGATAAACAAATTGCCTGGGCTGATAATATTTCATGCTGACTCTTGCTTCCACCAACTGAAGTATTCAAAATAAGCCCATGTTTGTTATATGGAGTTAATTGCAATTAATGTTATCTGTGCCAAAAACCCAACTAAGCCTAACCTAACTGTACAAAATGAGTTATGATTACAGTAATTATATGATTTTATATAGCACACACTGTCGTTCTTCCCGGCTTCCCAAATTCACAGACACATTATGATTAACAAGAAGCTACAAAAGTAGAAGCTGAAAGCACTTTGGCTATCTGATAATATAAACATTCGATTGATTGAGTAAAGTGTCTTGGAATGGATATATGTATGTATATACAAGTGTTGAATGTTGATTAAATCATCATTTCGCAATTCACGTTAAGCAGGTCAATGCATGCTGTTATAAGTGTATAAGTGTATACACGGCATCTGCCTTGTAGCTCATCATAATATTTTGAGTTGCATTAAAATGAATTTGCTTTAGTGCAAAAGTTGTATTAGTTTTTTTTGTAACTCGATCAAAGAGCACGCAGGTACTCTATGTACATATGTATATGCATACATCGCGTGACTGTGACCATAAACAGAAAATACTTCACAAAACGGCTCCGTCGCTTTGGCAGGCATTAACAATGTTGCAGGAACCTATCGCAAGGAGCGAGAAGCGAAACAGAAATTTATCATGCACAAAATAATAATATTATTCATAAATGCAACTTTTTACATACTGCTAAGATCCTCTTGCCGCACCGGCAGTGCGGTCAAACAGCCAACCCTCCCCCTCCCACCCTACATGGGGCAGCTATCCATCAGCGCATCATGCATCAAGCGTTTCGTGGCGCCGATAATAAAAGAAAGATAAGAAACCAATTTCGCAATTGCCCCATAAGAATTTTTAATTAGGCCGTCTTAGCCGAAGTAGACGAGCGACTAGTCAGCGGAAATATGTTGCATCTAGATATAAGCACATACATACTATGAAGTCGTAGTCAGGGGTAAGTTTTAGTAGCAGTTGCCTCTCAAAGCGCACGTATGAATAAGTATGTCATCCCCTATATGAATATCATTATCGGGAAGGTAATAAAAAATAAAGCTAAATACGTGATAAGCACTTGCATGCCAAAGGCGACATAAACAGATGTATCCAACTGATTACAGGGTATGTCTTAAGTGCACCCTTCTTCTTAGCCACAAGTTTGCTTACAGTTTTACAGCTTTGATTGACACAACATTTGTTTTCTAAATTCTTATTTTTCGCTTTTACACTTTTGAAATGTTATGGGCTGTAAAATTTGTGTGGAATTGCCAGCTTAGAGTTAAGGTGTCATGAATTAGTCTAAAAGGCGTACTCTGAATTGGTGGTGGTCGTTGGCAATGTGTCGGTATAATAAAAACAATTCAATTCACAATTTGCACCACTACAAAATGAATTATTCATTTATGGGGAATTTAACCGCTAAATTCTTGTAGCGTACAGCGTCGACGGGGTGTTGGTTTTATGCTGCACTGGAGTAGAGCATTCAAATTCATCGAATCGAGACGATGGTCCTACTTATAAGCGCACTTCTTCTCCAATATGAAGGGTCTGAAAGAATAGTCTCATTACAATATTAATAGTAATATTTTTAATTTAATAATCTAATATTAAAATTTAATGAGAAAATCTGTTGTAACATAATCACCTTTGCACACGACTCGACTAACGATTACTCTGCTTAATAAAATAGAAATATTTAAATAATTTCTCTATTAATTATACTTTGCAGTATTGATATTGAATGTTGATCCATGCAAGTCTCATAATTATTTGGTATACGCCTCGCCACTCGACTTATTCATTATTATTATTTTTTTTTTTGTTTTTGTTTTCTGCACTTATTCAATTCAGTGAATCTTAAAATAATTTTCGTATGCTGGTGCAAAAACGCACTCATTGAATATTCATGTGCATATCTGAATATGTTAGTACGAGTAGTGAGTGCACATTGGCACAACATGCAACACACACTCTGTTTCGTGATTAGCTGACATTGAGTTCGCTACTTGGCTGTAGTGGGTAGCGTTATTTGCTGTGAAATTCTTAAATTAATTTTTTACTTCAAAGTAGACTACACGCACCTTTCGTCTACAAAATTTATAAAAATCTGCAAGTAATTGTGAAATCCGATTTAATTTATCACAGCCTCTTTTCAATTCAAGTATTACTTATAGCAGTAATATTTCCTGCTTTTCACCACTTTTGTTAGGCCTTAAAAATATGCGAAATTGTTAATTATATTCAGTTGTTAACAGTAGATAAGTTAATTGCTTTAAACAATGAGATTAATAAAACATATCCAACACTATCAGTAAAGCCTAAGATTCAGTACATTTGATAGTTCAAAAGTTAACTTTAGGTATGGAATTATTTCTTTTGGAATTATTCCTTTTTTTATGGCGAGTTTCATTAATTTTAACTCAAAATCAGCAATGAAATGCATAAAATTTTTTTAAAATGTTGCACATCTGTTTTCAACAGCAAACAGAAGGTATATTGAATGATGTCATGCCACAATCCCAAATCGTTGCTTAGTTTAGAAATTCCATTGGTTGATGCTTCAAAACTAATTATAATTGGATGCTAATTATTACTTACAATTACAAACTGTAAGCAAAGCTAGCTTCATTTTTACAAAGTCAAGGGCATAGGTTGTACTCGTAATAGCCCTTGAGGTAAAGTCTTGAGCGTCACCTGCCACAACGGTGTTTAATTGCAACAGTTCCTTCCTCATCTGGCTGTTGATTTGTTGTACATTCTGAAAGGCTTTCGTGCTAAGTTGTGCCATTAAGTTGGTCAGTCAGTTGGCACGCAAGTTCCCATTTGCATTATTATAAAATACCGATGGTATGCAACTACATTGTTTTATTAAATTCCTTTATAATGTCTTCATTCCTTGCCGCCAATGAGTGTAAGTGGTTAAAAGCAAACAAGAGAACAAACTGAATTAACATGTTAATCATTTGTTTGTGCAGAATAAATAATAATAATTGCAAAATAATTTGCTGCAATACAAATATAGAAATTATATTCATACATATTTACACGTATACAGTGTAGACATGTCAAGGACCTGCGGCACGCAAGGATATATCTCATGCTTAGTTATCCAGAAGGTTTCTCATTACGTAGGTCGGTTATTTATTCACCTCGAAATGAACGATGTTCAACTAAGAGACCCCTTTAAATTTACCTGTATGCATATTTCTTTATATATTATATATTATATTTGGTCAGCAGACTATATATATTATTCCCCAGTTGACTACACTTTCCGAACTTTGTGCGCTTAAGGTCTCTGCAATCTCGTATGAAAAATGTATGGAAAATCTTGCACAAACATAATTAGCTTATGTGCATCAGTACTTGGCGATAGTATATTATATATATATAAATTGTGCTTCATATTAATACGTATATTAACAAAAAGAACATTTAGCATTTGTTTAATGACTAGTTTTGTAATTATTTTGTAATGCCCGCAAAACAAGATGCAAAACGCAATTGCAATAGATTTTACAGCAACCGCTCGGTAACCCTTTGTCTAGCAGCCATTTTAAGTGCCATAAAAAACTCGAAAAGTTGTAGGAACAATGTAGACAGCGTGTTTTCATTTTATGCGAATTAAGCTGCCACTTGAACAACTTATTTTGCCTGCACCACCGACTGGACCGCCGAGACCGACAGTAACTCACCCAAGCAAGGCACACAAACGCCCATCTCTATGTATAGTGTACATGCTATACGAAAGTATATGTGCATGTGTATATGTGTGTATGTTTGTGTCTAGGCATGTGTGTGGACACAGACCGACTAACAAGCAACAAAAAAGCTCACATTTAAGCAACCCTGTTGACAGTAATACGCCTTGAAAAATCTTTAAATTTTAAACTGAATGATTAACTATTTTTGTACATTTTAACTTAAAGTCCAACCAGACTTGTAAGCATTTTCCAACTCGAACTTTAATTAACACATTTTAAATATTCTAGTGTGCTTTCAGGCTGAGTTCGTCAGTTGAAACACATTTCCTACAGGGCATGCAGTACTGAATGTTCTCAACGATGTCGTCGACTTCCACGTCGGCCTGTGGCCTGTGGGCTGTGTGGGGAGGAAGCGACCAGCTCAAAAAGGGATACAGTTGTTACCGTGTATGACTGGAAGCGTTACTCGCTGGATTGCATTGGACGTCGACGAAAACGGGAACATGGCAGCTGAGTGTCGTGAACGCGACACACAGGACTCAGGACTCAGGACACAGGACACAGGACACACGACAGTCTGGCCAGAGTCGTCTACTCCTCCATTTTATGTACGAGTAGTATGCAATAACGGAATGTGTGCACACACGCACACAAGCAGCCAAAGCAGACAAACAGACAGTGAGACAGAGTGACAGACAGAGACTTATTCTCCAGCCGACGTGCGCATGAAGTGAACTTGTTAATACTGTCTATAAGCAGCATTTACATACAAGTTGACCTCACATGCGCACATAAATATGTTTGCACTTATATCCTTGCCTGTTGAAGGAACAGTTCACGGGCCTCCTTCGCATGGCGACACTCAAGTAAATGTGATTACTATGTGTATCTATCTATATCTATTTACTTACTAACTATATGTGCACACACACATGTATCCGTGTATCTATTCCCACTCCAGAAACCATCGATGAAGCACCCCTTGAATCTGTGGTTTTCAATACGATTTAGGATTTTGATGTCGGTTTCTAATTCTACACTCCCGCCACAGATGTGATGTAAGTAAATTGGAATTTTTAATATTTTTCATATATTTTAATTTTGAAATACAAATTATTTAACTGAGATAGCTTTGTCAATAGCCATTACCATTTACTGCTAAGTTAGTTGCTTCATAATACATTCAAATATTATTCATTGAATTCAAATCTTTACAATCTTTTCTCTGGTATATATTGAGATTTTAATTGATTGAGATAATATAAAAATTAATGTTTTCAATCAATTAAATATTTAAGCAGACTTTATTATTTATTTAAAGGGCAAAGTGCATACAAATAACGTAAATAACGTAAAAATACATGGATTACATTACAGAGTTAAAGTGCATGAGTTTTTATGTACAAACTTATGTATAAATACATATGTAAATGGTTGGGTATATACATAAGTATGTATACATATATATACATATGTGCATGGATACGTATTTGGGCGTATGCACATGTGTATTTCCGATTGTAACGCATATGGGTAGATGGCTCATTTAGCATTGAAAGTCGTTGATTGTCGCTGCGTCAGTCGGTCGAGTCAACGTTCCGCCAGCATCCTCCGCAGGAGTGGGGACTGGCAACCGGGCACAGACCCGACCCGACCCTAGGAGCCCAACGTGCGCACATTCGTCAGAATTTGCATTTCAATTCGAATGTCAGGATGACGGAGCGTTGAATTTGGGTGGTGGTGGCATCGAAATGAAAATAAATCACGTTGCGTACTGGCGGCTGTGATGGCTGCTGCCTGCTGCCTGCTGCCTGGTGCCTGGTAGCTGACTGTAAACGCACCGCTCAGCTCGAAACATAGCCACCATTAAGCCAGAAAGGCGCCCGGGGCGTGTGTGGCGAGGACGCAGTCAGCACTCACAGCACAGGAGCATAGCATCACAGCAGCATAGTCCCATTTTCGAACTCATTTATTCCCATTTTTTTTTGTTTGTTTTCTGTTTTTTTTTTGTATTGCGAAAACGAATGTGAAAAGTTTTCTGCCATCATTTTGAGTGATGTCAATTAGATTGATTTGATCAGCGAAAATATGTGATTTATCAGACAGTAACAGCGAGTAGGCGGCCCTGAGGCATTTGCCCACCCACCCGAACCACCCTCTGCGGCCGCATCCAATGTGGATGCTGCTCAATTCAGACTCGCATGAATATCTAATGTGCCACACACACTAATGTGCCACACACACACACACTCGCAAATACACACAGACTCGAACGCACTCGCTTCATCACACCTTTTCGTTCATTCACGTCATCAATCAGTCATCCAATTGGGAACTCTACGCCCACTGTTGCCCCTCCTCCCTGCCTCTAATGGCATGCATATGTACATAGATACATTCACTTATATATATATACATATGTATATATGTTTGTGTATCTGCAAGTACAAGTTTTATCTGCGTTAAATGACTAATACGAATACATTACAGTCAGTGTCTCAAAATCCCAATTTAAGAGTTAATTTTATGGAAGTTTCCTTATTGATTTTATTTTAATTACTCTTAACTATTTTTTTGATTTAAGTAACTCATTTATTTAAATGCGGCTAGCTTGAAAATATGTGAATAATATGTGTAACTTTATTTATTTATTTATTCATTATATTGAATAATATAAGGTATTTGCAGGGTATTTCAACATCGCGCCTTCTTCAATATATTTATTTTTGCTGATTTCAAATTTTAAGTATTTATTTAAATTTTATTAACTTAAGTTCAACTTTAAAGTTAATGAGACCAATTAAACAGGCATGCAAGCAGTTCTCAAATGAATTATATTAAACGGTTGCCAATTTATTATCAGATATTATCATAAATATCAGCTAACTTTCTGATAAGATAAGTTGCATATACACACAAGTCTCTTAGGCCACTATCAATAAGATAAACAAGCACTTACCAGCTTGGCAATCAATAGATTATCAATTATATGGGATGTAGAAATGTTGTTGTTTGCTGGGCGCAGTCATTAAAACAAATCTTCCGGTCAACACGGATAATGGCCACTTGGGTAGGCCACAACCAAAAAAAAAAGAAACGAGTAAATTTCCCACAGTAGTGTGTGTGTGAGTGTGCATTTGATTAACCACACCCTGCTGTCCCTGCTGTAATGTGGGAATATAAATATAATGTCTCAAGTTCGCATTCCATATATAGTTAAACGCTTCTCGGCTGCCAGCTACGCCTACAAAATTAATATACCGCTGGGGCAGCACTTGCGGGTGTCATACAAAACAAATAAAATAAATCAAATCGCAGAAGCGAATGAAAGGAAATCGCAATTCGACTGAACGCATGTGTGTGTGCGGGTGGGGTGGGGGAATGGAGTATGGTTGGGGAGTACAATACAGAAAGGGGAGTCGTGCTTGGCACCCAAAATTTATGCGCATTCTGTGAACGGCCGCGCCCACGCTCCCCCCCTCCGTAGTTCTTAGTCTGCGTGTTTTTGGGTGTCTGGGTGTCTCAGTCTCAGTCTCTCTGTGTGTGTGTGTGCGGGGGTGATTTTAGGGGTTGCTCGCAGCGCCAATAACTCATTTTCAAATGGAAATAACATCAAATAAAATTCGCGCTACTGTGTCGCCCAGAACGTCCTCCACTTTTTTCCGGCCTTGACTGCCATGTGTGTCAGTGTATTTGTTGTTGTTGTTGTTGCTATTGACGGTGGTCGTGGTTGTAGCCGTGGTCGTGGCTGTAGTCGTGGTCGTGGTCGTTTGACTGATGAAATATCGTGACAGGCAGTAGAAAAGCTATTAAAGCCGAGTGTAGATGGCGCTACTTGAATTTGTCAAAATGTCTTTTTACGCGCTTGCAACGCAGGCGGCGTAACAACAAATACAATAGCGCCCAAAACACTCACATATTCCTAGCTAACAGATACACGCACACACACACACACACCCGCACAACCACGCACACACACACACACAAATCGAATTGAGAACCCTCCACACTAAACGGGTGAAACTTTGATTGATGCCAATGTGTCACGCAGGCGCGCATGTGGCTAATGGGCGGTTACGTTACGTTATGTTGGGCGAGGTGTACGGGGAACCGGGGAGGTGGGGGGTGGGGGGTTCTCGAACCCGTGGCAGTGTCACATCGAAATGCCACAAGCTTTTCAGCCTTTGACAAGCGTTTGACAAATGTTTCGGATTTCGAGCTTTGTTTATGTGCGACAGCCAATAAGTAATCGAAACTCAATTAATAAATTTGTCTAGTGCAGAAAAGACAAAATGTGTAAACAGCTAGCAGTATTCATTTGTGTTAGCGGGGCAAGCCCAAGTGGAATGTCTGTGCAGATCAGATCACACATCAAATGGTGTCCCGCTGCTGTGTCTGACGCGTCCACAAATAAACGCGCGCCACAAAGCGCCTCAAATACATCAAAGTAACAAGCTCCAGCTGTGCACCACAGCAAGCACCACTGGCACCACTCTACCTTGTACTCGTTTTTGAGCAAGCCCCTCATCCACTTAACTTAACAGAACTGTGCTGTGCTTTGCTTTGCTCTGCTGTGCTTTGCTGTGCTGTGCATCCAAGCCGGAAAGCAAGCAGGACATCCAACTGGCGCCCACAGTCACAAAATATGACATTGACTTAATAAAGAAATGAAATATCGCGAGTGAATTGAAACCCACTCGCAGACTGGCCAAGAAGAGGAGCTCAGCTCCGGAGAGGCAACTGGCGCTAGTTGCCATGCTGCGTTTTCGCAAATTGTAGCGCTTTTGGGTCCCAATGCTCCGCTGGGGTTCGACCAGCCCCGCCCCCTCCAGCGAGGTGTCTGTTGAGCGGCCCATTGATCTTGTCGGTGTGCCTCATTAGTTACGGTTTCTATCGGGTGCAGCTTTCATAACTGACCGTTTTTTATTGGATGTGCATTTTCGATATAATAATTATTATTATATAAATGTTTCGACCAATTACGCTTCTTGTTCTTTCTTTATCTTTTACTCCACATAAGTGATAGCTATAGGTTAATATTATTAATTAATTGGCAAATAATACGTATGAATATAGGGTATCTTCAAGTTGATCTTTCTCTCAGAACTTTTTTATAATTAAATTAAAATTTTATCTTTAAAAAAATGATTTTTCATATATAAGAAAAATATTTAAATATTCAAATAGTAAAAGAAACCTTGAGCAATATTTTTTTTCTACATTTTATTGATTAATTATTTTTATATATATATAAATTATTATTTATTGAGATATTATAAAAAGGCTATAAAATATTGATTTGATGCAAAATACAAGTCCAAATCTCGCTAACTTGATCAACCAGACAGTTATAAAAAAAATAAAACATTAAAACAGTTAAATAAATAATTGAATTATTCTTATTTTAAGCCCAGTTAATAGTAATTCTCAGTTCACTTTTACAAAATGCTTTCAACTTTAAAATTTATTTATTAATATCAACCAGCTAACTTTGTGTCAAATTTCCCCGCGATTAACTTAAATCGTTAGAATGAATGCTCAGTTTGCGGCAGACAATCGCCTTTTGGTTAAGACTTAATGATTTGAATGGGGTGCAGGTCAGCGTCTCGGTTTAAAGTGTAAATCTATCGTAGATGATATCATTCCTTTGCCCTTTGTGTGTGCCTTTTGTGTGTGTTGCTTCTATTGTTCAGTTTGCAGCTATTGTCTGATGTAAATTAAGCAAATTTTGTTTGAGTACCTTGCATAGTTTGGCGTCGAGTGTGTGTGTGCAAATCAATTGAACCTCAACTCCGGGCTCCACCCTTTTGTCTATATATGTGTGTGTGTGTGTGTTGTTGGGTTGGGTTAAGTAGAGGATTTAAATTTCTCATATAGCCCCGGGGCTCTTCCGGTATTAACTTTTCACTCTAAGCCTAGGCAGGCCGGCCGGCTGGCAGGCAGGCAGGCAGGCAGCGTGCAATAAATTACGTTAAAGACGCCAAACTCAGGCAAATTTGCATGCGATGCAACCCCCTCTTTGCCGCCACACCCACCCCAACCCCCTCTCTCTATCACTCTCTCTCAGTCTCAGTTTGGAAAGCGGCACACGACGCATCATCATAATTAATAAGAGACAATTTGACAATGGCCCTTTAGCGTTAACAGCGATATCATTTTCAACTGTACAAACTCAGCAGCAGCCAAATGAACAGCAGCCAGTCAGCCAGACCAGGCCAGACCAGCCCAGACCTGGGCCAGCGGAAGAGGTTGAGGAAGTGAGGGTGGGGCACGCACGCACACCCTCTTTGCCATTTTGCGCCAAATTAAATTCAACCTCAATTGAGGGGTTAATTTCTATCACCACGCAAACAAAAACAAAACCGCCCAAAACAGCAGCAGTAGCAGCAACAGCAGCAGCAGCATCAGACGCTGCCGAGAGGGGTGGTTGGGTTTGGTTTGGTAGGTGTGAGTTGTTTGGGTATCCGTACCCATTATCTGCATCGAGTTCCACATAGAAAATCATTACGCCATTCGCACCATGAGACGTATTCAATTTGAGTGTCGTTGAGCTCTTTATTACGTTAGTGTGAAAGTCGCGTGCGTCCAAAAAAAGACCCCAGCAGCAGTGGCAGTAGCAGTAGCAGTGCCAGCAACAATGCCAGCGACTGGCTGCCTGAGGGGGCCTTCCTCAGGCACTATTGCTCTGCCTGTGCCTCTGGCTCTGCTGGCGAGCCAGCTTCAGCTTCAGGTTCAGGTTCAGCTTGGGCCAGCATTCATTCATGGTGCGTAAGTCACAGCAGCAGCAGCAGTGGCAACAACAATAACAGAGAAGGGCGTTTGCGTTTGCGTTTGCTGCAGGAAGTGGCAAGTAAATTGAAAGCATGCTGCCGCTGGGCGGGCGGGCAAAGCCAAAGCGTTCGCAACCCTTCAACTGGGGCAAGATTGTGGCAAACGGCAGCGGTAACTCTGAAATCCATTAGCAGGCAGCGTGCGGCGATGAAAACAACAACAGCATAGGCAACGGCAACGGCAACTGGCAAACGGCATCGAAACGGCGATGGCCAGCGGCATGAGGCATTTTATGCGCAACGCGTCCTGCTTTCGTTTTTGGTTAACCATGGGGCATGCCCCTGCTGTCTGCCCATGAGCAGTGAGTACTCAATCTCAACGAGACTCATAAACATATGCGCCTCACGTCGTTTGGCGTAAATCTAATGCGGCGTTTGCTAGACGACACCCCTCAGACGGCTAGCGCTTCTTTGATGAGGTTACTGACTTTGCCGAATTAACTCCCACTAACCGGAATGTCCCCACTCTCCTCTCCTGCCTTGCCGGGGCGTTGCCGAACCGGAAACCACTGCATTTTGTTGTTTGGCCCATACAAGGGGGGTGCCTGCCACGCTTTAACGCCTCAAAAAATCTCTTGGGACATTTTAGAAACACAATGTGGCATTTAAATGAACACAAACCTTAAAGGTTCATCTAGCTACCCCCATATCACGTAGTATAGTGCGTCTATATGTTTATCTATGACTTATTTCTAAATATGACTTCATTCTAATTATTTACTTTGCAATATTTGAATATATTCCTTTAAGTTTGTAGTCTAAATGTAGACATTTTTTACTAATTTAAAACTTTTATAATTTGGGCACTTAAAAAAAAAGTAACGGTCCTCAAAGTGATTTTACTAGACGTATGGATACCCTATACCCAAATTGTATAGCTTACAAAATATTCTCATTACTCATGCATTACATTTATTTTGTCCAGCCCAATTTTACAATCGATATTTTAAATCAAAGCAGTTAAAATTCAGAAGTTCAGCTTTCACAATCGTGTCTTTAAATTTTAGAAGTTAATTATTAAAAATATTAAATAATATTTAAAATATTAATCTAAGCACTTTTCTTCACTTCACTTAACTATTTAATCAGCTTAAAGTTGATTTAAATTTCAAGCTTAAAAAGGTGGAATTTAAATAAGTAATCACAAATTACTCCGTAGCTTCCTTAATGCAATACACCAAATAAATACCAATTGATTGATATACTTTCGAGGTGCGTAAAGTGGGTGCAGGGGCAGCTCGGGCAGGAACGTACACTGCTTATCTGACATTCGAAATCTGAAATCCGAAATCCCAGTAGTGCAAAAAGTACAATCGAAAAGATGTTGACACATCGAATCTAGCCGCCATAAATTTTATTTATTTATGTGTGTGTATGTGTGCCGTATTTGCCGGCACAGTCCGCTCTCGTTTGCGTTGTGCCACACAAAAATATCGGCTATGAATATCAATGGGGGGATTGCGGCTCAACGGCACGCGCCCAAGTCCAAGTCCATCGACGCGTCGACGGTGATGCGACTAAGTGTTCAGGGCCCTCAACGAGGCAAACAGAGGAAAACTGAGGCAAAAGCGAAGTCCGGTAGCCTTGGGTATATGTATGTATGTCTGTCTGTCTGTCTGTATGTATATTTATTTGTGTATGTCGGTATTGATATTGTTTTTATCAACATCAACGTGTGCAAAAGCACCGGGCTACGGGCTACGGGCTACGGGCTATGGGCTATATGGGTCCTTGGGCACTTGTGCCCCTGATGAGATTTTAATTTTATTTTATTTTATTTTTGGGATTCTGTTTTGGTGTTCAAACTGAATCAGAGTGGAAAGTAAATCACCACACTTTCAATATTGCCCGTATCGAGCAAGGACAATGGTATCAAGACATCAAGCCGGACTTTGGGGTTGCGGCAACTACTTGCGAGTCACTTTAGATTGTCCCTGGCTGATCCTGATGGACTTATGCCCAAGGCTTACACTCACACGCATGTCTACACACACTCGCATACATATGTATGTACGTGTTCTTTCGCCGGCTTACACTTGTCCCTGCGCATAAAGCGGCAAGCAAGCAGAAAAAAAAATAAATAAAGAAGGAAAAAAATGATTGCTCTTCCTGTTGAGTGCTGATTGTTTGGCATATGAGATAAATGAGCAACTGCGCGGAGACTGGGAGAGTTGAAGTTGAAGCTGGAGTGGCAGTGGCATTTTTCGTATTAAATTCATGAAAGTTAAGTGCTTTGTAATTGATGTTATAAAATATTTATGACAGACTTCGCCACCTGACGTGCCCTTCGCTGTTACCTGTGATAGAGAGAGAGAGAGCGAGAGTCCTGAGAATAGTACCAGCCCTTTTCAAGCAATCAGACTGATGCCCAAAATGAACTTTGTCATCTAATTGACATTAATTATTTAAAAGGATTTCAAGCGCTGCCTTCGAGTGTAAAGTGTTTGTCCACCACAACAAAATATTCGGAGCCAATATAATTGACTGAGTTAGGCACAAAAAGTTGATGTACCTGTTGGGCCATTAAATAAAAGACTACAGACACCAATCGTGTGCTTACCAATAAAGTCGAGCAATGCAAAACAAATAAAAAGCAAAAACAATCGTATACTCAATATGATAAATCACAGCTATTGAGCTCAGCTCCTGCCGGCGAACTCATTCCTTGCTGGGGAGAGAGGGAGTCAGGGGCAGACAGGCAGGACTCGTACTCGATGTTGCAAGCCAAACTGATAATGATGCTGTTGACGACTTATTGTCTACTGCTGATGCCCCTGACTCGATTGGCCTTGGCCTTTTTCGTAGCGACTGGGAATTCGAGGCCAAACTGTCGAGCAGTCTTTGATGCCTCTATAGATGATGAATTATATTTGACATCTATGTGCTTTTGCTCACACTTGAGCACTTGCTTGCCCAACTATGACCAACACACACACACACACGCACACACCCGCACACACACTCATTTGGCAAGAGCCGTACTTGGATATGTTTATTTTACTGTCAAAACATTAAAGCGAACTGAAGCACCAGGCAGGGTTGATTGTCACCAAAAGGGGGCGGGCGACCGGCCGGCAACAGCGGCTTACTTTGATAGGTTTCCACTTACGTGAGGGTGGAAAACAACATTGACACTGCAGCGTCGACGTCACGTGGCGCTTGTGTCTACTGTCGTCTACTGCCGTACTTATTCAGTATGTGGTGTATACGTATATGCAAAGATGTGTGTACCTCGTTGCATCCTCCTCCTGCTTTTGGTTTTTGTTTTTTTTTTTATTTTGGCTTGTGTAGACAAACATATTTGCATATGTTGGCGGCATATTTTAACAAATCCTGCTGGATTTCCTGCTCAACAGACAACGAAGACAGACACACACAGTCTCAGCCACACAAATGAGAGCACCCTCAGATCACATACATCGTTTGGGTCGCATGCCTTTTTGACAACTCATAACAATCACTCATCATATACAAAGCGTCCGGCCTCAAGTTGGCAGCTCGACAACGACATGGCTCAGCTCTGGATGCAGATGCATGAACATATCATATTAGATACATAAATTTGTACATAGGAGTGTTATAATTAGTGACCTTACCACAAGTAGCTAAGACATCTCGCACAATTGAGCGATTTGTTATTTAATTTGATTTTATTCCGCAAAGCTAAAAGGTATTCGTTAAACCCGCATAATGATTTAATCTACTGCAAATTAGTTATTTGCACAAGCAGCCAGCGAAGATATCCATCGCCATTTATCCATCCATTTGTCCGTTTACACATTCTTCTGGACAGGCCTGCGAAGGTTGGCGAAGGCTGCTCGACCATCTTGAGGTCAATTAAAAACAATCCGCAAAATAATTGCCAAGAAATTTATACGCTTCATTAACTTGTTAAAGGACGTGGACATGAAAGTTAAGCGCAAAGTCAGCCGCATGAAGTCAGCCAGAAAATTAAGTGAAATAATTAAATCTCAATCGGAATCTATTAGATTGGCGTTGATGCCTGGCGCCCTCAACCCTTGTCACT
The DNA here is from genome assembly GCA_035044025.1 of Drosophila paracracens. NCBI lineage: Eukaryota > Metazoa > Arthropoda > Insecta > Diptera > Drosophilidae > Drosophila > Drosophila paracracens. The sequence goes on along the minus strand of JAWNMN010000192.1, from coordinate 3,926,139 downwards.
GCTTGCTGCTTACACAAAAAGACGGGCAGGATGAGTGGGTGGGAGATGGATAGCGAGAGAGTGGGGGATGAAGATAGATATATATTTTGGAAGGCCATCAGCTAATCTCCCAACGACGTCGCAGCAAGGGGTTAACGAGCTGGCATTTGTCACTGGGGTTGCAAAATTTTAACATTTGGACTATGCGAACGGGTGTATGTGTGAGTGTGTGTGTTTGAAAATGCAACAATCGCTAGGCGATGGGTTGATGAGGTGGCCGATAGGATGGGCACGAGCCGCATCCAGTCTGGCACGGTCATTTATCACCCACGCAGCATCTTTCATAATCAGGCCAGCAGTAGGCAAAATGCAAATGACTCAGCCAGCGCACGGTACAAAGGACCAGCCGCGGCTTTTAATTTACAACATCCTACGAGCCAGTTGGGCACCAACCAACCAACCAACCAACCAACCAGCCAGCCAGCCAGCACATGCAACTGAATGTGAACCTGAATAAGCGCCCAGCCCATATGAGATGAAGCAGCCGCCATTGCGCGGCAGACGAGCAGAGACAAGAGTCAGGCAGGCGGACAGTCGAACAGTCTGACAGTCGGACAGACAGACAGACAGTCTTTCTGGTATAGTGGGCTACAGTGCCAGACAAAAGGTCGGCACATATACACGTCCACATTCCGACCGACTTAATTAATTTATGCACTCATGGCCGGTCGCAGTGAAATGTGCATCGCATCGGGGTCTTTCAGTTTATTCGGGCTTTAGCTGGACATCATTTCTTTGCTCTTCTTGAAAACCCGCCTAATTTCAAAATTAATGAGCGGAATCTTGATGGCCGATGGAAGCGATAAGCCTCATGATTTTGGCTGTCACATATACACTCACACACACTAAAACTGACACAGAGAGAGAGAGAGAGCGAGAGAGGGCGAGGAGACTAAGTGCGGCGTTCTTGTCCCCGCATCTCTTTGAGCATGGCCAGAGCTGAAGTAAATCACGTGTTTATTGGCACTTCACTTACGACACCGTCACCAAAGTAACCGAAAATGGCACCGCTCTGCGACTCAGTGAGTCTGCCTGCGACCTCAGCATCGAACAGATCGGGCACCGGGACCCAAACAGGGAAACGTCATTAATTAGCCGGTTTTTGAAGTGTGGGGAACGAACGGATGGCAGTCGACGTGTTTATTTTGTTTCTACTGCCGTCCAACATCGCATATATGTATTGGGGCCTCATTTACGGAGCTCTTTCAGTTTGCCTTTCTTGCCGCAACGCCACAGACATGTCCAATATAATTGAGAATAGTCTGACCCCCAATAGTTCGGCCAAACTAAACGTGTTACAACATGTTCGTTTGCTTTCAATGCACTGTCAAAAGCCTTAACAAATTGGTCGGCAGATTTGATTCTTTTTGCGGTAAGGACTGTGCATTGCTTCCCTCATCAATCTCTATTTTGCACAAGAATAATTCCTTAATCAGTAAAAGCTTAAGAGCTTTCCTGAAGTTAGACTCGACGACTGTAGAACTTTATTTCGTGCCACCAGTGTAGCCAAGATATTCCTTTATTTATTTTGGTTTGACCGGAAACTGCTTATCTTTTGGATAATCTTATTGATGTCTCAGATCTGGTGAGGCACAAATGACGATGTGGGCTTAATTCTGGCCTTAAGACAAACATAAATTTGTATACGGCATAACATTGATTCATTCATCGGCATTCCATTTGGTCAATATACCCGAATATATGTATATCTGAATGCGACTGCATAAGTAACGAACCAGACAAACAGTCTGCCGCCCGTTGCACGCTTGGTTGACTTTCCTACACTCCCTTTTATTCCAATGCAGAGAGTATCATAATTTTCTCACATAAGGTGTAACGCTTAGTTGAAGACATTTCAGAATCCATAAGGCATATTATTTACTTACTAATGTTGAGTTCTTGATCCGATAAAAAACTTCTTTCAATTGCGCTCTTTAATTAGAGTGTCTAGAAAAAAATATTTGATCTTCGGTTCCCAAACAATTTTCTTATTTTCTTTCAATTACCTTGCACATTACTTATTGACAATTTATTTTACAATTTCAGTTGGAAACCTGCGATGACGAATATTTCGAACTATCCAGTTGGTTTGCTATAATATTATATACATTATTCATTGAGCAGTTGAACTAAGTTTTATTCATTGCAGATGTGATCACTCCACCGGATGACCCGTCGCAAAAAAATGGATTAATGTTAACAGAATCATGTTTTCAAATACATATATATAAATAAATCTCTTAATTAGGTACGCATATACTATTATGAAAACCAGTTTAGATTCAAAAATAAGCCAAAATGTTCTTTACTAATGCATTTTTTTCTTATTTTTATTAAGAGATATTTTGTCATACGCTCATAAAAGTTGTGTTCAAATTAAAGATATAAAGTACTGTAAATTAAATTTAAGCAAAAATACCTGAACAAGTTTGTTTCCCACAACAAAATCGAAAATGATGCACAAATAGTAATAATTACGAGATATACTAATTATAGAACAAATATTGTGCAAATTGTTCCCAATTTTAATTTTATTTGCGAACTCAGAATGTGTTTGAATACCCTGAAAATTTGTGAAATGAGTAAATTAAAGTTGTCCATATGTATGAAGAATCTCCGAATCCATAAAGTATATAAATTATTGATCAGTATCAACCGGCGATCGATATAGCCCTGACTGCCTGATCGTCTATCCATTTGTCTGTAGAAACATAACGATTTCAGAATAGTTATTAAAAATTTGTAAAAAGGGAAAAGAAAGTTCTTAAATGTCATATATTTATTTTGGGTGAAGAGGACTTATTTTCTTCAGTTAAGAGAATGCGTATATTTTTAACTAGAATTACATGTCGATCCATATTTTATATAGTTTGAATTTCTAACCCTCGAATAGATGTATAAAAATACCATAAGCAGATAAAGTTGCACATTTTTTTAATCTTTCCATCCCCTAAGTAGATTTAAAGTCTAATTCTAACCCCTTTCCTACCGCAACCCCAGAAATTAAAAGAAATTGGGTTACCAATGCTGTAATGTAACAATCAAAAATGTTTTTCCTTTGGCGAATGAGAATTAGTGTCATTTTCTGAGCACGATACTCTTTGTGCACCCAAAAAAAAATAGGCATACTTTAGGGAGCACAGCGCCTAGAAAGTAAAACAGTTCTCATGCAAAACAAAAAGAACAACAAAACGATTAAAAGTATTAACTTTTTGTTAACAAGCGATAAATGTATGGACAAATTAATTACGGAATAATTAAAAAAAAAAAAAAACGATTCCGCAGAACAATTCAATTAAACGATCGAGCAGATGAAGACTGTGAATGCTCATGCACAAAAGAAATAAGCAAAAATAATTATAGTGTAAACTCATAAATTAAATAATAATCAAGAGCTGGTCACGATTTATTTAAGCAAATTATTTGCACGAAGGCGCACATGTGTGTTAATATAAAATTAACTAAATTGATTGCTCGTCACTCGATTGCTGATTTGTGTTGCTGGTGTTGCTGGTGTTGCAGCTGTTGTATACGCTCCACTTCTCTACTGCGCTGGCGCCGACTGTGGTTGCACAAAGCCAATGCCACCGCAACCTTGTATACGATGTGCGGGTAGCAAGTAGTAAGCGGTCAAAACTCGAAAGGTGATGCGCAGCTCACAAAATGATATGCTTGGTTAGATGTGTTGAAAGGCTGCCACAGCGCATGTCCGAGTAGTGATAGTAGATGATGGCGTCCGCAGAGCATGATAAGAATAGCTGGCAATAATATATACATATATTAGCGTACTTAATCGGGATGATGAAACGTGCTCCCCATCCAGAGATCTAGCAATCACCTGAAAAAAATGAATTCAATTAGAAAAATCGAAAATTTATGTACTGCCTAAAAGTATGCAACATTTTGTAAAATGGAAAAGCGTTTTTCACATGAGTCCAATTGGATTTTTAGAAGGAAAATTTTGTATGTTGCATACGAATTAAGCAATTTCTGCTACTTGCAACTTAACAATTAATTAATTAACACCCATATTATAATTTAGTTATTTTCATTCTAAGCTTGAGTAAGTTATTAATTTATTTTTAATTACTTGAAGTAGACTAAATGCAGTCCAAAAAATGAAAAGATATAAATTTTAATAATAAATTCAGATAATTTACAATAATCATCAATATGTATATATATTTAAAATGGCTGAAAATCAAAGTCAAGTTAAATTTAAAAATGCAACAAATGAAGCAAAATGTATAATAAAAAATATATTCAAAGTAGAACCGAATTAACGGAAAAGTGATTGTCAGATTGTCGAAGATCTGGCTTAGAATAACTTATAAGCAAATAAAAAGTGATTTTAAATGAGTTGCATTGTAAATTGTTAAGCATAACTAAATAGTTTACTTGACTCTGTCATGCTTCTACTTTATTTAACAATAACAACTCTGATGAAGATAGAGACATCAACTGCAATTCCAAATGTGCCATGAGAAAACTACAGTTGGTAATGGCTATAAAAGCCACCCCTTGTTGACCATTTCGTGTGTAACGGAATTAATAAACTATTGTTATCTATTTACTACCTGAATATGGGTTATATCGGTCACATCCTCATCTGCCATGTGAGAGAGAGATCTATATAATACGAATGTTGCCAAATCGAGCATCATAAATCATGCCAAACTGTTTTGGGCACAGAAAGTCAAACAAAATACGATCACTTAAAAGTATTCAGGCATTTATTTATGTCAAAACATGCTGCATTAAGCCGCTTGTCCAACCCTCCACAGCAGAAGATACCACCAGGGGTCACTCCGTATAACTCAATTAAAGACGACTCCGAACTCACGCACACCGTCCCAGCGGGGTGTCGGCGCATTAGCCACTCTTCTACATCTTCGTCTTCTGATTTGAGCAGTTGAGCTGCTCAATGGACACTAGGACACACAAAACAATACTTCTGCGACGATCAGGGTCATTGCGGTTTAGGATGCTGGCGACGCAAAATAGACGCCACAAAATATCAAATGAAACCTGAACTGGCTGAATTCTGAATGAATGCCTCCTCACTGCGCTTCTCTATCGTCAGTGCGCATTGTTCGCTCTGTTTGGGTCTGTGTGTGGACTGGGGTACAGCTGCTGCTCTTACTGTTGCTGTTCCTGTTGCTGTTGCTGTTCCTGTTGCTGTGTGGCCCGCCTGCGCAATTGAACCAAACAGTTTGCTAAATGCTGGCCACGACCGACCTCCAAGGGCAAGCGCAGAAAACATGATTTTTGTGTAACGAGAACATTGTTCTCGCAGTCTTTTCACATGGCCACACTGCAATTGCATCGTTGGCGATCGCCATGCTCCTCCTGCTGTACTCCTCCTGGGACCTGGGAGGAGAGTTCAGTGCCTGCTATGCAACAGCAAACTACACGATTGTTACAGCCGGATCGTGCAAAACTACAGCGACGGTCTGACAGGTGGCGCCGGCGCCAATTCAAATATGAGAACATCAAATGATTCTTTCTACGACAGAGCCAAACAAAGCTCGACATTCATTTCAAAGCACTCAAAGTGAAGAAATTTAATTGAAAATTAAATTAAGGCAATGCAAAATGTGATAAGATAAGGATTATTTTCTAACTGTACTTCTTCTTTCTTATAAAGAAGTTTTATTCCATGTTCTAAGAAAATTGTTAAGAATATATGTGATTATTTTAATATATTTTTAAATATTTATTCTCTATTCTCATAATGCACTTTAGAAAATAGTTTATTTAAATTTATGTTTATTAAGTACTTGCACTGCTAAGCAGCGTAATGAACTGAATAAAAAATTAATTTAATAGAATTATTTAAATGAATTTACAACTATTTAATACAAAACATCAATCGAAATCAGTGGATAGCAAATTTTTAAATATTTCATTGTTTTAGTTAATGAAAGAAATGTACTTAAATCTATGTTATGTTAAATTTAAAAATAAACTTTAATAAATCATTTATTTATTTATATTTTTATTAATGTTGAGGTTAGTTAATATTATTTAAAAGAACCTGAAAAATTCAGAAAGAGAGACATGAAATAATTGAAGAATATATAGCATTGAACTGTATTAATAGCATCTGTTAATGATTGCAGGGCTTGAAATTCCCATCCAAACCTTTTACAATTTCAGATTATATTGAATCTAGTGTCTAAAGTCACGTCTTAATTTAAAAAAAATAGTTGACTTCCTTTAACTAATTTTTATACATTTAAATGTTTTACAGAGTCAATTTTAAATAAACTAAGATTTAATTAGATATTTAAATATTATCATAAACTACAGAAGAAATCTGAGAAGTATAAAGTGTATTTAATTGATACTTAATTTTAGTCTGCTAAACTTATTACAGTTGATTATAAAATTGTGTAAAAATAGCAATAAGCTTCCGTTAGTCATGAAACCTTTTCAGATCGCTAGAAGATTAAGAGAAAGTTATGTAAAGTCTGCCAAAATCGAATGTCCTTTTTCAAAAATTGATCAGCAATCCAACTGATTGTCGAGGCAGAAAACTAATGTGGAAATTTAATCTACTTATTTAGTGCATCTAATCTATTAAGACCAATCAAGACAAACGAACAACATAAGAAACTACATGTAGCTAAATTAAATAGCTTCGTTTCGGATCAGGAATATACATATATCAATATATATACACGGTGCAAATGTGTAATCTGAAACACGTGATGTAATTTATGTGCCCCCAAGCAGTAGCAGTAGCAGTAGCAGTGGCAACAACAGCAGCAGCCCCCATTGCAACCCTCTAGAATCAATGCCAAAAACGTCTGAAAATGTTTCATAAAATTCAATTAGGGGTAGAGAAATGTTGAGATAAGCCCTCAAGAAATGTTGTCGTTAAATATTCAAGAGCCAAATTGCAAACACGTGTAAGTGTTTGAGCCTTGCTTTACGATTCATTACAATGCAACTGATAATTATCAAGTAATTAAGAAGCTGTATGCCAAACAACCTAGACTAGATATAGAATATGAGTGTGATTGGAAGATACATAAATGTATGTATATAACAGACTCGATGGCCACTTGAGCCGTGCTTGGTATCTTCAATTCAATGCTCACATAAACTGCATTAATGTTTGTTAACAATATGTTTGCTTGAACATAAGTACTTAACCGTGTCAAAGACATCTTCGACTGCCCTTCATTTGGACACATGTGAACAACAGTTTTTATACCCGTTTTATCCATTTTAATGGGCAAATCGTATTGCAACCGTGACCCAAACTAGACTGCCCGATGAATGAAGAAGGTTGCGTGTGGAAGAGTGTCCCCGCCGCTGACGGCGATGCAATCCGATCTATGTGACACTGGCGCCAGTCACTGGTCCAGCCACGCATTCTTATCAATGCAGCGAGTCCTTTTTTGTTTGTCCTTATCTGCAGTCGCGACACACTTGTGAATGGGCAGCGAACAGGACATGGCAGGACAATAGCGCCGCTGTGGGTCGTCGTTCATTTGTCGTCCGGCCAGGATGGCACCATCGCCAACTGGGCCGATCTTATTTTAATTGCACGGCCGATCGATCACACGCAGTGTGGCAGGTCAACCAAATGTCCACTGCACTCACACACCTAAAATGCTGTGTGTGTGTGTGTGTGTGTGTAGTTGCGTATCGGTTACGCAGCGTAATGACCATAATGTTGTACAAGTATCTTTAAGATGCATACCGATATATTGAACAAAATAAAAGCCTACCTGCTGTCTACCTGCAACTGAATACCCAGTCTCGAATCTCGATTCTCGAATCCTGAGTCTTGAGTCTGACTGACGTGGTTTGCCTGTAAAAGGGCTAGTTAATCTGTCCCGCTTTCGATAACATTTTAGTGCTCAATTTTTAACTCTACGCCCTTTTGTGGTTTTGCTCTTTACAACTGTTTATACCTTTTATGATTGTGTCGCGGCAACGTCAGCATTGTTGTTGACCGGGTCCAAGTCCAGCCCTGCCCGTAAGAAGCAGCTAACGTATATGTGTATATTGATGTGCTTGTGTCTTTGACTTTGTCCTGCCGACATTTCTGTGGCACTGGCACTGGCACTGGCACTGGCACTTGGCTGCCTCAATCAGCACGAGTGCCTGCTTCGTTCCCCACTTGTCAATCCCAAAAGTCGTTCGGACTGTAATTTAATATCCTAGCCGGACCGTATTCATATTGGTTTTATTTTAGACAGGCCAACTGAACTCGCTATTGGCATTGTTTTGCTGCTCTTAGCTGTTTCACACTTTGCCCTTGGCCATGTCCATGTCTATGCCGCCGTTTAGATACTTGCTACATACACATGTGCCACTACTACTAGCCATGAGTGCGTGTGCGCAGCCATTAAGGTATCTTTTGTCTTTCTCTCTCTCTCTCTCTCTCTCTGTGGTTTTTGGTTACTTGGATGTCCGATTGCCTTCGCATTCGCTGCTCATTTAAATATTTTATCATTGATGCGCTGAGGAGACACTAAAGAGAATTTTATATCTTTTCAGTTCGCTACGTTTTTATCACTCGAATGAACAAAAACATTTGTTACCAATCAGAGTTCTTAATTTTACGGCCTGGGTTTGCGACAAAAGTGCCGCTGCTACAAAAGTGGTCCCGGTTCCAGTTCCCCACGCTCCCAGTCTCCAATACCCAGTACCCAATCCCTCTCTGGACTCTGGACGCGATCTTTTGTCGGCTTTGTCGCAGAAATTAGTCGTGTATTCCTTGAAAGCTTGTATGTATTCAGTGCCAGTATCTTAATTGGCTTTGATGCTGCGATGGCCTTTCATAAATTTCAATCCATCCACGTGTGTGTGAGTATGTGTGTGCCTGTGTGTGTGTGTGTGTATCTGAAGAAACACACACACACATGCGAACACGCATAAGCTGTTTACATTAGCTGGTAAAAGCATTAATGAGTATTTCCACTGAAAATAAATGACACGAAGTGTATTGCATGAATGAAATGAATTGTTCAACTGAAATCTTGTTATGTATATACATCACTTTATGATCGTGATGACATCAGACGATAGCTGCGAAAATATAATTTATTATAGCAACAATCAAATTTTCATTTGCATTTAATTTATAATTAATGTTCCGAATTTTTAACCGTGATGTGAATATAGACTTTCAGTGTTTTGTACACGTCTTGGATGTTGTATATATATATATACATATATATATATATATAATATATAATCATATATATCTATATAACTCTCTTTACTCTCAAGCATAGAAGGGTATACTCAAATTCTCTTACCAGCAAGGACTTATTCTAAGTGAAAAACAGATTAATCATGAATCTGTGTAATAATATGACAAGACCAGACAACCACAAGGAAACTGATTCATTATTATTATTAATAGAGTCTCTATTTGAGAGCAATTAGGAAACCACAAGTTAAAGTGCTCTGTAGAGAGAGAGAGAGAGCTCGACTAGGAGATGTCCTTCTCTTAAAGGGTTTATTTTCATTACCGAATTTACCCCTTAAGGCTTTGCACAATCAAATGTAACCAGGGAGTGCCTTGGTATCTTTATCGTTTTCTTTCATAATATTCTATCAATATATATTTTTAAATGCAGAAGTTAAGAACATAATATTAATAAAGTTTTAAGCGTTTATTATTTATAAACTTTGCATTTGATTTGTACATAAAAAGACTCTCATAAGTTACCAATATTTATGAATTAAAATCAACTGTAGTTCGGAATCGTTCTAGCACAAATAGAGCTGAGTGTAATAAGAAATGTGTTGTAAGAAATAATAAGAGAGTCCTTAAGGCATTATGATTTCATACAGATAAAAGTACACTCCACATAAAACTGTCAAACTGTACAAACAACTAAAAAGGTCAACTTGTTCAATGAAACTGACCAACTGATGCAACAACTGTATAAATGAAAACTCATTTGAAGCTACTTCCTTACATATTGTATTATTCCCAAACATTGCAAATAAATGACAAATTGTGGCACATAAATTTCTCCAGTCAAGTTCTTGACAAATGTCAAATTGCTCATGCCAAATGTCGCAGCAAAATGTGAGCGAGAAATTGGAGCACAGTTGCTGCTCTGTTCAAAATTATGTTAACTAGCGGAAGAAGTCGAAGAGGCGATCCCAAAAGCGATCAAATTTATGCAGTTGTCCTGGCCAGCGAGCAGCGTATAATTTATGTTTAGATATATGTATATATAAGCGTATAAGTGCTGGCTGATAGAAATGTACAAATGTAGAAATATACATCCGAAATGTCATGGTCGTAATGCTAATCGAGCAAGGGCAGCGATGGGAAGTGAGCAGGGGCGAAGTCAGTTTTTGTGAGGGGCGATTTCCAAGTCCCGCAATAATGTAAACGCAGCATATTGGGAAAATTTCACGGTCATTTAGCCGCTGGCCAACTGACTGACTGGTCTCTGGTCTCTGGTCACTGGCCACTGGTCAGGGTCTAATTTATAGAGCGATTCGGGTGGGTGTTTGTTTATTTATTTACGAGTACTACGGGATTCAATTTATGCTGGCGAGACGAGATGAGGGGGAGGGGAGGCTCACAGCGCAGGTAAATTGAAAAATGGACATTTCTTGTTACAGATCCATTCACTCATTTACGCATAGCAAGAGCAACATCATTTTCGCCCCACACCACACCACTCCACTCCACTTCACTCCACTCCTCTCACCCACACTTCACAGCCCCGCAGGGAACAGCGAAGAAGAGTCCAAGTCCAAGTGGTGGGTTGACTTTGGCTTTTCGGCTTAGATAAGCCGGCTGCTGTTGCTGTTGCTGTTGCTGCCACTGCTGCCTCTTGCTATCTCTGCTGTGACAGACGGCGAGGCAGAGACTGTGTGGCAGAGGCAGAGACTGTGGCAGCGGCTGCTGCTCAGAGGGTTGATTTGGCGGCTGGTTTGACATGCAGATGTGACGAGCGCGGATTTGTTTCGTGTTATATCTGTTTCTACTGTTCGCCTCCTTTTTTTTTTGCTGGCTCGCTTTTGACAAGGACAACTTGATTTTTATTTTATTTTTTTTTTGAGCGATGCGCTTTTTTTCTAATGGAAATCCTTTTTAAGCTTGACGCGGTCCGCACCCAGGCGACAAAAATAACAACAACAGCAGGAAAATTATTTGGCGAGTGCATTTGACACTTTTGTACTTGATGGATTACGCTTAATTATTGATTAAATGGGCTTGTACTTGTCAACCCGAATGCTAAAATCCATTATGTATTTGGAATATAACATTCGCGCCGAGCATGGAAATTAGATTTAAATTTACGGAATTTATAATTTGATATAAGCAAGGCGCGCACTTTTTGATGGATGCAAATGACAGCGACGTTAAGAGAGAGTGAGAGGTAGAGTGCGTGTGAGAGGGAGAGAGACGTGGAGAGAAAGAGATAAAAGACGCAGTTAAGAATTTACGTCAATATCCATTGAAATCGATGCGAAGCGCCTTTTCACAAATATTTTTCGATTTTTTTTATATACACACCATGTATGCTATGTATATATGTGTGTGTGTGTGAATGTGGATGTGTGGACCTGGTCACGCACTGAAAACTGAAACTGAGCAACTGAGAGAGCCGGCAAATGTCGATTAAAGCGATAACGCGAAAGGCCTTTTTCAGAGATGCCGCGTCGTTATTTTTCGGTTGTCGCTGCTTCATCTGCTCTGATTAATTCTCTGTGATGAATGCCGGCAGCCACTTGCTACGCTCACAAGACAGAACAGCAAATCAAGAACAAGAAGAAGAAGAAGCAGCTGTAGCAGCCACAGCAGCAGCAGCAGCAGCAGAGGAGCTTTGATTTATCGACATTCCGATGAGCGTGCGACGCCATTTTGTATGTAGGTGCAGCTTGGCAAGCTAACAAGCGACGACTGCATTAGTCAAGCGGCAGCTTTTTTACCCAACTAGCGAAGAGCTTTTTGCTTGGCATCCGGCGGCATCCGACGCGAAAAGCTTTCCCAAGTGCATGGATAGTTCCCTCATGAAAGCTGATAGACTCGAATGGTGTTGCATACGGTTTTGGCAGGGAAATTTCCGACTAGCCAATATTCCATGATAACGGGTTTTTGGCGACCTCACCCCTTTTTTTGATTTTCCAATTGGAGCTGCTCTCGCGCGCAACCAAACGAATATCCTATTATGTATTAGCAAGTTGTACAATTTAATTTCTAAATTTCCCACTATTTCCCCTAATGCAAAGAGCCGAGAGTGTCGCAAGCACCGCCCGTTAAAAAATGGCTGCGCATTTATCTGCGGCCCTCAAGCTGTTGGTGTGAAGAGCACAGCTAGAGTTTCTTGCGGCGCTCATGCTCACTTGCCATCTCACATTGGCATTTCCCCTTACTGCACACACACACACAGACACTCACACACACACACACAAATTTGTATTGTTTTCTTTTTCTCTTGCCAAAAAAAATAAGCAATACAAAACTTTAATCGACGTTTTACAATTTGAATGTGGCAGCGCATAATTCCAGCCCTCGCAACATGTATTTGAATCAGCGTATTTGTGTACAACAAAGAAACACTTAAAAATCCATTTGTTGGCAAAATCGGCAAAAGGATTACCTAAGAAATTCTTTCGATTTGTCGTACGCTAATACAAAAATAAACAATTAAATATATAAATAAATATATTTATCAAAACATAAGCTACAAACTAATATTGATTATTTCTCAAATGGCCTTCATTAATATATAAATTATAAGCAAAAGAAAAAGGTTTTTATTTCTCTCTTTTCCATTTTCCCACAAGTCCTTTATTTTCATAGAATATCAGCTTTATTTTTATAGCTTCAATAATATGTGCTTACATATCAAATATAAATAGTCAGCTTAAGCATTAGCAGCTATCTTTTGCATGTTGATTTATCGATTAGCTCAACAAAGGAAATTCAAAGTTTATTTGTTTAACTGAAATATCTTTTACCTGGCTTAAGGGTTGTCAGCAGAATTGTGCTCCATCTGCGAGTAAATGGAACTCATCAAAAACTTTAAGACTCTATTAAATATTTACCAGAAGAGTTTTCTTAAAATAAAAGAGAATTTTGAATTACATTTTCATTAAATTGAAAACATTCTGTATAAAGATAAGGCACAACATATTTATAAAAATTTGACTAAACATGATTTGATATTTATTTGAATGTTTTCGGTCAGAACTTGAACATATTGCAAACATTATTTGCATTTGGAGACATTTATATTCTCAACGCGCATGCAGCGTATATAAATATGATTTTATTTTATGATGTTTTTATGATTTTATTTGGACGCATGTTGAATTTTCGGTGGTGGTAGATTTTGGTCAGAGCTGATTGTTTTCATGCGGTTTATGCTGGGTTTATTACTTTGCAAGAATGTGAGAGTTATGGTAATTAATTTGATTAAGCTTTTATGTGTGCCATTTACAACCACTTTTTAATGAACGGTTTCCCCATGAAAATAGTTTTCTACATTTTTATTTTCTTGGACTTGTTAAGTAAAAGAAACAATTATTAAATGTAAGATGGTTTTGGCTACCTAGAACAACTTTAGACTTATTTAAGGAGGTGTTTCTGAGGAATTTTAGCTGCTTTTCCTAATCAATCAAAATCCTTAATCTCCTGTTTAGATAAAGTTAAGTAGCGAACTGAGAAAAAAGTTGACTTATTAGTTTCACTTGTCTGCTTTTTAAGTATTTTGACTATTTGAGTAGAAGCCGCAACACCCAAGGACCTTGCCATCCTTGTTTAATGTTAGAAACAATGTTAGATCATAACTACTTTCTGGGCTCAGACGGAACAAAGCTCCGCCCAACCGCTGCCGTCATGGAACTTTTTGTCCCGAAAGGGAACAAGGGAACATAAAGATATATACGATTGTACCTTTGGCTGGCCCTTTTGGTACTCCACACACCCTGACACCTTTGCTAAACTCACTATCCTCTAAAGTTTTAAATTTCGGACATTTGTCCGTCATGTCACGGACCGAAGAGAGGACAGAGCTGGATAGGGTAGAGGGTTGAACTCGGTTCGACCTGAGCATGCTATACATACATGTACATATAAGTATATGTGCTACATGTGTGTGTGTGTGTGTGTGCAGGCCTAAGACAGAACGACAACGACATCACAGGCATCACAGGCTGACAACGACGACGACGATGAGGAGAGACCTTGTAGTTAGCTGAATGTGTAGTTTGTTTGACATCTATTTAAAAGTTTAATCGGATGAGTGTAGTCTGCGTGGTTAGGCTGACCAAAACACTGTGTTTTACATTGTCATTGACTTTCGGCATCGTCATTGGCGACACCAACAACACCAAAGCGACAGGTGTAGCAACGACGAGCTGACCTTTTCTGCAGCGCCTGTCAACGGACACAGCTTTCAACGCGGTCAACGTGCAACAGCACGCTGCAGCACTGGAACACCCACCACCAAAAAAAATACAAAATAAATATATATATATATATACTTAAACCAGATAAGCATCTACTGAAGCAAAAGAGTTGGTTTAGTTTTAGTGTCAGGCTGTCGCCAGCAGCACTTGAGCCTGGTCGGCATATCTGGCCAATCGAATTTATGAAGTGCCGCCGAATAATGTAAATACGAAATCAATATGGTTATACACATATACACATAAACAGTGAAGTGGAGAAGTGGAGCAACCCAACTGACCAACTGGCCTATCGTGGTATCTATGCGTCGGGTAAGTAATTGTCGGCAAATGTTTGTGTTTGCGTTTGCTCTTTGCCGCTATCTGCAGGCGGAAACTTGAAATGCTCATGCATTCGACACTGCTGTCTATATATATACGTATATATATATCAGACAACAAGAATTGGTTATTCAAATGGTTATCAAATGACAACAATAGCCACAGTGCGAAACTTTTAATTAAATGCCTAATAGATGTTTGTCACTCCTGTGTGCCGATTAATAGCTTCGACTTCGATTTCATTCCGTCCCGTGATCTCTTCGATGTCATGTCTCTGTGTCTATATGGTCAACAATTCATTTTCACCTGACGACTTCGATTGTCGCGTGGAACTAACACACACACACACACTCACAACTACTGTTCCTGTGCAATTGGCTTTGCATTACTTATTAGCCTTTTTGGGTTTTAACTTTCTGCACTTTGAGCAGCAGTCTATGTGGCCAATATGGCCTCGTTGTGGCTCTGTTGATTTGCCGACAAACGATAAGCTGGCGCCTTATAAATCATATATCTTTGATATATACGTGGAAAGTTAGTCAACAGATCAATTTAATTTCCTTTTGGGCCTGGCCACAACTGATTTGATATTGCTTTAATTTAATTAATTAAAAATCTAATCTACCAATTATGTCGACTGAGAATATCCAAATCATTACTGAAACTATTGATGCCTTACTCGATACTTATAATCAAATACATATTTCAAATAATTTAATGACTCAACGAAACTCATTCTGATAAACAAAATAAATATGAGGAACTATTCCTGTCATTGATAATACTTATTTTAAGCGAAACAGATAACTTGGCTTATAATTGGGTAACTTATTTAATCAAAAGCTGGCTTATTCATGAAATATCTTACAAAAAAAAGAAACTCAGAAAAAAATTGAAGACTGAAAGTAATTTCATTCAATTTGTAAAAAGCAAAATGTGTATTTATTGACTAAAATATAAAAGAGCTACGCGTAGAAAAAGGGGCCAATATTTAAGTGCTGACATATCGAAACTATGTATATATATAAATATATATATATTTATGAATATATTTTGCGTTGTGTTTATCACCTTTCGATAATTTGGCAAGCAAAGCGCCGCAGCTGATTGCAGCAACTTTGTTGTAAATAAGTTTTTTATGCTTGTATTCACGCAAATACATATATATGTATGTGGCGAGCAGTACTCAATGACCGGTTGCTTGGTCAATAAACTGTGCTGACAATGGCTCCAAAGGGGGGTGGGGGGAGAGAGCTGAGCGGGTTAATACTTAAAAGCGCATAGCTGCGATTTCATTCAGAAAAAACTGCAGTTTTTTCACTTTTTTTTTTCATTTTTTTTGTGCACCTATTTGGTTGGACAGCATAGTTGATATGCCCGCTAACCACAAAGTAATTAACTGTATTATGGTAGATCTTAGCCCAAGTGCCGGCGAACATAACAGACTGGGATGCAATTACAAATTGCCTTTGTTTACAAATCAAATGCAAATACATTGTGCTCGTAATTAAATGAAAATTATGTGCGATTGGAGTGAGTGCTGGCTGGCAGCACAAGCTGGGCGGTCGGACCCCACAGCAAGTGCAACTAGGTCCCTGTTGCCAGTGAGCTCCCCACTGCACGCCCCTGGTCTCCAGCTGCTGCTCGGCTGGTCGAGCAACGTGCAGTGCTGCGAAATATGATCGGCGATCGCATTTACCAAACAACACACAAAATGTAATCGCGAACGGGGCTTGGGTGCAGCAGCGATTGAGTGAGTGCAACGTTTGCAATTCTTGTCTTGGGGTCTCACTCACAGTGTGCGAGTTTTGTTTTCTGCTTTTTTCAGTTTTTTTTTTTGCTGCCTTGGTGGTCTCAATAGCCCATCCGGTCCAAATGGGAGGGTGGAAGGGGCGGGACGGACGTCCAACTATTGTCGACGCCCCAGTCACAACTGCTGCCTACATTGAGATTCCGGTGTGGTGTAAGAATGTCGCGATGACTTTTGCTTACTCGCATGCACACACACACAAGCACATATATATATATATATATATATGTGTATATATAAATTATGAATTTGCTTACAACGGATCATGCTTAATTGGCAAAATGTGATTCATGGCGTTTTGCACTTTCGCTGCAGCAACTGCAGTTTTTCTGGTTTTTCGTCGGTTTTTCGTCGATTGTGTACAATCGCCTAATGGACTTGTGTAACTGACTCCTCAGTTCCGCAGTCTATGCCGGTAAGTGCAAGACAAGTGTGTACAATGCCATATACATATGTATGTGCTTATGGCCGACACGTAATTGTGTCCAATTTACAGGAGATTTTCACGCAATTAACGCCGGAATTGTCTCCGGCTGAAATTCGCGTGGTTGTTGTCAAACTCATAAATACGTCATGTACATGTTAATGGGGATTTTAATTGAAAGTAATGACCATTATTGAATCGGCTTCAATTGATAACATTTAAGTACATCCATTTGTTTTAAGTGCATCGATTAGTCTTTAATCTAGCATCATTTTAATCATCATATATGCCACAATATTTTACATACGAACTCGAACTCAAAAACAAAACGATTTTTTTGTATTTTAGTTTGTTTATCGATTCCCATGGAAAGTGGGTCTTTTGGGCTCTGTTGTGTCGTTGTGTCGTTGTCAAAGAGAAACCAAAATAAACTCAAACAAGCCAATCAACTTTTATGATCCATTAGTAGCATAAACAATTTCGGTTATTTCATGTTTTTCGACATTTTTTCCTCTCTCGTTTTGTTTACCACAAATAAAAATCATGTTTATTTAACAAATCATGTGTCCGTTTGACGATAGTTTGCATTTTAAATAAAATGTTTAATGGAGCCATAAGTTGGAGCTGTGTAATTAAACTAATATCCACAATTTATGTGTTCACAAAGTTATCAATTTAAATACTATATCTTTTTAAATGTACTTTAGTTTCATATACTAAAATGTAAACATTTTGAATACTCATTTTTGAATGAAGAGCAAATGTGTTTTTGGAGTTGCTCGAACTGTGTATGACTTTTGAATAGGTCTACGACTTAAAGCAAACATTGTGGAAACTTTTCTGCGTCTGGATTCTTAATTCAACAAAACACGCAAAGTTAATAAATTTCAAAGTGAATATGTTTTCACCAACATGCACTTAGTCCGCTTGAGCGGCTCATTCCTTGGCTCATTCCCGTTGAGCGTTGAACGTTGGACATTGGTCGTTGGACGTTGTTTGCTGAAAGTAAGCGAGAAGCAGAAGCAGAAGCACAAGCAGCAGCACAAGCAGAAGCACAAGCAGTGGCAGCAGCAGAGAGAAGAGTGAGAAGAGCTGGTCTGCTGAATGGAAATGTTGCTTGCGGCGTGGCTACATTGTTTGCAACTACAAGTAATTAATTTTACCACTACAAGGTTTTAATGACTTCTAAAAAGTTTTTAGCACTGCTGGATAATCCGGACTCGCTTCGCTCTAAGTCAACAACAGGGCAGTAGCTGGCGGGTGTCGGGGGTGCGGCCGGGGCAGGGGTTGTAAAAAAGGGGCGCGTGGGCGTTCCGACAAAAGCCTACGACTATTGTGCTACAAGCTTGTAAAAATAAATGCGGACCTAAAGCCTGTGTTGCCTGTAGTCTGTAACTGGGCTTGCTGCCGACTCCGTCTGGGCCAAAAACACACACACACACACATCAGCACCAACAGCACCATCAGCACAACAAGGACACGGACAAGCAGCAGCAGCAGCAGCAGCAGCAGCCGCAAGGCCAAGAAGCGTTCCAGAGTTCTGCAACAGTTCTTCAGATTGAGTCATGCAGTCAGTGGTCACAATGTGCGGTTTTTGGTTTGTTCATATAATTTGAATTTTAGGGTGTAATTACGGCCATAAATGTATTTGCCATTTAATGGTCCTTGGACGGAAAACACACACACACACACAAAAGGCCACCCAAGCAGGCTGCCCTCTGCTCTGACTGTGCGATTTGTTAGGCCTACAACATTATAGCTACAAAGTGATAAAGCCCCAGAGCTGTGAAAACTGATGAATGTGAGGGAATGCAAGTGAAATCGACTTGAAGGCTCAACGCTCAAGGCGCCATGAATGCATTTCAATTTGCATTTATTGACATTAATAAAGCTGAGTGATAATCCACAAGTTTGTGTATACACTCTGGTTGGCTGTGTCTGGTTACTAAGTAACCACGCTTTGCGGTTCTTGGTTCTTGGTCAACATCTTGCAGCTGAGGTTATTAATTGAGGGCATTTTTGGTAATGCGTACGGAGTCTGGAGTCCACTACAATAATAATGGTATGCTGGGATACGGGTATTGTTTGGGTTAGCCTGTCCGGGCTTTTGTTTTTATTATTCCATTCTTTTTTTTTTTTTCTTATATTTTAGTTTTCTTGTTCGTTGGCAAATGTGTGGCAAAAGTGACGACAGCTCGCTGTCGCCGCTGCTGGATGCTGAAAGTTTGTGGATATTGGATATATTGGTTGTTGGATGTTGTTGAATGGTGGCTGTGCTGCCAGCAGCGAAGGTGGTAGCAACAAAAAAAAAAAAAAGCAAACAGGGGAGCAGAGAACACACTGAATTATAAACATTTTAAATTGAAATAACGTGTCGCAATTTTTTTGTTGTCGCGCTGCGCTTCTTGCCACCAACCAAAAAAAAAAAAAAAACAGAGACCAGAGCAGAGCAGAGTAGAGAAACTTCAAAAACGTCGTTAACGCTTACCTACCGCGCATTCTGCAATCGAATACGATTGATCTCACACTATACACATACATATATATATATATATATATATTTGGAGGGAGTGGGTTGGGGTTCGGGTGGAGCAGCAGGCATGACAATAGCAACAGCAGCAGCAGCATCAGCAGCAGCAGCACAGGACAGAGATTGGACAGAGCTAAACAGTCGCAGGAAGTGAGTTTCGGGAGACCTCATTTCGGGTACTATGGCTGTCCTCGCGTGTCGCCAGGTCGGTGGTGGTGAGGCTGCTGCTGATGCTGATGGTGGTGGTGGTGGCATAGGTGGCAATGACAATCGCGACCGGATGCTTCAAATCAGATATTGTTTTACTTTGCGCCTTCATTCAGTATTTTGGATTGTCGATTGTCAGCGTGTCTGTGTCGCTGTTTCTTTTTTTTTTCTTCTGTTTTTTTGCTGCTTTTGTTAAAGCACCACCGACCAAAAAAGCAGCAAAGCAACACCAACAACAACAGTGCCTGCAATTTGAGCAACTTGCGGATTAAATAAATGTGTCGCGACTCCGACTGCATTAAGGCTCCTCTTTTTTTACAGTCAGTATTTGTTGTTGTTGTTGTTGCTCGTGATGTTGCTGATGGTGATGGTGATGGCACTGATGCTGATGATGGAGCCACAGTCGGTTGTCTGTTGTTTGCTGTGTGTGTGTGTTGTCTGTGTACGGCGTGCTCAATGAAGCCTCAACGCTCAAGTCGTAGATCTAATCGAACTTAACACCATCAGAGCCAGCGCTCCGAATATGTTTATGTTCAGTCGTTGACAAATTCTTCGTCTCAGCAGCGCTTAATTAAAATACATTGATTTCACTAAGTATTAAGTTGAATATTGTGTGTACTCAAAACAAAAGGGACAGTAAGTCAAGCAAAGCCTAATCTTAATAAGCTCGAGTCCTGGTCTTAACAAGCTGCATCGGTTATTGTCTCAATTGAAGCAAAATGGCAATGGTTCAATCCATTCACAGTAACGGCAACTTCCGCTTGTCAGTCGGACGTCAGGTTGCGTCCCATCGTGGAATGTCCCGCATGGGCTTTGGCCCTTTCATTCATGAAGCTTCAAATCCCACCGGGAAAATAAGCAGCCAGGCCACAAAAAATAAGAAAAGAAATGCGGTGCGATCCGAAAACCTTTTCTGCCTGTTAACACTGTTTAGAGAGAGAGCGAGAGGGATAGAGAGCTGGTGCACAAGACGCCGAAGTGTCAACAAGCCAAATTGACAGGCATTGGCAATGGCAAAACAGAAACGATTTTGGAGATTTGTCATTGATAAGTCGGCCACAGTGCCCAAAAACCAAACAGAGCCCTGAGCCCTGAGCCCAAGCACAGAGCACAGAGCCCATCGTTTGTCGCCAAAAAGGGAGGCTAAATGCAGGCAACTTTTCGTAGAATTTCGTTGAGAATGTTGCCGGTGCCGACGGTGCAGAAGGGTGAAGAAGGGGGTGGCTGCAACCTGGCCAGGGGCATATACGGCAAAAAGGGAAAAGAACGTCTCTCGAATTGCTGGATTGCCGGATTGCTGTGTGTGGCTTTTCTTCTCAACGGTTTGACTTTTGGCGTGCGGAGCAAATTAATTCACACCTTGCCAATCCATTGTTGAACGACAACAAGACATACATACATATGCAAATTGTTTCTTACGAATTAAGTGAGAGACCACCCCCCCAAACCTCGCCTACCCCCCTCAAGGGGAACTGGCTAAGAAGCAATGATGGCTAAAGTGGCAACACATTTTTTGGCAAGCTGCGCTGGTACAAATAACTCCTCGTGTTCCACGACCAACAGCAACAACAAACAGCAACAACAACATCAGCAACAACAACAGCAACAACAACAACGACATATCCGAACACAGAAAGCATGAGTTGACGCTTAAGCCATATTAATTTCGTAGGCAGCTCAACGCACACTGCGTATAATAAATTACAAACAAAATATGCTCATGTCTTCGTGAGTAGACAAAAAGTGGCACAGTCCAGTCCGCCTGTCCGTCTGCCCTGCTGCCCCCGGCTACCGATTGAATCGAAAAGAGTCTCATAGGAACATTACAATAATATTATGTCAGTAATTCGGCCCGCGACGGACTGATGTACATGTACATATACACGTACACCGATTCGATATGCTCCCCAACCGCCAGCCATAACCCCCAACCACAGTTCCATCACCACCTCCAGCTCCAGCTACAACTTCAACTGCTAACCGGTCTGCCTCAGCCAAACTATCGATTCAGTTATGTATGCAAAGTGTTGGCAACGACGACGACGACGACGACGACGACGACGAAGACGGCAGCTTTGTAGACATTCAGTGGTTCGTGTGTTCTCCGCTGCTCCCAGGCACTTTTTTCAAGTTTGTGAACATTGTGTGGGGTCAAAAAAATAATTAATTTAAAATTCCGGCAACGCACAACGAAACGACACATTGAAAGCTCTTAAAGTCCCAAATTACGACCATTGTACCAGAAACAAATGAAAGAGACTCACAATAACAATATTTCTGACACATTTGCTGTTTGTAATGCGATTGTCAACGGACTGCGACGACAACCAAATTCGGTTGCCTCCATTAATCTATAGAAATGCCAAACATGCCTATACTATACATGTTTGGAAGGTACATCTGCATATGGCATATATAGCTGCATACATATTCAATATCACTGCCTTGCCTTGTATAGAATCTATTTTTTGGGACTATACAAATGTCTAATGAGATCTGCCAATATGAAAAATCTATCAGTTATGACTGAGATAATAATAATAATTTATGTCTTCCTTTCAATCCCTTTGCTTATCAAATATAATTAACCTTTTCAGCGAAAGTTGTGCAGATAAGAATTTGACATGTTCAACTTATAAAGTATATTTTTAAGCACTGAGTATTCTGTCATTTTGTCATTTATGTATACATATATATTTGCTTATTGTATAATGAGCACAAAACACAACTAATAAACTTATTTGGATATAATTTGCAACCCTTGAAAGTATATCTCGAGTCTAGTTAAACTAGTTTAATTGAATTTCATGGAATAAAATCCAAACCAGCTTAAACTAAAAAAGAGGTAAACGATCGCTAAATCAATTGAATGAGAAATTAGTCTCAACAAAAAGTGAAATAGATTTAATTTAAGCCTTTCATCAAAAGAGCTGTGTATGTAATGAACCTACTAGTTAGTTGGATGTGGGCATTTACGTTGTCCGATCTGTAAATGTCTGACACTTGAAAGAAAATGAACGATAAGTACTTTCTCATAGCATTGTTTTGCATCCTTTAGTGTGTGTGTGTGTGTGTGTGTGTGAGTGGGTAGTAAGTGGTGCTCCTAACAATGTGCTTCATCTGACAAGTATTCAATTAAGTTGAAAAACAAAAAGGAATAAAAGAAAGCGAAATGGCAACACTGTTAGCTCGTTTGATAAACGCAACTCGTAAATCATCCGAGATCCCTTGAAGAAGTACCGCTGGCGTTTGGCCTCTTAACGTTGGAAGGCAGGTGCGGAAAATTACTTTTTATATGCTCCCTTTTAGTGGTTTATTATGACAAAACAAACGTGAAGCCAAAATTTAAGCGCACATGCGACGCAACTGGAACTGAGACCGGTACCGGGACCGGGACTGGGACTTTGACTTGGACTGGGCTGGAGAGCTCATGCGCGGCGGCCCGCTCATATCCAAATGTGTGGTGAGCCAAACAGTCGAACGGGGCAGCTCATTGGTCTGCGTGGTCAGTCTTTCAGTTAGACCAGAGCCAGGGAAGTTCAAGTCTCGGCCGATAAAGACACACAGAGTGGGAGAGAGAGAGAGAAGGGAAACGCTATAAGCGGTATACACATAATAAAAGAATCAGCTATAAAGCAGCCCAAAACGAAACAGCAACAACAACAACAACAACCGCTAGCTGCACAACATAAATCATCAAATTGTTAGGAAGATCCATTATAGCCCATTACGAACACCAACACAACAACCACACCTGAACTAGCAAAGGGAAAAGACGCAGAGGCAGAGGCAGAGGCAGTGGCAGACGAGCAGCAGCATTATTAAAATGCCGTTTTGCTTAATTTTATTTTATTGTTTTTGAGAAATTCAGCCACACGAATACCAAGCGTGCCTACAAACAGTCAAAACGAGCGCAAACTGTTTCCCTCTAATCGGGTGGTCGTCGCAGCGACATTGCCACAACTATGTATGTGTAAGTATGTACATATACAGAGGCGACACCAAATGCTCAACAGCAGCAGCGCTAACGAACACAATGAAATGCAGGCAAATTCAAATTTATGAATGTGAATGAGATACGCTAAAGATACGCGATCCCAACTCCAACACCAACACCACATCCAAGTCCAACTCCGACTCCAACTCCAGCTCCCGAGACGTTGACCGGGTGTGCAATGTCCAGCGGCTCGCTTAGCGATTCCTTGGAAGTGGAAATGAGTAATTTTTTTTCAATTTTGTCTTCGGTTTTTTTTATTTTTTATTTTTTTAATTAGATTGGAGGCGTTGATAATGGGAAGTAAAGATAAAGTTAATGCGTGTCATGATGGGCTACTGTTTAGCAACCAAAAAATATTTTAATAAACAATGAAAATATTAATAAGCCTAATGATGATCAGATGGCAACACACACGTCTACATATTGTGTGTTGACTTCTAAAAAAGGGGGTAATAAATGTGTAGATATGCATAAATGAATATAATGAATGAACGTTCCTTTACTATATCAATTCTGTAGTCAGCTGACTTGCAACTTTTCAATAATAATAATTGCCTAGCATTGCAAAAATGGTAATTCATAAATTTACAAACTGGGTGTATAATATATATATATATATATATATATTTAATTAAACACCTTTCTGATTTACGGCAACTACATTCAGACGTAAGCAATTGATCAAGCTCATGGCTCACGGCCATTTAATTATATACAGACATTCTCTAGGGCTCAGCTGTAAATGCGCCAAAATAGGCATAGGTGCGGCGGTTCTTTGAAAATAATTTGGTCCCGAACCCCAAAACCGCTTATCTACAGACCATCTATGTTAAGTAGCCGACGGCCCGGACCGCCGTCAAAGTGTCTGCCGGAACCTGCTTCTGCTTCTGCTTCTGCTGCTGCCTCAGCTTCAGCTTCTGTCCCGAGAGCGTGACGTCGCCGTTGCCTCTGCTACCGCTGCCGGAGGTCTTGAGAGATGAAAGAGTCATAGATTGGGGATCGGGAATGCAAGTGCAAGTGGTGCGTAGATGTTGAGAGATTGTTAAATGATACTCAAACAGCAATTTGGAATTTATTTGATGCGATATTAATCGCCGTACAAGGGTTACGCATACTTCTGCCTGAGAACACACCTTGCCTTGTCTCTTATTCCCTCTCAGCTCTTTCTTCCGCTCGAGCGTTCATTACTTGGACTTATGGGTGTACAGTGTGCACTCTGTATATGATAAGCTCTTTTAATTTTGACTGTATAGGTGGTAGATAGTACAGTGGGTTATAGTTCCATAAATTCTGTTTGCATATATTCACTATCCTATAAATTTATTTTATAATGCTGACTTGATTTGTTCTTTATTAGGTTTGATTGTGGTTCTATGTGAGTCTAGTTAATAATAATATTTTTGCATATATATATACCATTCTATATATATGTAATATTTTATATTTATTTCGATTAGTAAACTCAATATTTTATAATTTTTAATAAGCAGAGAAAGTAATTTAGGAAATTAAATAAATTTGATTTGATTTATCCTCAACAGCAATCTAGCTCGCAAACCTTAGCAAAACTTGTATATGATATATAAATTCGATTCATTATAACTGAATATTAAGTTTCAAAATCTCGTTAATCTTTCAAAAAGAAAGCTAATTCAAAACTTTAAAAGAATCGTTTAAAAAACGATTTGCTTGCAATATAATCAAAAACCAAAGACGTATAGAGAATAAAACACTTTTTAATCTTTGGTTCGCTTGTTCTAAAGCTAAAAATCTTTAAACAAACTAAACGTTTGAGAATTGAAATGGAAAGATATTCAGTGTTGTTCCAAATTCATATACAATGTTTAATACATGTAAAAACCAAAGGCATGTGGCAAAGACACCAGAGCTAAACAGCTGCAGTGTGTGGCTCGGCTCATGCCTTGGCATATATTAAATATTGATCAATTCGATGTCGAGTTTTATGCAAAGTGAACTACTGTTGACCTTGCTCGCCCCTAAATCGTAATCGGTTCGCTTAATGCGTTCAAATGACTAACAAATTGTGAGCGACAAGGCAAAAATGAAAGGTTTTAATGAGTTGCCACCGATCCGAAGTATTCATTCTTACTTATTACTATTCTGTTGCTATTTAAATGAACACATGTTCCCCTACCAATGTGTGTGTGTGAGTGTGTGTGAGTGTGTGCTTGCGTGTGTTTGCGATTGTGTGTGGACAGTTTTGCATACCATTGGCAATTCATGGGCAAGGCAACTGCAACTAACTATCTACATACATATACACATAGGTATCGCATAGATACGCACACACACACACACACACGCACAGATGAATATATACACATATTTGGGGAACACATGTCAACATTCCATGAACACATGTACCAAGTTTCACACACAGAAACACTAATACATATATGAACTGCAGATCTGTGATGTGGGTGCTGGGTTTGCTGTCCGTGTGTGTGTGTTTGTGCGTGTGTGTGTGTGTGGTGGGTGGTCTCAATTAATTAATTGCCTTTGCCAATTTATGTGTGTGTGTGTGTGCCATTTGGGCGAAATGCAATTAAAACACTTACCCGCAAATGTGTCTGCTTAGTGTGTGTGTGTGTGTGAGTGCGTGTGTGGGTGTGCGTGTGTATGCGTGTTGAAATAATGGTGTGCGAACACAAACACTGCGCCAGAGGCAAGAGGTCGCCACTCTACACAAATAGTTTGTGACCTTTTGGTTGTTTTACAAACAAGCCCCAAACAGTTGCCGGCGTCGTCGCGCCTCAATGTCACACGCCGTTGTTGTTGCTGTTATTATTGCTGTTGTTTGCTGATGCTGATGCTGCTGCTGCTGCTGCCAGCAATACTCGCAACAAGAATGAGTCCAAAAAAGACGCCGCCGTCGCCGTCACCGGTGTTTGGAATTGCAAATTGCGAACGGCGCGTCGCACATCGTTGAGTCCAGGCCCATTTTAATTGTTTACATTTTATTTTGCTTTCAACGCTTATAATTATTAATTTCACTGGCACTTGCCACTTACTACCACTTCCTCACCGTCTCACGTCGCGCGACGAGCATTGCGTCGCCAACATCGCCATCTCTTTGCCCCACCGTGTCTCCGCCAGTGTGTTGCGTCTTCGTTTTTTATTTTTTGTTTTTTTTTTGGCTTGTTGTGGGTGTTGCTGTTATTGGCTTTTGCGAATGAAGCACAAATTAATGCAAGAGCAAGCACAGTGGGAGATGCCAGCGCAGCCATTTACACCATTGCGGCTTTTGTGGCAAACAAAAAGTAATAAACAAGTTTGTTTATGTATTCAAAAAATATAACCGACTTTTATATTAATCATACCCTTTGCATTAAAAAGTTATATCCAAAGTTTGTGGTTGAAGAGCCTTAGCTCCCAATTTAAAGCCGCCTTTTAATAATATTCAAAGCTCTCCACACAAATATGAACAATACCTTTCAGGAAAATTACAGCAATATCTAAAACTTGTAATCGAATGGACATTTTGACTTTTTATCTACTTATTTAGAAGATTGTATTAATAAATATATTAAATAAATTTCAAATCAGAGTTACAATTTAAATGATATAAAATTAAAAGTGAATTAATAAATTAAAATGTGTAATGAAAAAATAAAATATTTGGGAAATATTAAAATTGAATATTGAAATTGAATATTTAATGCAAGAATTGGAATGCAAATATTACATTTTAAGCAGGCCAAAAAAAAAGTCCAAAAAAGCCTTTGAAATAGTAAGCATGCATTTAGGTATGAATATGCATTGCATGTCATGCAAATTGAAAGCAAAAGAATCTGTTAATGGCATTTTCTAGGGTATCTGCTAGCTCCGGCATGCTACACACAGATAATTCACTCAATTCAATTTACTTTTTGTGCACTAGGAAGAGAGTGAAACACAGTTAGAGGCAATGTCGCTGATTCGCTTCTTTATTCATTTTAGCGCCGATGCACGCGAGTTGTGATTTGGCTGCGGCTTTGGTTTCCCGATTCTTTTGACGGCCAAGAGAACAGAGCAGGAACCACCTCAGTCGTAGATTGTCTACACGAAGCAGACTATCACACTTTCGAGGTTGTACTTGGTCTGTCCACCGTTACTAAGACCAGACCACGAGTACATATTGTATTCTATGCCTGTTCCACATAGTTAGTTAGATAGCTAGCTGACTTTGTTAGCTGTATGTGAAAGTCGCAGTGCACACTCTCAGTCGCCCAGCCTAAGACCAGGCTTACACCGTGTTTGAGCCGCAACTAAAGTGATAATTGCGGGCTCATAATCAGCTTTTGGCGTGAGACGTTCTTAACAGAGAACATCAACGACTGCGTGATGTACGTATTACAATTTTATATGCACACACCATGTACACATACATACGTGTGTGTGTGTGTGTGTGTGTGTGTGTCTCTAGATAGTAGATATCGTGTCTGGCAATTGAATTAAATAAACATATTCTAAACATTTAGCACAATGGGGAAATTTTAATGTTGGACAGTGTAATTTATTGCCATTACTTAACTTATAAACACGTTTTTTTTTATCATCTATTTATCTATGTGCATTTTCTGCATTACCTTTTAAGGACTTTTTACATCATCAACATTATCAACAAAAACTGTATTTGATTTTACGTATACATATATATAAATATTTAGTATATATATATTTTTGCAATATAATAATATTTATATTTAAATAAGTTCAATTTTTGTATTTAATATTTTTCGCTTTTATTTTTGGTATTTTATTTTCTTAATTATTAATTAATTTCTGTAAAGTAATAAAATATTTATGAGAATGCTCACAAAAAATAATAGTAAAAAAATAGATTCTACAAAAATTCTAATTTCTAGGTTTTAATTTTTAAATTAATAATCGCTCTATGTAAAGTCAGCAAACACACATTGAAAGATGTAATAAAAACATAAAAATAATAAAAAAATCAAATTATTTAAATAAAAAAAAAAACATAAGTTGCGACACGCTTTTTATGAAGCGAGTTGGGGAAGTGTGATATGAATGAATGGTTCCAGAGTCCAATGGATTAAAGAGAATACTTTGTTGTGTAATATATGTATATGTATGTGTCTATATGGCTGTGACTGTGACACACTTGGCAGTTTTGGTACGTGAGTACAGCGTGTTTGCTCAGATTTGGGCGGAAAACATGTGTAGCTCAACTGCTAATGTTAATGTCGATTGTAGAGCCGGGATTGTTGCCGTCCTGCATGCGAATTAGAAATTAATTCGCCCTTGAATGAATATTAAACACCAAACGCTGAATATCAGCTTGCGCTTGCCGCGTGTGTTCTGATGGGTATGTGCAACTGCATTTTGGGATCCAGCAAGTGGCAGTGCCAATGATTTATTTGGCCGCACTACGTCCAACTGTCAATCGGGACAAAACGAATCGCATTCCGGGAGCTTTTGTTTCCAGAGATTCGAGCGTAACGCGTTTGGCTGTCAACCGTGTTATACTTTTGTGCGTTCCCACGACATTTTACAGGCAGCCAGACTCCAAATGGCCCGAATGAGCTACCAAAGAGAGAGAGGAGAGGTATGAGGGTGGGTGCAAGCGGGAGAGGTGTTAGCAGCTGGGCATTTCAAAGCGACTACCTAAATCAAGCGGGAAACGCAACTCAAGCATTTGGCAATTAACAATTTTATTTCTATGAGCCACAAACAATGTTAACCGCTCGGCATCCGCATCAGCTACTGCTTACTGCTTACTACTAACTTGGCTAACTGGCGCGCGTTACGCCTCCATTACACCTTGTTGCAGTTGTTACGCAGTAATTTTTATGTCTTTCCTCGGAACAAAGTCATACAAAACGGCGCGGAACTGCCTCCAAAAGAGAACTTCTCTTGACGATTCCGAGGCGATAATTGCGTGTTTAACTTGCTCTTCTTCTTCCTCTTGCCTCTTGCTCTTGCCACTGTTATTGTTATTGTTCTTCTTGGCTTGATAAGCGCTCTGATCTTTGTCTCGACTCGTTTGGCTTAGCGACATTTGAAGGGAAACCATTTTGCCAGCCTGCTGGCCAAGTCACTTGTTTTTTAGTTTCTCCACAAATACTATATTAAGTACTACATTCCAAGCCACTAACATCCTTGTCCAGCCGATCCTGAAAAACAACAGTTGCCCTTTTTAATGAGGTAAAATTAAAAATGTCGCCAAACTTGGCTTCCATTTAAGCCATTATTTGGTATTATTTTATTTCAATATACAAAAAGAAGTCAAAAAATGGGTCTTGAATATCTCTACATGCGAACAGAGAAAAAATGATTCTTGAAACTAAGATGCAAATCTGATTCCTGGAGAATTTAATCCTTCTATTTCTTTTTAATTTACTAAACAATGACTTATCAATATGTACTTTGAATACAATCTTATTAACGACTACTAACCTAGGCCTTCGCCTCGCAAAAGCATTACTTATATTAAAAGCAGTCAAACCGAAACGAATTTAGGTTCAGATTCCCATTCTGGTACATTTAGTGTGAAAATTTCGGTACTTTTACAAACAGTTGTACAATATTCGGTTAGGTAGCTTCATTTTGACGGTATGTTAACGGTACCAATACAAAAGTTTGAAAAGATAAGTAAAAACGTTCCAACCGGACGTCACTGACTGTAGCATACTCTGATCCCATTTCTATCCCATCTCGATCTCATCTATTATAATAAATTAGAGACGTCGACAAGTAAGCTAAGGTCTTCAAGATTTGTTTATTGTTAGACCTTGAGCTCATTAAAATGGGCAAATCTACAGCCCCCATTATAATATTTATTCTTGGTCAGGATCAACAGCCGAGTCGATCTAACCATATCCCTCTGAACGAACGGATCCGTACATAAAGTAAAGAACGATCACCTTGAAATAGTTCTAAAAAACATGACCGGGAAATAAATTATTTTGATGAATCCAGTGGAACATTTCGAAAAAAACAGAGGTGGTCAAAGTTGTGAGATTTGCTACACTTAAATGTTTAAACATAATTTCTTCAAACTGTTAGTTAAGTTTAATAAAAAAAAAAACTCACAACATACCCCAGCATTTTCCAATACCATAACTTGAAATCGAAATTCTAAAATTGTATTAAATTATTAATTTTTCATCAACTAAGTTAGTTTCTAGTTTATATCGGTCACTCTTCCAGAGGCTATAAGATCTATTTTGTGCGCACTTTCTCTATTTCTCTCGATATGTATTCAATATCTGATTTGTGCAACTCGTGCTCGCTCGCCCTCACGTTGCTTGTGGCACCTAATCTGTGTGTCCATCCGGGCGAAGTCGAACAGCATTGTAAATTCCTGGGTGCACAGTGCAGCAATTGATCTTTGGTCAGCAGGCGTTTAGTAGTTTGATTGTTTGTGCCACAAAATAATTTGCATAGCCCATTGTGCGCACCAAAGTCGTACGCATTCTAAAAAGGGGGGCTGGGCGCCGTTTTGTTTTGTCAGAGTTGGCTGTGGCTGTGGCTTTGGCTTTGGCGTCACCGTCCACTGTCGGTTGTCGGTTGTCGGTCGTGCGTCATGGGGCCTCGGGCTTGCGGCTTGCATACATATGCCGCACCTGCGACTTCATGCCAAATCCAGAAGTCCAGCACCAAAGAAGGCGTTTTTTTTAATTGCGTCGACATGCCCGAACTACCAATGAGACTCTTGTCGTCAGGTTAGCAACTGACTGCCCGATCAGCCGATACCGATAGCGATAGCTTTGTCGTCGTTGTCGTCATCATTGCTGGCGCACTCACGCAAAAAGTGGCAGCCACTTGTGCGATAATCCACTTACAGTGCAGCTGCATACCACCATACGCTGTGCACAATAAGTATCCAAACACACACATACAGATACAGATGCACACACAGATGCAGATACAGATGCACACAGATACTCATGCACACACACACATATTCATCTCGCCATTTCTTTGTCTTTGGCGAGGCGTCGCACAAACTTCGTCTAAATATTTATCCAGCATGTCACAGCTCTTTGCCTTTTGGACCACAAAACACACATGACCCAATGGCAAAAAAAGAAGAAAAATGAAGAAAAAATAAGAAAAAAACAGAGAAAAAAGAGAAAAAAAGAGAAAAACTGGACTTATGCGTTTTTTAAACGATTGCGCGACTTTTGATTGCATTTGAGTCTATTATTGCGGTTGCTCTTGCTGTTGATGTCATTGTTTGATGTTCATCCATTTATGGTTTGGCATTGTTTGATCAAAATACTTTCCTTATGGATAACAGAGTATGGCCTAAACAACCAATCAATGCTTTAAACGAACACAGCTCGATGAGAATATAATACTCACTTAGTGTTAGTGAGAGTTTGCCTTTTAGCTTCATATATTTACACAGCCGCCACAGGCAGACAACCAATCGATCGCTCGACGGCATTTCAAGATTCCATTATGACACCCGACACTGTTTACCTATTTGCTCACATTTAACGGATTACTGCG
The DNA here is from genome assembly GCA_035044025.1 of Drosophila paracracens. NCBI lineage: Eukaryota > Metazoa > Arthropoda > Insecta > Diptera > Drosophilidae > Drosophila > Drosophila paracracens. The sequence continues at coordinate 3,893,918 of JAWNMN010000192.1, read as the reverse complement.
TTTCGACTTGCCAACAACAGCAACAAACAGCGGAAACCAGCTAAGATCGCGCACTCTATACTTTGCAAATAGTCCAAAAACAGCCAAACAGTCAAACAGCAGCGAAAACGGCTGCCTAGCATCTCATGATCACATAGATATATATATGTGTGCGTGTGTGTGTGTGTGTGTGTTGAGTGTTGCAGCAACAGCAGCATCGGCAGCTCTCTAAACTTGCATCTGTGTGTTCAACAAATAGAAATCAATGGCCGCTTTAAGGGGGGGGAAGAGATCAATGGGAATGTGATAATCATTCCAATTCTCAGCTCCACAGCTCAACTCCTCTGTCTGCTAGTTGTTCCGAGTCATTGGCTGGCAATGGCAAATACGTATTCAAATAGCGACAACAACGACAACTGCTGTGAAGCTGTAGTTGCCGTTGTCGGTGTTCCTATACCCTGGCATAGGGTATTATAAATCAGTCATGATGCTGATGAAGAGAAGGAGACATCCCCGATTGCACTAAGTATATATATTCCTGATCAGCTTCACTGGACGAGCCAGTCTCTCTATGCATAAGTAGCACCTCAATTTCAAAGATTGTTTAAGTATGTGATCCGCCGGATCAGCTCTCTATATTACATTGCTGTCATGGAAACTATTAAGAACATTTGCGCAAAAAATCATCGTCTACAATTGTTTTGTGACTGTTTTTTGTATTTTTTAGATATGTTTTCTGTTATTAAGAAATACGAGTATATTTCTATCGATTCAAAATGAGAACTCTCAATTTTATATAAAATACTGTCTAAAGTTCTCATTATAAACTATCTGAAATAAGTGTATATATGAAACCGTAATATACTAATGTTAAATAATAATTCAAGTAACAAAAACCGAATACAAAAAATAAATCTTAAAAACTGGATGCATTTTTCCTGCACATCTTCTAAAGAAAAGAAAACGCAGATTTCAGAATCATTCTTTTAAATACTGTCAAAAGGATGGCAATTTTGAAACTTATAATGAAATGAAGAAGTCAGCAGATGGACTCCGGTCTGCAAGGGTGTGTAATCTTCGGCAAGGCTAAGATAGCCACAGTTTGTTGTTGTTTTGCTGCTGTTGCTGTTGCTGTTGAAGCAGTCAGCGATGTTTTGCTATTGCTGCCTTTTTATCATTTGTCTTATTTACCTACACTCATTCGCTCTGGGTGTTGTCTTTCTCAAAAACGCTCGAACTGCATGTTTGCATTGCCTGGCTGCATCTACGATTGCGACTTTGACTTCAGGTTGACTTGGCTTGGCTTGGCTTGGCTTGGCTTGGCTTGGGCAGAGTTGGATTTGCATTGGGCACCGCGTTGTATATGCCATGTTAATACGAGCCAGTGTCGCTCGCCTCGAGTCGCATTAGCGACACAGGAGAGTTTTGGGCCGTGTCGTTTGGACTGGTGCCGCTGAATCAGCTTTGCAAAACAGATGCCGCTGCGTTTATTTAGTGCGCGTGCGCATGCGCATGAGGCCATCAGCCAACGGCCATAGTTGTTGCAGTTGCAGTCGTCGCTGCTGCGGCTGCCACAAACGCCGGCGACAGGGTACTGGTATAGTTGATGTAGCGGCACTGGCCAAAGGAATGCTTGAAATGTTTAGGCCAAGTTGGGATTACTGGCGTCCAAACATCGGTCGACATCAAAGAGTTGCCAACATTTGATGGTAATTGCCGCTAAACGATTTTCAATGTTAACTTGTAAAAACGTTAACATTTTTAATTTGTGTTATATACTCACGGACAGTTGTTTATATCTGCCAGTCGCACACACACCCAACACACACACACACACACTCACTCACACACACCACACACATAAACATATGTCAGTTAGTATCCACGTTCTGTGCCTCTGTTTTATTCTCTCTCCCCATTCTGGTTAGCATAAATTCCGTGCTTTATCAAGCACATTACCCACCGCACACACACACCACTCACACACAAACACACACACTCAAGCCATCGCCATTAATAAGTATCTGATTGAAAAGAGCAGTTAAATCTTGTTTCTTTTTTTGATGATTATCTGACGAAGATCTTCACACCCATCAGTTAATTACTAGTTTTATTGCGAACCTGTACAGCCTCAAGTTTTAATGTGCCTTTTTATAATACGATTCTATATAAATCAATATTAAATTAGCAATTTTATCTCTTATTAATATCTATTAATTATCTAAGCAACATATGTATTTATTTTTATGCTTTTTTATATCACATCTATAAAATGGCGTATACGAGTAGGCAAGTCGAGCTGTGTGCGAATTTTTATTTGCCTCACTGTAGAAGTGTCTTAATGTTGTGCAGAAATATATTAAGTTGTGGCTACCCAAAGTTATCCAGATCACAATCAGATAACTAACCAGACAGATACGATTTTTATACTGCAGGTTCTTCAAGTGCGCGGCAGTGCTGGCCATCTTGATCTCTGGGTTTGGGGCCAACAAATCGAACGGATGACTGTGCCAGTCCTAAGCATAATAATAATGATCATAACGACATTGTGCATAAAGTGGAATTCTCGAATCAAAATCAGCTCATTACGGAGGCTAATGTAAGCACAACAAAGCCATTCTGCGAGATTTATTCAACAGCTTTAAGTGCTCGGGATGGAGGAGGAGCAGAAGCAGGCGGAGGTGCAAGATGATGCAGCGCTAATGACATTATGCACGATTGCCTTAAGGGTAAAGACAGAATCGAATTCAGATTTTGTTAACGAATCAATGCAGTCAAAAGAAGTATTAATAAGAAGACTAGTAACATTTTCTTATTATTTATTTTTCTGTATTTTCAATACGGGACCGTATCCGAATCCAAAAACCCGAGATCGACTCTGAAGCGGTGTGAAAAGGCTTTCATTTCAAACGCAAACAATCGCTGCGAGTAGGAATTGAAATTAATTTCATGTATCATCATTAATCAAAACACTCGCTCGCGAGCAGCCAAAGTATGTATGTGCATATATGTGTATGTGTATGTGTATGTGTATGTGTGTATGTATATGTTTTTGTATTCATCTGTAAGTAGAAAGAAGTTGACTGCATTGGAGTAAGTAGTCATGGTCTGGTTTGGGCTCTTCACAAACACACTCACACACACACACACAAACAGAGTATTCTTCTACATATGAATGTATAACGATATTCATTCTGCAATCGGTCCCCCTTCCACTGACAATTTCAATAGTTGGTTTTAGGGGCGGACGGGGGCGAACAGGGACATTCCCCGAGCTCAACTAATCAGCATGCAAAGAAAACAACATTAAGAGTCAACAACAACGACTGGCACTCAACACAATTATGAGAACTGACGCTGCAAGAGTTTCATGTTTAATGACAAGTCACTTTCTGCGCCCCAGTTCAGTCATCGTCATTCCGTCATTCAGTCATTCAGACGAACCGTCGACGACCCATCGAGCTGTTGAGCTGTTGAGCAGGCCAACTGCTGCTCCCAGTTGCCCCTGGCTCTAACGATGTTTTCTTTGAAAAGTTAGAAGCCGTTTCCAGTAGTTCAATTACAACTTCACCTCACTTGAAGCGTTTTGTCTCGGGGCCGCTCTAACCTCACGCCCTCAACGATAATACAATCCCTACACGAGTAACATTCCACCAGCCTGAAGATGAACAACAAGAATATATAACGACACATATTGTGTCGATGGCAAACTCTTGTTGATTTATTGGTTACATTTGATGCGAGTGAATATAATCAAAATTATGAAAATACTATTAACAGCAATACACTCCTCACAACCAGACTCTCCACATATTTTAGGCACATATTTTTGAACGGATGACTTTTTATTCTGTTAACAAAATTATGTCCACATCCTTTTAGTAATCCTTTGAATCCAAAACAATGAAGTGAATTTTTATGTTAGAGGAAATATATATTATATATAATACAAGTATAATTATTTTTTATATATAATATATATAAATTAATTATAATTATTTTTTGTCAAGGGATTTTACTTAAATTTAATTTGGCCAACAACTATTTAGAATTCCTCTTAATTAAAATATTCAAAACCATTTTTTTAAAATAATTTTATTATTTATTTATTTATTATTATTATATATATTATAATATTATATTATTATTTCTTTCTGGGGAATTTTCCTATTCCATTCTTATAGAATTTAATATCCCAAAACCACTTTTCCAATCTTTTGCCGCTATCACAAATAATAATAATGTTACATCTAAGAATTTGATGGCATAATTTCGAAATGGGTAAATTGCATTATAGGTATAAGTTTTCAGACACTATATTGAAAACTCTTATTAAATGTAATTCAGCTCTATGAATGCTGAGAATCAGTGCTCATTTAGCTGATCTTTCATTGAAAAGTAAATTCAAAGACTCCTGAATGATTTCAGCTCTGAATGAGACAAATTCAACTATATTCAATCAAAAATCTTAACATCATAAATATGCAAGTTTTACATAGGGTTCACTGTACGCAGGTAATACTGTATCATTTTTTTATTTGGTTGTCGGCTAACAGGATGTCAATTAGAGATACATATTTTATGCACACATCGCTCAGTCAGCATAATAGAATCGATATTTGAAACTGGTGGCAGGGATCTGCTGCGGTTTCAACTAGACGCAGTTCATCAGCATCGGCATCAGCATCAGCATCAGCATCGGCATCATTTTGTATGGAGAAACATGCGTACACAAAACACATTAACAAATCGTGTCTCAAATTAAAGGTTCAACAACAGCAGCTCTGACACCGACACGGACACCGACAACACAGAAACAAATGTTGTCGCTTTCATTGCGTTTGTGTAGGTTGACAATTTTGGGAACGGTTTCGGCCGTTAACAAAACATGGCATTTAATAATACGTCTACAATGGCCATGCATAAGTGTTATCGCTGACTAAAAAGCTTTTTGTTGCTACTCGCACGGTTGTTGTGGTTGCTTTTGTTGTGTCTGTCTCTGTGTGCGTGTGTGTGTATCTGCCCCTGGCTTGTTATATCATATGTATCCGTATCAGAGTTTTTGTCGGTGCCCCAGCTCCCAGCCCCAGTGTCCCATAGTTGTATCTGCTGCTGCTGCTGCTGCTGCTTGTAGTGTTAGCATTGTTGTTGTTGATTGGCCGGCGAAAGGTTGAAAACAAATGAGGTCGAACGTTTTTCCATCGACTTTTATCAGCGTTATTAATATTGTAGATTCAAAACAAAACACACGTGATGCCATTAAATGCCATGTTTAATTTCGATTCATGTATTTTAATGCCCGACCAAGACCAGATAAATATTCAAATTATAATCGTGACCCAAAGTTGTGGGCTACAAAATATCTCATGTGGCCGGGCCATTCAATTATATATATTATCAAATAATTCTTGATTTTCTGCAGTTAATAACTGTATGGAAATAATTGACACTCAAGCGTTGGATAAGACAGACTATTTACCAATTTACAGGGCAACCCCAACGAGATTGGGAAGTCCTTGTTTAAAATCTGGTAAATCTGTTTCTACTATGTCAACCCATTTGATTAAACACTTCTCGTTTTTGGGCAACTGCGTACAAATAAATAAAATGCGCTGTGGTAGTAAATTGGTAATAAAACAATGTCCTTTCGCTGTACATAAATCGCCCAGCGAGTTTTCGTGCCACCCAAAACTCATCGATATAGTTGGTTGCTTGGTGTCCTTGCTGCTGGGATCAGTCTCGCTGGCATAACTACACGAAATAAAGCGAAAATCAACTGAATTCCAGGACCGCGTCATTCGCATCCTGTCATTTATTTATCTCCCTCCGAACTCTCGCTCCACCCAAAGCAAGGACGTGCTGTTTCGGTGTAGTATTAGTCGCGTCATTGCTGGTCACAATGAGGATTCAATAGCTCAACAACTGCCTCCCTGCCATACCCTGTATGCGTATGTGTATATGTATGTGTGATGCTTATGTGCACATATGTGCTAGCTATTTGTGTGTGTGTATGCTTGTGTCAATAGAGACAACAATGCGGTTCAGATGCGACAGTCGTCATCCTGTCAAAACAAAGTGTGATTATTGATAATTTATGATGTCACGGATTTTTCCGCTAGCCGTATTATTATTCTTTGGCCAGACATTGCAATATTTTCCACATTTTTCCTTTGCACACAATGTGCACCTATATACATATGTGTACATATATATTTATTTATACACATATTTTCATCATGTCTGCATAAATCTACTCAACTCAATATTTATTTGTGCTTAAGCACACGTTCAGTATAAAATTCTTATGTGTCCGTTGGAGATTAATATTCCAACAATTATTAATCATTTATATATATATAGAAAAACTACAATTATTTAATACTTCTTTTCCATTTTGCTGAAATTAATTCTGAATTATAGAAATAATTTCTAAAAGGTATACGTTTCAAGACACATTCTCTAGTTTTGGCTATAAATTTTCGGAAAAACATGATGTAACTTTACGCGATTTTCCAAAATTTAGTTCCATTTTTATTCTATTATTTGTGGTATTACTTTCACGACTTTTTTATATTACTAATTATTAAGTTCCGCATTAGTTCTACAATTGCTAACATTATCATTACTTTTAGTAATTATTCTATCACTACATCATAAGCTCTAAAATATGAAAAATGCTGTGATCTTATCTTATCTATAGTTATATACTAATAATACTTATGTAAAGAAGACTCCTTATTATTATAGTATATATCCTTATATTATATTTATAATATGTATATTATATTATTATTATATTATATATCCTTATATTATATTTCTAATATGTATAATAAACATCCTTTTAAAATATCTTACCTCAAGTCAGACAAAATACATAAGTAATATGGCAGTTCCTTTTGTATTGATCTCTAATTGTGATCCCATACTAATGATATTAGCAGTAATTTTTCACTCCATCTCTCTCTCTCTCTCTCTTCACTCTCTCTCTCTCTCTCTCTTTCATTCCGCACACCTCTGTAGGGTTGCGCATGCGTAAAACCTTTGGAAATCGGAGAAAGGCTCGTGGAACATCCTAAGCAAATATTATGCGTGCGACGAGTGTTTGTTTTTGGGCTGTTTAGCTAGGGACTTAGTGGTTGGCACTGTGGTCATTGTGTGAAAATCTGTTTTTGCGCTTAGTGCTAAAAATGTAATGAGCAAGTAGGCCTAGTACAAATACGTACAACAACAATGAGCGTAAATACGCCGTAGCCATAAATCAAACATTGCCCGGAAGTAATGAGCGGGAAAATTGACATGCGCTGCCTGCGATCAGTTGGCTCTTTAAATATTTACACCATATATATATAGTGTATATATATATATATATTCATCTGAGATTTGTCGACAACTCTTAACAGTTATATACTTAGTATATAGGCATATGGGCACATACGATTATTGCCCCTATTTCCGATCAATTCCAATCGACGGAATGGTTGTTGTTTTGGGCGCCATAATTTGTTTCGAAGTGAGTTGCGTCACTTAATCCATTTAACTCGCGCGGCGAGGCGTCATTTATGACGCTCTCTTTGCCGTGCCACAAGAAGTGTTGTGGCACAAACAATGCGTTCAACGATGGCAGCGTGGGGCACGCGACGGGGCACGCAGCCCGTCTCGAAGGCTTATTAGGTTAATTACGAGTTTTTGATTGGTAAATTAAGAGCAGCGGCAACGGCGGCTACATGAGGCGTTCAGTCGCCACTGCCACCGGGACTGCAGCGCCCAACTCCAACTCATAATGCGGCACGCGGCAAGCCGGCTGTCTGCCAGCCACCAAGCCAGCCAGTCAACCAGCCATTTCGAAATCAGTTCTCAACTCACTGCCTCAATTCAAATGCGTAAATAATTAATTTAGAGCCAATTCACGAGCTGCTGCTGTTGTCTGTTTTGTTACCCTCGACGCACGACTGTTGCGGCAACTGCTGCTATCTATGTATGCTACTGCTATATGCCACAGATAAACCACCCGCCGAGCCTCATAATTTATCTGCTCCTCAGCAGACGAACCGTCCGCTTTCGCAGTGGGCAGCCAAGTCAAAGCCAAGCAGCGATATCCAGCCAACAACCGACCAAGCCGACCTGGACTCGAGCTTAACACAATTATAACTGGACAAGGAAGGCTAAGGTTGCGTTTGCCTTAAGTAGCTGTTTAGCTATACTTTGCCATCTTCACTTAAATCATTTTTAAAGTCTTACACAGTTTATTGGAGATCTATCTTGAAAATAATGGAGGGAAACACATACTATCCGATATAAAACTGTCGAAGACAACTTTATCCATTACCATATCTTATAACTCTAAAAAGAACAATCATTCGCTTTGTTCAACAAATATTTGAGCTGATATATTTAAGTACTCGGCGTAGGTAATCTTCAGTGTGTCTTAGCTAAGTTTTCTTTCTTGGCTTGTAGTAACTTTAATCTTAACTTGATGATTTCCAAATGTGTTCTAAGTGCATGCAAGAATATTTTGTTAATGGTATTTATATTCTAGAATACTAGTCTTTCTTTTTGAATTTACACTTTGAATTTAAAGCGATTATTCCAAATTTGACAGTATTCCCCCTTTAAAACATTACTTTTCATACAGAAAATCAATATAAGATTTTGGCTTTGTGGTTATTCAATCAATATTTATATTTCTATTAAGAGGCATACACAAGTAGATGTATATGCATACATATGTAATCTAAATCCCATCGAGAAATGTATTTTCCCACTTTTTTTTTGCCAATTTGCACATTCACGCTACTTAATATGAGAAGCTTATAAGTATTTAGGTCAAAAATCCAAGGATGCCGAGAGCCTGCTTTCAAATGCAATTCAAATGGCTTGCGTGGAATTAATATTACCATATGCACAAGGGAAAAATATATATACGATTTGGTTGCTAATGTTTATTGAATCGATAGAGTGACACCAAAAAAAAGAATAAAAAAAGCAAATTATGGTTGGGGGCCACATTTATTTATTGTGCAAAATCAATCTGTAGTTCTAATGGAAGGTAAATGAACACAAAGATAACAGCACAGATAGAGATATGTCCGTACGGGTCCTAACCGTATTATCAGCAGTGATAATGCATACACAATTATTACCGTAACGCGAGCGAAATGTTCGAGAAATAACACCATGCCACGGACTTGTAATTGACATATTGGATACTGATCTACCACTGATAAGTTGGCAATATTTATTTAGTTAGTCGAATGCCAAATTGCCAATAATATATAATTAATTTGGACAAATACTCGATGCGTAATCGCAATTTAAACTACGCAACCAATCGATATAGGTATGCAGCTGGACTATACACAGTGGCGGACAGCTCAAATGGACCAGTGTCAAAGAAAATAAGTAATTGCTTAAGCTATTAATAGGCTACTTTTCTACATAATCCTACCTAGCAGGTAAGGAAACCTCAGTTTATTAGTGTCATACATATTGGTGGTTCATCTTTGGAATTTTTGAAAAATAATTAATAATTTGCTTATGGCAGGCAATTACATTTTTTCTTTCACACTTGTCCATTTGAGCTGTCCGCCACTGTATATGTGTGAATATAAAAATAATAACGGGATACTCTGTTGCGTAATACACTGTGTACTTGAGCCTCGTGAGCCACTGACTATAACTGTAACTGTAACTGTACACAAGCAGATAACATCGCGAATTTATGCCCACTTCGTGTGTTTTCATTGTAATAACAAAGTTTCGTTTATATAAATGGATAAACTCGTAAATTCTTGTCTAGCCCACGCATGCTAATGTATGTACGACATACCCAAGGTATGTGTATCTCTTCTTCTTCTTCTTCTTTTTTGTTGGGGTTGTGCATTATTATTATTATTTTTGTTTTTGGGGGAGTATACACACACACACATACAGTACTTTAACTACTGACACATTGAGGGCGTGACATAAAGTCCCTTTTTATTGCAAAAGTGAAGAAGACGCTGCGCTGTAATTTGAGTGTCTATAGAGTACTTATCTTCAATCGCGCTGCCGATTGAAAGCTCGCCAACTTGCAATTACACTACACTAGCATAAAGTCACGCACCCACACACACACACACACACACACACACACACACACGCACACACACATTGAGGGAAGAGGAGCACGCAATGATGAAATAAATCAAACAATATAATTGCTTCTGTTTCAACACCAAGTACACACACACACACACACACTGAGAGAAGTTGAACTTGGGGGTCTCAAACCGCCAACAACTACGACTACTACTCGTTGTATTAGTTCTTGTAGTCTTGCTTGCTTCGCACCTGTTCGAAGGAGGTCCCAAAGAAGTGGGCACCGCTTCCACTTTTCTGCAAAACTCAAATTTACGGCACGCAACTTGCGCCAGGCGTGAACTTGTTGTTGTTGTTGTTATTGTTGTTATTGTTGTTGTCTGACTGTCGGTTGCAAAGACGTTTGTCGACAGGCCAACTGTCCTTTTAGGCCGCATTCGTTGCCGCAGACAGATATTGAACAGCACCTGCGGCAACTGGCAAACTGGAGCAGTTTTCCCTGCCACCAGCAACAGCAGCTAACAGCATTTTGATGTTAGTTTCTTAGTTACTTTATGTGTGTGTGTGTATGTGTGTGGGGAAGGGATCGATGCTTTGCTCCTGAGCAACTAGAGAATTGTGTCCTAATCAGCTGCCTTCAAGTCCAGCTATGTACATAAAAACTTTTTCACAATCATGTTAATTACTTAGGCACAACAAATATTGAACCTGACAAGAAAATCCAGTTAGGAAAAGCTGAAAATTAAATATATATAAGAAAGACAAACATGATTTCAGGTAACAACTTGTGTTAAATATATTTTTTATACAGTAAATTCATTTTTTAACAAATGCTTATTTCTTAATAATATTCTTTTTGGCTGCTCATTTTGCTGAATTTTCTTTGGATCGAGACAACTGAAAATGTCATATTCAGGAAGATATAAAAAACAGCTTGTGATTAGTTATTAAAAACCGATGGATAATATTTTTGATCAATTGCATATATTTTAATTAAATTAAATATTTAAACTAATTTGTCTGTATTTTCTTAGGCTGGAGTTAGCTGAAAATGTATAATTATCTCAGAAAAAGGATTCAGCAACATAATTTTCGACAATAGCTTAAAAAGGGTGGATAAATCTTTTTTTATTAAAAAAATAACTGTTTAACCAATTAAATATATATATATATATATTATATATTTATACATACTTATTTTTATTTTATTAATAACAATTAAATATTTTTTACCAATTGCTGATGTTATAATTATATTTACTACACATTTTTCTGTATTTTCTTTCGCTTAGCTCAATAATATACCAGTTCTGACATACATACATATATGTATGTACACATATGTATTTGTTGCAGCCAATTTAATGCGTTACACATTTCGTTAGCCAATGCTAATACCCTTGGCCAAAGGGTATAGCAAGATTGCCTACTGTGTCAAAATATGGCGCGTTGCTCGGCATTAAAAAGGCGCCGCTGCTATGCAGCCAGGAATTATTGTCGGCCATTATTTTATTGGCATTTTCCAAATTGTCATTGTCACAGAACTTTATGTGCGACTCCCTTCCCCTTACCCGCCCCCCTTCCCTGTGCCCATACCCATCCCTCGTCTTGGCAACGCGGCAGTTAGCTAACCAGGCGAGTTCTGGTTGCGCGTTCCGCTCATTCAGCTCGGAGCGATATTTGTTTTCCTGTTCCTCCATTCCTTGCCTGCCTGATGAGCGGCACCCGTTCGATCATTTGCGAGCTGCGATACTTATTTACAGGCAGCACCGCGGGGAGTGTGCGGGTTTGGGTTTTTGAAGTTGGGGTGGGGGGGAAGCGTGCATCAAATTAGAGCCGAGGGCATGGCGCGGATGAGGCGGGGTGGGTTTCTCGGTTTTGGGGGTTGATACCAATTTGTATATACACACAATTTAATGCCATACTCAATGAAATGTCGATGTCGATGTCGATGTCTATGTCATTGTATGTATTACATAAGTATGAATGAATGGTACATAGGCATATTTGTAAATATAAATACATATCTCCAAAACTGATACCAGTTATATTATATGTCGATTGCTTATATCAAGAATTTCTTTATTTTTTATATTTGATTTATTTATTTTTAGTCGATTGTTTTTTTTTTCTCAGCTTACAATTTTGATTGGAGTTTGTTCAGTTTTTGTCTATTAATTTTTTATTTTTAATAATATTAATTTTCATTTTAACAGGTTTTACTTTTTATTAGTGTTAGATTTGTTACCAAATACAGTTTGTGTTTTTTTGCAATACTTTTATTTATTTGTTTATTTTATAAATAATACTTCAATGTTTCTGTTCTTTTTTTTACTATTTTGAATATAGCTAATTAAAATTCTAACAATTTATTTATTTGAATTATATTCAATATTATTCATTTTATTTTATTTAGTGTTTGAGTTTTGTTGTCTTCATATTATTTTTCTTTCATGTAAGATCTGCCTATATCTATATCTATAATTATGAAGTATAAAATGAATATATTTAAATATTGCTCACAACAGAGTAAAATGTTCAAGTAAATTGCTGAAATGGTCTCATTATTCTATCAGCTTATTAAAAGGTGTCAGCATACCTCTATTCTGTGTGTTCCTGTGTAGAGTTAATTATACCTACTTATAGGGCCCAAGTATGTTGTGTGTGTGTGTGTGTCTTTAGAGCACCTGGGGCCATGTTGAACGTTGACGAGCCAACATCAACATTGACGCCTATCCGCATCCTGTATGTATTCCTACCCATACCCATATCCATACCCAGACCCATATATGCGAAATCTGCTCCGGTGTGATGTGCTTGGACTGGGAATTGAATCTGTTATCGTTGCCCATTCACAAACTGGCACATTGACGACACTCTCTCTCTCTCTCTCTCTCTCTCTCGCTCTGTGCTTGTTGACGGGAAATGCGATTGGGATTGCCTTTGACACGTCGTCTGCCTCGGCAACAGGATGTGTTCAGTGTGTGAGTGTGTGTGCCTGCGGTGTGTGTGTGTGTCTGCGGTGTGTGTGTGTTCGCATTGTTCATATAAGTTAACAGTGCTGTTCAATTTTTCCGCACTAATTAGATTAAAGGAGGCTGGTACAGATGAAGCGAATGGATTGATGACTCCACGGAAAATCCGACCAACTCTCAAATGGAATGCGCAAAAAAACAAAAAAGAAAAAAAAACAAAGGAGCATCGAGAGTTGCCCCGAATACCGGCAACGGCAGACGGCGATAAAAAGGCCAGAAAAAATAACTGCGAAATACTTTAATCCTATTAGGCATATAATTCAACAATAACAGCGACACATGTTGCCCGGTGCAGCCGACAGGAAGGATAAAGAGCAGTCCGATTGTCCTTTTCGCGCCGCCGCCTCCTGCCTGACATTCAGCTAAACATCAAACCAAAAAAAAAACAAAAAAATACAAAGCCAAAAGCTAAAAAGTAGCGCAACTGAGGCGGGAATATGCATATGCAACGTGACACGTCCCAATTAGTTGCAAGTTTTTTAATTATATTCATCAAGTATCTCGGTCAGAATATATATGTTGATTGCAACGAGGATCAACAATAATTAAGTGCTAAGGTGCGCTGCAAGGATTATTCCACTAAATATACACTTGTAGAAATGGGATAAGATATATATAGCTGATATCAATATGACAAGCCGTCAACTGCAGCAGGGATCAACATTATATAGAGCTTAAAAATATATTTCAACTAAATAAATATTAATGAATATTCACTTGATTAATTAATTATTAATTAATATTTACTTGACATACAGCCATCAAAAGTTGTTCATATAAATATTAGTATATTATATAGACATCATAGATTATCAATTAATAAAGGGATATTCTACTATATATATACTTGAAATAAATATCATCAAAATACTAATAGAGTAAAATTTCTAAAGACAAGAATCAAATTGAAGAAGGAATCCAAAATAATCATCTGTGGAGGTGTGATGTTATAAAAAGTGGCAGCAAATCGATATATCGATATATGGGCATAGGTCGAAACTTAAAAATGCCATAACTTCGTCAAAACTGAACTTAGATTAAAACGCGAGGGCTTTTTGATCATAGTTTTGCCCCTAAATCAATCGTACATTCAAAGTTGAAAACGTGATTTTGAGTCGGAAGACAAGTAAAAAATCCGGCCTAAAAATAGGCATTTGGGCATAGGTCGAAACTTCAAAATGCCATAACTTGGTCAAAACTCAACTCAGATTAAAAAGCGAGGGCTTTTTGATCATAGTTTTGCCCCTAAATCAATCGTACATTCAAAGTTGAAAACGTGAAAATAGGTCGGAAGACAAGTAAAAATACTGGCCTAAAAATAGGCATTTGGGCATAGGTCGAAACTTCAAAATGCCATAACTTGGTCAAAACTCAACTCAGATTAAAAAGCGAGGGCTTTTTGATCATAGTTTTGCCCCTAAATCAATCGTACATTTAAAGTTGAAAACGTGAAAATAGGTCGGAAGACAAGTAAAAATACTGGCCTAAAAATAGGCACTTGGGCATAGGTCGAAACTTCAAAATGCCATAACTTCGTCAAAACTCAACTCAGATTAAAAAGCGAGGGCTTTTTGATCATAGTTTTGCCCCTAAATCAGTCGTACATTCAAAGTTGAAAACGTGAAAATGGGTCGGAAGACAAGTAAAAATACTGGCCTAAAAATAGGCATTTGGGCATAGGTCGAAACTTCAAAATGCCATAACTTGGTCAAAACTCAACTCAGATTAAAAAGCGAGGGCTTTTTGATCATAGTTTTGCCCCTAAATCAATCGTACATTCAAAGTTGAAAACGTGAAAATAGGTCGGAAGACAAGTAAAAATACTGGCCTAAAAATAGGCATTTGGGCATAGGTCGAAACTTCAAAATGCCATAACTTCATCAAAACTCAACTCAGATTAAAAAGCGAGGGCTTTTTGATCATAGTTTTGCCCCTAAATCAATCGTACATTCAAAGTTGAAAACGTGATTTTGACTCGGAAGACAAGTAAAAATTATAGCCTGAAAATCGATAAATGGGCATAGGTCGAAACTTCAAAATGCCATAACTTGGTCAAAACTCAACTCAGATTAAAAAGCGAGGGCTTTTTGATCATAGTTTTGCCCCTAAATCAATCGTACATTCAAAGTTGAAAACGTGAAAATAGGTCGGAAGACAAGTAAAAATACTGGCCTAAAAATAGGCATTTGGGCATAGGTCGAAACTTCAAAATGCCATAACTTGGTCAAAACTCAACTCAGATTAAAAAGCGAGGGCTTTTTGATCATAGTTTTGCCCCTAAATCAATCGTACATTCAAAGTTGAAAACGTGAAAATAGGTCGGAAGACAAGTAAAAATACTGGCCTAAAAATAGGCATTTGGGCATAGGTCGAAACTTCAAAATGCCATAACTTGGTCAAAACTCAACTCAGATTAAAAAGCGAGGGCTTTTTGATCATAGTTTTGCACCTAAATCAATCGTACATTTAAAGTTTAAAACGTGAAAATAGGTCGGAAGACAAGTAAAAATACTGGCCTAAAAATAGGCATTTGGGCATAGGTCGAAACTTCAAAATGCCATAACTTCATCAAAACTCAACTCAGATTAAAAAGCGAGGGCTTTTTGATCATAGTTTTGCCCCTAAATCAATCGTACATTTAAAGTTTAAAACGTGAAAATAGGTCGGAAGACAAGTAAAAATACTGGCCTAAAAATAGGCATTTGGGCATAGGTCGAAACTTCAAAATGCCATAACTTCATCAAAACTCAACTCAGATTAAAAAGCGAGGGCTTTTTGATCATAGTTTTGCACCTAAATCAATCGTACATTTAAAGTTTAAAACGTGAAAATAGGTCGGAAGACAAGTAAAAATACTGGCCTAAAAATAGGCATTTGGGCATAGGTCGAAACTTCAAAATGCCATAACTTCATCAAAACTCAACTCAGATTAAAAAGCGAGGGCTTTTTGATCATAGTTTTGCCCCTAAATCAATCGTACATTTAAAGTTTAAAACGTGAAAATAGGTCGGAAGGCAAGTAAAAATACTGGCCTAAAAATAGGCATTTGGGCATAGGTCGAAACTTCAAAATGCCATAACTTCGTCAAAACTCATCTCAGATTAAAAAGCGAGGGCTTTTTGATCATAGTTTTGCCTCTAAATCAATCGTACATTCAAAGTTGAAAACGTGATTTTAGGTCGGAAGACAAGTAAAAATTATACAAGTAAAAATTCTGTAGACAAGCCGTCAATTGCGACAAGCATCTTCTTTAATTAGTGGCTAAGGTCTGCTTTAGGGAATTCTACTACAAAATATATGCTCCCAATAATGATATCATATATAGTGGCAGAGGCTCTGTTATGTTTGAGTTTGAGAATTGGAAATTTGCTCATTTCACGGTTTTCATCATTTTCGGACATTATCCGGCTTTTCAATTCTTGGCCATTGATTCGTCGCCTGTCACTGATGGACCCATTGTGTAGACTTGTTTGTGTTCATCTGCCTCATAATTGCAATGTCTCTTTTTGTTGCAGTTTTCGTCGGTTTCGATTCAAATTTCCATTTGCTGCTGCTGCTCCTGCTGCTGCTGCTGCTGCCTTTTCAAATCCTCGACAGCAAAACAAGGGATGCGAATTGTGATGCTGCCTGGCTCTGTTGCAAGAGTAGCACCTAAAACACAAACAATTTTTCGGGACTGTGAAATCCGCTTATGTTGCCATATTTGTGCGTTCGCACGTTAATACTTTAAATTTGGCAACTTTTTAATCATTTTAAGCGGATTTCTAGCCGATACCTGTTCCGATGCGATAGAAAAACCCAACACTGGCCACCTTTTAAGTATTGACAGCCTTTTCGGCTGCTGACTGCCGAATGTTTGCTCTTTTTGGTCGAGACTTGTAAATGAGACACATTAAGTGAAGACAATGGACGGCCTCTTGCCAATTAAATTTAATCCTTGGCTGATGCACAACTTACGATTTGTATAGAATGTAAAAAATGTTCTCTCTTCTCCCCCCGAAAAAAACGTTTTTATTTCTCTTTCATTCACAGACTTCTTCTTCTTCTTCCGTCTTTCTCTAGGCAGCCACAGGAGCTGCATAATATGTAATAAGCATATAGAATAGCTTATTGTTAGAAACTTTTTTAATATAAACATGAATATGAATATGCATATGCCAAAAAGAGGATGTGAAGGAGGAGGTTTGGCAAATGGCTGAAATGGCTGAAATGGCTAAAAAGGGCGCATGCGAGTTACTATAAAATAAGCCCTTATTGTTAATCAGTTAACAAAAAGTGAAGGCAGAACAAAACTGCACAGCATAATTCAGCTCAACTCATCTCGGCTAAAATGCGACTGCGAATTGAATAGCAACCCAAAAAATAAAAAAAAAAAAGTTTGCCGTTGCAAAAAAAAGGGGCAAAGAAAAAGCACAAATAAAATGCAATATGTGAGTGGGCATGGTAGATGTGTAGCTGGCAAAAATCTGAACAAAACCGAAAATATTTTAATGACAATACAAGCCACAAAAGCGAAAACCTAAACCAAAGCCAAAAACCAACAACCAAAAGTGCGCAAACAAAATGAGCAGGCAACAACAGCAGCAACAGCAACAACAGCAGCAACAACAGCAACAGCAAATACCAAAAAAAGGCAAAGCGCCAACCACCAAAGACAGCAACAGCAACAGCAACAACAGCAGCAACAGCAACCAGCAACAGCAACCACCAACAGCATCAACAGCAAGTCCATTATCTGCTCGTCGGTAATTATTTGCATAAAAATATATATGCAGAGGTCTAAACAAAACAGTTTAGCAATCAATTATGAAAACACGTTAAATAGGTGAGTGCGAGTGCAAATGTCGCCGCCAGAGGCAGCCAGAGGAAGAGCATAAGTAAGCAACACACACACACACATCAACACACACATGGATAATGGATGCGATGCGAGGCAGGCGCACACAAAGACAACAGAACGCATCCTGCAAAGAGAGGCGCACAGCATAATCGACAGATGCAGATGAAGCGAGAGAGAGAGTGAGAGAGAGAGAGAGAGAGAGAGATTGAGGGAAAGAGAGTAGAAGGCCACCAAGGCTCAAAGTTGATACTCACGCACATGTGACAGCCAATGGACCACGCTTAGCCACTAAGTCACACACACACACTCACACTCACACTCACACACACACACACACACACACATGTAAGTACCTACGCGTAATGACCGGCGCAATGTGTTCGCTTGAGTAATGCGATAAGTGAAAACAAATAAGTGAGGCAAGGCTAGGCGCGGCAAGGTGAGGCGAGGTGCCCCGAGCTGAGCTGCGCTGAGCTGCGCTGAGGCGAGCTGTGAGGCGACAAAAAGTTTGTTTACACAACTAAACAGAAATACATAATACATAATACATAATACATAATGCGTAATGCGTAATGTGAACAAAACGGGCGGGTCCACAAATGTTTGGCATATTTTCAACTGAACATTTTCTATTTGACTCCCAATCATTTGAAAAGTAATTTCAGTAATAACCCCGCCACTTGCAACTCAACCTAATAACTTTTCTAATTAGTTAGACGACGCTGATTTTCACGAACAATATTCACATCTGGCAACAAATGTTCATTTCAATACTTTTCTTTACGATGGGTTGCGAAACGGGCGTAAATTGGAATTAATAAATAAATTATTATTATAATTGTAATTTGAAATATGTTTAATTATTTATAACATTTAATTAACTTAATTTAATTCTCACTTTTTAATTTTGAATACAAATCGATAAAAGATTTTTTAGATTTTATAAAATTTAATTTATGTATGCAAATTTTGAAAATTCCAGAAAGCTCACATATATTTAAGAAGAAAGTTAGAAAATATCCTGTTTTTTGAGTAGCTTCAATTTTTGTTACTCAATTGTTTTGAAATTTGTAGATTTAATTTTAACGTTTCTTAAAAACTAAAGCGTTAAATTTTAAGCCGAAAAGTTTAGATTGAAGCATTTATAAAGAGGTACAAGCTAATTTAAAACTTTTTTTCAATCGCTTCTGATCATAAATAAATATAACTAGCTGCTCAAATAAAATACTTCCTAACTAAAGAAAGAATTTATTCTAGAGAATAATCACTGATAATAAGAAATATTAAATTTTTAATAATGAATTTGAATTTGAAAACTTTTAAATGAAAGCGAATGCTCAACGAGTTCAAAATCTAAGCTGCTATTTCTCCATTATACAAACTTGGCTAATATAAACATATTTATTTTGTTAATATCCAGCCAGATAGAGTATATCTTTTAGTCGCCAAATAGAGTAGTCGCATATGGAAAAGCATTTTAGCTGAGTTAAGTTCGGCGAATACGGGCTTAATTCACGTATGTTTTGGCAACTATTCGTGTCATAAATCCACCTGACTATTGGCAACTTAATTTTGTACACAGAAATGACATTAGATGGGACTACCGTTTGGTCACGATGGCATTACCATTTTTATACGAAAAGGCTAACGCGACACAACCCACCACGATTTATGGTTCAACATAAATCCTAGCAATACTTTTGGGCTACCCACCGCAGTTAATCCGATTATAAAAAGGCAGAGACAGAGTTGCTGTCCCCCTCTGCACTCGCTCGCTCTCTCTCTGTCTTTGATAATGTGGCACATACTTAATGATATGTATTATGTATATTGCAGATAGTCACCTATCTCTGCAACTGGCCATCAAACGTAAGCAACAAATTAGCATGTTGAAAATTATAAGTGTATTATACAGCCTGTTAAATGAGAGTGTGTTAACTTCAAGTGTGCGAGGCCAAACAATAAACTTGCAACCAGCACACAAGCTCGAGGATGTAGCCAGGATGATGATGTAGTTGATGATGCCAGGCGGGGGTGGTGCGGTGGTGCAGTCAAAATCCACTGTTCAAGTTGAGTTGTTATGCTTGAGTTGAGTGTTGGCAAATATTTAACGTAGTATAAATATATCTCTGCCGCCCCATCTTTGCCAACATCGTTGTCTGGGGGGAGCCTTGCCAAGCATTGTTATCTGTCCGCCGCTGCTTTTTTTTTTCCTTCTTTCTTTTTCGGGGGTGGATAGCAAGATGAAGAAGAGGAGCGAAAAGAGACTCGCTCTTGTGTATAACACAGAAAAAATCTAATTTTCCAACTTTTTACGACATTCGGCGTTGCGAGTTCTGCGGCAATTTCATAAATATTTTCCGCTTCTTTGCGTTTGCATACTTTGTATGCAAAAAAACATGCCATCATCAGAACATTATCCCGCCGCGTGTAAATGAAATTTCCAACTCCCCCCCCATGCATCGTCTGTCCATGCGTCCAACCGCTTGCGTCGGCAAAACGCCGCAGCAGCAGAAGCAGTACCACAAATGGGGGAGCAACGCGGGCAACTCGAGGGTTGTTGACTTATATCATTTATCATAAGGAATTAGGTTCAAGCTTGTTATTAATATTAGACGTGGTCTTCCACTGGCTTCGCCTCCATCCCCCACACCCCCCCAACCACCCCGTGGTCCTGCTCGGCGTGAAGCCGCTAACGTGCGAAGAGCGTTAATAAAGTTCATAAAATAAACAAAGTCGAGCAGTCAACATGTGAAATTAAAATCTTTTTGCCGATGTCAATTGGCACTGCTGCCGCACTCGGAGTCGACTCTGGCAGTCTATTAAAAAGTAAAGACTCAGCTGCCGCTTTATGGGGCTATTATCTTGAGCGGAATTAACCTTATAATGTCCATCACATCTCTTTGTGATACGGTTGCTCAAATCGCACTTGCCACAACAATATAAATTTGATTGCACTCACTAAATGAAAATCTTTTTTAAGTATTTCACAATTAATTGCGCATTTTCTTTGATATTTTCTTTGTATTATTTGTTTTTTGCAAGAAAAAATAAATCAACTTTGCAAAATTAATGATAAAACATAAATGCTAATCACATTTTTGTATATATCCAGATAACGATAACAGATTCTGAGTCAATTCAATCCCAATCTTAAGTTAGTCTTTAACCTAAGCAACTAATCGATAAGCTTGATTATAATATTATTTACTTATTTTAATATTAATTAATATTATTTACCAAGTACATTTACCTTTCTTTTATTTATTTATTTAATTATTATTTTGCATTTAAATAACCTTTAGAAAACTTAAATATAAAATTTAATTGATTAAGTTAATCTAATTTTTTTTAACTTTTATATTTTTTTGCATAGGTTGACATTTAATTAATAAATGACTAAATAAATAAATATATATCAAATTATGTATTTTGTGTGATAAATTATTAAATGACTAAATAAATAAATATATATTTAATTATATATTTTGTGTGATATATACAATAATGTAAAAAGTGGCTGAAAAAACTCAAAATAAGTCAAGAATCGATCAGTAACTTTAAGTTTGTTGCTCTATACTGGAAAGTCGCTTAAAATATGAAGTTATAGTATATATAGTATTCATTTGGCCTACCAGGGCTTATCTTACAAAGTTATCACTACAAAACCCAACCAGCTGCAAATGATGCTCAAAATAAATATAAATAAAATATGAATTCAAAAGTTAAGTGAATAAAATTGACTTAAATTGCTTTTATCAAAACTGTGAAGAAAGATTAGGATTAGATTAAACATAAATGTTTATCATAGTTAATTAATTAAGAATGTTTAATAAAGTCTCTCGATCGGTCGATCTACTTAATTAAAGCAACCATAATCGACCAATTGTGCGCTGCTGTTGCAAGCAATAAAGTTTTCGAATTGTATCCATTATGCAAATATTTGCTGAGCACTTGAATTTATATTGATACGCACTATACGAGATGAAAATGGGGATAAGTTTGGATGGGGGATGGGGAATACTTTCGCACAGACAATGGTAATATTACAAATTAATAAACTAGATTCCGGTGAGTTTGGCAACTGTGTTGGCTTCCCCAAATTGATTTCATTCAAATGACGCTTGGCGACAGCAAATCGGTGAGTCGGCAAGGAATAATTCGCAGTTTGGGGTTACCGTGACGCGACTGCTAGTTGTCTCATTATGATGTGTTCAGCTTGTGTAAGGACAAACAAGGACATTGGGCGACGGAGCCACGGCTAGAAAAGCTCATAGAGATGCCGATGAATTTCTTTCTTTTTTCTTTTTTTTTTTTTGCTACGTCTCACTCCCTTTCTCTCTCAGTCGCTCACTCAATTGAATCATTCTTTCTTGCTCTGACTGTTTCTCTCTGCACTCGCATGGCGGCAGCGACAGCGACTGCGATTGTGGCAGGGGCTGAGGCAGTGGCAGTGGCAGAGGCAGTGGCAGTGGCAGAGAGGCAACCCCCTAAGCGCCCCGAATGTTTGTTATGTGCGCGGCTCTCTGCGCTCTCTGCTTCCCCTATGTGTGTTTTATTTTTTTGTTTTTATTTTTCCATGCTTTTCTTTTCTTTTTTTTTTGTGTTAGGTTTTGCCTTCTTTGCATTGACCATAAGCCACGCCCTGTGCATGTATAGAAGCAGAGTGCAACAACAACAACAACTGTTAGATACGAGTAGAAATAAAAAAAAGAAAAAAATAGAAGAAAATTGAATGAAAGAGCCAAGATAAACACTTAAAAACCTAACGAAAAACGATAAAAACAGCCACAAACACGAAGGCCCCAAAAAAAAAATAGAAAGTTGCCAAAAAGGTAACAATCTATGTATGTACAATGTTTTATGGCCGAAACGATGGCCATGGAACCAAAGGAACTCCCAGAGACAGGCTGTGGGGTTGTTGGAGAAGGGGCGGTGAGGGGAGTGAGTGTATGTGCACATGTCCAATATTCACTTAACGCGATAAAAATGAACTAGAAACATTGAAATCTGGCACAGGAGATGGTCGCCTGGCTGTGTGTGTGTGTGTGTGTGCGCTGGACAAAAACACACAAAAACATCAGTTACACTTTGTTTAGTCGTTTTCCACTGGACCTCCACAGTGTTAATGTATGCGTGCATATATACACACACATACACACACATACGTATGTATCTATTGAAATGCCATACAACTTCCAAGTAACCCACTCTCCACCTCCCCCAAGAGTTCATTTACTAGTTACGGAATGAAATGGGCAGAACGCAACAGAATGACCGGGAATGGGTTGGAATGGGTCGGGTTGTGGGTTATGGCATGGCGTGGAATGGGTGGAATTGGGCGGGCAGTTAACGTAAAAAGATAGCGTGGTTAAACGCGCTTATTTTGGTTTATGATTAAATTTATTACTTGTACGCCCAACCACAGCCAACGAGCAGAGCGAGAGAACGAGTGAGAGAAACAACAGCAGAAAAAGAAGGGAAAATTAAGGGAGCTGAGAAGCTTTTTTTTTGTTTTTTGGGGCTTGTCTTGAATTTAATTAATGCCTAGGCCCTTAAAAAAAAAGCAAAAAATCTGAACTTTATATAATTGGCCATTCTTTTAAGCTTAGCCCTTGTTACATTTATTTTTTATTTTTTGCTTTCATTTAGCGTCTAATTAAACAGGTCAACGGGCATTGTTGAGGCAAAAACCTGGCCAGAAGCAGAGTCCGCATTGACTCTTGACTCGTTTCACTGTTAACTGTTGCAACAGCAGCAGGCAACTGCATCTTGCCCCAGCTGACGCTGCAGTACGAGTGAGACAGCAACTGCTGCTCTCGTAGCGGCGACAACATGGCAAAAAAAAAAAAAAGTATCGTTTTTATCTGTGTATTTTCTACGATTGTCTCTGCAGGCATGTACATATGTGTGTGTGTGTGTGTCTTGTTGTGGCTTTTGGGAGCAACTGCGATTGCGACGACGACGACGGCTGCGACGGCGACTGCGACTGCGACTCGAGCTCTCTTTTGCCCGCTTTGCTACGCTGTTTACATGCACAGCGCTAGTGGCGCTAGAGCTCTGCTCTGGCGCTCGTGCTCATCGCGTATCCTCATCGTCAGCCTCTTCGTCGTCAGCCTCGTCGTCAGCCTCTTCGTTGTCTTCGTCAGCCTCGTCGTCGTCATCGTCGTGCTAACTCGCTCCCCCTTTCAGACAGCATTCGCCAACGTACTCGTTGGAGTTTTTTCAGCAATGCTCGTTTCTCTTCATTTTTTTTTTTGTCTGACCTGCTCCTGCTCCTCTCTGCAGCTGCTGCTGCTGCTGCTCGCTGCCGCTGCTGCTGCTGCTGCAGTCGTCGCTTTTGGTTGCTTGCGTCTCGTTTATTTATGATTATCTGTGTACAACTTGTTTCGTGTTCATCGCATGTCGATGCCGATGATGATGGGTGTTGTATAGGCCATGAGCAGCTCTTCTTCTTCTATCTGCCTCTTTTTTTTTTTTTTGTTGTTGTTGTTCGTTGTTAAACCCTGCCCCCGGGCGCACACATGTATGCTATGTACTTACCTCTAGCACAGCTACAGATACATGCAACAGCAACATCAACTGGCAACAGCTACAACTGCAGTTACTACAACATGGAGAACACACCTTTGGCTCTCGGGGCTTGGGCATCTTTTCTAGTGCTTTATTAATGACTGTTTCTGTTTGTGTTTCTTGGTTGTTGTTGGTTGGTTGGCTGCTTTTTACTTACTGCTGTTGACCCGCCAGCAGCAGCAGCAGCACACGAATTGCAACTCGCTTATCACTTGACGCGTTCATTGCTCCTCCCCTAAAAAAAACATAGCCAGCACTTCTTCAGCCTGTCCCGTCTGTCTGTCTGTCTGTTTGTTAAAGCTCTCCCTCTCTTTCTCCCGCTCTCTCTCTCTCCCTCTTTCTCTGTCTCACTCTCCCTCTCTCTCTCTCTCTCTGTCTCTCTATGGCTTGGCAATTATTTATTTTCAAGAAAATGTCAACTTGTCTTTAAGTATTTTTGACTTTGACTCTGAGGCTGAAGCACAAATAAATATTTAATTCATGTCCTTGCCCAAAAGGAATGTTCCAGCTTCAAATGTAAAAGGGAAAATCAATCAAAAGTCTTGAATAAATACTAACAAACACACACAAGCACGCACACACACACACACACAGACACAGAGGGTATGCCAAGCGCTCTCCAGAGGTTGGCACGTACAGGACTAAACCACAGGCAACTAGGGGGGCGCCACCAAAAATATGTGTGGCATTGTCAATAGGGCGGCTGGGAACAATAAAAAAAAAATAAATAAATAGCGTGGCAAACTAAGCAGACATTTGAAAATGAATCAATACAACGGGAGCCCAAAAAAATAAACAGATACAAATTCAAGCAAGTAGGCTCTAAACAGCAGCTAGACAACTACAACAACAACAACAACTGTGGCAACAACAACAACAAGACTCTAACCGCGACTGCGATTGCCCCCGTTGGAAATTCAAGTCGATGGCAAAGTTCGCACACGGAAACAAACACCTTTTCATTTGTACCTATTAGATTAAAATTCATGTCGACGCACTCGCTCTACAAAACACTTACACACACATGTGTGTGTGCGTGTGTGCGTGCGTGTGTGTATACTCTTGTGTTGCTCAAAAGATACACTGTATAAAGTGGCAAGAAAATTGAGCCCGAAGCTGACAATCATCATTGGCTTTGTGCAAATACACATACGAAAGGGGGGCAGGTGGTGGCAGAGGGGAGCGGGGATGAGGCATGGTAAAAGGGGATTGCCAACAGCGATTGTCGCTGCTGCTGCCACTGCTGCTGCTGCTGCTGCTATCAACGACAGAACACGAACAAGAACAACAATAACAACAACGAGGCGAGGCGAGTCGAGTCGAGCAATAAGCTTGCCACCAATACGAATACGAACAATAGTAGCAGATACAGATACAGATACACACGTTGCAGTTGTATGTGGCAACAAGAAAAATACAAAAGATACAAATGTATCTCGTGTTCGAAATATAAAAATCGTTAAACAAAGACTAACGTTGTTTCTGGATTTGCGATGCAGACTCCCAACTCCAACTCCAACTCCTGCGACTGCAACTGCGGCGTCGACAGCGACGGCGACTGCGATGGTGACGGCGACTGAGACAGTTGCTCTGTTACTGAACGCCGCTCTGTGGTGCGCCGTGGTGCTCTGTGGCGCCCCGCGGGTGGCACCAGCGCCTCCCTGGCAACATAATCTAGCCCTCCCGCTTTTGCTGATGCGAAAAAGACTCGCAGTTAAGCTTTCGTTTTGCCAGCTTTCTCTTTCTGTTGCTTCCAGACACCAGTACCCCCAATAGCGCCATTTGAGCGCCCGCCTCCAGCCGACACACATACACACACACAGCACATCTGCCCCCCGCCCCCCACACGGTAGTAATGTCGCTGTGGTGGAAGCTGTGGCTGTTGCTGCGGCTGTTGCCTCTGCTTCTGCTGCTTCTGATGCTTCTTGTGGCAGCTCCTGGTGGCAAGCGCGACGGCATTTTGTGCCCTCGTCCAATGACTTAACGTGATCTGAATTTGTTGCCCGCAGGCCAATTACTGCCAAAAGTGTATGCAAAATATGGCAAAATACAGCGGATATGGCTGCCGGCTGCCTGCTGCCTGCTGCCTTGGCAGTTTGACATCCCTGCCAGCCAGAGAGAGATCTGAGATTTGCGACTGCTTTGCGTATTACTTGAGGATCAGTTATTTACAATACTTGTCTGCTTGCTCTCATTGTTTGCAAATGCTTTACTTATTTTTTGTATCTTCTTAACAGTTAGACAACCAAATAATCAGAACTTAAATAAACTCCAACTGAGAAATAAAATATAATTTTAAATCTTTAGATAATTTTTCAGCAACATTTTGATTTATTGGAAATAATTAAAGCTTAAATGTTTTTCTAAAAATTAAAATATAATTTCAAAACTGCATTTATATGAGAGTTTTTTAAGTAAGGCACAGATAAAACTATCTCAAATAAAAATGGATAAAAACTCTGATTGAATTTATTTCATTATAATCAAAAAAAAACTATTATAAAGTAAGAAAGTTTATTAAATAACTCCATTATTTACTTTTGCTCAGCTAGTCTAAAATTATTTTAAATGTTTCAAAATAAATCATTAATTTAATATAATTCGAAAAATAATCGTATTAAACAAATCAATATTAAAAGCTGAAAATTTTCTTATATTTTCCATTCTGCGCAAAAAACATTTTTAAGAATTAAGATTTCCATTTCTTTTTAAAAATATTTAACTTGAAAATAAGAAAATTTTCTGAAAATTAGAAAAATTGTACAATATTAGAAATAGGTTATTAAATTTTTTGAAATGTTTTCTGCAAATCATAAAAACTTACCAGATTCATGGGAATGTGCCAAATTCCAGCTCAATTTGTTTCTGAGTGTATTTTGGTATTTTGTACATATATATTTAGCTAAATTTTAGAAAGATGTTTTTCAAATGAAGATTTGTATGTTTTTTTATATTTTTGATATATATTTCTTAATATGGACAATATTCAAGGGATTCATTATCAGAAATGTTTGCTTGTTTCCCAGTGTTTTTTCTAAATTTCATTTCAGCCTCATCCCAAGTGTATTTTTAATTAAATACATACATAAGCACACACAAATTTATCTGTAGATAGACAAATACATGGCGATATATTTATGCGGCAACTACACCCAAAAGTGTTAATGTTGTCCAATGAAGTCGAAACATTATCATCAAGGAGATTTATTTCTGAGCACATCATCTAGCCGGCTGCCAAATGGCTGCTGCCCCACAGAGGATTCGTGTGGATGCGTGAAGCGGGACTGGGCAAGGAGAGAGAGAGGGTGGAGGAGAAGGAGAAGGGAGGAGTGGAAAATAAACGTATCAGAGGCTGTGGCAAAAAAGCAACTCACTTACATGAGTACAACAAAGTAACTTCATTTAAATGCTGTAAGAATTTGTTTTCGGCGTGTGCGACACCCGCACTCAGGCAGAGCAGGGGCAACGAGGGGTGGCAGTGGCTCGGAGTTGGTTTCGTAGGGGGTAGGAGGTGGCAGAGTGGCAATATAAAGCTTAAAATGAAATTTAGCTGCGCTGCAGCGCGTCAAGCGTTTCCCATTCAAATGGCCATACATATGTTGATACATTCGTACATGTGTACGGTCTATGTACACGTGTGTGTGTGTGTGTGTGTCTGTGTGTGTATGTGTTTAAATATGTATCTTTGTTTCAATGTAGCTGCTACAAAAACCGATTCGACAGCGTTCTCTTTTTCTCACACGCTCCACATTCGCCATCTCATTTGAACCCCACCCCCACCCCCCTCCACCTTTTCTTTCTCTCTCGCTCTCCGTCACTCTCGCTCTCCCTCTCTCTCGCACGCGCTTAGTCGCGCTAGTCTTGTCGCGGACAGCCGTCGGCGCCGTCACTCCTCACGAGTGGCGTTTCAATTAATTAGAAAAAGTTAAAGAGACCCCCAACAACAACTGCAAAACAAAAAAAAATCGAGGGAGGCAACAACAACAGCAACAAAATTTCAAATATCTCCGTAATAAAATGTAAGCGCGCATGCAACAGCAGCTGCGGCTGTGGCTGTGGCAGTCGCGGTGTCGGTATCGCTATCGTTGGCGTACTCCTCGGCGCCAGCAGCAGCAGCAGCAACAGCGGAAGATGCCGCCAATCCAGCAACACCCAACAGGCAACAACGTGGTCAGCAAAGTAAGCAGGATGAATGATAAAAACCTAACAGCTAAAAACAGAAACTGAAGCTAAAGCGGCAGCAACTGAAGCAGCAATAGCAATATCAACTGAAGCAGCAACAGCAACTGAAGCAACAACAGCAGCAACAGCAACGGCAACAACAGCAGAAACAGCAGCAGCAACAGCAACAAACACAGCAGCAACTGAAACATTGGCCCACCCCTTTCACGAGTTTTGTTCATGTTCATCAAGTTTTATTCTTTCTTTTTTTTTTCTTTTTTCTTATGTTGTTGTTGTTGTTTATGGCAACAAATACTTGTACAACGTAGCATACACTCAGCTCTCCCCAGCAGCAACGGCAGCAACGGCAGCAGCAGCGACAGCAGCAGCAGCAACCAAGTAGCAACAACAACAATAACGACGACAAAAGGCACAACAACTGTGCGTACAAATACATACATCGGCATTTTACAACAACACGCAATAACAGCCATTTTTCTAGTTGTTAAGTTAATTTTTTCATGTTCTGCTGGCTCGCTCGCACTTAACACGCGGCAAACAGCAGCAAGCAGCAGCCAGCAGCAGCAGCAGAGTATTCGTAGTCGTGCCGAGACAAAACAGCCAACAGCCAACAGCCAACTGGCAACAACAACAAGCAAAAACAAGCAAGCGACGTGCTCAGCAAATGTGATTCGTGGGCACACTCTCACACACACACACACTCACACTCACACACACAAGCACGGCCACATTTGCTGTTTCGCTCACGCGCACACCACTATATGCCAGATACTTTATTTATGGTTGCAGCAGCAGCAGCAGATACTTTTTGGTGTAGTGGCCGTTTGCTGGCTCGCTGCTTCTGCCGTCGTCCTCCCCCTTGCACTGACACACACAGCAACCGGTTCTCGCATCAGCAGCAGCAGCAGTAGCAAGCAACCCATCTCGCTTGCACTTGGTGGCCAACGTATGACAAACAGCCAGCCCACTTTTAATGATAATCATTATTGCCGTTGTTACGGTCGCCTGTCGTTGTTGTTGTTGTTGTTGATACTTTTTCTGCTTTTGCTCAGAGACACACACACACATACAGAGAGAAAGAGAGAACGAGAAGAGAGCACAAGCACACAACACATATATACAGCTGTAAGCAATTTAGGGGAGAAACGAGTTTTGCCAACCGTTGTGCTGGTCTCTCTCTCACTAATACACACAAATGCACACACACACATGCAGACGGCGCTTATCTGTGTGTTAGCTACGGCTGCCTGCCAGCCTGCCTTGCCTTGCTTGCTGCTTGTTGTTGTTGTTGTTGGTGTTTTCGCTGTTTTCGATTGTCGGTTGTCGTGTAATTCCCATTTGTCGTACACTTTGTAGTTGCTCAAGAAACTCATGTTAGTCTACTTTTGGCTGTTACGCAGATTGTTCGTATCGTTCGGTATCTCTCTCGTTCGTCGTTGCGTTGCGTTCGCTTCGTTCCGTTCCGTTCGCATCGCTTCGCTTCGCTTCGTCGTTGTCGTGCCTCTCTGCTGCCCACCACTGTCACAGTGCCACTGCCACTGCCAGTGACAGTGCCAAGTGCCAGTGTGCCCAGTGCCAGTGACAGTGTGCAGCGCTAACACAGCCTGTCGTGCCCGCTCGCCCGCAACACAAAATTACATTCAACATCGTCTACGGCTCCGCTACCAATACCGACTCCATCTCCGATTCCGATTCCGATTGCGTCTTCGTCCGTAAGCCGCGACGGCGTTTGTTAACCAGGCATTAAGCGAGCATAAACAACTAGCAATCAGCAAGCAGCGGCAGGCGCTAAGATTGTATGACACGTCCTCCAAATGCTCAGTTCGAAAAGCAGCTAAAACTGCAAAACTGTTTTTTTAAATACCGTTCAATCGCTTAACCGTCGGCATGACAAAAAGTTTGCAAAACGCGTAGTGCTTAAACATACACACACCCACACACACACACGTACATATACTAAACACGCACACCCACTCACAGGCACTCACACACACACACACACGCCCCTTTAAGAGAGTGATAACTTAAAGATACATGTTCAAATTGAAATAATAATCATCGAAATACATCAAGTAAAATCAAAGGCTTACAACTTAAAACACAATCCGAGGAGACCAACAAAAAAAAAAAAAAAAACCAAACAAAACAAGTTCAGTTAATGCACAAATTGCATTCAACAAAAAAATAATAGTAATAATATTAATAATAATAATATATATAAATTGTTAATCAATTCAATTTGAATTGCGAAAGTTTGTGTTTAATTCAATTCAATTCGTGCCGTGCCGTATTGAGTATAATTATTAGTTCGACTCGAAAAGCAAATCTAAATTAAATGACAGTGCACAGTAATGAAACCGGTGTCTGTTTAGTAATGGTACGTACTCGAATAAAACACATACTAAATGATAACTTGTTGCAAAGCCCTGGGAATCTATCTATTCAAATGAGCACAAGTAGTAAACATGATCGATACAGCTTATATATGTCTTAATAATTGGGTTTCAAATACATTTGATCAAACTTATTGAAAGTCAAAATTTATATTTATTTTTTCGCACACTAATCTTAAATGTTTAAGCATCAGAGATTATAAAAAGATTTATATTTATTATTTATAAAAAATGTCATTAGAAATCTGTTCCCATGATGATTATAAAAAATATGGGATATTGATGGAATTAATCTTCCAATTGTCAACTTACTTTTCAAAATGGAATTAATTGTCAAAAAAAGGAATAATATAAAAAATCTCAAGCATTTTACAAACTGGATTAACTTGCATTAAAATTGAAAGAAACCACGACTTAAATTTGAATGATATAGATAAGAATTAGATTTCAAATAGATGAATGCCCTTATAAGCTGCAGTTGTCGAAATCTTATTGAAATTGAATGTGAAACAAGGTTTAAATATTAAACATTCATCAAGACCTCATTTAGATAAGCACAAGTTAAAACTGACAAACTTAAAATAAATAAATAAATAAAAAATATTAAATTTAAAGGATTTTGAATTGAGCTAGAGTTTTTCTACTCGCCGATTTTTTAATATTTTATTTCAATTTTGTTAATCTCTTTAGCATGTGTTAAACATTTTAAATGGGGGAAAAAAAGTTGCCAAATATTTAAGCGAGATCCTCCAATTAATTTTAAATTGTAGACAGATGAGACAGAGACAGAAAGAGAGAGAGAGGGAGATAGCAGGAGAAATGTGCAGGCATTTAAAAATAAATTGAAATAAAAGGAACATTTCAAATCGATGTCTGCCAAATCCACTTTCAATCCCCAAATGTCAGCCATACATTTGTGCAATACATTGCTTTAGCGTGCCAGCATTTTTTTTGTTCTCTTCTTTCAGATAGTAGATAGCGGACATGTGTACTACATACATGACGCCAAGTGAAAAGCCCCAAACCCCCCTCAACCCACCACCCCTAAAAAGAATACAACTAGTAGATGCCGCTGCATAAACTAGTGTTCTACAAAGGCTAATACTTTGCGGCTGTTACTGTTTCTGTTTGCTGTTTGAAACACATGTATGCAGCATACACACACACATAAAACACACACATGTGTGTGTGTGCGTGTGTGATTGTGTGTGTATTTAAAATCAAAGAGCCAAACATGCTGGCTGGTAATCTGATCTACATAGTGGCAAATATGGCAAGTTAATGTTGCCTCTTTGGTCAAATGTAATCAATTCAACTTATACTTGACACTTAAGCACCAACACACACACACACACAACACACACACACACACAACACACACACACACACTCAACACACACACAGACAGTCAGAGACATTGGCACATTAATTACAAATAAGTAAGAACAGCAACAAGCGCTATGAAAAGAGACCATAAAATGCTTGCGATAAACAAAAACAAAAAAATAAAACAGAAAAACAGAGAGAGAGAGAGAGAAAAAATAAAAAAGAGCAAAAATAATGTGAAATGCAACTTGTAGAACAACAAAGAAAACTGAAACCGAAACCGAAACCGTATCTGAATCCGAAACCGAAACCAAAAAATCCGATTTGAAGTCGCAGCGAAAAAAAAAAAAATTAAATAAAATGCAAATCGCTGTTTAGATAAAAATTCCTCAGTCACACACATGTATGTGCGAGTGTGTGTGTGTGTGTGTGGCTGGATATTCAACACTTTCGAATAATTCTCAATTTGTTGACTACAACTCGACCATTTGCTTATTCAAATACACATTCTTTGGCAGCGCTTCGATAGCGTTGTCCATTTTAGAAATACAATATTGATATATATATATATATATATATATATTGATGTATATATGTATTATTGATATTCGTTATATTCGTACATTAATGCACACAGAATACATGGTTGGCCCGATGCATGATAAACATTGGCGGCTGATTCAAAGGCGCCAACTGATAACCCAAGTCGCTGCCTGCCTCTCCCTCCACAACTCTTCGAGTCCATATGGGTCAGAGAATTAATTTTTAATCGCGTATGGCCACTTGAGTTGTCATTTGGTTAGGAGTAGTGAGAAGGGAGAAGGGTGATGGAAGGGGCGGGGTGGCAAGCATTCGTTCGATCAGAGGCATTGCATCCGTCTATCTGTGACTATTTTGTGATATCACTCACTGTTTGGCCATGGCAACATGCGATAAAAATCCAATCTTGAGCCTTGGATCATTTGTAAAAAAACAAAAACTAGAAGAAGAAGCAGAGCCGACAAGAGCCAGAAGAACCCAAAGAGACCGAAGAGAGTCTCCAAGACATCCAAACCAAAAACCGAGAAAAGTTTACGAAAGCAAAAGCCAAAGAGACGATAATAAATAAACCTGAAACTTGTTTGTGTCTGCAATGCCGCATGTGCGAATGTATGTTGCAGTTGTAGCAGTTGTTGTTGTTGTTGTTGTTGCTGCAGTTGTAGCAGTTGTTGTTGTTGTTGTTGTTGCTGCAGTTGTTGCAGTTGTCGTTTGCTGTTGTCGCTGGGTACTGTTGCTTGACTAAAAGTGTTGACAAAAGTGCGCGATAGGCTTATGTGCACACACACACACACACACAAACAACAAAAATAAAAAACATGGGCACGGACCAAGATGCACAAAGCCCGGTCCCAGCTAAACACACACAAAACACACACTCGCACACACACACACACACAATCAAATTGCTCTTAGGATGTTGTTGTCGTTGCGCGCTGCCAGCAATCGGCTGTGTAATTTAAATCAATGTTGTCAATCGAAAACATGATTTGTTGTTAATGGCGGCCCCACTTTGATGATCAACCCAAGAGGACCCTAGTCAGCGAGATGGGCTATTAGGCTAGGGTTATGGACTGTATGTATCTATACCACACATATGTATACTCTACCAGTTCGAGTGTCTACACACACACACACACACAGGCAAAGCGCTTATCGCATTGATAAGGGGGGGCAACGGTTTTTTAATTAAGTTTTGCTGGTAGCACAGGCCCAGGTACAGTAGACAAGTGGGGGGGAGGGGCAGGCAGTAGGTAGGCTCTATGTGGGCGCATCTCTTTAATTTCTTTTTACTCATTTTCCACTCTTTTCATTTGCTTGAAAAAAACTTTTCATTCGCTTGCTCAAAAATAAAGTTAAAAAAAAAGCATTGTAGAAAATTTTGGAAAATATTTGAAACATACTCGAATAAATATGAATATTTATCTCTGCTTATCCATAAATTTTTTATTAACTTCTTAACTGATTTTCCACTCTTTTCATTTGCTTGTCTTTGGCATCATTTTAAATAGTTTTCATTGGTTTATCCAAGGCATTTTCTTTGCAAAAGTGATTATGAATAATTATGATTTTTTCCCTTGTCAAAATAAAAGATATAATTTCCAAGAATAGGGATTTGTTGGGGAAACTGTGATTAATTATTTTCTTTACTGATTTTGTGCGCTTTTTGTCTCTTTGTCAGAATGCCGTTTCAACTCGCCTTGCTGCCTCATC
This sequence comes from Drosophila paracracens, assembly GCA_035044025.1. Taxonomy (NCBI): domain Eukaryota; kingdom Metazoa; phylum Arthropoda; class Insecta; order Diptera; family Drosophilidae; genus Drosophila; species Drosophila paracracens. The sequence continues at coordinate 3,859,260 of JAWNMN010000192.1, read as the reverse complement.
GCCAACCACACCCTCCACGAACGCCGCACAGACGCCGCCGCATCCACAGACTACAACGCAGTTGCCAGCTTTGCCACCGTTAGCGCATCCAACAAGCGGCACCGGCTCCGGCCACGGCCACGGCCACGGTCCAGGTGCTGGCTCCGGTCCGGGGCCCACGTTAACTGCGTCCGTTGCTGCTGCTGCTGCCGCCGGTTTGCCCGGCAGTGGATTACCCCTGCCCCTGACTGTGCCCGCTTCGGGCAACGTGATGGTCACTTCGACAGTGCCGCCGGGCGCACGCTCCGGTTCACCGTGTGCCGCTGCTGTCACCCCCTATGGCTCGGCTGGCAGTAGTGTTGGACCCGGTCCCTCATCGTTGCCGGCAGTTGGTGTCGGTCCGCCGCCGGGCGGTGCACCGCCAGCGCCTGGTTCCGGCAATCCAAATCCGAATCGCTGTTGCGACACGGGTCGCACCATCTACACGGATCCGGTGAGCGGCCAGACGATCTGCTCCTGCCAATACGATATGCTAAACTATCAGCGCTTAGCTGCCGCCGGCGGCCTTGTGACCGGTCCCGGCGGTGTACCGCTCGGCGTCTATCCGGAGGGCATGTCCGCCTACCTGTCGGGCATCGCTGGCGATCAGCCGCCATTCTACGCGAATCCGGTAAGTAAAACGTGCCACGTTTTGTTTTTTTTTTGGTATTTTTTGTTGCATGCAAAACTCTCAACTCTCAACTCTGTGCCGCTCTCGGGCTGAGCTCAGCTCTGTTCATAAGTCATGCGACCGAACAATGGTGCAATAAATTTGTGAATTTGTCCAGCGTCCAAGCAGGGACCACCATCAACGACGACATCGTCGTCGTCGTCGTCATTTGATCGTGTGCCAGGGCCACGCATACAAAAGCACAACCAGCTAGATTATATATATATATATATATATATATATATGGCAACAGTGCTTCCGAACATGTGTTAGTCAGCGAGTATGGTTTGTCTTTGGTGGGCTTTTATCGCTGGGTTATTGGCATTCTAGGCACAGATTTGTCAAGAGCTTGTGCGACTCGGAGAGTGGACCCTAAGCTATGTCTGTGCCTATGGCATTTGCTGACCTTTTGCTGGGTGATATTTCAAGCCGCATTATTGTGAGAGCTTGCCTCGGAATTTTACTGTCACTGAGCCTGAGAGCATACAATGGTCGGTCCGATGGTCAGATGGTGCAATGGTCCATCGGATGATTCGTTGTTCGTTGTTCGTTGTTCGGCTGTTACAGCATGTCCGGCGCTTCACGGCGTTGTCCATTGTTCGCCGAATTATTTCTAATAGCAGCGTGTAATTTGCTTTTGTTTGCAAACAATTCTATTTGGTTTGACTTCTTACCCGGACCACATACTGTGCCGAGGGTCACCAATATGCCAGTAGGCCCAGCAACCAGGGTTTTTGGGTAGGGGCAGCGGGTCAGGACCCCCACGGCGACTGCTCGCAGTGCCTTGACCGGATCTTGTGTGTGTGGCTTTTCAGTCTACTCAAATTCCAAATAATCAGAGTCCACAGGCTATTAGCCAGTTGCTCGACATATGGCTTCAAACACACTCAATTAGTCAATCGACTGAGTCAAACATGAAATAGGATCACAAAGTGCTCAAAAATAACAGATTCTTAGATATAAATATTAGTATTTGTTGAGGGATTCTTATATACATTATATACTATTATATGTAAGCCAAAAGTTTCGATATATTCAATGAATATTTTGTGCAAAAAGTCAAATAGAAAAGTTACTAAAAAACATCTAAACAAATAAACCATTTATATTAATATTAAATGAGGCGAAAACATGAATTTTTCTTCAAGATTTAATGGCTTTATCACAAAATAAATATCTGCTTAAATTAAATGAATTTATTACAAAAAAAAAACCAATATGAAAAATGCAGATTCCACAAAAAAATGAGCAGCAATCGCAGCAAAAATTGAGCGCAAAAAAAAGTGTCAATTATATTTTCGAGTTATTCATTGAGACAAATGTGAATATGTGATTCGATTGTCAAATATTTTATGTATATATATATATATAATGTTCAAGTGATCCTCAAGTCTCAAACAGACAAACAAGATGTGAGACAAAGTAGTTTTTTGAGCAAAGAAAGAAATACATAAAAAACGGATAAAATATTGAGTTGAAGTGAAACAACTTGGCTTGAACCAGTTGAGGCAACAGTTTTATGTTGCTAATACTTGTATCAAATAATTTACAGCCTCTCCGATTATATTCATAATTTACTAATCATACCCATGTGTGTGTGAGTGTGTGTGAGTGTGTGTTATACGTGCCACTAATGACAGAGTAACAAACAAAAAATCGATCGTCGACTGCTTACTGAAGTTGCTTTTAAGTGTATGCTTGTGTGAGTGTGTGTTTGTGTGTGAGTGTGTGTGTGAGTGTGTGTGTGAGTGTGTGTGTGTATCTGTGTAGTGCCTAAGTATATTGATTTGCATTTGAAGAAGCTTAGGCAGCTGGCCAGACATAAAAAATAAACCCGGCCTGCCGCCAGTAGCTGCGGTTTTGCATAAATTTGGTTTTGTTTTGTTGCCGGTTGCGTATTGTTATTGAAAGATACTTATTAAAAAAAGGAGAAGAAAAAAAAACAGAAAAAAGGCACAAAATAACAACAAAAGAAGACAAACAAAAAAACGACACAATATTCATCGCATTCGAAATTTATCGATTGGTGATTAAGCACTGTCCCTCCAAAAAGTCGCCTACGCTACGCTGACACAGCAACATTCAACAGCGGACGCATATATATATATATATATATGTATATATATATATTTTTAAGTGTATTTTATATTGATTGAGGCGTTTAAGAGGCAAAACAGTTTCAAATTTTCCGGCCGCACAGCTGCATAAATCATCCCGGCGATCGTAATTAGTCACTGCGGCATTTTTACCGTACCGCCGGCGCTAAACTGGAGCAATTTTTCTTAGCATCTATATAGGAGCAGAGCAGTTCAGGGCAGGCCAGGCCAGACCCGGAGAGTTGTAAAAGTGTCGGCTCTGTGCGGTGGATTCATTACTTTGACACGAGCTGTCAAGCGGCTGTCATTTTGCCGCAGCACGGGAATATATATTTCTCGTTGTCTTCAAAAAAACTCGACGCATGCTAAATGGTGGATGATGGTTTAAAGGTGGATGTGGCAGTGGCACTGGATGTGAATGTGAATGTGAATGTGGATGTGACTTTATGAGCAAGATAGAGATAGAAAGATGGTGCAACTGTGCGCGGCCCTGCTGTCATTTCAAATGGCAAAAAGAAACATTTGAAGAGCCGCCGCCGCCGCCTGTTTGCCAGTTCGCCTGCCACACAACAAATAGGCCAGGCCGCGCCCGGTGTCGTTGAGGGCGTCGACTGCTGCTTTTCGTACCTTATTAATAAATTTGTCAACACGCAAGTGACAGCCTGTCCGCCTGTGATCCGCCCTCGCTCTTGCCCTCGCCCCTGCCCCAGCCCCTGCCCCTGTCCTGCCCTGCCAGGCAGCCGTCAGTTTATCTCCATGTCTCACTGATCCTTAAGTTCGAGTTTGACGTTAGCGCATATGTTGCATCCTGCGACGCATGTTGCACATGATTCAGCTGCCCCCCAATTAGACAATGGCAATCATAGTTATTTTTGTGTGACAGCACTGCTGTTTATCCTTAAGCCTCTGCGCTACCAGTAAAACACTAACAACAACAACAACTTCGAGTCTATATTGACTTTTTCATACACTCACAGTAAGTGACACTAACAACAGCAACAACAACAACAAATGCTGGCATGAAATTTCGCACTCTTGACAATAATCTTGCTCTAGACAGCTGTACGCACAAGTGTCTATGTCTATGTCTATGTATGTGTATCTGTCCATGTCCTCAAACGAGGTCCTGTGGGAGCAAAAAACTTTTTGCCGTTGGCAAAACTTGCCTACCTAAAAATTGTAACAAAAAGCAACTACAAATCGTGCCCCATTCTCGCTCGCTTGCACCAATGACGCTGTTGCCACTCCACTACTCCACTCTACACTCTGCCCCTCATCATCATCATCTTAGCCATTTACACTCACATGCGAGACGAAAGCAACCCCAAACAATGGAGTGCCTGCCACGTTGGGAGTTTTGGCCCGAAAATGTACATGCACTGATTTGTCAACTTTCAAAATGTCGAAGTGTCGTCGTGTTGTGTTCATGTTGTTGTTGTTGTTGTTGTTGCTGCTGCTGCTTTTTGGGGGTTGCTGCCCTAATGGCAAGGTGACGTCTGGATGCGGGGAGTGTTGAGCTGCCACAGCTCCTGGGCCCAAAGTACTAAATACATTTACTCACACTTCTTGGCCGTATGTTTGGCATTGTTGTTGCCGTAAGTGTTGTGGAAAGTTTTTGTGTTGCTGCCGTTGTTGTTTGGCTTTTTGGCAAAAGTTGAAAATGTTCGTTAACAGTAAATTTTGCACTCTTATACACACACACACATACAGAGCAGTGAGTTGGTTGGGGTGTCTACGAGAATGTTTTGAATGGCTGCCTACAACAAACAACAAATTAGCAGTCATGGCAACGCCAAACGAACAACAAACAGCCAAACAGCCAAACAAACAAGCCAGAACCACACTTACAACTTTCACATAACAACAGCAGAGGCAGCTTCAGGCTGCCACATCGCCATCCACATCCACATCCACATCCTCATCCTCATCCCGTTTGTACAACTTTATAAGCGCCCAAGCGCAATAACTGTCAACTGGCGTAGATAGGAGCTGGAGCTGAAGCTGATGCTGGAACTGTAGCTGGAGGGAGAGCAGGCGGCGGAGCATGGTTCATCTCCTGAGGGAGATCTGCTGGCGCTAGACGCCGTTAAGCATTCTATTTTGTCAAAGTCAAAGTCCTCGCATGTCGTCGATGCTTCAAAATCAGTCCCAGTTTGTGTGTTGCAGCAGATGCTGATTTCTGATTCCATTCATTCTTCGGCCGTGGTTCGCGGTTCGCGGCTCGTTCCAATGAGTAGAGACAGGAATGCGCTGCGTAAACGTGCGTTTATTTTTAAAACGAGGCAGCAATTAATTAACTCGACCCGTCATTACGCGCATCATTCGCATCGCGGCGCATCAGGCGACAGACCACATGCACACCACAATGCTCCGCCCGAAACCCCAACCCCGAACCCCAAATCGAACCGAACCTGGAGCCTGGTTGCTTCGTTGCCTCGTTGCCTGGTTGCCTTGTTGCCTCGTTGCCTCGTTGCCTCGTTGCCTCGTTGCCTGGTTGCCTGCCTCCTCCCAGTCCCATCCCAGTCAAATTGAATCACATCGCATCGGCAACTGTCGCGACGTGTCGGCCAATTGTCGATGTTGCCGTTGTCCGATCCGATCCATTGAGGCGGAAGCGTGATGCGCAGACAGCGCTCCACAAATTTAGTTAACAATTAAAACCAGACGAGTGCCCAGCCCAGCCCAGCCCAGTTCCATATGAATTCATTCATTTACAGCTGCTACCCGCGAATTCGCACTCCGCATTGCGTGAATCGACACACAGTCCCCAAATGTTGTGGGAATCATTTTGATCGATTGCTGCCTGTACAGTGGTACTCGTAATAAAGTATATATCATTTGGCTAGTTTGAGACTTGAAGAATACAGCTTGATTTGCAATCAAGTCGAGCATTCTACTCTTATCTAGTTGGAGTGCCCCAGCAGACTGTATATTTAGCAAATAATCTGACAGATTTTCGGGCTTACTTTCTCGATTATTTCGGAACATATTGACCAACAGCAGATAACAAAATTTGTATTATAATATCACGAAATGTGTAATGCTTTGAAGGACCATTTTTAATTCTTATATCGAGCATGGTTCTGATCTGATCTTTCAATATGAAAGATAAATGAATATTCCCTAGACTTAAATAAAACCTCCAGAAAAATGCTCCATTTAGGAATTGATAATTGAAATTGGGTTTTATACATTCCTGATCGACTTTAAAGTAGATTTCATATTTGTAAATATTTTTTTTGCTTATCTTAGTCTAAGATAATTTCAGAATAATCTTAAATAAAGAAATGTAATTACTCAACAACTAGATCAATTCAAAAGCTTTTGTAAAATATTCACAACAAGTTTGTGACTTAAGTAAATCAAAAAAATTTCAAATCAATAATTCAGTTAACAGTTAACAATTTGAAATAGAGTTAAAAGTTGCTAACAACTTCAAATCAAGTTAACAGTTTGCTAAATAAATAATATTACTTTAAAGGCAAATTTGTGTTGAACAAGCTTGCCAATACCCGATTTCGAACACATTCAAATGATGATGAATCATTTCCTGGTACATGCATACACACACACAGACACACACACACACACATGCATATGCATATACATATATCACTTACTATCGCTATGGGCCGATCCATGTCAGTTCTGGTCTAAATACTGCTGCTGTACAGTAGTAATGGATGCTGAGTCTGAGTCTGGCTGACTGTCTGGCTAACTGTCCGGCTGACTGTCCGGCTGACTGTCTGGCTGACTAGCTGGCTGGTTGGTTGGTTAATGTTTGGGAACGCACTACCAGTAATAATAAACGCAAAACGTAGTTGCACACATGTCGATTGTTCATGTTGTTGTTAATATTTTGCATCACACGCAAAAATCTGTGTGGCTGGAGGAGGCGGAGCAGACAAGGGGGGTGACAAGGGGGCGGATGTGGATGTGGAGCTGCTGTGCAAATGTTGTAAGTAAGTAGCAAACGCAACAATTTATGGGATGTGTTGCACTGAATGCGCTTCACTCGCATGTCCATGTACATGTCCGTGCATGTCCATATGCAGCACGCACTCCACACACACACACTCAACACACACACACACTACAAACACACACACACTACACACACACTTCAGGGCAGGCCGTAAAGATTGCTGGTGGATTTTAGTGGATGCGGATGCGGATACTCTGAATGTTGATGCTGAACATGGTGCTGCTGCTGCGGCTGCTGGCTGCTGGCTGCTGCTGCTGCTGCTGCTGCTGCTGCGGCTGCTGATAGTTGAATGCGATTATTGTAAGAGTTGTAAAAATTGTAGAACCGGTTCGGCCCTTTTCGATTCATTGAGGAATCGGGCAACGGGCATCGAGCATCGAGCATCGAGCATCGGGAACGGTATCCAGCTCCAACTGGTAATTGATCGCTCGCTTGCAACTTTCGACCTTCCGCACCGAGTTGTGTGTGTGTGTGTGTGTTTGTGCAACATTCGAGAACTGTAATTTAATATTGTCAGACTTTGGCAAAAGGTTGTAAAACGTTTTGCTAAATGACTTCTGCGAACTGCACGTTACGACAAGCGCTTCCTTTCCGCCCGTAGACCTGTCCGTGTACGTGGACGGGCCGCAAGGGCCACTAAACCAGCCGAGATCTCTGTCGCCGGTTATCAGTCTCTCTATCGCTTGGCTCTACTCAAACTCTACTAAACTCACAAACTCAAACTCAAACTCAAGAACTCACCACATGCTGAGCCATGCGAACCCTCGTCGTGGCCTCTGCGATTGGCATTGATATCGGGCCTAAACAGCAAACCCAACCGACGAACATACATATTCTTTATATATACATACATATATATTGGCGACAGACAGACACACAAATATTTTCGACGGGTCCAAGTTGCAGGCAGCGAAGATAACACAACAGACAACAGACAAGAGACAACTGCAACAGCCACAGACAGTCACCTCAATGTTGTATGCCACAAATGCAATTCGCATACTTCACATGCGGAACGGAACTTGGCCAACAGAAGGCATAAGGGCCCAAAAGGCCCAACAAAGATGCGCTCCCCGTGCGGTGTCATGTACTTAGATGTGTATCGATCGTTGATTTTACATCATGTTCAAGCTGTTGCAGTTCCCAGACTGACCTTTCGAACTCCAAACTCGAAGAAGAAGAAGAGTGCGGCAAAGCCAGAGCCTGGAATAATAATTACTCATTGGAATCTTGGGGGGGGTAACTTGAGGGGTATACAATTTAAAATTCAAATTATTGATTTAATTACTACAATTTATTTATTTATTTATTTATATTCGAAAACTATTCTGTTCTGAAAAGGCTGATCAAAATTTAATTTCCTTCTTCAAAATCCTCAAACATAATATTCAATATATTTTTTAAATATTCCTGACATTATAAGCCCTTAAGCAGTAAAAACCAAACTTTCCAAAACCATTTACAACAATTCAATTTATTATTAATAATTTTTTATTTTTTATGTTCGTCTTCAATCGGCTCTGGCGCAGTATGTAAACATAATAATGTAAACACTCCGATCTTACACTCGTTCATTTATTTATGTACTGCTATGTGCCATGTGAAATGAGAGGACACCAAACATAATAACGCTTTTAGAGCAGTTAAAACACCAACAACAATTCAGTTAGTAACCCTTCGAGTCGAGTCCTTATTTTCCCTCCGATATTCGTTTATTTTTATATCCCGATCAATTAGCGAGCTCATCAATGGCCGACTGTATTGTGTATGGGTATTTTCTTTATCATTGGCAGCTTTCTGTTATCAATACAGCTGCTGCTCTCAACACACCGCTGCAGCTTGCCCCATTCGGATTGGGCTCGATGCAATCTTTTGTCGTCGTTATCACTTGCTACACGACAAACAGCTGACATCAACATCTGTCGCTGTGAATTTAGACACGACTAAATTACTAAATGTGTATATAAGTAATTGTCATGTTACACTTAATCAACATTTGTGTGTGACTGTGTGTGTCTGTGTGTGTGTGTGTGTGTGTGTCTCTCTGTGTGTGTCTCTATCTGTGCTTGTGTATTTGTGTGATTTTAATTACGAACTGTGGCAAGAGATGCCCACAAGCTGACATATGTTTGTTTCACTAACTACATGTCTACACATACATACACACATACGTAAATACATACATACATACATACATACATACATACATACATATTTGCGACATTTATTCGCTTATTCATGTGTCTCATTATCAAATTAAATGTGAATCCAAAGTGAATACTAAAATGCGAATCAAAGCGCCCTTTTGGACACGTCTACTTCACATGATCGACAGACAGACTTAGAAGCTGCTTATCACTCAATCTAACTGTACAGTGGTTCAAAATAAGTACAACTAACTAAATTCTTACAGTCCTGAAATCTAAATTTATATTGTAAAAGAAAAGCGTGATTTTTGAAAAAGAAATCGAAAATGTTTATTGGCAAAGAGTTGTTCAACTTGGGCATACACTCCTAATAATCCCCCTTGTTTTATAACTAATTAAAAATGATCTGCTTCCCCTGGTGTCTCCCTCTGATAAGGCATGCCCCATAAAAATTTTAAATTTTACGCTGAATGCGTAAATAATTTACTAATGATTTGTTTAACATGAGTTTTCATAATTTCGGTTCAAGGCCTTGGCTAATGGTCAAGAACATCAATTTCCGAATGCTGTAGATTAAGGCAAATATGTCTACACATATGCGTATGTGTTCTAAATATAGCTGTGATTAACATTTTACATATATATTTGTGTTTGATTGCAGGCTGGCATCGACTTGAAGGAGAACTTGGTGGCTGGAGCTGCTCCCTGGCCGTATCCCTCAATGTATCATCCGTATGACGCAGCGTTTGCCGGCTATCCCTTCAATAGGTGAGTGCAGCAGTTGAATAACAATAATAATGATTTGACATTGAGGCAGGAGTGTGGCAGAGATTTCGCTGAACACCAACTCGACACAATACGGGGCGAGAACATGAACGGTGGTCCGACAGGCGATCAACGCCAACACATCAGCTGCGGCGCTGCAACGTGACCAGCACACCTAATCCCATTCTCAAGTAGGGCGCGGCACTGACTGGCCATCAGCCAGGAGTCGATGCGTCCACTAGAAGTAGTGACAGTGACAGTGTTGAAAGTTGTTGTTGCTGCCACAGCTGTGCTGTGCTGAGCCATGCTGTGCTGTGCTGCATTCAAATGCCGGCCAAATTTGGTGCATTAAAAAGTAAAAGCACACATTGCACATTGGCACGCATTCATATGTATATATATATATATATATAAATATATATACATATGCCTATATATATATTTGATTTTCTATCATTAACGACAATTTATTTGCTTGTAATTGATGATCGGGCCCGTCGGCTGTTTGGCAGAGTGGCCGCTTCCGCTGGGCAACAAAAAACAAATACAACAAAAAAAAAAAAGTTGCCGACATACATAAATTTCCAAACCGAGTTGTCGATTAAACAATCGACAACATCCCGTCACGTCACGTACAGGTTGAGGCAGAGTGTTTTCAGTGCTTCTCTCTCATTGTTTCTACCGTAATTGACACCCATAACAAAAATTTGAAAGTTGAGTCATGTCGATTGTTGCCGTTGCAGTTGTTGTTGTTGTTGTTGTCTATCGAATCATATTCACAATAAATCAATTTTGAGTTATTTCGCTGTGACGTGACGCCGACTAGCGAATTCCGAATTCCGATACCGAATTCAGTGGATAAACTCCAAGTCGATGCCAGCCCCACCTTGTCCGTTTAAGTAGAGGGCGTGGATTGTTGCCATTTGTTGTAGTTGTTGCATTGTTTGACAACAGCATCGCCATCATTCATATATGTATGTATGTGTGTCGCCGCACGTTGATAGGAAAATTAAAAAAATTTATTCAACTGTCAAGTGATCAAAGGCAGAGTGTGGCTGTCGGCGCAGGTGTTTTGCACTCGGCGACACTTCGTATTCGAAATTTAAATTAATTAATGCAACGCACACACAGAGCACACACACACACACACATCAGGCTGTATGGCTGTCTGTCCAGCATTTGTGCAGCTGGCTGGAAACTACTGCCACATAATACAAATGGGACAGCTACATATGTATACGCATATCTGTTGTTCCGCTGCTGTCTATGGCCATGGATGCACTTGTGAATATGCCATACACATGTACACACGCACACACACAGCTGGATATGTGCATAATAACTGGCCACAAAAAACGATAAAGGACAGTTGCTGCACACACACACACACACACACAGAGAGAGATGCATATTTGTCGCGGCGAATGCATTACCCTGGTCAGATCTGAAATGTGTTGCCCGACCGCAAACTGCACATGTGTACATAAATGTTACACTGGGCACAGACCGACAGACGGACGGACAAGCGGTCAGACAGAAGGCCATTTGGGCAAAATGGCTAGCAAAATGTGTTTATTATAAACAAATGTTGCCAAGCTGCGCCAATCCCCGATGCTCTCCTAATAGTACACTCGAACAAAAAAAGCTGTTATTTAATTCCATTTTAAGCATTCTTAAAGATGATTATGATGCTCTCTCTCTTTCTCTCTATCTTTCTATCTCTCTCTCTCTTTCTTACCTAAGTAAATGATAAATTAATACTTCAAATATTAAACTTCTCGCTTCATGTTCTCATGTCTCAAATTGAAAACAATCCTAAATGAGTTAACACCAAACAGTCTAGACAATGTGTTTGAGTTCCCATATTTCTCCAAGTGTAGTGTAGGCGACCAGCTCAACTCAGCATTATGCAGCCCGTTCTGGCAACAGATTGGCCATTAAAATTGCGAGTCCTCCCATAATATTTGTCACCTGTTCACTTCTCACACTCAACGCTGCCGGCAGCAGCCGACGGCTTTTCACACCCTTAAATGGTCGTCTGGTCTTAGACAAGTTTTGTAACCCTTCAATTTCTGATTTGGTTAATTGCAGCTATGGCATGGATTTGAATGGGGCACGGCGCAAGAACGCAACCCGCGAGACGACATCGACGCTAAAGGCATGGCTCAATGAGCATAAAAAGAATCCTTATCCAACGAAGGGCGAGAAAATAATGCTGGCGATTATCACAAAGATGACGCTCACCCAGGTGTCCACCTGGTTTGCAAATGCGAGAAGAAGACTGAAAAAGGAGAACAAAATGACCTGGGAGCCCAGAAATCGTGTCGACGACGACGATGCCAATATTGACGATGACGATGATAACGATAAAAATACCGAAGATAATGATTTGCTAGGTAAGCGACGAGCTCAGTGAAAGTTCTAATTCCCGTTAACTTTCTAACTATCCTTAATTTATTATTCATAACTTTCGTTAATAATCCTAAAAAAAAACATTCCGATTCTTTCATAAAATGAATTTAGCTTTATTGTTCACAAGCTCATCAAATCTTTAATTTTTTTATTACGTTTTGAAATTTCTGAAAATCAATTGGCTTATCACCTCCTAAAATTAATTGCCCCTCTATATCTGCTTTGTCTGAACAATCGATTTCCATAACAACAAGAATTTCGTTTTTATAAACCTAATAAAACTCAAAGTTTGAGATTGGATAAATACTATTAAATACTAACATTAACTTTTATAATAAAAACCATAAAAAATTGGTTGCTTTTTCAGCTTGTCAGATTGATTAGCATAGTTTGTTCCTTGCCATAAAAAAGTAAACCATTCTGTAGAAATGTTTACCATTATTTTTACATCTTTAACAAATTAAGCAAAATATTTTCAAATTTCTTAGTTTCCGATTTTATTTGTGTCTCTTTTCGATAACTCTCCTTCTTATATATGAAATATTCCTTAAGCATTCCTAGGCTAATCCCAAACTTAATTAAATTCGATTGCAGATGCAAAGGACTCGGGACTGGGCTCCAACGATGATAAGGATCGCATTGGACGTCTCGGTGATATGATGGCCGATCGTCCCGGCGAGAGTAATAACAGTGAATGGTCGGAGTCGCGACCGGGATCACCCAATGGCTCACCCGATCTGTACGACCGACCCGGCACCCATCCACTGTTCCATCCCGCCGCCCTGCATCATCACTTCCGGCCGCCGACCGGTTCGCCCCCCGACATCGCCGCCTACCACCACCATCAGCAGCAGCTGTTGCAGCAGCATCAGCAGGCACAGCAAAACTCCTTGCAGACCGCTGTGGGTGGCACTGGTGTCAGTTTGGCTGTGAAGCCACGCATCTGGTCGCTGGCCGACATGGCCAAGGATGGCAAGGACTCCCACAAGGACAACTCGCCGGTCAGCGAGCTGCCGCCGGTGCAGCCAGCCTTCTACGGCCATCCGAGTCAACATCAGCATCCGTCGCCGGGCAAAATACTCTCACCGCTGGCGGCTCGGATACCCAACTATGCTCCATATGTGCGGCCGGATTTGTATCGTGGCTTCTATGGGCCGGCGGCAGCAGCTGCCGCCCATTTGAGTGCACCGACGCAGGAGTTTCTGGAGCATCAGCGGCATTTCGGTGCCAGTCTGGCGGCGCACAACGGGCTCGGCATGAATCCGCTGCTGTGGAAGGCGGCGGTGTCTGGTGCCGCCACCGGCCAGCACTTTGCACCACTCAGCCTGACGACGACTAGCAATGTGGGTGCTGTGCAGGTGGCACCACCACCCGGTGCATCGCCATCTGCCTCCAGCTCGTCGTCGTCGATGGGCTGTGATGTGGTGCACATACCCAACAGCGGTGTTGGTGGTGTCGGTGGTGGTCATTCCGCTGCCCAACATATGATCGGGCCCATTTCCAGCAATTCGACCTCTTCGTCATCCTCCTCGAACTCGGGCAAGATCTCGCCGGGCGTGAATGTGACCTCGCTGAGCGGCAAGCCATGACACCCAACAACGCTCTCCGCTTCAGCATCAGCGTCCGCATCCCCTGATCCATACGCATTGCCGCCGGCCTCAGCTGCTTCGCCGATCTCGGCATTCCGGTCGCTGTCATTGATCGCCATGCGGGAACATCATCTGCAGCAGCAGGCGCCAAAGTTGGCGCTGCTACGGCCGTAGCCATGTGCCACGGATTTCAGCGCATGCCACTGAGCACACAGCTGGCAGAGAGAGAGAGAGAGAGAGAGAGAGAGAGAGAGAGAGAGAAAGAGAAAGAAAGAGAGAGAGAGGGAGAGAGAAGTAGAGGATCAAGTTCAGTTCGGGTATAGAGATCGGGCAAAACTTTCGGACAATAATTTACATGTGATTATTCGGTATTTTGATTAACGCCGCTTACACCAAATAGCAAGAATCATCCCGCTCCCAGCAGCAGCAGCAGCCGCAAACAACAAAAACAACAAAACAACAAATAACAACAACAACAACAAAAACCATCAAACCAATAACTGTCAAGGACTTTGTGCAATTTTTGTGGGAATGAAAAATCCTAAATCTAATTGAAAAAACAAAAAAAATACATTAATTTTAATACATACAACTTACGCAATCAGAGCTTATAGGAAGTAAATTTGTAAGAGTTAGTGAAAAATCGAAAAATCGAAAAAAAGAAAAAAACGAAAAAACAAAATAACAAAAAATTAACAAAAAATGAACAAAAAACCAAACCCAATGACATCTAGCAGAAGCAAGTTGAATAAAAAGTAGTATCTCGCAAGGACATCCTCTCAACGGCAGACACAACAGAGACCGCTTGATCACAGAGAGAGACAGACAGACAGAGAGAGAGAGAGAGAGATAGAGAGATAGAGTCGCATCTCATCAATTAGCTGTTAGATGAGAGAGAGCCACAAAGTAATTACACACACACACACACACACACATATATTTTCACCTACTACTACTAGAATTGGCTTCAGACTTCAGGCGCTGATCTATGCGGTACATAAGTATGTATGTATATAGTGAATATATACGATATATACGGTACTTAAGTATGTAAACATATTAAGTTAATTGTATGTCACTTTGCCATCCTCTATTGCTTGTATGGATGGATGGATGGACATAAAACATATCAACGTGACGACGCTCCAATCAAAATCCGGTCTCCCTCCTTTCCACCCTTTAACAGACAAATTACCGACCCCCCCAACCCCCTTCCCTCGTGCACCCTCCCGACCATATCCATACCAAATATGCAAGTAAATGCGAGCAATGATTGATTTAGTTGTTTTTGTTTTTATTGTCTTAAGTTCAAACTTTGTTCCTGTCGTTTGTAAATTTAATTTATTGTATGTATGTATGTATTTATTTGATAAATTGGCAAACACGATTTACCTACTTATACTTATACTTAGTGTACGAATATACATATATATATACATATATATATATATTTAATAATTGCTGTATTTTATGCACAAATTGTATGTAAGCTCGCATAGTTTTAGCGCCCTAAGCGGTTAGTGTAATATACTTAATGCAACTGTATATACTTATCATACATAAATAATGAATAAAAAATGAAAATGATACATATAAATGAAAAAAAAAACAATGCTTTTATTTATAATAACAGTTAATTACAGATGTGAAATTAAGTTTCAAAAGTACAATGCGAGTAAATGAGCTGAATAAATGGTTCAAAAAGGGGTTAAGAAAAATATGAGAAGCCCTATTCTAGATGGTATACAGCCGTTCATCAATAACTGATCCTAAAGATACTAAAACTTAGATGAATAATCAATAACTGATCCTAAAGATACTAAAACAAAGTTGAATTTATTTAATATTCTTTATTTTTCATCTCGTAAGTTAAATGTATCTTTCAATGACTCCAAAATTTGACCTTCAGCTGTGGAAAGACTTAGTTAAATTATAAACAAAATAAACGATTTTAGTTTAATTAAACTTTTCAATAGCTCAGCCACATAAATATCTTTAAGCCATAATTCAGACATTGCCATCATTGCCAATAAATACTATGAAATTTGCTTCCATTTTTCAACAGTTTTGCTTAGTGAATATTTTCCAAACACACCGCTTCCATATTTATTCAGATGATTAAGTGCTGAATTAATTGATTTAAAGTGTTTAATTAATTTCGATTGATATTTATAGACTGCGAATACAAATCGCAGTGCACTGGCGAGTTAATCAACTTGAATTGATAATCATTAATCGGTAACAATGTCAACTTACTAAGCCATAAGCCATAAGCCAAGTCGCCAGTTTGATTGGCCTTGGTCGTTATTGTTTTGCTTTGTTTGTTGCTGTCGTCATGTCATCTGAGCAGACGATCTCTTTAAGTTATTCCAAAAGCTGTATGATTTAGTACTTACTCATCGACGAGTGAACATTGGCGAAAAAGCTGAAAAGCAAAATTGCATTTTGCTCGAAACGTGTTTTCCTGCACTGCAGACCGGAAATGCAATCGCAAACCTAAACAGAACCAAAGCGGAGTACGCAGAATACACACAACTATGAATGACAGTCATATGTATACCCTGTAAATAATTCAAAACAAAGTTGCTTAAGTCAGTAGACGCAAATGTCTGGTAAGTTAACTGAGAACTAGTTGCGGGGCATTCGGTTGTTGGGCACTCTCTAATATAGAGTATGTTTATAATAATCAAAACTTGTTTAATTTGACAGTCGAATCAACTTTACTTAGTCTGCATTAAAGAAATCAAAAATAATAACAATAATAATATGACTAATACTATTTTTAAGCTGATAGTCAAAGATTTATTCTTCAGGTTTCACACACTTGACGGAAACGAATTGAAACAAGTTTTAATACTCTTGTCAAGACTGAATAACCTACGAAATTCATTCAAAAAAATCAACTTATTGGGTACGTGATAGAAACATGTACTCTTACATAGGATATGGTATACATATATGTATATACATATAAATGATTGGACAATGATCGGTGCGGATCGGCTTTGTTGTCGTCCCAGTGAAATGAAAGTGCTTTCGTAAATGCACACTTTGTTTTGGGCCTTTGTGCCACCGACGAATCAATAAGAGTAATGCTATAAACCGATTAGTTGGACTGCCGTACAGATGCCCCCAAGAAAAAAAAACTATTTAAGAATGAATAATTTGGATAAAAGAAAGTTGTGTTGATGTCTTCGCCTACCGGCCTATGCCATAGCCATAATTAAATCATTGAACTGAAAATATGCGACGATACTGCGATTGACTTAAGCTGACAAACGTTATCCGTTCCAATTTCAAATGACGACAGAGTTTTAACGGCGCTGACAATATATACGCCCGACATTTTTATGTTTAGGGCCATTGTCTGGTCCTACAATGGGGGGACCAAGAATCAACAAAGTGCTCGGCGCATCAAATAATAATTTACTTCATAAAAACAGACGTCAGCTTAATATTCGAGAGTTCTTCGTACATATACATATATTTTTTTTTCTGATTTTTTTTGTCGTCTTTTAAAATTTGGACTGTGCTACTGGTTTTTTATTCAAGACACCAGATTACGCTGCTTGTGTGGGATTGAGAGACACCTTTGTTGCCATAAGAAGTCGGCTTCGAGTTAAGCTGGAACCGTTCAATTGCTACACACACACACACACACATACCTCGACCGTCGCTCTTATAACTTTGTCACAATATTTCTATGCCACTTTATTTAATGCCGACATGGGTTGCAACAAAAACAAAAACCAAAAAAAACCCCAAATTAAGACTCCAACAAATTGCTTGCTCATGTGCAAAACTCATTTATCTGAAATCAATCAGTTGAATTTGGGTATGACAAAGTTAAAGTCGGATCGAATGTTGACAGAAAACTACATTTTCGTTTAATTATGCTTCGTCTGTGATAAGTCTAGCTATAAAAACAATCAAATCAAATTTTTTGTTTATTTTGTTAACATATTTTTGATCAAATTTGAATCTTTGCAGTGAAAATACATTCTTCAAGGCTATTGTCTTGAAAAAAGTTCTTCTTAATAAGTATGATGATAATATTGCTGTAAAATTGCCGATTTAATAAAGGTGGCCTGAACTTGGTAAGCAAATATGAGGATAATGACACGTTATTAACACAACTCCGGCAAAGAAGGAATTTGAAACAATGCTGAGATCGCTGCAGAGTCGAGTTCAAAAGAGTTCAAAACTAAACTTCCGTATTTAGCGAAGTGGAACTGCATTTGTATGTACAAATTTCAGGTGTGGTACCAAAAACACTTTTCGCAGTCTCCGACAGTCGGCTGAGAAGCAAGTGGCAAGTGGCAAGTGGCAAGCTCAGGAAAAGTAGCTGTGTTGTGAAACTATATTTAAAATTCGTTAAATACACATTGATCAAATTACGAAAATATCAACAATGCTTGAAAGATAAAAGAGGCTTAATAAAGTGCATAACAGTCGGGCTTATGCAGCCAAATAAATACAGACATAAATAACACTCGCTGACAAGATAGTGTCTGTTGATGCATCCTTTCAACAAAATTACACTTCGCACATATTTACTTATTACGTACATATTTTGACACGTGTGCCGTGCCGTATGTAATTCAGTACACATCAGCGGTCGGCCTTTGATTTAAATGATGTTTGTGCAGCAAATTAAAAGATCAAAAGATATATGCATATAGTCAGCCGCATATGAGTACAAATTCAAAATTCCCAAGAAGTGCAGTTCCAATGTTCTCATGAGTACCACGTTGAGCATTACATCCGTATTGGAGTGTCAAATGATTGAGGTAATTACGAGAATTGCATTTACCAAAAGAGAGGTAAATGTAAGCGAATGCAGATTGTATAATGTATATATATATATATATATATATATATGCAATGTATATACGAAAGTCAACTATCTGAAATCAACTAATTGAATTTGTCTTGGATATAGTTAAGCTAGTCAACATTTTCAGAGAAAAACTAAATTTTCGATTGATTAAAAAGATCTTTTTTTAAATATGTGCAAAAGCTATAATTAAGATTTTGTTGACAGCTTTTGATCAGTCATGAAAACAGTATAGAGAAAGTGAATATTCCAAAATAAAAGAGAACTTAGTCATGGAGCACACTGCTGCACGCGATATCAACCTATAAAATACACTCGAGCATATAATTCATGCATATATCTGGGAGAAGACCCAACTTCTTGTGCTCTTCTCTCTGCTTGATGAGGTAACCAAGCAAAAAATAGAGCGCTTACCAAAATCAACACCTACAAGCTGGGCACAATAATAAGGAGGAGTGCGGACCCCAACAGTTGTGGCCAGCCAGTTCGTGGAGGGAGTGCATCAGATCGTCTTTTAACAACTTGAACATGTGAATCAATAAGGCAGCCACATACATAGTGAGTGTATGTGGGTGAAGAAGGGAGTAACTACGACTACGACAGTCCTCACACCTCCACAAACTTGCTCACACCTCTTGAGATGAGTGTGTGTGTGTGTGAGTGTGTGTTTGAGTGTGACTGCATACATATATAAGTAAGCAAACAAGAGTCGAGCTGCATTGGAGTTACGGCAACCGAGATCGCTGTTTGCCGATAAGGCAGTTGGGATGTTTCTTATTGCATGTCGTGATTGTGTCAGTTTGTATGTTCCCACTGGCAGCACTTGCAACAGCAACAAGAACAACAAGAACAACTGGGAACGAGCAACAACAAAAATTAAGCAGCAACCAATCATTGTTAAATATATAATGCTCGCCAGTTTGCTTAAATTGAAAAGTTGTAAATTATCACAGGCCCAGCATCAAAATCAAATCATTCCAATTAAATGTGAAACCATTTCGCCAAAGTGAATGAAAATCTTATTTATTTTGCCCAGCTCACAGCCCGGTGTTGCCATGTGCTGCCATGTGTTGCCATGTGTTGCATTTCGTGTATTTCGCTTTAAATGTGCAATTTCATTTGATTATTCAAACACTTTGATGAGCTATATATATATATATATCTCTATCCTAAGTCAATATGATAATGTATAGAGGCAGACAGTTGTTGATGCAAAAAAAAAGAGAGAGAAAAAAAACACAAGAAATGTATTTCACGCAAAACATGTAGTATAATGAGTTGTATACAACTACATATGTTGATTCCACCTGGGGATTGTTGACAGTGATCGCGCCACATGAGATGACGATATAGACAGAGAGTCGGCAATCGTTAAGTGGCTGCTTACCCATATCATCGCGTTGTCTGTCAGGCGAATACTATGCAGAGGTGTGCGTCAGATGCTTAATTTAAATTACTCGAGGGGCGGTACGACAGCGATGCCTTCGAGCAGCAACATCAGCAGCAGCAGCAACAGCAGCAGCAACATCAGCAGCAGCAGCAGCAGCAGCTCAGCATGAGTAGCTGCGATTTGACACCTCGACTGACAGCTGAAATTGTGGAAAATTATTGAGCGCATTGGAACCCAAGAGGGCGCCCATTAGATGGCTGCATTTTTAAAGAAAACAGAAACAGAACGTCTTTATTTTATTCAGCGTATTTGGAAGTTGTGTGAACAGGGCTATCGTTGCCCCAAACCCCTAATTTATTCCACATCAAATTGCTGTATAATTAAAATGTTTTGCCACAAAAAGCTGCACTTGGTGCTGATGCTGCTGCTGCTGCTGCTGCTGCTGATGTTGCTGCTGCTGCTTTACGACTCCACAAACAAATAATCATATATTGTGTGTAACCTTATCTGGCCATAACTTTTATTTGCATTTCTCTATTGAAGACTCTCCAGCGGAGACACTAATGTTATTTACGTCTATGACTTGGGTTCTATGTATCAAATATTGCTCTGCAATGTATGCAATAATAATAATAATAATAATTAAAACTAATGGGTTCTATAAGCATCTTGGCTTTTCCCCATTCCCAGACAACTATAAAATTATCAATTTATTAACAGCGACATTCTTAAAGACGAGTATAACAAGAATGTTTACAGTATGTTCCTTATTAAGTCCAAAAACATGTCCTTTTGCTTGTCGCACAACTATATTATTTGTGTTTTCGAGCATTTTCAGAGAGTTCAAAGAGTTGTAAATATAAATCTTGATCATACTTCGCATACCTTTTAGCAAAAATTGTTGTCAATTGGACAGGTGAAAAGTGAAGAAGAAACCCAGCAAAGGATAGTAAATCTCAAAATGCAATCAAAGGGTATCCACTCGTAGAGCCCTCCATTCGGTATCTACCCGCTGTCTCAGCTATAGTGCGTCCAACAGCTCCATTTAAGGGAACCGAGTACATTATGTTAACAATGATGAATTCAGAACCATGTCTTTTGTCGCCGAAAACATTTACCGCAACGAAATGAACATAAAACTGTCATATTTTCTGATGACTTTATATTTATGAAGGCCAAAAATGTTGATCACAACAAATAAAAAAAGTGGAAAAACATAACAAAAACCAGTTGTTTTTGTGTGTGTTTCTCGAATTGTTATTATAAATTCATATTCGTTGGACAAGACCCTAAGAAGGACTCTGTTCCTCCCTCTCTCTCTCTGTCTATCTGTCTCTCTCTCTTGGCAATGTCAGAACACACAGGCGGTACGTGCTTTACATTTTAAACGATTGCGAAGTCGTCTGCACTAATTGATCGCTTCCGACCGTGGAACCTTTGGAGACGTTTGTCAAACTGGACCAAATGAAATGTAATGATGTCCCTTCATGTCATCCACATCCAACTAGATTATTTTGCTTCTGTCTGCGTTTGTTATTTGACATTTGTCAACGATTATTGTGATAATATACATGAGCAAGATTTTGGTTCCATCCGAATTTAATTCTCCTTTTTTTCATGATCAATCAATTAGTTGTTTTTATGGACTTGATATCGGGTTCAAAGTATTATTATAAACTTATGACAATAATAAATTTTTTTCCTTAGGCATTCAGACTAAGTCTAAATGAGAGTAATTTATATAGCCTCAGTAAAATCAAATGTTTAAGTCCCGTCTAATAATAAACTGCCTCCTCAAGCACCATTACGCATAAGTTATTCTTGCTGAAGAATTTAGTGTTTATTTTTTCTGAGTGTATACATAACATAAACATCAACCATATACCACATTATTATTAACATTCTCGACTTTGATTTCAAAGTTGATCACATGAGTAGCTCACTCGAATAGGAATATTAATATTCAGATATGCATAATGCGTGTTCTTTTGCACTTGATTGAATAAATAAACACACACATATTTTGCTGACTATGTAATACTTATGGGAGTATCAAAAGTGCTGCATGTTCCAGTTGCAGTTCCAGTTCCAGTTGCAGTTGCAGTCGCAGTCCAGCTACCATTTAGCTGGGCTAACACGTGTCTGTTTTCATTTTGGGTCTGGTCAGATCCGATTTCCTGTTGTTGTTGCTGTTGTTGTTGTTGCTGTTGTTGTTGCTGTATGCCAATGTCGCCGCAATCCGAGTATGTTGACTAATGCCGATTGTTCGCTGTTGTTTAACACCGAATTCCGGAACATATTCCTGGAATATGTTTTTCCCAAGCTTTTATTGCTGGTCGGCGCAACCCGAGTTATAAAAGTCGCCCAACGGACGACTCAGTTCATATTTTGTTTTAAATATATATATTTTGACAAGGTACACTTTTAATTGTGATTACACATATAATGAGCATAATTCAGATAGATTTTATATATGAGATTTATGCTCTTTAAAGTGCTGATTACATTGACTCCATAACGCTAAGTAACACTTTTCAATGCATCAATATTGTTGCACATATTACGATTAGTTGAGTATTCAATATATATATAAAATACTTGAAATGTTTCCCATTTTTATTATACATACGTGTATCCATTGAGCACGTGTTGCTGTTAAATATAATAAATTATGTTTTTTAACTTGCTGCCTTTTTTTTGAGTGTGTGTGTGTGCGGCAAGTGAATTTAATGCTTTTATACATTGATTTCTATGGCAAAAGTGGTGTTGTGCCTCCATGAAAAGGGGAGTAGGTGTCGTCTATTCATGCTTCGAAACTATGAATGTAAACGGCTATACAGACCGTATAGACTCACACACATCCACATCCACACACACACCCACACACATACACTTATACATATATAGGTGAGCGTGTTCAGATGTGTAAAGGATTGTCAGGACGGTTGTCGCCACGCTTCTGGGGAAATGTTCAAATGAAACAATCTGCTACAAATGTGTAAAGTGTTCAGGCAACCGCCGCGCAGTCACCATCAATAAAATCATAACAACGCTCAAAACCCTCCTCCTCCTCGCACCCCTCTCAAAGTGTTTCCAAATATTGTAGAGCTGTCGCAAAGGAGCAAAAGGAACAACGCCACATTTGGACTAGGATAAAGGCTTTTGAAAATAAATAGCTTCAAATGTGAAATGATTATTGACGCTTTTTATGTTTTAATAATGTGTCGGAAATATATATTTATATATAAATATATACACAAATATATATATATATATATGTATATATATATATTAAGGGTTAAATGAACCACCCACGTCACAAACACTCGTCGCATTTAATTCAATAAAACTTTCAAATTCGTTTTAAAACGACACCGGCTGTTCCAAATTTATAGCATTTTTCCTTTGTAACAGCCCCGTTTATGGCTCAAGAAATGGAAATGTACTTATCCAGGAATATCTCATGCCCAAGAGTTCTTCAAATATACAAAGAAAGAGGTAATCAATGACTTGCCTAATAGATACCCTATACTTAGAAATACATTTTTCAATTATGCAGAACAAATATTTCTTAATCTGCGCTTTTTTTTTGGAGTATAATAATGAATAATAGCAATAAACTATATACTATTCCATATATCCCAATCATTAGCTTCAATTCTTAAGAAACAACTTATCTCAATAAAATATTGGATGCATATCATTAGCCTATTAAAAGTCATTATCCCATTTCTTTGCCTTGCTCTAGCTACAGGGTATTAAAGTGTTCCTTAATTTCCACACTTTGACAAAATCAACCCTAAAAGCTGTTAAGGATTTTTAAGAAATCGGATTTAAATGCTGAAAAATACAAGAGTTAAACATAATGATTATAATTGATCTAATATCAAGTTGACAACAAATTAAATAGGTGTAAGCAGGTGTAGAGGATTATTTAGCTACTTGAATCATATCTATCCGAAACTCTAATTATATTTATTCATGAGCATTAGTTTTCTTAGACTAGTGACATTGGTTTATTGACTTTATGATATGTGACATATTGAAGGAAATAAATACATTTATCATCTCTGGCCAGGAACCAAGATAGACCACCCGTCGCCATTAGGCCGTAAGTGTATGAGTTAAGCACACATCCTGTATTTTAGTGATGCGTTTGCATTTACGGCTGCTACCGCTGTGGTCCTGAACAAAACTCTTGTTTTCCTGTCGAAATTGCCACAATATCCTTTATGTCCATCGATATAACAGACAACAGAGAGAGAGAGTGAGAGATAAAGAGAGGGAGATAAAGAGACAGAGAGAGAGAGAGAGAGAGCTCTTATTGTTATATTGAACTTGTTGTTGTTGCTGTTGTAGGATAAATCCCATACTGTCAGCCTGTGTGCCAGTGTGGCCGCCAACTGTATTAAAACGTATACAAGAATAATACCCAAGTCATTTATCACTTGGCATATTGTCCGGCTGTGCTGCGATTGCGATTGGCGTAGTAGTAGCGAACCCATTTCCCGCTTCAGTGCCACACATCTCCGTATTCATCTCCGTAGTCACATGCGTTTCGCACTACTATAATAATAATAAATAAATATCGAGCTCCCCGGCACGAGCAATGGTCCACGATTCAATAGGATGACCTTTTTGCTGTCATTTAATTTCGAGCATTGTCTATGCGCTTTGGGAACGGAAACCCCTAATCTGGCCATGATGTTATTTGAAGTGCTATCATTCCATCGGATGAGGTATTGGGGATGGAAATGGATATAGAATTGAGCGGTGGCGAAATATTGTTCGAGGTGTTTTTTTTTTCTATCTTTTCTTTTCTTTTCCTTACATTTCTTTTTTCGTTTTTCTTTCTTTCTCCTCGCCTGCCTTTTTGGAAGTCAAAATATTTACGGTCAGCATTTATCTTCATTCAAGAGTCGTCTGCCCGGAAAACCCGAGCTAAGCACATTTCTCTGCTGGTGGCCTGACGCGTCTAATCGAAAGCCAAATAATTAATTAATAATAAAAACTATTTAATATGAAGCAAATATAATTATAACACAAAAAAGAATAATTAATTGTAGAAACTTGTTTTAATCTTAAAGATATTTGATATTTTTTTTCCAATACTATAGTTTTACTTCTCACTCGACTGTTGCCATACTTAAATTCATATATTATTGTATGTCAATTGATTGAAAGACATGATGCCAGGAACAACCCCTAAAATGGAACTACCACAGAAGGGAATACTGAACACAATAATGATGTTGCTAATATTTTGCGTTACTTAAAAGGGATTTCGTGACGGTTTGACTTTCTGTGGGATAATCAAAATTATAATATGACTGATTACCCCAGCTCAAAGCCTTCGACATACGCACACATCAATTTTCAACACAGGCCAAAATGTGTTAGCCTAAAACATACATGATGTATTTTCGGTTTATAAGGGGTTGATTTTCTTATAGTTCCATTAAAATGTCTACATTTTAGCACTCAAGCGCTGTACAGTGGTGAAATATTAATTTAAAGGTATGAAAATACATAGGAATAATCCCATATCGATTGCAATCAGGATATCAATAAGGATATTATATTATCTGAAGCATATATATGATGAAGGAGTCCGAGTTATTTATGAATAGATATATATTTTTATTGATTGCATTTTTATTTATCTGATTTTATTAAAAATTAAAAATATATTCAATAATGGATTTATTTACTACGCGGATATTCAAATGTAAAATGGTCCAACATTTATTGCAAGTATAATGGAAAATCCAGAAAAAAAAACCCAATCAGACCTAGGAGGGAAAGGTGAAAGTATGGTCAAATCTCGAAATCTCCATCGATTATTTTGCTTATGTTTCCTGAAGAGTCCTTACTAAAATATGCATTTTAATACAAAATTTGCTTGGAATTTATTTTACTAATTAAGTCATTGAGCCTGCATAATCTATGAAAGAGGATTAGGGACTAACTGAATAAATATATTCATAAACTGCTAGACAAGAATCTACTTATTAAAGCCAGATTATGAACTCGGCAATTTTATCACTTGTTAAGGTCCTCTCCTAGCAGAGTGGCCGGCAATTTTTTGGTGTGGGCTAAAAACACGTGTTGACGTTACCACAAAGGCAAACAGCCCCAATGACATCAGCCCCCATGCAGGAGATACACATGTACATATGTGCCTCTGTGTGTGTGTGTGTGTGTGTTGGTGTAGGTGTATTTGTGGTTCGCGTATCGTTAAAATGCATTCGCGGCTGCGGACCGATGCGGTCCTGCATCCTCATTAAAACACTGCAGCAAATGGAGGCGTGTGCGTGGCTTCTGTTCCATCATGAAATTTCCATATTGAAATTGAATTTTCGCTATGCTTGTTGCGGTTTTTCCAGCGGGTGTGGGGGGTGTGGGGTGGTGCGGTATTTTTTCTTTTGGTCGCAGCAATTTGCGAGTGATGTTAAAGCGTGCTGCTTATGCAAAACTGGAGCCGCTATTGATTCAACTGTCCTTTCCACTTGCAGTGGCAGCTTAAGCGACAGATACAACTCAGTCAAAAATACATTCAACTGCCTATATACATTTATTTGTATATAGTATATATATGTACATATATATATGTATGTATGTATATGTAGTGTGTATTCACAGCTTGGAAGTGTTAAAAGCTCGGGATAATTTAATTAAAATTGTAAAATATTTGGCGGATTTTGCATAAGCCTGCCAAATCCCATTAATTCAGAAAGCAACCCATTGTTGACCGCAACACAATCAAAATATGCAAATTTATCGCATTAACTCGCGAAACTTCCAATGCTACCAAACGAATGGGATAACAGCGGCAAAGAAAGCCCAAGTTCCAGCTAGTAAACAAATACCAGAGCAATTTAATTGGGGAGACGACCATCAGTAACTTTTTTGTGGGGCACATCCATTTCCAAAATATGTATGTATATGCTAAGATACCCACGGGGCGTGTTGCTGGGCGGTTCAAGATCATTGGGGGTCCTTGGGAGCAGCGCGTGTTCAACGCAAAGTAACTTGACTTTTTTCCACCCCCAAATTTGAAGCATTTGGCAAGCTCTCAATGGAGTAGTGGAAGTAGTAGCTCAGCCAGACCATTTAAAAAATAAAACTCTGCATTCAAATAGGAATTATTCAGTTTTCAGTTGTTTTCATTTCAATTTTTTGAATATTCTTTTTAAATATATACATATTTCCAAATTATACAAATATTTGTAGATTTTTGGAATTTATTTTGATGTACTAAACGGTTTTTCTTCTTCTTAAACTATAGTTTCGCTATACCTGAATGTTAGTATTTTTTTGTCGATTTTATATATTCCAAAATAGTTATTCTTAAGGGTCTCTAAACTGTACTTTATTTAGCGACACAAGCTATAAGAAATTCTACTAAATGAAACATGTGTTTGCATTTGTAACTCAAGCTTGATGAAAACGCGCTTAGCTGGCAAGTAATGTGATGTAAATGTAATGAGAAAACATCATTAATTTTGGTAGACAGCAAATCCTTTTTAAATTTAATGTACGCAAGAGGGATATTAAATTGTCGCCATGGCCATTATTGGCTTTCGGAAAACCTTTTTTGCCTATTCTAATCCTTCAATGCATCTAAATGGAATCAAATCCGAAAATTGGATTGAAGAGCAACGCCCACTCGTTGTGGCAGGGGCACCAGCAGCAGACAGACACAGCCAAATCGCAGAGACAGAGCCGTACACATTTATGGTTATTTGGCCGTTACACCCAGACCACCCAGCCCACCCCACCCGTTCCATGGTTTTAATGTGCCAGCCAAATGCTCAATTGCGGTATCCCAGGACATGCCGAAGTGAGCAGAATAGGGGATTGCCCAAGGACTCAACACCATTGTGTTCTTAGCCAAAGTGGCCGACGATGGCGACGATGCAGCAAATGTAAACAGCAGAAAATGGAGATTCAATTACTTAAACGGTTTGAGTCCATTGTTCAATATACTTGTGTATGTACACAATTTGCATATTTCTTATTTCTGTTTGTCTACATCCTAGGTGCGATAGCCAAATGACTCAAGTGATAGACACTTGCAACACATGTTGACTTAACTGGACCATATTTTGATGAAACATCAAAGCTTAACAACAGCTTAACTCAGTTAATTAATATTGTTCTGCACTCGGATAAAAATCGACTTGATATTTGAAATTTTGAAAAATACACTTATAAAAAAAACAGGATATTATACACATATTTTTTTAGAAATTTTAGTAAAATATACCCTGTAATTAATTGAAGAAAAACACGGTTTTCAGCAAAGAAAACCTTTCGTTTTGTAAATATACTTTCTGATTAATAAGCTGAGCTTCACTTGGGATCAAAAGTATGTCAAATTTCTAAAATGAAGCTCAATTTATTGTTGAGTGTAACAAAATATTTTTGAATGTACATTTTTAAACATAGTTTGTCTATTTCAATAATTTTAAATGGATATTTCAGTTACGTACTTAAACCAAACATTCATATGCACCATTTCCGCACGATTCCATATTTTTGACTTGAGTAATAATAATTTATGATTGTGCACCAGAAGCTTCACCAGATTGGTGTGAGCCGCCAAAGTCAAAGCCAAAAAAAAAATGAAACAACTAAAAAAAGATGAAGAAAATCGAAGGAAAAAAAACTACGTCATACTGCGCAAACTGTGTCTGACCTGCACAGCAGGCGCTGGCGGAGTTTTGTTCTTATCTTATCCTGCCTGTCGTGCTTGGAACAGAGAATATGTTCTTATTTGTGAAATTGCTTACTTGTGCCGATCAGAGAGACTAACTAGTTTCTACCATGAATGCTGCTGTTGTTTTGTCTGTCTGCTGTCGGCTGTCCAAGTGCGCCTTGTCATTGCGGTTATGTTTGGGGATTGTTTAACAACAATATATGCAGACAAAGAAACAAACAAGGGATTACTTTGAAACTCGTTGATGGCTTGGTGCCATACCAATATCTTGGCAACAAGCCTCGGACCCCCTGGTGACAAACACAGCCACATCCGATGTTCTTTCACCTACATAAGGCTGTTTTGCACTCCAACATCAAAAGCCCACAACGATAAAAATCAAATGTGTGTACAGAAAACTTAATTCACCAAATCGAACTCCGCTTTGAACTACGGAGCAGCAAGAATTTGTTATCTAGCGATCAAATATATATATATTATTTGTTAAAAATAATATCAATGTCAAGTCGCAAAATATTAACCTAAAAAAAAAACAGATAAGCTTCTCAGCTGCAAATGTTAATGAAACCAGATCAGCTGATCAGATATCTGCAGGCCTTTGTAACTGTAATCCCCACAAAGGGTAGAACATTATTCAGTGTCTTACCTTTCAGTTCAACATATCTGCCAGCCAATCGATTGCTGACAGTTCTTTTCGGTAGCGAAATTAATTTCAACTTTTCAAACCCCTTGCCTGGCTTGTTGGCTTGTTAAAATCACACCCAAACGAATTAAGACACGTGTTTAAGCAACTTGATTTTGTACAAAGAATATTTCCAACCCTGGCGATATGCACAGGAAAAGTCTTAGGTCTTCGTGGGGAATCCATACTGTGAGTTAATTCCTTTCGATGTGGTTATGAATTAGGCACAACTCATCATTTGCAGCATCTGTGACTGCTGCATTTGGTGGATTTACTGGGAATAGGATGGGCGGGTTGGGGTGGGTAGCGGGACCGGTTCGCCTTCAGACACACAAACTTTGTGTTAACACCCAACAACATTGCATTGCCGAAAGCCATCAGGAAGAACAATATGGCACGTGACACGTGCTTTACTGTTGCCCAGCGTCGTTATGTGACAACAAACAAATAAAACGTGCACCTCACACACCCCCCAACCCCCCTCGTTTCGTTCCATACTCATATGTTGCGTTGTTAAAAAACATAATGCCCAGCACACTATAAGTTCGCCACTAACAATGCGATTTATCACGCTATAAGAATTGTATTCTCCAGACTTACATATGTATGTGTTGCAAGTAAGACGAGCACTTTCTGCTTTCTTTTCAATAACTTAATACCCTTTAATGTTTTTCTGAATTACAATTTGCTCTACACTATTTCAACAGACCAATTCATATCTCGTTCCACCTCAATAAATATATAACATATTCCAGAGAGCTCGACTGGGCGATATCCTGAACCCATCTGTTAAATATATTAAATCGATTTAAAACACATTTTCTTGTTTTATTGCCAAATTTCAATGAGTAGGCAACTTCACACTTAAAGTTTAAGGTCTCTAGATCTTCATATAGGACGTTCTTATATAGGATTTGTGGATATAAATATTGACTAGGCTGTTGATGCTCTGCTGAAATATATATTTTATATGGGGGTGTTTTCTTCTGCCAACTCCAAACTTTCCCACAACTTCATTATTCCGCTCTTACCCACTTTCAAACGGCTTAGGGATAAGAGCAGTGCCTTAGGCACTTAATTATAAAAACCGAACGATTGCTTCTAGAAAAGTTGAATGATATAGTAATCTGATGTGAATAAAATTTAGCCAAAATTGTTGGCTGTTGACCTCTTTTGAGGCTTAAAAATGTTTTACGCTGTCTCTAGGTCAATATTTAATTGACTAACATTTTGTATATCAAATTTAAAAGTATTAAATTGAATTCATATTTTAATTTATTTTGTACTTTTTGTGTGAACTGAAATTAGTCGACATTAAAAAAAATAAAAACATTTTTAATTTATACTGTTCATGCCTAAAAGTAGGCACTGAACAGGGAATTGCTGCTGCCATTCACCAACCGTTGGCAACATTTACGATATTTGGCCAAACTATTTTGAAGCATGCACCGAATTTAATAGAAATAAAAGAAATTATATTGACGCCAAAAACAAGTGTTTTTTCTGCGCCTCGCTTTGTACGAGCTGGAAATCAAGGTGAAGATCCGCCCCACCACAAAGAACAGTTATTCAAATTTCACCACGAATCATCAAATTAATATACATACATAAGGTTAGAGCAGAGCAGTTTCTCTTGATTTCTGATGGTATTTGTACTTAACGACTTAAAACACGCTCAGATGGGGTGAGTTTCACACAGGGGTTACTATGTAGCCAACATCGCTGGCTCTGATTCTCTCCGGCTCAAAAGGGGCAAAGGCATGCGCGCTGGGTTTTATTAAGGTAAACAAGGACCGACGTTCGGTATTTGTGTTTGTTTTTACATCACTGTCAGTGCGCTGAGCACTGACTTTGACACGTTTTCTGACTTAATTTTAGTTTATTGCTTTTTCTCCGTCTGTGTGCGAGTGTGTCTGTTTGTGTGTGTGTGTGCGTGCGGTGAAAATCATTGAGCAGAGAGAGAGAGAGAAGGAGTCGAACACCCGTTCGACTGCAGTTTATGGCCAACACACACAACACACGCAACACACACAAGAGCAGGGCATTCTCAGGCAAAATGTTGCGATGTTTGTCACAGCCAAAGTCGACACGTGTTGCGGATGATATCCTTGCCGAATTGTGCTCCTTGTGCTCTTTTGAAGTCGCCCACTGACTGACTTTGTCCGTTGACTTCTCTCCCAATTGGCGGGGTCGTCGTCACTGATGCTAAGACGTGAAATTAAGTCAGCCTCCGTTTTTATACTGGGGGTTGACGGGCATGCGTTCAGAGCTCTCTACTTATGCATGTCACAGATATGAAGTTTTCTGTTTACTGTTCTCACGCTTGCGACTACCAAATGACGGATTGAATTAGGCAAATATTTGTTTATAGGGCGCTGGTCGCAATATATACCAGCCAATGTATGTACCCTTATTAGATAACATTGACTAAAGCAGCGACACAAGTCGCTTGATTAAACCCCACTGATAATGATAATTGTATTTTTTTCTTCTTTTTTTAATATATTCATCTATTTTGGTTTTTTTTTTGTTGTTATTTGGAATAAGTTATAAATGTATCGCACGTGCCACAGCTTATCGTTACGATAAGGTGCATATACTCGAATAAATTATGAGATTGAGTCAACATCAACATCTATATTTATTCAATTACCACATTGAACATAACTGAATTTCCGATTTTGTATAGAAGCTTTAGAACTATATTTCTTACATTCAGTCTACATTTTTATGTCCAGATCTCGAAATATCAGTTTTACTGGTACATATAAATATAACCGTTAATCTCCCACAATTAGAAAGCTGGAGAATCCAAACTTCGAAGTTCGATGACGTGTGGCACCCTTCTGTAGCAACAAACACTTTTTGAAGATACTTTTTAAGATGAAGTTTAAGCTAGAACCCAGTTTCCACATTTAGGCGCAGTATTTATCTAGGGGTTAAACCATGAATGAAAAGTCTTGGATTTCTTAAATCAGTTACATTTTTATCAAAGTTATGACTATGGAAAGTCTTAATGCGTCAACTTCTGAAGATTTTAGGTCGGAAGACAAGTAAAAATTATAGCCTGAAAATCGATATATCGATATATGGGCATAGGTCGAAACTTCAAAATGCCATGACTTCGTCAAAACTGATCTCAGATTAAAAAGCGAGGGCTTTTTGATCATAGTTTTGCACCTTAATCAATCGTACATTCAAAGATGCCATGACTTCGTCAAAACTGATCTCAGATTAAAAAGCGAGGGCTTTTTGATCATAGTTTTGCACCTAATCAATCGTACATTCAAAGTCAAATCGTACATTTGAGTCGGAAGACAAGTAAAAATACTGGCCTAAAAATAGGCATTTGGGCATAGGTCGAAACTTCAAAATGCCATAACTTCGTCAAAACTCAACTCAGATTAAAAAGCGAGGGCTTTTTGATCATAGTTTTGCACCTAAATCAATCGTACATTCAAAGTCAAATCGTACATTTGAGTCGGAAGACAAGTAAAAATACTGGCCTAAAATTAGGCATTTGGGCATAGGTCGAAACTTCAAAATGTCATAACTTTGTCAAAACTCATCTCAGATTAAAAAGCGAGGGCTTTTTGATCATAGTTTTGTGCACCTAAATCAATCGTACATTCAAAGTCAAATCGTACATTTGAGTCGGAAGACAAGTAAAAATACTGGCCTAAAATTAGGCATTTGGGCATAGGTCGAAACTTCAAAATGCCATAACTTCGTCAAAACTGATCTCAGATTAAAAAGCGAGGGCTTTTTGATCATAGTTTTGCACCTAAATCAATCGTACATTCAAAGTTGAAAACGTGATTTTGAGTCGGAAGACAAGTAAAAATACTGGCCTAAAATTAGGCATTTATGCATAAGTCGAAACTTCAAAATGCCATAACTTCGTCAAAACTGATCTCAGATTAAAGAGCGAGGGCTTTTTGATCATAGTTTTGCACCTAAATCAATCGTACATTCAAAGTTGAAAACGTGAAAATGGGTCGGAAGACAAGTAAAAATACTGGCCTAAAATTAGGCATTTGGGCATAGGTCGAAACTTCAAAATGCCATAACTTCGTCAAAACTCATCTCAGAATAAAAACCGAGGGCTTTTTGATCATAGTTTTGCACCTAAATCAATCGTACATTCAAAGTTGAAAACGTGAAAATGGGTCGGAAGACAAGTAAAAATACTGGCCTAAAATTAGGCATTTGGGCATAGGTCGAAACTTCAAAATGCCATAACTTCGTCAAAACTGATCTCAGATTAAAAAGCGAGGGCTTTTTGATCATAGTTTTGCACCTAAATCAATCGTACATTCAAAGTTGAAAACGTGATTTTGAGTCGGAAGACAAGTAAAAATACTGGCCTAAAATTAGGCATTTGGGCATAGGTCGAAACTTCAAAATGCCATAACTTCGTCAAAACTGATCTCAGATTAAAGAGCGAGGGCTTTTTGATCATAGTTTTGCACCTAAATCAATCGTACATTCAAAGTTGAAAACGTGAAAATGGGTCGGAAGACAAGTAAAAATACTGGCCTAAAATTAGGCATTTGGGCATAGGTCGAAACTTCAAAATGCCATAACTTCGTCAAAACTCATCTCAGAATAAAAACCGAGGGCTTTTTGATCATAGTTTTGCACCTAAATCAATCGTACATTCAAAGTTGAAAACGTGAAAATAGGTCGGAAGACAAGTAAAAATACTGGCCTAAAATTAGGCATTTGGGCATAGGTCGAAACTTCAAAATGCCATAACTTCGTCAAAACTGATCTCAGATTAAAGAGCGAGGGCTTTTTGATCATAGTTTTGCACCCAAATCAATCGTACATTTAAAGTTGAAAACGTGAAAATAGGTCGGAAGACAAGTAAAAATACTGGCCTAAAAATAGGCATTTGGGCATAGGTCGAAACTTCAAAATGCCATAACTTCGTCAAAACTCAACTCAGATTAAAAAGCGAGGGCTTTTTGATCATAGTTTTGCACCTAAATCAATCGTACATTCAAAGTTGAAAACGTGAAAATAGGTCGGAAGACAAGTAAAAATACTGGCCTAAAAATAGGCATTTGGGCATAGGTCGAAACTTCAAAATGCCATAACTTCGTCAAAACTCAACTCAGATTAAAAAGCGAGGGCTTTTTGATCATAGTTTTGCACCTAAATCAATCGTACATTCAAAGTTGAAAACGTGATTTTGAGTCGGAAGACAAGTTAAAGTACTGGCCTAAAATAGGCATTTGAGCATAGGTCGAAACTTAAAAATGCCATAACTTCGTCAAAACTCAACTTATTTTAAAAAGCGTGGGCTTTTTGATCATCTTCCTATATAATTAGAGTTAATCGTTTCAGAAAAATGAACAATAAAAATATAATTTATTATTTTTATTATTTATTTAATTAATTTCAATTTCAATTTCCGTCCGCACAAATCGCCTCACACAGTTTTAGATATAGAGTAACCAAATAGTAACCAAAGGTAAATTAATGAAGCCCTTTTGTGTGGTTCACAAATAAGTAATAAGTAATTAAAGAGAAGCAAATAGACATCAAAGAAATTGTTGCATTGCAATAACTCATCCTCCACATGCAGCATATATTGCATGTATATAAATATGCTAAAAATATGGTCACCATTCGCACAATTTTACTCATTTAATACGAACAGGATATATACAACAGATTCATTAAATTTTCAGCGTCATGCGGACCGAGTGGCCGTTCACAAGTGTTTACACAAGTCTTGAGTTTTAACTGAAAACATCATTTTCAGTTTGATGATGAATTCAAGTGCATGCCACGTTTCTCTGTTGCCGACATGCAGAACGCTTCCGTGCACAGTCCGACCCAACAGTATTTGCACAAAAAAGTTAATTAATTTAATGAAAGGTCCGCAAACTAGTGTAACAAGTTCAGTTGTCGTATATGAGTACATTTGTAATTGCATAAATAATGACCTGTGCCCTTTTCCTCAAAGAAAAAATAAACAAATAATGAATGCACTTTGTATATATTCGTATATGCCCTGCTCATTACAAGTTTTAATTTTCATTTTTACACCATACCCACCCCAGAAGTAAGCATCCATTTTATAGTATATATTTTATAATGACCGACTTCCACCCCTTCATAATATGATATTTAGTTTTGTGCCAGCATTAAGTTATTATTATGCTGAAAACAGTCGGCTTCTTTGAATTTTTTATTTTGGGTTGCCGCTTAGGTGTATTACATCGGTTTTAGCTCTGAAAATATATATGTTAATTTTGTTGGGACCTTATGCAGTCCTGGAAATAAAAATGTTGGTGGATCTTCTGTTGGTTGGTAGTTGTTGATATTTGTTTCGCTTGTAGCTCTAAGCTGTTGTGCTGGTTTTCTTACATGTAAAAGATACATATTTTATTTTTATTATTACTTTACACGAAATCTTATAAAATAAATTAATATTCTTCCTTTGGTAGCTTTATCAGTATAAATACGCACATACAGACATACAAATATATGTATACATACATGTAATTGTATAAGGTTAAAAATAAATTGGTAAAAAAATGTATACATTCGCCGCATTCAAATACATACTATATGAAGTTTCTTGAAATGTACATTATTATAATATCTATGTATATATATATTGTATGTGTAAAGTCATCTACACTTCTTATGAGTACATCAATTTTATCGTTTAATCCTCAATATTTTCCGATAATTTGTGTAGATCTGAATAGTTTATTATGGCGCGATGTAGGAACTCGTATTGTGCCTGAAAAAATATATATATTAAATTGCATTAGTTGCATTTATTGTAAACGATCGATTTGTGTAAATACTTACGAATGAATTTAAAAGTCCTGGTCGCTGAGATCGCAATTTTCTTGTTGTTGAACATATATCTACACTCTTCTCCAGTCTGAGATGCTGAACCAAAATGCACATGGCAACAAAAATTGAACTTCGATCAGTGCCCAAGCTGCAAGAAATAAGTTAATTCAAATATTGTTGCAATATAATAACTATATACAGGTTCCATTAGGAAATGAGCATACCTGCAGTGAACTGTAAGGGGAGATCGGCAACCAATATTTTTATGATTTTTATAATGCTTGTGAGCTTGGTCAACCAGCTCTATTATGCCCCGACACACTTCAGGAACTTCTCCATCGACAGTGGGCCAACCGTTATATTGGAATTGAGTCACCTTAAGGGTATCGTCTATTTTGCAATTCGTTACATAGAACTCCCGCCGAGTATAATACGGGCAACTTTCACTGTGTACGTATTTTACGAGTATTTGATCATATTGAATCTCATCATCGGCCCAATAACGTGGACACTTCCTGGGACCGTCTCCAATCTAAAATAGTTGTCAAATTAATACACTGTAAAATAAATACTGGGCTTGCTGTTATGCTCACTTCAGATATCATAATTAGTGTAGAAACACTTTGCTCGGAAATCATTCTCCAAAAATCTCCAATTGTATTTTCCAAAGGATCTTGTGCAATTATAAATGATTCAGTATTATCATATCCTTCAATGAATGAAGCATTTATGTATGTCGAATTTTCTTTCATTGGTATTGGGCTTAAAATAACCTGGAAAGCAACAAATAACCATATTAATACAAAAATAATCGAATTGGGTATGCAATTCAAAGCTTACTCTATTACGATCGTATGG
This sequence comes from Drosophila paracracens, assembly GCA_035044025.1. Taxonomy (NCBI): domain Eukaryota; kingdom Metazoa; phylum Arthropoda; class Insecta; order Diptera; family Drosophilidae; genus Drosophila; species Drosophila paracracens. The sequence goes on along the minus strand of JAWNMN010000192.1, from coordinate 3,822,267 downwards.
GATAACTTCATGGCACCTGTTCTTCGAAGTATTCTCTTCAACTTCGCCAACGCTGCAAGACTTATTTATCTCATCCGTTGTATTAATTAATTTCTGTAATTTGAGAAGGAAGACATAAAATATAACTTTAATTATATTGATATAAGCAAATACTTGTAGGACAAACCTCAAATTCTGTTTCCAGCAAGCTTTTTCCTTCATTGGGCTTAAATTTTAAGGACTCGATGGTTGATGGCAATAAATTTAAGAGTATATCCGTATTTCCATAGGTGGCAGTGTCCAACAATGCGCGGTATAGAAAAATGTATTGTTTCTGTAAATATAATTTAATATTAGTTAATGTCAATCGAAAATCTAAATATATATCTGTTGACTTACCAGCGATTGAACCAAAAAATTGCGCTGATGCCGTAAATCACACACGGTATTAAAAATGGACACCATATTTTCTTCCTCCAACTGTTGTACAAGAGAGTCCAATGCCACAAGTGTACCAGTTCTACCAACACCTGCGCTGCAGTGCACCAAAATCGGTCCCCTCTGCACGGAGTAGACTGAATTTATTTGACGTATAAATTTGATGATGCCATGCGGATGCTCTGGTGCCATGAAATCCTTCCAAGTTAGGTAGTGGTATTGAGTTATTTGCCTATGGTCTTCCTCGTCACCAATTAAATTCGATTTTGTGACATCTAATGACCGTATAATGTAGTCACCAGTTTTACGTTCGGCTGTAAAATTGACGGTTATTTCGCCAAACTGTTTGGAGTCGAAAACCTTTTCTGGCCAATATTTCGCGCATTTGGATTTGTTATATTCCTCTAGATTTGTAAGCATAACTATGATCTCTAAGTGCTGCTCCCATATCATTCGCCAAAAATCGTTGATTGTTGTTTCCATGGGACCCTGAGCGCAGATAAATTTCTTTCGTTCCTTATATCCAATGACAAAATTGGCATTTATATAATCAGTACATTGATTTCCGTTGGTTGGCGATAATTTAACTCTAGTTTGATCGTATGCTTTTATATCGGGATATCTATTCTTGCAAGCATTTTCCTTCATGTCGCTATTTTTCGTTGTTCGATCAGTGAAGCGATTTGGAAGCATTTCATATTCTCGAAGGAAACCATAATCTGTATCCTTATGTCGATTCTTATACGCAGTAACTAAATCTGATTTATGAATAGGCCCTGTATCGAAGCCTTTCTGATTGCCAGACCCGATAAACTGACTATGATTATTGATTCGACGTCCAAAAAGGGCTCTGAAATTATGAAAAATCATTCCTATAGATACAAGTCATACAGTGAAGCTATAACAAATACCTTAACGAATCTCTCAAGGTCAGCGTATCTTCGTCAGGCATCGCGTTCTTTGTCTTCTGATGATGGATAATCCAAAATACTAAAAATATTATAATAAATCCAAATGAAATGGCAAGAGCTTTAATGCCGATATTCGTGTAAAACTTAGAATCATCCAGGGAATGAATTTGCTCTGCTTCAGTCGCAGGCGTAATCACATCGAAGTAATCGCTATATGCCATGAGAACCGTACTTCCGGATCGGACTGTATTAATAAAAACATTTATTTAATAATTAGTTTGCCAGCTTGCAAGTTATTTCAATCAACCACTTACCAATTATCTCAAGGAAACCGGTGTAGTTTGCATCAATATCTATTTCGCCATCCCAAATATTGCCGATGTTATTCGAATTGGTCATGTTTGTGTCTTCCCTGCCCATGGCAACTGTGGGATTTCGTCTTATTCTCTTTTTACTTCCCAAAACTTTCAGTGCATCCTCCGTTAAGTTGGCGTCTTTAAGTAGTTGTTCTTTTTGAAGCAGTGCTGGATTCTGGACGGATTCTAGAAAAAGTCAAAATGATCAGGTTGACAAACTATATAAATAAAAATAAGAGTAAAAGAGCAAAATGCTTACCTGCTTTTAAGGCGCTTTCCACTTTCCGTAAGAATGGTGCACCGTCCAAGCATTTGCGACAAATGTTATCATTGTCGATGAGTTCATCTTGTTTATTAAGAAATCGCGTTTCGTCTCCCAAAAATATTTCCGATTTAAAATATCGATTGCTAAGCATTTCAGCTAAATACGCATAACTATTAGTTTTGTTACTGTTATTATTAATGTTATTATTACTACTGTTATGCAATTCAGCATACGTAGCAACATTCAATTTATCCGGAGCTGGGAGTTCGCTGTTTCCATTCAATATTTTGACAACATAGAGTCGAGAGCAACAGATGGGGCCATTTCTTTCACTTATCTTGGGTAAATATAATTTGAGGACATATTTGGGGCCATTCTTAACTTTTGTCCAGATTGTCTTTCCAATTGTTTCAGGCGTTGATATCGGCATAAAACAATTTGTAACCGCTGCCTCACCATTTTTCTTATGCCTCGTTATGGCGGAAACGGTAACTGTATAATTTGTGTTTGGACTAACGCCTTCATAGACCGTTTTATGACTAGGCTCGTCCACTCGTCGAATTTTGGGGCCCCACTTCTCACTGAACACAGCGCCCTCGTGGGTATACGTATAATTGCCCTCCAAGATAATTAGATATGAAATTATTTTGCCATTTGGTGTTTGCGGCACGTTCCAACCAATTGAAATGGAATTTAGCCTGGAAATGTTCTGTTGATTGCAATGAATTTTCAAATTAGTTGGTTTCGTTGCGACACCGTCCATTGTGGTGCCATTAACAATTTCAGACCATGGACCGCAGGTCTTGGTTAGATCACTGCAAGCCCGTACTTGAAATTCATAGTCTGTGGCTGTCTTCAGTTTATCAAACATATAGGGTAGATTTCGTGAGTTTTGTTGGTAAATCGCTTTTTCGATTAATTTCGGTACATCGCCCGATTCGGAAACGGTCAATTCATAATATTGAATATATTCAATTAAATCGTGCGATGGTGGACTCCAGCCAATCGTAATTGTCGATGCCGTACTGCCTGTTGTTTCCACTTTGGGTAAAAAAATTGGATCATGATCTAAGGTCGTCACACTGAATGGATATTGATTTGGGATGCCATCACCGATTGAGTTCTTTCCCGTAATACGTAGATTATAGGTTGTATTTGGGCTGAACCCATCCAAGACGCTGGATGTGCTATTGCCACTGATTACTTCCTTATAATAGGTGAATGTCGGCGAGCCTTCTTGAGAATACTGTATGAAGTATTTTTGTATGGGATCGTTGCCATCGTTAACCGTCCAATTTAGAAATATTTTGCTAGCACCAACAGCTTTAACATAATCAATGCTAATTTGTGGCACTTCCATTACAAGTAATGCAATTTCTTTCGAAATAATCTCAGCCTCATTTTCCCCATAAAAAACACATTTATATGTGCCATTCTCCTTTTTATACACCTCGGTGAATTCCAATGTGAAGTTCACTTGCGTATCGCTCAAGCGATGTATGGAGGAGAAGGTGTCGAGGAAAGCAAAAGCGCTTCCATCTTTAAGCCATTTAAGCTGTTTTTTTGTGGTAATGTTTTGCGGATAAATATCAAATACACAATATATAATGGCACTTTGTTTGATCTTTCGTTTTATGTTTTCGACAGTGCTCTCAACAATTTTTGGTTGGAGATATGGCTGCAAATTGTATTCAACGGTTGCATTAGTCTGAGCATTTTTGCATGTATAGTTTCCAATATCCGAAATGTTTACTGCACGTATGTGAAGAGTATTTGTATACGTTTTAATAATGTCCGAATTGCCATTTTCATCGGCATTTATAATATCAGACGTTTTTGTAAATCTGTAAATAATAAATCACTCATTAATATTGTGTGAAAAATAAAATAAATTATTGCATAAAACGGGAAAGATAAGGTCAGTATTAGTATAACTTTCGTGAAGTCCATAACAAAGTCTTTTGATGATAATACAGCCTTTCGGCCTATATACATATCGATCTCTAGGAAAGGCCTCATGCCTACAACTGTTTAAGCATATTAATAAACTGTGGCGCACCTGTTATCAAACTTATGATTGGTCAGATTATTAAATGTCCATGTTGCAGGCTCTTGGTCAGTCGTACATTCAAAGGATGAGTTTCCTCCAATTTCAACCCATTCTGCAATAGAAGATAGAACAACCAAATACAGAAGTTACTAAATAATCACAACAATAATAATATTAAACATAGGATTGTTAAATGCAAACACTCTTAAAGTAATATAATAAAAGTAGTTTAGCACTACAATATTTGCAGACAGGCTGCACGAAATAGTTTTTTTTTTTTTGTTATTCAATATTTTTATGTAAATACAATCAGCATGTAGAAAATAAAATAAGTTTTTGTTTTAAGTTTATATATTTAATTATTGCGATTACAAATTGTATTACACATCCCCCAAACCAGCTGCTGCTGTTGTCTTTTTTCCTCTCACACACTACGACTATACTTAATTTAAAACCGTAAGAAATGTATGAATCATTATCTTCTAGTTGAGCCACTCATAATAATTCTTAATTGTTGACTATTATATGTATATATACCCAGAACAAAATACATCTGTTTTAAAAGATAAGCCCAACCAAAATTTGTTTCGCAGTTCAATTATCTTATCTTATTCAGTAAGAAAAAAGGGTGTAGACACTACCAACAATAATACTAATCAGTACTCTAAATCAGACAACTCCAAATGAAAACTGTCAAAGTCGACCATCAATTTCGAATTCTTTCCGCTATAGTTCTGTTTTTTTATAAAGATACAATCAATTTGGTTTTTTTTTGCAATTTTAAAGCGGCTTTTTACACATTTTATCCTTACTACATGCATATATGTCTGTGGGTGTGTGTGGGTGTGTATGATTGTGTGCGTGTGTGTGTATGTATTCGTGTACACACTTGTATGCGAGCATTTGTATCTAACTGTATGCGAAAACAAAACAAAAACAAAAGCAAACATGGAAAATTAACGTTTTCATTAACTTCACTTATAATGCAAAGATATTTGAATTTAAGTACCTTTACTGAATCCTTGCGCAAATAAGTTAGTAAATAAAAAAAGTATAAGTATCACATAAGCATCTATTCGGTGTTTGCGAAAACACGCCATCGCCTTAAAACTATGTGGGTCCTTTTCAGTAATTCAAAGGGCACAAGTTAGTCCCTCTCCGTTTTGTATCAATTTCACTGCAGCACACTTTTATAGCCACATAATTCAAATCTTATTTACGCTGCTCGTTTAGTTAATACTGGCTGAGTTCTTTTTGGCACAGGCGATTTAGTGTTGAAAAACAGCCAAAAAAAAAAGAAAAGTATTCTATGAATTTATCTATCACACAGAAAATGGCATTCATCGTTTTTGGAACAAACGATAAAGAAACAGAAAAGATAAAGGGCTGTGTAACTATATAATTTTCACTCGCTTTATAATTTTCGTCTCTTGCTAACATTTAAATTTGAAAAGACCTGTTCCTTAAATGCTTACCTAGTTTAATTGCAATCCCAAAATTTGTAATATAGTTTATATATTAATATGAGTGTTGCTCTGTAAATTAAAACACAAGTGCTTGTGGCGATACCTTCTTAATAAATTATTTCTTTAAATTTAAGTAACCAAATTATATTGACTAATCAAGGATATGTTGAGCATAACGAATTTTTAATATAACAATTATTTTATCTTGTTTTTAAAAAGTATTAATCATTTAACTCCATTGAAAGTGCTAGGTGTGCCGCTACCTTGACGCTCAGAATTAATACAGTGTTGCATTTGATTATCGATAAAAGTAGATGCGGCTTTGATGTTTAATTCACTTTTTTATTACCGGCGCAAATTGTATACTATTTACCATAATTTTGACAAATAATAGTGTATTTTTTTAACAATTACTATATAATTCAAACTCCATTATTGAAATACATCTATTTCAAAAATGAAATTAGTGAGGTATGAAAAAGGCGGCGAACACAACCACAACCACTTATTGTATATATACACATACACACACATTAATGTGTTTGCAAAATCTTATACACACAAACATGCAAATGGGCATGTGCATCTGCGTGTTGATTGATAGTGTAAATTAATATAATAATCCAGATCGAAAATGTGCAATTATTTAATATATTGATATGTTTGTAAATATGTAAGACAATGCTGTTTACATATCCTCTGCACGGCAAATGCCTGTTTCGTATGTATGGTGGAATATTTTAAGCGCCAAATTTAAAGGTTTACATGTGTAAATTGCAAATAGATTGGAATTAATTAAAACTCTGTGTGAATGACAATTTGAAAAGAATCAGAAAAGCTTCATTATGTTATATATATAATATGGTGCAGAGCATAAAGAGTTACAGCATCAATATTAACATTATAATATTGTATTAAAGATTTTATTAGATCTACACTATAGTCATATTATAGCATTTTCCCAATATAGGGCTTAATATTGTTTGACAAATAATATAATAATGTATATACATAATTTATCCTTAATATTTAATATTGTAGGACAAATATTATATATTATTAGCGCAGTTTGCATACAATCTGGTATACATAATGATCCTCAGTATTTCCTAAATCTATTTAATCTTTCAACTTTTCTTCTTCAGATTCTTGATGAAGCTCAGTCACGAGACTGTAACAGTTGAGTTAAAAAATGGCACTCAAATCCATGGCACAATCACTGGAGTCGATGTTGCGATGAATACCCACCTGAAGAGTGTTAAGATGACCATAAAGAACAGAGATCCTGTACATTTGGAATCGCTGAGTATCCGGGGCAACAATATACGATATTTCATATTGCCGGACAGTCTCCCACTGGAAACGCTTCTCATCGATGATACGCCAAAGTCAAAGTCAAAGAAGAAGGACAGTGGAAGGGTTGGAAGTCGTGGCAGAGGCAGAGGCAGTCGTGGCCGTGGAGGTCCGCGGGGACGCGGCAGAGGCAGAGCACCTTCCAGACGTTAAATATATAGTGATGATACAAAACAAAAATGTATGACTACGATTTACAAGCGCCCGGTACAAAAAACATTTGGGCACTTTTGGAAGAATAATAAATTTTTGATTTTATAATATATATATATAGCTTTTTTCAAACGATTTGCGTATAAGCTTATTTTTATGTGTTTATTAAAGTAGTGATTTTGCATTCCACATGTCATCTTAGTGTATTTTCGTTTCACCCTGAATTTATTCATCAATTTGAAATGAATCTTTAACACTGCCTGGATTCTATTGCCATTCGTATAAGCAGCTGGCAAAACTGCATAATCGATAATATCGATAGCTTTTTGATCACCTTACCTTTTTCGATACAGTGCTTGCCACCATGATAAAATAATTATTAAGCAGTAGAGTTCTTAAGCATCTATTTGTTGCATTCGCCGTGGAGTATCGATAGCGCCAATCGAATACCGCCACAAAATTACCTTATAATTCCCAAGTGGTTTAAGCGCAGATCTATAGGCATGCCAGATGCAGCAGCCGCAGAAGCGAGCTCAATGAATAAAAAAAAAGGGAGGGAACCACTTACATGGCGATTGAGTTTTTTTTTGTTGTGTTACATATTAAATTTATTAAAAAATATTTATCAAAAATAAAAATTTGTCTCAAAAAAGGCATATTCTCTTTTATAACATTTTGCTAGGTTCAGAAACTTTGATGTGCTTGTGCCTTAAAATAGGTATACAGCAATGAAGTTTAATGCAATCGATAGTTTTGTAGTTAGGTATTAATATGCATTCAGTTCACGGTCACACTGCCTATGTTCAGTCTGAATTCTTGTTTTTGTTCAACATTTTAAGTTTTTGCGTTTGCCGTTGAATTTGTGTATTATGCCACCCCCAAGACCAAAGGGGATAGGATTTACAACAGGGGTAACACCAGCTCGACCCGGTTCAAACACCCCCATGTCTGAAAGACAACAAATGGCTCTGCTAATCCAAATGACAGCAACCTCCTCAACAGGTAAGCAGCCAGCCAGCCCCAAAACATACATAAATCTGTCCATGTTCGCATCGCATCGCATCTACATACAAAAATAAATACATACAAACAATGTCGAATACATACAAAGTACTATACAAGATGAAGTCACACGCAGCAGACCTAAAATAATAATAATAATAATAACTAAATAAACCCGACTATGAGCCTACAATCAATTCGAGGTGTATATGTGTGTGTGTGTAAATGTTGATGTATGTAAATGTATTGTGCATGTGAAGTTTCCAAAGTGTTGTTCTCTCATTCATAATTCTTTCACTCCGACCACGCCTAGCGACTTTTTTCGGAAGAATAGAAAACTACTGAAACAGTTAATTTTGTAATGCACCATTATAAGTTGTCCGTGTGTATATATATAAATGCCTTATATGTTGTGTGTGTTTAATAAAAACTGTTTATTCATGTATTATGCATATGTGTGTTTGTATTTGTAAGAACACCCTTATCACAAATTCATTTACTGCAACGGGTGTTTTGATTTTTCAAATAAATATGTAACATTTTTTTTTTTTAAATCTATGAGATTAGTTTTAAATAATGATTTTGGCAGTTTGTTGGTTATATCATAGTATATATATAGGAACAATTGATGTTTATGTGGGATATAACAACTGAACTTAAGGTAATACCTAATAATATTGTTTAGTTAATAATATTGAATTAACAACTTTTTAACTAATTAACAAATGAATACCCTGAACCTATTTAAAACGGCAAAAAGAGTATAATGTTTTTGTGTACATATTATGCAACAGTCGAAAGGAAGCAGCTGCGTTAAATAAATATATTTATTATTGTTTTATTTTTATATTTCAGAGACAGCGCGAACGCATTCAAAGAAAAATGATAAGAAAGGCGATGCCGATGTTGAAGAGATCAACGTGAGCGAAAAGCAATTAGAGATTGTGGATACAAAGGAGACGAAGCCATCGCCGGAGGAGAGTTCCTCGGATAGTAAATGTGCTGAGGCGACGACTGCAGCGCAAAACGTGACGAGCAGCAGCACGAAGCGTAGTTTCTCGGATGTGGAGGAGGATTTCGAGGAGCATGGTGATGACATCAAGAAGAAGAAACGCAAAGATTTAGATAACCCAAAAGATGTAAAAAATCCATCCAATAAAATATCATCGAAACTCGATAAAACCTCAAAGTTAGCAGCGACAAAAAACTCACCATCTGCGAGTAAAATAAGCACAACAGTTGCGGACAAAGAGTTGGAAGTAAACAAGACGCTTGATATCGAGAATAATGATACGACAGAGAATAGCGAGGATTACAAGAGCAATGACAGCCTGTACAATAATAATGGCGCACTGAAGGTGCCGCCCTTGAAGATCGTAATACCCCAGCAGAATTGTTCCATTGACACCGAGGGGAATGTGCTGCGTACTGGCAAAGTAGCCGCATCCCGAAATGCCGCCTTGCCTTACGTTGTCAGTTCGAATAGTGATTCCATTGACACCATATTGTCCAATCAATGCCTTAGTCCGCACGAGAACAGTCCACAAAAAGTGAACATCGCCTGCTCCACAATACTCGACGATAAGAACATTAAGCTGTTCAATGATGAGAAAAATTTGAGAGTCCTGCGCAGCTCTTATCGCAGCGGAGTGACGAGCGCTGAACGCAGCTCGAACAATTCATCGCCGCAAATGCAGAGCAGTTCACCATCGCCGGCATCCTCGAATCATGCCACCGACAATGTGGACATTAAGGGATCCTATACAAACATGACAGCGAGTCCCATACCACAGAATCAATTTGATCATGATGTTTTACCCAATGTACCGAGTCCTTCGACCTCATCAACGTCATCGTCCAAGGATATTATCTCATCGTCGCATGTGGATCTGCATCCGCGTAAGCGGAAGATAAGACCCAAGAATATCAATGATGACAACTCGAAGCATTCAAATGCGGATAACAACTCCTCATCATTGGCATCGGGCGAAACGCATCCACATGATTATCCATTTACGAATGGATTTCAAATGTTCTTAAATATACGACGGCAAGTGGAGAGAAAGTGGAAGAATCTTTATCCCGTTAAACCGAGACCTCCGCAGGGATACAATGATTATTTGCTCACCAAGAAATCGTATCTGCTGAAACGAAATGTGAGTAAGCCGGAAATTCAAATACCCGATGCCATTCCGGAGGAGATGCGAAAGTTTTACGTCGAACAGGAAAAGGCTAGACAAGAATTAACCGAAAAACATATTGTGGAACGAGAGAAACTCTGCCTGAATGTCGAACAGGAAATAATCCGAGTGCACTCGAAGGCAGCTAGAAGTATATCCGGGCAGTGTGCACCGTATTCCGTGTGTACATTCCTCAAAGATGACGAAATCTACAACATGATCACGCCGGAGCAGGATGAGAAGGAGAAAAGTGCTCGCTGTCGTTTCAATGGCCGATTGCTGCTCAGCTGGCTGCAAGATGTGGACGACAAGTGGGAAAAAATTAAGGTAAATCCACGCTGTCATTTATTAGAAATTGAAATACTTAATTTTTGATTTGATTTGTAGGAGTCGATGGTACTACGGCAGCACAATGAAGCGGAAAGCCTGCACGCCGTACAAGTGATGGACTGGAATATTTGCCTGAAACAAAATCAATTGTATGATCATATTTTCGAGTTCAGCGAGGATCGGGCTCATGTGCCCATCGTTCATGTTGGCGAAGATTTTGACATATTGCCAGCGTGAATTTTGTTTCTATCATCAAACTGACAAACTTGACAAAAATGCAACTTTAAATTTGTGAATATTAAAATGAGAAAATAAGAAAAACCGATCAATTTTTAATTGTTAATTGAAGAAGAGTAACATACAATTGAGTGTTAATGAATGGCGCTGCAGACAGGCACACATTGGTAGTAACTGCTGTAGACCTTGCTTCATTAGGTGTGATGATTCATTAGGCCAGTGGCAAGAAAACTTGTACATTAAAGCTTATCACAATAATTATTAAGTGCAATAACAACAAAAGATTTCCGTCTATGGAGAAAGCCCAAAGAAGACATCTCTGTGTTATTATTGGAGATCCACTTCCAAAAAACAAAAACTTCCCTCAATAATGCTAACAATGAAAATGAGAAATTAGGTTATGTTAAATTTATTTCAAATATTTTCACAATTGAATTAATTGATTTATTTTCGGGACATATTGTTCAGAATATTACGCGCAAAATTAACCATCTCCTGCAAATAGAAGAGAAAGCCAAGTAAGCAAAGATTTCAAGATTGATTTTAATAATGTAATATTACTTACTTCGCAATCCTCCAACAACTGTTTGTTACTAGCCAATTGCTTAAGAATAGTCTGAGCCTGTGCATTCTGCTTTTGAGTGCTGCTCCAATTGAAATTCGGTGAAAGCGCCGAAAGAGCGCTTAAAGTGGACTCAAGTTTGTTATCATATTCGTTTTTATTCTCCAATTTCCCTAATAGAATGGAAACTGCATTTTGTTTGCAGATAAGTTCTGAAAGAATGAATTAATTTTAATTATATTTATTGTAACTTCTTCACTATTATTAACTTACCTCTGACTGCGTTAATGTTGGATGCCAAAGATGCTATTAGGAATGCTGCTCTTATGTAAACTGAATCATGTTTAGAGTTTAGACAGGAAACTAAGGAACGTATTCCGTTTATACGCAGGAATTCATTCAATCCCGGCGAAAAATTCTGTATCAATGATGATACTGCGAATATGGAACTGCGTGCCAAGAACTCATCGGCATCATTCATGGTTGAGGTAAGTACAGGTATTAAATGTTCGTTATAGAAATATTTCTGGCAGAATTCATTGTTTTGCGACATTTCAGCCACAATAAAAATGGCATTTGGTCGTAGATTATAATCGGGTATTTTGATCAACTGCAATATTATGGAAATGCCTCCGACTTTCACCAACGAATTGGCATGATCAATATCGTCAATCTTATCACGTATTACATTCAAACTATCCAGTTTTTGTTCGATACTCGTCGATTCACTTTTCAAAATTAGCAAGGCATCCTGCAAACTACTATCGGCATTTATTGATTGTAGAGCACCTTGTAGGAAATCATTTCTCTGAAAGATATAGAAAAAAATACAAACTCAACAAGAGAAAAAAAATGTATTGAAATAGATTAGATAAAATGGCGGAAATGATTAGAGATTTGCTTTAAGTGCATTTAGGTGAGTAATATGCGTAAGCATAAATGCAATGCAATATTCTGAAAGTTATTTAACTTTCTTCACATTGTGTAAGGAGTTTTTCCTTCTTATAATAACCTTGTCATCCATTTCACAAGGGATTGTGGTTGAGCCCTCGTCATCTTTTCCAGAGTTTTCCACAGCCAATCTTAGTAATGCCTGCATTCATAAAAAATTATTAATAAAACCCTTTAAAACCGTTGACAATAATCCTTCCTTGCCTCTAAATTTTGTTTGCGTTTGGAGGAGGAATTTGTTGTTTCCATTTTTGGCACTGGTTAATTGATTTGTATTGATTTATAGATTTGCAGTAATTATTGTTTATACTTGATGCAATGAAATCATAATATAAACATGTGCAGTGGTGTGTTTACAAGGGGCGAAAGTCCATCGATATCAATTCGATACTATCGCTTCATAAATACTTATCGATAGCCATAAAATAAACTTATGTTAGAAAGAGATGCATTTAACGAAAAATAAATAAACATATTAAATTTTGATATTTAGAAATCTTAAATTTCTTAAATTGAAGTCTTCTAGATATTTATATATTTTTAATTCAGTGTTCCAAAACCGTTGTGTTCCCACAGAAGTATTTTGTTTCGATTAATTTGCAGCAAAAACAAGAGAAACAACTGGTGTGTTATCGGAAACAGATGTTATGTTTTTTCGAGTTTTATAAGTCTACAAAATTTAATTCAGTGTTTGTTATGATACCGGAATGCCCGCATTATCACCATAAAATCTTCAGAGATATTGCTCGCTAATTAATAGAGCACGATAATGTTACGGGATTTGATTACGTGGGTATTAAATACTTATCTTGGCAAGTATTTGGAGAATTTGAACTCTGCCCAACTGTCTGTTGCGCTCTTATCAGGTATATAATTGCACATAGTCCAAGCCCAATTACGACATAAATATAACGAGAATTTTAATTAATTTTAGGCGAAGTCGAGCTTGAAAACATTCCGATTAGAAAGGATGCGTTGCGTTCACTTGGCCTGCCAATTGAGGTGTCATCGGGCAGTATTGGTAAGATTAAGCTGCAGGTGCCGGTTCGACAATTTCGAACGTCGCCATGGTGTATTTCGGTGGATGGATTGTTTTGCGTTGTTCGTCCCAAGGACTTTGAGAATTGGGATGAGGTGAAGGAGAAACTGCTGGATTTGGAATATAAGCAATCTGTCCTGGACACCGCAGAGGCCAATTGGCGTTCGGAGAAAGGCAAGCAAATCGAATCGTATTATTTCTCATCGTACAATAACTGGCTGAAGTATGGAACGAATATGGCAACGAATATCATTGATAACATTGAGCTTAAAATATTCGACGTACACTTTCGGTACGAGGATATCGTCGATGTGGGCAATAGCAAAATTGCGACTGGAATTAAAATTGGCTCATTGACTGCACAAAGCTGTGATTGTAACTGGTCAATTGGTTCAAATAAAACGATCAATAATGATACTAATTTCAAAATCGTTGAATTGAAAGAATTGTCCTTGTACTGGGACACGTTATATGATGATATTCAATGCCAGAAGTTCAGCAATCAAGAGCTGCTTACGCATATGAATGAGACGTGTCAAAAGCGAGCACACGAATTTTTAATTAAGCCTATTAGTGCAACAGGTCGGTGGAAACGTGAGAAATCTCCACAAGTCATACGCTCAAAAGACAAGCCACGAGTCTCCTGCGATCTTCTGGTACCTGAAGTTATAATTGTGCTATCCAAGGTAAGTTTGTGTTAATGAATATCTCTTAACTTGAGCATTATTTAACTGAACTAATTAAATTTAATACGATTGCAGGCACAACATGATCAAATACAGGACAAGCTCGCTGGAATTCAACAGATTAAGGAGATATGTCAATTTCGATTGAAACGACCAACTATCAGTATTAAGGATAATCCAAAAATGTGGTGGAAATATGTGCTCGTTTGTCATGGTCGCGAACTAAAAACGAGAGACGAAAAGTTTCTAACACTTAAGGAAAACTTGCGATATATGCGTATTTATCAGGCTGTTATATTGAATCCCAACGAAAATTTAAGTACCGATGACAAAGAATTTAAGTCGTACATTGAAAGTGATAGAAAAGTTGCGGAATTAATCATTTTACGCAGAATATGCTTTGAAAAAGTATTCACAAAGGGACTTTCCATCAAGTCGGACAATGTGAGGAAAGGAAGAAATATGCTATTCCATTGGTTCCCAAACTGGATGGGTTGGTACGGTACGACGAATTCTGTAGGCTCCACAGACCAGGATGAATCTTTACAAAATCTCGAAGATGATATTTTGGTGGCACTTGAGCACTCCTTGCAAAATCAGTCGCACTTGAAGAGCGACTCGATTTTTGGACATTTCACTATTGAGCTTATTAAAGGTTTCGTTATTCTGCAAGCTGACCAATCCCCTAAAAGTGAAGATTGTGTTTGTGTAGAAATGCAGTTTGATAATCTGTCATCTTTTCTACAAGTAAATCCTTTGCTAACATCCTATGTGGCTGGGATATCTTTGGGAGAAGTATGTTTATTGGATAAAACTAACAATGATTCTAAACATTGCTATTTAATAAAACCGCAAACTGACAGATCACCGGCAATAAACCAATCGGATCTGAAAAATGCAATTAACTTACCAAATAAACAGGATCCATTATTTCTGCTGCAATACGAAAATGAGGATCAATCACAATACCGACTTACAATCAAATCGAAGAGCTTGGACTTAATATATAATCAGGACGCCGTTGACTGGTTCCTAAATTTCTTTACCAAATCTAACCAAGTGCGCCCCTTAATAAAGGATAATAATAGTATTGAAAAAGAAAAGAAGTTTCTAAGTTCTTTTAATAAGCATTTTGTCGGAAATGAGGTAAGTAAAATTATATATAAACTTTGGCATATTTAATTGTTGACTTATATTATTTATACAGATTAATCGCAAAAATTGGACTTATGAAATTGAGGTGTTTGCACCTCGTATTATATTTTTGGAAAACTACAAGATAAGCAATTCCTTAATGGTTCTAATGGATTTTGGAAAATTTCAACTGATTAAATCTGATTTCACAAAGAGAAACACAGCGTTGGTTTCAAAACCAGCGGAAACTACAACCAAAGATGTCGATGCAGATGATGAGGATGATGATGAGGCTTTTATGACTCCATGTTCTACTCCACCGGGATCACAGAAAAGTGGTTCAGATTCTCCGACGATTCGTGAAATTCTGCATGACGATATGATAAATAAAAACAGCCAACTGGAGTCTGCATTGCATAGTAAAATTTATAATACATATACGATAAATTTAACGAATTTACAAGTCTTAGTTTGTAAATACCAAGAGAGATGGCAAGCTAGCTTGAAGACTTCTTCAAATTTTCATATAATTGATAAATTCAATATCACTCTGACGATGGAGCAACGTATCGTGTTCACATCGGATCCGGAATATCCATCGCTTACACTCTTTGGGACATGTCCGATGATATTGATTCATGGCAATGAGGATAAAATTCAACATTTCTTAAACATCATCTACCCGATAACGAATAACCCACGACTTAAGAAAGAAACAACAATACGTGAAACCGAGAAAAAATTATATACCGATGAGACCAATAATAATCCCTATTATAATGTTGATGGCACTCATTTAGTTGTACAGTTTGCGATAGGACAACTGATTGTTGAATTGCAATCCAAGGAAAAAAGCATTGCGGAACTGCAAATTATTGGCGCACGAGCTGGTTTAGTCACCGCAGGGAAGGAAACAACAATCACAATGTCTGTCCATGGCTTGCTACTTGTGGATGCCATTCAGTCTTTTGGTCCCGACTTTGAACTCTTGGTGGCCAGCCATCGGAATGTTGGGTGCGTATCTAAACGACATAATACATCTATAATATCAAGACAAATCAAGTAAATGTTTCTGCTTTTCAGTATGGATAGCTTTTCTGGAAGTCTAAAGCAGAGTACAGCTTGTTCACCGGTTACGCCCGGCTCTCCAGACTCATATGATTATCACAGGCCAACAAGTCCGCATATTATCACAAAAGCAGTTCAAAATATTCAAAGCGGTACAGAAATTTCATAAAATAATAATGTTTGATGAATATTTATTCAAGCAACTGTTGCCATTGAGAGATCTACATTTATTCTAATCTATTTATTGTATATTTAGGAGCATCGATGGATCGCACTGAAGAGTCTGAGTTAAATGCTCTCATTAACATAGATATTAATATTATTGCATCCGATTCGGATAAATTTTCCTATTTACACACTTCGAGAATTTCATTCAACACCTTGGAAATAATTGGTATGTATTCTTTTCTGTACTAAAATTAAATTAATTTACTTTTAAAGGATTTTGCCAAATAATCAGGTATTCAAATAATGTTTCCAATTTTGCCTTTCATCCTTTAGCCAACCAGGAGACTATACTTGAGCTGTTGAATTTAGCTGAACGCATTTTTCGACGCCAAATGCTTTTGGAAAACGGTTGCAACAAGACAGCCAAGGAGCCTGCGTTGGAATTAAAAGAATCCGATGGTGCCGCTAATCATTATCAACACGAAGTAATATTTGATTTCTATCGTTTAAATGTTTTGATATTATACACGATAAAACGAGATAAGTTTGAGATTGCCCGAAAGGTTGGGACGCTCACAGTAAGCGAAGCCAAAATAAATGTATCGGTGCAATCCAGTTTGTCCATAACTGGATCCCTGGGTGGCATACAAATCATCGATATAACTCCTCAAGGGATTCGCTACAAACGAATTCTATCAATTGGAAGAGATCCAGTTTCAGAATCGGACCGGCTCTCGGTGATTAATCAACTCTCGAACGAAATCTATTCGAACAATGCCGAAGACGAGAAGTGCGATCAAATTGATGCACTAAGTTTCACAAATTTATGGAGTGATCATAACGCAGTCGCTCTCCAAGTGCGAATGGCATCGGTTTCATACACCCATAGCCCGAGATTTTTGCAAGACTTTAATTATTGCATTATGAACTTCAAACAGGGCCTGAGGTAAGTTATTAATCACTGTTAAATGCTTTCATAATTTAATTACTGTTTTGCATTTGTATTTTCAGCGAGTTCTTGACGTCAATTGGCAACAAGGCAACCGATATGGCTAAAGAATTTGTGCAGCAAATTAAAGATGTTAATTATCAGACGAAACCATCTAAGCCAAACATACGTCAGGGAAATACCAGAATCTCGTAATTAACATTATAATCAAAAAAAAAAAAAACGTTTTTAGCCAACTTTTTTTGTTTGTCTTTTCAGGCTTGATATTATTATAAGTAGTCCGATAATCGTTCTTCCTATTTCGACTAGAAGCAAAGAAGTATTTATTGCAAATTTGGGTAAAATTAGTATCCGAAATAATGATATTAATCAAAAGTTGGAGAACATTAAGACGGATGACTCAGAGTATTATGTGATAGAAGTGAAAAATATCAATTTATTTTCGCTGAACATTGACGAGCAAACGGAAGATTGGAAATACACGCTGCCCATAGCAAACACAATGTATGAAAATAAACAAGATGCACATCCAATATTACACGACACAGCAATATCCCTAAATGTGTATACAGGATATAACGATGCAAAGGATGCAGAGAGGCAAATTCAAACAATATTGGTGAGTGAATTTATGAGTGTACTTTTTGAATTCTACTAAACAAATTGTTACTTATTATCCAGGTCGAAGGAAGTATGGTTGAAACACTGAAGATCACACTCCATCGCAAACAATATAAAAATATATTGGAGTCTATACGAAATGCAACAAACTTTTCGAATAGCGTATCCTCGGAGAATGTGTTGCCCAACATGAAAAGTGCAAATGTTACAAATGCCAATCCAAATGAGGTGCAGCGTATTAAGACAACTGTTAAATTCTCAGTGCCTGTTTTTGAGATTAACTTGCAGAATGAGAGCCATGAACCGCTCGTAAATGTAACATTCAAAGACTTTTTTGTAAAACATCGTATAACCGACGGTGATGAAGATCTTAAGGTTGTTTTGAACTCGGTGCTTATGGAGGACTTAAAGTCGGATATATCATCACCATTTCGAAATATGGTCACATCTCTAAATCTGGAAAAAATATATCAGCGTAGAGGACAAAGTTCAGCATCATGCCCAGATTTGCCAAGTTTTCGTAATAAGCAGAAAACATTTTCTACATCCAGCTCCGATCTTTGTGAGCACATAAAACTAAAGGATTGTGAACAGCATAAAAGTGGTCTATGTCATTCAAATGACATTAGCGATCGGAAAAGCAACAATTTAGTTATCTACAGATCACACACTAGGCGCTTACCCCCGCAGCCTTCTGATGGGAAGATTGAGATACAAAACTCCATCGAGTTTAATTGCCTGAATTTGGCAATATGCGTGGACAGATGGTATACGATATTTGACTTTTTTGACCTAGTAGCTGACACAGAAAATGCCCAATCCTCTGCTAAAAAGAAAGACAGTCTGCCAAAAAGTAAGTACAAAAAAACTTCAATTTGCTGACTTCGCTTTTAATCAAATAAATGTATTTTTTCTAGGTGCTTATGAATTTCGTAGTAAACTGAATGTTTCCATCAGATCGTTAAATTTCACCCCGATTCGAAACGATGCAGTACTATCAAGAATAAATGTATCCAATGCAACGTTTTCTATAATTCAAGAAGCTACATTTAAATCGGTTGAAGGTTGCTTGGGATCAATAGCCGTATACGATCTTACCAAATTTGGATACATATACAAAGAAAGGTTCTTAACGAGTGGCACTGAGGCTTTAAATTTCGTATATAAAAGGTATGCATAAATATTCAACATTTATTTTAAATACCTGTTTAAAATACCTATTTTTTTATTAACAGAAAACATACAGAAATGGAAACACCGAATATTATTAATGCTGATGCAGTTCTTTGGATTAACATGTCGTCGGTTCACTATATACACACAAAACGCTTTATAGTCGAACTTCATTTGTTCGTGAAAGAGTTGTTGCAATTGCAAACGGTAATGCATATGTATACTATATATTTAACATATTGCTATAATTAAATTTTATCTTTATTCACAGCCGGTGATTAGAAAACTGAAAAAGCATAAAACGGATAAGGATCAAATGGAATCGTCTAAAATCAAGCTGTGCATTCAAGCCGCCTCACCAGTCATTGTTCTACCCGCCTGTTACAATGGCAATCATGTTTTGATTGCCTATCTGGGACAATTCACACTGAATAATAGCTTTCATCTTGCCAGCGATGAGTGCATAATAAGCAAAAAAGGAAAGGCGGTTAAGAGCGAAGAAGAGATTTTGGACGTTATGCACATTGATTTGGTCAACATCAATTTGTTCTCGGGCGAGCGTAGTGTCAATAAATTGGAAGGCAATTATGATGAAGAAACCTATATAAATATCGCAAATACGTGCTTCGTCAAGGGCAGTAGACTCTTCAAGGAATCCTGCTATCTGAATCTTCAAGTGGAACGCAATCTAACCACAGATAGCATACGCGTCTGTCCGGACATCAGTGTAAAAGGGAAATTCTCAAAATTGAATGCAACACTCAGTTTACAAAATTATAAATTGATTCGAGGGCTGCTGAATAATAACATTGGAGAGTATATCGATGATGTTTATTGCAATAGCTTGAATAATACTGGCCCATCTATCGAAGCATTCTCGGCTTTAAGTTTATTTTCAAAGACTGAAGACACCGCAAATGTGATTACCTTGCTGTCGATAAATATACTCCTGGAAGATGTTTCGATATTGGTAGTTGAAAGCACCAATACGTTGCCAGACTTTGCTCATGAGCCCTTGGCATGCATACATTTCATAAGATCGCAATTGGAGATCGACATGCTGAGCGATGGTTCACAAGACATTGATCTGATATCAAGCAACATTTTAGTTGTGGATGAGAGGCCAAGCGATGGTGATAATAATGCCAATGTTTTTAGGAACATACTGCAGCCGTCGAAAAAGGAAACGGTTCCAAAGCATTCAGCTCAAGTTGAAATCCACTGCAGAAAACGCTTGAATTTGTGCAAATATACGATAATGCTAAACGATATGAGAGTAATGGGGATTCTCGATTTCTTGGACCGTTTGAGGCAGTTTTTTGAGGAAGAGCCCTTAACAGCAACGTCGTCCATTAATCCAAAATCAACACAACAGCAACTATCAGCGGATCAATCGCAACCGACAGATGGTTCCTTGTCGGAGTATATCATCAATGTGACAGACTCTGAAGTGATCTTTGTGGAACAGTGCAAACGACTGGATTCGAATGCGATAATATTGAAGAGCACAACCATCATTTCATACAAGCCAAATAATAGTTGTGTGCCGCTGTCCATAAATATCAATCATTTGGAAATATTCTCATGCATATTGGATGCTGAGGATGAAAGTGCGCTGTCCATAATCGATCCGTTCACCTTGAACATTGAGCTGAGAAACAATTGCCTGAATATTGTGATACAAAAGCAATTGAATATACGTTTATCCTACGTCGATATGAAATTGTTTTTGAGAATGATTAGCTCGATACCGGCACAAGCTTCAACACCGCCGGCAGTTTTATCCAAATCGAATTCGGAATTTGAAAAAATCGCCCCACTGCTTGCAATGGGTTTCGAGATAACAAATTGCTGGTATGCCATGGAGCAGAACAATTGGAAACTTAACGATGCGGCACTGTGGCTGGCGCAACAGAAGCGCATCACCACTCGAAATCCGGGATTGGAATTGAAGACAGCTGTACTGGATGCCAATTGCATATCCATGTGTGTCATCGATGATTGCATGGATGCTGATGTGCCCCTGCTCGAGATATCCCTGTCAAAGGTACTGCTCAAGTACAAATTTCAACCCAACCCACTTGAAGCTGAAGGCGGCCTCAGTGCGAACAACTCGGCTGAGGGGGATCTCGACACGGAAGTCGCACTCAACTATTATAATCGACGATTGAGTGGCTGGGAGCCGTTGGCTGAAATTTGGCAGTGTGCCGTAAAATGGAAATACAAAAAGACCAATTTTGATAAAAAGAAACGTTTCGAAATATTCGTGAACAGCAAAAACTTATTCAAGATTAACATTACCTCGACGCTAATTGAACTGTACCACATGGTGTCCAAGAATTGGACAAGCGATTTCCATTCGCTTGACAATGTCAAAAATTCGAATTTCAGGCAAAGATCCCCATTCGTGCCATTTGCATTACAAAATTTGACGGGCTCGGCGCTACTCTTTAAGCCCATATACGCACAGCTTGGGGATTTGACATGCTCCGATATGCATCAGTTGGAAATAATTAAGAACTGGATAACGCTGCAGCCGGAAGAGATCAAAACGTTTGATTTCAGTCAGAAGAGTAAGCTGAGGCACAATGATTCGCATCGATTGAATTTGCATCAGATTCTCGTACAAATTCATGGCTGGACCTTGATTGGACCCATCTCCATAGACAAGGTAGGCACATATTTTCGATCAACAATCTTGGATTCGCATTACGAGAAGAAGACGCGCATTATATTTGATATATCCCTAATGGGATCCGCCCAAAAGCTCATTAAAGTAATGTCACCATTGAGGGTTATTAACAAATTAGATCACGAAATATTTCTCAAGATGGTATTAAATAAAACTAGTCAATCTGATGCTCAATACGCAATAAGCACAATCCAACCGGATGATCAGCAGTGTGTGCCATTAAAGTTTTTAGACGCCTCGCTATATATCTCCCATATTCCATGCGATATGAAAAAATCAAAGTTTGACGATATCGGCTTTAGCAACGATGAGATTTCATGGAAAAATTGTGGAAAAGACGGCACACAAAATCTGTACAGCTGCTACGATGCCAATCGAAGCATATTGTATACACTAATCAGCATTAGCTGGGAACTGTATCCGCTCAAGGATCAGAATATGCCGGGCCACTCAATTACGCTGCTATCGCCGCTTATGCTCAAGAATATGCTTTGCTGTGATCTAATCTTTAATATCAATGGCTGCAGCGTGGGTCGAATTAATGCCTTCAAGAGCCAAAATATATACAATATTAACACATGCGAAGCCATCAACTTGAGCATTACCTTGGATAACTTTGAAGTGTCCGGCCAGTTGAGGGTGCCAACTAAGCATGATGGCATTGTGGAGCCAAAGCTAAAGCTAATCGATGGCAAGAACAGGGAATTACATCTGCACATATCAATTCAATATCTTAAAGGCAGAGGAATCGAGATCTATATTAGTGCACCCATTTGGATTGTAAACAAAACGGGTCTGCCACTCATCTATAGGCAGGAGGGGACTAACAAAATTGCAGCCGGCCAATTTGATGAGCATGAAACTGCCCGACAAGTGTCGCCCCTAATGTTCTCATTTTCGGATCACGAAGGCTCACCCAACTTGGAAGTGCGACTCGGCAGCACCTTTGGCTCCAACAATCAGGTGCGTCTAGCCAAATTCCACTACCTTCATTATATAATTCTCATATTCTCTCAGTGGTGCAAAAGTTTCAGCATGACCAAGCATATTACCTACAAGGAATTACGTACGGAAAATGGTCCGGGTTGCTATACGATTGGTATACGGGTACGTCGCGGGCGTGGATTATATGCGTGCACCACATTTGTTACATTGTCACCACGTTTCCATCTCTACAACAAAAGCGGGCATCCGCTGCAGTTTTCACAGAAATGTAATATCGTACATAATGTGAGTATGCCATTTGGCTTCCTATTTAATCAGTTAATACAAGTTTTCCGTACGTCTTTTTTAGGAAGTTGCCAATCCGCGTAATGTTATTTCGGCGCCAATTGATTGTAATTTCCCATTTCATTGGACAAACGGAGATCGAGAGCTAGAGAGATTGGTTTGCGTTCGCATCGCAGATGTGGAGTGCTGTTGCTGGTCGAAAGGCATACCCGTCAATGAGGCGAAGAGTTTGTACATTAACATTCGCAACGAATGGAGCGAAATGTTTTTCCTAAGATTGGAAATCATATCCAGAGGTGCGACGTTGATTCTTCTATTCACGGATGCTCGGAGCTTACCACCGCCAATTCGTATTGATAACTTTTCGGAGGTGGCCATTAACTTTTCACAAAAGGGCACTAAGCACAGTTGGCCAACGCCAGTTAGATCGCAGTCATCG
Source organism: Drosophila paracracens (assembly GCA_035044025.1). Classification (NCBI taxonomy): domain Eukaryota; kingdom Metazoa; phylum Arthropoda; class Insecta; order Diptera; family Drosophilidae; genus Drosophila; species Drosophila paracracens. Next base: position 3,798,835 of record JAWNMN010000192.1, on the reverse strand, counting down.
CTGTCATATGTTATGGATGATCCTTTGGGTGTACAAATATTGATCATGGAAGCTCCGGGCGGAAACATAATTGAGTATCCAATAGAAGAGTTGAACACGAGCAAGACTTTAACGTACTCAAACTTCATATACATTGCATTTCACGACACCTTCGATCAATTCAAACGAGATGGTAACAAACCAGATGAAAAATATCAGCAACTAGTCCTGGGTGTCTACGACAAGCGAGTCATCATCATGGAAAAGAATTCGGGAGATCGCTCACAGCTATGGCTAATGAATTCGAACGGGCAACTGGAACACGAAGGATCAACCCCACCGATACAATCGAATGAGGCAAGCGCTGTGCGATTGGTGCTAGATTTGGAGAAGCCACCAAATCCAACCGAATATACTGCGCTAGTAGTTCGAATGCCCAACAAGCAGAGGGCAACAACACAAACATGGAGATTTGAGAACGGGCGACTCAAGTGTCATGCGAATATGTGCGTTCAGGTAAGAAATTGCTTCGTTAATACTCAATGAGTGCTGTGAAATTAATTTGGTCTTCTTTTCAACAGGCTCCCTCTGGAAAAGAATGGCTTCGAGCTGGCTCTGAGGCAGTTGTGGGATGCATTAAACATAGCTCGAAGGGTAGGGATAGAATACCCATCGAACAACATATTGTCACTCAAAAATTAAGACCTGGATCGGGACAATTGCAAATATCAACGAAAATGGATGGACCGATTTGCACTGTTCAAATTTGTGATATTAAACTACAGTTCAATGAGACATTTCTGGCACCGGATTTACAATGGAGTTCTGCGTCCTTCAACAACAGACAACTCATTGATAAAGCTAAAGTAGCACCGTCAACAGAATATCAGGTAAATTTTATGATATGACACATTCCTTTAGATTCATACTGCACTTATCTATGCAGTCCCAATTTGTACTTGAAATTTACATCCTTGTCTTCAATTATTATATTTTTAATTACAGATAAATGTCGATCTGCCCAAGGGGATTGGAGTATCTTTGATAACGTTGAAACCTTGCGAGGAGATTATATTTGTTAGCTTGGACAACATAATTGCTGAGTTTTCAGACAGTAGTGTGGAAAAGTCAATAGATCTGAATATAGCTTATATTCAAATTGATAATCAACTATTGGATTCCGTCAGTCAGGTGACCTTGCACAGTAGTACACCAAGCGACGATGAGACGAAGCAGAAAGCGTTGCTCCTTCAGTTAAAAATGTTACCTAGTCCCAATAAGAACGCATTAATATTCAAATATCTGACTCTGGATGTGAGCACCTGTGTTATGAATCTGGAGGAGAAGCTTATATTGAAAATAGCCTCGTTTCTTGGCTATGGCAAGGAAAATCGACAGAACTCATTCTTGCCTTGTGATTATAAGGATTTTGAAGACAAACGATTAGAGAATGACATGCAAAGATATTATTTTGAGAAATTTAGTATCGGTTCGACGCAGGTAAATATGAACAAAACTATTCTAGATTTCAAATAACTTATATTATAAATATAATATATTCACAGGTTCGATTGTCAGCGTTCACTTCGTCCAAGCTGCCGGACGAATTACAAAGTGTGAAAAAGTCGCTGGGACTCACATTAATCAAATTTGAAGATGCTTTGATAGAGCTTGATCATTATTCCCATAAATATCATTTTGAGACGTTGGATGTTTATCTGTCAGCGATAAAGATGCATTACATAAACCAAATTAAATGGCACGCAGCTTCCATATTGGGCAGTGTTGATTTCCTGGGCAATCCTTTGGGATTCGCAAATGATCTATCTGAAGGCGTATCTGGACTCATTTTTGAAGGATCTGTGAAAAGTCTAGTAAAGAATGTTACCCATGGAATTTCGAATTCGACAGCAAAGTTAACGGAAACATTGTCGGATAGTTTGGGCAAAGTCGTCTTGGATGATCACGATAACCAGACAAGACAACGCATAATGGAGCTACAATCAAATACATCCAGCAGTCATCTGGCTGCGGGGATCAAAGGCTTTGGATTCGGTTTGCTTGGCGGAGTCACAAGCATTGTGCGGCATACATACGATGGTGCCCAAGCCGACGGCGTTCATGGCTTCCTCAGTGGCCTGGGCAAAGGATTGGTTGGCACAGTGACAAAACCAATTATCGGCGTGCTCGACTTGGCCGCAGAGACGGCAAATGCGGTTCGTGAGACCAGCAGGGACACACATCGCCAATCGCCGAGTCGGAAACGGTTACCCAGATGTGTAACTGGTGCAGTTGGTGGACTCCTACCATCGTATTCTAGTCGCCAGAGCAAGGGTCAAAAGTACCTGTATCTAATAAATCGTAAGAATTTTACGGAAAAAATAATATTCCATGAACCAAACCTTTGGAGTGATAAAGAGGCAAGATTGCGGCTTCTTGTTTCAACCGAATTTGTTCGTATATTCTCGTTATATGAAGAAAACCCAACTGTTTTGTTTGAATGTCATCTCAGTGAAGTTCTATCCTGTCATCCTTTGACAAAAAATACGGGGACTACCCCATCGACAAGTAAAGTTACATCGAGCTACTACATAGAAATATCAATAAACTTACCAAAAATCACACGACCGCAAATTCGGTGTCGGACTGAGGAATGTGCTGAGGCTGTGTCTAGATGTGTAAGTAAACCGATTTGTTAACTAATTATTATGTCTTACTTGCTGCATAACTTCATTAATATTGATCATTTTATATATATCTGTTTTTCTCTGCAGATAAACTACGCTAAAAGTGTCTTCGATGAACGTGAGCTGTCGATAATAAAATATAATTGATGCTATTAGCAATAAATATTTTTCGATATACATAAATATATATTAAAGTGGTTTTTAAATTCTGAATATTAATGTATTATCAATTGTATAGTCATAACTTTGTTACCAAGTTTGTTCAAAACTCCCTTCCCATCAATATAGACTGATGTCGAACAGAATAAGCCAAAAACTACTACCACTATTCCTCTCAAGAACCAATTACAAAAAATCTAATTCCCATTTACATGATTCTAATAAATTTTCCATCGTTTTTTAAATATTTTTTTATTATTTGAATATGGTTAATTAAATTAACCCAATACATATTAAACAATTTTTGTACATATCGAGCCCTAACCGTGAACATTTTTCCCAAAATTGACTTTACAAAAATACTGAGATTTAGTTAAGTAAAAGTTAAAATATTTAACTGTAAATGCTATAAGCTCTCAAATTTTGTTGCGATTAGAGTTCCATATGTAAATGAAATAAAAAAAACAAAAAGCGCTAAGGCAACGAATGCTTTATATCGTTACTTATATTTGGTTGTTTATTAAAAAGCCGATCCTATATTTTGTAGAGATAACAAATTATAAAACTTGATCTATTTATTAAATTAAGCTTGAGTCCACTTAAGTCAGTTCTCTCAATACTCGGTTAAAATATATTTTAAAGATATTTAAAGGATTTTTGTTTTAGAACATAAACAGCTTTATTTTAAAAAGAATATGATCAAAGATTTTACTCCGTCATTGAGAAAATTGACCCAATTAATATTAAGGAATGAATAAATAATGTTAATGTTCGAGTTAGCTTATGTATAAGGAGCACACAAAAGACCAGGCGACAACGAATGGTGCTTTAAGGTTTAATGGATTTCTGGAAAATAAAGAATTATATGATATTTTAGTACGTTTCATTTGAATTGATCATTACAATATAATATATAGATATATGGATAAATATTGTTTGTCATTTACCTCGTCCGAAAAATCCATATCATCTTTCATCTGTTTTGATCGGCGCTTCTCGGTCGATGTCAGAAGTTGTGCAACTTTTGTTTGTTTAGCTAAATCGTAGGCCTCTTTTTTACTGCGCATTGCACAGTCTTCGAGAGTTTCGGCTGCTTCAAACATGCCCTGTCGCCTGTAAAGTGCGCCCAGGTTCTTCAATGTGGTTGTAACTGTAGGCGAATCAACCTTAGCAGCCTTGTGCCATCCGCCGTACTCTCCATATGGTGTATTTTCACGGTTATCGTACTTGTGCTCCTCGCGCTCCTCAGCCACCTAAAATACGTAAAATATGATTCATTAATTTTGCATAATATATATTTCAATTGTAATTTCATTTAAATATATATTCAAACAATATATAGTATTTTGCATATATATACATTATTTGTACATTTTATTTGTTGTTAATGAATGATAAACAGCATAAATGATAAATGTAATTAACCAAAATACCGAGAAGACAATATGCACCGCTTATTGTATTTAATCAAACATGATCAAGCCCGTTATTAAACACTTTGATATTACCTGCCAAATGGGTTTATTTTTGCTATCAATTGCTCCAAATTCACGCTCATGGGCTCTTGTCAAAACCTGTTTGTAGAGGATTTCAGCTTCTGAATACCTGCCCTGCTTTAAATAGCAACCGGCCAAATTATTTTTCGTCTTGGCCACATTGGGATCATCGGGTCCAAGTTTCGATTCGTATATGTCGAGTGCACGTTGGTAATATTTCTCAACTTCATCATATTTGCCTTGGTTTTGGCAAAGCAAAGCCAAGTTATTCAGTTGTTTTGCAACATCTGGATGATCTTTGCCAAGAACTTTTTCACGTATCTCTAAAGCACGCTTGCACAGTGGTTCGGCATCCTTGTATTTGCCACGTTTGCCATAGAGAACTGCTAAATTGTTCAATGTAGCAGCAACGGCCGGATGATTTTCTCCGAGTGTCTTTCCTCGAATGGACAAAGCATCGTTCAACAAATTTGCAGCCTCCTTGTATTTATTCTGTATTTTAAATAGAAACGAAATAATTATTTGTTATTTTTATAATAAATAGTGCAACTAACTTGATCGCGATAAACAAGTGCCAAAATGTTTAACATGGTCGCAACGTCTGGATGATCGTGACCACTGGTCTTTTCAAGATCTTCAAGGGCTTGCTTGCAAAGCGGAACGGCAACTTCATATCTGAAAAGTCCAGATTCGTTTTATAAAATAAATTGATGAATTTCAAGTGGAGTGTGTTAGATATCTCTGAGTAATATTCTTGTATATTTGTATGAAAGTACAAACCTGCCCTGTGATGCATATTGAATAACAAGATTGTGAAGTGTTCGCAATCGAGCTGGAATTTCATAGCCTGATGTTTGATTAGCAAACTGGCTGGGAGGCGTCGGCGACATATTGTGTCTGTCCTCATTGTCTTCATCTGGGAATAGCTCAACCACTGGATCATGTCGGGCCTTTTCCGAGGTTTCATCTTGCTCCTGATTGTCATCGTACTTGCGAACGGATGCCATAAATTCAAGATGCTTTTTCTCCTCCTCCAGCTGTGCGACCAACTGTTCCGATGCTTGAAACTTCTGTTGTGTGTTAGCAAGTTCATCTCGTAGCCAAGCATTCTCTTGGTGAAGACGGCGCACTTGTGTCTTGAGCTTCTGCTTCTCAGCCTCGATATTTTGCAAGTGTGATGTAAGAGCCATCATCACTTGGGCCTCACTCAGGCCAAGCTCAATATTTTCAATATTCTTTCGCAATATATCGGACTTCTCATTGTCCTTCTGAACCTCGGATATACCGTTTATGATGGAAACATGCTCAACGCGCAAAGCTTCCAAGCCCTGCAACACAGTTTTTGTATTGCTTATTATTTCGTCTTGCGACATTTGCGTCATTTTGCCGATTTGCTCTATTTTTTGTCTGTAAGAGATAAAGTTACATGTTTAGCTCATTCTGCGTCAAAGATACATATATTTTTGGCATATTCTCATTTTATGGGGACTCAGGGAAAAAAATCCATGGAAAAAATGAAGTCGTAATTACTCATACTTCACGATCTTAAACAAATAATATAAAACGCAGTTTGAAGTATAAAATTATAAAGACGATTGTGCACATACGAACAAATACAGGAATATTCAATTTCTTACATTCTGTAGTTTTTTATAGCTTTAGAAACAATCATTTTCACAAAACGCGTGCGGTTTAAGAAATACTTTTACACAAATCAATAAACCGAATATAGCGCATGCGCAGGACATGCAGGAGTCGATTCGGATTTGAACACCCTTTCCATATTTATCGTACTCAATAGAAATAACGATTTGTAATCGATTATCAATACGTATTTTTCAATTTTGGGAATGTCATTTTCTTTTCAATGAATTCTTATCGATATTATTTAAAACAGAAATATAGCATCACAATTTAAAGCTGATATTTTTGCGCAGCTTAAGCACATTTGTTTAAAACAATAAATAAAGCAATGAAGCACTTGGATTAAAGCATGATTTTTTTTTGATTACAGATGAGCCAGTTTTTGACAATGAGAACACTGCTCTGCGAGTTATAGACCTTTTAAATTTTAATTGAATGCTATTTGCCCAACAGTCTCAGAAATTGATTTACAAATTATAAAATCATGAATACCACTTGTAGCTTTTGTTTAGATCGCTTCCCTTCTTTGAGTACGTCAAATGCACAATATTTGTAAGCGAAAATGCAAAACAAACCAAACAGCTGTTTTACGCCGGAGTCAGCGTCTATTTACCTTTGCTGTGCTAAGAAAAAAATACAGTGGCCGATTGCCAATGAAATCATCAAGAGAATGTTAAGCCAGTGTGCAGGTTCGCCAACCTACACCAAAAATTGTTGTTACAATCTCTAATTGCCTCTCATTTGGTCGGAAAATTGTGCATTGGTAGGTTTATTAGTGCTGAACAAGAAAATGTGTATGTGCACATTTAATATGGGGCCAAAAAAATATGTTTTCTTGCACAAATACACTCATAGATATTTATTTATGTGCGAAAATAATCACATAAATAATTTCACTATTCACTAAGAAAATCTACTGCACAATAAAAAAATCTTCTGATGTCACTAACTTCGCAATTATTATTATGTATGTAATTAAATTTCACATATATATATATAAATGTGTATATATATAAAAGTAATAATTCAAGTACCCACTCACAATCACACACACATACATACATATATATATATATAAATATATGTAGCAACATTGGAACAGTCATGCATGCAATAGTTTAGTGCTCGCAGAAGAGTTGATACCACTAAAAATATGAATATATAATATACATATATGTGTGTGTGTGTGTCTGTACATAAAAGTAATAATGTTTATGACGAAACAATTGTGGATACACATTGGAGGTGTGCACACACCGCACACACTTCTGTACATATGTATGTAGCTGCTTCTCATACATAAGTACATTCATTTTGTATTACAGCAAAATTATCGTCACATTATAGTTGCGTATTGTTGTATATGTAAGAACCAGTTGATTCTACGACATTTAAGGACGAACACCCACCAATTTAAAACAAAAATAAATAAAAACTTACATGCAGAAACACAATTTATAATGATTAAAAAGATACAGATTACTTCTAATAAATTTTGTTATCGAATAAGCTTTTACCAATTCATACCTTTCGGAATATGGAAACAGAACACGTTTGGTATTTTAAGGTTGGTATGCAGGTAATGATATATCGATAGCTTGCATTTTATTAAGACTAATGGCCTATAAAAATAAAAAAAAGTGAAATAAAATTAAATTACTTAATAATACTAAGTAACTCTTTTTTTTTATTAACTAACGAATATATCGAACGATGTATAAAAACAATACTTATTTAATTTGCGTACATCACTTTAGGAAAAATCATACATGTATTTCCTAGATGAACATATATATTTTTTTGGAATGACTCATTAATAACAATTAATCACTATCATTATCGTTTAAAATTGCAGACATAACCTCCGCTAATTCTTCCGCCTTGTTTAAAATTTCATCTCTGGTTAAACGCGTATCGCTGCGTAAACTTTGCGCCGTAATAAGTAATTTTTCGAAATCATTCAACTGACTTTCCAGTTCTTCAGCGTTGTTCGAATAGTTGCGCGTTGAAGCTATAATATAATAAATTGATACAATAAAATACTAAGCATTTTTGTATATACTTACTTGACGATGATTTTATGTTTATGTTCGACCAAACGTAATTTGATAAGCCTTCAATAATCTCCGCATATGATATTTTATCTGTTTCGGAAACCGTTTCTTCTGAATCCTCGTCCTCTTGTTTCAGTGTTACCACATCAAATACTATATATGCGGTTTCCTTCACTTCTTCAAATGTAAGTTCATTTGGCTTATCCGAAAATGATGATGTTATTAAAAATCCAAGCTGTATTTCGTTAGTTATCAAAAATTCATTGATTCCCGAAAGTTCCTGGATGAATGATCTCTGAAAAAAACCTATAGTTTATCGGTCCTTATTTTATATTTTTCTTAACAGTATACGTACTTTTTGTGTGTCAAAATAAACAATTAAAGCTTCAGTTGTCTTTTTGACTTCAGATGGAACTCGATCATACTTTCCGTCAAATGGTATCAAAGATATGCTGGTAGTGTAATATTTAGTCCTAATATCACATTTATAATAGTTTATATTCACAGATTCGTAGGTAATGCATGTTAATTGTTTTGGTTGCATCATTTCCGACAATATGTCTGAAAAGATAATTTGTAACAATTAAAAAGAGTTGTGTTTGTCCTCATTATAATTTACCGGAATATTGCAAACTTTTTAGTTACAACATTGATGAGTAAAAGAAGTACTTGTACATATACTGCAAAACTACACCATAAATCTTTTCTTTTTGCTGTTGCTGTATGTAAAAGAGCCAATAATCTAACGCAGTCCCAATTATATTGTTGGCTTGCAACAAAATGACTTACTTTCAACAATTTCCGTTGCGGATAGGTTCCCATAAGAGAGAATTAATACACATGGATTCATTGTGAGGCAAAATGTAGCTATTTTGTAATTTCAATAATAAAAACAACGAATAAACAGTAATGTTAGGAAGTCCTCAATAGCTCCACGGAACCATTAGTTCCTTAATCGAACTAGTCTCACGAATTTATTAGAGAAGACGACGCCGATATTTGCGAATTGAAAAGGAACACAACTTTAAATTTTATTTTTCATTTAATTTAACTATTACATATTTACAAGAAACATTTTAAATTGAGCATAATTTCTATTTGAAATAAAACACTTAAATTCTTACTTTAAACTTTTAAGTTAATTTTTTATGAGAGAAATTTATTGAATTGAAAAATAGATATTATTATTAATTATTGTGTTTAAAGCCATAAATAATATAAGTAGAATGATAATAATAAAATTCCAAAATTGTATTCGAAAAATAAATAATTATAAAACTTGGCTATCGATTAGGAATATCGATACATTTTGTAAAGTTCAAGAATGTAGTTCACCGTGTTGTTCCATTAACTCGATTAGGAACTAGTAAATTAAATTGTGGACTTTTTGTTGGTGCGGTAAAATATACTCCCATATTTTGACAATAAATTTTGTTAAAAATGCCACCAAGCAAACTAGACAGTATTTACCGACGAATGCTTATAACCAAATTTTTTGAAAAGGGATGGGGTACGCCAGAAAACTTACACCGGTAAGTTATGGAAATACAATTTAATTGTGTTGATGTGAATTAATGCCAACAATGGTTGGTTTCTTCACCTTATCCTTTACGTAATGAGCCATTCCAACCAAAATTTGTATATTGCATATTACGACAGTACCTGGCATAATCATCGACCCCGCGGTTTAGTGCAAGGCAATATTTTACAAATTTTACAGCTACGTTTTGAAACAACATAATAAAACATTTTGCAGTATCGATAACTGTGGGATTATTTTGATATCGTAAAGATATAGAGTTTTCATTATGGATATTCTCCTTCACAATTAAGTTTTGAGATACAAATTTCTTGTAATTTAATAATATTTAAAATATATATTTTTAATTAGGCTTAAGAAGTTATGCCTTAACCTACCCTTGTATTATTTTGGGGGGCAATAAATAATGAATATACATTTTTAGTATCTTATAAATCTTTGAATTTTCAGCGTTTTCCAGTTTCGTAAAGTAATCTCTTGTCGTGAAAAATGTTTCAAACTTGTACCTCGCGACTATCCAGTGGAGATTACAAAAAAGAAGAAATATTCGGATTCAACATTAATAGAGGGCAATTTTATAACCCCGATGGAGCTGCATATGCCTGGTGTAGTTCCTGAAGCAGCACAAAAGGCTTACTTTCAAATATTGTTACCCAATAAGTGGGTCAACGAACAACATAAACCTATGTGCATACATTTGGCAGGAACTGGAGATCATGTGAGTATGCATAAGCATTTTTTAAAGTCCTTGTTTCATTTCCGTTTCAGGTCCAGTATGATCTAGTCTAGAAACACCAAAACGCCCATTTGATCTTAGTACCATTTTAGCTAATCATGCAACATGTAAAAGTATATTAGTAAATTATTTTTCAGTTTTTTTGGCGTCGAAGAAATTTCCTTGCAAAGCCTTTACTGAAAGATGCAAATATTGGATCCATAATACTGGAAAACCCATTCTACGGATTGCGGAAACCAGACGATCAAATGTAAATGTATTGAATATTATACATAGATTTGTGTACTGGCAGTAATGTCTTTTTATAGTAATACATGCGTGTGTTAAAAGTCGACTATCCACAATGTCCTAAAAGAAATGCCTAACCTGTTCTCATCCAATATTCATTTTCAAATTCATTCGGCGTGGCTTATGTAAGAATTTGTATGGCAGGGCACTTCAGACATTGGTACAGTATATCTCCTTGCCAGTTCATAACATATATAATATAATTCGCTGTTTCAAAAAAGATTTATTTTTGTATATTTTAAGACGATCAAATTTGCGAAATGTGTCAGATATATTTGTTATGGGTGGATGCCTAATACTCGAATGCCTTGTTCTTTTGCATTGGTGTGAAAGAAACGGCTTCGGTCCTCTCGGAGTAACTGGATTATCAATGGGCGGTCATGTAAGTCGTGAAACCATCTTGAATCTTATCACTTGTAATTTATTTCAATAATTTGTAAATTCAGATGGCATCATTAGCAGCGACAAACTGGCCCAAGCCCTTAGTGCTAGTTCCGTGTTTATCGTGGTCTACTGCATCGGCGGTTTTTACAACTGTAAGTATTTGATATATATATATATATATATATATATATACAATCCATACTCATTCACATTTCTTCTGTATATAATTTTTTACAGGGTGTAATGAGTCAATCAATTAATTGGGATATGCTGGAGACGCAGTATTATTCTGATGGCCAATATAGGGAACGTCTTTCGAAAATGGTTACTGTGATTGACGATGCCTTTGAGGCAGGTCAAAAATTTATACAAAAATTCAATGAGTCTCTGCATGAGCTTAAGGAGGATATTGACGATACACGAAAAATACAATCTTTAGAGTCTGAACCGGATGCTAATAATAACAAAATGCATGACATCTCGGAGAATGCAGATAATTCAATATTCTTGTCGAAAAGACAAGACAACAAACTCTATCAGTTAAAAGATAATCTCAGTACGAACCTTTCAAATAATTCCAATTTGCCATTATGTCAAGTAGACAGCACAACAGACGCATCAACATTGACGAGACTAATGAAATATATTTTACCCTTGACCTCTCACAAAAATACCAAAAGAATCGATATAACCAAAACCAATTGGTGGGAGAGAGAAGCTTTGCAATTCATGCGAGGAATGATGGACGAGTGCACACACTTGAAGAACTTCTCAGTACCATTTGACACCTCCCTAATTATAGCGGTGTGTGCTAGAGATGACGCTTATGTGCCGCGAGAGGGGTGTTCGAGTCTTGAAGACATTTGGCCAGGAGCTGAAGTCCGGTATTTGGATGCTGGCCATGTAAGCGCTTATATTTTACACCAAAAACTATTCAGGTAGAGTATTTGCCAAATAATATAAAAATTAATAGTAACAGAAATGAATCCATTTACAGGTCATGCATTAAGGAGGCTTTTGATAGAGCCAAAAAGATCTATGATGATGAAAAGTATAGGAATGCCTCAGCTGCTTTTAAATAAATCTTGCCAAAAAGTATAACCTACACTTGGCTGATTTTCTTTACTAATGCATTAATCATGGCCTGGATGAAAGGAATATCTTAATGGATATAAAGATAAAACAATAATTCTGGTCCATATTACTCAATCAAAAATTGTTGTGTCATTTAACATAAACAAAATAATACGAAATTAATATATTTTAATAATAATTGTTGATAACAATATTTGGGATTATGTTTAGTACTCGGTTTTCTGGTAATGCTCCTTTCGAAACGATGATAATTTAATCCGTTGACTTTGGAGAGCTTGTTCCAGTTCTAATACTTTGACTTGTATTTCCATTTCCATAGTTTTAAGTTGGGACGGTGATAGTTTGCACAAATCGATGTCATTTTCCTGCTCTTGTCTCGAATTTCCATCCTTCACAGTTGCGACAACAACTCCAGTTGCTTTCGTCACATTTCGCGATGCGTTTGTTAGGTTTGTCAGATTTTCACTATTGCGATTTGCTTTCACTTTGCTCGCCATTACCAGCTGAACGGTACAGGCAGAAATTTCTTGGGCAGCCACTATTAAATCAAAGTTTTGTCCAGAGTCACTGTTAACTGCATTATTGGCAGCTTCAACAAGATAATTGGCCGCTTTAGCAACGCTTTTCGATGCTGATATCAAACCGTCCGACCACTGGCTATTACGTTTGTAAAACTCATTTGCCGTTGCATTACCTGAAACATAAGCGGAATTAGTTTTCATATCAGTTAGACAAATACAATGATTAATCCTTACCTTTTTGGGAAGAAACAATTTCTTTTTGAAGCATACGTGATTTTATATTCAGTATTTTAATGCTCTCCATTAAGGCTGTACAAGCCTCCAATATTTTCTCGTTGACTTCCAGTTTAATTTTATTGTCGTTCTCACGGGACTTGGAGAGCAGGTCGATAAGTTTAGAAGCAGCTTCTTCAATCGCAGCATCCATCTCTTTCAGTTCTATCTCAATCAGCTTATCAAGATCCACACTGTTCTCAAATGTATTAACTATTCCTTGAACAAGCGCATTCAATTCAATTAATTTCTTTTGCGTTCCATTTGCGACATTTGCAAATTGCTGTTTATTGTCATCATTTTCAATAATTTCAAAAAGTTGAATTAGGTCCGGCCATATGGAGCGTATTTTGTTAAACACATCTAAGTTATAAAATATATTCCAAATATAAGTGTATTAATATTCAATATATTTAATACTTACCCAGTCCTTTTTCGATTTCTTTTGTTGTTATATAAATTATATCACATTGTTCATACAGTTCTATAAAGTAATATCCTAATTGTAAAATGTCATGTATTTTTTCGACGCAACCGTCAATTGGTATGTGTGAGGAAGATTTCAATTTGTTCAATAACGTATCGATTTCGGCCGATAATTTGGGTGCAACTTCTAATGCCTGCTGATCTCCGTCATTTAATGTTGAGGCACATATGTCTTTCACCGTCTGAATTGTTAATTTCCTCATAGTCCGTAATTTGTCTTCAGACTGTTTATTTGAGTTTGTCAAGGATTCTACTCTCTCCAATGCCTGTCGTAAATCGCCTTCAAGTTGCTTCTGATTTTGTTGCATGTCCAAGAAAAGTTTTTCAGACACCAACTTTTCGTCACTTAATAGAATTACAGACGCCTCAGCTTCCTACATAATAGAACAAGTATTGTATTTAACATAAAATGCTTTAAATAATTTCTCGTTAATTATTTACCTGTAAAACCATTTCCCTTTCTTTTAGTTTGGCTTGACTTTCATCGAACACTGTTCGCAAGGCTTGGGTCTCGTTTTGAAGAGTTTCCTGTAGCTGCTTGTGCTCATTTGAAAGTTGTAAATATTTTTCTTCACATTGTGCATTAAAAGTTGTTAAGGTCTCTGTTTTATTTATTGCCTGGAGCAAATCATCTTCGAGCTGCTTCTTTTTTTGTTGCAAGTCCGTTGAAAGTTGACGCAAGACAACTTTTTCCTCATTTAATAAATTTAAAGATGACTCGGCTTGCTACGGTAGAAAATTATATTATTAATGAAATAAATCATACGAATTTGAATAGTTTACCTTTAAATCGTTATCCCTTTGCCCCAGTTTAACTTCAGTTTCAACTAAAACTGAGCGTAGATTTTGTGCATCACTTTGAAGCGTTCCCTGTAGTTGTTCATTCTCAGTTGATTGTTGTAAGTATTTTTCCTCATTCCTTTTGTGGGTTTCAATTATTTCCTCGTTTTTCATTTTCAATAAACTTTCGGCTTCAGCAAGTTTCTGTTCTTTTTCTTTCAAAACTAATTTTAGTTTGTCAAGTTCCACACTATCTTCGCTTAAAATATTTACTTGTGAATATAGACCAAGATTTTCATTTTCTTTTTCCTGTATTCTAGCCTCGTATTTCATTTCCTTCTCACTTGCACTTTTCTCAAGTCGTGAATTTAAACTTTTAAGCTCTTCAACTTCTTGGGAAAGCTTACTACTATTATCATTGTCTGATTCTATAACTGCATTTTTCTTTAAGATTTCATTATTAAGTTCTTTGATCTGCAATTGCAATTCCGAATTAACCTGTTTTTCTTTGTTTAAAGATTTGGAATGCTCGCCGTGCTGTAATTAAATAGAGTTTTAAAAGTGTTTTATAAAAAAATGTTTACTTAATGCCTTACCTGACGAAGTAAATTGATGTGCTCGTCTCTGATTTGGGTGTACATAAGTTTGAGCTTATTAAACTTCTCAGATGATAGCTTCTGCTTCTCCTCCTCTTCAAATACTTTTTCTGTAAATGCAAAAAAAATGTTTATAAATGTAGTCGACACCCTCAACTAAGTTGTAATGGTTAAACTTACGAATTAATATTGGATTGTTTGTCAATTGCAGTTCCAAATCATCTTTTTCCATTCGTATATTTGCGATGATTTCTTTGGAGGAAGCCAAATCGTTACTTAACTCTGTATTGATCCTTTGGAGTTGCAGGACATCATGTTTATAACTTTGTTCCAGTCCATCGAAATTGCTTTTCCATTCAGCCAACTTAGCATTCATTTGGTCAATCATGTCGCTCTTATCCTCTAGCAAATTTTCCAATTCGTTAACACGTTCATTTATAATGGGATCTTGTTGAATATGATCGGAATTATTGGGAGAGTTGGTGTCAACAAGATCCTCCACGACGGGATCGGGTTCGGACTGGACAAGGACCACAGGCGGTACATAGCTACCAAAGTCGACCTGTGACTGAAAGTTTGGACTATGCTCTGGCAACTGCGGAACAGTAATAAGGTCATGGAAATATTGTAAGGGCCTCACGTTGTCATAGAATAATTTGAGCTTAACAAAAATGCCAGAAAAGCGTTCACGATGACCAGAAAGTACATCATTGGGCAGTTTCTCATGAAGTTTGAACATTAATCGGACACTCATATCATATAATGGGTTTGAATCTTGTATAAGTGTGATCATAGGCGCCAATCTGCACTGGCCTGGTTGCGTCATCGACGATATCCGATATGTGTTCATTGAAGTAAATATTGCCATTTGAAGAAGAACAATATCATCCAAATAGTCGAAGATTTCCACACACAGTTGAAAGCTACGATGAAAACATATTGGGTTAGTTCATCTATTGAAAACAAATAATATTAATACATACTAGTAATTCAAGTCGTTATCGGCAGCATTTGCAATACTAGCAAATGTTATTATAAGGTTTCCGGGATAGAATCGATTCTTGTCATGAAAGTTTAGTTTGTTAACTAACAACTTGCTATAAGCCTTAATACAATTGCCAATGTCATCTTGTAGATGACCCCAGGACTTGCCAATTTCCAATATCATTTTCTTATGCTTCTGCGATTGCTGTAGAACACATCGATGCGCTTCTCTCAAGACCTTGTGCAACAGATGGCAAAAGTGCCAGGCCGTAAATCTGCTCTCCATTATTGGTTGGCGCGTTATAAGCGACCAAAATGTTAGTGATTCCTTAGATCTATGGATTATAATAATAATCGAGCGAGCATGTTTCGATTTCAACGGGGTTTCCAGTCCCCTGAGAGCTTTCCGTATGCTGACATTCTACAAAAATAATATAAAAAAATATATAAATATAAAGAGATCTTATAAATAAATGTTATAGCTATGCCAGTAAATAGTCCAAAAATATTGTTCGCATAGTTAAGCTTTTAGACGTTCTTTAATTCTCGCTAATTACTAGTTGTATTTTGGGTATGCATCGTATCAAGCACAAAGCATTTAGTATTATCTGGTTTATATGCTTTCCCTCTTAGAAATGCCGTTATATCTATACCTGATAACATACATTGGTTTCTAGTTTGTAAGTTTGTCTGGGTCCAAATAATTCTATTTTTTTTTTTTTTTATCTTATGGAATGTGGAGTGAATTTATTCAATGGAGTGAATTTATTTATTTGCTCAATTGCATGTTTTCAATACAAACAGAAATTTGATGCACAACAGATATTTGCGTGCAACATTATAGCAAGAGCTATTACAATTGACCTAGTTTCCACTCAGTTGCAGCTGCCATGGTATTAAGTTGCAGCTTCACGTGTGTATGTATGCAATTAACTACGCAGCTGCACATTAGAAACCGTTATAGAAATATTAGTTTATACATATTTACATGCTGCATGTACAATTATTATTTGTATCTTTTGGCTCGTATATCACAACACTCAGATTATCATAAAAGTAAAGATAAGCTTTAGAGCACACATTGGGTATTTACAGATGTGCAGATCTTCTACATACCAAATTAAAATAGTCCTTTTCTGCATGAGTTGCCATGGTGAGGCGTTAACGAATTCACTTTATGTACTGTTGAACATGGAATGAATCACACTTTGAGTCATGTGTGCATGTGTGCGGGCTCATATACAAAAAACAATTGGAACATTAGTTATCTTATCGCGGGAGTATTCATTTTACTTGTTTATACAAGCGCATTTATATGGTGGTATATGTACATAAACAATATTTTGTATTGATCTATCGATATTTACGATTTATTTATTTTGCATTCTGATAAAATATTTGCGGTATTTTTAAACAACCAAAATAAGCGATGATTATGTGTGTTTTTGGAACACTGGAATGGAACGTCTTTTGAAATTAGCCATGATATGTATATTTTTTTTATATAGTAATAGAGAAGGAAGTATTACGCTCATCAACTCGTACATTTTGTACATTGCCCGATTGTTACATTGCATATGATAGGGTCACAGTTGCAACACAATTTAAGTGGAAAATTAATGAATTGTATATTAGCAAGGATGCAGATACTAATGCATATACATTAAATAAATATTACTTTTGGCTGAAGTGTCGGTGAAACTGCGGCTTATTGTATGAGACAAGGTTTTCGTAAAATGGGGTTCAAAGGGGGCTTCATTCATCTTTTCATCATTGTCTAACCGTAAGAGTCTATGTAAAGTTGAGATATAATGGGTTCTTTCCCATCCCCTGCTTTTCCACTCTGCGTACCCCCTTGCTTTGGAACGAACAACTTCCTCATATTTTTACATGATGTATACGGATAAGGTAAATAGAACTTATAAAATATTAAATTAATATTAAATCATTGTAATATTTAATGTATAAAAATAGTGACTTAGTCACATTTCGAATACATTTAAGTAAGCTTTATTAATATCTGATATTTGGTTTTATTAAGAAGATTTTTGCTTTTATAAAATTTTTTTTAGAATTGGTTAATTTAGTAAAATACATATTTTTTTTGGTTTGGATTGGATTTATTGGATTTAATCAATTACTCAATAATAGTGCTGCACTATCGCCCTGAATTAGTTTAATTAATTACTCGTATATATAAAACAATAGGTTCCTTCTCTATGATAAATATACGAGAATAGGTGTTAATAGTGTTTGGAGTTCAAAAGCTTTTTATTGATAGCTTTTATTTTAAAAGCTATTAGAATCGCATTTGCATGTAAACGAAAATTTATTTGGTTAGTCTTTTTAATTTAACTCCAATATAAACACTATATCACAGGTATTTTCCACTTAGAAAATTGTAAAGAAAATTTTAAAAAGGAAACAAACATTCGGCTAGAACATGTATGCATTGTGACATTAAAAACCCACGAACGAAAAGGATTAATTGAAACTAGTTTAAATCCTTAATTCTTTACCAATAATATCAAATAAATGTGTTCGTATCTACATATTTGTAAAATAAGGACAAGTACATGATACTTGATACAAGTATTATTCAATTCTTGTGTATAACTATTTATACACAAATGCTCGCACTATTGAACGTTCTACATTCGATTGTCTTCGATTAGAGTACATATATTTAATTGGTATTCTGCCCAATGTCCAATTTACATAAGGTTTGCTATTTATATAAAGTTCTCATTGCGTTTTTTATGCACTCATTTGTGGGTTAGTCTTTGACCCTATGTGTATTTTAGATTACGAAGCCAATGGGGAGTGCTCTTAATTAGACATTATATATAAAGCAGACGAAGTGAATTGACTGAAAAGTATTTAAATTAGGCAACAATACCAATAGGACAGATTGCTTACTATATCGTAAGCTAATAATATATTTTATATTTGTAATTTATTAAATATTTCGGAAAGAATATTATTATTCAGATAAGTGTAAATATTTGTAGTGTCATTTAATTGTTTTCTAAATTTGAATCAGTAAAATGGGGGACGAAGAAGATCCTTGGGGTTTCGATGATGGCGGTGAATCTGATGCAAAAAGTGTGCAGGCTCCTGGATCCGTTGATGCGGTGCCATCCAAGCCAGAAAGTATCAAATCTGAGCAGAGATCCGAAGCGCCGGCAACAGAAGCAACTCCGGCGGAGCAGGAAATTGTTGCTGAGGTCGAAGTTGAAGCAAAGGCACCTCCACCTCCACCAGAGGAGGATGGATACAGG
Organism: Drosophila paracracens; assembly: GCA_035044025.1. Classification (NCBI taxonomy): domain Eukaryota; kingdom Metazoa; phylum Arthropoda; class Insecta; order Diptera; family Drosophilidae; genus Drosophila; species Drosophila paracracens. The sequence continues at coordinate 3,779,852 of JAWNMN010000192.1, read as the reverse complement.
AAACCAGTTCAGCTATACCGGCATTGGGTCAGGTAAGCACGAATTAGAATTTAGCAAAAAGAAAAATGAGTATATATTTCTAATTTTTTTCATCAAAAGGCCGAAATTTCTGCAGTACAAATACATGTACAATTATAGAACCAATTACTATGATGATGTCATTGATTACCTTGATAAAAAACAAGTTGGTGTCTCACGTGAGATCCCTAGACCTCAGACATGGGCGGAGCGTGTCCTGCGAACAAGAGATATCAAGTAAGTAATAATTATGTTTTATTTTAAATACGAATGCTCCACATGAAATTCACTGTTTCGTAATTCTGGTAAATGGTATATGTGTATAAAACATAATGATGCAATACATACCAAATAAGGACGAAGTCGATCTAGCCTTGTCCGTCTGTATTTATAAATAGCTTTTTGGTTCATTAGTATTGGACTAAAGTACTTGAAAGCTATTTACGGCATATTAAATCAATGAACATCTTTGATTGAAAAGCAATCTTAATTTATATACCTTATATTATTTATTTGCAGTGGAGGCGGTATTGATAACTATGGCCAATCTACAAAGCGGGATAAACAATTAATTCAAACATTAGCTGCATCAATCCGGACTTATAATTACCATACCAAAGCATATATTAATCAGAAATATGCCAGTGTTCTTTAAAGCCAACTTTTCAATTAAAAAAGAAATCGGTTAGAATATTTTTATAGGATGTGGTCTTAAGCGTTTTGTATATACAAATGTACATAATAATATTATTTATACATTGAGACAAATGTTATATAGCCCGATTAGTTATCGAAATTTCTTTTAAATATAAATTTTAATATTGATGTGCATATAGGATTTGTCGCTGGCAATTGGATAAATCCTAGAGTCCTGTCAATAGAATAAGCGGTATATTTGTTTACTAAATTTGTGCCTATGAACGAAAATAATTAAGTAAGTGATAATTTTACAAGCAAAATCGAAAAGATCAAACTACTTTAGAGCAATATAAAATAACTGTGCAATAAATATTTATTAAAAAAATTAAACCGATCTGTAAATTTTTGGTTTTATGTGAATTATTCATTCAATGGACGTTAATGTCGCCTGTTGATCTGATTCACTCACAAAAGCAACAATAGAAAACAAAATGCGAACCCACATAATAAATGAACACGAAATGACAACAACGGGATAACAACAGCTTAATGAACTCTAGAGTGGACTTGATTACAATTAAAAAGCTAAGCAGATTTATGCCAGATTAGAGATGCAGATGATTTCAATTCATAAGAGGGGTAAGTAACTTGAATCATCATTATAGATAAAACTCAACAAGTCTTCGAACCACAAATTTAAACTCAAGTTTAATAAATTGGGTTCACTCTAATCTCCTCTGTTGGGCACATACATTCAGATTTTTATTACATTATCAGATGTTTCTCACTCACCTACATGGGCTGTATTATAATGAACGCTCTCAAGTTTTGTTTGGTGATACTCTGGTTGATTCAAGTCAAAGCCAATACAACTTGGTAAATATATATATATATAAATATATTTAGAGATCTGTATTGATTTCTACTATCTCTCTCAATAGCTTGCCAAATGATATTCATGCATTGATCCTCGCCCGCGGAGGCAGTAAATTAATTACATATAAAAATTTAGTTGAAATCGGTGGTTTGTCATTATTATCGCGTACTATTATAACCATAAGAAATTCCAATTGTTTTGAGCATATCTGGGTCTCAACAGACGACGAGAAAATTGCACTAGAAGCTACAAAATGTGAGTATTACTTAAGAGAGAAAATTTACGAATTTTACTCAGATAAGTATTTATTTTTAGATGGTGCCTTGGTGCACAATCGGCCTGAAAAATACGCAATGGATGAGACATCGTCCGTTGAATCAGTAAAGGAATTCCTTAAAGTGCATAAATCAGTACAAAATTTCGCTTTGTTTCAATGTACATCAGTTTTCTTAAAAGAGAAGTATATTAAGCAAGCGGTTAGCAAATTTAAATCACATGATTGCGTATTTGCCATTAAGAGGTATGCATTTTTAATCTGATTGAAAACATCTTAGGAACGTTTCTATAATGTATATATTTAACTTTCTTTTGTTAAGATCTCATAATTTGCGTTGGAAATCGGTTAATGGACAAATTTTGGCTGATAATTTTAATATGAAAGCTAGACCACGACGGCAAGACTGGAAAGGAGATATGGTTGAAGCCGGAATGTTTTATTTTTCAAAAAGAAAACTGGCAATGAAAGGACTTTTACAGAATGAAAAGTAAGCTCTAAAGCTCAGAAAGATAATCTGTAGAATAATTCAAAAAGCCTAGAAGAAAATAGTTTTAATATACTATATTTTTAATGTCTTAGGTGCGCTGTTGTTGAGATAACTGGTGAAGATAGTCTGGAAATTGATTCATACCGTGACCTGGATATCGCACGTTGTATTATAAATAGTAACTAATAGCTTGAAATAAATACATTTTTAATAAATCACCTAAAATAAAAAATGTGCGTATTAAAAAGTTAATAGAGAAATTAATAAAATGTACATAGTTTACAATTCTTCTTTCATTAAAAGTATGCTACAAATTTTTCTAACTTGAATTCAGGTGCGCCTAGTCGAAAAATGAGCGCAAACATCGATAGTTCTATCGATTAATAATATCGCTTACTTTAGTGCAAAATAGCCATCACTAATACATGCGATATGTCAACTATTTTTATCAAATTAAATTTGTTTAAGATGAATATTAACAAGTTAACTGTTGCTACTAGAATTCCAATCGGATGTACAAAGTATTTCAGTAGCATTGCGCAGACAGAGCTGCCGGCATCGTTTGTAAACGAAGATGGGGAATATAAGCCTGTGAGCCGCGATAAATCTGGTTTGCGGCAACAACACAAAAATGTGCTCCTAGAAACAACACCATATAATGAGGCGCACTCTTGGATACATTTAACTGAGAAGTATCAGAGGAGCCTATATGGTCGATATGGAGGCAAGAGTAACGTCAATCCACAAATCTGCTTTGGCACAATTGCCGACCGAAGAGAAACACAAAAGCGCCAAAGCATTACGCAACCCGAAACTCTTCAACAACTATTGGAAAAACTACGGGTCAGTAAGGCTGAGAAGCAAGCAGCAATTCAGGAACGTGAAGATGGCATTGAAAAGAAGCTAGAGAAACTGGAGCAGTGGAAGGCGGACCTAAACGCAAAGGTGGAGAAGCGAAGAGCAGATGCGGCAGCTGCGATTCATCGCAAAGAGCGACTGATTGAGGAAGTGCGCCGGCATTTCGGATTCAAGGTGGATGCACGTGACGAACGCTTCAAGGAAATGCTCGAGCAGAAAGAGAAGGAGGATAAACGAAAGCAGAAGGAAGCCAAACGCAAGGTCAAAGAGGATAAGATGATGGCCAAACTAGTTAAGCAAGCGAATTAGTCTAAATGTGAATAAATGGCTATGGTATGTCTATTTGTCAAACAATATATTTATGTCAGCTGACAATAGTCTTGTCATTGTTGTCGTAGTTCATCTTTTTGAAAGTAAAAAGGCGTTAAGAGGTTTCTGTCTATCTATGACAAATATTTGACAGAGTAGTTATTTGTTTATAGACTTACATCGATTCGAAAAAGGAAAGTTCAAGTGCAGATTGTCTGTTTAGAAAATGCCCAGTTAAAGAAATTTTTGCAGATAAGATATGGAGCAGCCTCTTAAACATTTATTGCATAATGCAATGTAACATGTAATGCCTAATGAATTATTATTTTATATATTCGAACAATTACTATAAAAAAACAAGTGTCTGATGTACATTTAGAAACCACACGTTCAACCTTTATTTTAGTTCAGAACTCCACAGCACATTAACAATAGAAATTGCGTACATAGAGAAAGAAAATGATTAATTTTAACGATTTGTAGACTTTGGCTTAAATTTTCCGCGCTTAAAATTTGAGGACATTCAAAATTTGTGTGTTCTTCAAACAACTACTTAAGCTTACAATTATAAATATAGACACTATATACAAGGCACTTTTTTCCAAATTAGAGTGAAGCGAATTGAACCGGATGACAAAAAACTAAGAAATATAAAGCCAGATCTGTTTACATGTTGAGGTCGCACTTATTTTGAATAATCTGTAGTTAAGTTAACTTTTGTCAGCCCATAATTGAAACATTTCCACATCATAGTGGATGTTAAATACCAATTATTAGTTGTATGTGCGGGGGATTTATAATTTTTTTGACTTTTTTTTTGTTGCCGGCAGTATGTTGGGAAAGTGCTGACTGCGCGTTTTATCCGATCGAATGTCAAGGCGCTTTAGGATTACCACCAGAGCACAGAAGGCCATCAAATAGAGGGCGACCACATCCAGCAAATAGTACTGCCACCAGCTTAAAAAAAATGAAAAGAATAATTAATATTTTATAGAATTGTGATTGTCAAATGTATACCTCAAATCTCGGGCTGGGGACTGCAAATGATAGGCGCCATTGTGTCGAAGGACGTACTCCGTCCAGTAGATAGACGTCTCCAGCGCTGTGGATCGTTGATCTAATAATAGATTCTGGCGATAACTGGCAGCATTTCTGTAGCGTGGATCGTGGATGACCTTCATGATGGCTTTGTACAACTGAGTGGTGGACAGTGTCTCCAGATCCAGCTTAATCGCATAGCCATCGACCTCTGCCTTGGCCGAGTTCACATCATGATCGCAAAAGACGGGCATTGTGACCACCGGTACTCCATGGTAAACCGTTTCAAACATGCTCAGCAGACCGCCATGCGTGACAAAGGCACGCAGCTGGCTATGACCCAGAATGTCCTGCTGCGGCAGCCAACGGGATAGCTTCACATTTGGTGTTAGATCCTGCATATCGGCCTCATTGCCTTCGTATTTCCACAGCACATTGTAGGGCAGTCGGGCAAATGTCTTGACGAGCATGCGACGCAGTGATTCCGGCATATTGGCAGCCTTCACTGAGGAACCCATCGACACGTAAATGAATCCCGATGCTCCCGAGGCCGAAATAAAATCATCCAAGTCCTTAGGCAACGGTCGGGCTGGCTTACAGTGTATGCAAGCCACTTCTGCCACATTGGGAAGGAATGGACGGGGATAGGAGACGACAGCATGTCCATTCTGCAGAATGAAGCTAACGTTGCGCGACATATCGTACGGATGCGGAATATGTGAGCCCAAATGATCCCGCAATATACGATGAGTACGACGCATCACATACTGTATGGGTTGGGTCAAGGATTAATGGATAACCATCAGTCAAATAATCATTCTTCTACTTACACTATGCAATATATTCTGGCTGATTTGCATGCCAGTATTCAGTGCCCGCTCGTAAAGACTCATTGTGTCCGTTAAGCGAGAGTAAAAGTTTGGTGTTACCGCATAGCTTGCTGGATTTCCGGCCAGAGCCAAACTGGCCGTGTAGAATCCAACGGTGTTTACATACATAAACGGTGTTCTATTCTGATATACCAATCCCAGCAAGCATTCGGGAAACGCGCCATCAAGTATAGCCAGATCAAAGGTACGATTCGCTAGATCCATAGTATCTGGATCAGCCAACATTGCATCGCATGACTGAAAATGACAACAATAAATAATTATTAAATTTTTATTCATTTAAATTTATAGTTTTTAGCCCACCTCAAATGCAAAGCGGATCCCGTCCCAAGGCTTGATGGGCATTTCGCCATTCATTCGGGCACCCAGCAGATCCCAATTTGTGTAGTTACGTATATATTCAACCAGACCGGCTGGTGACACCTCATGCAGACCATCGATATGGAAATCGGCCGGAAATCCACTTAAGAAGGTTATGTTGTGGCCTCTGAAAAAATACATAATTAATTATAGCAACATAATTGAGATCCATGGGTAGATAAAAATATTTGATTAATAACAGTATTATTATGCCTATATCAAATCTCCAAAATTTATTGACAACATCTAGAGTTTCGCTCAATATATTTTTGCCATGGTTCGCTTCACAACTTTTGATCTGTCCTATAAATATCTGCAACCCAATTTGGAATTTATTTGGTAAACAAAAAAATCAGCATTATTATAATAAATTTGAGCGCCTTTATCTTGGAGACCTTATATGAATTTTTTTGTTACTAAACTTGTCTGAAGTGTTTGCAAGTTAAATGCAAATCATTTTTTTTTACACAAAATAAAAACTTCAAACAATTTATGAATAAATTTGTCTTTTAGCAACTTGTCATTTTTAAAAAATTGTTGTTTTATTTTATAATATAATTTATAACTTTGATTCCTGCTCTTACTTAATTTTTTTTTTTTTAAGCTCTTGCGAATGAATAATCTAGTTCATAAATTCCAGGTTTTATTTTTAGTTTATTTATTGGCTATAGTATTAATAATTTATTGAGTCCGTAATAATCAAAAAGCCCTTTCTAAAACAGCTTACGCGCTGATATGTAAACTGAATTCAAATACTTCAAATACAAATATATAAATATACATATATATATATATTAATTACATTATATATATATAGTAATATATATATATTAATTGCGCACATTTATTTTAAATTTTGACCCTTTAACGACCTAACACAATTTCAAATGCTATTTAAAATTATTCACTTTGAACTTTGATCTCCGTTGATATCTTGTTGAGCTTTAAAGGTTGACAAGTTATTTCTTTGTTAACATAAATGGCAATTCAGAGGCAACTTTCTTTGTTCACACACAGTTTGAATGTGAGGCAGCTATTTGTCAACAATACACACCTGTTTATCAATCCTTTCGCAAGCTCCCAAAATGGTATCTTGTGTGACTTTGTGCCACCCATTGTGGCCATTAAAATATCCGCACCTAGGGCCTGGCCGGTGAATAATACAAATAACAGGCTACATATTCGATACATGATTCTGCAAAAAAAAAATTGTTTGATTACAAAATTAAATCTTTTTTATTGTTGAATTTCAAATCACAATTCGAGACGGTTATTTCAGGCACTGACCCACCGATTGCGTCGACTTCAGAACCGTATTTAAAATCAAATACCCCTGCGGCTTGACATTTTATAGATGTAATTTCCAACTCGTGTATATACATACATATGTACATGTGCACATATATACATATACCACAATACATATATAGTATAAAAGTGGTCAACGGTCACTTAAACAGAGTAATCGAGCGATTAATGCTCATGATTCCACCACCCAAAATAATATGAGTTTATAATTATTCTGTTGTTGACCAAAAAAAAAATTAGAAAACTCATTAAGCCGGCTAAAACAGCACTGTATTTACGAAAGTCAACGAATATGCGAATTTTAAACATTCTTAAACTCTGACATCGACAAACATTAAATAGATATTAAAAGAAACCATTAAGGAACGACAAAGTAATTCTAACGTTCTCACTTTAGAGTAATATAGTTAAGTTATACATAGAGGCTTTAAATCGAAAAAAAAACGTGCATCAGGTGATGTTGTACATTAATGTATGGTTCATTTCTAATACAGGGTATCATTGTCTCGACCTACACAATTCTTTCATATATACACAGATATACAAAGATGGGTTTCTACGGTATAATGTCACAGTCATTATTGCCTGTTAAATATACATGTTTATTTTATAGGGTATATTTACAACTGGAGAGTAAGGTATAAAACACAACTCACGTGCTTCCGCCCGGGTCTTCTAGGTTAAGAGTTTTTAAGTTTAAGTGTTCGAAAAAAGTAATTAAGTCTCTCAACGTAATAAATCTTTTGAATACGACGCTAATGCACCGAGCGAATATATATAATTTGTAGGAAATGTCAGGCGCCTAAAAGCAATACGTAGTTTTTACTTAATTATATAACCTATGCGTATATAGATATATGAAAAGTTGAGATATTATTATTCAAAAGCAAAACATTTTTAAATGAAGTGAAATTACACTCATTTTTAATCATCTAGGTCAGGTTAGGTTAGGATGGAGCGGGACTCGAACCCGAATGACGCTTACGAACACCAATTTAATCATCTAAAACAAACCGAATGTATTTTTTCTTAGCCATAACCAAAAACGATTTAAGCAAGTAAGCCAAGATCGCACTTAGAATAATTAACAAGACATTGTAGGCCAAGAGGTCATCTAGCTAAACGGCGTCGACTTAACCAGAAAAACATGTAGTATTCTAGATGTAGTATTGCTTGGAAGATATAGATATTCGCAAGCCGATACAAAATGAGGGTTGTTGTAAGAGAGCGTAATAGATCTAATAAGTTAATAATATTCATCTTTAAATGTATATAATTACAATTTTAGGTGCAAATTCACGAACCATAAATAATAAGAAGCTTGGACGATAAAACTGTTGATTGGGTGTTATTAATTGAATTTCAACAGTTATGCGATAAAGAAAGCTGGCCTAATCCAAAAGAGTGCTCGTGTGTATCTCACTTCGATGGTTAAATGTAGTTCAGTTTGTTTTAACAGCAAAAAGTAGTTATTATGTAAACTTTGCTCTCGTATATTTTAATGATTGTTGTATGCAACATATTTACCAACACTCGTAAAAATTGCTCTGCAGGAAATGCAAATCACGTGCAACAGCGAAACTATTTCTACCTAAATTGAAATGTAATTACAGACGTTTTCCCAAAAACTCCTCAACATTCACGGAAGACTGCCAAACGAAATTGTTTATCTTTTTTCCAAAATGTATCTAAACAGAATGAATAATTGTTAACTACATTTTGGTATACCCTATAAGCAATTGCTAACAAATGAAAAATAAAGCAAAATCAATTGGGATTGAATTGACATAGTGTCGGCAAGTATCTCAAGAGCATTCTTGGTTGCTAAGATTAAGATTACATTTATTAACGTCCTTGAATCAATGAGGAATTGACAAACTTGTTGTTACTTAAGACTAAACTGGTTCAAGTATCTAACTTACCTCGAGAGTATGATATTATTATGTTGCTTAAGCAACTGCTCAATTTTGGCATTTTTAGCTTCTTGGCTTTCGAAAAGCTCACAATCGAGATTTCAACTACGAAAACCAAGTAAGGGTAACTAGCGCTACGGTTGAGCTTGAATTCCCCATATATAACCAGTTTGAGCATAAAGAGTAGTAGACTGTAATAATTACCATCATTTTACGTGCATTGGGTTGAATGCTCCCAAAATGAAAATGAAATTGCAGGCCTTGTAAACGTTGCACAGTGCAGTAATGAATTATTACAAAAATACTTATGATAAGGGAGCGTAATCATAATCAAAACATATTTCATATATGGTATATATTTGGTAAGCATAGGGAGATAAATCTGCATACTGTTGGAGCTGTTTAGAATTCTTAAAGCAACTGAGTATAACTGACCTTTCCTACAACTCTCATTCAGTTTATGTAAATAATAGAGCAACAAACAAACGAATGCCCATTGATAAAAGAATATTCTTACAAAAGAATCTTCTTCAACTTTTTTGTTTTACATAGCTCTTGAATAAATGTTTTAATTTGCGAATTTAAAAATCGAATTGCATATGAAATGAATGCCTTTCGAATCCGATGTCGCAAAGGCAGTTTCGGCATTACAAAACTGACCACAAATCCATGATTAGCACAAATTGAATTTTTCGGTTTTTTTTTTTTTAACATAACCAGTTTGCTCGCCGAACAATGATTTGCAACTATGGCCAAAAAGCTTGGCAAACAGTGTACATAGGCTCTTATCCACTTGCTTGGGAGTAGTTAAAATCTATCACGATTTGGTTGACACACAAATCGCTCGAATCTAACAACTATATCGTCTAGCCGTAGTGCCAATTAAAAAAAACACATGTACTGCAGACAAATCCTCAACAACATGATTGCATAATGAATATGTATGATACAAATACATGTTATATGGGGTTTTTTTTTTTTTTTTTGCTTTCTGAAAGTGATGTCAAATTTGTCGCCAAGGGTATGAATGCTTTGGCATGCTGGAGATGATTACAAACATCCGCGTAGATTTTTGATTTATAGTATTTTTTTTGTGTTTCTTATAATTTGCAACAACAACAGCTAATTACGCTGTCAGTTTTATGTGCGCAGTTAAATAATGAAATGAAACATGCCCAAAAATGTGTCGAGATTTTTCACACACATACATCGATCAAATATGTTTTGTCGTAAGATGCGCAAAAAAAAAAAAAACAATAATAATAATAATAATAATAAAAGAAATTGCGCAAGTACAAAGCAAATAAAAATATTATAAGCACGTTTTTAAAACATATTTTGACTATTTAAAACAAACGACATTGCACTGAAAAAAACAACGCCTACAGAAAAAAACCAAAAACAATCTATTTGCTTTAAGTAAAAAACTACTCATCATTCCTATTGTCAATGTCACTTGCAATTTGTGTTGGCTTTTTTCTTGTTGCTGATTTTTTTCTTTTGAAGTTTTTTGCTGTTTGTGCCAAATCACTGCACATAAATTATTTACAGATGTGACAAATAAAGGTGCACAAAAGCCGCTAATCGAGCAGAAAATTAAATTTTTTTCGAAATAATATAACTAATTTGCATATTTCAGACTAGTATGCAAAAAAAAAAAACATGAATATATAAAATAAACAAAAATGAACTTTCAAATGAAATGTGTAACTTTTATTTGGCGATATATTTTTGATATATATATATATTTTTTTTTTAATTTTCCGTTTGGTCTGGTGGCAAATGTGAGCTAATTATATAATATAAACATGCCCACACATATATAAGTACATGATATAAATAACAAGTGTGACTGCGCAACAAGTTCGTGTCACAAGTCTTTTGTTTTTTTTGTTTGTTGCTTCTCCAATTTGTCGACAGAGTTTTTCTTGAACCGTCAACGGGCAAAGTTGGCCGCTTGCATCGCTTTGACCTTGCGCTGACCCAACGCAGCGCCACCTGCTGTTATTATTGTTGCAGTTATGTTTTTGGTAATTTTTTTTATTTTCGGGGTCTTTCTTTATTTTGCGCAATCAGTTGGCTTTCGCGCCGGTTTTCTGTTGTCGCAATTTCGTGTTGTGCAAATACAGATGAATTCACACACAAATGCACACTTGTGTATGCATATCCGTGTGTGTAGGTAATTTCAGCATGTACGTGCGTATTTGTGGTAGGCTGAAAATCTGGTTATCAATTGCGTTAACAACAACGTAACAACTATCTGGACTCTCAGTTAAACTTTTGCTTTCGTTGCACTTGGTGTTGATTGGTATTTGATAATCTTTATTGCTATGTAATAAATTACATATTTATACGTTAACATTTAGCACATTCGATTTGCACATACATATGTATACGTATATGTATATATATATATGTCATATGTACCTAGTATTTTCCAAAAATCAGGTCACAGTTATTATTTCTTGAAATCTTATTATTTTCGTTGCACTTTTTTGGTTTTTTTTTTTTTTTTTTGGTTTTTTAGTGTTGCACGTTTCATTGGCAGCCGTTCAATTCAATATTATTGCTGCGGTCGTGCATAAGAGAAGCAGTTAACATACTTTCACCAATGCAAATGGATTATTTAATACAGGTATATAATAAATAAAACGCAGCATTTTTGCTCACAGAGTATCCACTTTCACGTAACTGTTACCGTTAACTGCTAAACTGCTAAGTGCACCCTCCAAATTGAATGCAAGAATAAAAGCACAAATTCACTTTTACTGCCTCGCCACCACTGACGGCGCTTATATATTCGACATTATTTTCCAAATACATGGAGCATAACAACAAGCAACGTAAAAAAACTCTAACTACATATGGGTGTAAGTGTACTTTTAGCAAACGAAACAATTTTTCTTTTTCTTGAAGCGAGTTAAACGGTTAAATGTATGCAGCGTGTAAGTAGTTTCTCCGCGCGATTCCATTGACTAACTAAGCGACTTGTTGATAAAAACGTCGTTATTACTTTTTCGGAGTCAGCATGTTGAATGTAACGACGAAAACGTAACGTAACGCTGACAGTTAAGGAATTGTATTTTTTCTTGGTATTTTTTGGTGCTTTTGTTAGTATTTTAAAACTGGTTGCTTGTGTAAATTGCAAAAGTTGCAGAAGCCAACCAAATCGTGCTATTAAGATGGATGACTTGTGCACTTCGTATATATGAAAATTACCCAATGGCAACTATAAAGTGAGGACCCATACGCGGAAAGATGGCGCTGCTAAGCTAAGAAATAGTGTTGCATACTTTTGTGTACTCAACTTAGGACGCTATGTATATTTGTCCCAATTTTGAAACTGATGATTTTTCAAGATCATGGTTGTGTGTGTAAATTGCAAAAGTTTCGGAAGCCAACCAAATCGTATTATTATTAAGTAATACAACCAAGAGGGATGACTTCTCGACTTGGTATAAAAGAAAATTATCCAATGGAAACTAAAAGCGCACTGAAGTCGCAGCTAAGCTAAGAAATAGTGTTGCATACTTTTGTGTACCCAGCTTAGAACTTTTTATGGTCGTCCCAATCCGGAAGTGTAACCGTGAATATTTATATTAACAGAAATTTCATGCTTGCTCATGACTAGAATGAATCATTGCATCAACTGACGTACTATTTTGTAAATACATATGCACGTGCGCACTCGTTGAAAGCTAAAACAAAGAAATTTGAGTGACTTACAGATCGTGATTCGAAGGTGTTCGAAAACTGGTTTAAATTTTCCCAGCAAACTGGGAGATTATCAATTAGTCAATAACAATAATCCAAGTTCACATTGCACATTGCCAAAGTAGTAAAAGGGAGCTTTGCGATTATCCCGCTCCTCTCCCACTCTCTCACTCTTTTTCTCTCTTTTGGTTGATTACACATGTGTTTGTGCTTGTTTGTGGATGTGTGTGTGTGTAGATGATGTGTAGATTTATCAGCAAAGTGAGTCTTGCTGGTCTAAGGCCAATGTCAGTTGCTCTGTTGTTCTCCGTGCGTAAGGTTCGTCTCGCAGCAGTCTGGACGTCTGTGGCTCATGAATAAAACTATACATAAATTATATGTAAAATAATCGCAAAATCCACAAAATATAGTAAAATACACACATATATATATAAATATATGTGCACAAATACATGCAAACATATATATACACATATATATATATATATATATGCATAAGTGAAGAGAGATACTTACACACGCACACAGTGTGTATATGCACATTGCATTCCGGTTTTGGATTAATCAACAAATCGACAATAAAAACAACAAAAACGACGACTTCAACTCAAAGCTGATATAAAAGTGTTGCGACGTCAGTGGCTCATTTAAATTCATAACAAAAACACAAAAGTCCCCATCATTGGAAAATCCAAATAAAAATTCTATATAAATAACCATTTTTCAGATCGCCCAACATAATCGATTACATAATAAGAAATTATCTATTATTTTTATATTAATTGTGGAAGGGAAAACCCCCAACATGATTTTAGCAGGTAAAGAAGAGATAAGCACTGTACATATTTACAACTTCAAGCATTTATTCGAAATTCTGACCTCACGGACTCAGTGAAATGTTTATAAATATAATTTGTATTCAACTAAATACAAAACACATTTGCAGATAATGTTATGCGATTGGGTGCCGGCATACTATTGCTTTGTGCGATTTGCCTGGGACAGCAGCGATTCCCGCAATTATCTGTGGGTAGCACTCTGGAGGCACTGACCCCGCCGGCTGCCTTTCAGTCCAACAATTGTCCGGATACGGCTTTACTCTCCAATTTCAATCCAGAGACGCTGCGTGCAATTGCAAAGGGTGCACAGGAATTTGGACTCGATTTCTTAAATCGCATCTCCATCGGCGTGGAGAAGGCCAACACTGATTTTATGGTATCACCATTCTCGGTGTGGTCACTGCTAATACTGCTGTACGAGGGCGCCGCTGGCCAAACATACGAGGAACTCCGCAACGTGCTACGAATCAAGGTCGACGATGCCCAATTGAGATCGGTTTACCAAGTGTGGAGTTCATATCTAAAGTAGGTGAAGATCTTCGCAGTTAAAATTAAATTAAAGCGAATAATAAATGTCTCCATTCAGTACAAAAACCTCGACCATTGAAGTGGCTTCGCTGCAAGCTCTCTACACGGATGTGGGATCTCCGGTGAAGAGCAGTTATCGCAATGTGGTCAAGGCCTATGGAGTGGAGCCCGTCGAGGTGGATTTCTATAACCGTGCGACGATATTCCAGATCAATGAAGCCACAAATCGCACAACACGTGGCCTTATTCCGTATGCGGTGCTGCCACAGGAAATTCATGGTGCCAAAATGTTTATGCTGTCCTCGCTGTTCTTCAAGGGCCAGTGGAAGGTGAGGCATCTATATAGACAACTGATAGATCTTATTTATAAATAATGATTCCCTACAGTTTCCCTTTAATGAGTCGCAGACCCACACAGAGCCGTTCTACAATGAGCAGGGCACATTTGTCTCCCAGGTGCAAATGATGTCGCAAATGGGCAATTTTGCCTTTGTGACCAACCTCGAGGGCTTGGACGGTTATGTGTTGGAGCTGCCGTATGGTGTGCAGAATCGACTCTCGATGATTGTTGTGCTGCCTAAGCGAGGCTTCAAGCTCAAGGATATTGCCAGCAATTTAAATGAAATAGGCTTGACGCCCATTTTACAGCGTTTGGAGAAGTTTGCCCGTGACGCCGCCGAGGACAATGAGGTGGAGGTGCTCATGCCTAAGTTTACCACAACGACTGACTTTAATTTGAAGAAACTGCTGGAAGAGGTGAGTTGTTAAATTGTTGGCCACTTAACACACATGATACATATGAATTACAGATGGGCATACGGGATTTGTTCAATGAGAACACTGCCAATCTTAGTCGCCTTGCCGACGGCCTGTACGCCAAACTCTGCGTGCATGCCACCAAGATCATTGTGGACGAGCAGGGCACTACTGCAGCAGCGGTAACTGCCTCTGCGCTGAGCAACAAGTCGACGCCACCAAAATTCCAGCTGAATCGACCCTTCCTCTATATGATCGTGGAGAAGTCGACGGGTCTGCTGCTTTTCGCCGGTGAAGTCAAAAATCCAAAGTCATCTTAAGACTGAGATTTATTAAACGCTAGAACTTAAATAAACGAAAAATGGGACGCTACTTTCATTTTTTCACACGACCTGCTGCTTTTTTGCCACCAATCGGCTGTTGTTTGTCCTTGCCGGCTTTGCTGGAAATAAGCGGATGAGTTTCTGCAAAGCACACAACAAACAGCAGCAGCAATTGATAAATGTATTCCTGGATTAGGGATTAGGTCTGGCTTACCATCGGCGGGTGCATCGGGCAGGCTGACATCGTAGTGTTGCATGCGTCTACGCTTCGATGCCATTATGTCGTCTTCATAGTCACGCGAATCGTTGCCCATCAGCGCTGAGCACGACTCCATGTTGTCTTGCGGTGTCCAGCCATCCTCAGGATCTTCCACCTCCGGTGCCATGGGCAAAAATTGTAAAGCATTCTCATCTTCGCCCTCCTCATCGGAGGAGCAAAAGGCGGCAACTGGCTCGACTTTTACTACATCAACTTCAATCTCCTCATCCTGCTGGGCATCGGCATTCAGGTCAACAGATTTATCCTCATCAGTTATATCGAATTCAGACTCGCGTTCCTCGTACTCCACATTCTCGTCCAGTTCCTTGAAGTCGGGCGCAAATGCCGACCAGTTCTCCACCTGATTTTGCGCCCATATCGAAACCAGGCCCGAACTAATGCTCGCTATAATTGGACGCACCGGATGCCAGACAACATCCAGCAGCAGTTCACCCTTAGTGCCATGCAGTATCTTGACCAAATTACCAATCGATTTCTCCCAAATATAAAGCGCATGCTGTCGTGCGCTGCCAGCACAAATGTATTCACCATCGCCAGAGAAACAGCATTTCTTCCACGTCGTCCTGCAAATGCAATCAGAATAATCAGAAGAGCGAATTACAGTCAAGTCGGGGCGCTTACTTGTTGACCAGATCCTGCAGTTTTTGTATGGGTTCCGGTTCGCCATCCTTGCCCAAGGCAATAATCTCCTTGGAGTCATAGACGCGTATTACCCGATCCGATGTATTTATGAGAAATGCGCTGCGAAGAAAGTTGAAAGAACTTGAGTAAGCATGCATAGTCATGGAATTGATATATATATACTAGACTTACTCGCCTCGTCGAGCGAATTCAATACTTTTGACTGCCGTCGCACTCGATGTGCCAACAATGATGCGAAAACTGGCAACGACTTCAAATGTTTCCACATCCAACACAAGTATTTTGCCTTTGGCGTTGCCTGTGTAAATGTGCTTGCCACGACGATCGAACGAGGCCACTATATTCATATCGCCCTGCCAAATGAGATACATTCAATATAAACACTACACAACAAGTGGACTTTCGTTTGTGGCAACTCACATCCGAATCCAGCGGCAAACAGCGATGTGTGCCGGCAATTTTAACTAGCACCGCTGCATATCGCATGGGACAGACGAGCAGTCGGCTGTCGTTGCGCGGGTCAAACTGGGCTTTTAGCACCGGCGAGGGAAACCGATATTTGTGCTCCAGTTCGCCGGTGAGCACTTCCCAAATGCAAACATTGTTGTCCGTTGACGCGGAAAGCAACTGAAAATGGCAAATTTATTTACACGCTAACAACACTTTATATAATCAGAGAATGTTTTCCGGTCACCTTGTGGCCATTTCTTGTCCAGCTGAGACTGCAAACGGGATGCACATGTGCTGAAATTATTTTAGCAATGCCGCGCGTCAAAAAGTCCCAAACCACAATGCGTCCATCGTTGCAGCCGACGGCGAGCAGAGTGCCGTATTTGTTGAAGGAGCAGGTTACCGCCAGTGATATGCAGTCCAGCGAGCCATCAAACTCTTCCGGATAGTTTTGGCCAAAGGATTCTATTCAAGAAGATTCGAAAATTGGAATGTTTTCAACGAAATTAAAGCCAGACTTACCCAGCAGTTCCAAATTCATGTTTGGGTTTTTTCTTCTTTGATATGTCCATCTTTAGAAATATGTGTATGTATTATCGTAAATCGATTTTAAGAATCTTCGATAGACGGTGGAAATAGAACCAGTCACGTATGAACTAAATGCATGACTTTTGTCATTAAATTCTTTTCAACATTCGGTCACACCAGATCCGAGTGGGTTTTGTGCGCACGTTGTACGTAAAAGTTTCATAAATCGATTATATTTGCCTTTAAGTTTCTTAAAAACATCGAAATAGTGCAGCAACATCAACTAAAACATCTAATCTATCAATAAACATAATAATTGGGTCATTTACAAATTAGAAGTGCTTGCGAAATGATTTTTGTGTCGACGTCACCTTTGGAGCCTCTCTCTCATCCTCTTGCTCTCACTCGCGTGCATTATTTTGCTCTCATTTTCTGTCTTTCTCTTTTTCTCTCTTAAGTGAAGTGAAATAATAAGTTTGATTTTCAAACTCAAGTTTAAATAGTACTTTTGATTTCTTTGCTACAGCAGCTCTCGTACGAACGTTTTAAATAATTGTGTTGTTTTGTGCTCAAACCAAAATTTGTTATAACGCTCTCAAACTCCACTTTCTTTTTAGCTAGTTTAGCTGTTTTGTTGCTGTTGTTTTCAATTTTTTGCTCCGAGCTTTCTTTATCTTATCCACACATATACATATATGTATATGTGTACGCAACATTTACATATATTTATGTTTTGTGTGTAATTTTACTTTTCTTAGTGTATTTATCGCCAACCACGTTAAAAGGAAGAACGTGAATGTGAATACAAAAACGCAACACAAAACTACACCTAAAAAACCAACAAATAAATAACAACAACAAACAACATCATCGTTACATTTCCACATTTCGCTGGCAGAGAGTGCAAGTTGAAATTAAAAAGTCCCCCCAAAATTTGCACAAAGGGCTCCTCGTAAAATAAATAGCAAATAAATACGCAAAAATGTCTGGCGAAGAAACGTCTGCTGATCGCAATGTCGAAATATGGAAAATAAAGAAGCTAATCAAAAGTCTCGAAATGGCACGTGGGTGAGTAAAACCTATCTTCATATAATATATATATTTATTTTGCAATTTGTATTTTTTATGCACTTGACTACATTTTTTTTTCTCGCTTCGCTTTGTTTGTGTGCGTGTGGTGGGTATACACGAAAAATTTCGTGCTGTGGGGAGCTGTGGGGTGGCAGAGATATGCATCGCGCCGTCGCCGAACATCAAATGCTGTCAGTGGAGTGAGTGTAATGGCCGATTTGTTGCCTATTTTGCACTCCTCACCCCCCTTTGTTGGCCGTTAATTAGCGCTGGCATAAAAAAAAAACAAAAAGAAATGCACTATGGCTTAAATATCGTCGCATATTAAAGCTGTCAATGCGACACATGCAATTTCCTTCAGCGATTTTCTTTGAATCATTTCGATACATGTGCGTGGCTGTCGTTGGTAACAAACAATAAAAAAATTGAAAAAAGTCAAATTTCTGTGTTGCGTTGCCCCATACTCTCACATACACAGACAGACAGCACGCACTCACACACAGCACTCTCAGTTAATGCTCTCGTTCGCTCTCTCTCTCTTATGTGCTTGCAAAAATTGTACATTGAGAGCAACACGTTTTTGTCAGGTTTTTATCAGTTTAAACCAGACGAAGAGAGTGACTGAGTGAGTAATGCAAATGATGTGTTGGCAACAAAAACCAAACAGTTATTACAGCTGATATGCAATGGTGCCAGTTTGTGTAAATTAAAGCTGCATTTAGTTATTTATATGCATCTAGCACCTAGCAACGACAATTTCTGTTGATATCATTATTCAAGCCCTTTCTAAACCATAACAAATCATGCAATTTGACACTCACAGCGATTGCTAGGAGCCACCTGAAACGGCGGCATCGTGCAAGCTAGAGATGGTCCTTGATTATATCGTATTTACATAGGACAACATATTATCGATATGCTTATTTTTAAATATAAATATCTGGGTTATGTATTAACGAATTGTTCTTGTTTTATTTAGAAATGGCACCAGCATGATTTCATTGATTATTCCGCCTAAAGATCAAATCTCTCGCGTCAGCAAAATGTTGGCCGATGAATTTGGTACGGCCTCCAACATCAAGTCGCGCGTCAACCGGCTTTCCGTCCTGGGCGCAATTACGTCGGTGCAGCACAGACTTAAGTTATACACCAAAGGTGAGTGATTCAACCAATCATTAGTCATTTAACTAATTAATGTCCCTTTATTTTGGACAGTGCCTCCCAATGGTTTGGTCATTTATTGCGGCACAATTGTCACAGAGGAGGGCAAGGAGAAAAAAGTAAACATTGATTTTGAGCCATTCAAGCCAATCAATACCTCACTATATTTGTGCGACAACAAGTTCCATACGGAGGCACTCACTGCCCTGCTCGCCGACGACAATAAGTTCGGCTTCATTGTGATGGATGGTAATGGCGCTCTCTTTGGCACCCTGCAGGGCAATACGCGCGAGGTGCTCCACAAATTTACCGTCGATCTGCCGAAGAAGCACGGACGTGGTGGTCAGTCTGCTCTGCGTTTCGCCCGTCTGCGCATGGAGAAGCGTCACAACTATGTGCGCAAAGTGGCCGAGGTTGCCACACAACTGTTCATTACGAATGACAAGCCAAACATTGCAGGTCTCATTTTGGCCGGTAGTGCGGACTTCAAAACTGAGCTCAGTCAATCGGACATGTTTGATCCCGTAAGTAATCCCAAAACACTGCTCACGAATAGCCTGCTAAGGCAAAGGCTAGTTCCACTGGCTCCAAAGACGATTTGCGTATGTCTTGTTTAACTTTCGCATTTATCCCACAAAATTACTATAAATCGTCAAATCGCCAGTGGAGCAACAAATCATCCTGAATGATCCTAAACAAATGTATGCAACTCTTTGTGGAACGCATCAAGCAGACATCAAACAACTAACACACAAATCTTTGGCAATTGCAGCGTTTACAAACAAAAGTGATTAAACTGGTGGACGTGTCCTATGGCGGCGAAAACGGTTTTAATCAGGCCATCGAACTAGCCGCTGAATCGTTGCAAAATGTCAAATTTATACAGGAAAAGAAACTCATTGGTCGTTACTTTGATGAAATTTCTCAGGTGAGTGATGATAAAGCGCTCCAAAGCAGCACAGTATATGAATGAAACAAATGATTTACATTACAAGGATACTGGCAAATACTGTTTTGGTGTAGAGGACACTTTAAGAGCCCTCGAAATTGGCTCTGTGGAAACTTTGATTTGCTGGGAAAATCTGGATATCCAACGCTACGTACTGAAAAATCATGCGAACTCGACGTCAACGACAGTATTACATTTGACGCCCGAACAGGAAAAAGATAAGTCTCACTTCACGGACAAGGAGGTATATTGTGTTTATTCAAATAATTGTCATAACTTTGTTATTAATAATTATATAATTGCAGAGCGGAGTTGAAATGGAGTTAATCGAGTCTCAACCGCTTTTGGAATGGCTGGCGAACAATTATAAAATGTTTGGTGCCACACTTGAGATTATCACGGACAAATCTCAGGAGGGCAGTCAGTTTGTGCGAGGTTTCGGTGGCATTGGCGGTAAGTCGCTAACAATTAGCAAAACTATCTTATATATACATATATCTGAACAATCTGTATATAGTGCGAGTGTAAGCTACTAAATTAATTAAGTATCTACTGTTTCCATTCCTCCTCCTCCTTCATGCTGCTTTTAAACGTAACTCTAAATGTAACTTGGTCAACTTGACGTCGCTCCTTGTGCATTACACCATCAACTTTAATTCTTTTAATATATATATATATATATAACAAATGCATAAATATATATATATATATTTATATGTACATATATCCTACGAATAATATGTGTGTAAATATATAGGCATTTTACGCTATAAAGTAGATTTCCAATCGCTACAAGCCGATGAACCGCTGGAGGACGTTGACCTCGATGATTACTAAACAAACAAAAAAACAAAATATAAAAAGAAAACAAAGAATAAAATCAAACCAACAAAAAAAAAAAACAGCATTCGCACTGCATAGATTTTCGGATCTCAATACACAAATAATAATGTGTTTTTTTAATTTCTTGTGAAACGCCATAAATTGTTCAAAAATTGATAGGAACCAATTTACTTGCCGCATAGTTTTTATCTACGTAAATTTCAAAATAGCAGTTTATTCTAAATTCGGAAATAGATGCGCTCCCCATTGCATCGATCGTTCGTTTTAGACATATATTTACGTATATAGTATATATAAAGTTGCCACGTTTCATATTTACAGCCCAAACTTATGATTTTCTACGTTTCCTCAAATTCATTTTCAATTGATGTCCATTGGGCTTAAATCAATATTTCATTCTGCTTATCTGGATTAAAAGTTTTCAGACATCTATTTTGATATTGTTTTCATTGTCTTCTATCCGTCTGTTCTGATATTGCAAAGTAAATATGAAACAAACCTTAAATGTTTGAACTATATACGAACTTAGTCGTGTGTACGTGTACGAAAGGCATATATAGTTAAGCGAACAAAGCCATATACGTTTAAATATATGTATGTATATATATATAGCAGTATAGCAGGAAATGCCGAATGATAAACATATATATATATACTTATATTTAACAAATTAAAAATCGATGTATTTACAATAACAGCATTAATTGAACAGCGTACTAAAATAAATAAACATTTTGAATTGAATCGAGTTTGCTCTGCTGACTTTTATATAATTCTCGTTAAATAACAGATCAACTGAAACTGTGGCATTATACATTATATTTATATATATACTCGTATCTGACAAGCATTTATAATATTTACATAGGCAATTTCTTTGTTTGCATTTGACACAAATTAAAAGCGAAAACTTATTAAGTACACAAACAAACAAACAAACAAACAAAATGCATAACAATAGATGAACAAACAAAACCTGAATAAAAAATTTATAATATACACCTCCCGAAATCGTAAACGAAACTTCTTACAAATTATTAAAGTAGATAGAACGATCAGAATTTAGATAATCTCGGAGCCTGCCATTGATGAAGAAAGACGAGATCAACAAACCAAAGGAATTGCCACAAAGGAATCAGCTTAAACTAAATCCAATCACTCTTCCATTCCACATTAACTGAACCGAAGTACAGCTCAGGACTGCACTGCGTACTGTTTAATCCGTAATAACAAACGATTCGTTTTCAAAACTTATGGAAATTTCGACATCGTATATATATTATATATACCACTTTATTTCTTTATACATTTCAAATGTTTTCATCACTTTATTTGTATTGAATGTTTCACTCATAATCTGTTGCTATATTATTTTGATTCTTTAATTGAATTTTTCATATTTTACCTTGCTTGATTTCAATTACGCTTAGTTTAAAGATTTAATTTGATTATTCTATATTTATGCTGTTATTGCCATTAACTAATCATTTTGGATACTGCCAATGCTCTTCACAGGTATCCTGCGCTACAAAGTGGACTTCCAGAGTATGCAGCTCGATGAATTGGACAATGAGTGCTTCGACTTATCCGACTACTAGATAATTTTGCACTGTTGTAATCAGTTTTTTTTTTTAACAAATTACAAACCATCGACCGCAAATTGAAGATTGTTAATGCCTAAAAGAATACAAAATCGAAGAGAGCAAATAGAATATTTTAAAAATATACACAAACACACACACAAACAAACACAATCCTTCTTCCATTTTAATGTTGTTGGCGAATAAAAATAAAATTGCAAATAATACACATAAACCATAAACTCGTATAAAACAAAAAAAATATATAATGTTAAATCAAGTGAACAAAAAAATATATAAAAAGGAAACCGTTTTACATGAAACAGAAAACGTGCAACACTTTTCTTTATATTGATATATTATAATGGAATAATTGTATTAATAACGACGCCACTGATCAAAGCTGGCAAAGCTCGCCCAGTCGCTCAATCTCATCCAGAATAACATCCAATTCACCAGCTTCAAGCACTGGAAAACAAGTGAGCACCATGCGAAAGAAGTTGCCCAACTGGCGACTAGTCAACGGCGAATAGCCAACCATCAAGGTGCCACTGTACGCCATCTGCTCCTTGACTTTTGGTGCGACCTGTTGAAGAGACATTCGTTATTGACTTGATATAATCGAAGGATTGGCGTAACCTACTGTATACAGACGCGACCACCACTCTGCCGTCTCCTCGGATGAGCTCTGGACACGCATTGACTTCGGTATATACCAGAAGCAAACATTCGAATACTCGTGCTGATCCAGCACAAGGCGGAAGCGATCTGAACGGGTGCCCAACTTTTGCTCCAGCAGGCGGGACATCTCAATGGCGTGATCAACCAGATGTCCATAGTTCCCATATCCGCGGGCCTTCAACATTAGCCAGAACTTAAAGGCGTCTATTTTGCGACCACATTGAACGCTCTTGTTGCCGGTATCGTAGCTGATGTCATAGAACTTGTCCTGCTGGAACAGATAGTTTACCTCAATGCTGTTGCAGTGCGCGAGGAGATCGGACTCGCGAGTGAGGAAAAGCGAGCACTGCAACGGCACACCGAGCGTCTTGTGCGGATTCCAGGCAAAGGAGTTGGCCCGTTGCAGCCCAGCCAGCAGTGAGCGATGCTTGTAGGCCAGCAATGCTGCACCGCCCAGACAGGCATCCACATGCAGCCAGAGTCCATGGCGTTCCGCGATGTCAGCAATGCCAGCGATATCATCGAATGCGCCCAGGACAGTTGTGCCCGCGGTCGCATTGATAAAGAACGGATCATGGCCGCGTGTTTGCGCTGCCTTTATCTTGTCCTCCAAGTCAGCCAGAGACATTTGGCCTCTGGCATTGGTGCGCACAGCGATGCAGTTGTCGGCTCCAATGCCCAACCAGTGAGCAGCTTTCTTCAAACTGTAATGCCCATCCTCGGAGGTGAAGATCACAAGTGGACGTATTCCAAACATGCCCGTGGATTTTACATTCGGTAAGCGTTTGTAGCGAGCCAAAACCAGACCGTACATATTCGATGTGGAACCGCCTGGAGCCAGAATTCCATCGCCCTGGCTATATCCGGCCAATCGGCAAACCGTTGATATGACCTCCGTCTCAATCAGGCTGAAAACCGGCGCCACCTCAAAAGTGTAGCTGAAAGCACAGATTTCAGACTAACACATCATAGATAATATTTGTTAATCATATTACGAGCTGGTATTCAATGCCTCGGTAATCCAAGCACCAGCCAATCCAAAGGGATCCAACTGTCCAAACAACTGATTGTGAAATCGTCCATGTGAGGTTTTCACAGAATATTGAATGACCTGCTGACAGATCTGCTCGATGTCCAAGAGTGTGCTTGATTCCTTTTCCTTGATTGTCAGATCTATATGTTTCTACGAGGGAGATTATGTAAAATATGTACTTTGGCATATTGTGCCAAGTAGGAAGCATATTGCACCCGTCGAAAGATTACGAAATTGGTCCATTGCATTGCAGCTGCACAATTAAAACTCTTTCAATGCTGAACATTAAAAAATTCGCTTATCTTGAATCTGTCTCAGATGACTTGACGAGACGTTTAGACTTCGGTCCGGCTAAAAAAAAATGGCACTCACCTTCAACTCGTCCGGCTGCATAAAATCGATTATTTTCTGTTCTTTCCATTCCTGCGGATCGGCAGAGAGAGTCTCGCCCCTTTGAACCAGCTTGAAGACATGTTGTAAAATCTTCCAATCGTTCATTAACCCCTCGCGAACACCATCGACAATCATTGTACGAGTATCACTTGTGCCATCCATTTTATATGCTGTACTATAAGAGTATTTAATGCCACAACCTTTGCGGTTAGCTCTTCAATTGGAAATGACAAGTGGAATGCGCGTGGCGATGCATTGGACCTGATTGTCGATTGAAAGCTGTAAGTTAATTAATATATAGTTACATATGTACATATTTGTATACAGTTAATAATTGTTCGTGCCAATATTCTCACAACATTAGGGTGAACCTCTCTTATTACTGTCTGGTTTGACAAAGAGAATTGTAAAATCTTACTGCCAGTTGAGAGTCTTTCTCGTTTTTCATTATTTAACTTGCCCATACCGACCGATAAATATACCCATAAGTACCCTCAGTTCTCTCTGATTTCCCCACAACCGTAAAGTCATTTGTTAGTTTTTTCACACTTTTTCTCGTACTGAGTGGATGTGTGTCAATACTGATACGTTTCTATTTACATTAAGCACGTTACTGTTGCGCCAAGTGGAATGCAGAAAGACAATCGCACTCAAAGCCGGTTTATTGATATGGAACAACTACGTATTTACATACAATATATTAATTGAATTTACAAATCAAAGCACGATCAGTTTATCAGAATTTTTAATTGACCAATCAAACCCGTGAGTGTATAAGCTGGAAGAGAACTCAAAAGAGAAAGAAGAGAAACTTTGATTTATCAGATAAAATAATAATATGAATAATTTTGGCTAGTTGAAGCCAAAATTGGTGTGTAACGTAATTTAAAAAAGCCGCGCAGGTAGCTTTAAATATAGTGTGCCCGTAAATGTCAAGCTATCGCAACAAATATTCGATTAAGGGAATCGATAACATAACAGCTGTGTTAGAATTGCCAGCAGCAGCCAACTTTGCATTTATCACATTTTGGAATTAACAAATCGGGGAAAACTATTTACTTTGCTTATTATTTGTTATTAAATATATAATTGGTAAGCATGGGACGCGCTGAGGTTGGTACGCCTAAGTACCTGGCCAACAAGATGAAGGCTAAGGGCCTGCAGAAGTTGCGCTGGTACTGTCAGATGTGCGAGAAACAGTGTCGTGACGAGAACGGCTTCAAGTGCCACACAATGAGCGAATCCCATCAGCGACAGTTGCTTCTCTTTGCGGACGCGCCCGGCAAATTTCTGCACAACTTCTCGAAGGAGTTCTCCGATGGCTATATGGAGCTGTTGCGCCGTCGGTTTGGCACAAAGCGCACCAACGCCAACAAAGTGTATCAGGAGTATATTGCGCACAAGGAGCACATTCACATGAATGCCACTCGCTGGCTAACTCTGTCCGACTATTTGAAGTGGTTAGGACGCACTGGTCAAGTGGTGGCCGATGAAACGGAGAAGGGATGGTTTGTCACGTACATTGATCGCAGTCCGGAGGCAATGGAGCGTCAAGCGAAAGCCGAACGCAAGGAGAAAATGGAAAAGGACGACGAGGAGCGAATGACCGAATTTATTGAGCAGCAAATTATGAAGGCAAAGACGAAAGACGGCAACGTTGAAGAGGATCCGCAGGAGAAGTATACGGAACTGAAGCGCGAAGAGGAGCAGCCTCTAAAGCTGGACATACGGCTGGAAAAGAAATTCCAGCCCGAATCGATATTGGGCAAATCTGCGCTACTCACAAAACGCACAGTCACCGACCCAGACGAGAAAGTTTTCAAGAAACCCAAGCCAATGGCAGCGGAGAGCAGCAGATCCGCACTGGGTGAGATTATTAAAATCGAGGAGAAGAAGAGGGAACGTGACAATCGCAAGGAATACTGGCTTCACCCAAACATCGTAGTGAAATTCATTTCCAAATCAATGGGCGACAAGTTCTACAAACAGAAGGCTGTCGTCCAAGAAGTCATCGATAAATTTCGGGCGAAAATCAAGTTTTTGGATTCCGGTGAAAAGCTCAAAGTTGATCAGGTAGTTATGCGTGAGTTCTATATCGAAATTGAAATAAATAATTAATAAATCATCTTTCAGGCACATCTGGAGACAGTGATTCCCGCCTTGGACAAGGAAGTGATGATCGTTAACGGCGCCTATCGGGGCTCCGAAGCATTGCTCAAAAAACTAGACGAGCGCAAATATTGTGTTACCATTGAGATATTACATGGCCCACTAAAGGGACGTGTCGTGGACAACGTACAGTACGAGGATATATGTAAATTATATGGCACGTAGCTGGCAACCATCCAACTGCCGTTTTACGTAGATTAAGGTTAAAGATAGGTATATTTTAAATAAACTTTATATTCTAAAGCTTAAAACGATTCAATGATTCAACTGTTACCCTTAAGTATGCTTCCTTACTACTTTTGAATATGAATATTTTTGCTAATCTGCTCTTTTTAATCTCAAAACACCTGCTGGCAATGACTTTATTTTTTTTAAACATCGGCAAGATAAACTAAATAGCTAAATTTGGGAAACATATGTTTTGTGACCTTCAAGAAATTTGTATACTCTTGTAGGGTATAATAATGTTGACAAAAATCGAAATGGCAAGATAGACATCGCGGAAAATTTGCATCCGGGTAGGGATAATATAAAAATACAACCTTCTGTTTTATCACAATGATCAGCTTTATACCCCAACTGGTCGAGAATTAAATATCTTTGTTTATCAAATTGATTAGAATCAAATTACTATATCTACATATATATTTGTTAATTTAATGAATTTGTCTACAAGTGTATTTAGTTTTCGGCACACCAAAAAAAATCTGTTTCACTTATTTATTTTTGCTTTTTTTCCAACAATGCAAACAAAGGCTTCTCAATATACCAGAAGTTCGACTTACTTGCAAAACTTTATGCTTAGAACCTAAATAACTCCACCCGGACGTAGTTCAGCTCAGACTTGCTTGAAACTATAATTTTGAACTATGAGTATAAAATTGATTAGCATTATTCTCATCAGCACAGTATTAGCCATATATGCGAATAATTCAACGCAAAGCTGGTGGCAGAGCATTCCGAACGCTTTAATGGATCTGCTTACCATCAAAATGAACATTTTAACAACATTTCCGCTTGAAATAGGCATAAATGTTATTGATACCGTGTGTAAGTATGGTGAAAAATGGAATATGGATCAGGCTTTAACTGTTGTTTGCCATCATATAATGCATCACAGGCTCATCTACGATGTATCTTGGAAGCGTTCCACCGCAAATAACGCCAGATATAACGAAGATGCACTTTCAGTACATGACGCCATGCCTGAACTATACTGTGCCATTGTTGAAAGCCGAAAAGCTATGGAATCATCCAAGATTCCGACAAAATCGCAAGTTGGTCATTCTAGCAACTGGGTGGACAAACACCGTCAACGATTCAGGGACCATAGCGATGATATCGAAGGCTTTTATGTGCCGCCCGGGCGTTAACTTTGTGGTAAGGGAAAGTAAATCACCTCTAAACAGCTTATCCACTTGAGGTTGTATTAATTTCAGATTGTGGATGCGGCCTATTATGTGGACACCTTGTACAAGTGGTCCGCTTTCAATACGGATTTGATTGGTGAGCACCTGGCTGTTGGGTTACAGCACTTGGTCGAGGTGATGCCGTTCATTCAAATTCACTTGATCGGTGAGTTTGCACAGCTTTAGTTTCTGCTAGATTTATGAACATCAATTTCCACAGGTCATTCTTTGGGAGCACATATTATGGGCAAAGCTGGTCGCTCTTTCGAGCGATTCACAGGACGTTTGGTGTCCCGCATAACGGGTCTGGATCCTGCCAAGCCCTGTTTCCGATATGAAAAAGCGCTACCCGGCCTTATGCGTGGCGATGCAAAATTGGTGGATATTATACATTCAAATGTTGGCATACTGGCCAAACGTGATCCAATGGGTGACATTGACTTTTATCCGGGTGGAGTGCATCCCATAAAGCCCGGTTGCCTGTCCATTGGTTGCTCGCACACACGTGCCGTTGAATATTTTGCAGAGAGTGTCTATCCGAGGCAGGAGAGTAGCTATTTGGGTTGGAAATGCAACTCTTGGAAGGAGCTCGAATGGCGAAAATGCGATGCTCATACAACTTCCACAATGGGTTACGTGATTAATTGGAAGGCCAAGGGCATCTATTATGTTGATGTGAACGGCAACAGTCCGTTTGGGAAAAATCCCAATCCACTAAAGGGAAGCCGTCTTGACTGTATCAAGCATAGATGTAAATCCAAGAACTGAGTAACTCCAATGAGAGAACCAGGTTCGGTCTCTATTTAAGATTATTTCATTTCTTATATTATATCTACAGCTACAATTAGTATTTAATTATTACTCCATAATTTCTGTTAGATCTAGATCATCATCGAAGGCCTCAGCGATGCCCTTCTGGCTCTGGTAAACCTTCTCCTGTGTTTCGGCGATTTTCCACAGCTCGTCATCATCGTCACCATTGAGCATTGATCTGTTTGCGCCACCCTTGATCGCTGATCGGAGTTTGTTATTCTGTTGAACAGGGCCCGGCGCTCGTTTCTGGCGATTGCCCATCAGGATCTGGCTCTCCTCAAAATAGCTGTTCGGGTGATTGATTGTCGGCTCCACCGTTGAGTTGTGTGTCAGCATAAAGTATTTGCCGCAGGCGAATTGATAATGATTGCGCGAAACAAAAAACATGACTTCCTCGATGGCGCCAGGCGAAAGGCCAAAGGAAGAGAGTTTTGCTTTCAGTGCTGGCTGATCCAACGTTTTATATGGACAACCGTGGCAGTCGCCAGGGGCGGCCATTTCCTTAATGATCTTCAGGCAGGAGTAGGGAGTATAGTTGACCATTGAGCCTTTCTTGCCATAGTTGTGTTGAATGTTGTACTCGTAGCTGCGCGCAAACTTATCAACGTCCATTTTCTTGGTGAACTCCTCGCGCCAGAAGCGCAACGAATCCTCGAGGGTGACGCCAATCCCCTTTAAAAAGAGACCGTACTGCATGCGACCGCCGTGTTTGATGTGATGCTGGCTGCGTATGTGATCGTGGCACATACGCATGCACAATGGCATCGATGTTTTCGATAGCTGATCCAATGACTCAATCGGCACCGAGGCATCTCGGCAAACAGTGTAATCCTTGCCCGTGTACGAGTTGTGCAGGGACTTGATCATGCGCGAGATACGTTCGTCTGCCTCGACGTCAGCGATGAAGGATTTCGCTGACTGCATGCCACGTTCGATTTCATCCAGCTGTCTGGCACCCACAATTGACACCAGATCGTGGGTATTCACATAAGCAAAGCCTGCCTTCAGATAGCAGCGACGCGACCGCACTAAATCCAATACTTGTGTAAAGGGCACTTTGTAAAATTCGAGCAGTTCAATCTTGGACACACTCTGGCCCACAGTGCTCTCATAGAGACCGTCCTTCACCTCGTCCTTTTGCTCTTCGGTCAGTGGCTGAATATGAAAGCTGTTCGCTTCCAGAAACTGCTTAATTTCCGCTGTACTTAGCCCAGCGAATTTATATTTGAAAAACTCCATTTCACGTGCCACGAACCAGCGCAGCAAATCCTCTGAGCGACAGTAGACCAAACGCAGTATGAAGTGCGACAAATAGTCACGCCGACGCATTTGCAAATCGGATTCCTGTTTGGTGGAGCTGCCGCTCGTGCCCATGCGCAAATAGCCGCGGAGTCCATCTCTGGTCATTTCAGCATTCACATATTCCTTCCAGTCATCGGACAGCAGGCGTAGTCCCTTTGTTGTGGCCCGATCAAAAACACGCAGCAGACGCAGACGTTCCAAGGCCAGTTCTTCAAATTCATCAATATGCACATCTTCTGTTGGTGGGTAGTGATAAATCATCAGATTCTGTGGATACTTTGCCTCCAAGCTAATCACTTCGACCTTAACATCGTGCCGTGCGCGTTTCTTTAAATTAAAATCCATGTTGCAAACAAAACTCAATCGAATCTGTTTCGGTGAACTGCTTATAATAATGGCGCCAAAAAGGTGACTGAACAGCTGTCGCGCATATCGATAGCTATGTGAGACCGTAGCATGTATATCGATCTATTTAAATACGTGTATATCGAAGCGGATCATATGTTTTTGTAAGGAATTCTCTGATTAAATGAGCTTACGCTGAAATACAGGCTCAGAAACAGTATCATCAATTGACGGAAACCCATCATCTGGGCTATCTCCTGTGGCTTGTAAAATCATTTCAGCGAGAGGAAGATTAGTACATAGTGAAAATACGCCAACGCAACGTAAACACAAACTTGTTATAGCATAATTGCTAATGAGTTTCATTCACTTTCAGCTGATTAGACAGAACTTTTGTTTGACACATTTATTATTTCTTCTTGTTTTATCATCTTTATTGTGAAGCCGGGCACAAGACGGCAAAATGTTCACTGTAAAATGGATCTCTGTAGAATGTAGACACTCTACATTGTACAAATCTGTAGATTTTAACGAATTGTGTTTTACAACTTCTTTCTTATTCTAAATGTGGTTTTCATGTATATCAGGTACTTAAAAAAACTGACTAGGATGCATATTAAAGCATATTAAGGAAAACTTTACAGTCCCTTACGCTGGGGCCTTGGAAACTTTTGTTCCAATGCCAATGAGCTCTAGAGATTTTCTGAGGCGCTTCCAAAAGAATTTACGTTCATCAAAAGTGGGCTGCTTATCTCCTTTACTTGGCCATTTAATATAGGTTTTTATGTCCATTAGGTATTGCAGGGTTTTCGGACGTTTACTGCGTGGTATATCCTCCAGAAAAACTAGAATCAAATGCTCCTTGCTTGTTTCAAAAATGCTGCGGAGAATGGAATAATAATTCAAAATAACTTTATATCATAAGGCAGGCATTTAGTACTAACCGATGTTGGGCCAGATACATTTCAAATTGACACCAATGACTAAGTAGAAACTTTGATGATATCAGCAACATAAGTGATCGCGAACGATCCATACATGAAATAATATTATCCAGTATAGTTACACCGATCTGCATAAGTTTAGAATCAGCTGTTAGGCATATGTTAAAGAATTCTGCTAAAAATAGATTGATTGATACCTGAAAATCACGTTCGTGCAGACATATTGAAATATCTCCAGGTTCCTCAACATTGGGTAACAATTCTTTCAAGAGCCACTGACGATCATTTTGACAGTAGCTAATAAAAATGTCATATATTACACTGGGATCTTCTTCGCTTAGACGATGAAATTTATCACGAGACTCCTTCGAGGCACGAGATAAAAGCGCTGCTGACTTGAGAGATGCATAGTAATAGTGGATGTGCCAACGCTTGAGATATATGATAAATCCAAAAATCAAGACGAACAAAAAACTGCCAAGTACAATCATCGCCACTTTGATGAAATTGTTCATGTCTGCTTCAAGGTCGTTAAAAATGTTAGTCTGGCAGACTAGGTCTTCCACCAGTATTTTTTCGGTCTCGTCAAAGCACCAGTAATGGTTTACATCATAATCCAGTAACTGAAATTTCAAATCCGTATGGTTCACTGTAGTTGGTGTTGAAGCAGGACACTTTTTAGCACTTTCAAATCGCATCTTGATTATATTATTCAGGCGTTTATAATCTTTAATGTTGTTATAGCTTTTAGCTAGCAGTGGCACATGGCGTTCCGTCCACAGCACATACTCTATAAGCCGTGTAATGGTTATACCCAACTTATTCACACCGTACTTATTGAGAGTACCCAGATCAGAGACTACATTCTTCAGGATATCGTATGAGCAATCGGCTTGTTTGTTATTGTGTGCTGCCACATCGATTACGTCTCGCAGGTTGCAGTTACAGAGAAAGTTATTATCGCCGAGACCGAGATACTCCAGCGCTCCGAAATCCTTTAGCATTTCCATGGTGAGCATGTTGACATTGTTGCTGCGCACACTCAGAACACGTAATGCCAAATTATTGAAAAACACACTCCGATACCAGTTGCCAATGTGATTGTAGCTCAGATCGAGCATCTGTAACTTAACCATAGATTGGAATACATCGCCTGACAGTTCGTTTATATTGTTACCGGCCAAGCCCAGAATCTGCAGTTTCTTAAGCGGCTTTAGCCAGCCAATATCCTTTATATTGGAGCGTTCAAAGTATAGACAAACAAGTGTGTCCCCAATGCCCTCAAAAGCATCGTCGACAATGTTATTTGACACAACTGGGTTACCCGACATATCAAGTCCTTCCAGTACTGTGTTCTTGAACAGGCCATTGGTCATCATGGGAAACGATGTATAACACAAACTGAGATATCTTAGTTTATCTCCCAGATGCGAGAAGGCAACAGCGCTATTTCTGGTTATTTTCGAGTGCGAGAGGTCCAGATAGATGAGTTGTGGCAGCTGCTTAAATGCGGTTTGATGGATCTTTAGACCATAAAGGAGATTCATAATAACTTCAAAAGTTGCCACAGAGAACGGGTAGTTATAGCTTAAGACGTTCATAAACGACAAATCCAGATATTGCAGTCCTTGTATGTGGTAGAAGGTATCCGCGGTTATAGTGAATATCTTATTGTTCGATAGAAAGAGCTTCCGCAGGTTCTGCACATTTTGGAATGCCTCCTTACTTACATACTCGATGCTGCAGTTACTGATATCTAGCTCCTGAAGTTGAGGTAGACTGGGAAAGGTAGCCCAAGCAATGCTCGCTTCTAAATAATAATAATAAACAATAAATATTTATATAAAATAAATAGTAATGGCAAAGTACGTTAGGAAATTGTAACCTAAATTCGTTTGATTATGTGATCGATGGGAGTTTAAAGTAGTGTAAAAGTGTATGTAGTGTTGTATGTCTTACTTGAGGTGCCAAATATATTGTTTTTGATTTTAAGTTGCTTAACGTAATCCTCATAAATGATGTCTTCTGTGTTTGTGTTGTCAATGTTGTTCCTTTTTTGCAAACATTCCCGATCATACAGATCAATGTTGTAAGTGTTATTTTTACCGCATTTGCTCTCAGTGTTCTCAGTGTTATTCTCTGGATTTCGTGTATCTTGCAAAAACTTCTCAATTGCTGAAATTTTGCAAATAGCCTGTAATCAGTCTGATTGTGTTTGACTTCGCTAGCTTACTGCGTATTATTCGATTGGAATCTGATCAAAACTCGTCTACTTACCATCCACGTCATGATTGAGCGAGGCGAATTGATTGCCTTGCAGTGATAAGAATTTCAGTGATCCCCTCATTGACAATAGAGTTTGGAAGGGTGCTTTATTTAGACTGTTGTAGGCAACCGAGAAGACTTCAACTTTTTTAAACCAAAATTTACGGGTACCTCCTATTACATTCAACAATTCCACATCCTCTGATATATTAGCATACGAAACATCCAAGTACTTATGATTCACTGTAGAAAAATAATAATTTAGCATATTCATTAACTTTGTATTTTGATAATTATTATTAATAAAGGCGAATTTTTCAGATAAAAATAAATCATTGTGCAATACAACAAAATACTCGGTAATCTAAATCACAAATTCGAACCAGTAAAAGCTATAATCAATACTATACATCGATTATCGATTTATTTTTGATAGTCTGGGCAACCTGAAACCTGTAGAAGCTATTGCAGCATTGCAATTTCTCTTTATATACTTACTCTGCTTATTCATTGGAGCCCTAAGTGTTCCATTGGGATATGACCATAACAAAATATCTTTTTTAAGTTTATCCAAAATACAAGTATTGCCATCGTCAGTATCGTATTTCAAGAAAATTGATTTAAGGTCTGTCAAATTAAAAGTGTCCGGGATATTGTTTTCACCATCGGTGTCTAGCAATTGATTTTCAAAAGCCGCATTTATGGTGTCTCCCAAATGGAACGTCCGTTGTTGAGGAATGTCGTTCGCGGATTCATTAATACTGAACTTTTTTACCTTATCGCCTTTCAAAACCTTTAATCTTGCTTGACGTGTGTGCAATTGTAGAATAAGCACTATTAGAATAATTTGTAATATGTGGTACATTTTACAGTCTTTGCAACGTATTGTTCACAGAAGGTTTTGCTTTCTTATCACCAATATATTTCGTTTCATTGAAATACATAAAAAATTATAGATAAAATGTCTTTATTCTATCAAAATGGGCACTTGAGTCGACACTTCTTATTGGTGGATTAGATCCGATTATCCGCTGCTTGAATCTGTCTAAAAAGGCAATACACTTTTTCTTTAATTTATTTTTTTTTCATTTGACATACTGCACTCAAGAGAGCAAAAGCGAGACTAATAGTCAATCGAATGGCAGAAACCGTGAACATGTTATGAGTATGAATAATAGTGTTATGACATGATAGGGCTTATCAATTTTGGCAATATATATTCTTTCGCATGGGTTTCAGTTTCACTTATCAGTTTAGCCGATTTATGACAGCCGCGAGCGCTCCTCTTTGCACCCACAACTCAAATATTGTGTTCACATTTGCAGACAATACAGAAATCAGAAATCATCATTAAGATACGGGGATTCGATGTAGTTCTCTCTCCACACAACATATTCTGCTATTGGTGATAATCTAAAGAGAGAATACGAATAAATATATTTGGCTCATAAATTAGATTAAATTCTTTAAATTGAACTCTTTAATGCTCAATAATATAGATTATACGCTTATAGATATGACTGCATTGAAATGTGTTTGCAATTGTTGGCTATTGCGAAGCTGAGATTAGAGTTGGAATTTGTATTTATTGTTCATCCCTTTCAGCTGCTATTTGTATTTATTGTGAGATCCCATATATTGCTATAAGCATTTAAAAAAATTGTTTACAATTTACATATTAATAAAATTAAAAACAATAACATTTTCTTTGGAACTGCACATCTTCATATGTTTTAGCTTAGAATTTGAACCGACTTTGATATTTTATCGAAATAAGCTGGAGTTTGTAATCGATATTCCCTGAAAAATATCGCATTTTGTACTTTGCGATGTTTCGACAGGACTCAGCATAAACCTGTTGAGATGTAATATTTTAAATAATAATAAATTAAGTTGAATATATCCACTTAACTTGTGGTGAATTATCTTCTCTTTTTCACAGTTTTAGTAGGCCTACAGTTTATCATGGTTAGCATTGTTGTTCAGTCACGAAACAAATGAGCACCTCTAACGTATGCTAACTGTAGGCCACCCACCCTCCCAAATCCCGATTCCTGAACTAAAACCCACAACAGACGAAGCGACCAGACGTCGCATACACCAAGCATGCAATCTAAGTCCAACCACCCAATCCACCCTTTTGGGTGGAATACCCCGGCACCCCCGTTAATGTTTAAGCAACCACCTTCTGTTTTCAATCATTCGCTCTCACTTTCTTTCTTCCTCTCTCTCTCTCGCTCTCGTTTGCTCCCTTGCAGCAGCAATAGCCGGCAGTTGGCACGTCCACAAAGGACATGCAGAAGGACGACATCGTCGGTCGGCCGTGCTTCGGGTGTTCGTTCGTGGCTTGTTTGTGCTTTGGTTGCCAGATTTGAGTCGCGTGCCCGTCAGTTTGCATGCGTCGCTGTTCGTGGGTGAAAGTCCGTTGCAAGTCGCACCAATTTAAGGTTCAATAATCGCGTAACGCGTATCGTTGAAAGTAGCGTATGCGTCGGTCTTTGTGACTCACCAGGCAACACGGTAAGAGCGCCTGAAAATGCCGGGAAATATATTGTTTATTTGAGCAACTCGTCGCCGTGTTTGTTGTGCAGTGTTTTGTGGTCAAGCGCTACTTGAAAATCTGTGAAAATTCGGTTTGGAAATCGCTGTGAAATGACAAAAGCAAAAAATGGCCCTTCAGATTGTAATGGCGTCTTTTTGCGCCAGTAGACAACCAAACAATATGTATCCATACATAAGGATGTCCCCAAATTAAGCTCCTTCACGTGATGCTTCAGTTTTAAAGTTACATTCGGACACATCAACTATAAGTATAACCATACGCATCTCCACACAAAGGTAAATGATAACAGGAATTTAAATGAGAATTATGCATTTCCGTGTCACAACTGTCGCGCTCACCGCTGTTGTTGTTGTTGTTATTTATTGGTGGTGTCTTTAAATTTGCCTGCAATTTGGGGTGTTTTCGACTAAGGAACAGGTATGGGATAATCAATGCCTAGTACACCAAACAGAATTCAATTTCTCTTATTATTCGAGAGCTATTGAGGCTACATATATTTTTATTTATTTTTATTTTTTATTTTATCCTAATATTCAGATTTTATTTTATTTGGTATCTAACAAACTATATTATAAAAATAAAACTAAGATCCATTGTTTTCTATGGCCTTACAAAAATTATACAGCTGCTCAAATAATCGGTTTGCTTTCAAAGGAAACTATAGTGCAAATATATACTTAAACTTAAACTTCATGTCCTTGCCTTAAGGCTTGACAGGGGAAAACCGTGAAGTTAGACACTGACCAGACAGGCATAATGGACATGGCGAACAAAAGGAAGAATTCGTTGAAAAAATAAAACAGAATTTCTGTTTTATTCCTTGCTTTAGATGGAAAATGCACTGAACTCATGATTGACCTTAGTTGGGGTTGGCCAAATAATTGAAGCAGGCGAGGAAAGCCACAAAAACTGTATACACAAGGTAGGAAAATAATGAAACGATGACACGCGATAAGCAGCATGAGGGGCCCAAACATATGTGAAAAGTCAACGGATCACAAACTATTTGGTGTAAATGAGTTTTTGTATATATGTATGTATGTACACACAGCCAAAAGTTCATTTAAAAAACTGAATACTGCGCATATTCTTGAAATTAAATATAATTTGTGTTAACATCCTTTTTTGTTGGATGATAACGAGAAAACTATTTAAAACAGCAACACATCAAACTTTTTAGTGGCTTGCAAATGAGCAACTTTCATCAGGTTGCCAGTCAAGCAGCAAATGGAGGTTGCGTAATTTGCCACACAGTGTTTTAAAGTTGCAACTATTCTTGCAAATTTGTGCACAGTTTGCAGAGCACAAAGCATACAAGTTTCCTTTTCTTTAATTAAACATAAATATGGCTTTTGCCTGACAGACAATTTAAAAGAAAAAGTTTCGTTTTTTCTCATATTTTTATTGTTTTGACTCTTAATCCAAATAGCTTTGAGCTAAAGAACTTTCTTGACATGCTAAACTTTAATCAAAGTAACAAAGTTTTTTCTATGATCTCATTCTTGGTTCATGCACTTTCTGTTTTTAAATGTTTAAAACTTTCCATTATATCTGTATTTACTAGGCATTCTCCTGTGCCTTACAAATTTGGATTAGAGAGCAGCATTGGATTAGTAATTTGTTAAACCAACAATTTACTTTTAACTCGAAGGGCTTTTGTAAGTTTTCATTTTGGAGTGGCCCCTCCTCAGCTACCCATAGTATATGTAAATGGTGTGTATAAATGTTTGGAGTGAAGCAAGCGTATCGTGTAACAGCGTCCAAGTGGTGAAGGGCACTTTTTAGAGGGCTTCAGTGCATTTTGCATTTAATTGTAATTTTAACTTTAACAAACTGAGAAGGAGAGGTCTGCTCTAGCGCTAACAACTAAGTAAGCACTTTTATGAAGGTATTTTCTTGGCATAATCATTTCTTATTTAGCTGAAATAAGTTTTTGCTTTGTTCACTTTTGCTCATTCAATTTTGCCTGATGTGTTTCGAGGCAGTTTTCATTTCCACTTGAAGAACTCGTAGTGTACTTAATTGCATAAGTTTTTAGTTTATTCTCAAGTTGAACTAAAACTTTACACATTATGCTTAAAGCAATTCACATTTTATTTATATTGTAGTGGCTAAGCAAACTGAACAGAAATAAAGTTTCTACGACAACAAAGCCATCTTTAACTGAAGAAATTGTGGCGCAATTTGCAGGATTTACAAAGATTTACACCAACAGGATTCGAAAAAAAGTCAAAAATTCAATTTGCACATGTGTCATAAATTTGACTGCAATAAAATTCAATCAAATATTTCATTACAACATATACACAAAAATTTAATTTACTTCTGGTGCTCGACGACAGCACATACATAAATCGTACTCACTGTTCCACTTCCTTACTCCTCTTCAGCTGCACCTCCAGCTCCTCCAGCTGCCTTCTACCTGACTGCCTGAATGGTTGTTCCCAGTTCACCTTAGCTTCAATCTCATTCGCCTCCTCTTAACCTTCCCATACCCCCTCTTGCCTTATTTATGAGTTGACTGGCGGCTGTGCTGGTGGCTGTCTCTGTTTCTAAAGTGTTGCGCTGATAAGGAGCTGTTCGTCTATGAGGTGTCTCTTTGAGGCGTACATTTCAACGCATATTCAAATTAGATTTATCCGCTTACGGTCGAATAACGTCAGCTGGTACATTTTAGACTTTGGTCTGTCAGACATACACATTTAATGATCATTTTTTGTCTGATTACGTTCAGCGTGTCCTGATTGCTTGTATAAACAATACACAAATATTTTATAATTTTATTCATGAGTTTTCACAAATTATGGTATAAAGGAAAATATGCTGACCACACCATTCTGTCTAAGTGGATACATGTGTTTGAAAAGTGGCCAAGAGCAACCACTTTGCCTTTGTCATGAGGGAAACATTTGCGACCCCTTAAATTTGATCACATATCTTTCATATACCATTTTAGTTATATATTTATATTTATTTTATATATTTATAATTTTTATAATTTTATAGTTTATCGGATTTAAGTCAGCACAAAGTGCGATTAGTCTGAGGCTAGCACCATTTAAATTAAATTAGTTAGATTGATTAATATAGTTTAATAAATATTTTATATTTAAGACAGAGTATCAAGTCTTCGTCTTAAATGTTCAGCTTCGTAGTAGGTACTAAAAATGATTTGCATATTTTATGCATAAGTGTGTTTTAATAATTCGAGACATGTTCAGCTTATAATTAAATTGCTCAACCAAAATAATTTTCTTCTTTTGAATATGCCAAAATACTTCGCCGCATTATAAATCTTTGCCTGCTATTTCTAACGAAAATTTTCAGTTAAAATTTAACTGAAATGTAGACAAAGAATTTGAACTTTTTTTTTCTTTGTATTTTTATTATTTTTTATTGTACGTCTGTTCGCGAAATCTCCATTCAATTGGAATCAATTCTCTGGCGCCGAAAAGTCGGCCTTAAAAATTGACTATTCAGCAAAAATTCATCCAGCTGTTCGGCCGTCAATAGCATCTAATGAACTTGGTCTACAACTTGCATAAATCTAAATAAAAATACACAACACATGAATGTTTTCGATATCTAGCATAACAATCACTTAGTTTTGGGCCCCACATTCCACTCCCATTCCACTGGCCATCTCCATCTCCCAGCACCACCCATGGGGACTTTTGCGTCGAGACGCTGCGCTTGACGGGCTTCAATTCGTAAGACAAATATGAATCTATGATTTGGATATTGTTTTTTTTTGGCTAACGCTTCGTTGACTCTTTGGTGTAGTTTTTATTTGTTTGGCTTCCACATTGTGACTTTGCTGTTGGCCCACTTATTTCGCATAGTTTCATCCCCGATAAACAAGAATTCAATTTGTATATGCCAAAGTGGGGATTATTTTTTATCTGTGTCTTCTACAATACAAAAATCGATTGCATTATCTTTTGAGAATTTACTCTTTGATAATAAATGGCTATGTAAATTCCATAATTGACCATAATTTAGGGTAATATTTCCACATCTCTCGGAATTTATTGCTTTGCTGAGCTGTAAACCAAACTAATTAATTACAAAATGTTGCTCTGTGTTTGGCTGTCTATTGAATCTTTGAATAGCCTAACCGCAAACTGTAAGCCCATTGACAAGGAGTTGACTGCACATTGGAGAGCTCCAGTCAAATATATTAGTGTATATTCATGTACTATATGCATGACTAAAGAATTGTCTGAGATGTATGTTGTGGTAAGCTGTCTTAGTTTATGGTCCGCTCACTTGACTGCACTGCAGTCTTTAGCAATCGAATCAGGGGCGTGGGGGGAAAGGATTTTCGAAAACATAAATCTTATTTGCAAAAGTTTCCTTAAATGTTTTTGAAGTGTTGGGCCTGAGTTGGATACGGGTGGGAAGTGTGAGAAAACATATAAATCTAAAATTTTGCTGTAAATACTTGAGTACAATTTTGAAGAATTAAAATATTTATAGAAGTTTCGTTTTAATGAATTCTCTAATTTCCTAAAGCAGACCCCGCACAACCACAATTTGGGTACACGGGAGCAAAGAGTGTAAGAAAGCTTAACTAAATTAGAAATTTGCTGTAAATATTTGATTATTTATGAAGTACACAACTATGTTGAAGTGCAGTCCCCACAAAAAACTTTGCCAAATACGTCCCTGACATGGGCACGGTCTTGAATATACAAGTTGGTGATTTGTCGCTTCAAATACCGAAGAGAAGAGCGACAAACTCATAAAGCTCGAGCCAAAGGTAGCCCAAGGAGCTCACCAACGAAGCTGCCTGGCGGTCTCGGTGGCTGAATGAGTCGAGTCCTTTCAGAGGTCCGCTTGCATGCAAGCCAAGCATTTGCCTGCGGCTGTCTGAGCATATAAATACACATGCACACACACACATCTGTACACATTCACACACACACACACACACACATCTGCATAGAATGTACTATGTACATTGTAAATGTTCGCATTTGTTGCTGCCTGCTCGTTTTTTATTTTTTGTATTATTTCTTTTGCTTATTTATATTTCCATATGGCAGGAAGGCAACCCTTTAGCTGTCTGAGTTGTTTTAAAATGTTCGCACATGGACCTTATGGTTGGGGCGCTGCCACGCCCCTTACCTGGCGCCGTAATGTGGCGACACATCAAGTGGAAAGTCGGAAAATGCGATGGACTAGTTGCAGCTGGTAGTGCGATGTGGGTGTGACAGCGATTTTAAGATACCTTCTGTGCACGTGAACTAGTACTCAGTTCTGACATAGGAGTTAGGCATGAGTGTGTATAATGCTGCTTTAACTAAGCAGCGGAAGTGCTTAGCTGTTGACAAGCAGCCATCGTTGCAGTAGGGGCATCATCACAGGCATCTCATCTTGATGTCGCTCATCTCAAACCCATTCACATCCACATCCACATCCTTCAGTGCCAATCGGATTCGCATGGGACTGCGGTAGTTTCACTGACATGTCTGCTCTTTTGGAAAATTCGTATAACGCTGCTCGTGTCTGCCACACAATTTGTAGACAATTCGCGTTGCACTCGCTCTTGTATCGTTTCACAATTGACTGCACGCCAATTTCACGTGCAACGCAGCTTAAACGCAATTATTATGAATTGGCCGGGAATGTCGGGAAACATGCATTAATAAGAGCCATGGCAACAGTTCGTAAAATTTGCTATCACAACAAGTGCTAATCCCACAGCCAATCATTTGTGTAAATCCAATAAACCACACGCTGTGAGTAAATGTGTTTTTTGGCCGATCTGACGTATGCGTAATATTTTTGCAGCTGTTGGCTACTGTTGTGATAGAAGCTTTTTATGGTCTGCGGGGGGTTCGGGGTCAAGTGCAATTGTGTCTGGTTATAAAGGAGGTGAGCGGAGGCGAAAAGCGGTACTTGGCCTCGTTGTAACACCTGCAGCTGCCACTAGTCTTATTTACGGCTTATAAAAGTAGTTGAAGGTAACACACAAGAGTCCGGAATAGAATATAAAGACAAAGGCAAATGACTCATATATATTAAATGAGAATGTCAAATCTAAAAAAAGGCATACTTTAAGAAGCTACAAAGGAAAATAGATAACTTTCAAATTTATGCTACCTGATCATATCATTAAAAAAAATCAAAGTATATCTGTTATATATGCTGTTGAATTGCTAGTATAACTTCAAGTATAATTATATGAAGTTTTTACCTCTGGAAAAACTCGACGAGGAAAACAGTTCATTAGATTTATTTATAATACGTAATACTATAAAGAAGCCAGTTAAATATTATCTATTAAATATTATCTATAAGAATGAACACATCACTCAATTAATTCGTATGAATACTTCAAACAATTATTCGTATTCATTCCATCCTACATAAAAATGTAAAATTAAGTATATTTAAACCACATAAGTCGCGTTGATGACATAATAACGCTCGAAAATCCATTAAGGCTGTTGGCATTTCAATATTATTTACATTTAGTCATGCAATTGAAAGGGGATACCGCATGTGGGCTAGTTAGTGGGCATTTCAATGTGAACGCTCAGCTTGTTCCTCTTCCTTATCTACTGATTAGAGGTAAACAGAGCGTGTAAATGTTTGAATACGTATATTTGAAACGAGCATTTCCATTTCCATTTTCTTTCGTTTTTTTTTATGGTTTTTTTTTTTTTTTTGCGGTTGCTTTCTGCCGCATTTCAGCACTCGGGAAAAATTCAACCCCCGCAAACACACATAAACATCAACACATACACACACACAAGCACACACAATGTAAAAGTCTGTAAAATGTGCATAGCGTGGAAAACTCGAGGCACAAAGTATAATCGAGTGAGGGAGGAAGCGAAGAGTGCGACACATGCCGACTGGTCATACGCAGGGGCAATGACATTTTGCCTATTTCAAATTGCCCCTGCGACAACAACAATAGCAAAAACAA
Organism: Drosophila paracracens; assembly: GCA_035044025.1. Classification (NCBI taxonomy): domain Eukaryota; kingdom Metazoa; phylum Arthropoda; class Insecta; order Diptera; family Drosophilidae; genus Drosophila; species Drosophila paracracens. Next base: position 3,736,357 of record JAWNMN010000192.1, on the reverse strand, counting down.
CAACAAAAGCAACAAGGACAACAACACAACAAGTATTGACAATTTTGCAATCGCATTCGCTTTGATTTTCTACACTTTGCGATTGCTGTGGTCCACTGTTCCAATTGGAATTAGGATGCATTTACAACAGCCTACATCGATGGGCGGTCCACTCGGACTCGGACTCGGTCTCGGTTGCGGACGCACAGTGCAGTTAATAGTTTTTGCAGGAGGGCAAGACCCCATGTCGCACATTAAACTCAGATTTACGGCTTTGTTCATGGTTGTGTCCATGCACTTAGAAAAAAATAAAGTTTTTCTTGAATTAGAAACTTGAATTTAGAAATAATTCTAAATATAAGAACACACATTTCTAAACATTACAAAGACTTGCCATAAATGGTTAAACAAATTTAGAATGGTTTTTTATACTTCTGTGATTTATGAAAGTTTATAAAAAGTAGAAAAGTAAACTCTTAATTTTACAAAAAAAAAAACTTTCGTAGATTAAAAAAAGAATAGTGAATCTTACACTTTTGATGAATTTCCAAAATTCTTTCCGATTTTTTTTCTGAGTGTGCGTTTGTGTGCGCTTTATCAATATTTACGATGATGGTGACGCCGGGCGGGTGCCAGAGATGGCCAGCGTTAGAGATTTGGAGGTTGGGTTGTGTAAAATGTGCAATTGATTGTAAATTTACTACAGTCAGTTGATCATTTTGCATGGGGCACACACGCACAGTGTGACCAAAGCCATTTGCCCATTTGCCATTTCATATCAATTTCACTTAATTGGTTTCAAAACACACCGAAAGGTTTACCTTTGGTGTGAAATCCATTTAACTGCTTGAAATGTTGAAAATTGACAAAAACACATTTTTGTTCTTTGCACACATTTTTGGGCGTGATGAAGCCATGAAGCTTTCCCCCAGCTGAAAATATTCGAATTTTTGCTGGTTTGCTGTTTTTATCGGCTTTCAGCAGTTAACCTTAAATTTTCCATCCCCTTTAATGCAGAAACGAGCAACGTTTTTGTGAAATATCACCCTGTGGCACGTGTGCTCGACTGGACCAGAATACTGGTTAGGCGGTTACCAAAACCAAATTAGGCTATCTTTGAAAGATGACTGGTGCCTAACCATAAACTCTGACCAGCTGAGAAAATGAACATACGCACGCGATAGTAATTAATGACCGGACACAGCTCAATGACAGTCGATTTCACTAATAACACATTAGGGTTTTCTTCTTCTTCTTCTTTTTTTTCGAATGCTAGCAACTGAGCTGAGAATGTTTTGCGGTTTTCCAAATGTCCACCAGCCAGCACGCAGTCAAAAAGAGTTTCGTAATTTGAGTGAACATTTGAAAAGCGTAAATTATATTAAAGTTGCCAAAGATATCCACCCCCTTTCAAATAAGAGGAATGCGTAAATTGTGTTTCGCACAAAAGCAACCCCAAAAAAATAAATAATAAAATATAACACAATGCAACCATTAATTCACAGAGTTTTTGTTTAATCAATTTACTAAAAATTGTGTTATAAACACAAAAATCTTTTAATCTGATTGTAACTTATAGCAATTACTTTGCTTTTGTGTGGCTCATTGTTATATTTCGCTTAACGCTCTCTTATCTTTGTACTTGCAGAAATGTTGAGCCAAATACCATCGACATTAATTTCTAATGGACAATCTCTAACCGGTCGGAAAGCCAAAAACACAATACCCGTACACAATAAATAACAGAGAACAGCTCCTCCTTTGGGCGAATCCTGCCACACTCATTGCATGGTGCATGGTGAGGCGCTCAGCCGAGCCGCAACAATAACGGCTCAATTCGTCAAAGACACCATACGACACCGTCTAGTGAGACCGTAAGAGAAGAGGAATAGGAGAGACAAGAAGAAGGAAGCATCCAAGACGACAATGGCGAGAAGGAAGCGCACAAAAAGGAAAATGGCAACGAATCGAAAGCGGAAGAAGACAGTTGGCACGTCAGCATCAGGCCTCAAATCAGTAGTCAAGTGGAAGATTATGATATCATCAATAATGTTCCTGCTGCTATCCTGCTGCACAAGTGAGTGACAGTCGTCCCCGTAGTATGCCCAATTTGATGTCTGAATCCGTCTGTATATAAGTATATATATATATATATTTATTTATTATTTTTTTCTATTTGCTGTGCATTTCTGTCTTGGCTCAACTCCAGTTACATCTATCATAAAATAAGGCGCAATTTGTTTTAGCCCAAGATTCTACTTTATCTACTCTGTTATGAGTGGAGTTATCAACTCAATGGGGAATTAGCAGCGCTGCGCACTTTATCTTAAGCCTGATTTATGAACGCACAGCGAGCTCTGGGCGACAACTATTTTGTGTCGCATTTATGAATGAGTTGGCAAGAAGAGCCAATTGCAAAGAGACACTAAATATTATGTAGTGCGTAAGGCCACTCTTAGCTGCTTTATCCATTACAAATGCCCTTAAGTTGGCTTGAATGCATTCTTAAGTTTCTCGGGCAGTTAATGGACTGTGTAAAATTGCTTGACAAGTGGACAGAACTAGGGGAAAAACTGTAACCCCCCGAAAAAGTTTAGACACTTGTCAAGCAGAAGTCAACTCAATTAAGTCAACTACATATCTTCATTTGATCTCTGACACTTGGTCGATCGAATCAATTAGTTCACATTAAAAGGCGCCGGTAAACTTATTGAATATAAAAAGTGTAAATTCGTTTCATTGAAATATTTGTTTGTTATTCTTTAATCAATTTAATATCTGTTTGTTTTGTGTGAACGAATAACATACGTTCAATTCCATTTGTTTACAATGACACAATTCACCTAAAGGCAATTTAAACAAGGGGCATGAACAAAACTCAATGGAGTCGGTTATAAAAGGCTTTTGCCTATGCCAATTCTGGGCACTTGGGCACAACAAAGAGGCGTCACAAAAGAAAGGCAACTCTTCTTGTTGTCAGAGAATAAGAAATAAATTACTGAAAGAGCTTTACGCCTTTCTCTCTTTTTCTCTCTCTTTCTCTTTCTCATTCTCTATCTCTCTATCTTTATCTGCCTGCCTTGCATGTGGTGATTAATTTGTACGTTTGTGCCTTGGCTTCAATTCAACAAAAGGTCACGTGCTGGCGGTTCGAAGGGGTCGCCTGATGTCGCCGAGCACATTTACTGCACTCAGCGGCGACCTGCATGTGCAGATACAATTCACCGGCGAGGACGAGAACAAGAACGATGGCATTGGGAATGGGCACCACACCAACATAACAGAGCTCCAGCCTACAAATCACAATCTCAGCAGCAACGCCCACTTGAGCACTGACAGACCCGACCTGGGCAGGGGCTCGACAACGGTAACTGAGGGCATGGTAAACACCATAATGAGCACTTTAGTCATTAGCAAAATCGTTAATGATGCTGTGACGGCTGAGGGTGAACCACTGTTGCCCCAAAACAGGACTAATAGCAGCAGGAGCAGCAGTGCCACAAATCAGATAGTACTGCAGCGCAGGCGCAAGGAGGTTGTCCAAAATATACCCGTCTTTCCGGATCCACGACAAAATATCACACAAGTGACGGTGCCCTGCCAGACCTTTGTGCTTGGCGGTCTCTACGAGATGCAGGTGGTCAGGAATCTGAAGACGACAACGCTCAATCGCAGTGACCCAATTCCCGGATTGACGACAACAACATTGATGCCGACACAGGATGAGCGATTGCTGCAAACGCTGGACGTGCGATGGCCCAGTGCCGAGATGATTGTCAGCCCGGTCACGTTGCGCACTTATCCCAAGGCGCCCGTTAAGGTCACCCTACGCTTCCCGGAGGTGAACTGCGAGCGGGCGCTGCACGGCGAGCAACCGCAGCTGCCTGAATTCTGGCTGGAGCTTGTCTACTGTGGCAAGGAGCGCACCTGCTCCCCCAACATCGCCAATGTGTCCAAGTCGAGTGTGCTCTTTGCGGAGCAGGTTCACGGTTATCCCAAGCTCAAGACCCTGCAACTGGGCTGTGAACTCTTTGGATTGGCTGGCAACTATGCCGTCCAGCTGAGACCCATGACTCCTGCTCTGAATGTGCCGACAACTAGACGCATGCTCAGCGTGGACTGGAGCGACGAGTACGTATTCAATGTCTATGCACGCAGCATATTTCCCTGTGATCCACATTCCGGCGTGGGCGTCCTCTACGAATATCCCGGCTGCATTCTGGAGCAGGGCGATCGTGTACGTCTCTATGCCAAGTTGCGTGCCGATGTTGCTTCACTGAAGCCACCCACATCGCTTCACTACGTCGCCGAGCAGCGGGTCGTCAAGAGCCAGCACTCATTGTACTTCAGCTGCGATCTATTCTCCGAGAAATATGTGGAGTACTGTTTCGTCTACGTGAGCCAGGCCATTTCCGGTGCTGTTGCGGATGTTCGCATGGACTGTGTGCCAACATTGCCAGTCAGCGGTAAGTTCAGAGTGATTATAATTCTGTTGTGAAGTGTTTAAAAAACGTGTCTGCCCATTAGGTATATATATTCTTGATCAGCATAATTAGCCTAGCCATTATAGACCAATTTGCCTGTTAGTCTGTCCGTTTCAATGCAAAAAGAGTTAATCAATATTGTTGAATATATTTGATTGGTTCTTGTCATTTAGAGATAGGTCAATAATTTCTATAGGAATAACCACATCGAATAACTATATTAAATTGCTTGTTGTTAGTCAACTTGTTCATATTATAATGAAATTGAATAATGAGTAGATGGACTCTCGTCTGCAAGGGTGTGCAACTATTGACGTGCTCAAATAGCCTTGCCTTGCTGTTAATTGCACAACTTGATTTCTTGGCAATTAAAGGCGCTTACAAAGGAAACAAGTGAGAATGCTGTAGTCGAGTGAGCTGTATTTTGTATGTATTTTGGTCTTATTGGCAAATTGCAAATAGCTTGCTACAATACGTGCATACATATACATATACATATACATATGTACACGCAATTGTATGTAACCGGGCTCTGCATATTGACGCTCGCGTCGATTATCATGCCATCTCTTTCTCACACATGCGCTCGCATATTTATATGGAAATGCATATAGATTTTATTGCTATCGAAATGTATCGATATTCGAGAAACAGAGACAGTTATCGATGAAATAAAGCATACTTGATTTGCGACGGGAATATGAGAACCTAAATTCCAAATTAGAAACAAAACAGATGCTATATCGACTCTGCTGTTGATCCAGATCAAGAATAAACATACTTATTGGGCTCGGAGATGCTTCCTTCTGCCTGTTACATACATTTGCACAAAATCATTATACTCTTTTAGCCATTTTTAATGGGCTCAGGGTATAAAAAGAAAAGGATTCTAAGCAGCTTACATTTTGCGCCATTCCTTGACTACCCTTGCAATTTACTTAATCATCTTAACTATTTCACAAATTTCTCTTCACAGATTCCGATACTGGTGGCTGGGGCACGTGGAGTGAGTGGACACCCTGCTCCACAAATTGCTTGGGTGGCACTCGGAATCGCTATCGATTCTGTGATTCACCGCCGCCTCGATATGGTGCCAAGTTCTGTGAGGTGCGTATTGTAGTTTTATCGCTGATTTCGCTCCGTGTTCAGCCAGTAAATAGTTGAGCACAAAAAAGTTGTCTTCTTTGCATTAAATCGAAACCTTTTTCGTGAACTACATAATTCGGATACGTGTCGAACTTTCGCTAGAAACTTTTGCTTTTTAACTCTGTCTATAAAGTGTGTAGACACAACTTATTTAGAAACACACACGCACACACACAAACACACACACATATATTATAAGTACGTCGGAATGTTTGTTCGTATCTAGTTTGACTAACAGTTCAGTTCATCTTTCTGTTCATTCTTGCCTCTGCACGAACCTACAACTAAATCTCATACACACACACACACATTTCTCATTGTTGTGCCGACAAAAAAAAAAAGGAAAGGAGGGGGAGAGGCTGGGGGAGGGATAGACAGGGCCATTGCTGTCGGCCATGTTTTTGTTGTGCCACTGTGTGTGTCTGGCAGAGTGTTACAATATTGCGACACTTGCTCCAGATTGCTCGGGTAAATTTACAATGCTGACAACGGGCGGCTGTAGGAAACTCACACTTTGTGTATAAGTTTTTTTTTTTATTGCAGTTGCTCTCATTGGGCAGACATTGTATTTTGTACAACTGCGGAGCTCATCTACAGTGTAAGTTGTAGACTTTTATGCTTCATTATACCGCCAACTGTTTTGGAAATATGACTGGTGTTTTGAGTGAACTGCTGACAATTCTCTCTATAACGAAGCCTACGTTAATTTAGTATGTGCAAATTTAAATACACTTCAAATTTAAACATTTCGTAGCGTAGAAAAGTATTGCACATTTGGAAACCACATCGGGAATAACTGCACCAACCAATACCAACAAGTTATGTTCCCTGTAGCTATCAGCATACTTGAGATGTGTTTGCAACTGCAATAACATTTCCATTTACAATGGCGCACTCCACGAATCCTTTGTTTTTTGCAATCTCCCTCTCTATGGTTGCAAGCACCTGCTCATTATCCAAAAGCTTCCGGTAGGAAAATTATGCGATTGTTACACCTGAATTTGAAAGGAATTCCCATTTGTTGAAATACTTTTGTTTGCCAGAGTTGTTGAGCATAATTGTCGAATAGGTGGCTCAAAAATAATGAAAGATTTTCTGGTATTGTACTCTTCATTGTTTTGCTGTGCTTTTAGAAATAATTTAGATATTAAGCAGCAGGAATTTACTCAAGCATTAACAGAGTAAAAGTTAATAGCTACTTCAGCTTACATCGTGGCATAATACCTTGGCTTAGTTAAATACCTGTTACGTAGGACAATCTCTAATTTCCTTATGATTTTTTTCTTTTGCTTATATCAATTTATTTTTATACTTTATTAAACTTTAGTATTTAATAATAACTTGCTTGTAAATGGATGAATATTCAATATTTCATAATGAAGGGAAAGAAATTATTTATTGTTGAGTAAGGACAATTTGCAAAGAAAACAATGTTAGTAGTAGTTCACTTCCTGTTGCTTGAAACCTTGGTAACCAAAGTTGAATATTGTGTTTAAGTTAAAAAGCTTTCTGCACAAAGCTCATTGCCATTGGCAACAACTGGGCAACATGTTATTCATAGGAATTTCTAGAGGCTTTAAAGGTTTGCAATTACATATAGTAACAGTTGGAATTATTATACACAAAATTAGTTAAAAAATCAAGCAAATTGGCTTGCAAAGTTATTTAAAGAAATCACAAAATGCCGCCAAAAGCAAGAAAGTCGTCGAAACGAGCTACAAAGGATAAAGACGTTAACAAAATGACGCAGGTTGATCGCACCTTTTACGAGCTGCAGATAGCCGATTTGAACCAGAAACTAAGTCGTCTGCGCTCGCATCTTGCCAGCCTGGATGAGTCAAATGTTGCCCTTACTGCTAAAATGCAGGATATTGACCACGACCGAACCGATGTCGCCGCCCATTTGGAGCGCACTTTAGCCGAACGAAACAACTCAATAACCGAGCTGGAGGAGCGTCTGGTGGAAGTGTCGAAAGTACGCGAAGTGGAGAACCGTGTGGCCCAAGAGACGATTTCGGATTTGGAGGGCAAGTATAAGGCCATGCATGATCAGTTGACATCCGAGATAAAGCTGCTCAATGGCAAGCTGAACTCCTTGGATGAGTTTCGCATTCAACGCGACATACTGCTGGCGAAGTTCGATGATCAGGAGGCCGAAACCAAGGAGAAGGAAAGATACCACAAGGAGGCACTCTACAACATGGAGCAGGCAGCCGTTGTCGAGAAAGATGCCCTGAAAAAGGAGGTGGAGGCCAAGCTGCTTCAGGTATCCGAGGACTTTACGCGCTCCAGTGAGATTCGGAACGCTGGCTACACTCGGCGCCTTATAAGGGAAAACATTGCCCTGCAAAAGGAGATTGATATGCTGGTGATGTCGCAGATCAAGCTGCAGCAGCAGTTCAACAATCAGAAGGAGAAGCACAAGGAAATCATGGTGCAATATAGCTCTCTGGATCAGATTAAGAATGAGCTCGTGCGCAACTCCATCAACAAGATCAAGATCATCGAGGGTCTGACCAATAACTATGAGAAATTGAAGTGCAAATATGTTGAGGCGCTGCAATATCGCCGAGCCTTTGAGGAGCAACAGGAGGCGGATATGCTTGTGGATGCCAAGAACAAGGATGCCGTTGGTAAGGTGCGATCTCTGTGTCGGCGCATCGAGCTGATTACGCTTGAGAAGCGTCACCTGGAGTCGGTACATGATCAACACGAAGCCGAGATAGTCAGACTGCGCGCAATCATACAAGAGATCAAGGTGACTGTGCGAGATGCCATCATAAGCCAACGGAGCATCAAGCTATTTCCGGAGAGACTCGAAGAGGCTCACGTCGACGCGCCCCATGTCATTGAGGAAGTCAGAGAGGAAGCCGAGGCAATGAATAAATTATCGCGCATTGATTTGCTCTCCACGCTGATGAACATTGTTAGCTCCCACTCGGCTGAGCTGCCACGCACTCCGTCCGCGGAGTCCATCGACACCGTCAGCTCATCCTTATATACTCCTGGTAAAATGGGCTTTATGCCGCACAAGCCGCGGCCAGCTGTCTGTGATCTGTTCAAGACGGAGGTGCACGATCAATTGCCAGATCTACAGGTAGCGCTCCCCGAGTGCCTGATGAAGGGTCAAGTCAAGGGCAAGGATGCGGACAAAATCGCTGATCGAGCATCCATAATCGATGTCGAATTCGGTACCACCCTATATGTGTCGTCATCGCGCGAGGATGACAACATTGAGGTGGAGGAGGAACCGCTTGAGGAACCCGAAGCCTCCAGCACCTCAGTCTCTGTGAAGAAGTCCAGCAGCGAGGGTAGCGTTCCACCACCAGGTCCCGCGCCATTAACTAAGCCTGAAATACCAGAAATCGAGAAAGTGGCCGATGCCAAGTCCCTGCAGAGCCAGTCAACCGTTGTCACGGGAACCACCGGCTTAACTGGCGAAACTGAGGAAATGGATGAGGAGGATGAGTTTGAGATAAATTTGTTCTATTAGCCCATGCATTGCTAGCATCTATGTGTTCCTTAAATTATTTTATTGTTTGCCTTAATGATTTAAATAAATGAAGTCCCATATGAATTTAATTATACGTGTTTGTTAAACTAATTATTTAGAAAACTTTTCAAGAACTTTAACAGCCAAACCCTTTTTAATATTTTTAGGGCCCATCTGTGCAATCGGAGAAATGTAACCAGAGCGTTGTGGACACCTGGGATTGCATATATGAAACAAGTGGAAACATGCTGACAAAGTCGAATGTCACCGAGGTGCACCAAGAGATTGGGCCCGGCTGCCGCTGTGGCTGTATTGTACATCTGGGCTCATCCAAGCCCAAACGCATGATTGCCGGCGCCACGCAAAGCTGTCCCGGACGCTCATTTTGGCTGATCCAGGTAGGCAGTGGACTTCCTGACCTCTCTCATTCTCTCAACTTCAACCGCATAATTTTTTAGGTCGACGGTGAGCAGACCATTTGGATGCAGCTCAGCTTTTTACGACTGCCATGCGGTACTCAGTATATTAAGGTGCGGGATGGACCCTCGTTATCTTCGACTCTGCTGGTGGAGCTCAAGGGAGATGGGGCCACAATGGCCGACATCAGGCGAACCCCTGGTGAAGATGGAAGTCAAGGCGGTCTTCCGTTTGCTGTCGAGTCCACTGGAGCCCAGTTGTTGGTAGAATTTTATTCCGGTGACATGACCGGAAATTCAACATCAAATGCCGGTTACAATGCTGCTGCCTGCACCGGTGGTTTTATGGCCAACGTAAAGCCGTTGTGTAAGCTCAACAGCGATAACATTTAAAACGAAATTTCTGGCTTATGCATATATATTTTTTGTTTCTATTCTACCTAGTGCCGAGAACCATGAGTAATGGCACCACAATATTGGCGTCTACGAGGCTGTCTGTTAAGAGTCGCACCGTTCTGCAAAAGAAATCACTATCCAAAATGCGGTTTACTCTGGTGCATCTTAGCGCCATGGTCTTTGCCACCATTATAATTATAATAAGCGCGCTCTTGGGTGAGTAACTAAATAAATAAATAAATTTCTGTACTTTGATTTGCTTGGAATATTTAACTATCTTAAAAAATAAATTTAAAACATGGCGCCAATTATTAGGCACTGTTAAGCTGCTCTGTTAAGTTTAACATTTGAAGAGAGTCAGAGAGCGCATGTCCTCTCTCTCTCTCGAAACACCCCTTTTTATATGCCATGAACAATGTTAAGTCTCATTTCATTGCAACCTGTTGATTGGCGTCATAAGTTTGGATGTTTTGATTACTTATTTATTATTTTTGACTACATTTGCGCTCGACAGGTGCCCAGTATATGGTGCGCTATCGCAAGTATCATCTGGCCGTGGCACGTCGTCAGGATGAGGGTTCACAGTTGCACACACCACGCGATTCGCTGAGCTCACTGCACGGACCGCCATCACGGGCGATTTCGACGACCACACTACTCTCCGAGGTGATTTATCTGGTGAAGATGCGACCCAAGCACAAGCTGCGCCACTCCATACTGCGCGAGAGCGCCGATGTTGAGAATGTGCATGTAAACGAAACGGAATTCAAGGATGATGCTGTCAGGGAACAAGTGATCAAGGGGTAAGCAAAGCTGAGAATGTTGAAAAGAAAGTTTCCTAAAAATCTTGTACACACTGCAGTGAGGAAGCACCGGGATTTGGCAGCACTGCATCCATGATGACCATAAGGAATGAGCACGCCTCACTGACATCTCTATCACCGGCAACGGACAGTCTCAGTCACGTTGGATCACCCTCATCGGGTGAGCCAGAGCTGGAGCTGCAGCGCAACGAGGAGGAGACGGGGCAAACAACTAACGTCCAGTCACCAGCAGAACCTGTGAGCAGCAAGGACAGTGCTAAGGATTCCGAATCGATCATTTCGTCCGGCATGAGTTCACTTTGCAATAGTCCGCCTCTAAACAGCCATCGGATGAGCAAATACTCGGATCGCTACGATGCACTCACCCTGAAGCTGCTCAGCTCCCGCCTAGACGAGAGTCTGCGCGATGCCAGATCTCTGCACTCTGGCTCCGGTTCGCTATGCCCGGGTCGCATGGGATCGCGCAGTGTGAGCACTTCTCTAACAAATGTAAGTGGTTGGTATTTGAGTGGTATTCTTTCGATTACAATTCGCTTTAAATCCCTTTGCAGGGCTGCTATTCTCCGGCAGCTAGCGTGGTCAGCACTGCCACCATACGTACAACTAGCAATCCGAAAGAGTCAAAGGAGAAACAGAATCGCAAGAAGCTACTTGCGCGACCTGGTTCCGAGTTCTCGTTGGGTAATCAGGAAGAGCTCGAGCTGGACTATTATGATTACAATGTGATCAATGCGGGTGCAGCTCCCGGCTCCTACTTGGGCATGGATCCAGCCTATTGCATTTGGATACCGCCGTTCGAGGAGACAGCGGAGCGCGAGGATGAAGATAAAACACCAGAGCCAACGTCCGCGCCTGAGCAGACAAATCCCTCAATTGAGGAAACACAAATGCCCAAATATGGGCATTTATATCTGTCTCCAGCCGGCAAGTCCAATACCACAGACAGCACGCCCAGCTCCGAGGAACGCTCCTTGCCCAGCAGTCAACAGCAGTCAAAGGCCACCTCACCCAATGAGCCAAACCAGAAGAGTGCTCCTCCTGCCAAGCAGCCAACTCCCTTCATGTCTCGCAAACAGCGTCGCCAGGCCAGACAGCAGTTCAGATTAGCTTGTGTTGGTAATGAGTCCGAATCCGGCACCCTTCGCCCCAAACCAGCAGTGGACATAGCTGAAGTGCATCAAAGTCTCATCAAGGATACAGATCAATCAATGTCAGGCTCATATGTGGAGAAGGAAACGCTTGTGGAGAAGGGGTCAAGTGATCTTCAAGAATACCTCGCTCTGGACGACATACAATTTGCGGATGAAAGTGGCAGCGATTACGAGGCAGCTACGCTAAAACAGCAAATGGATCACAGTGCAACCAAGTCTCTTCTGGATAATGCAACAAGGACGAAATCAAAAGAGGCTGCCGTCTAAGAAGTGGCTCTGTAAAGCAGTTTGTAAATAAGTAAAGCAGACGAGAAACAGTATTTTGGATTGATTTAGGAGAGTATGTGTTACGGGTAGATACATATATCAGCAATACGAGTATTAGACCACCAATAGGTTAGTTTGAAGTGATGGGAATATTATAGACTTAGGCTTAGGCATTTAAATGAGAGATTTCAATTACACGATGTTCGAGTAAAGCTCAATTATATATGAACTTCAAAAGCGTTTAAATTCAATTCAATATAGCATGTAAATACATATATAGATATATATATAATATCAAATCAGAAACTAGTCATTGATAATAAGTGAATGCTTTCTTTTGTATCTTCAATTGAATATTTCGGTCTTAAATTTAAAATTAGAAACTTTTAATTGCGGCCTTTTTGTGATTATTTATGGTTCACTTATCAAAATCTAGTCCAAATTATTTATTTAATACTCACATTTAGTCCATCAAGAATACGAAACTTTGATTACTGTGTAAGCAAGTTGGTATATTTATCTATATTTGACTATACTTAGTTTTTAGCTTTTACATAAAATCAAAATAAAACAAATGGATATATTACTTAAAAGTTCATTTAATATCTTTGGCTGATCATCGCTGGCAGATCTATGTCTAAATTCTATATAAACATTGCTCATTCTGTGCAACAAAGCATTGTTTCTACAGGATATAGACTAATCTCGCGAAACACTATAACAATCGTTTGGGAGCTATCCACAAGGAACTAGATGTTTTGTGGCATTCAAAATACTTGAACATTCGGAATCGAATTGTGCCTGAGTCTCACTTCTATAAACTTGCATATTTTTTATATACGCCATCAGTTCTAGACGCTTGAATTCTTGCTTCATCTTTACAATCATTGCTTCATCTCCAATTGACCTATTTCTGTTCATTGCACTGCAAATACAACATTCACACTTTCTCTGAGTTTTGGGTGATTCTTTCACTTCTATTTTCTTTCGATCTTTCAATTTTGCGGGCAATTCCGATTTATTTTTCTTCTTTCTAACTTTTGGTATTTCTTCAACTTTCGTGTTTTGCATCTCATATGGGTAATGGGGAAATTGATTAACATCAATATCATTAGTATTTCTCAATTCCATTTGGGACAAATCTAATTCACTGCCAAGTAAAAACTTTTTGTCTTGATTTACGCGATTCTCGTAACTCGTTGAATAGACAGATTGAATATATTCTTCATTTTTTTCTGATATTTTATTTTCGTGTATCTTATTTGTAATTTGCTTCTTCATCCTCTCCTCACTATAATTTTCCAATTTTTCAGCTGAATCTGGGCTTTCATAATCGATATCATAGTTATCGGGTTGGGTACTCAAAGCCGACAAGCTTGTTTGACTTCTTCTCATTAGTCCCTTATAGCGGTATCCTCTGAGTACACTGGGTAAATCGAAGGAGCTTGTTTGAAAGTAATCATGATGGAGAGTGTTTTCCATCTGTCTCTGTTCATCTACTGGTTCTTTTTTGTTGAAATCAACATTTGACTCCTTGGCATCAACAAATGATACATTTTTATGTTCACCAGTTGCATCTTTAAGTGTTTCAGTTCGATTTTCGTTAGCGAATGGCTTTTGATTTTTATTCTTATAATGATTTTTGTTTTGTTTTCGTGAATTCATGCGTTTTGAATTTATCTTGGTGGCGTTTCTGTTCTTCACTTCTTCTTTGTTTTTGAGTCCTTTCCTTTCTTGATTATTATTTTTGGAAATTGGCTTTTTAAGAGATGGTTTTGTTATAATTCTATTATTGTGGTTATGCTTCGGCTTATCGTCCTTTTTTGCAATGGAATTAGCCAAGATCTGTATATTCTTAGTATATGTATTAGTTGTAGTAATTCCTCTAGTTAAGGTTGGGTTTCCTTTAGGTTTTTCCAATGGCACTGTGTAATATTTAGATATGCTTCTGACTGGGGACTTTGCCACCAAATTATCAGGAAATTTGGACTTAAATTCTGCAACTGTATCTTTCAGATTAGTATACTTTAAGTACAAATTTCTTGGGTCACGAGTCGGTGTACTTCTTAGCTGCCAAGCTGTCGAGTAAACAGGGTCAATTGACACTTTGGGACAAGTGTATTTCATATACAAGTTACTAATGTCATATAAAACTCTTGAAAGTCGTTTGCTTTGCTTTCTTTTCGATTGCTTTTTGCTTTCAATCAATTGATCCAAGTTTTCGTTGTAATTTAGCATTTGAAAAAATTGTTCCTTGCGATGCCGATTCTCCAAACTATTGCTTTTGCTGGACATTTTAGGAACGGCGATTGGAGGCTGCGTTAAGGGCACTTTAAGAAACGGATTGGATTGATAAAATTGATGGTACAGATGACTTCCCTTCAACCCATTTCCCCGGACTAAGCGCGGCCAAGCGAGTGATCTACTGTCGATTTTTCCAATGTTCAGCAATAGTCTTGAAAGCTCAAATTTTGGAACTATCGAACTTTGCTTGCGAAATGAATTCATTGGAATTTGGAATTTAAAGCTTTTGTCTTAAATGATGGTGCCAGCTTAATATATTTTTTTTTTTAATATCATTTATATTTTTTGTTTCATAAAATTTTATAGAATATAAATCAGTTGTCACTAAAACCTACAAATGTTGCCTACTTCCACGAGCACAAGTGTGCATAGCTTATCAATAAATAAAAAGGTGCAAAAATTAAAGAGATTTGGGTTTTCTGCTTTTTGTTTTGTTTGTATTTATATATGGCAAATTTAACAAATTTCATATTTTTAAAAATATACATAGATACAGCTAAGCAACAGCTTACACTGCGCTCTGCAATTCTGTTCACATTTTCATTTATTATCATTCATAATAGCTAGTAAATTGATGCATACGCATACATATACATGTGCATACATTTATATATGTAAGCATATGCACATTTATATATATATTTATATATATATACATATACATATTTATATATACATGTATATATATATATATATATATATATATATATATATATATTTAAATATTGTATATATGTAGTTTATCCTTAATAATTACGTACAATCACACGCACTTAGTTTATATACTAGCAAAAACACATTGATTTTTTTTTTATTTATGGTTTTCCATATCTGTTTGTGATTTTCAATTTCTTGTGCATATATAATTAACTAATTTAATTTTGATTCTAAAAATTTGATTATAATTTTGTTAGAAAAGCAAAAATATGATTTACTGTTTTATGCTGCATACAAATACGTGGGTGTTCGGTGTGTGTGTATGTGTGTGTGTGCGCTTTTTGCTTTAATAGGTATGCATATAGTTTTATTAATATTATTATTATTATTTTATATAAAACAATAACTAGTCTGAAGACCTTGTGACTAGACGGTTCTTTTTTTTTATATTTGTTGTTTAATGGCTACTCTAATATATAAATATATATTTATATATGCATTTAGTTATTGTTTATAATACACATACATACATATTATGTATACATGCATATTGAACTTGTATATAGAGTCAAAACACAGACACACAAATCGACACAAAAACGACAATAAACATACAACAATGATATAAGCCAAAAATATATATTATAGTATAGTTCTCCTTCATATATATGTATATACATATATATATTATGACACATACATATATATATATGATGTGTGTATGCATGTGATTCTCTATAAACCATAGGCATTCGTTTCCTGCTCGCACTGTTCCTGAGTAACTTTCCTCCCCGCTCGGGCCAACTTCAAACGCTCCTCATTCACACTATACAATACTCTCGCGATCCCGCGCCGTGGATGCGCTGTTCATATCGGTGAATCCACTGCGGACGCCTTGGACATTGCTGGGCAGGATGCTGACACGTCGCAGCGAGGATTCGCCGCTGGAGCCGACGCTGCGCATGCCGTTGCCTTTGAAGAAATTGGCCATCCAGTTGCTGAGTTTGCCGCCGCTGCGTGTGGCACGCTGATTGCCAGCTGAGTGCATATCCAAGGCGCCACCATCGCCGCCACCGGATCGATTGCGATGCTCATCAATGTCGGCGGCATAGCTGACACTGTTCCCATGGCCAGTGACGCCAGCGGGCGGGTCCATGTGCTCAAGCGAGTGCCAGCGCTTCGAGTGTGCTATCAGCTCCTCTGGCGGCGTTGTTAGCGATGCCTGGCGCTGCAGCAGAGGCGATTGCATATCCTCCTCAATGCTCATGCCACCGTTGCAATTGTTGTTCAAATGCTTGGCATAGCTGCTGCTGCCCGTGGACACATTGCTGGTGCGTCGGCGACCGCTGGCGCCGGCTGGCACAATTGTCGGCTGGATGTTGTTGGTAAAGCTGCTCGAATAGCGCAACGTGGGCAGTTGCCCGTTGTCGTGACGCATGAGCAGCCCCAGCTCATCGTCATAGCCATCTGTGGCATCCACCATCGAATCGGTCGCCAACTCATCGCCAACGCCATCATTCTGGTTCGCTGCAGCTGCAGTCGCATCGCCATTGGGATTGCCACTGATCAGCGAGACACCAGTGTCCAGGGAGCGTGAGTTGTTCTTCGACAGCTTCGATGGCGGCAGTTTGGCACGTTCGTGCCGCTTGCGCAGCTGCTGCATCGGCATCGGATCCATCGAACGTGACAGCAACAGATCGGCCACATGCTGGGCGGCGTTGATGATGTGCTGCGGCCGCATCATTGCCAGCGGCTTATGTAGCGAGTTTGGCTGGCGCACCAGACCGGAAGCAGCGACGGCGGTGGTGGTTGTTGCGGTGGTGGTGGTGCCGTTGATGCCGCCATTTAGCTCCAGTTCGCCGCCATCGTTGGTGGTGGCAACGGCGACGCCGACGACGGCTTCATTAGTATCACAGTTCGTTTCATTAGTATCGGAATGATTCAGCGTGCTGAGCGAGGCGTGCGCAGACTCCAACAACGCAAAATGGCCACCCAGCCCATTTAGCGAGGGTCTCTCCCGTTCCCTTTCCCTTTCCCGCTCGCGTTCTCGCTCCCGTTCTCGTTCCCGCTCCCGTTCCCGCTTCGCTATTAGACGCGGCGATTCGCGTGCCACCTGATAGAAGGAACCCTGCAGACTGTATGTGGACTCGCCGTCTAGCGGACGTGGCAAGCTGCTCTGACGTCGCGAGCCGGCACCACAATTGTGCATGGCCAGCAAACTGGGCTGCCTGGAGTCTGGATTCAGTTTGGGACTCTTGCGTGGGCGACTGAAGAGCGGCGGCATATTCATATCCATCATGTCCACATTCTTCTTTTGGATGGCCTTCTCATTGGCGCCGGTTAGCCACCAGGTGACCACCTCGCCCTTGCCCTTCATGCTGACCAGGCCGCGCTTCTCAGTGATGTAGCCACCGCCCAGTTTATCCAGCGCCAATTTGCACTTGTTGGATATGTGTATTTTGAGCGCCTCGCCGTTGCTCTCCATGCGCGATGCGGTGTTCACCGTATCGCCAAAGAGGCAATAACGGGGCATCGTGAGGCCAACGACACCGGCGACCACCGGACCCGTATGCATCCCAATGCGCAACTTCAGCGTCTCATTGGGCCGATGCGCAATCCGATGCTGTTTGACTGCGTGCAGCAAATCCAGGGCCATGGACGCAATTTCACCCGCATGCCGATCGCCGTTCTTAATGGGCAAACCAGAGACCTGTCCAATAATGAATGGGTATTTGATTATACATGTATCATCCAATGATGGGGGATCGACTGCTGCTGACAACTTACCACCATGTAGGCATCGCCTATGGTCTCCACTTTGTAGACATCATAGCCACGTATGATGCGATCGAACACCGTGTAGAGATCATTCAAAAAGTTTACCACCTGCAACGGTGTGCTCTCCGCGGACAGTGCCGTAAAGCCCACAATGTCGCTAAAGTAGATCGTGACCTGGAAAAGGGGAGAACAATTAATAATATAATGAAATAATTACTATTATTTTGGCTTTTACCAAATCAAAGGAGACAGGCTCAACACCCTGTCCCATGGTTAGTTTCTCTGCCACAGATTGGGGCAGCATGCGATGCAGCAGATCCTCCGTTTTCATTTTCTCCTCGCACAACAGACGAGTGCGCTCTGTGACAATGTCCTCCAAGTTGTTGGCATACTTTTCCATCATTTCCATCATTTGATCCATGATGTTTTTGGTTTTGCCGCCTCGCATCTTCTTCAGGCGATTGCTGCACAAAGAAAAACAATTAATAAATTTGTTAACATTAAATAGTGTAACTTACCGTATGGCACTGAACTCGGGTCGATCGTCGGGATTCTCGGCCCAGCAGTCCTTGATGCAGGCGAGCACATAATCCGGACAGGATTCGGCCTCTATAATAGACTCGACCTCGGGTCGAAAGGGCTCTTCGCCCTTGAGTGGCCACTGCTTAACTAAGTCCACAATTTGCTTTGGTTCATAGTTGGTTTGTCCAAACGGACCCTTACGACTAAATATCTCGTACATTATGATGGCAAACGCATAAATATCCCCCTTCTGGCTGCCAAGTAAATGATGATTCCGCAACAGCTCCGGTGCACGCCAAAATTGATCTGGAATCAAAGCAGAAATGGAGTTATTGAGAGCCAAGCTAAGTAAGCTAAGCTAATCAAATCAATTTGTTAATTGATCGAAATCCCACATGGTTTGTGGAGGTTACACTAACTTCTGTAATGCTGATGCTCGCCGATGGACTCGTTTTCGGCACACTGGCGCAGCTCGTGCAGTCCAAAGTCTGTGACTTGCAGCATCCAGCGGGAGGTGACCACACAATTCGAGGATTTGAGATTGCCATGATACACCAGCTGCGAACTGTGTATATACGCCATGCCCTGCAGCGAAAGAGAAAGCGTAAGGAACACAAATACAAAGTTGAGTTTGATTGATGGCACCTTGATGAGATCATTGATGAGGGAAGCGATAAACAGATCATCCAATTTAATATCCTCATTCTCAATGATATCGTACAGGCTGCCCTTGGCGCAGTAATCCGTGACTAGCAGTAAGCGTGTGGGCTCCACACAGGCGCCAATGAAGCTATTGATGTTATCGTGGCGCAGTTCACGCAGCAGACGCATCTCCTTCATAATCTCGCGCGAGATGTCGCGCTTTCGGGGAAACTTCAGCTCCTTGATGCGCACAACGGCGCCACGCAGACGCGCCGTCGAGGTGACGAACTGATGCGACCAACGGGACCCATAGCTCTGGGCGCTCATCAAACTGACCTGGTCAGTGGAAATAGAAAGGAAGAAAAGCAACAACAATTAGAGAAATGTATTATACAAATCAGTTTTTATTTCGCTTACTTTGCTGGGCGATGCAACAATTTCGTTGCCCGAATAGTCTTTGATTTCGCTTATGTTGATCTTCCAGAGCAGTCCCTCAATTTCCAGTTCGATCTTCCATTTGCGATAGATGCTCATGGTTACCACACCGGAGCAGAAGAGTAGAACGCCCAGCACCACCGCCGCCACAGTGGATGTATAATGCGTATCGTCCTTTTTGCACAGCTCATTGGCAAAACCGCACATCGGCTCATCGAAGGGCTTCTCACCGCCCGACGGCCAATCGATCGAACCGTTTATCAATTTATATTCCTGCAGCAAAACATGAGTGATTCGAGTAATTGTGAGTTGAGGGCATGTGGGAGGGGGGGATATTTGTTGTGGGAGTGTTGCGTGGGTCTTGCGTGAGCAAACTCAAAGTAATGCGAAACTAAAAAAGAGAAGACGACTCACTCACTGGAAGTTCTTCGCCTTGATGGAAATACGCCACGGGCACCATATGATAATTGCAGCGTATATTCTCGGATATGTTCCACTTGTGGAGCTTGTATGCCAGCACCGAGAAGTTACCCTCCGAATCGCCATACTGATCGATTTTAATTGTGGACCCAGTGACACCTATTTTGGGCAATTAAAAAAATTCAATTTCAGATTTCCAGTATTGAATATACAATACTCACTCATATAAGTACGATTTTTGATGATGGTATCGATGACACGCGTTCCATTGCTGGCCACCTCAGAGATGACTTCATCGGTGAGCAGACGCTCCTCCATGCGCAGCATTTTGTCCAAAGCCCAGGCATAGAGCTTAACGGAATCATACAGATAAGCCGCATAGATCGATATGAACTGCAATTGATGATTATTTTGTAAATATATTCATTAAAATATTTTTATTAGCGTAGTTCACCTTGCTAAATTTGCTCTCCAGGAATATCGGTGGCACGGTGAAATTAAACGGCGGCATCGAGCTGTAATTGCGCACCTGTTCCGTAAACTTTTCATAGCCCATGGTGGGTGGTGTTGATGCCACTACAAGTAGACTGCGCGCCAGCTGATTAAAGTTCTCGGTGCTCTTGCAGTTGGTCATCCGGTTGATTATGTCAACTTTGCGCAAATACTTTTGTGCCTCACTGTATGCAGGTAAGCACAAATTTCAGTCAATTCCAAATTGCTCACTTTGCTCATGCAATTTACTCACCGTTCCGAGTAGACCATCATGTCCACAAATATGACCATATACTCGCCGCGCGCAAAAAGCCCAGCCGTGTCCATGGAACTCATGAAATCAATCAAACTGTTCGCCGAGCCAAGGAACACATAGATCCGCGTGCGATTCATCGTATTTTGCACTACCTATGGAGAGAAGGAGAAAGCATAAGTTATTGAATGAGTTACTCGTTACACGTAAGGGCAAGCATCACTCACCTGATACCAATAGCCAGAACGACAGCAGGTCATCATCTGTTCACAGCACTTGGCGCGATCATCGATAAACAATTGCTTATGATTGATGGTCATGTTTCGCTTTGTCGCCTGGTCCTTCAACAGATCGGCAACGGTGCCCCAGACCTCCTCATAGAGTATCGAGAACTTATTCCACGCATAGTAGCGCAGCAGGGCAATCACCGACTTGACGACCTACAAATCGATAAGGAAACGCGAACAATGGGCAAGATTTCCTTAACATAATATTCCGTAAAGGCAAAAAAATAGAAAAAATAGCACCGCTAGAACTAAAAACCCATTAAGAATTTGAATTTTTAAGCTGTCGCTAAAGCAAAGAATATATGAATAATCAAGAACTTCAGTTTGTGATTTATGTTCTGTAGCTAGATTTATGAATTAAGCTCGAAAAGATCTGATACTGTTCCTGCCAACAAAGGCCAGAAATGTATACTGTTTAAATTCATGCATTAAAACTCTTTTCAGTAGAATTCTTTGAATATCTTTCGATTTTTCATTACACTGCTCTTTTTCAAAATTTAAATCATCGTTGATTTACTTGCATAATGAAGAAAATTTGTCGTAAATTAATTTTTTTAAACGCAAAAAATGTAGAAAATCGTTTCGCAGGTGTTTAAGTTATATTTGTTCATTTTCATCGCTACGGGAGACAAAACCACTTACGAAAACAAACTGATATTGTTTTTGAAATATACTCTGATAATTTTCTTCAAGCAACTACGCATTTAAAGTGGAGCTGAGCTGTTAAGCTGACATATTGCCAGCGTTTTGCTCATAACCACCCCCCACAACCGCAACCCCAAACACAATCAAGCATCCCCCGGCTTTAAATTCATGCATTAAAACTCTTTTCAGTAGAATTCTTTGAATATCTTTCGATTTTTCATTACACTACTCTTTTTCAAAATTTAAATCATCGTTGATTTAATTGCATAATGAAGAAAATTTGTCGTAAATTAATTTTTTTAAATGCAAAAAATGTAGAAAATCGTTTCGCAGGTGTTTAAGTTATATTTGTTCATTTTCATCGCTACGGGAGACAAAACCACCTACGAAAACAAACTGATATTGTTTTTGAAATATATTCTGATAATTTTCTTCACCAACTACGCATTTAATGTGGAGCTGTGCTGTTAAGCTGACATATTGCCAGCGTTTTGCTCATAACCACTCCCCACAACCGCAACCCCAACCCCAAACACAATCAAGCATCCCCCGGCTTTCACTCACCTGCGTATCGGGCGGCTCGGTGCGTGCAAATGTTGGTATGGACGATGCACGGTTCTCTGCGCATTTCTATTTGAAAGTTGATGGGTCGGACGACGGGAGATGGCACCCACAAGTGACAAGTGACAAGAGAAAGAACGAGAGAAAGAGAGATAGAAATTGAAAGAAATGCATTACATTTGACACAGCAAACAACTCGAGATGGCAATGTGAGAGGTGTAAATACATAGATCCATGTACACATATGTGTGTGTGTACATGTGTGTGTGTACATAGACGTATGTATAACAGTCGCACCCACTCGCATCTACTTACATAGGATATCATTGGAATGTTGCGACTCTGCGAGACAATGGCTTCCACATAGCAGGGTCCCTCCGGACCAAATATGGTCGCAATGCCGTCGCATATCATCTCGGTGATGGCCTTGGTAGCCAGCACCGTATCACCCTTGGTATCATTAAAGCGCATCGCCAACGTAACATTTGGCAGCAAGTGTGGATCTCTGTTGATCTATAAGAATAATGATTTGATGTTAAGTTATTAAGCACTTCAAATAAAAAAATCTATTTAATTTTATTTCAGTTTTTAGATAAATTTTAAAGAGAAAAATTCCAATTTTTAAAGTATTTTAAATTTATTAAACATTTATGAATTACGAATGAATTTATTTATGAATTTAATTTATATTGTTTTCGGATTTTATGAAAATTTGTCATTGCAAACGAAAAGTAATCTAAATAAATTGCTCTCGAATTCAACACTTTGCCAATTACAAAAACAAAATGCATAAATTGTTAGACATTTGACAGGTGGCAAGCCAGCTTTTATTGACCCGGTTGTGGCAGCCATTTGTGGTTGAATTGAAAAACATACAAACAAAGGATTAACTGATGTTGAGGAGAGATTATGATTATAGATTGTTGGTTGTAAATGCTTACCTCCTCCAGTGCCATTGTCAGCGCACCGGATATGGATAATCCCTGGCGGTCCTTGAGCTCGCCAGTGAGTGCCGTTAGATAGCCAACTGTGAGGACGGTCTGATTCTGATTGCTACAGTCGCGTACTGCCACCGAGAGCAATAGTAGTAAATTGAAGGGCCAACGCGTCATGGCCCCTTAGGCCGGGGCCGTTCAGCGCGACGCCTATGGGTGCTAACAGATTTACAAGCTGCAAGAAGAATACAAATGGTTAGAGCGATAAGTCACTTAAATAATAATAAGTCAAGTCAAACAAGATTTCAACTTTAAGTTGAAAAGTTTTGTGAACTTTTATTGCAAATCATGTAATTTACTTCCGAAAGAAAATGAATGAATGTTCTGTGGTCTAATCAAACAGCATGTTTGCCACAGTTAAGCACAATCTCACACACAAAAATACAAAGAGGAAACACAGAAAGCATGAAATGAAATTCTGTGTGTGTGTGTGTGTGTGTGTACATGTGTATATATGTAAAGTGCAATATCCTGTCTACTCGGTTGACTTGCAAATGTCCACACAGAAAAAAAAAGTGTCGACTTGGCATTCATTTCATATGTTGCCGTCAGGATTTTTCTGTATTTTTATTATTTTTTTTGGGGTTTTATTGGACAAATATGTTCGTACTGATGCCAATTTGAATTGTACTGCATTTACAGTTGCATATCTGTGTTTGTGAATAAACACACATCATCAACACCTCGCAATAAATCTATGCTCAGATTACTCTGCTCTCTTGTGCAATATGTGCTATTGCATTAATTATGCACCTGTGCGTTCACACACATTATATAATATGTCTTGGGGCTTTGTCTTTTGGTGCAGTCTCCTCTTCGTAATTGGATTACGTTTTAATGGTTATGGAAAAACACTTTTCATGGCTTATAGATTATTTCGAATGCAAGCTATAAACCAAAGTGCTTATGGATAAGATTTATCACTGAGTTATCGAATCAGTGGTTTAACAGAGAAAGCATATTTGGCTTGACATTTACAAGAGTTATTGTGTACAATTTAAGCTGCTTTTGTAATTCTGGTTAAATTTAAATCTCTAAGAAAATAGTTTATCAACAAATCTAAGAATTTCTCTAGTTGAGGAGTCAAGTCTCGTTGCTAAATGCAACCACTTCGCTCACTCTTTAACATATTTTTTTGCACATTTTGCGAACAGTTAACAATGTAAATTAGCATTTGCGACCCTCGCCCCTCCCTCCTTCCTCTCCCTCACTTTTTGCAATCTCTGTTTATTAATCTCAGTTATTTGTTTTTGACCATGTTACAATTTCAAATTAGAACCAAGCAAAGGGGAGGTAAAAACTACTTTTGGACGCCATTTGCCATTTGCAAAGTCGTAATAAATATTTGCCAAGCCATTTGACACTTCTCCAAAATGCTCAAACGGCGCCATTTCGAGAGGCATAAAGAATGAAGGGGTATACGCCGCGTGGCACAATTGGAGAATGTATGTGGCATGATTGTGTATAAAAATACATAAGATACATGTATGTAACTGACTAAAATTGACATGTATAACTTCTAGGATTAATAACTAGAGATGCCGTGTTACATGAGAAAATCAGAACTTTTTTAATCATCATTGAAAAATAGTTTCGAAAAGTGTCGGGCATCATTTTTGGGAGATTCAGTTTCACATTCAGTTTTCTGTCCACACAAAATGTTTGTTGTTTGTTAGAAATTCTTTTTTTTTTGTTTTCCTTTCAAAATTATTCGTTTTCGTTTTGGACACTCCTCCGGCAACAGCCAAGACCAAAATTCAATGTTTAGCTAAAAAAAAACCAAGAAAAATAACACAGGCAAGCCCCAACAAGGAGAAGTGCAGTTGGATGATGAACTATGTGACTGCAGCAGCAAGATAGACTTGGCCCAGCGTGCGGTAATAACCATGATCGACTCCTTCTAATCCTCCTCCTCCCCATCTTTTCGGTTCCACAAAAATTTATACTTTGAATTTGGTGAATGCAGAGATTAGCAATCGTTTTGAGACCAACTCCCCGAAGATGGCCGTACACGAGCAGATCGACAATCTAAACATCTGGTGGTTTCCACGTGACTTTTGCCAGTCCCGTTTTGGGGCCTACCAACAGAGTGGCACCAATTCGTGTACGCTGATCTCACTGCTGCTCGCCGATAAGGTGGCCAAAACGGAGAGATTTTATAATCGGGTGGCAGAGTTGCCACTACGCGGCTGGGAAATGTTTGGCAATGCGATGAACGATGGCAACAATGTTTATCACAATGCAATAACGGCCCATACACCGTCCGCACGAAATCTGAATCTCAATATACCGGATGCAATATCGGCGATACGTTCACAGCACAAGATGAACTTCCGGCTGGAGGAGTGGTTCTACACGCACATGGAGGCCGATCCCACCAGTCCCATGTACAATCGCAATGTTGCCATGCAGCTATCCCGCATCTTTCAGATCACATTGCAGGTCTTCCAGCAGGCGAGTGGTGGCACCCGCGGCAGTCAGAATATGTCATCGAATCTGTTTGCGGCCATCATTGCGGACAGTCGAACGGTGATGATGACCTTTGATTTTCGAGCCTCAATTGTCGCGCTGTTCGATTCACATCAGCATGGCAGGGATGCGGGCGCCGTTTTCGCTCAGTGCACCATTAATCATATGGATGATTTACTATTCTGGTTCATCAGCATGCTGCACAATGTCTATTCCAGCCGACCCGCCCTCTTTGAGATCTCGTTCCTCAGCTCGCAGCCGGGCGTCGCATCACGCATACCGCCAGCCATCAAGAAGATTGCCAACGAAATCAAGAAGTTGCCAACAAAGTCACATTGACAACAATATATCCAACAACAATATGAATATGATGAGTATAATATACAAAATAATCCATAAGCTTCATTCCATCAGGCTGCTTATATGCAATAGCGGAAGAGACATTTACGAAGTTTACATAAATTACAGCGTATAAGATTATATTCTTGAAAAGAAATTGAAAATTAAACGAGTAATCAAATTCTAAAACTTAAATACAAAACAACATCCAAGTACTCTCATCCTCTGTTTAATATATAAGCTGATAAAAGCTGGCAAAAAACATGCTTGGGGCGATTGAGGCTAAGTTTTAAATTTGGTAACTCTGGCTTTAAAAGTGAGGGAGATTTTTCGGGGGGAGCCAAGAAAATGTTGTGACTAGTATTCACATTGGGTCAGACATGTGTATTTACCGATTTGATATTGATATTATCGATTGCATCAATTCAGAGCTTCTTATTCCTCTTCAAATTCATATTTAATATAATATGGAATTACGTGTTTAGAATATGGACTAATACTCTCTCTTCTCCTTCTTTTTCGATATTGCCTACAGATTCCTATTGAAAATGTCTCGTTTGCGTCATGTTCGTACCAAATGTTTTACGCATTATAATGTTAACTTGGCAGTTTAAAGTTATAATGATTTGGCGGAGACAAAACAATGTTTACCTAGAATTGTTCTATCATAGCAGAATGTTTGCAAATATTTGCATGCATCCTCATTACAGCTGAGTAAACAATAGATGGAAGAAGAAAAGAAAAAAAAACTAGTATTTTTTTGGATAGGGAGACGAATCTGTAAATTTCCATGCGTTGCTTTATAACGTATAACGAGTTTTGTAACGGAGCTTTGCTGCTGCTGCTGATGTGCTGTACAGAAAACAAAAACAAAAGCAAGAACAGCAACTAAGAGTGTCTTTTGTTGTGCTTTTCTCGGTAGCTAATCAAAATGAGTTAAATAAACACATAACGTAACCTATTAAGAACTTGGTACGTGACAACAATTTAAATATTTTTAATGTAAACAAAACAGAGAGCGAAAAATGCGCCAGCGGAGAGGCGAATAAAAAGACCAATGGTCTAAAAATAGAATTCACATTTCAAAGGAAAATATGAGAAAAACAAATCGAGCAAAACAAGAATCAGAAGAGGCGAGGCGAGGCGAATCAACTAAAAGTAAACTTTAAACGTAACGACAGACAACGTGAACGACAGCAACAGCAAAAGCGACGTGATAAAACGTTTAACAAAATCAAATACAAACACAAACACGACACACAAATGCAAATGCAAATGCACACACAGAGACAGAGAGAGAGAGCAAAGGCGAGCGCCAACACAGATAGACAGACAGAGAGACAGACACACAGCCAGACAGTTGAACCAGAGACATTGAGAGCAGGCAGGCAGCAAGCAACTGACTGGAAGTTGTGTAACAAAACCAACAATAACATCACGTAGCCGCAACGTGCAGTGACCAATCTCCCAATGCACCGCTACCCGCTCCCTCCTACCTTCCCTCTTCCAATCTATCAGTCTACTCTCGCACGCTCGCACTCACACACTCAAAGTTACGCTCTCTCTCTCAGTTTGGCGCTCTCGCAACACAGCAACAAGTTGCAAATGCAATCACAGGCGGTCACCTTATTTCTTTTATCGTTTGTTTCGTTTTCTCTGCTTGTACTTTTGTGCAGTTAAAGTTGAAGTTGTTGCTGCTGCTGCCCGCCAGTCTAAAAATAAAGCTTGTACACTAAAAATAGACACGACGGCACGCCATTGGATAAACTAACACGACATTACATATTTTTTACAAACAAACATGACAAAACTCACAAACAGATAGCAGCCAACTATAGACGTGGGGGGTGAGGGGAGGGGCGACGGTGTTGATGATCAGCGGACTTAAATACAAATACAAATGTAAATACAAATAAGAAAAGCTGCCGGGTTGGCTGTCCGTTCTGTCTGTCTGTAAGTCCATTAATATGCATACACATGTAAGCACACACATGCATGCATGTATTTGTTCATATTTAGTGCATCAGTATGTGTTCACTTAAAAGCCCTAGAGTAGATAAAGCTCTTCGCTTAAACTTTTATCTAAGCAAAACCATTTCCGCCTTTAAACTTGGCACACTTAATCCAATCAAATATTCTTGAACGATTTACGATCAAAACAATATTCACATTTGTTAAATTTACATATCTACTCTTTGTTTAGATATTCAGTTCCATTTTCCACACAAACCTTCCGATATTTGATTAATTCATTTTATTAAATTCGTATTCAAAAGAAACACTTAAAAAACATTGTTGCTACACGACAAATTACTGCAATTTAAATAATTTGTAAAGATTTTTGATAAAATTCGCTAAAGCTTCATCAACCTAAATATTTTTAGGCAAGCATTGCCAACTGATTGAAAAATGTTTGGGGTTTTATGCTGTTTACACGCTCACACAAAATAAACGAAGGACTTCAAGGAACAATAACCCAACCATTCAAGGCCATCAATCATCAACAAGTTCACGCCCACCACAAACAGCCACGCCAGTCGCCAGCTATTATACATTGCCAGCCTAAAAGGCCGCATTCAATAACCCCCTATAACCCCTTTAGTCGCAAAGGGTTTTAAGGCCATTTGGGTAGTGTTTCAAGTTATCGGACTCCAGAGACTGATTTGCAGGCAATAAGCAATTTGGATATTGAAACCGAAGGACTTCAAGGACCCATACAAGTTGACCGCACTTTATGATTAACTTGCTAAAGTTTTCATAATGAATAGCTGGAGATCATTAATTTGATACCTATATTGTGGCCAATGGTAAAGTGACATAATCTATAAGAAAAAACATTTCCAAAAAGTGCCTGGAGCTCATCATGTTAGGAGTTCAGTTTAGTTGATTGCTTTGCCCAGGCAAGTGACACAAAAGGGGAGCAAGGCATGTGGGGGCAGGCAAGGGCAAGGGAACATTTGCTTCTTACACATTTAGCATAATGTCTTCAACGCTTGGGAAGATACCAGCCTGGCGGCATTCAAATCAAATTACAAGGCAAACGAACTGTTCAACTGTTGCGAATGTGTCGCCATCTGTAGCTGAACATGAGCCCAATACTGAGCAAGAACCCGAACACGAACCCGAATCCGAATCCGACCCTGAACCAGTCTCTTGCCATGATGCAATAGCCTGGTTGTTGCCGCCAAAGGCCCAGCATCGAACACATCGTTTACAAATGTTGCTCCATTTCCCATTCCACATTTGGACCAATCTCCGTTTTCCATTTGCACAATCACTTGATTAGAATATTGTTAAAGCGAGCGAGAAGAGGTGCGAAAAGGGAGAGGGAGAAGACTTACAAATCAATTTTTTTTCACTTACAAAATGGACTTTAAATCCAAATGAGGCACAGCTAGATTAAGCAAAAAAAGTCAAAGATGTTAAAGATAAATATTGAACATTGACTTTATATTATTTTTTTGTTTTATAATTTTTTTCGTTTTCGCTTTTTGATATTTTATAATCGTTCAATTGAAAACAAAGAAAATGTATTCGTATGCGTTTTCTCTTCTAGTATCTTTCTCAGTAATGATAAATATTTCCGCATTTTTTTAAACATTTCATTTTTGTTTGTTTGTTTGTTTGTGTTGAGAAGTATTTTAAGAATTTTGTAAACAACTTTTTTCATGATTTGCTTTATTTTGCTCAATTAGCATTTGTTATTGAGAAATTATATCCAATGGTCCAGATATATCTAGAATTTTCTTATTATATTTTTAATTTCGAGGCTTTATTTATTTTATACTTGTTAAAATATTATTGCTCAACCGAAATTGGTGGTTTCTGGAACACGCCCAAACTGAATTTAAGCCACGTAGTGTACAATGTAAATATAGTTCGAAATTATAATTATATTATATATTATTATATATAATAATATAATTATATCATATATTACTTATTACATCACAAACTTGTTTATTGCCAATTTAACAAAACATATACAAAGAGGATTCCAATGATGACTACGATAATACATTGGCAAGGCTGATGGAGAAAAACTGGAGCGTAAGAGGGACAGACGGTCGATGTGGCAAATGGCAAGAGGCAAGCAGATGTGCTGCAAGCAAAAATTTCACTTTCAAACCAGTGACAACAGTGTAGAAGAGATGCGTGGCTGAAAACACTGCAACTTTGCAACATTGCGTTATGCTGCTGCTGCCGAGTCTCCAGCAAAATCAACTTCAGCTGGCTGACACCGCTTGTTGCAGCTATAGCTGTAGCCATAAATGGAGGCGCCGCATGCAACGTTTTGGCATTTTAAAAACAACAACCGCAACCAACAAGGTGCCTTGATGCCTGATCAACAGAGTCATTCAATTCACACACACAGTTCATTCAGTTAACAAGAGAGTCTTAGCCTGGCCATATTGGGCAGCAGCCGCAGCAAATCTGTTTGAAAGTGAAGGGCTCCGAACTGGATGACGGACTGACTGAATGAATGATGAAATGGCGCCAGCACTTTGGAGTCATCAAAATGTTTTTGAAAAATATCAACAAGAAAAACGCAAATAATGAGATCGAAACGTTGAAAACTGAAATCAGCGAATCTCTGCCACAAAACATGCAAAATATTGGCGTCTTGTTGTTGTTGTTGTTGTTGCCAAAAAACTGGATTTTCTAAAAATAGATGTGTGGTGGGGAAATACTTGAATACGTACGCCACATGTGCAACGGCCGCCAAAAGCGAGCAGCAGCAACAGCAGCAGTTGCTGCCAGACATCCCCCCCCCCGTGACTCGCATCCCCGCTAAAAAAAACCAGCTGCTATCAAACTGAAAGGCTAGCAAAGGGTTGAGGTTGAAGGTCCGAGTGGAAACAGGAAATACTATTTCCGTTATTTGATGGCATCTTTTGCCATTGGCATACCAAAGAAAGACACACACAAAGGAAAAATAGGTTAACAAAAAGAAGCAAAAAAAAATCCTTGAAACTCTATACAAAAAGATCAGCAAAAAATAATACTGCTTTAATTAAATCTATTAAAAATTGTATTCATTACATTAAATGAAAGTTATTTCGACAAAGGACAACAAATTTAACAACGATTTAACTGTCGATGACAAAATGTGTTTAAAGATTAAATATTTAATGTATACATAGCATAAAGTAATGAATGTGTAAATAAGCGAACAAAGTTAAATCAATTTAATGAATTTAACATTATTCTAACACCAAACAATATTAATAAAGAAACCCCGCAGCTCAAACTCACATCCACCCACGCACGCATACACGTTGTGTGTGACTTATTTATTACGTATACGCCACATAGGGCGAATTTTTAATTAGTTCGTGTGTGGAGTGCTGTTGGCAGATTGCTGACATTGTGCACAAGAACAAACTTCTCTTATACCTAGTTGGCACTTGGCGAAGAAAGCTCTTAATTCAAGTCAAGAATTGACATTTGAAGAAGCAGTTTACTTATAAATGTTTAACCATGATATTCCCAGATTTATTAAATTTAATAAATTTATTTACTTTTAAATTATATATTTTAATTGGTTCCTTTTTATTTTATTTAATTTGAATCGGTACTTTAATTTGGAAATTTATTTTAAGATTTTAAATAAATAATACTAATTATTTTGTTAATTGGAATCATCCATTCTGAATGGTCTTAACGGAATAATTTAAAATACAAATATTTAATTTACTTCGTTATTTGGTAGCGTTTCATATTTTGTATATTTATGGCTCATTTTAAACGCCAGCCGAATTCAATTTATATACAAATAGATCTTAACGACTAGTTATGGCATAAAATGGAGCGCAATTAAAACGTATTATTATTGATAGGTATCTAAAATATATCTATATATGTGTATGTATACATACATATATGTGTATTATAGCTCGGCACTTGGCACGTTGGCATTAGTAATATTCATAATACCAGTTTAACCACTTTGCGTGCAACGGCAGACAACGAGGCAGCTAGGCACCAGTCAATATAGACGAGACTTGGCAACCGGCAGCAGCAACAACAGCAGCAGCAGCAGCAACCTGCCTGGGCACTTGTTGCAAACCCATCAGCGGACAACCACCCAGTGTCACCCAAGTGGCCAAAAGAGGCAGGCTGGCAGGCAGGCTGGCAGGCAGGCAGGTTGGCACATTAAAGAGACGCACAGTCGCGACACATTGGCTGCTGTCCCGCATCTTGGCCTGGCCGATGGACTGCTGGGCTGAGCTTGGGTTGCGTTGCCTGTTTGTTTTTGACGGCTCTGACGAATACATGAGACAATATTTCTAATGCCAAGGGCATGCTAAGGGGATGCTTTTCTATACTCAGAAAAAAATCGATCTGAATTTTTGGAATATTCAATATTATTAATAAGTAATAGTATTTAAAGGTTTCACATATAGCTATGTCTTCCAATTATAAGTAACTGCTCTGCAGTAAATATCAATTGACGCCCTGAAGCAGACTATGAAAAGCACACTCAAGAATATTGATTGACTCTTGACTCTTTCGCCAAGCAATTGATTACTTGAATTTTGTGCATTTTGAAAGTTATGCTAAACATTCAGTACAGTTACAACTTAAACAGCAGACAGCAAACAGCACACAGCAAAACCACAAACTAGTTGTTAACTTGATTCACTTATTAAAAACACGTTGCTCTGTTGACTTTTGGCCCAAGATTTTCATATACGCAGACGAGCTGTGTGGCGTAATGGCCCAAGGCCATTTAAAAATACACTCGACTAAAAATAGCAATTTGTGAAATAAACAACAACAGCCAACGGGGCCTGGAGATTAAGGCAAAGGCGATATGCACAGCAACAAGCGGAGCAACCAGCAAACACACCACAAACCGAACCGATCGCTTGCCGGCTGAGGTTCAAGAAGTGTTGAACTAAATTGTAAATCATGAAGTAAACCCCGAACGCGTAGAAAAAGGGTATAATGCAGTTGTGCAATGGTATGTAACAGACAAAGAAGATCATCTGCCATAAAGTATATATATATATTGTTGATCAGCAGGAACAGGCAAGTCGATATGGCTAAGTTGGTCGATCTTCAAATTTCTTTTATAAGTTCTATTTTCATTTTATCCATGACTTCGTGCCTTTTCCTAATATCGCCACAAAACTTGATTGCGATAACAACAAAAGCCACAAAGATATATCTTTTGAATCGGATATGTATTTACCAAATTACACTGCAGAAATCCCAATCAAATTTGGTCTGGGGTATTTCCTATTCGCGCATTTCTACTTCTTGAATTAGTTGTGCGTGTGTTATTCTAAATGAGTGTAATACGCTGCGCTGTATGGTTTATAAATAGATATATTGTTGATTTGGCATGTAGTACAAGCAACAAAATTGTATATATAAAACTTGGCACGTTTTTACGTTTTGGCGGTTATCAGTAACCGCCGAATCCCCCCGACTGTTCCACTAATGATTGGAATATTTTCAGCACATAAAAATTTGTTTTTTATTAATGGTGCACACAAGCGGGCCGATAAGAAGGCGTCTATATCGGTTCGGACACCCGCACCACCCCTCTATCTTTCTCTCTCTCTGCACATTTCACTCGTTCGCTCAATTTCAATTCAATTGCAATAAAACATATCCATAAATCTGTTGTTGACACTCAATTTTCAGTTGGTAAATATATTCTTACAAATTTTAAATTATTAAAGTAACAAACATTTTAAAATATTCACAGACCCAAATCAAATGTTTGAGAATGCACGACTAATGGCAAATCAATTTAAACTTAAAGGAGTTTCTTTTTTAATAGACATTTATCTTGCTTTGTGATAAACTTGCTTAGCATTCGGTTGATGGATATGAGGCACACCAATTGGGAATTGTGAATATAATAATAAATACAAATTTATGGTTATATGGCCCACACACATGGTATTTAACAATGTCATGCCAACAAGTTGGATTGATAGATGACATGACAGTTCTCTGTGGGAAGTAGTACAATGTGAGAATGAGCTGGAATATTTTGTCATCGTGATATTGATGTATTATTTGATGCTCATCGAAATAATCTCCTTAGGTGTTTGCACTTTTTCCCATTCCACATTTAGTGCCCCTTCTCTCGAAGTAAATGTAAGAAGTGAACCAAGTTTAAAATTATCAAGACACAGCAGCCGCAGCTTACACGGTTCATTAAACAATGGATGGAAGCGAAGGAACACCCATAACGATTTTTGCTTTGACAACAATTGGGAAAAATGCAATCAAGCAATAAACATTTATATTGATTTATGTGAAATAGTTTGTGAAAAACTGCTGCTGCTGCTGCTGCTGTTCCTGCTGATGTTGATGAAGTGCTGGCTGCTGGATGAGGCAGGGAAGGAGGGCGGGCAGAGGAGAGCTGGCAGAGGAGACCTTGCCTCAAAGGTCAAGGTGTGTCAAGTGGATACAACACTCGACACGAGTCGCACCCATTTTCTTGTCTCGCTGCGACATTGATTGCTCCTAATTGGAAGTGAGAAAGGATAACGCGGCCCATAAAATAATTGCGCATAATTTGCAACGATGACGACAAGTGTTGAATGTGGAATGTATGAAACGGGTTAATTGGTCGCCACGAAAACTTGTCGGCTTTTTGTCTATTTATTTTGTTATTAAATAATAAGACTCAAATTAGTGCAATTTGTTTACTCAACTCAGCGGGGTGGGCTCAATGGGCTCAACGGTGTCGCTCTCCTCCACGCATAAAGTTAATTAACCCCCCACGTCGTTGATTGTGTGTTCAAATGTAGGAAAGTCTGACCGAAAAAATAATACAAAAACCAAAAACAAAAACCAAAAACCAAAAACAATATCAGCAACTACAAACACATAAAATTTAGCTTCTCTACATATCATAGTGTGTATTAGTCATTGTCTGGCCACGCGTCGACAATTCTTTTTCTTTTGTATACCCTGTAGCTAGTATGAAATGGCCAAGAAAGCGTTTAATGAACAATATATATGAGAAGTCATTCGGTTTTTATGTGTTTAAAATCATGTCATGCGCTCTTTCTCTTTCTCACACATAGAAGAGCTTCAATTCTTATGATTCTTATTATCTGAGGGAAGGGTATACAGCCTACAGCCAGTATGAAATGCTTAAAAAATAATTTAATTGTGTTTAGGTAGAGTATGTATGCTTAGAAGCTTGGCTAAAAAAGGGCTTAATGAATTCCGAGAACTTTATTTAATAGGCATTCACTCGGAAAGTAAGGAGTGCAGATATGCTTATCAAATTGCATCTGTCTCTCTCTCTCTCTTTCATGGAAGAGCTTGAGCTTGAGTACAGGGTATCTCTTCGTTCGGTTCTCAGCTTGATTCTTTATATATTTTTTTCTAGATAAGTTAAAAGGCATTAATTAAAAGCTCTCGACGATTAGCATAAGCACTTACCGGGTTCGATCACAAAAAGAGCGGAAAGCGAACAACCAAAAGATGAAACTGAAAACGTGCTCAGTCATTGAGGCGGCATTCAAATAACAAACCGACCAAAAAACAAAACGCCGCTTAAAAACCACAACAAAACCAAAATTTCAAAGCGAAAAACACAAAAACAAAACAAAAAAACAAAAAAAACAAAAAAAAACCAAAAAAACCAAAAAACGATTTGACATTGCATGATATATCGTTTTATTTGGTCGCTGTTGTTAGTTTAACTACCTGTATGGCTTTTGTATAGTTTTATTTTTGGTGGTTGCTGGGGGAATTTACCATCGATTAATTGGCTTTTGATTTGAGACCAATCATTGTCATGAATTTAAGTGTTTTTAATTGGACTAATATATAAACAATTTGCAAATAATTATACTTGAACCTATTAGCTTATTATCATAATTGATATGTTCTTGAATGGTGTTGTACTCTTCATCTTTGCCCCAAGTTACTCTAGTCTTACACTAAACACATTATCTTCTGACTTTCGAGCATCTTCTATTCAATATTGCTTTAACTACCTCTTTATTCAACTTATCTTTCAATGCTCCACTAATACTACTTCTAATGAACTTTACTTTATCTGCCTTCAAATTTTACTTTACTTTCAGTGGTCTGCTAAAAGTAACACTAAATCAAATCAAATCACAGACCCAGGCCAAAGATCCCTTCTGAATATTTCTGCTTAGGTACATTTCGGTAGGCCTCATGCGGACGTTAAATGGCCGTAGGGTATCCACTGACCATTAAACGGGAGTCTATAACATTTTTCGACAGCTTGAAGCCAAAACGAAAACACTTTTGAATGACGCCTATTAGCCTCACCTAATTATTGTGTTGACTGTTTCAAGCGCGATGAATGTTCAAGCATTACCTGTCATTGTTCATGGGTTAATGAAAGAGCAAATTGATGAGAAATGTACAACAAAGATCAAATTAATAAGAATGTGAAAATTAGTTTTTTGTAATTTTTTTTTGTTTTTTTTTTTGTTTTTTTTTTTGGTAGTTGAACAGATAAAAATTTTAACAGCATTTTGCTATATTTGTTTTTATTTTTTAGTGTATCGCAAATAATATTACTTTTTCTGTAAGAGTATAAAAAATGTCTTCAAAAGCACTTGAATTGATTTAGAGTGTGTTACCAGTTCTCATAGCTGGCACTTTAATGTGATTATATTGCTTAGTGCTCAACACACACACACCATACACTCAACTCACACACACACACACGACACACACACAGATTGTTTGTCGACACGAATCGATTTGGTTATCTTCAAGCAGCTATCAAGTGTTTCACTTGTCTTACTGTTATTGTTGTTGTAGGTTGTTGTATTGATAGCGTTTTAATTGTATATTGAGAAGGCATTGCGTTCGATAATCAGCTTAAAACTCGAACTCGCAATCACACACATGAGGATGAATAACGCGGCGCCACATCATCACTCAAACGCGACACATTGGCTGGCTAAAACTCGGAATCGTTTGCGCTTTCAGCTCAATTGTGGCACGTGGCTTAGTACTTAAGCCTCAAATGTCTATTATATTCAAGATTTTGTTGTCTTTGAATACTGCTATTCATGTTTGGTCTCTCAATCAGCGTTTAACTCTTGCAACATTTAGACTATCTCAACAATTTTAACATTGCCTTGATTTGCCTTGCTTATCTCAGTTTTATTTTTATAATTTCTTTAAATATTCCCAAGTGGAATAGATTTTGCTTATCGCATTCGTTTAGAATGACATACTTAGAATAATTCACCATAATATTTTCATCTTTCTGATATTTGTAAAAACACATTTACTCATCGAAATCTACAAATAATTTTTCTTGACCAACTTAGCAGCCAAAAAGGTTTCCTTCTTTTTTTTTTGCTGTTGACAACTTGAACAAGTTTAATAGAAAAATATCATAAACAAAAACGAGTTGAATCCCTTAGGTGATTTCGCTTAGGAAAACACATCTTTGTTTGCGTTTCCCATTAGGATTGGTTATTAATAGCTTCTGAGCTGATGTCAATCGATGTTTTGTGTGATGAATCTTGCTTCTGTTTAACATGTTGGTCTATTTTTAGCAGAAAAAATCACAAAAAAAAAAAAAAAATGGACAGGGCTCACTAAATTTATTGTTTATACAAGTGTTATATTTAAATTATCATTAATTTATCATCATGCATAATCAAAAAAATTGCGGTTTCCATACATAGAGAGAGATGTGTGTGTGTGTGTGTCTGTAAAAATTTGTGCGGTTGCCTCTATAAGTAATATATAGTAGAATACTCGATCTATGAGAGAGGTTGAGAATGTGTGAATTAGTGCCGTCGTCAATGTTCTCAGTTTCTCATACATACATATATGCACATATATATATATATATATATATGCACATATATATATATATATATATATTAACATATATGTTTAAATTTTTTGTGGGTAGATCTGATCTTGATCTTTCATTAACACCAAGATCAAACAAACGACAGCAAAATACATATATACATATATAATTCCATATGAGTTCGCATTATCTATTTCCTGCATCTAAATTCTTAATTGCACTTAGTCTGATTACCTCGAGTTAACATAAACTAATTTTTATCTTTGCCTTTACTTTGTTATTCATATGCGAATATTGCAAAAAGAAAAC
Source organism: Drosophila paracracens (assembly GCA_035044025.1). Classification (NCBI taxonomy): domain Eukaryota; kingdom Metazoa; phylum Arthropoda; class Insecta; order Diptera; family Drosophilidae; genus Drosophila; species Drosophila paracracens. The sequence goes on along the minus strand of JAWNMN010000192.1, from coordinate 3,698,293 downwards.
GGAAAAAATGCAGTTAGCAACAAGCTTGAGTTTGGCATTTAAGTGAGTCGGCTTCTTGGCGCTTTTCCCAGAAATGCAACTTTAAGCGCAGCTTGTACAAAGTTTCCAAAGTTGTTTGGCAAAATGCCGGCGAAACCACTGAATCAGCCTTTAGTGCTGAGATATACATATGTCTGTACAGATATGTATGTATGTATGTATGCCTTAGAAAAGTCGACCGACTTTTGGCCAATGCGCATTTTGCACGTGTCTTTCATTATATTGCGATTCAGTGGTTAAGCAATTAGCACATTTTAAGCTAATCACTGAAGAAGGTGTGGACTGCATTTAATCAATGCGAAATTACTCCTCTGAGCACACTATAAAAACCAACAGAAATAACTCCATTGATAGGATAAGTTAAAGCATTCCATAGAAAGATAGGAAAATTCATTTAATTCATACAAATGTATTTCGATTTTATTATGTATTAATTTTCCATTTATAATTTTCTTCTGTTTGCGCAAACTGTAATCTCACTTTACATAAGTCATAAACTTATTATAAATTGAGTAAGTAAATTATTTTAAATGAAACTCTTTTATTGCAAATTAATCCTATTAATGTTAATGTAATTTATTAAGCCAATTTTTATTACATTCTTCGCACAAACCATCGTAATTATTAACAATATTTTTCAATTCACTGATGCACATAAAAAAAAAACAACTAAGAATTCACCAGACGAGACTGGAAGATACTCTGTACTATTTACCTATCCATAAACGTACCCCTCTCAAATAATTAACATAATATATCGGTAATTGATTTTCATTTATATCTTGCAGAAATTTAAATTATTATATAGACAGCTAAATGGTTAGATCGACACGATTGTTGCTACTGTTCAAGAATACATATAGTCTATCGGATCGGATATGCTTCCTTCTGCCTGTTACATACTGCTGCACAACTTCAATAAGCCCCTTTGAACCATCCTCGATGGGTTCAAGGCGAAAAAATGCTGTCGTATGCACACAAATTAAATAGCTGGAAGTTTTTTCATATTTTTATTTTGTACTCACGTGATTTTTGTTGTTGATATTTTTAATGTTGTTTATTAAGTTTGCGCTGGTTGTTGTTGCAGCAACAACAACGCCAACTTGACAGTTGCTGCTCTTATTAAAAATTCTTTCTATCAGGTGTGGCTGCCTCAGTAATTCCCTTTGTCGTGAAGAATGTTGTTGCTGCTTTTACCTTTGAGCTGGTTTAAATAAGTTGCTGTTATTGTTACTATTTTTGTTGTTCGATTATTTTTCCAATGCTGTTTACATTTATCCATAGCTGCGAAAATAAGCAAATATTTTCATTAAAATGGAAATCGAAATCAATAATAAACGCAAAAAATAACTTTCCCAGGACTGGTTGCCCTGACAATTAAATACTCTTTCAGCACAGTTAATCTCATCTGATTATCATTGAAACAGATCTTTACAGAAAAACTACAACTAAATTTTTATAAATATAAAAACTTCTGACAAATAAGAAATTAAATGTTACTTAAAAAAATAAATACAAAATACAACAAATTAATAAATCACAGCCATTAAAATTGACGCACGAAAAAAGCCCCAAAAAAACGAATATAAATTCAGTGTGTGGCATAAAATCAGCCAACGAAATTGAGCGTCCTCGACTGCTAAATTCGCTGTTACATCCAAAACTTGGTTATTCTTGCTTTAAAATTGTATCGATTCACAATTATCGATTTTATCGATAGTTTAAGTAGCAGTCCAATTTGAACAATTCGAATTTAAAACCAATATACTTTAATCACTTCAATTTAGTATTGAGTATAAAAATATAAATTTCTCGAAATGTAAACAGAGAAAATCGAATCAAGAGATATTTTTCGAATGGCATATTTGATTCAACATGATTTATTCACAAAGTCATTCAGAATTTTTTGCCTCTTTCTCAAACGCTTTAACTTCGTCCCGCTTGGCCATTTTGGTTGACAATGCAAAATAGTAAAGTGAATAATATTTTATAATATTTAAAATCGTATTAAAGAAGAACGGCAAACAAGACTCAGGCAAAAACTAAAGAGTATCTTCTACTTTCTCTTTCTCTCTTTCAGTGAGAGTCCCCTCTATGTATATTTACTATTAACAGACACAAACAAACTGTAGCTATAAGCCTCTGTTGACTAACCCAACTAATGTTAAAGTCAACAAGTAGGAATGCCTAAGTGAATGGTGCTCGCCTTCCATATACCCATTAGAGAGTCAGTCGACTTAATTGCACTCAAGATTCATGCTTTATTCTTTTTGCAAATTTTAATAAAGTTACTTTCCTTTTTAAATCTCTTTGCCAACTTTTTATGCACTTGCCGAGTTTTTATTTTTTTCCTTTTCAACTGAGCCGACAAAAATAAAATAAAAACTGCATCAGCCGCTTGACAAACTCTTCCATGGCAACGCAGGATTCGCGGCGGATATCCAACTATCCGCCTGGTTACAAACGGATTGAGTTGGCGAATAATCGGACTTGTTAATTGAGAGGCTGCTGCATTAAAGTAAACATTTGCCGCAGCTGCCAGACGACAACTGCCAATATAAAAATATTTATGAAAACTGCATGTGAAAAGCCAATTTAAAATTTGCAGTAAGAATTTCTGCATTAATTAGTAAAAATTTCACAATAAAAATAAAAATATATGAAAAAGAAAAGAAGAAAATGCCGAAAGGGAAATTAAGGGCAGGCAAACAATCTTTAAAAAATATTCTTAAATTTCTTGACCTTGCACATGAGCCAATGCTAAAGAGCCAAAATCATATTAAACAAGTTTAAAGTGATATCAATCACTTCCTCAAAGCTGATTAATTGCTAGCTTCTAAGGCAACAGGTTGCTCTTGCAACTAGTTTGCAAAGTTATCAAGTGCACTAAATCAAACTGTGAGGCAATAACAAAAAGGGGAATTTATGGGAGAAAGTAACAGGATTTTCTCACATAATATTTGGCACATATATATATTTTTCACATTATACATTTAATTAGGAAAACATTTGACAACAAAATATTCATAAAAAAAAACAAATAATACCTTAAAAATTTAAATACTTTCAAAATGCAATGTCTTTCTTTAAACAGAGGCAAGTTCACAATTCAGACCATTATATAACAAACATTTTGTACTATATTTTTTTAAAATATGCCATTGAGAAGATGCAAAGGAGCTGCAACGATTTGAGGCAAACACATTTCCACATATTGAAAATTGCATTTTGAGCTATTGTTACAAAATAAAGGACACAGAACTATGCAAAAGAATTTGCTTCCTCATATGCTTGTCTGTCAGTCCAATCGAATGATGCCTCCTAAATGTTATATTAATGTGATTGAAAATTCAATCAATTATCCTTCATATTGAGTTGCACTTGTGTCTCTGTCCACTAAATAAAACATTGTCAACGACGGAGGCCGGACGCAGGGTGCTGGCTGCTGCTGCTCAGCTTCCACGTATGTGAAACCTAATTGAATTGCCTGTGTGAATGCCGAAAAAGAGTATGCAACTCGGTCAGTCGACTGTGCTGGCAGTGAAATAACAAAAAACGAATTTCTGATTTTCTGAATATGAGTACAAATTCTCTACGGACAATAGCAGGTTTCCTGCATGGGACACTACAACTTTAAAATGCTGTTTACACAGGCTTCAAATTGTGGAAGATGCCACCTGTATACTTTATCACATATCATGAGAATGAGGAAACTTCCGACTCTATCAATAATATTAAGATTAAAAGTTAAATGTGCTGCCAACAATGCTACCTATTTATATTTAAGTGCCAATGCAAATTCATATATACAAATAAGATACAGCTACTATTTTATAAATTACTTGACCTGAATATCATCATATCATTGTAAAGGAATTTGTCTAAATTTTCTGAAAAACCCTATGGTTTAATTAAGAATCGTCTGTCAAAGCAGGGTAAATTAAATAGCAAATTATGTAGTCTGCAAGAGTATCTCAAATAAGGAGCCAGAATAGTTGTTGCATTGGTATTGCTTGAGAATAACGAATTACACAGCACTTAAACGCTGAGCCAACAGGCCATAAAATAGCGCTCAATAAATTTTGCGTAAATAGATATGACCACAAAATTGCAAAACAAACAGTTGTTAAAACCGATACACACTCGTAAATTTCGTGTGTGTGTGTGTGTGTTCTGAGGTGTCTAAAGGTACACACACACACACACACACACACACACTCACAGATACTCAAACATAGTTCACTCGATTAATGCTAATAGGACCCGCCCAAAGATGGCGTTCGCTGCGGAAAAAAACCCTTCTGGTCTGAGCGACTTTGTGGCGTCGTTTGGGTTAATCTGCCAACTTATTTGTTCATTAAACAAAACCACTAAAATTGTTGCTGGTGACACGCCCAATACTCACCCAAGATGGTGACCAAGAAACCGCCTCAGGTACAGACGCATACTTGTTGTCAAGGATGAGAATGTGGATGAGTATGAGTGGGATGAAAACGCGGCTGCGATTTGCCCTTAAAATGCTGCTTGGAAAATTTGATATCAAAGGCAGGCTTAAAATGGGGATAAGAATAGGCGCTCCACTTAGCAAAATTACTAAGAAAAGGTGTACATAAAATAAGCACAGGCGACTTGTTTGATTTTAGTAATTTATTTGTTTTTAATTAATTTTGTTTTTAATTATTTATTTTAATTTAATTATGTATATTACAGCTTTTGTTGAATTCTTTATTGTTTTCACTTAGTATTGAAAAATATGCAAGCAGCAGAATTTCAAGGATGAATATTCCCACAAGTAGATAGTAAAATATTACAGAATGAAATCAAACAAATCATATTATTCAATTACAGTAATTGATTAGAAATGATTTGTTTATTACTATAAAATATAATAGAAAAATTATTTTAATTTTTATTAAGTCATTTATAGTTGAATTTGTTTGAATTTGTGGTTGAGTGAACGTTGAATGTTGAATTTAATTTATGCGTAGCAACAGCAGCAGCAGTTGAGGCCGATGCTAGGAGTACCCCTATTAAAGAGAGGGATGAAATTGCTTTGGGTAACAAAGGAGCGCTTCCGGTCATACCGACGGGGACATCGCAGCCAAGTCAAAGTCGTATGGAAACATTTGTGCCAAGCTAAAAACAACTTAATTTAGTGGCGAGGTCTGTGGCCTAAACATAAACAATGCCCATGATAGCAACAAAATAAACAACACCAACAGCAGCACAAAGCGAATAAAGACAACGACAAATCGTTAAATTGTTGATAGCTCTTTAAATATGGCTATCTCAATTGTCGGGGAACTACTTTTGGCAACACTGTTGCCTCAAAGCAGATACCAGATAAATAACATTGCTCGTTTCTGCCGGATGCTCTAAACGTGTTTTGATTGAATTTCTTGGAATAGAAAAAAAAGGAACTCTATTCAAGACAACTCAAAAGAAAATACGCTATTCTAAGCATGAACGGACAAAATGGGAAATTTGTGAGTAGTGTGTAGTAAAATGTAATAATATTATACGAATATTAAAAACTAACATTCTAATTTAATCAAAAGATTTAATGAAAAAACTTTCCAGAGAAGAAATTGAATTTAAGGATTCGTAACAAAAACAAGTTAAAATACCCTGAAGCCAAGTCTTTATCTATCATAAGATATTCAACACTAGAATCTATTTGACATCGAATCAGTCACTTTTTAGAGCTAAGGATTTGGGACCAATGCGTAGCTTCTCAACTCGCAGTAACTTGTGCCACCATACTAAGACTGACAAGAATTTATCTTTCATAATATATGTATTTGTAAAAGTTGAACATCCTTCTCCTCGTAATCTAAGCTACCCTAAAGTGGTTGTCTTGTTTATATAATTAGAAATGCCACAAAACTGATTTAATCCAAAAATTTGTGTAAATATTTTTTGCAAAATAAGGAAGAAAAAAGAATAAAACAGTTGAGAGTCAGCAGGTGGTGAGTGAGTAGCTTTGCTGGCTTTGGGTTTTGTTGACTTTGAATAGTTTTATTTGTAGATCTTCTTCTTCATCTTGTTGTTGCACTCACTGCACTTGCTGACGTTTGCAGCTTGTTTTTGTTCAATTGTTGTTGTCTTTGTTGTTGGTTGCCCTTGCAGACAAAGTTGAATAAACTTGAAGACTTCAAGTAGTTTGATTGTCAAAAATCAGATGCAGAAAAACGCTTTATTGCTTTTGTTGGTGTTTGTTTTTTTTTTCTTGGTTTTTTGTGTAATCATTTTTGGCAGCAGCTGCAATAAAGAGCAAAACCGAAACCAAAATAGAAAACTAAAAATACATTTTGTGGCTTATCAGCAGCAGGCAGGAGGCCAATCAAAATGCCTTTGAAAGCCCAAGCGATTGTCACTGATAAGAACGCATTGTTTTTCGTTGGTAGAAATCCCACAGGCCAGCGGAAGGCTAGGGCAGAAAGGGAAAGAACAAGGAAGAGAGTGGGTGGTGCGTAGAAAATATCATAAAGCTCGACATGTAAAAAAAAAATGATATGCAAAAATTTAACTCTCAGTTCAATTTTGTAATCCTCTTTCGAGGCACAATTGGTGCTTTTTTAGTGAAACAAAAAAAGAGGAGATTAATTTTTTGTTTATATGAATATAGAAAGTTTGAAGTGTTGTAATATTTATGCTTTTTTTCTTGGTAGGCTTCAATTGAGCCAAGATCCCTATTTTAGTCAAAGAGTAAACCAAATCCATTCACAGCTAATACAAACAGCAAAAAGGAACAAACGCAGCGCAAGTTAAGTGAATGAGAAAGAGTGTGAGAGAGAGAGAGATCAAAAGGCACCCAGGTGAGCTTTGCGGTCTGCTTTAGGCTTCATTGTTTGTGCTTGAATGCATTAGAATGCCCAGTACGCCCACATCCACTCATACACACACATACATACAAAGAGACAATAAGGCAAAAGTTGTGTAAAGCCAAACACAAGCAAAATTATCTGTATTCGCGTATACGTGTGTATGCACATGTATATGTGTACTGGATTAGCTGTTCACAGCTGGACAAAGGCAACTGTTCATCTCCAGCCACGATGTCATTTATGAGTCTGACCATTCGTAGCAGAGGGATCAGAGAGTCATGATTTATAAGAGAGGGATAGAGGGAGAAGTGGGTTAAGTGAGAGAGCTTGCCACTCGGAGACCAGTGGCAAATTTAAAATAACAAACATTTGGGCTAGTAATCAATGAAGGAATAATGAGCAATACTTCTGCGAACAAATTGCAAGCAAATAATCCAATTGTACAAAAGTTATTGTTCAAAGAATTGCGCAAATATAATTTAATTACAGCGTCATATACTTATTCATGGACAAACTAAACACAAACTAATTGCTAGAAATTTCTAGGAAAATGTAAGTATGTTGGGGCATACTTGGCTGTACCGTAATTTAATAAATTTACTTTAAAAGTTGTAATGAGAACATCTAATTCCTATTAAGACCAGACTCCAGACTATATAATACTCCATTAGCACTGCACTCATTTTAATTTTCAACAAAAATCCATTTCAAAAAGCACAATATGTGGGTCTAGTTGATTTTACGTTTTTATCTATCAGATAAGTACTTGTTATCAGTTGTTTTTTAAGCACATCAATTGATTTTGAAAGTCTTTAACAGTTTAGCTAAATTGTAAGCTTATAATTGGCAATCAAGTCATAAGTCTCTCATGTGCACTGATTTAATTAAACACTTGAGTGATTTGTTTTGTTTAACCCGCATTCCATTTTTGATCGCCACTTTGAACTTGCACACACAATTTAATTTTGCTCATAGACGGAATTGACTATGGAAAATAACAGAGAGGAGGGAAAGATGGCTAGAAAGAATTGTGAACAAAAATAACAAAACCAAACGAAGTCAACAGAGACCATGAAGAGCAGGTAATAATTAGGAAAGTGCACAGAAAATGTAATGATGCATAGAGTGCGATGGGAAAGCTTTGTTGAATGAAAATACGTTTGAATTGTGCGTAGGTTATAGAAAATTGAGCAATTGATTCTGCCTCTGCGCCTGACTCTCTCTCTCTCTCGCTCTCTTTCTCTTTCTCTCTCTTACATCTGTCTATGCCCGCACACACATGTATGGTTGCTGGGAGGTATTTGCTTGCGTTTTCCAATTCAACTCGAATTTCATTTCCATGTCAAATTTAACAAAAAATTTCCAGTCAAATTGTCAGTGCATCAAACGAAAATTTGCTGATTCATATTGCCGGTTATAGCAAATAGGAAAACAAAAATATGTGTTCCTCGAAAAAGATGGGGAAATATCCATAAAATCGATACGATTGACGAATGTTTGAATTTATATTTCATTTATGGTTGATTATTTTGGTAGTCAAAAGGTTGGTCGTCATTTAATTAAATTACATTTTTTTGTGCGTTTTTCAATGCTAGCTGTACTATGAATAAATGCCGGCAAAAAAAAATTGCACTGTGCTTTTGACTGCATCTCTATTTTACTTATTTATTTTACTTTTGTATTTATTTGGTTAATATTACTTATTTTATTTATATTTTGCGTGTCTTATTTTTTAATTTTCAATTCGTATGTAATTATTCATTTTTAATTTATTATCATTCGCTGAAGATTACATACTCTTAAAAACCCGGAATCGTAAAGAAACAGACACCAGCGTAAATATAACTTTATGTGGCCGAAGAGGTCTCCATCAATACGATACAAATTTATATGCAACGAATTGCTTCTGCTTAAAAAGGTCAAAAGCCCAACTTTTCATTCATTTTATAATTACAGTTCAATTATTTATTACAGCCTGAATTTCAGAGTAAAGAACATTTTATGGCAAATATATGTTTGAAGTCATTGGTTTATTGGACAGAAAATCGAAAGGGATATTGCTATGCAATTATATAGATTGTGCAATTTGACCCATTTTCAGCTATATACTATCTGTAGTTGGAAAAATAGCTCGCACAACTCAAGTTCATAGTATTTATCTAGAGGTCAAACTGTTAAATAGCTCTGGTTTTTGAAAATCGATTCATTTTCTGTGTATATACTCTCTAAGTTAGCAAGTATAATCTTTAAGTTCTCTCTACCCTGGACTGCTTTTTCCAGAAGGTTTGGTTTTTACTTTCTGACAAAATGAGCGATTATTTCTACGAATCCACAAGCAACGTTCACGCGAATACTGCAAGTAGCAGGCAACAACAAGTGCTTTTTGGCACTTATATATAACCATGGCCAGTTCCTCTTGCCACAAAGCATTAAATACGTCAGCTAGTGCAACATACTGCTTTTTACGCTTTACACCCTCATTATTTTGAATGCATCATGCAACAAGGGAACAACAAAAACGACAATAACAACGACAACAATATACCCCCCAAAAAATAAGCAGACCATGCCCCTCACTGAATGCATGTGTACAATAAGCTTAAACAGGATGCCGCACAAGCCACACACTCTTTGCCATAATTGACAACAAACACTGTCCACAAAATGCATTGAGGGTTTTAATCTGCTTGTTTTGTAAACGTTGCATGAAAATGGAATAAACATAGATTATTTTGCATATGTGCATTGAAGCTGCAAGCTAAACACAATCAACGAGGATTCAATTTATTAAAAGTTTTGGGTTAAATTATCCCTTCTATACCCCAAACGCATGAAATATGGTTGCCAATGGCATCAAGAATTCTCATCTGATTGCAACCGCCAAATAAATCGGATGACATTCAAATCTTTAGTCATGGTGAATTTGAGCAACGTCATATGCCATGTGGCATGTTATGTCTAAGACATTAAAGTGTCAAATTATTTACGACGGAATTTTTTACCTATACAGTTCGTCGAGACAAGTTAAAGTCGAAGATTTGTATATATGTTTTAATACACACAGACTCTGTGGAAAACATTGCGCTATAAAAAATCCACAGTTCGATGTTAAATGATTGCGCAAACGCTAAAAAAGAAGGGAGTCAAATTATCAATGCAAAAAACATTCGAATAGCTACATATTTAATATATTTAAATTGTATTGGGTTTTATTTATTAATATTATTTAATGTAAAAAAGTTTTGATTTATTTTTATAACAATAATCTCGAGATTTTCAGTTGAAATTCTCGACAAGAACTTAAAGTCGAGCCACAAATAGAAATATAGCACTTTAAATGCCGAAACTCGCCTCAGAATCTTAAAAATAGAGATGGACATGGTTTTTACCGAATTTCATTTAGTGTAGAGCTTCTAATTTAATTATATTTTAATTTTACCCATTTTTATTTGGTTCAAAGTAAAATAAAGTAAGAAACCATATATTTAATACAATATATCAAAATGTTAGATAACGCTAAGCAAAAATTATTGAAAAATTTAAAATTCAAACTTAGTAGATATCATAAAAAAATGGAATTTGAATTATTCTAAGAAACTTTGGGATTTATGAGTAATAGAATATTTTATTAATGTATAAACCTAAAAATAGAAATCAAATATATATGAGTTATTGTCAGAAACTGAAGAGTTGTAAATAATTAATGTCACAATAATTCAAGAACTTTACAATGCAGAGCAATTCCGCATTTACTGGCTCACATATGTATAGATTTGAAATCTAGTATATTTCTTGATTTATTTGCTTTTCATTTTGCCATATATTTTATCGCGAAGACTCTTGCCATAGCTTAGATGATGCCACACAAAATTCATACACATTTTGGGGCACAAACACGTAGACAAATTGAATTAGCACAGCGCTAAATGATCACACGGTCTCTCTAACAAAAAATTGAATGGCAATACACAAAAAAAAAACAACAAAATAAATAAATAAATAATAATTTAGTTAGCAAAAAATTTTCGGGAGAAATGAGAGGATAAAAATATACACGCAAGTACATTATGTACATAAGATACAGATACAGATAGAGAGATAGATAGAGATGTAGATATATATATATATATATATATATATATATATATATAAAAAGGTTGGGCGTGAAGTTCCAAAAAACACACATGGATAGAGAGACAGGCACACACACACGCGCACACATGTGGACACTCTCAGGGGCGGCAAATGCTATTTTTAGCATATTAGATGATAAGATTGTCGAGGCAAACGCGCAGAACTTTGCGGTTTCAGCGAAAAAAAAAAGAAAACACTAAAAATTATATATACAACTGTATGTTTGTGTATATATTTCAATTCATATGCACGAGCCAGAAAACAAGTTTTTTTTTTTAGCATTTTTGGCAATATATAGAGTTTACACGCAGAAACCCAAAAAAAAATAAATAAATGTGTTTCAAAATCATATTAATTTTGCTGCTCTTATGCCGTGCAAAATTATCAAAAGGGGTATAATTAAGTCTTGCCAAAGTATGTAATAGACAGTATGCAGTAGACAGTGGTTCAGGGTATCTCCTAGTCGAAATCTCGTGACTAGTGCATTCCTAATTGTTTCTTTCTTTTCTTTTTCAGCTTCTTTTTGCGCTAAGGCGCGTTTTGATTTACAGCCTAGCTGCACAAAAGATGGTCAACTCATTTTTGCCGCAGTTACCTTTCATTTATAAAGATAACTAAAAATTGTGTTTTTAGCTTGAACTTTAAATTTAATTGGAATACTCTGCAAATATGTACAAAAAATATGAATAGTAGGGTATCTTTGATTTGATCATTCTAGAGTTGGAACAGGGATGTTTTGAAATAAATTTGTCTTGTTTTCAGAGTTTAAACTAATACAATAAATTATTAGCTTGTTAAGCCCCAAAATAAAATAAATGAAAGGCTTTAATCACAAAAATCGAAGTATTCTTGACATTAAACGGAATTTATATTTGAACACCTCGTCTAAGAAATGATATCAACCTGAAGTTGAGAATTCTATCTTCGAAAAAGATCAAAATTGAATGAAAATCTATTTTATAATAAATGTAGTTTCTGTTAAGGAGCCCCGTATCTTTATTTTGTTATTGAATGAAGTAGAAAACACCTGTATAACTTTGTGAGTTTAACCTGCGATATAAAGAATTTAATGAAATTGACATATTTTCACTGTTGGTTTTTATTATATCCACATGTATGATTACTTAATATTTGCAGGTAAACAAACAAACAACAACGTCAAAAATTTTCCACTGGCTGTTGCCAAAAATGAGCGTAGACAGATTTTGCCGCTTAAAATGCGAATGCTGAAAACGGACTGTAAATAATGATATTATGTCAAGAAAGTGTTTGAACACAGAAAAAAATGCATTCTTTCTCATTTATTTTGCAAAACTTAGTATTTTGTTATTTTTACATTTATTTTTTCTTATTTTTCTATTATTCAGTATACTTCTTAAAATAGTAATCCAATCGAAAATCTAACGATTTTTCCAATCCGATGGTAATAAAATATCAACAGCGATTTCAAATGCTGTAATATTTATTATGACATTTTTATGCAAAAATTATCTTGGACGGAAAACTTTCAACTGACAAACTGTAAACAAATGATGAGCACCCACAAAAATACACCATGATAATTAAAAGCAACTAGATGAAATTTCCACAACAAACATCTGCCAAAACCATTAACAGAAAAACTGAAACCGATCAGTAGTCGGAGTTGGAGTAGGAATTAGAGCAACTAGGGCGAATCCAGCCACAACACAACACAGATGCATTATCAAGGTTTCTATTCATGAAATGCAATGCGCTTAACCTCTAACTTAACAATTCCCTTTCGCCATCATCCTTCTCCTTTCTTCTCTACGATTCCCAACTCGTTGCGGTTATTTATTATAAATGTTATTCAAGCTTAGGCATATAATTTCAGTGCGACACATTTTACCCACTTAGGTCAAGTAGAATTTCGCATCGGCATAAAAATTGTATTAATTTTATAAGCAGCGTAAATAATATTAATAAAATTTAATATTTATTAAAAAAGTTCATTACTTTTGTAGTAAGAGAAATAATAACGGAAGGTTTTACTCACATTTATTGAATGGCCTTGTACCGTTGCTCTTGGCACGATCAGCTCAATTTCGAGGGCTCTCTTTTCTTCTCTTCTCTCTTTCTCTGGGTTTCGGTCTCTCCCAGGTTGCGTAGTGTGTTTTACAGTTATGCAGTTAGAGCTTTTGCGTTTTAATTGATTTTCATCTTAAAGTGATTTACATTCGTAAATTTTTTGCACTGTGCATTTTGCAGTTGTACATTCTTCGTATTTGCATTTGCCTTTGCCTTTGCCTTTTCATTGATTGTTTAGCACTTGTTCACTTTTGTTGTTGTTGGTTGTTTTTTATTATTGTTGCTATTATCGCGCCGCAATTTGTTTTGTTATTGTCGTGTATATGTCGTATTAGATTTGGTTGCTTTCTTTTAATTTTGATTTTAATGAAATTTTGTATTAGCGTTAATTATACTGTAAAAATGTGTGACACACAAACACACACAAACTTAGAAATACAATCATTATATATACGAAGCAGATATCAGAGCGAGACAACGCTTATGATGCATTTAGCGGTAAAATTTGCAAAGTAAAATTTCAAAAATATTTTCCTAATTTTCTTATTATAACCATTAGCTATTATCGAAGGACTGGGTTGGAAAATTATCCTAAACATGAATAAAATTTGTTTTAAAATTTTTCCCCTCATGCAAATTAAAATATGGAAAAATCATTTCCACTTTTTTGTTGGCAACTTTGAAATAACACATTTTTACAGGCTGTACAATAAAAACAATTCTGGTTTTGTTTTACTAAAAGGTTCGTTATCTTTGCATTTTGTTTTTTCCTGAGCTGAAAAGAAGCTCGCATTTGCGCTATGCATTTTTATATATGCATATATTATTTTCCCAAACATTTTTCCGCATGCTTTGTGATTACACTACATGCAAACTTCCAAACATCCACACACACAAAAACACTAGCTCACTCACAGTCGCACACATACGCAAATGCATACACAGATCGTAGCGAGAGAAAGAGAGATAAATAGAGATAGAGACAGTGGGGAGAGTAAGAAAATAAAATATACAAAACAAAGCTAAACAAAAACAAAGAATATTAATTATCACAAATTAGTAAAGTTGCAAATATTCTTGCTAACGCATTTTGTTGTTGTTGTTATTTACGATGTTTACTTTTTTCTTTAATTTACGATAATTATTTAAAATACTATACACACACAAACGAGCAGCACCCGAACATTAGAAAATTGTTGCATAAATATTTAAACTGTGTTTGTTTTTTTCAGCATTTTTTTTACTTTGCAGTTGTTGTTGTTGCTCCAGTAACAAGAAACACCGAACGATGGCACACTCTTTTGCCCCAATCCAATCAAACAATATAATATACAGATGCAGGCATACACATGTCTGCGTACATATACGTATGTATGCACGTAGATATGTGTCTCGTTTGTATATGTGTGCGTGCGTGCACGTAGACTTTTGTAATCCGCGAAGACCAACTTGTATCGCAGGCGAATAGAATAATACTGAAGGCGTGGAGCACAACGAACGATGAGATGGCCCCAAGCCTCGCTCTCTCGCACACACAGAGAGCGAGATAGTGGGAGAGAGAGCGAACAAGTGAGCGCGCAATCACAGACAGCGCAGGCAGATCAAGCAGAGCAGACTTTTTTTCGTTGGTATGCGTGAGCAACTTTTTAGCCTGCTGCTTACTGATACAGATGCACAGGCACACACACACACACACGCACACATTCATTCATACATAGGCAGACAAAACAGGCATCTGCAGCAAAATTCTATTTTTAAACTTAAATTAATATTGTTCTTTATTTTATCAGCAGCAGCAGCGCCAGCCTCTTCGTCTCTTTCACTCTCGCAAGTGACTTTGCGTATGTGTTCGTATATATTTGTTTGTGTGTGTGTGGGTGTGCAGCAGAAAACCAGAAAACAAATAAATAGTACAACGAAACTAGAAGCTCTTGTTGTTGTTGCTGCTGCTGGCTTAGTTAATGCTAATCAGCGAAGTCAACGACAACGCGTGAGATATCAGTGCATGTGTTTGTGTGCGTATGTGTGATTGCATGTGTGAGCGAAACAAGCTAATAACGCAGCTCAAAAGCGCGCTCTGCTCTTTGACTGTATTTGCTGCTGTTGTTGTTCTTGTTGCTGTGGATGTCGTCTGCGCTGCTATCAACGCTTGATAAGAAATGCGTTAATCTTTATTATGCTCGACGTAAGCAGCGCAGTTAAGCTGCAGACACACACACATACATATAAGAAATAAGAACATATGAATCTGTGTTTGAGAAGTTTTTCATTTGTTGACATTTCCGCTAAGAATAATTCGCAATATGCGATACAAATTCAAATGCAAATTTTGATTTATGCGCATAAGACAAAAAACATAAGCAACAATAGCGACAAAAGTAAAAGGCAAGAAACAGCAAATAACAAAAACAACATCAACTTGTTGATGATTCAACGGTAAAATGCTGTTGGACAGTGGGGTAAAACAAAACTATAAAAATCGTCGCAAATGCAGTGTTAGCAAATTCGTGGACAGAGGACGTTGGCGCTCAGCTGTTTTATCTTCAACGTCAGAATCAAAATGCCGCAAGAATTACTCACACACACACACACGCACACATATTTATATATGTACAATCATAAAGCAGGAGAGTGCAAAGAGACAACAGAGAGAAGAGAGAGAACAGCAGGCAGCAGCGTGTCTCTCGCTCACCGATAGCGAGAGTGATCTGTTGCTTTATCAGTGGCGGGCGGCTATTTTTAGAAGAGCGCAATCCCACAAAAAACCAGCCGACCGACCAACAAAAATACAAAATACAAATCACCAATTTGCCCAAATATATCGTTAGATATGCCAAACACAAGTTAACTTAAGAAAAAAACAAAAAATGCACTTATAGGCAAAACGCTTGCAGTAGGGCAACACTGGCGCAAGAGAAACATAAAGAGAATGTGGATGTCATTGTTGGTGCTCTGTGAATGATTATGCGGCAGGTTGAATGTGTGTGTGTGTGTGTGTGCACGTGTGTGTGTGGGAGTGATAATGCATAAACACAAAGCAAACAATGCAACTGGCCAACGATGCCGAGATAAAAAAAAAACTAAAGGTACTGTAAAAACAATATAAACCGACGACGATTCAGCGAACATAATTCACCATAGACATGAACGACTGCTATGCAAATTCATAATGTAAAAAAAAGCACTTGAACAATAATCTTCAAAGTACTTCAGCAGATGCAAATAAAACTTAAACTTTTTAAACCTGATTTTTTTTTGCTTATCCCAATATGCATACGCGAGTGCACATTAAACAAAATAATTCTAATTTTTATTAGCGTTTAGTGAATCTCTATGTGAAATGGCGAAGTGTAATTTTCAGTATTTTAGATCGCTACACATTTTTCTTAAACCAACTGACCAGATAAAACAGTCCGTGCACACAAGTCACACGACGACGACGACGACGGCATAAAGAAGCAAACTGGCGGTTAAATTTTGTGCACCGCAAACATTAGGACCAGCCATCGATAGCCACCTACCAACTACCAATCGATAGTTTGCGCGCAATCTAAAAACAGTGTGACAGTTTGTTAAAAAAAAAGCAAAAACGTTTCCATTTTGAAATAAATAAGAATCGCGCCATTTTCATATCATATCAAGATATTATTAATTCCCGTTAACATTGGTCGCTCCGTGGGACCCTTAATAAATGTGCCCCAGACTTGAGCAAATTCGCTACGTTTGCGCAGCTGCTTTTGATTAAAAATGTTAACATTTAGATTTCGCGTCTGAAGCTGAACGCTTCCATTGAAGTTAAAATGAAAATGACTATGAGTGATGTAAACATTTTGAGCTGCTAACGATGAAGACTGCTGTTCACCAGATGGCGCCAGAGAAAGCCCAATCGAGGTTAGTTCATCGTCATGGGGGCAACTATTGCTATCGGAGCCACTGAAACTACTGGATATGTTGCAAGGCAGCTCAGTGGCCATAATAGGGCTATTGACGGCATGTAACTCCCTGACAAGTTCACGGCAACGTGTCTGCAAATCGTTCAATTTCTCCTTCAGCTCAACTGTCTCCTGTTCCATTATTATTGGTCGCATCTCCTTTGCCACTCGTTGCTTGGCTGCCTCCGCTTCATGTCCAATTGCCAAATTCTGCAGATATTCATTGATTGTCAGTGGTGGTGAATTATCTGCTTGGAAATGGTTGCATGCATGTAGCTCAAACCACTGCAACAGTTTGAAAAGCAGCACAGTTGTTAGAAGCACAATGCCGTAACTGATTAGTATCGCATAAGTATCGAAAAAATTATTCTGCGACGATTTGTGTGGGCAATACTCGGGCACATCCACAGCAATTGGAAGCTCTACAAAAAAGAGTCGCTTAATATATAATTACATACATTAATGTTTGTACCTGTATAGAGTTCCACGCTGTAATCGGTTAAGAAATCTTCCTGATCATCGATGTCATCAAAGTAGCAAAGCAACGGCCAAGTTATAAGTGCCAAGGCGCACAAGAACGTGAAACTTATGTCTTGAAACATATTAACTCCTTAAAAATTTAGCAAGTGTGCGTGTGTGCTTAACATAAATGTGTGTTTTAAACTATAAGCACAAGTGTTAAAAATTTGAATGACTGAAATAAAAATGAGGACATGTTTTTGGTATTTAAAAAAGTATTTATCTGTTCATGACTCGATTTATCGATTAATGTTTATCGATGTTTGCACTTGTCGCCGCTCATTGTGAGTGGCCCCGCTGAAACGTGCTAGACTTCATCATTGTTTTATTAACACGCCTTAAAAAATGGAATTAATGGTATGTTCTTGCAACAACAAATTGTTAATGAACATAACGTCTATAAACCAAATACGCAGCATGGCGCTTCGATGCTTTCCAGACCGGCCGAGGAGTTCGGGAACGACTCGCTGGTGGAGGGAATGTGGGCGGCGAAGGCACTCGAACATGCCGAAGTGCATTTCAATGTGAGTTGAATTTAAGCATAGTAACTGTTAAACTAAACTGACCACCAGTCAACTTCCAATTAGCTGCTGACCAGCGTACCGCCTGCAGAGTTGCGATTGACGCCCTACGACGATCAGATCTATGCCACCTTCAGGCAGGACTTTGCGGATCTGCAAGTGGCACGTCTTAGCGATGAAATCCTCAAATCGGCCAGCGAGAAGCTCAAGTGGCGCCAATTTGCCGAGAAATTTAACAAAATGGAGGACTATTCGTACGGAACTTTAATGCGCGCCGATGCTAGCAAAGAATTCTCAGAGGACAACTCAATATTCGTTTTTCGTGTGCAATTCTTGGCCATTGAAATTGCGCGCAATCGCGAGGGCTGTAACGATGCGGTCCACAACAGCCACAGGCCGGCAAAAAAACTGGAGAGCACAGCGGAAACAACGCAATAGCAATCTGGTATCCAGTTTACTTGTCAAATAGTTAAGTTATTTAGATAATAAAAAAAAAAAACTAAACTTTCAGGAATTCCGGTTACTTCTGCAACATTTAGCGTTACCAGATCGTTTAAATTGCAAGTAAAAATTCAAATCTCGTAGAAAAGTGTATTTTACAGCATAGACGCTTCCCAGTAAATGAGTAGGCAGCTTTTATAGATATTAGATATATATACGCTATAGCTAAGTATTGTCCGCACTAGGCGCAGTTTTGGCCCCGCACTCGCCCCGTTCTGCCCTCGCTCGCTTCACAATCATCTTTGATGCTGCGCCAATCTTCAGTCTTCTTGCTTCTGTGTATCGCCTCTTACAAATTTTTTACAGCCCGTTGCTGTTGCACATCATGAGAATGAAGGGAATCATTGCATCTATTTGCATTTGCCCCACCAGATTGGCAAAGAAAAGCTCCTCGGTCAGCTCCGATTCGAGCACGCTCAACGGCAACAGACTGGCAAATAGGAGATTCGCGCGTTCCTCGCCACCGCCTTGGCGACGCAGGGTGGCAAGTGCATACAGTTGCACCCGCTTGACGTAGGCGCGCAACGAACGCTCGCGTCGATTCTGCTGCAATAGCAGCGGATTGAAGAGCAACACCAGGCGGAGCAGCCCATACTCCAGATCGCTGACGTCCTGCGACTGCAACTCCTGGATAAAATCGTGCAGCGTGCGTGTGATTTGTGCGAGCTTCGCAATCTTCGCCGGCTCAATCTTATCGATGTCTGCCACCTGGCGAACACTCTGCACCAGCTGCCCAATGATGGTGGACACAGCCAGCTGGCGTTGGCACTGCGCCAGCGCCACAGCCAACAGAGCTGGCCAAGCGCCGCGTAACAGTTTCATTTGTGTGTGGGCATCGAGCAACTCAAAGGCGGGCACCTTGCGCAACGTGTGCACCGTTAGAAAGATGATGCGTGCTCCAGTCTCGCACACATAATGCATATTCAGATAGGAATGGACGAGGGTAGGCGGCTGCACATGGAAGGCAGTGCATTGTGCTTCAGCGGGGAATAGATCCTGAATGAAGATGGCCTCGTTGGCAACGAAATCACCACGATTGCAATACTCAAAATCCAGTTCCATGTGCTCGACGAGATCAGCAGCGTCCACATCCTCGGTGCCGCTATCCTCCGCATCCGAATCGCATTCGGGTTTAATGCTCAACGAGGAAGCAGCAGCAACTGTTGCACCACCAGCAGCTGCAACTCCAGTTGTTGCTGTTCCCGTCTGTTGCTGTCCACCACTCTGAATCCTGTCCAGCTGCTGCTGTATGGGCTGCAGCAACTGGAGTGCCTTATCAATGGCTCGCTTGTCCAGCGTGCTCTGGATGAGACCCACAGTCGCCGGCGTGGGCAGCGCTGTGCTCGCATCGGAGGCAGCTGCGGCAGCAGCAGCCGCTGCAGCAGCTGCATTAAAATTCAAATGTTGAGAATTATTATTGCTGGCACTGTTGGCCAACAGCTGGAGACACAACGAGCTATTATTGTCCATGGAATCATCATCGTCCTCGTCCAGCTCCGGCTTGGCCAGTTCTGGTGAGTAGCAATGAGATGTGGCATTGCTGCTTGCAGCTTGCTGCTGCTGTTGCTGCTGTTGTTGCTGCTGCTGTGTGGCAAGCACTATAAAAAAAGGGAAACTTGTTGAAATGGGCGCCTTTTCCAGTTTGCTGCACTTACTCAACGTTTGTGTGAGTTCCGCAAAGTTCAGGCTCATTGGAAATAGATTGTCGCTGAGGCCAAAAGGCGTTGTTGTCGCATTGTTGATGGGGGGCGTGGTAGCATGCTGGAATAGCGTTGCAGCAGCTGCAACAGATGCATGTTGTTGTTGTTGCTGCTGCTTTGCACGCACCTGTTGCTGATAGGCTGACTTGGCAGCCGAGGCGGAGCTGCTGCTGCTGGAGGCACCTCCACCGGTGCCCTGTGCCGAGGCACCCGACACGCTACCCGTTCCTCCAGAGACGCAGCTATCTTTGCGATCCACAATCGGTTTGCGTTCGTGCTGCACGGCTGCAGATGCAGGTTGGTTGGTTACAACAAAGAGAAGAAAAAGCAATTAGCGAGTGCTTGCAGCGCATACAACGGTAAATGTGATGTGGTCGAGTTAGCATTGTGTAAGCATGAGTGTGTGTGTTAGTGTGGATGTGTGCATGTGTGTGTTGCGGGTAAGCAGCGAGTTGCATGCATAAGTTTAGAACTAAAACACTTGTTGCTTACAAAAGCATGTCTTAAAAATATCATTACAACTTGCCTATGGTTAACTTTTTTAATATAGCATTACTTAACTATACTTTTGCATTTTTAAAATTATCTTTCTTTTTCTGGAATTTATTAGTTTTCAGCCCATTGATTTAGGTTACACCTGTCTTTGCCTTTACTCAACTTTTATACGAAATGCTTTGTTTTTCTACAGTGATTAACATTTTTAATGCATTTCTTAGCTGCACTGTTGTGTTTTTTACATTATGTTTATATTATTTGATTTTTGTTTTGCTGTTTTTTATCTAGTTAAAACATTGATGATAAGAAATAAATGCATTATAGCTACCTACAGTCAAACTTAACTATAATCAACTCTTATATAATGCTTTTCATAACTATACTATTCCGTTTTATTGTAATTTTTTCCTGCCATTTGAGATTAATTTTGCGACCCATCGATTTAGTTTACTCCTGCTTTTTACCTAGTTAAAAGCAACATATTTTCAACCTGGTGGCAACGCATGCAAATGGCAGCCCTAACAAATGACAATCCAATTGGAAGCCAATTGTTCAAGTTCAACTGGTTTCTGCAAACTGTCTGCCATAATTAACAAACAAGTGTTATTATCCTATAAAGCAGTGCAGGTGTGTGTGCGTGTGCAGATGTTGTTTTGGTTTGTTTTTTGAGACGACGACTTAAACGAAAATTACAATCACTTCGCATGCCGCTGGCCAAACACTTTTGCAGACGACAGAACTGACATCGGTTGCGATGATGCTTGGTCACCTCACAGTTCATGGCGCCGCGGCACTGGTAGCCCAACTGTTTGCGTATCGAACGCTTGAAGAAGCCCTTGCACCCCTCACAACTGATGGCGCCATAATGGCGACCGGACGCTCGATCTCCGCACACCAAACACAATTCAACACCCGAGGAGAGGGTGGCAGCGGCGGCGGCTGCTGCTGCGGCGGCAGCGGAACTAGCAGCATTTCCGGCTGCAACAGCAGCAGCATTAGTGTTGCTGTTGTTGTTGTTGCTGTTGTTGTTGCTGATTGCACGCGACTCTGCAACTAAACAAAGGAGAGAAAATATAAATTAATTAATAATGTTTGAAAGTTGAGCTGCTTTGGTTCACCTTCGGTTTTGATGCCGCTGCTTGTGCCCATCATGAAGCCCAGTTTTACACTGCAGCCAAAACAAGTTGTTGCTTCTTTGTGCCTTTCTTATTAGAACTTGTTTTACGTCGTTTGCGCGTGTGTGTGTGTATCTTGGGTGTGTTTGTGTGTGTGTGCGTACGTGCGCTGCTTACTTAGGCGCTTAAGAAAACCACTTGGAAATTACTTAAGCACATTGTTTTTTGTTAGCAATCA
This sequence comes from Drosophila paracracens, assembly GCA_035044025.1. Classification (NCBI taxonomy): domain Eukaryota; kingdom Metazoa; phylum Arthropoda; class Insecta; order Diptera; family Drosophilidae; genus Drosophila; species Drosophila paracracens. The sequence goes on along the minus strand of JAWNMN010000192.1, from coordinate 3,676,223 downwards.
ACTTTTGTTATGTTTACTTAACACTTTGATGTTTAATATGTGTTTTTTAAAATATGTAAAGCCATTTAAAATGAGCTTTTTGCGTAGACAAAATTCTTTGACCTTTTCGGTGAATAAGTTTAAGCGAACTGGCAACGCCGCAATTCGTAATAGTGTGGACAGCATTTACTATGTGGTAATTTTTAGCCCATTGTCATTCGATTGCTAATTTTACGATAAATGTGTACTAATGGCGCGCTAGCTTTTAAAAAATATAATTTTTATTGTGATTTATAAAAATACAATTTATTTTACAATTGAAATCATTCGACAAAAATATAAAAAACATACAAATTACTTATTTACTTAGGCGTTTTCAGCTTTTTCTGTGAAATTAATTACACTTTGTTATTTTTTGGTCTTACAATCGATTAAGCCACAATTTGCTCTAAAAAATAGCTGATTGAAAAAGGTAAAAAATGGAGACACGAAGCGGGGAAGCACAAAAACTGACACACATACACACACACACGGATTCAAACTAGAGACACACACAAACACATTTGATGTATACAACTACAGATCAGCTATCATTCGATTATTAATATCATCTACAGTCCGTTTGTGTATTATTTATTCTTTAAGCCCATTGCACGTTTGGTGGCGCGTCCCAGCAGGATGCCAGTGAGAAAGACCAAGCCCGTCGCACTCATCAATATCACAAGGAAGAATTTACGTGCCGGCGATGTGACCACCTGTTGCACCAACTGCTGCATATCTTCCGGCGGCTGAGCCAGCGTATCATCCGCATTGCGAAACATTTCGATGCGCCTCTCCAGCTTCTCACGACAGTCTGCCTCCAGTGAATTTGGCGTCTGACGCAACAGAGTTCGCAAACAGCCGAGTTCTAAATGAAAATGGTGTAAATATTATTATTAAATGCATGTTATCAATCAATGGTCGCTACGGCTCTACTGAATTGATTTTCATTCGCTAATAAATCCAATTCATTGATTTTCATATACTATTTTTAATTCTATCAACAATTTCCAGATACCCAGCGACCATTCTCTGTACTCTATAACCGAAGTGAACTTACTTCGTCCATCGCCGCTGTTGATTTTGGAGCAGTAACGCAATAAATCCACAGTGCACGCCGTTTCCAGTATGGGATCAACGTGTATATCCGCCTTGGTCTCGGCTATCAGAGACGCCACCTCCACTTGGCACTCGCGATTGATGAGCTGTTTGCTCAAAAAAGCTGCCTTGAGGCATTCCTCCACCTCGCCATGCTCATCGGCATCCATGTGCGTTTTACATAACTGCTGTATCTCATATTTGCAAAAATGTTGCAGCACCGGATTCAGTTTGTAGTTTAACGCCTGCTCCTGCAGTATTTTGATCATTTCCTGAGCGCATTTCTTATCCAGTTTCGATTGCCGAAACTTGTCCTTTAAGCATTTGATGACCTACCAGAAAAGAGAAGCAATGAAAAATTCAATTTGTAAGTATATGAATATTTGCACATGTTAATAGGTAAACAAGTTTTAATTACATTTTTTAGTTGCCAATTTGCGCGTGCCTTTGATTCGCTTCACTAACTAATTTTCACAATTCTACAAGATATATATATATATATATATTTTGTATAGTCGTTAGTACACTCGAAAGACATGTTTGCGGCGATAACGAAACGTAATAAACGATCGCAATTTACAATTGCTGATGGGATACGTCTGCTGCTCATTTCATTCTGGCAGTCGCGTTCAGTTCAATGCGAAAACGGGTCGTATACGCTATGCTAGCTTTTGGCGGCATTGTGGGCGCTGGCCTTATCGTATGGTTGGTGCTATCATTGGGAAGTCAAACCGATGGAGCCGAGTCCACACTAACCGTACAATTGGCCGGAGAACAGGGCGACGTACGCGGTAATTACGGACAGACAGCTTGGACGGGTCAGAGTTTCATGCAATTTCGTGGTATTCCCTATGCGGAGGCGCCCATCGGTGATTTGCGTTTTCGTGTGAGTAAAGAATTACTAAGCACTTTCTTTTGTTAAGGAGCGAGCTGATAATGAAGCGTTTATGATGCTAATCGCAAAAAATAGGCACCTGTTGCTCGTTGGCCCTGGTTTGAGATACACGACGCTTTGGACTTTGGACAACGTTGTCCGGTGACAACCAATTTGAAGGCAGAGACGCCAGACGCTCAGCTGGAGGATTGCCTAAATCTATGCGTCTACACCAAAAATGTAAGTCGAAACCATTTAACAATACAGAGAGATTGTGACTTAGATTAAAAATATATCACCTCCAAACGGGTTTTTCAAGCTTGCTATTTTAAAATAACAAATTTATGCATTTCATTAGAAGAGGCATGCAAAACAAAGCAAACAAATCAACGAATGAAATCAGCATTTTTGGAGTAAATTAATACGTGACCTGAAACAATGTGCAAAAGCAGACAAAATACTTTCGCGAACTAAATAAACAGCAGCTGTTTTTAGTCGATTTCAGCTTTATGAAAATCGATCCGAGAATATTAATGAAGTGCTGAAGATTGGTTTGCTTTGTCTAGAATCTGTACTGCAAATAATTGCAATCTTTAAACTTGAAAACAAAGCTTCAATTTTTGTAGATTATTCTACAGTTAATTAAGTTAGTTTTCCCTTTTGGATATCAAATTCAATTGTTTCAAGTTCTTTGTAATATATTTGTGTGCTTGATCCTTTTTTGTCACAGCTCACGGCTCGCCAGCCGGTGATGTTTTATGTCTATGGTGGTGGCTTTTATAATGGCTCAGCGGAAGACCATCCGCCCAACTATTTGCTGGAGCGTGACATCGTTTTAGTGGTGCCTCATTATCGCATTGGCGCCCTCGGCTGGTTGTCCACATACAGCGAGGAGCTGCCTGGCAATGCGCCCATTGCCGATTTACTATTAGCGTTGGATTGGGTGCAGCAGCACATTCACGTCTTTGGCGGCGATCCCAGCCAAGTGACCATATTCGGTCAGAGTGCAGGAGCGGGCGTGACGAGCGCTTTACTCTTGAGTCCACGCACCAGCGAACAGCATTTTCAGCGTGCAATTGTCCAGTCGGGTTCGATATTCGCCAGCTGGGCGATAACATCCGATCCAGCTGGGCAGGCGCATCGCATTTGCATTGAATTGGGCTGTCAGCGATGTGAGGATCAGCAGCAGCTATTGGCTTGTGTACGTGCAGCATCTGTGCTGGAGTTGCTTCAGGCGACCAAAGCGGAGAGTTTTTCACCGCTTGTGGGTGATCTGCTGGGTATATTGCCGGCACAACCCGAGCAGTTGCTCCAGAATTATCAGCGTGGTGTGCCGCTGCTGACGGGTTTCACCCAGCACGATGGCTCCTTTGTGCTGGCTTGTAAGTACTCATTATCCTTATCACACTTATGCCACTGTCAACTATACTTTATACACCTTAGCGTACTACGACGGTTTGGTGGCAAAAGTGTCCAATGTGAGCGCGTTGAGCGTACGTCAATTCTCGCAGGGCATGGTGGACATGGCCAAGGATGCGACGGGACTGATAGATCAGCTACTTTATCGTTTAATGTACACGCCGCAGCTATTAAACAGCCACGATCACAAGCAAGCATTGCCCGCCTACTTCGATGTGAGTGATGATTGCAAATCGTTAGATAAGATCTGTACTAAAATCCTTCCTTAACACACAGCTCATTTCGACTCTGGCGATGAAGTCACCAGTGATCACTATGGCCAGCAAGCTGCACACACGCCAGCCATCTGCTCCTGTCTATGTCTACAGCTTTGAGTACGAGGGTCAGCATACACGCTTTGGCTATGAGTTTGGCAACGAGCATTATCCGTTCAATGGTGGCGCTCATCATTCCAATGATAATATCTATCTGTTTGCCACACATCCGCTGGAGGGCGAGGATACGCAGATGGCTGAGCAAATGGTCGAGCTGTGGACATCGTTTGCCATCAGCGGTGTGCCCAAGAATCTGAGAGCTTTAACCAGTCCCAGTGGACCATATAATCGCTTAGCACTGCATATAAGCACGTCTGATGATTTGCTGGAAACACTGACAGCCACAATAGATGATCCAGACAATGGGCGCCTGCAGCGTCCGCATGTCGAGTTTTAAGGTATAAAATACACTTATCTTTGTATATATCAATACTATGTAGATAGAAAACAAGAAAGAAATGGACTCTTGCTTTAATTTAAGAATAGTTCCTATTTTTTCTTTCCAATATTTCCCCCCAACTGTATTCTTATATACTCTATATAATATAAAAGTGCTTTTCTATAGTTAAAAATATATAAATGCTCACCTTGCCATTGAGTTCCTCATTTGGCTCCGCTGTGTCCACAATTTTCGAGCAGTAGAGATTGATGTTCTTGCCACAGGCTTTCTGGAGCGACGGATTAAAACGAAAGTCCGTATTTTGTTCGATCATTCGATTGACGACGATCAAGTGGCAGCGCTGGTCAAACTTTGGATCATCTTTGTAGATCTTGAGGCAATCCAATAGTTGCATCGATTCAGTATTGGGACAGAACTTGTAGACCATCTCCTTGCAGGCGTTGAGCAGGGTGTAATCGGTGCCGCTGTCACCCAGTTCTGATCTCTTGACCATAAAGATGGCATGATGACAAGCCTTGCCCAGCTCCGATGTCCTCTGTATCAAACACTCCAAAGCCTGCAAAACAACAAGTGTTTCTCTAATAAATATTTGCCAAATTTCATTAATCTTGTTAATTGTTGTGTGTTTTTTTGTGGCGTTGAGGTTAATAATGATACGGATGACTTGCATTTTTATTCACCTTGCCGGGACCCTTCGCTTCCGCACAAAACTCCTTCAATTCACTCTTGCAAGCAGTGCCCAATTTGGGATCTAGTAATATACTCTCGCGCTGCTGATATAGCTGCGATTTGACCTGCTGTCTGCACTCCTTGGGTATCTGCGGACGCTGGCCGCGAATGGTATCGTTGCGCATGACCTCACTAAGGCAGGCAACCACCTCGTTCTTGGTGGCGCTTGCCGCACAGAAGCGCGACACATGCGCCCGGCACGCCTCCTTGAATTTGGTGGTGAAATGATAGCTCTTCAGCGAAATGATCTGAAAATGTTCGATGGCGGCGCGACAGCCTTTGTTTAAATCAGCATCGTTCTTGTGCTTGATCAGGCAATCCATCATGTTCCCTACGTAAGAAAGGAAATTTGAGTTAAAAGTGTGAGATAGTAATCTCAATTTCCATTTACCATTATCCTGGTCCGCTTTGAGCACATCGGAGCAGTGCTGTTGCATTGTCTCCGTGCAGGCCGACATTATAACCGGATTGAGCTCAATGTTTGCTGCCTCCTCTTCTGTATATTTGGTTACCACCAATTTGCATTCGGGATGCAGTTCATCCAATCGATTTTGCAGGCACTCCATTTCGGTGCCCTTCATGGTTAGATCGCCGCAGTACTGTGACAAATCGGATAGACAATAATCTTCCACCTCGGGCATTAGATCCACGGAGATGGCACGTTGACGCATCACACGCTTCACCTCGCGAAAGCAGTCCTTGCGCAACGTTTGCTGCTCATCCTCGCTATAGGCCATGCGATGCAGACAAGGCAGTATCATGGGACCACGTTCCGGATCCATTTGCACATTCTGTATATCGTCCCATTGCCGCTTGGCGCTACAATATTTGACGGCATCGTCGCGACAATGTTTGTACAGCTGCGGATCCAGTTTGAAGTCGCGCGCCACAAAATATTCGATAATTAGCAGCGCCTGTTCACACTCCGGCAGCATTACGGCCGTTCCAATGCGTTCCATCAGGCAGCTCATTACGCGCGCCTCGCCGCCCTCGACATCCTTGCAGGCGACATCGACGACCTTTTTGCAGGCACGCCTCAGCACTGGATCGACACGCCAATCCTCGCCGGCATCGCTCGCCTTGATGAGGGTCTCGAGACCACGTTGGCATTGCGCCGTTATCCGACGCTGCGGCCGCCGTGCACGCACATGTTTCATCAGGCAGTGGATAATTTCGCCACCAGCGCTCGATTGGCCATTTACCAGCAGCGCCTCATCCGGACAGAATTTGGGTATGTCATCGGCACAATCGCTGAGCAATTCCGGCGACAGTTGATAATCGGTCATCAGCATTCGGCGATGATCATTCAGCTCCACGAGGCATTCGGACGCCAATTTGGTGCCGTTCTTCGACACGGACTCGAGGCACAGCAAAATTTGTGCCAATCGCACCTGCTTATCCTCGGAGACGCCGCGTCGGCAGTGATGTAGCTTGATGTCATCCTTGCACGCCTTGGCCAGCCCATGCGACACTCGATAATCGCGTCCCAATTGCTGATCCCGGATCGTTATCTGCTCCGCACACTGGCTGCTCAGCTTCTGATCGCTCTTATGCCGCACCAGACACTTGTAGGCGGCTGCCGTGCCCATGAGCTCCTGCCAAATAAGTAAAGGATTAGAAGCAGATTAAAAGGACAATTTTCAGCTCTACTTACTTGAGGGCAGACCGCTTTCAAATCGTTGGAACAAACTCGAAACAACTCTAGCATGCCTCGTTGCTGCTCGATGGTATTGATGGCCGCCTTGCAGTTCATCTCGATGGGCGTTTTTTGGTTACCCGTCGCCTGCGCCATTAGACATTTTGCTGTGCCCAATTGGGAGAGCAGCGCTGGCAAATGCTCCACATTCATGCGTCCACATTTCTGCTGCTCGACCGCGTGGCCACATACCGCATAGAAGTCCCCAATGCTAGCATAGTCATCGCCAAGCATCTCGTGCACCCGTCGCAGCTGCTGCCGGCAACTGTTGCCCTTTGGCATTTGCTGACGATGAACCTCCAGACAGCTCCACAAATCGATGGAATTGAGACAGACAGATAACTTTACCTGCTCGCCGGCACAATAGCTGGGCAGCAGTGTGTGCTCCACCCAATTACTTGACTGCAATTGACGCTGCTGCAGCCATAGGACATGCTGGCATTGGTCGGGCAGTGCCTCCAACTGGCTGGAGCTGAAACTCAAAACACACTCGAGCATGGCCAAATTGTCGGTAGTCTTCTGGTGTGTGCAATCTTTGCGCAAATCCTGGCAGTCGGCCAAATCAATAATGCTGTCCAGCTGCCTATTGTCCACACCAATGTCGATAGCGGCACGGCGCAAACGAACTATTCCGAGGGAGGTAAAGTTGGAGGCATTGTTGCCGGTTGCCGCCCATAGCCACGACAACAAAGACAGCAACAACAAGTGCGTGTTGAATTTCATTTTTGGTTTAAACTCTGCAAGTTGTGATGCAAATTCGATGATCAATCGTAACTCAACATTTAAGCACACACTTGCATCAATATTTGTATGTATGTATGTTAATATTTAATATCAATTCGTTACGTTTTCCTCTGCAGCCAGAGTTCTCAAATTGCAAGCACGGAAACGAAAAAAAAACAAAAGGCCGGTGGAAAATGCAGCGTTTTCTTATGTTCTTGTCATGTTGTGCGGCCGTCACTGCAATGATTGTTGGAAGGCCCAGTTATTGTACTTTATACTTAAGCAGCATATAAAATGCAAATATCAGCACTATGTCAACTATCAGCTTATTATTTTTTTTATTTATTTTAATACCAAATCTTCTAAAACCAACAGCTGCATACCATGACATTTAGAACCAATTTTACGTTTATCGATTGTTTTTTATTATCGAATATATAAAGAACAGCGGCTGTTTGTCACGTCAATCCGCGCTTATGCTAAGCGGATAATTGAAGAGTTCTTGGTATTTTATTAGTAATAACATTCAACAGAAATGGCTTAATTAATAATTTACATTTACATTTGATTGTTGTCTTGTTACGACCACCGTATTCTTTTATTGTTGATAAACGGCTGGAAATTTGGATATTCTTGCTTCCGGAATATGTCGTGAGCAACAAAGAAGCTGCCGGCATTGGCTTTCAGCAAAAACACTTGCGAATACGAGTGTGGTGGATTCTCATCGCACTGTAGGCGTCCCAGCACATTAATCAGGACGCCACCATCGAATGTCGGCTGCGAGTCGATTGATCTTTTGAAAACAATGACTATGGAGCTTTTCCAATGCAAATTATTTAAAATATACCAATAAACTAATGCTATTGACAAACATACTTATTTGAAATATTCATTTTATTGACAAAGTGTTCCGTTACAATAATAGGGTTAGTAAACAGCGTAAAGCATTTTCAGACCATCGTTATCGAAGCGCACATGCGGTGTCTTATCGATATCGATGGCGCACCACCCTGCCAGTATGAAATAGGAATATAAATATAAACAGCGTTTAGTAATTATTATTATTATTTTTATTAACACAGAATGTCTGAGGTAAGAGATAGCAAAATGACAAAAACTGAGACTGACTCCGATGACGATGATGATGTACAAATGAGGATGCTCTTGGAAGCTGCCGATCACACGCTCCTCACAAATAATATGTTCAAAAAACCAAAGACTCAAACTCAGCCATCGACAACGATTCAATTGGCATCAACAGAAATGGGGACTGCAAAGAATATGCCCAAGACTGAACGTTACCTGGATGAGCAATCTGCTGCAGCTGCCAGCGATCTGCAGGTCAGCAAGGAAATGCAGACACACATTTGGGGGAAACTGAGCGTAATTATTCAAAACCAAATAGAGTTTTGTGAGCCCAAGCAGCAAATCCACTGTGAACCACAAGAAGAGCACTCATCTTGGACCAATCAAGTGAAACTAGTTGCCAATGCCGGTTGCTATATCGTCGATACCATCGAGGAGGAAAGACTGCCGCGAAAGAAGCCCACAATCAAGAGGCGCTTACCGGACGAAGAAACGCCATTGACAGGAGCTGCTGCACTGGCAGCAGTTGCCGTCAGCGGTGAATCCATACTGAACGGCAATGATATGAAATGCTGGGCTGAGAGACGTAATTCACGCAAAGACAAACTCTACAAATACAAAGCAGGTGTCGGCCGGGGTAACATTCTCACCCTCATCGAGGACAGACATGATTCGTGAAGTTCGAGTCCAATATTCGACAATGGATACAAAGTAAAATAACAAAAAAATTTTCCAAATATGTGTATATGCTTGTGGTGATTAATTTTATATTTATACAACATACAGATAAGAACGGCTGCGGAATAAGTTTAATATTAAGATTAAAGTTATGTTAATATAGAGCCCACATGGCCATATGTCTGCTCTAAACGAGATCCAAGCTGTAGACCGTTGACCAAGTGTAGACAATTTGTAATTTAAACTGAGACAATGGAAAAACTTAAGTATTTGAATTATTCTGGTAGTTGGTCGACGAACTGGCCAAATTGGAACTGGCATTGCCCGTTTGGCCATCGATCAGGCCGTACAGCACTTGCTGCTGGCTATTGGCCACATTGCCGAGGGACATACCTCCAGCGTCTGCGCTGCCCCCTTGTAGTTCCTGCAGCATGTCGCCAACAATGTTGCTCATGCTGTTGCTGCCGGCGGCACTGCTGCTATTGTTATCATCGCCCTGCTGCATCTCGAGTATGTTGAGCAATTCGTGACGATTGAATTCGTGCTGTTGCTGCTGTTCCTGTTCCTCGAGTTGCTGCTTCTGCATGCTGCTCTGGCTCTCCTTCATCAGTTTATCGTACTCCTGCAGGACACTGTCAAATTCGGCGATTTCGGTGCGATTGCGCGCTATCACCTTGTGCTTGTAGTAGTTGTGCACCTGCGTCAGGGATGTGCCCGTCTTGCTGACGTAAGCCTGCTCAAGTGGCACTAACTGCAACGTTGTTACCTTTTTTAACTTGTTATCCATGTCATAGAAGCTGCGATATTTTGCGATAAGGCTGCGCAAAAACGACTCGGCCGCATCGGTCAGCAGGATAACGGCCGCCTCGGAGCAGTCGGTGAATCCAGCCAGTCGCAGTAGACCGCACATGGCCTTTCGCATCGCATGGCGGCACATGTTGCTGGATAACTCCGGATAGGATTGTGGATCACCGCGGGAATATGCCGTGTCCACTGTTGGTATGAACCAAATAGGTTTCTGAAATTTTTGCTCGCTGACCAAATCGGCGGCATTCTCCGGCGGAAAGTCCACCTCGGGTATCATTTGGCACGGATTCAATAGGTAGTTCGAGGATCCCTTAAAATGTGAATACAGTTAGTAACCATTGTGCAATTATTGACTTTAGGCTAACATTTGTGTTGGAGTAGGTATCAATTAGGGATTGAAGCACTTCAGTTTGTTTCATCACTTCGATGGTTTGCGTGACCAGAGAGCTCTTCAGTTCCATTTTTTCGCTATTTAAAATGTTGCATACATACAAATATGATGAAATTCAAATTGCATGGGCAGACTAGAGTCCTGTTTTGTACTTACTGTTTATCCATTGGCATCGGATCTCCCTGTTGCCGTATCTCATCGAGTTTTCGCTTCTTGGCGTACGTAGGCACATAGTTGTCCGCCGTCAATGCATTGCTATCCTCCTCTATTTCGCCCCAATGTTCTCTTTGAATCTTTTCCATTGCGTTTAATTCATCTACTGTCGTTTAATGCAGAAGTTTCCTTAGATACACAAGGTTCTTGGGCAAATATCGATATCATTTTATTTGCACGATATTTCTATATCGATGAAAAATCTGAATTTGCCGCTTAATTTTATTTCAAATGATTATGCATCCATTAAACATAATAATAAACAAACAAAATAATAAATTAAAATTATGAATTTCATCTATTTGTCAGATTCCGTTTATTTGTGTTGGCATATTGTGAATTTGAATTGTGTTTTGGTTTTTCGTTTTAGCAATGTCATAACAAACATATTTTCGTTAATTTCGAGGGATATTGGTAACTAGTTTTAAGTTAATTGGTAACAGTTTGTTTATTCAGATAGCCCATCAATGCTTGCAGACGCTTCTTAATGTTCTTCTGATCGTCCAGTGTGCATCCAAGGAGAGCACTCTCAAATTTCTTATCTATTGGACCGACATCCGCTTCAAGCACGGTACCCAGACGGCCACTGGGATCCATGGTGCTGCTGCAGCAGGCATTTAAATATATCTGGCAACGCTGACGGCCAATGACCGGATCACCCATTTTGATCATTGTATCGATTAAGACATTAATCTGACTGAGTGAATCCTCCTGAGAAGTGTCCCTCACGGTGCGCACATTCAGCTCGACAGTGCCAAGACGAGCACTAACGCGCTGAATGTACAACATGATCTCCTCGCGCTCGCCTGTCACAAATTAAAGTGAATGATAATTTATAAATTTTTAAATATTATGTATTAAGGGACTAATTTTTACCATCGCTCATGTTTTGCAGCATTTCGTTGCTCTTGATGAGATCCATGGACATTAAGAGGTAGTCTTTCTTCTCCTGTAAATTGAGCGAATCCTTGCGAAACTTTTCCACACGTGCATCCAACTGATCCAGTATGGTTACAAATCTATAATTGGACACCACATTAATTTATGCTAGACAATTTTAATAATTTTTGTGATTTTACCGTTCGTTCGCATTGCAAGGTCTACCAAATGTTTTATTAAGCGAAGTTGTTGTTGTTGTTGTTGGTTTTGATGGTAATATGAAAAGAGAGAAGCAAAGTTGTTTGTTAGGCTGTCAGCTTATATAGAAACTTAATAATACTCAAGTGGCACTCGCACAACGTTTTTTTTTTTTGTCTTTTCTTTTTTACTTCTTTTTTTGGACATTGTGTGGGCGCCACTCAAAACAGATTTAAGCTACCACCGCTATTATTATTATAATGAAGCTGTATGAATGTAAAAAATAATGATATGCTACATAGTTTACTAAATATAAGATAGCAGATAATAACTAAAGGCGACAAATAAAAAATAGTTTTTTTTTCGAGAGTTGCTCTCAATTAATTTTTTTTTTTTGTGTGTTCTCTAGTAGTTTTTTTTATGAAGTTTGGAATAACAACCTGTCCAGCGCTCTACTGTCGTCGACAAGTCCATACGAGTTACTGCCACTGGGTGAGGATGAGGATGTTGATGCTGCCGCTGCATCCGCATGCAGGCCATGTAAATAATCAAAATTCATTGATGTTTCCGAATGATAAACGTGCGAGCTGTTGTTGCTGTTGTTCTGATGATGCTGCTGCTGATGGTTGTTGCCGTCGCTGTGCTCCTGCATGCCATGCACGAATGGAGCATCAATGTCCATTTCCTGCGGCTGATCCAGTGTGCCCCTCAAATCTGCTGCTGCTCCTCCGACCTGCTACAAGTTGCCAAGTTCCAGCGTACTTTTTTATAACTTTGACTATGAAATGCTTGTGTTCCTTGTGCTTTGCTACAGTTTTCAAAGTGCGCTTTTTTTTGTACAAACTTAATCTTGAAAGTATTTTTCGTTTTTTGTGGTAGCCTGTTGGCTATTTTGGAATGTGTTAAGCTTTTTTTTTTGGTGTGGGCGCTTGTTGCTGTTTGTCTAATGGTGCTTAAATTGTTTATATGATCTATATACACACACACTCAAACTCACCAGCTGCAATAAGAGAGAGGGAGAGAGAACAAAGAGAAGGTTTATTAGCTATTAATTACCTATCGATTTGTGTGCTGTTTTTATATGCGCCAGCTGTCCAATCGGCTGGATGCGCATAATTCTCATCATCAGTGTACTCTTCCTCATCATTGTCACTCTCGTAATTGGTGCTGGGATGAGGCGGCATTTGCTCATCGCAGCGTCGCCGCTTACGGAAAATACCGAGCAAATTTTCAAACATATTTATATCTTACGCACGCACACACACAAAAACACGCTGTCGTAAACAACAACAGAATTGACACTTATATTATTTTGTATGTGCTATCAGAGCAAAATCAATTGTTTGTTGACGATGTGCGTAGAAAATTCCAGCAATTTCTGGCTTCTCTGAAATTGTGGAATTTTTGGTCAAGAAATGTGGCAGCAAAAAATTTACCTTTAGCAGTAGCTGATGTCAAGTTAACTAATTAATTTTATTATTGATTCAGTATATTTTTTATTATAAAGTTGTGTTTAATTTATGTTTACTTGGTTTCGTAAAACTTGTATGCTGAGTTTAAATATGGACATATTTGTGCTGTATTCAACGTTGTAGCTAGCGTTCTCCTTATTTATATTTTTACTTGTGTCTTATTATTTGTTTGCGAAGCAGTTTATCATTTTTATTAACCAATTTCGTGTAAACAGTGGCCAGACCACCAATGTGACCGTATGATCGACTATTTCGGTATTTTATGGCATGACATCACGACAGTAGTATTCAGAAACGATATTTTGACAGAAACTTAGATCCGATTACTTAGTACCGATACGGTCACACCCTTTAACATGGGCAACAATCGATATCGATTATCTTATTACTAACCACGCGGAAAATCCAAATCGAGTACACACATCGCCGTGCGCGACCATTTGCAGGACTTGGAAATCATATCGAAAAAGTAATAAAACGGGCACTGCTGCAACGTGGCATGCCCCTTAACACAATAAATGAAAAACTCGCAGCGCTGCATATGCGGATAAAGATGCTGTCCATGAGCTGGGCAATGTATAAGCTGATTGCTAAAATCAGTTGGGGACAATGGAGGCTTAATACTCTCGAGCGTACATTGCGCGCGCTCTGGTAAATCACATTTGGCTGTCACGGCATTCCAGTGCAACTCTCGACTGCACTCTTGCGGTATAGCCCGTCCATAATAGCAAATGTAGTAATTATTACAGCTGTTCGAGCTGCCAATATACACGATGCGATCATTTGCCCCCGTCTGGGGCGTTATTGTGGCACAATATGTTGCCGCGTCCGTGACCATGTTGTTCAGCTCATTATCGCTGTCGAGTGTCGGATTGCTGATAATATTGCATTTAGCATTTTCAGGCGTATCACAAATTCGATTCACCTTGTTGTAAAACATGTTCGATGGACACGAGGCCAGCACAGCATCACCGTTTTCCTGGCACAAATAGAACAATCGACAATCAGTCGGGTGCTCCACAAAACTACCACTCGCTTGATTCAAGCACTGGCCAAAAGCACTCTGTCGTATTGTCACCGAATTGGTAGGTTTGTGCATCCATTTCGATTGGGACGCTGTCAGCGTACTCCTCAGCAGCAGCCCGAAGAATACTGCAAATAAAAGAATTTATCACAGACAATAATATTGGCAAAAATCTTTCAGGATCAACCTACATAAAATTGTACTGTTCTTAGCCATTTTTCTTTGTGTGTCAGAGCACAATAGAGCTCAATTTTATTCTAATTTCGTAATGCGCAAAGAACTTGTCCTATATGGGAGACAGAATAGTAGCAACAATAGTATCAGAAAATTAACATTTTTCTTACGTGTCAATGCTTTGATAAGGCCTTCAACCAAAACAATCTTTGCCGGCATTTTTTTCTGCACTACTTTATTTTCAGCCACAATCGATCGACTGATTGATTCCACAATTAAAACTCCGGAGTCACATAGCAGTTGGAATGAAAAGCACGTTATTAAGTTTACAATGTCGATGAAAAAAAAAACCAAAAAAAGGCTTCGATTTGAGATTAGCTACAAGAGATTGTGCACACGCCAATTAAAAACCCAATTAATTATGTTATGATCTATGATAGATCGAGACATACAAGCAAACATATCTGTCCTTGGTTAGAGAGTTACCATATCGGCCAATGGGCTTCTCATATTTTTCTTAGTATAGCTCCAGATAGCTGGCTCATTTCATGTTGTTTCCAGCAGTGATTCAACAGTTTGGCTGTGATAAAAATGCTACTTAATGACCTTGAGCACAACCCATATTTGGGTTGATAACTGAACTTGCAATTTAATAACAATTTCTGATATTGCAAACAGATTTCTTCAGAACATATCCAAGGAAATGTTTATGACAACACCATTAACAATTAGTTCAAAGTCTAAAGTGTCGTTCAAAAGAAAAGTCATTTCGATTGCGATTTAAAGGGAGTGAAGTAAATCAGATACAACATTAATAATTACATAACACAAATCAGATTAATAGATTACTTTTGCAAGTTGTCCTAAATTAAATTACATTTTCAGTTTTAATCAGCTTACATTTTGCAGTATTTATCTGAATATTTTGTCTTTTTCAAATATATACTTAAAATTTTTATTATTCAATTCCTTTCAGTATTTGTGTACACTCAAGAAAATATATTAAAAACATAAAAGTTAATTTAAAAAAAAAATTGTTATTAAACTTATTTTTATAGTCATTAGAAGTCGACTTTATTAGTTACGTTTTTGATTGTAAATCTCAAAATGTTTAAAGAAAATAAATTAAGAAAAAAGAATTTGTAGGAAAACAATGATTTTAATTAAAATTAAATTCGATTAAATTAGTTTTAGTAGTCGATGACAATCGGTAGCACTTGGCCCGGCTGATCGCCACACAGGAGCGCTTCTCGTAATCCCAACCGTAGAAGAAAGGACATTGCTGCAACATTAGGAATCCATTGCGGCAATAGTAGAAATAGTTGCAATTATCTGCATGGGGATAGATGTCAACGGTATGCGATTTACACTGCTCTCGCACACTAATCGTGGATCTCTGAAAAAACACACATAATCAAAGAGTTTAGTTATAGATGTTACAGATATAGTTCAGATAGCATTGTTTTACTCACCATACAGTTGACAACTTCAGCTCTATCGCATTTGCCAGTTTTGGCATTAAACTGCAAGTTGGGTGCACAATTCATTGGCAGCGGGTAACCATGATAGCATATCGAATACTCCGTGCAGGATTTCTCATGGGCCAGCAGCACAATTTGATTTTGGTTGTCTGTGGGTGGGCAATAATTGGCCACAATGGTTACCACGCGAATTGGTACATTGGCAGGAGTTGTGGTCTCCGTCACAGTTTCGGTGATTACACTGACAGTCGTTACGACTGTTTGCTGCTGCCCCTGCTCTTGCTGCGTAATCAGCGGCAATCCGGTGCGACAATCCACATCTTCCATGGGCTCACACATTGCCATCTGAGCGTTGAAAAAATCATTCTCCTCTGGACAGACACTCTCAAAGGAATCCTCGCCACTGCAAAAGATGAAATGAACGCAACTTTTGTTGGAGGCAATAAACACATCAGTGCCGGCAATCTGATTGCACTCCTCAAAGACATCGGCCAGCGACCGATGCAAAATGTTGACCATCATCATCAGCAGCATCAGCAGCAGTCCACTATTCTTTACGGGAGTATTTCGCATGTTCTCTCAATCGTTGTCAATCGGCGACTAAATAACTTGGCTGTGCCACAGCAGCGTTTTAAATGACTCCCGTCAACCTTTTGGCTTATCATCAAATACTCATTAAAACATGTCATGCAAAACTCCGCTGCTGATTGTCAAGCAAACTTTATTATTACTTCTGCTGCTTATAGATAAGGGTTTGTCCCAATGCATTTGCACAGTGACTCATCGAAATGAAAGTGCTGCGGGCATTGCTGCAGAAGTAAATAGCCCGAAATGCACTGATAATAATAGTTATCGTTTGCTGGATAAGGATAGACACCATCCTGACCGCTCCTGCGGCAGTGAACATGCAGATTGCTGCTGCTGGCTGTGGTGCTGCTGCTGGCTGTGGTGCTGCTGCTGACTGTGGTGCTGCTGGTGCTGGGTGTTGGAGTGGTGGTGGTGCTGGTGCTGCTACTGCTTGTACTGATCGGATGTGGTTCGGTTCGCTGCGGCTGCTCTGCGACCACAGTGGTAATAGTGGTGCTAGTTGTGGTGGTGCTGGTGCTCTGCGTAGCCTGTGCTGTGGTTTCATTCGTACCATTACAGCTAACGGGCTCGGTGCATTCATCATTACAGTAATAGGAATCATTGCCATTGCAATAGACATATTGGCTGCACTCGGGATTTGGATTCGGCACGCGACTTATGATGACACCTTCGCATTCCTGCAGAAATGCCGCCTGATTTAGCGGCAGACAGCAGCCAATTACAATTAGTAGTTTCAACATAAATAACTTGGCCATGGCGATAACTGTTGGAGAAGACGCCAAAAGACGTGTGCTTTATAGGCGCACTCTGCTCATGTGCTTCGATAAGGCAATTAGTTCATATTTTTTTTATTGTTAATATACGCTTTAACACAACATAGTTCTTAATTAAAAAAGATGTTTTATTTTTTTTATTTTCTTGCGTAGATGCTACGTTTTTTGCTTGCAATTCGGAACGTCAGAGCTGCGACCACTGCAGGTGCCAATTGGCTCATTGAAGGCATAACCAATGGGACACTGTTCGACAACCAGAAAGCCATCCATACAATAGTAGTAATAGTTGCAATTGCCGGGATATTTGTACTTTTGGGTTACACCATTACGACACAATGACCGCACATCCGTTGCGGCGGATGTTGTGGTGGTTATAGGTGTAACTGTGGTACTGTTACTGGTACTGGTACTGGAACTGGTACTAGTACTGGTGCTGGTGCTGATTGTACTCCGATCCGAAGTACTTGATGAAGCTGTGGTGATTTCGCTGATTTCATCACATGTGTAGCTTGCATCACACAACAATTGTGAATCACAGAACTGCGACTGATCGTCATTGCAATAGATTAAGCCATGCACGCATTGGGTCCGCGGGTTAACAATAAATGTTTCAGCTTCTACATTATCGCACTCGATAAGGGTCAGGGAACAGACGCAGGCGCTGCCGATGACGATGGCGATGATGACGGGCAGGATGTCAATGCGTTTAGATTGTTTCATTTTGTGCGGCTCAATTCTGCTGTGCTTAGGTTTTTATATTTTTCCAATAAGCGTATTTTGTCAAATAAAATGTTGCATTTAACTAAACGAGACATGTTTCTTTGCATTGGGCTTATCATTAACTAGGGCGCTTATCACTTAAAAAAGTACAAGAATATGGCAACAACCATTGTTTTTCTCGATAGTTCGTTGTGTTGCTCAATTTGAGGAAATTCCCAATGGTGGATACGGCTGATGGTGCTACGCCCGCCTTGAGTTCCCATAGCATTTGGCCACGTTCAGTTGCACACAGCTGCGCCGCTCAATGTCCCAGCCATAGTAGAAGGGACACTGTTGCAGCGTCAGGAATCCCTTGATGCAATAGTAGAAATAGCTGCACTTGTCCGGATGTGGAAAGAAATCGGTTATGTGCGGCAAGCACTTGTTCGACGACGCTTCATCCAGCTGCAAGAAAGGCCAACAATTTAAAAACTGTTCTGTAAAAAAAGAAAGCCTAAAAAAAAAAAAAACACTCACCGCACAGTGAACATTCTCGGGATGATCACATTGTCCTGTTAGCCCATTGAAATGCAGCTTGTTGGTGCAATGCATTTCCATGGCATGACCATGATAGCATAGATAGTAATCCGTGCATGATGCATTGTTGGCCATAAATATCACCTGGCTGGGATCATCACTGTGCGGACAATTGGGCTTGACGACAGGCGCTATATTTAGAATATCCACTTCAGTGGGCTGCTCCACAAGAGGAGGCGTTGGTTGCGGTTCGGGTTCCTCTTCGACGGGCTGCTCATCAATCTCATCGATCTCATCGAGAAAGCATTTAACATTGGCCGCATCATCGCACGATGATGATTCCGGATCAAAGTATTGACCCTCATCGCAGTCACCCAAAAGGGAATCGTCGCCATCACAATACACATAAGATTGACAATTTTGCCAACTGGATACAAAAGTTTCGGATTCGATTTCTTCGCATTCCTCGAAAATGTCACAATTGCACACGGTAAATACTAGAAATAAAAACACCAACGATTTCTTATACATTTTTGACTTCAACTTTGACTTGGTTTTCACAAACTGATGTTGTCCCACTACAATTGCGCTGAATTTATGGGCTCGAATATCGGTATCAGAACTTCCGAAAAATTTTGAGAAACATGCATTTCTTTTTAGTCTAATTGCATATTGTTTATCAGCATGGCCCAATGAGTTGTTTGGCACATCGATGATATGAAGCATCTTACAGATTGTTATATGTATGATTCATGGCCAGAGGGGCTGCCAGACGATATACGGACGGACGGACAGTTAGACAGCATTCACATTCTCAAATTTCCAACTTGGGGATATTATGTCATCAGTTGCGTGAATAGTTTGACATTACAGCGGGCAACACCATATCCATGGTCCAGCGAGACTCTTCACTTCGAGCTGTTTACATAAGCCATAAGCTAGGGCCTTTAATTAATATTCAATATATGCTCACCGAGTGTTTTTATTTCTTATTTTTATTTTTATATTTTGACCAATGGCCACAGTCGAAAAAGCGTGAAAAGGCAATAGCAGCAATAGCAGCAGCAGCAGCAACATCAGCAGCAGCAACAGCAACAGCAGAAAGACAACGCATAAGAAATCATTGACCTCAACCGCACCGCATTTTGGCCGTATTTTGCTTATGGAGCCCGAAGACATCAGCGTAGTGGCTAAGAAAACAAAAAAAACGTGCCCCATGATATATATACAAACATATATATTTCGCTACAGGTGCGCTCAATGGCAATAACGAATCGATTATTCAGTTTGATACAATAACTGTTATGGTTATAATATTATAAAATAGCCTGCGATCGGCTATATACAGTTATGAAACCGATCTCAATTACAGAAAGACAACATGGTAAACATTGGCCAAATATTTGTTGGAAACTTCCCAAAAAAAATCTGTTATGGATGGGAAGGAACCACAACTAATCCTCAGAATATGCGAAATATACTTTATTTTAATTTAAATCATTATTTTCAAAGCTATGTCTATAAATTTGTAGGTTTTAAGTGTTTTTTTCACTTAATTATGACAGAATCTTTGAGTGAAGATCAGTCAATTTGTCGCTGAGTGAGATTCATTAAAAATTTAATTATGTGCTGGGTCAAATAAGCTGAAAGTGAATGTATTGTAGAATTTATACTTCAGCTTTTTAGTAAAAGCCGCTTTACAAAAAACTTGAATACGCTCGTTGTTGAATTTCCATACAGAACTTTGAAAAAGATTTTAAGCCCGATCGTATAAAAAAGAATCATTTAATCGATTTCAGGGAATTGGGCGGTTATCGCTAAAATTAAATAAACTTCATAAATAGTATAGTATATATATAAACGTAAATTCTAATAAAGAATATCGTTAGCGTAGCCAGATAAGGGCAGAGGGCGGCTGTCGATAAAATTAATGAAAAAATGACCATCCTTCAATAATATATATATATAAATAATTTATGGGGTCGGAGATGTGTCCTTCTTCTATCAGCTCTGTCTATTCTACGGTTGATGGATGGTTGCTGATCAGCTATCAGCTGAAACGTAGGGCGTACAGCGTGCGCCGAAACTTGGCCACATTCTTGGCTGGCTTTTGGCTGTGATATAAATCACACATCACCCGTGCGACTGCCTCTTTTGCACTATCATGTGGCTGAGGCCAACCAACGCTAGAGTGGATCCAATTTGAAGTTTTGCACAAAATCTAATTTATTGTCAAGCATTTGGCCAATACGAAACGACGATAAGACAAGCCAGGTGCTGACTTTATCAGAGTTATGCACTTGTAAGCCAAAAAGAAAAGACGAACGAAAAGAAAGAGATGAGAAATTCAATAAACAACGAGGTAAACAATTGTGGGGGGGGGGGGGGGGGGGTTTGGGGGAAACCGTTTTTATATTTGTTTAAACAAGTGCAAACGTAACCAATTTCATTTTGTTTTGTTCTTTATTGACGATGGCTTATAAGCGCTATTTGCAAGTACTAAATGCATTGACAGCTGGACGGATTGACAGATGGACAAATGAGACGATCGAAGTCGCATACAAAAGGCGGCTCATTGCACACGCTTTGTGGACTCAGTTGCAAGAGGGAAAGAGCGGGACAGCAAGATGTACAAGACGGGCAGACGGCGACGTCGGCAATATGTCTGCCGGTGCTGTTCTGTTTGTATGTTTACACAAGCACAGGTATATACACACACACACTCACATACACACACACACACACACACACACATACACACATAGATCGATCAGTGAACTGTGTGTTTAATTTACAATACACATGTACCATTTATTTACAAGCATGTGTTAATTTCATTGTACAGCTTTCAAGACATTTATATTAAGCCAGCCGAGACAAAAAAACAAGTGCCATGTATGTACACTCCACAAGTATTCTATACATATATATAAAAATTATATTATGTACTATATATGTATGTACAGCATACCTGAATGCTGACAGTGACAATGGCTTTAAAAGTCCTGAGGGAGACAATATTATTATTATACTTATTTTTGGATTGTAATGAAGTCATTCTTTTAATTGTATTATTTTGAACAAAAGTCGCAGTAAGAGTAAAATATCTTTTCAGAGTCAATGAAGATTCAATACACTTGTATAAATATATATATATATACAGCTATAGACAATAGATAATAGAACAGATAAAATATAAAAACTTTTATATAATAATAATGAACACAACTTTTGTGTCATGTTTAATCGTTTAAAAAAATTGAAATAAAATATCGATAGCATCGATAACTTGCAATGCCCTTGCCGTGAAGTTTGTACATATATATATTCTTGATCAGCATCACTCGTCAAGTCGATATAACTCTCTGCAAGGGAAGAGCAGTTTCAATTTTGGATTTATGCGAAAGCCAATACTACCAAATTCCCCTGTGCACAATGTGATAATGAAGCAACAATGTTGTATATATAAATATGTATGACATATATATACACATACATCCAATGCATGCCATTTTATTGTTGCCATTTCGTTATTGTTAATTAGTTGTCACAGAAGACGGAATTTAAATAATAAAGTGTAGATAAATGACGAATCTTTATGAGCTTGATTTAGGCCAAACTGATATCTTTTGTTAATGTACATTTATATATAAATGTATTTAATCAGCTATTTATTCACACCTGCTGCAGCCACAACCACAAACAACATCTTGGGGTAAGCAACATGAACATAAACATATGCACATATTTTTAGCTGCCACATGTTCTGATGCATTATTTTCTTCATCGTTTTTTTATTTGTTATACGCAGAACCCCATTAAAAATTGGCAGAAAGGGTAAAGTCAAGTTGTGCCAATGTTGCAGGCAGTAAGAAACAGCTTCAAGCCCATAAGATATATAGATGCTTGATCAGCATCAACAATCGAGTTAAAGTTTAAAGTTAAAGTTTAAAATTGATCGATAACTTCCCAAGTGCTCCCAATATCGATACAAATCATCAAAATATATTGAGAAATACAACAAAAATCACAAAACATTTTCTGTATAAGACTAAGGTTATGTAAAGACCTTCGTATAGGGTATCTCGTAGTCGAGCTCTCTTGACTAAAGTATTCTTGCTTCTATTTCAAGCACATCAAATAATACAACAGCAAAAAATTGCACAAACACAGCTGCTTTTCATGCAATTAATTATAGCCATTGAACAAAAAGGTATTGTTGAGTGTGCAGTTCAAATGTTCTTCAATTGTATCTATAGAACAGAACATTGAGATCAAAATAACGTTATCATCATTTCGGGCAATACTTGTGGCAACTAATTACCCGCAATGTGTTGTTTTTTTATTTAACCTAATAAAGCGTTTTCTCAACTCCGCCACGATGTGTGTCAGGCAAATTTATGCGAAAAAACAATAAAAACAGTTTTAGGCTAATAAACTCCGCTGTGAATTGCTAATGAGGCTCTAAGGAATTTTGGTTACGAATGATAAATGTTTCAATAAATCAAAATTAATTTGCTGTCCTTTGTGGAATCTATCTTATCATCGAACCCAGAGAAATTAAAGAACGATTTACACCTCAGCTTCAGTTTTCAGATAGTACAACTTACGGATGATTAGAAAGAGCAACTACGAAATGCCATTGTCAACAATGGGAGGCCATTCTATTTATGGGGGAAAAGATAGCTGTATAATATAATAATATATAATAATATTTTATTAAGTATCATAGAGGAAGTCATTAAATGATTAAATAATACAAAATCTAATCAGAAGGCGCTAGGCATAATGCTAAATTATATATTTTATAAATAAATAACTAAAGTACAGATTAAAATGTTGATGCAGATAAACAACACGCACACACACACACACACACACATATATACATATACAAATTGCAAACAACGAGGAGCAGACCAGCAGACCCCGACACCTAAATAGCAACAACAACAGTCACTGGCACGTAATGTATCTTGTTTTTCAGTGAAACCCAAACACACCCATACACACACACACACACATCTGTATAGAAGCTACTGCTTTTTATTGTGATTCACAAATCAAATAATATAAAATAATAATAATAAAAAAAAAGTATATATGTATATATGTTCAGTGACTTGGGCGCTGTGCGAAAAATATTTGTGCCAGCCATAAGATACAACAACAACAAAAAAGTATCTCTCCCTGTCTCTCTATGTAGCTCCCATCTCGCTGCCTCTCTGTCTGTTCGCTGGTTCCTCTCTTTCTATACATGGCTATGTATACTATGTAACTGTAAAATCCACTTGAAGCGCCAGCGCACGATCAGCGAATTGAGAAGAGCGCAAGCAACCAGACCCAAAGAGAGTTAGATGCGAACCAAAGAGCGTATCTTATAATTTTTTTGCTTATTGCTTATTTTTATTTATTTTTTTTGAGTTGCTTATTAGGGGCGGTGGTGTTGGGCTCGGCCCGGTTCGGTTCGGTAGTATGCGGGTTCAAATGCGGCCAGCATGACGAATTATTATTACACACACACACACATACACACTTGCAAATACAACAGCAAGTAAAATTAAATGTTATTTGTACACACATTTACATGCGCACATACAATGCACATTCTCATGTATGTGTATGTGTGTGTGTGTGTGTGTGTACATTAAATATCAAAAGAGATCTGGGACTGAGGCTGGCGTCTTTTGAACGAGAGCTAAGCTATCAAAGCTCATTGATCTGAGCTAACGAGACAATGCCGGCCTCCTCCTGCTACTTCTCCTCCTGCCTCTCTCACTCTCTCTCACGCCTAGCATTTGATACTTTCCCGGAGCTCTTCAACATTTTAATTTCGTTTGTTTTTTGATTTTGATTATTTTCTCAGAGGCAGGCGACCGGTTTAAGCCTGGCCAACAAATTCGATATACATATGGGATCAAAAAAAGAAAAACAACAAATTTATAGCCAAAGCTCCCCATGCTGTAAATACCTATATATGTATGAATGTATATGTAATTATGTACGTATGTATGTATGTTCATATGTATGTATGTATGTATGTACATATGTATGTATGTATGTAGCCTCTCCATATGTATTACACAAGCATTTGTGAAAACGTCGTCGCCATCGTCGTCATCATGGCTTCAAACCGGATCTTTGGTTTGAAAGTACATTCACTTTATGCCATTGTTGCTGCTAACGTTGACGTCTGCGTCGATGTCGACGTCGCTGCAGCCGGGCCCAGGCAAACAAACAGCCTTCAAATGACAAAAAGCTAGCCAAGTTGCTTTTGGCTTTGGCTAACTGCCTGACGACTAGCTTGGCTTGGCTTGGCTATCTGGCCAGACTACAACAACATCAACTAAAACGACGACGGCGACGTCGACTGCACATGCGCATAGTTCAAATAACTTGGTCAAGTTGACAAGATCAACAGCAGCAGCAGCAGCAGCGGCGGCAGCAGCAGCAGCGCCAAGTGTTGCCAAGCGGCAGAGGCTGGAAGCCGGCCACAGCGTAGACAGTAAGAGAAATAGCAAATGAGGGGGAAAAACCAAATCAAAAAAAAAAAAAGCAAGAGAGAACGTTGCAATCGAGTGTAACCGACTGCGAAATACTTTGGTAACATAAGTAATTACAAAGTGTGGAAGATTTCAATGGCCGAAGTTCTGAAAATGTATATGCCGATCTTTGAAGAAATTTACCAGCAAATCACCTTCCAAGTTTGGTGACTCCATCCATAAAATTGTGGGCGATAAAAAGAAGTTTCGTTCATACTGACGGACAGACAGCACGACGGACGGTGCACAAAACTAATATGCTATGACACCTTCGGTAGCAAAGTATAATTATAAAAATCTATAATAAAAAAAAACAGGTTAACAAATGTGGCCGCAACAGCAGCAGCGGCAGCAGCAGCAGCAACGTCAGCGTCGGAAGAAACTTGTTTTATTTTTTCCTATAAGTCTTGACTTGACGTCAAAGCCGGCTTACGACGACGACTGCGACGACAGCGACGTCGACGACGCCTGCTTACATTCACTTTACAGCACGAGCAAAGAGCGTGAAAGTTAAGTTAAGAGAGCGCGATAAGCAAGCGAAGCCGGCAACCGGCATTGTCAACGCTACCAGCAGCAGCAGCAGAGGGAGCAAAGAGCACAAAGTACGTTAAGTCATTCATATGCGCTCTTGCGCTTTGATTGTGTGTGTATGTATATGAAAGAGAGAGAGAGAGAGATTATGAGAGAGCGTATGAACAACGACGTCGACGATGACTGCGGCGGCTGCTGCTGCTGCCACTGCTGCTCGGCAGTTCGTTCGCATTCACAAGAATTTCACCGACATATAGTTTAGTACCGTTTTTGGCTGCAGTCGCACTACGGACAATATTCTAATTGTGCTAACGAACATTTTTTTCAAAAATCTAACATATTTATAAATACACATTCATAAATTGAAATTGATATGTGACAAAAATTAAGCATATACAATTTAATTACAAACAGTTAATGCGATTAACTACACATTTTAAATGTTATTATACATGGCCAACGCCAGCCATATGGAAATGGAAATGAAAATGCGAATGGGAATGGAAAATGTGCTGCTGTCTCGTCGTACACACAATATATAATTAATAACAATCTGCTAGTGCAAATCAAATGTGTTGTTGATCAAATCAGCAAAATATAAAATTTAAAAAAAATAAAATTACAACAAAAGTAAAAAAAACCCCCTCAAACGAACGAACGCGTGCAACAAGTTAAATCCAGCTACAAGCTACAAGTTGTAAACCAAGTTAGAACTATACACACACACACACTCATACAAACAAACATACATGTATGCACACACACACACGCAAACAAGTACTCGCTCGCGCTCACACACACAGACACAAGGAGACTCTAACAATGTCAAGTGAAAACATTCTTTGGAAGCAACAGGTTTCGCCCTAATAAGTGTTATAAAGAAACGCGTCCAGAACTGTTGTTGACTTTGTCTTGAAAGAGAAAGAGACAGAGAGAAAGAGAGAGAGAGAGTGACAGAGAGAAAAAGCAAAGATATTTATAAATTGATCAACAGTTATATATATATATATACATATTTAGTTGAGCTGAATTTGCGGCAAATTAAGAGATTTGTGTGTGACTGCAACCAGGTGGAACGAGCAAGTCGAACAACAACCAACAACCAGAAACTAAACTAAAAAGTTCTTAGAGCGCAAAAAAAAAACACAAAAAGAGAGAGAGAAAAAAATAAGCGAAAACCTCAATATGGACTCATTCTACGATGGCGACCTCAAAGATATATGGGACTCCGATTTAGTTTCGGTAAGCGATCACCAACAAAACCGACATATAAGAGTTCAAATCATGGCCTTATCAGTTCCATGTGTTAATTTATAAGACCAAAAGAAAAAGAGCACGAGTTCTAAACAAGTAAAATTATTGTGACGCGAAGTGACGTTAAAAGTTAGTTAAAAGTACTTTGCGACTTACGATAAGAACACTTTAATTAAACCTCAACAGTAAAGAAAAAACCTGCAAGATATATATATATATAAATATATACTATAATATTATAAACTTGAGTTTCTTCTGCTTGTTGATTTAAATAAATATATATATATATATATTTAACGTATGCATGCTGCTTGGGGAACTGTTGTCATTAAAATGGAAATTAACTGAACAGTGCGCTATCTGCCATCTGATGTACATGGGAATATGAAGTCATGTTCGGCAGAAAATCAAATTTGATTTAAGCACACAACTAATGACCCACATTAAGCTGAAAAATGCTTATCATCATCGGGCCCAGGCAAATGAACTTGCAAGCGTGCGCTGATTTTTTAGGCTCTTTCAAATGTAAATCGACTCGCTTCGATTATATATACATATGCATGCAACATACAGCAACGTTCAATATAATAGTACCGTCTCAATTTCTGAATAATTTCCTTCGTTTTATATTCAATCTTCATATATAAATAGATATATAATAGATCCTAATTTTCCAAATTTTCTTTTAAATCTTGGCCAAGCATCTCAACAATATGTAGGACTAAATATATTTAAAATAGAGATTTATTTTCTTGGTCGAACGAATCCAAAATTTGTTGTAAATGTTTCAAAATCTCAAGGCCACACATTACATAGAGGTCTATTTAGCGGTTGAATGTATCCAAATTTCTTTTAGGCCACAGACTAAATAGAGGTTTATTTGGTGGATTCGAACAAATAAAAAATGTATGTAAAAGGTCTTAACAATATTATTACAGACATGTTTTAGAGTGGACACGTGCAAAAGAAAATAAAAAGGCGATTTCATAATTATGATTGGTTGGACGAGTTTCACGCACTCGTAAATTTTCATTAAATTGACCACAAGTGGATATAAACATATGCACATGCATGTATTTAGAGTCGGAGAAAACGCATTTGGGGAGCATTGGTGTTGCATTAAATGAGAGAAACTGTTTGAAAACCCTAAGCCAGTCTAAGTCAGCCAAGTTAGGCATTTCCCTTACTGAACCAAAAAGTTGTTTTCGTGCCTGCATATTAAGCAGGCTTTTTTTTACAAAGATCTGAAAAAAAAACAGCTAAAAACCGAAAAAAAAATAGCTGAAAACTGAACACGAAACCAGTCCTATAAAACAACATCATAAAACTGTCTATCTCGAGCTGTCTATGGAGTCTTGAAGTCTTTGAGTCTTAGCCCGTTAGCAAACCGTCAAATCTAATCGACACTGTTGGGCCCTAAATATGTACATATCTGTCATATACGACGACATTGGCATACGACAGACATATACACACCCTATTCTCGATACTCTGTTCTTTTTTTATTTATTATTTCGATTCGATTTCGCACTTACTCCCAGAACGTGCCCCAAACAACTTTTGCAAATGCGTTCGTTCCAAGGTTTTCGTATTCTTCTTCTTGCTTTTTGTTTATCTCTCTTCTGCTATGCGAAGCATCCATCAGCAATATAATTTTTTCTTCTTTTTTTTAGTGATTTCTTGTGTTCAGAAAAATATCATTTACATGGGAACACGGGACGTGATAAGAAATTGTCGTCAGTCACAAACTATTTCTGGTTTTACGAAAAGTATTCTTCTTTTTTTATTTTTTTTTTTAGTTCTTGTTTCACAAAGTGGTTTTTAGTCTGATAATGATAATTAGAGTTTTCCAAGAAATTAAAAAAAACGAAGAAATGTATCGTTTGGCGAGCAAATTTTTGCTTTGTTCATTTTTTGCGTTTTAGTTGATTTGGTTTTTAGTTTGTTTTTTTTTTTTTTTTTTTTTGGTCCCCTCGCCGAAAACAGTTTCAAAATAATGAGATACGTATGTGGGTGTGTGTGTGTGTGTGTATGTGTTCTGGTTGAGGTTCATTTTGAGAGAGCTGCTTATCGCTGCGGAAACAGTAATGAATACATGTCGCCGTTGAGGAAGCGGCATAACATTTATGAGACGACTCGACTCTAAAATACAAAAGAACGAAAGAATCTATTATGGCACACACAGACTGAGACTCAGACTCGTATTCGTATTCGTAGTACTCGTAGCTGCAGTGATAAGACGAAATGTGTTATCAGCTGCGCTAAATGCAAAG
The DNA here is from genome assembly GCA_035044025.1 of Drosophila paracracens. Taxonomy (NCBI): domain Eukaryota; kingdom Metazoa; phylum Arthropoda; class Insecta; order Diptera; family Drosophilidae; genus Drosophila; species Drosophila paracracens. Next base: position 3,647,352 of record JAWNMN010000192.1, on the reverse strand, counting down.
TAACTAATGATTTTTTTTGTTTTTGCCTGCCTGCCTGGCTGCTGGCTGCACTTTAAACTGACAGACGAACCTCGGGGCCGTCAGATGTCATTACTGGGCGAGATAAGGCAGCCACGCCAGAAATAGGCTCGCACACACTCACTCACACACTCACTCACACACACACACATGCATAGAACACAAAAAAGAAAAAATCAAAATGAACATTAAATGCAAAAAGAAAAAATCAAAAAGCAAACGCAAAAATTCCCGGGAAAAACACGCGTGCAATTTTTGTGTTTTCTTCTTTTTTTCCCCGCCCATCGATTACGTCAGTAGCGGTTTTGGTTGTGCATGTGTGTGTGTGTGTGTGTGGGCCGTAATGATGCCAGCATATATAGATATTTATGAAAAACAATCGCCACGAATTGAACTTCACTTTATCGTCTTCCCTCATTTGGCATTATTATTATTTAAAATTCAAATTATCATTTAATAAAATTTGAAGTAATTTTACTGTCTTATCAAGAATCTTATCACAAGAGCGCATTTTGTAAGAGGCAAAAACCCCAGATAAGACCTCAAAATAGTTTTGATTACGTTCACAAACAATTTTTGGTATACTTGGGGGACCAGTAAATTAAATTAATAACTGTATGTATTTATATACTACGCAAAAACCCTATTAGGGGTTTTCCAAGAAAATTAATCCTACATAATCTGTTTAGTCGTGAACAGGCACTTCGGAATAAAAATGAAATTAAAATATACATTTATCAGCGGTAAAATCCCGCATAAATCTCTTTACTTTTATATACGTATATTTGTATACACATATATATATATATATATTTATGCCGTGTAAACAATCTATCATTTAATTGAGACAGAATACAATGAAAATCCCCTTTGAAAGGGGGGTCACAGACAGCACGCGAGTCTGTCACAATAATTATTTCTCAAGTGTATTGTTATCAGTGCTGTGTGAGGAACGTATTCAATTCAATAATAATTTCATTACTCCAAGGAACTATGAAACTATGAGTATTCCCCGAATACATTTGCATTTCACAGGGTGCAGTTATTCGAAAAACAAAATACAATAAATAATTATAATCTTTGTAAGTTTGTCAAGCATAAAATAAGACATACTCGACCCCATAAAACATATATATATATATATATATATATATTCTTGATCAGCAACACTAGCCGAGTCGATATAGTCTATCCGTCCGTCTATCTGTCTGTTTCTATGCCAACCAGATGCTCAATATTAAATGAAACTTGGCATATAATCGCCTTTTGTACGTAGCAGACCATATCGAAACACATGTCATATAGGAAGAATCAGTCGAGCCAAAAAATATAAAATCTGATTTACCCTAGAATGGAAAATATGTTCTCTAAAAATTGAAATTTAAATCATCCACAAAAAATTAGTTTGCCTGAAAATTGTGTGTACAAAAAACAAAACACATTGTAAAAATGTGTATATAGTGTATAGATCATTATGGTGGTCCATTGATATTGATAAGGACTTCAAAATATTGCTGCTGCCAGCTAAAATTCTATTTTCTATTTTTGTACAACGATAAGAGGCACACGCTGCTTGGAAACAAAACGTCACGCTAGACGAAGCTTTCAAATGAATCTTTAATTTATTTACACACAATGTAGTTAAGACTTTCTTTACATATATATATGCAAATGCATTATGTATAATCAGTGTACAGTGAATATAAAGGGTTATTCACTCCTGTAGATCTACTGAAATTGAGGGAACTGTGCATGTGGAGAACCAGTGTCCCATTTTAATTAACAAAATATTTATTGTGTTGTTATTTAATTATATTAAATAATTAAGACTCTCTGCGACTGTCGCTGCATAGTCTGGCAACGCTAAGCGATCCCTGCAAACCTTGTCTAGTTGGCTGCTGTGAGCCCCGCGCATAGTGTTGCCATTCTTTTCACAGGTATTGGGAGTTTGATTTGTTTATATTTTTGCTCTGAATATGTCTCAAAAACACAATCTCAAATCGTTTTTAGCATTTCATCAGCGTTGACAAGCCTTGGTAGTCTACAATCTTTTTCCTCGTTTTGGTTTTTCTATTTTTTCTTCTTGGCTTTGGAGAAACGAAACACAAAGAAACTTGGTAAATATGATTACCTTGGGTCAATGAAAGCTACAAAAAAAAACAAACAGAAGAAAAAAATCGCCTTCACAAAAGAATGCTGACCGTAAAGAAAAACAAAAATGAACCCGAAGCAGACCAAAAACTCTACAGTTTTCATAAACGTAGAGCGTTGATCGTTTAGCAATTGGTAAGACCAAAAGTCAAGTCGAGAAGAAAACTGCTGCATTAACAAACAAGTTCAAGTTAATAAGTCAGCAAGTTTACTTGACTTCTGAACACACACATACACGTGTGTCTCTGTGTGTGTTTGTATATATACATATTTTTTTATTATTATTATTTCAACGTATTTTACACTTTTGATACAACTTTCGCTTATATAAGCATAAGTTGGCAACCAATTTTGCTAGCTCTATGAGCGTTAATAATTGTATTAACAATTTTCTAAAGACAATTTGACACCCTTTGTGAAAAGCAACTACAACAACAGCAAGCAAAGAACAGCTAACCATTGATGAAAATTTGTGTGTGTGTGTTTGAGGTTATGTCGAATTTCTAACGGCTTAATGCAGCAGCGTGCCGCTATTTTAAAATGCACACGAGAACCCACAAAACTGAAAAACTAAAAAACGTGCTTGGCAACAACTTGTCTCAAGAGACGGTAGCTCAGCATATTTGAATAACTAGTTCGAGCCATGTCTGTCTCTGTCCCAATGTATATATGTATATATATATATATGTTTGTATGTATTTAACTATGCACGATACTTTCAATATGGTATAAACTCAAACAATGACTGTATGTGTCTATGTGTGTGTGTATTGCTTAACTTTGACATTTCCAATAAAGCGTAGCGAGCGTTGCAATCTGCAAAAACAGGTTAAAAATCCAAAGCGAATGCCAACAACAACAACAGCAACAACAAAAAACATACGACGATGGCAACATTGCAAATAATTCGGGTTGTCAGCGGCACTTTTCTATGAAATAAGTTCAAACATATGGCAGAAGCGCGCATAATTAAATTTGTACACCCATACACACACACACTCACAGTTATACTATCATCGTATTACAGTTAGAGAGAGAGAGAGAGAGAGAGAGAGAAAAGGAGAGAGAACATAACTGCCCCCACATCATTCATTGAGTAGTCCAACTTGTAAGTCCATTCATGCGAATTTTACACGCGCTGCGCAATGCAGGATGCGCATTGCAAACTATTTTGCTGTTGTTGTTTCCCGTTTTCTCTCTCTCTCTTTTTGGCACCTCGTGCTCTTTGGTCCGCTCTTAAGTCTTGTGGGCGGTTGGCTGTCGTCGAGCAGCTGTTCAGTTTACATTTGACGTCAATGTCAGGCAACAAGCAGGAGTCGCAGGCTCGGCGTAAATTATTCATTATTCGATTCGAGTTTACGTTGGTGTGTGTATATGTGTATGAGGGAGGATGTCCTCAAAAGCGTGGGCGCACCATATTGTTATACAATGGCAACAAGTTTGTGCAACAGTTTGAGCTTTTTACAGGCTGAACAAAAAAAAGTCCAACAAGTGAAAGGTTGCTCAGCTGCAAGGCGATGTTTAACACAGCGGCACTAATTTTGCAGAAAGTGAATCTATTATTAGGTTATTATTTCATAATTGCAAGCCGGGGTTTTTTATTTTTAATTTTTTTTGGTCAATTTGTGAAAGGTTTGAGACATTTTAATAGATTGCGTACCTTTGGTAATTTATAGAAATGTTTTTAAGATTTATATACGAAAAGTACAGTAATATATAAATACTATACATATTCAGAAAGTGAATCTATTATAAAGTTATTATTTCTTAATTTTTAGTAGTTGCTTAACTATTTAAGATATAATTTATTTAGAATACTATGTATCCTCAGAAGGTTTTTTTTTTTTTTTTTTGTAGTACTTTTTAGGAATGGTTTTAAAAAAAGTTTTAACTAAAATGTTAAATAATTCAAATTCAATTTCAAGAATTCAAGAAAGTTATTCCTAAAGATCATTTTAATTTTGTTTCCAAAATTATAATACTTCAGCTAATTTTTTAATATTTTTCTAGAAACAAAATTTCTGTGAAGAAAGTAGCTTATCTCGTGTTTACTTTCCTCTGAAAAATCGCAATCAATCAATTAAATGAGTCACTCAGGCAGCAAAATTGATGATCCCAAGTGAGTCACTCAATGTGCTAATAGAGCACACTTGATCAATTTGTTTGGTTCATTACGTGTGAATGTGTGTGTATGTGTGTGTGATCTACATAACGGTTGCTTCCGCCTCTCTTTTATTGTTGCTGCTTATTTATTGCTTATTGGATTTTGTTTGAATTTTTGTGAATGGCGTCAAAGTCAACCGCTTTAGCCACTCTAGCAGCTAACAAACAATTGACACACACTCACACAGCGTATATGGCCATGCCGCAATGCCACAAAATGCGATTAGGACACCAATTGCTATACCTACGGCACGGTTACTCTGTATCGTCTTCACGAGTGGGCTGTGCACCCATTTTTCGCAACAACTTTCACAACATTTCCGTTTTGTTGAATGTGGCTGACTTTTGCAAATTGATTAACTGGCGGGTGGTTGCTACGTCAGGGCACCCCTGTGTGTGTGCGTGTGTGTATGTGTATGTGTGTGCTTGTTGGTGATAAGGTTAAGCCCGCATAGGACGCACGCCCCCGCTAGCCATATCGCTGATGTTTACTTGTCGCTGCTATTATTATACACATTGGGTTTATTTTCATAACCGAAATACGCCAAAAATAAAAATTTTGCAAGTATGTCGAGGATGATTGACTAGAAGATACCCTGCATCCAAATCTTTGTTTATCTACATAAAAATGACATTTCTTGCTGAAATTCGTACATATTGTTCTAAATATTAAGTCTTTTAAAAATTACATTAAAAATTTAGATCTGTAATTGTGAATCGAATTTTTATCAATTTTGCGCAATGTTATAAATAAACTTTATAGGAGAACTTATGTGACAAACTTAGTCTCTAAATCTTAGATCTAGATCATCCAAGCTGATCATGCCTGTTACATGCCTGTTGCACAAGTTCATTACATCGATTTTAGCAGTTTTAAATGGGATCACGGTGTAAATAAATAATAATATAAAAAAACAACACGCACCAATTTGTTGCAGTGTCGTTGGCAATCGAGACTTGGTCGTTTGGGTCGCATTACGGCTTACGATACGGCGTATACGTAATGGCTTTTATCTACTGAATGCACAACATCAATTAGTGATCTTATATTTAATATATGCACAAGCGTACCATCATTTAAAAGGGAATAATAAAACCAAAATGTAAAATAACAAATTTCGTATACGAAAAACATATATAGAAAAAAAATTAAGGCAAAAATGTTAAAATGTTATTAATTAGTTAAATATATTTTCAAAACTTAATATATATACAAATATATTTGAAAGGTAAAAAACATGGCCCAGGGTTGCTTTTTATCATTCTTCTTTTCGTCCACTTTCTTTTTGGGCCATTTAACATTTACCAATTACCATTTACCACGCTTTTCGATTGCCAGGCAAGAGTCAAAAACGAAGAAAAAATGAAGAAAAAAGAAAAAATGCCAAACACCACAAGAAACCAAAGCGCGCAAGCCAAAGCTTAGCAATTTTTCAAGTTAAAAAGCATTTTTGAATTGTGGGAGCACCTTTCACTTTACAGCGATGATGATCATGATGATGAAGAAGAAGCATAAGCAGAAAAACAGTCATAAAAATTGAAAAGAAATAAAGAGCAACTCAAAATGCTGTGCACAAAACACAAAGAAAACCGATACATATGTTTTTTTATATGTATGTATATGTACTCACTGAGATACAGACATAAGTACACATGTATACACAAACTCTGACGAACACACACACACACACACACTGCATTTTTATAAATGTGAAAGGTTTTCGCTTGCTGCAACATTATTTAATCAATCCAATTTGTGGAGCAAGCGAAAAAGCAAAATCGAAATATCTGTAGACAAAACACAAGAAAAAAAACTATAACCAGTTTAATTATTTTATGAAAATGTTTTTTTGCTACTTTTTTTGTTGGTTTTTTACACCCTTTTTCTTAACTTTGCGCGGACTACACAAATTTGAATAAAATTGTATAATGGAACGAAGGCGATATGCAAATGAGAAACTGATATATACGTATGTGTGTTAAAAACACAGCTCAGGCGGCTCATTATGTATTTTTTGAATAGATTTTCGAAGTTAAGTGCAACCGAAGAAACGTTCTCATAACGAGCTGCACACGTGATACGAAGCACAACAGGTGCGCATTTCCATATCGATAACGGTGTGTGATCGATAGCTGGATAGATTAGTAGAATCGGTAACATAATCGGTAAATATTGGTGATGATCACTGAATACTCAAGCAATTGTTGAAGAGGCCCCCAACTTGAGCAGGGAGCAGGGAGCGCACTTGTCCTGTCATTCGCCCATTTGACTCTCATCGCCATCAAACGTTAAGTCGGTGAAAAGAGCACCTGAGACTTGCAACAATGAGTGCTGCTCAGTGATGCTCCACAACTTGAATATTTATTCGTAACTTGGCCTCCAGCGCCGCTGCCGCCATGCTACGACGATCCACAGTGTAAGAGAGGCGTGAGGGGACAGCAGGCAGCGAATGCCTGTGAGCATTTTTTTTCGTTTTTTTTTCTGTTTCTTGGCTTTCTTTCATCATCATCAAGCTCCCCACATTATCTCTCTCTCTCTCTCTGTCTCTGTATAGAGCCATGTGTTTGTGTGTGTTTATGTTGCCCGTTTTGGTAACATTTTTCAAGAATTGCTAATTCTCAACAATTCCAAGGTTCGTTGAACTCATCATAAACACACACAGGCACGCATTCACACAAACACATACTTGTAGAATTTATTTACGCTTCTCTGCTGGCGCTGCTACTTGCCGATTCTTGGCCGCTGCGAAGAGACGGCTAAAATATATGGAGAAAGCACTTGTGCAGGGACATACATTCACACACATACATCCAAACGAGGGCGGCTCATAAAGCAAAGCATGCAGAAAGTAATTTGCGGTATTTTACATACAACCTATGCGTGCATGTATACACGGATTTGTATGTGCAAAGCTCTATTACTGTTAATAAAAGCTTTTCTTCACAATATTAAATTAAGCTATCGATGCAGTTGTCATTACATTTGCCCATCACGTACTTTACAAGCCTCCCTCGCACATACCAATGAATACATATGTACATACATATTAAAGGCAGATACAATGTACGCGTGCAAACGGTAATCAATGTTTAAGTTTATGTGCCGAGTACGAATAAGTGGTAAGCTTGAAAGAAGACCCACACAGAAGCGCATCGCAGAGGGGCTAAAGAGCGAGGGGGGAGAGAATCGTACCTGCCGCAGCACGCAAGCCGGCTGAGAAACACACACACAGACAGAGTCACAGTTGTTGCCACAACGACGACGTTCCCTTTTCTTATGGCCAAAACTGGATTTCCATTTGAGTGTTGCTTAGAATGTGAACATTCTTAAGGCAAAAAAAAATATATATACATATATATCTGTATGTACTGTATCTGTATATTTTACATACAAATGGCTTTTTAAAGCCGAGCGTAATTACATGCACTTTTTATCATTCTACATAATATGTATATATGTGTGCAGCCACAACCAGAATGTGTCGCATTTATATGGGTCAACAATTTAGAGCTGTAGATTTGCTTACAGCAATTAAGCAAATTCAAGTAGTCTTTTTTATTTTATTATACTCACACATGCATGCTATTTTGACAAAAACTGGCACATTGAGATTACATCATCGAGCTTTCAAAATACGTACCAATTTCGCATTCTGGATTTTTTGTAGCAGAAGAAAACTCGTTCCTGGCAGCAGAGGCAGCAGCTAATAACAAAACACTTGTTGCAAATTGTCGCATTTTGGCTCATCAAATGCTCATTTTGCGCAAGGCAATTTATCAAGGTTGTTGGTTAATCACGCTGCCAGCGCCACAAAATATATGCGATCCATTTAAATTAAATTAATTTATTTTTTGTTACAGATTAAGTTCTAGTTAATTTTTTTTGTCGCAATTAAATTCTTCAAGCCTTGCAAAATTAGCGATGCGTTCCGATTGCGTTAAACTGTTATCGATAGTCTCACGCAAAAGGACATTCAATCGCGAATTAATAATCGTCATGGCAATACGAAATGGCGGACCTTTTGAAATTAATTGAACCGACCGTTGGCATAGATTCCAAATACAAATCACTCAATTGCACTGAGGTTCCACTTAAGTTATTATGACTTAACAATTGATAACTTGAAATTGCTTTTATTTTTTATTTTGTTTGAATCAATTTGAATTTCAAGGGCACGATAGAACCGCTGTCGTCTCTGATAAGATTGACAAACTCAACGTACCACGCAACGCATGCAGCAAGGCAGCCATCTATATATATATATATAAAAATATATATATATGTATGTATATATATACTTAAATATATACACATATTTTTAAATATTGTATTTTTCCTATCTGCATGGTCTGTGTGTATCCGTATCGCTGCGTTTTGGGTTTTACGTGTGCCAACGTTTCGTGCGATTTGCTTTTAAATTATTATTAATGTTTTTGTTTCTGTTTTTTTTTTCTTGCTTGCACAAATAAATATTTTTACGATTGTTTCTAAGTTATATAAGCGTGCTATCGCTGTGCAAAACAACTAAAATGTGCTTTTTTCAATGCCGTATGTACATTTACTAATTACCTTTTCTGTTGTTCTCTTTTGTATTTACATGAACAGACGGAATCCTTGAAAATAAGCAGCGATCATGATATGCATGATTGGTTTTACGAACGCGATGATGTCAAGGATCCAACAGTCATCCTACACGACAAGCTCATATCCGATGCACTCTTAAATGGCACGGGACCAATTAAATCGGAGCATTCCTATAGTCTCAACAGCGATGGTGATTCCCTGCCCGATTCACCAAAAAGCCTGCAGGCCAAAATCGATGGTATGTTTTCGCAAATCGTAGAATATCGATATATATAGCATTTACGTTTATTATAAATTTGCTATCGATTATTTTTGGATAACGGTTACGTTAACGTTTTTCTTTACGCTTAGATTGTGTGGCGGCTAAAGCAAAGGCAAATACAGTTGCCAGTTGGTGGCTCCATTGTAAATTTAGGCCATGTACATAGTGATCGACAAACGACAACATGACAACAACAAAAAAACAGTTGAACAGCTTCTGTGTGTTTTTTTTTTTACTTTTTACTGACGCGTTAGCATTTAGCAATTTAACGCAGTACTCGTGCATGAAGTTTTTATACTTTGACGCGATATCAGTTATTGTTGTTGGTAATATTCCCGTATATATGTATGTATATGTGCATGTATTAGTGCACTGTGTATAATTGCTGGCTGGCCTGTTTTTATTATTTGTAATTTTATGAAAACTGTACAGCAACTGTGTAAATAAAATAAAATTGTTAAAAAAAGAACAGAGCAAGAGAGAGAAGGGTAGGGGAAGAAAGACAAGAACGTGGCTGAAAAAACAAAACATTCATATATCAAACCAAACAATGCAAACACATCTGTTGACGCGCTCGCGCCATTGGCAACAGATCCAAAGTTTGTCCCTGTTTGTACAGTTACAGAATAGAACATTGTATTATTAATATAATTTTTGTACTTTTACTTGGCTCTAATTTCTAGGCCATAAGACAAAAAAAAATACAAAATGAAATGATAATGGCCCAAAACAATATTTACGCACATATCATATTGTTTGGTTTGGCGCGCGACGTGACGTTAGCAGTGTTCGTACGTATTTACGAAAAACATAACCGTTAGCTTTACTGCTAACGGTTGCAAATCTCTATTCGACTATTTTTTCTGATGATTGCGCACCTAAAGAGAACGAGAAACAAGTTTGGCGCATTCTACACATTATTCGGAAATTTACAGCACTTTAGGTTAATTGTTAAGCTTTTGAGTTGATATTTAATCGGCTTGCTAACCGAGTTTTGTTACCCCTGTCCACTCCTTGCAGATATGGATGATGAGTGCTATTCCGGAAGTGGGCGCGTCACCATCGATCCCAAATGCCTCACACTACACCCGCCCGCAAGAAACAATCGCAGCACAGCAATGCTGAGCAGCACCGCAATGCTGAGCAGCGCCTGCGCCAATCCCGCACTAAGCACAGCCATTACGGAGTTAACGGCTGCAAGCACAGCCCTCGCACGGCACGCCAATTGTGAGGCGGTGCAACAGTGTGGCAACACCGGCAGCAGCAACAACAGCAGCGGCAGCAACAACAATAGCAGCAGCAGCATGAATGTTGCAATGGAACATTTTCAACTACCTCAACATTTGGCGGAAATGTACGATGATAACGATTGCAGCTCATCGGTGTCATCGGTCAGGGAGGGCAGCATATCGCCCGATATCTGCTCAGACATCGATATCGATGAGGCGATCATCAAAGATGAGCCTATGTCACCCGATTCCAGCTGCCCCGCCAGTCCAAACTCACAGATCAGCAACCAACAGATGAGCCTCAGTCTGGCCAATTTGCAGACAGAACTGCTCTTCGACCAAAAGGTAAGACAATAATATAAATAATTAAAAACAATAAAAACTCAACTATTCTTATTATTCTCAGCATGGTGGGCTTCTGCTTGCCACCAGCAACAACAGCAGCAGCCTCATCAAATCCCAGCAGCAACAGCAACAGCTCTTACTGCCCAAGATGGCCATCAAGACGGAGAAACAAAGTGCCGGTAGCAGCAACAGTAGCAGCAGCAGCAGTTCGGCTAAATCGCATGCCTATGGCATACCACTAACGCCGCCCTCCTCTCTGCCGAGCGACGACTCCGAGGGCAATCTATCGCCGGAACATTTGTATGCGCCATTGTCGCCCAACGCTTCCGCTGTGACCAATGCACCTGGCAATGGCGACTCAATGGTGAATAATGCGAGCGCTAGACGCGCTGCTGCCATCATAACCCGTGCCGCCAGTGGCAATGGTGTCTCCAGCACTCCGCAATCGACGAGACAGCCCATACACACGCCGCTCATTAGCACGCAACCGGTAAGTAATCCTCCCTCCCCTCCAGCCACCAACAGTGAAAATCACCGTTAGTGAAATAAACAAACTAATTTGTTTACTCCAAAAGTTTGTTGATCTCAGTTTTATTTTTAACGTATATATAACATATATGTATGTAAATCAGCTAAATTTGTATAATTTTGCGCTTGCAGAAGGGCTCAACGGGCAATCTACTTCTGACAGAGGAGGAGAAACGTACGCTGCTTGCTGAGGGTTATCCCATACCACAAAAGTTGCCACTCTCCAAGGCCGAGGAGAAATCGCTCAAGAAGATACGACGTAAAATTAAAAATAAGGTATGTGCATGCATTCATTTAAATTGGGATTTGATTAATAACATTCATAATATTTGTTTTCATTTCGTGACAGATCTCTGCTCAGGAAAGTCGTCGCAAAAAGAAAGAGTACATGGATCAGTTGGAGAGGCGCGTGGAAATTCTGGTTACGGAGAATCATGATTATAAGAAACGCCTCGAGTCGCTCGAGGAGACCAATGCCAATCTACTTAGTCAGCTGCACAAATTGCAGGCCTTAGTTAGCAAGCACAATGTGAAAAAGTCCTAAACCTGATACCAAGGCCAAGTGGCCATGGTTCAAGTTTGCCTGCCTGCCCGAGAGATACTTTTATTTTATCTTATTTTATTTGTTGTTGTAACGAGCGCACGACGAACACACACTAGTGTTTTGTTTCTTTTTAAGAATTTATCAGTTTATAAAAAAAAACACAATGTATGCAATAGATATTTTGGCTTTTGGTTAGCACAAAGCGGTAAACATTCCCCCAAAAAATAATAATACCCTGCCAGCATCTCTTAAGATTTAGCAGCTCATAAATAAGCCCATAACTGAAACCATATATAATTATATCTATATGTATATCGATTTAATGTTTAACTAGCTACTTATAGTTCTTATCATATATATTATTAGTCATGCATTCCTGTTATATAACCTGATATAGAGAGTAGGCAATGATCAGCAACCAACAAGCTCAAAAGAACCCCCACATAATCAGCGTCTAAAGAGAAGCTACGTAATAATATTGTTAACAAAAATCAATATATATATACACCTACTCACACACACACACACAAATACACACAAATGCACACAACTACACACACACATACACACACCAAAAACGCATATGGCATGCTAAGATGTGGGCTCTAAAAAAAAAACAACGATTTGAATTTGATTTAAGAGCAATGACATGTACATTATGTTTTAATAATGCTTGATTATACGAACTACTTTCAGAGCTGTATTCCCAAATATATTCGGGACAGTCTTTTGAATTGTTTGGCATGACTCTTGTTCCTTTATGTAGACGATATTTCTCAAAAACAAAAACGCAAAAACCGCAGAAAAAAGAAAGAAATGAAAAACAAAAACCGACAACAATTCCATATATGTTTATGTAAATGTAGCTATATATGCATTATGATTATGTAGTACATAAAACCGAACTATGTCTTTATGCAGCATTTAAGTTTTTTTTGTTTACCAGCAGCAGCTGCAAGCATCAATTGAATATTCCAATGATTGAGCGTAGAAAATGTTTTTGAAAATATATGAATATGCATTGCTGTTGTTGCCTGGATGAATTAAACAATTTCCGAGCCAATTATAAAAAGAAAAATATTGTTTGTTAAGTTTTATAATTTAAGTGGCGCTGCAGCAATATGAATGAAAAAAAAAAAAACAACAGCAACAACTACAACTACAATATAATTTACTTTGCAGCAAAGATTTTGTTTATTATTATTATTATTATTATTATTATTATTATTACAACTGAATTTTACGTTTTAGTGCAATTTTTTGGCATAACTATTCTTGTTTTCCGCAGGTTTTAATTATCTATATATATGTATGTTTTGTCATGTATGAGTCATTTTAGTTTAAATTAGTTGAATTAACCATACACAAAAAATTACTTAAACAAAATTGTAAGCGAATATCGATTTCGCATAAAATCATAAATCTAAATGTATACTTACAGTAGCTATTTTAATGTATGTACATAAATCATGCGGACGAAGTTGTGCAATTGTTAGTAAAATTTTATATACAAATTCTATAGAAAATTACAAGATCGAGTTGACACCAATTTGAAAATTACATTTGTGCAATGAAAAATTTTATTTTAAATGCGTTAAAAAAAACTGATTAATGCATTATAATATATTTATACAAATATATATATACATATATATAAATATATATAGTATGTATCATATGACTATACGTTATTTTTTGGCAAAAAAAATTTTTAAACGCATAAAAAACGAAAAAATATTTAAAAAAAATTGTAAAACATTTAATTGGTTGCTGTAATTGGGCCGAGTAAAAATGCAGTTCCAAATAAAATTGATACAACCATAACGACTACATTCATTTGTCTTACTCACTTAATTTACATTTTCATGTGAGCTTTTCGCTTAAGTACAATTTACAGATCAAAAAAGTTATCGATAATGACAAACTTCATATAAAAAAAGGCGTCAAACAGGACGCGAAATATGTCGCAGCAGAATTTTGATGGCCGGTTGAGTGACCACAAAATTTAAATCCACAATGTTAACTCTCTGTTAACTTATGTGGATTCTGTGAACAAGTGTTGATAGATTTTGACGACGGTTATCGGCAAACCACCATAGAAGCGGCAAGTGCATCGATATGGAAATAGTAAATTATGAATGATCAATTATTTCTTTCATCAAGAAAAATGTATACTTATAAGAGCCGTAAAGGCGAGAAAATTATTTTATTTAATGTTTGCCTCTCAGCAGACCTTTTTATTATTACGTTCCACTCTCTCTAAGCAGGCCAATAAAGTTCCGCCTCGAAATAATTCGTGACCTGTTTCATCTGTAAACTGAGCTTTAGAATAAAAATCAGTTCAAACAATTTCGTATTAAATTATGAAAATAACTATCGATATATCGGAATACAACACTTCTTAGCTGGACACATATTGACAGTGTTGGAAAACAGAAGCAAATATAATCAGAAATAAAATCGTCGCAAAACGTAAAAGAGCAACTTTTATATACAATCGTCTGAAAAATTCTAAAAAAAAAAATTTACAAAGTAAAAAATGGGGAAAAGGAACAGTAAGTATTTGCGGATAGAAAACAAAATTGACAGATTCATCACTTAACAACTTTTAATTACAACTGCAATTGCAGAATTTAAGCAAGAGGAAAAAAAGGAAGAAAAGGCTGTAGCTCCAGTGCCAGCTCCTCAACCTCAGCAGCCACAACAGCGACAACAACAGCAAAGTAAGTGTAAAAGTATGTGTGCATATTGCAAGTGATGTGATTTGCATTCGTGTTGTTGAAAGAATGACAAAAAGGAAAGCACGTTTCGAATTATAGTTTACCAAACCTGTTTATCTGTTATCTATTTGTATAGAAATAGTTGAAGAAGGGGAAGCACCAAATTAGTACAAAGTATTTCATCATCGAATTGTGCATGTTGCACACGAAAACACGATATGGTGTGAGTGTATTAGTGTGACTTCTCTCGCTTGGGCGTGTGTATGTGCTAGAAAATTCTGGAAATAAAAAAATATGATTCGCAATTTTCCACATGAAATCGGTTAACGGGGGTGCCCAGTGATTCTGTGTTTAAATTCAATTCTTACAGGGTATTTAATATTCTATAAAATATTGTGTGACACTTATTTATTTTATTAAATGTAGTATACACATAGTTAACACACAAATTAAAAATATAAAAACCCTAAAACATAAACCTAAAATTATATTTGCAAACGAAAAAAAAAGATTTAGAGGAAATATAAAGATTTTTTTGCATATATTTGTTAAGCATATCTTTTAAAGATTTGTTGATTAATTAAATGCAATTAAATATGACGGAAATCTATTTTTACAAATGGCTACAAAACGATAATCAAAACGGCAATATTATTAATAAAATATATTTTCATAGTTAAGAAATCCATAAGCTACAAATATTTGATATGATAATTCAAGTAGACAAAACTATCTTTGAACCAGTAAGAAAATTGTTTGCCTAAATTTTAGGCGCATAAAAAACATTCACATTTTGTGAAGAAATCATCTTTCGAACGATTGTTCCTATGACAGCTTTATTTCCAAAAGCTCAATTTAAATAAGTAAAAATATTTGGATGTTTTGAAGTAGTGTTGTATTGTATTCAATTTGAATATTGCAGCTGTGACTCCTGCAGCAGGTCCGGCGCCATCTACAAGCGCTGCGGCTGCACCGGCGCAAGGACAAGGTGGAGGCTGGCAGCAGGCTGGTGGCCCTGCTGGCCGCGGACGTGGCCACCCCGCTGGACATCAGCAGGGTGGCAATCCACAGAGTGGGCCACAGCAAGGTAAACAGGGTGGTCAATATGGTGGACAACGGGTGGCAGGCGATCAGCAGCAGCAGCAGCGTCAATATGGCGGCCAACAGGGTGGCTATCAACAGCGTGGTGCTGCACCACAACAGGGTGGTTATCAGCAGCGTGGTGGTACACCACAACAGGGTGGTTATCAGCAGCGTGGTGCTGCACCCCAACAGGGTGGTTATCAGCAGCGTGGTGGTACACCACAACAGGGTGGTTATCAGCAGCGTGGTGCTGCACCCCAACAGGGTGGTTATCAGCAGCGTGGTGGTACACCACAACAGGGTGGTTATCAGCAGCGTGGTGCTGCACCACAACAGGGTGGCGCCATGGCCTTGCCACTGCCACAGACGGGCAGTATCAAGCGCGGCACAATTGGACGGCCCGGCACTGTTGGTGTCAACTACTTGGATGTGGACCTTGCCAAAATGCCAAAATTTGCATTTCATTATGATGTGGAAATAACTCCCGAACGCCCAAAGAAATTCTATCGCGACGCCTTCGAGGTGTTTCGCATAAAATATTTAAACAAGGGTATCGCCGCTTTCGATGGAAAAAAGTCATGCTATTCTTTGGACCAGCTGCCCTCTGTCTCTGGAGAAGTGGAGGTGATACTATCCCATATTCATATTTTTTTTTTAGTTTTTTTACACTTGCTTCAATTGTTTTGTGGTTTTCTTCTGTAGGTGTTGGATAAGTTCGGGCGGACATTGAAGTACACACTTTCGCTGAAGAAAACGGATAACAGTCAAGTGGATCTCAGCTCACTGCACAGGTGAGAGCTAATTGAGCATCTCAATATGTAGTATATTTAAATAATGAATTTTTCATGCGTGCAGCTATATGAAAGACAAAATCTATGAGAAGCCCATGCGTGCCCTGCAATGTTTGGAGGTGGTGCTCGCTTCTTGCTGCCATCAGCGTTCCGTGCGTGCTGGCCGCTCCTTTTTTAAGACATCGGGTAATGGCGTTTGCCAAAGCCTGGGCGACGGCTATGAGGCATTGGTGGGTCTCTATCAGAGTCTTGTGCTGGGCGACAAACCATTCGTCAATGTGGATGTTTCTCACAAGTCTTTCCCAATTGCAATGACAATAATTGAGTATTTGGAGAACTATGGCCTAAGGGAACCCATCAAAGAAAATACAACTATATCAGATTACTCTGTACGAAGCATTATGTCATTCATAAAGGGCATAAATGTGGTGTACGAGCCACCGAAATCTTTTGGTAGTGCACCTCGCGTCTATAAGGTGAACGGACTCTCGGAACGTTCAGCGCGCAACGAAAAGTTTGAGTGTGACGGCAAACTCGTGTCAGTGGAGGAATACTTTAAATCACGTTCATACAAGTTGAAGTATCCGAACCTGCAGTGTCTCAGCGTTGGCCATCCAACAAAGATCAACCTTTTACCCATGGAGCTGTGTCGCATCGAGGAGGGACAGGCATTGAATGTGAGTAGGACTAGTACTATCAATCTCTATCGTATCATCTGAATTATATCATGCATCTGCAAGGGCATTTATATATCAATTCTATATATTTACCAGCTAATAAATAATATCATTTCGTATTTTTAACACACACATACACACAGCGAAAGGACGGTACGAATCAGGTTTCGCAAATGATCAAATTTGCGGCAACATCGACCGGCGAACGCAAGGCCAAAATACTGGATTTATTGAAATATTTCCAACACAATCTGGATCCGACAATCAGCCGTTTTGGTCTACGCATTGGCGATGATTTTATAACAGTAAATACACGCCTATTAACTGCACCGCAACTGGAATATAGGAACAATAGGTTTGCAACACCAATGAATGGTGCATGGCGTATGGATCAAAACCAATATCTGACCCGCGGCCCAAAAGTTCACAAATGGGCCATACTGCACTGTGAGCTCGCTCGCATGCAATACAACAAGATTTTCGATTTTCAGTCTATGGTAAATACTGTCTTTTTTTTTATTATTTTATATGTATGTTATCTAAAATCATTTCGTATTTGTATAGGTATTCAAGCAAGCCAGGATGGTCGATGTTGCACTGGAGCCCGAGGCTGATATACGATCTTTTAAGGACGACAGGAATTTGGATATCCCATTCAATGAGCTGAAGAGAAACAAGTGCGATCTGGTTTTTGTCATCATACCGTCGCGTGGTGCCACCTATGAAAAGATCAAGCAAAGGGCCGAACTGCATTGTGGCATATTGACCCAGTGCATAAAGCAAAATAATGTTGAACGCCGACTGAACGACCAATTAGTTGGCAACCTTTTATTGAAGGTCAATTCGAAGCTCAATGGCCTCAATCATAAGATTAAGAGTGATGCACGCATCATGCTAGCGAACGTCATGTATTTGGGTGCGGATGTGACACATTCCTCGCCCGATCAGCGTGATATACCCAGTGTTGTGGGCGTGGCCGCATCACACGATTTACACGGCGGCTCCTACAACATGCAGGTCAGGCTACAAAAGAGCAGCGTTGGTCGTCCCCGTGAGGAAATCGATGATATGCAGTCCATTACGTCCGAACATTTGCGCATCTATCATCAGAAGCAAGGCCGCTATCCGGAACACATCATTTACTATCGTGATGGCGTTAGCGATGGGCAATTTTTAAAAATCAAAAATCTGGAACTGAGGGGCATTTATGCAGCCTGTGACAAGGTAAGACACAAGCAGCAATATTCCGCTAACAATACTATTCACTATTTTCGTTAATAATTACTCGTCAGCTGGGCATAAAGCCGAAGATGTGCTGTGTGATTGTAGTGAAGCGTCATCACACTCGTTTCTTTCCACTGGGCACGCCGCATTTCAGAAATAAATTCAATAATGTTGATCCAGGTACAGTTGTGGATCGCATCATTGTGCATCCGAACGAGGTGCAATTCTTTATGGTTAGCCATCAGTCTATACAGGGCACCGCTAAGCCCACACGCTACAATGTCATTGAGAACACTGGCAATCTGGATATTGATCTGTTGCAACAATTGACTTACAATTTATGCCACATGTTTCCGCGATGCAACCGGGCCGTATCTTATCCGGCTCCAGCATACTTGGCACACTTGGCTGCCGCTCGAGGACGTGTTTACATCACTGGGTAAGCAACTTACAAATTTCGACAGCAGGAGTAATCGTGTGTATATTGTATTTTTCTTCTTTTTTTAGTCAACTAAATTCACCGGTGATTCATCCGGAGTTCGTGAAAACTAACCCCATGTACTTTGTTTAGAAATGTGTTAATATTGGCATTTCCTTCAACGTCTTTTCTGCAATTCATTTTCCCATCTAAACGCATACACGGCCTTTGAATTTTTTTTATTTTATCACATTTTCTTAAATCATATATATATATTAAACAATTATGCAAATTCCCAGCTGGTGAGAGTTCAAATATGTAATTGGATCTGCAATTGCTTACATGAACTCCGTATAGAACCAACTGCGATCGCTCATTATTATTATATTGGAAATTAATATGTTATTTAACTATTACATTGATAATTATAAAATAAAGCAACTGCAATAAATTTGCTTGTATTGCATGTATGTATGTCTGTTGGTGTAGCGCTTACATCACATTGAAATGGAATCTGTGTTGCTCACGCTCGTGCCTGTCCTCGCGTTTCTCCTTAATGTAGAGCACCAATATGATGAGCACAATCACCAGACAAGTGCCACCCAAGGCCACAACACTCATTAGGATCAGCTTGCTTGGCGTGATAAAGAGAAGCGCTTTCCAGTGCTGCGGATCATCGAGCGGCTTGGGTACAACTACGATCTGAGAGTTGGGTATTAGCTGTGTCCAGTTGTGAAATTTTCCATACAGCCCCGCCACAAGTTGGTCTACAAAATTTGGAGTGCGACCCAGGCCAAAGCATGTGTAGGGCAATTGGAGTGCAAAATATGATGATTGCGGCAATTGGACACTGCTGCCAATTTGCTGGTCACCATCCTGTGTGGTTGTGATGTACGTAATAATCGGACCGGGCAAATTGCTGCCATAGGTCCGCTTCTTACGGCCCAGCGTAGTTCGCGATGTGGGATTCTGTGGATTCACCAGACCTGTCAGCACAATAACCTTCACAAAATTGGCATCATAATCGAGAGTATTTCGAAATGCAAGCGGACGATAATTTCCATTCATTTGCTTCTCCATCAGTATCACATCCAAGACACCATCCTCGTAAAAGTCATAGAATGCACCAGCGACTGTATTATTGCCCATGGGCCACAAGTCATTCCAGCGCACCTCAAAAGTGCGTTTGAATTTCTTGCTGCACGTCTTGCACGCCACATTCTCCAGCAGAAACGTCTGCATTATCGGCTTCGAAACACTCAACGGTTGCAGGGTGGCGAGCAAATCTGGATAGCCATCCAAATTGAAGTCACCCATACGCACAGTAATTGTCTTTAAATAGACATCATTGGGGTCGGGCGGCACAAATGCCCATGTGACGCCCTGTGGATCCTTAAAGTTGACATGCACATCATAAAACATGTTGCCATCATGCACAAATATTGTCGAGTTTTTGCAATTTTCCTGCACGCAAAACGGCACCACAATATTTTGTACGCCGCGCAGCTCAAAATCCATAAAGACGGCCTGACCGACCACGTAATCGTTGCTGCCTACCAGCTCGTAGGTTATGGTATGCTGATAGCTAAAGTTTTCGCCGTCGGGCTCATTGATGCCATACCAAATCTCATAGCCGGTTTTGGTTTGCAAAAACAGATCGGCCAGATAATCGCCATTCAAATCCAGATACGCATTCGCATTGGGTATGGTCAGAGTTTGCGTGAGGCCGCCAGAGGGCATTGCCTGGTGCACGGCCACTGGTGGTTCACGTTTGTTATAGAATATCCAGAAGCAGCGTCCATTCGTCGTATCCAGTCCATATAAATCGATGATCATGTCGCGATTAAAATCGAGGGCCATTGCTTCGCCTATGGTTTGGATGACTGGCTCCTTTGCGCAACTCAGCGTGGTGGTGTTGCCCCAGTTTATGTAAACGTCATAGATATTGTTGCCCTTCTCCACATTGACCAGAACATCCATCAATGCATCGCCATCAAAATCACCGGGTATTACACTGACAATCCTCCGTGAACCAAAGTAACAGCTCGGACCAGGTCGCAGCAGTGGCTCCGTGTCAAAGCCTGTTTATTTGAAATAAGTCTTTTAGCAATCTTTAGATAAAGCCATGCCACATAAACGAATTTGGGAAGTATACAAAATAAAGTGATTGGGAATTGTGAGAACGGAGTTGCTGGAAATATAAGCACTACTCATACTTTTGTTTCTATGAATAAAACGAAATTTGATTGCGAAAGCATGAGTCATAATTAATGTGAATACAATTAGCAGTATCATAAATTATGAATTTTTAAAAAAATAAATCAACTTGAATGCTTGACTTCTGTTTGGAATACAAGCAATTAGTTTTTATCTATAATTTCGCAAGAGATTCAGACAAATACCTTACTTTGTTGGCAGAGTGGGAAACGCTTTCATTTGTTAGTGAATTATATGTGCACATATATTGAGCCAATATTTATATTCCTCATATGTACTTGAATAGTTTATGTTGTATACGCACCGAATAGTATTTGTAGCATTTTTCTGTCGTCCTGAATGACGAATACGTCCGTAAGTTCATCGGAATTAAAGTCGCCAAAAGCTGCCACTACACCTTCCTTAATATCTCCAAATACAATATTTGTGATATTACTGGATTGGACAACGGCCACGTAGAGCGGGACCAGCAGCAGCCAGGCGAAATACATTTCGCTGGTTGTTGACTACATTTGCACTAAGAAATTCAGTGGGCTTTGTTTTCTTATTATTTTTGTTGTTGCTTCGCTAAAAATCAAAACTGAGTCAGATGTGAATTATCGATAACAATTAAGAGTTACCACCTGCGGTGCTAACAAATCGTTGCGAACTAATCGATATCTAAGGCATCTCTGAGTGTCGACGGTCGAAACAACAACGCAGAGAAAACTCTGTAAAATAATAACTAAGCAGAATCAACGGCACAGACAAATAAATAAATCATGGTAAGTAAAACGACATAATGCTTCATGTATTTACGTGTACTTGGCACACTTGGCTGCCGCTCGTGGGCGTGTTTTTATGGGTAAGCATCTTACAAATTTCGATATTGTGTTTTGATCGTATTTTTCTTCTTTTTTTAGTCAACTGAGTTCACCGGTGATTCATCAGGAATTCGTGAAAACTAATCCCATGTACTTTGTTTAGAAATGTGTTAATATTGGCCTTTCCTTCAACGCCTTTTCTGCTATTCATTTTCCCATTTAAACGCATAGAAGGCCTTTGAATTTTTTTTATTTTATCACATTTTCTTAAATCATATATATATATATATATTAAACAATAATGCAAATTCCCAGCTGGTTTTCTACGCGCAGCTTTGAGTTGAGAGTTCCAATATGAAATTGGATCTGCAATTGCTTATATGAACTCCGTATAGAACCAACTGCGATCGCTCATTATTATATTGGGAATTAATATGTTATTTAACTATTACATTGATAATTATAAAATAAAGCTGTCTTTTGGTTTAGCGTTTACATCGCATCGAAATGGAATCTGTGTGATTCTTGCAAACGCTCCTGCCTATCCTCGCGTTTCTCCTTAATGTAGAGCACCAATATAATGAGCACAATCACCAGGCAAGTGCCACCCAAGGCCACAACACTCATTAGGATCAGCTTGCTGGGCGTGACAAAGAGCAGCGCCTTCCAGTGCTGCGGTTCATCGAGCGGCTTGGGTACAACTACGATCTGAGAGTTGGGTATTAGCTGTGTCCAGTTGTGAAATTTTCCATACAGCCCCGCCACAAGTTGGTCTACAAAATTTGGAGTGCGACCCAGGCCAAAGCATGTGTAGGGCAATTGGAGTGCAAAATATGATGATTGCGGCAATTGGACACTGCTGCCAATTTGCTGGTCACCATCCTGTGTGGTTGTGATGTACGTAATAATCGGACCGGGCAAATTGCTGCCATAGGTCCGCTTCTTACGGCCCAGCGTAGTTCGCGATGTGGGATTCTGTGGATTCACCAGACCTGTCAGCACAATAACCTTCACAAAATTGGCATCATAATCGAGAGTATTTCGAAATGCAAGCGGACGATAATTTCCATTCATTTGCTTCTCCATCAGTATCACATCCAAGACACCATCCTCGTAAAAGTCATAGAATGCACCAGCGACTGTATTATTGCCCATTGGCCACAAGGCATTCCAGCGCACCTCAAAAGTGCGTTTGAATTTCTTGCTGCACGTCTTGCACGCCACATTCTCCAGCAGAAACGTCTGCATTATCGGCTTTGAAACACTCAACGGTTGCAGGGTGACGAGCAAATCTGGATAGCCATCCAAATTGAAGTCACCCATACGCACAGTAATTGTCTTCAAATAGACATCATTGGGGTCGGGCGGCACAAATGCCCATGTGACGCCCTGTGGATCCTTAAAGTTGACATGCACATCATAAAACATGTTGCCATCATGCACAAATATTGTCGAGTTTTTGCAATTTTCCTGCACGCAAAACGGCACCACAATATTTTGTACGCCGCGCAGCTCAAAATCCATAAAGACGGCCTGACCGACCACGTAATCGTTGCTGCCTACCAGCTCGTAGGTTATGGTATGCTGATAGCTAAAGTTTTCGCCGTCGGGCTCATTGATGCCATACCAAATCTCATAGCCGGTTTTGGTTTGCAAAAACAGATCGGCCAGATAATCGCCATTCAAATCCAGATACGCATTCGCATTGGGTATGGTCAGAGTTTGCGTGAGGCCGCCAGAGGGCATTGCCTGGTGCACGGCCACTGGTGGTTCACGTTTGTTATAGAATATCCAGAAGCAGCGTCCATTCGTCGTATCCAGTCCATATAAATCGATGATCATGTCGCGATTAAAATCGAGGGCCATTGCTTCGCCTATGGTTTGGATGACTGGCTCCTTTGCGCAACTCAGCGTGGTGGTGTTGCCCCAGTTTATGTAAACGTCATAGATATTGTTGCCCTTCTCCACATTGACCAGAACATCCATCAATGCATCGCCATCAAAATCACCGGGTATTACACTGACAATCCTCCGTGAACCAAAGTAACAGCTCGGACCAGGTCGCAGCAGTGGCTCCGTGTCAAAGCCTGTTTATTTGAAATAAGTCTTTTAGCAATCTTTAGATAAAGCCATGCCACATAAACGAATTTGGGAAGTATACAAAATAAAGTGATTGGGAATTGTGAGAACGGAGTTGCTGGAAATATAAGCACTACTCATACTTTTGTTTCTATGAATAAAACGAAATTTGATTGCGAAAGCATGAGTCATAATTAATGTGAATACAATTAGCAGTATCATAAATTATGAATTTTTAAAAAAATAAATCAACTTGAATGCTTGACTTCTGTTTGGAATACAAGCAATTAGTTTTTATCTATAATTTCGCAAGAGATTCAGACAAATACCTTACTTTGTTGGCAGAGTGGGAAACGCTTTCATTTGTTAGTGAATTATATGTGCACATATATTGAGCCAATATTTATATTCCTCATATGTACTTGAATAGTTTATGTTGTATACGCACCGAATAGTATTTGTAGCATTTTTCTGTCGTCCTGAATGACGAATACGTCCGTAAGTTCATCGGAATTAAAGTCGCCAAAAGCTGCCACTACACCTTCCTTAATATCTCCAAATACAATATTTGTGATATTACTGGATTGGACAACGGCCACGTAGAGCGGGACCAGCAGCAGCCAGGCGAAATACATTTCGCTGGTTGTTGACTACATTTGCACTAAGAAATTCAGTGGGCTTTGTTTTCTTATTATTTTTGTTGTTGCTTCGCTAAAAATCAAAACTGAGTCAGATGTGAATTATCGATAACAATTAAGAGTTACCACCTGCGGTGCTAACAAATCGTTGCGAACTAATCGATATCTAAGGCATCTCTGAGTGTCGACGGTCGAAACAACAACGCAGAGAAAACTCTGTAAAATAATAACTAAGCAGAATCAACGGCACAGACAAATAAATAAATCATGGTAAGTAAAACGACATAATGCTTCATGTATTTACGTGTACTTGGCACACTTGGCTGCCGCTCGTGGGCGTGTTTTTATGGGTAAGCATCTTACAAATTTCGATATTGTGTTTTGATCGTATTTTTCTTCTTTTTTTAGTCAACTGAGTTCACCGGTGATTCATCAGGAATTCGTGAAAACTAATCCCATGTACTTTGTTTAGAAATGTGTTAATATTGGCCTTTCCTTCAACGCCTTTTCTGCTATTCATTTTCCCATTTAAACGCATAGAAGGCCTTTGAATTTTTTTTATTTTATCACATTTTCTTAAATCATATATATATATATATATTAAACAATAATGCAAATTCCCAGCTGGTTTTCTACGCGCAGCTTTGAGTTGAGAGTTCCAATATGAAATTGGATCTGCAATTGCTTATATGAACTCCGTATAGAACCAACTGCGATCGCTCATTATTATATTGGGAATTAATATGTTATTTAACTATTACATTGATAATTATAAAATAAAGCTGTCTTTTGGTTTAGCGTTTACATCGCATCGAAATGGAATCTGTGTGATTCTTGCAAACGCTCCTGCCTATCCTCGCGTTTCTCCTTAATGTAGAGCACCAATATAATGAGCACAATCACCAGGCAAGTGCCACCCAAGGCCACAACACTCATTAGGATCAGCTTGCTGGGCGTGACAAAGAGCAGCGCCTTCCAGTGCTGCGGTTCATCGAGCGGCTTGGGTACAACTACGATCTGAGAGTTGGGTATTAGCTGTGTCCAGTTGTGAAATTTTCCATACAGCCCCGCCACAAGTTGGTCTACAAAATTTGGAGTGCGACCCAGGCCAAAGCATGTGTAGGGCAATTGGAGTGCAAAATATGATGATTGCGGCAATTGGACACTGCTGCCAATTTGCTGGTCACCATCCTGTGTGGTTGTGATGTACGTAATAATCGGACCGGGCAAATTGCTGCCATAGGTCCGCTTCTTACGGCCCAGCGTAGTTCGCGATGTGGGATTCTGTGGATTCACCAGACCTGTCAGCACAATAACCTTCACAAAATTGGCATCATAATCGAGAGTATTTCGAAATGCAAGCGGACGATAATTTCCATTCATTTGCTTCTCCATCAGTATCACATCCAAGACACCATCCTCGTAAAAGTCATAGAATGCACCAGCGACTGTATTATTGCCCATTGGCCACAAGGCATTCCAGCGCACCTCAAAAGTGCGTTTGAATTTCTTGCTGCACGTCTTGCACGCCACATTCTCCAGCAGAAACGTCTGCATTATCGGCTTTGAAACACTCAACGGTTGCAGGGTGACGAGCAAATCTGGATAGCCATCCAAATTGAAGTCACCCATACGCACAGTAATTGTCTTCAAATAGACATCATTGGGGTCGGGCGGCACAAATGCCCATGTGACGCCCTGTGGATCCTTAAAGTTGACATGCACATCATAAAACATGTTGCCATCATGCACAAATATTGTCGAGTTTTTGCAATTTTCCTGCACGCAAAACGGCACCACAATATTTTGTACGCCGCGCAGCTCAAAATCCATAAAGACGGCCTGACCGACCACGTAATCGTTGCTGCCTACCAGCTCGTAGGTTATGGTATGCTGATAGCTAAAGTTTTCGCCGTCGGGCTCATTGATGCCATACCAAATCTCATAGCCGGTTTTGGTTTGCAAAAACAGATCGGCCAGATAATCGCCATTCAAATCCAGATACGCATTCGCATTGGGTATGGTCAGAGTTTGCGTGAGGCCGCCAGAGGGCATTGCCTGGTGCACGGCCACTGGTGGTTCACGTTTTTTATTGAATATCCAGAAGCAGCGCGATACATTCGTCGTATCCAGTCCATATAAATCGATGATCATGTCGCGATTAAAGTCGAGGGCCATTGCTTCGCCTATGGTTTGGATGACTGGCTCCTTGGCGCAACTCAGCGTGGTGGTGTTGCCCCAGTTTATATAAACGTCATAGATATTTTTGCCCTTCTCCACATTGACCAGGACATCCATCAATGCATCGCCATCAAAATCACCGGGTATTACACTGACAATCCTCCGTGATCCAAAGTAACAGCTAGGACCAGGTCGCAGCAGTGGCTCCGTGTCAAAGCCTGTTTATTTGAAATAAGTCTTTTAGCAATCTTTAGATAAAGCCATGCAACATAATCGAATTTGGGTAGTATACAAAATAAAAAGTGATTGGGATCGGTGGGAACGGAGTTGCTGGAAATATAAGCACTACTCATACTTTTGTTTCTATGAATAAAACGAAATTTGGTTGTGAAAGCAGAAGTCATAATTGATGTAAATACAATTAGCAGTATCATAAATTATGAATTTTTAAAAAAATAAATCAACTTGAATGCTTGACTTCTGTTTGGAATACAAGCAATTAGTTTTTATCTATAATTTCGCAAGAGATTCAGACAAATACCTTACTTTGTTGGCAGAGTGGGAAACGCTTTCATTTGTCAGTGAATTATATGTGCACATATATTGAGCCAATATTTATATTCCTCATATGTACTTGAATAGTTTATGTTGTATACGCACCGAATAGTATTTGTAGCATTTTTCTGTCGTCCTGAATGACGAATACGTCCGTAAGTTCATCGGAATTAAAGTCGCCAAAAGCTGCCACTACACCTTCCTTAATATCTCCAAATACAATATTTGTGATATTACTGGATTGGACAACGGCCACGTAGAGCGGGACCAGCAGCAGCCAGGCGAAATACATTTCGCTGGTTGTTGACTACTTTTGCACTAAGAAATTCAGTGGGCTTTGTTTTCTTATTATTTTTGTTGTCGCTTCGCTAAAAATCAATACTGAGTCAGATGTGAATTATCGATAACAATTAAGAGTTACCACCTGCGGTGCTAACAAATCGTTGCGAACTAATCGATATCTAAGGCATCTCTGAGTGTCGACGGTCGAAACAACAACGCAGAGAAAACTCTGTAAAATAATAACTAAGCAGAATCAACGGCACAGACAAATAAATAAATCATGGTAAGTTAAACGACATAATGCTTCATGTATTTACGTGTGATATCAGTGATATCAGTGCAGTTATATGTGTGTGTTTGTTTTGCTTGCTGCTGCTTCTTCCTTGCATACAAGCGCCAGCGCACGCACAAATTGTTGTTGTAGTTGGTGTATTTATGCAATTCGCATTCACAACTAACTAAATTTGTGCCTGTATTTTATATATTGTGTTGGCCATGTTAACTAACGTTGTTAATTTTTTCAGAATAAACTGAAGTCAAGTCAACACCGTGATAAGGTGAAAAAATTCATCTCGCTAACACAAACTGGCGAACAGACAGCCATTTTCTGCCTGCAACAGAATGATTGGAAAATGGACTTGGCCAGCGATAACTATTTTCAGAATCCCGAATACTATTATCGAGAGCTAGATCGTAAGCGTATCGAGCAATTATTTATGCGCTATCGTGATCCAAGCGATGCTCTAAAGATCAGTTCCCAGGGCGTCATCCGATTCCTCGAGGATCTGGAGCTGAGTCCGGACTCCAAACTTGTACTCATAATTGCCTGGAAGTTTCACGCCGAGGTGCAGTGTGAATTCTCGCGCGATGAGTTTATCAACGGCATGTGCGATTTGGGCACGGATAGCATAGAGAAGCTGAAGTCGAAGTTGCCGTTGCTGGAACAGGAATTGAATGATGCGGGCAAATTTAAGGATTTCTATCACTTCACTTTCAACTATGCAAAGGATCCGGGCCAAAAGGGCATTGATTTGGACATGGCCATTGCATATTGGTGCATTGTGCTCAGTGATCGTTTCAAATTCTTGGACATTTGGTGCAAGTTCCTCGAAGAGAAACACAAGCGAGCGATTTCAAGGGACACATGGAATCTGCTGCTAGATTTTGCCACCAACATCGATGATCGGATGAGCAACTATGACTCAGAGGGTGCTTGGCCCGTGCTTATTGATGATTTTGTCGAGTGGTGCCAAGAAAATAATCATCTTGCCACAGATCAGCAACAGCAGCACACGTCCCAGAAGAACATATCTAACGCTTACCAGACCTCGCATAGTACAAACATGAATTATGGCTAACGATTGTTGCGCTTTATACATATATATTCTCATTAATGATTAATTATGCTTTTTATTTAGATTATTTTAAATAATCATGATAATAAGCAATGCAAATTAATTTACATTTCTCTATAAAAAAAAAAAATATAACGTAATAAATAAAATTAGTAAATGTAACAAGTTTTACTAGCGCTTCTTGCAAATGTATTAATTTTTCGCCAAAGGCTTGGCCGATATAAAATAAGCGATACATCGCAGAGATTATTATCGATTTATATATTGTTTATCATCCCCAACTTGGTGTGTAAGAAGTGTGACCGTAGCATATAAAAGCCAATTGATATTGTAACAACGATTTTTCGTCGCTCTGGTTGCTTATTAGAATCCACATTTATTAAATTGCTAAATATATTTGTGCGTGCGGTGCACGTGCATGTGCGAGGTTGCCTTACATGCTTAGATCATGTGTTGTGAAAAGAATACAAAGTGCATGTACGGTGTGTAACAATCAATTGTTGCCCCACACTCTGCGTTTGAGTGTGAGTGTGACCAAGAGTGCGTGTCTGTGCGTTTGTGTGCGTACAAGGCAGTCAGTGGGCGGCCGCCCATAAGGAGTCTACCCACTACCAGCAGACACACACATCACACAACCCGTGTGTTTGCAGCACAATAATAAGGATGTATTTGCCTTGTTTCTAAGGTGTGGAGCAGTCGGTGCTGAATGACAAATGTATGTGTCACTATTGTTGTTGTTGCTGCTTGTGAACACAATTAATAAAATTCCTTTTTCAATTCGCATCAAATTCTTTAAATATATACCCTCTCTCCCCCTCTACCAAACTGTCCTTGAGCTTAAACAGCCATTTGGCAAATAATAAAACAATTTAAATTATCATGCGAGCAAAATTTAAACAAATACACAACACACACATACACACGCGAACACATATATAGGGGCACAGTAATACATACATGTGTACTTAGGTGCCACTAAGCGTACATAAATAAAATAAAAACAAACTCAACACTTAACTGATAACCGCAGACCAGACGTCGATGGCGACGTCGTGACTACGACAACTAGCGACGCACGACGATTGCACCTTTTCTGTATGCCCTATCTATGTAAATCATAAAACATACATACACACATACGGAATTCTCCTTGACACTCTAACACAGGGTGTCTCGCTTTATCATTTTTATAATTATGCATTTAATGTAAGTGATAATAACACAATTTTTTTTTATTGTTGAAGAAGATATAATAATTTTGTCGTTAAATGTGTCACGTAGGGAAGGAGACGTCTGCGACCCCATAGAGCATATATATTCTTGATAAGCATCACTAGTCGATTCGATATAGCTAGTCATGTCCGTCTGTGTATTTGTACTAATTTTTTAGTTCGTATCCTTTTCCTAAAATGTTCGAAAGTAAGATAAAGTTTGAATAATTGTAATTTCAAACTATGGCAATTTGGATATTAACTTAAAAGTTCCTAAGATTATTGTTTATTGGTTCCCCAATCTGTAAGGCCGTTTAGTATATTTATTTTTATAAACTTCTCGTTTAATATCTGTTGCGATTCATTTTTTTTTATTTGATTTGGGTTTTTGTTGAGTTTAATAAACTAGTGAAACGGATAAATAATTAACGACACGACTTCTTAACTTGTACATGTTAATTTTGCAAGTCAATAAAGTTAAAAATAGCCATTTGTGCGAAGACTTTGCGCGCTTACTGTATATAAATTATGTATGTACATATGTACGGTATTTGTGATCACTTTTTCAGCAGCTGAACTATTTAATAATATAGGTGTGTTTCATATTTATAATGAAATTTCCACTGACGTATGTCAATATGGAAATTCAACAAAAATTATCATTTAGTATTTGTTATCTGTGTGCCCTCGATGTGTGTGTGTTGTGTGTGTGTGTTTGTGTGTTTGTGTGTTTGTATGGGTTTGATTTAATAATCAATTGACAGTGGCTGGGAACGTTTGCAGCAACATTGTCGGCGGCACGCTAATTATTATTTTCGGTCATTTTGCAGAAGCAATTGCAGCTGTCGCCATGACAGTTAGCATCAAAAGCAATAAATTTAACAGCGGAATGCCAGTGTCTTAATTGCAAGGATCTAGCAAATAAACGACAAGATCATGAGTCGTCAGGAGACGTCGTCGCCAGGAGCGACATCGACAGCAAAATCATCAGCAACATCCACAACAACAACAGCAGTTGCCAGCACAGCATGCGGCAAAATTTCAACATCAACTCCACAAAAACAGGATGAACAACAACAGCAGCAGGAGTTCATCAATCGCAGCATGGCCAGCGAAATTGATGATGCCAGCGATGCCAGCGCCATGTGCGACATGTCCATCAATAGCAGTAGCTGCAGCGGCGCCAGTCCAGTGGCCAAGCGGCAATTGAGCTCGTCTCCTCAGTCACGCATTCGCCCCCAGTCCAGTTATTCGGCCCGTGTGCTCATCTTTGATGATTCCGATCAGGAGGCAGCTGCAGCAGCTGCCGCTGACGCCGCTACTGCTGCTGCAACTGCAACAGCAACTGAAACAGCAGCTGGTTCACTTAATGCTGGCGGCTCTGATGTTAGCAGCGGCGTTGAGCTATTGCCCGTATCGCCTGCCAAGCTGGCCAACGATAATCTTAACAACAGCAACAGCAATAATGGCTCATCATCGCTAATGCGCAATCTCAATCTGACCAAGAGCTCATCGGGCGGGTTATCGGGCAGTGCCAGTTCTCTGCATTCGCGTGGCTATACGGCGCTGCTGCGCAAGATCTCCTATCAGCAGCACACGAATTCCATGCGTGCCGCCAGCAGTGGTAAGTCTTACTCGGATTTTGGTTAGTTTCATTCCCATTGTTCAAATGCAACTTTTGCTTCTCGCAGAAGCATCCAATTTGCTACGCATGCGTCACTCGTCGCTGGGCAAGTCGGCGCCCTGCCTGACCGGCAACTATTTTCGCCATGAGCTGTTTAGTGCACCACAACAAGCATTAGGAGGATGCAACGCAGCGAATGTACCGTCTATGGCCTCACCTGGACTCAATATCTCACGTTCCGGCAGTGGCATTGCTCTCTCAAAGCACCATCATCTTCACGGGGTGGTTATGCGTGGTGCGGCTGGTGTTTCGGGTGCTGGTGGCGGTGCTGGCTCCAGTGGCGTCGCCCATCATCGCCTCAGTCTGGTCACGAATGCAGCGGCCGTAGCTGGTGGCTCACGTGCCCATTCACCTTATTCGGCCAGCCCGGCGGACAGTCCACGTCTCAATTCGCCCATGCCGTTTGCCTTTGCGCCGATTAAACGCATCGCCTCATGTCGAGGCGTTGTTGACGGCAGACGCTGGTCGGTGGCATCGTTGCCTTCTTCGGGCTACGGCACCACACCAGGCAGCTCCAACCTATCCGTAAGCATTTATATCCGATTACAAATAATTGAGCTTAACTCCCTTTTTGCTTTTGGCATACAGTCGCAATGCTCCAGTCAGGAGGGACTTAATCATTTGGCGCACAACATTCCACATGGTCAGGAGGATGCGGCCGCTGTTGCCGCTGGCGCCTGTTGTGCGGAGCACTTGAAGCAACATTGTCCGAAACACTGTGCCCTATTGCTGGCCGCGCACAAGCCACCACAACAACAACAACAACAGCAGCATCAGCATGCACCAAAGCTGGGACAGCTGCAGCAGCCACAGCCACTGAAACCACCGATCGCTTGCGTCAATTGCTGTGTCGATCTAAGCGCCGCCTGCAGCGGCAATAGCAATGGCAACGGCAATACCAGCGGCGCCAATGCATCAAATGCATCGATGTCACCCATGCCGGGCAGCGCTGGCGGTCGCATGTCGCCCTATTTTCGTCCACGCTCTCGTTCGCTGTCCAGCCCATCGCGCTCACCCATTGTGGACAATGAGATTGCAGTAATGAATACGCTGTACAAGGAACGCTTTCCCAAGGCCACACAGCAAATGGAGGAGCGCTTGAAGCACTTCATCAATGAGAATAAAAGCGCCGCTTGTAGCAGTTTTCGTGATTCACAGCCCATTGTGCGGTAAGTCATGATAATCTCTCTATAAATGTATTTGTAATAGAAGCAACTAGCTTTGAAGGAAATGCAGCATTTATCTAGAGTAGAAAGCATGAACATTGCTTTTGGTATACAATTCTGCTTTTGGAATATTGGGAATTAAAAGATGAATTTCTTGCCTTGCAGCTTTGTGCATCATCAAGTGCTGGAAATGGCGCGTGATTGTCTGCACAAATCGGAGGCCAAGCTGATAACCTCACAGTACTTCTATGAGTTGAGTGAGAATTTGGAGCGTCTGCTGCTGGAGACCAAGGAGAAATCACCGGAGGCTGCTGCCGAGCTGAGCGGCGTGATTAAGAAGCTGCTGTTAATCATATCGCGACCGGCACGTTTGCTGGAGTGTCTTGAATTCGATCCGCAGGAATTCTACGAGCTGCTTGAAGCAGCCGAAGGACATGCCAAGGCAATGCCAGTGATTAAGGCGGATATACCGCAGTATATCATACACAAGTTGGGGCTGAATCGCGATCCCATTGCGGAGATGCAGCAGGAGCAGCGTGAGACGCAGGAAATGTGCGAGGAGCAGGTGACTGCCGTTGATAGGCAGCTGGAAACGCAATCGGGTGCAATGCTCTTGAATTCACCGCTTAATTGTGCAGCCAAGCATTTGAGCAACCTAACGCTGGATACAATCCCACTGGATCCGGGCCATTCGGGTGGCAGTGGCAGCTGCACGCCACAGCCGATTTTGCCTCAACAGCCGCCACAAACGCCGGTGGCTTGTGATGCACAATCGACGCCCACATTTGCCTTGGCCATAAGCCAACTCAACACGCCAGCGGAGACAGCTGCAACGCAACAACAACAGCAACAACAAAAACAACAACAGCAGCAGCAGCAGCAACAACAGCAACTGCTGCCGAAGGAAAATGACTTTGACATTGCCAAGCTGATCTCAAATGGCGCCTATGGCGCCGTCTATCTGGTGAAGCACAAGACGACACGCCAGCGCTTCGCAATGAAGAAGATCAATAAGAACAATCTCATACTGCGTAATCAGGTGGAGCAGGTGTTCGCCGAGCGGGACATACTGTCGTTTGCCGACAATCCATTTGTGGTCAGCATGTATTGCTCCTTTGAGACAAAGAAGCATCTGTGTTTGGTCATGGAGTATGTGGAGGGCGGTGATTGCGGCACACTGCTCAAGAACATTGGACCGCTGCCCGCCGATATGGCGCGCTTCTATTTCGCCGAAACAGTATTAGCCGTGGAGTATCTGCATAGCTATGGCATCGTCCATCGCGATCTCAAGCCGGACAATTTGTTAATCACGGCGCTGGGTCAC
Source organism: Drosophila paracracens (assembly GCA_035044025.1). Taxonomy (NCBI): domain Eukaryota; kingdom Metazoa; phylum Arthropoda; class Insecta; order Diptera; family Drosophilidae; genus Drosophila; species Drosophila paracracens. Next base: position 3,613,119 of record JAWNMN010000192.1, on the reverse strand, counting down.
ATTAAACTCACCGATTTTGGCCTCTCCAAAATGGGTCTGATGTCGTTGGCCACCAATTTATATGAGGGCTACATCGATTCGGAGACGCGACAGTTTTCCGATAAACAGGTAATATCTACTAAGATCGCTATATTCATTCAATTATACATTATGTACCTATCCACAGGTCTATGGCACTCCCGAGTATATAGCGCCTGAGGTGATTTTGCGTCAGGGTTATGGCAAACCTGTTGACTGGTGGTCTATGGGCATTGTATTGTACGAGTTTCTCATTGGATGTGTGCCCTTCTTTGGCGAGACGGCCGAGGAGCTGTTTGCCCATACTGTCAACGATGACATTGAGTGGCCAGACAGCGAGGATTGGCCCGTACAGTCGGAGGCCAAGGATATTATTACACAGCTGCTGCAGCAGAATCCACGTGATCGCTTGGGCACTCAGACCGGCGCCTTGGAGGTGAAGGAGCACGTTTACTTTGATGGCATGGACTGGAATTCGCTGCTGCGTCAGAAGGCCGAGTTTGTGCCGCAGTTGTCCCACGAGGACGATACCAGCTATTTTGACAGTGAGTTTTGCCCTGCGCTGTTCATTCGAAATCATATTTTATTATTAACATTTTATACAGCTCGCATGGATCGGTACAACCACGATCTGGGTGGTGAAGATACGGATGACACGGATGATACGCCCGTCTTTGGTAGCTTCAATTCCTACACGCCGCAATATCGCAAACAACATTATAGCTGGTCACGGCATGCCACAGCGACGACAACGGACAGCGTCAGAGGAACAACGACCACAATGACAACATTGCCTTCGCGTGCCCAGGAATCAAACACAGCCACATCGATGTCAACGGGCGCAATGCCCAAACTCAAGAGTCAAGAGGGCGTGGTCAACAAGTTCTTGAATACACCACAACTGCGTAAGCTGGATGTGAGTATTAAATGAGTGTGCAAACAAATTCAGCATTTTGTGTCTGTTTTTTTTTTATACAGAGTTTAACTAGCTTTTATTGCCTTTATATCATACCATATCTTTTACACTTGCAGCTGTCATCCAGCTGCCTGAAGGTGCCCTCCACGCCGGACACGGAATTTCTACCGGAACTGTTGCACAACGTGACCATTGGCAACGATGCCGAACTACGCATGCTTAAGCATTATTTGCAACAGCCAACGCCAGCAGCGGTGCGCCTTCAGCAGCGGCACAGCATGCCACCGAATACGACGACGATCATTAGCACGCCGGCAACACCGCCGCCACCACCGACACAGTCGTCCACAGCGACACCGCAACCGACCAGCGTGAGCAGTTTCTCGCGCAGCACGCCAGAGAGTTCGCAGACGGACAGCGATGATTTTTCGCCACAGATAAATCGCAAGCGTAAAGGCGTTTGTGCCCGCGACATATTGCCGCGCTTCTCCATCTCCATTGAGGATGAGACGATCAGTGCGTGCAGCTCATCAACAGAGAACATGAACATACGCGAACAGTCGCCGCTGGCGCTGCAGCATCAGCCCAAGTCCATGGACAGCAGCAGCGGACCCACATCGTTCAAGCATCATCGGTCGCGTTCGATTGTGAAATCTGCCTCGGCGCTGGGACTGTCGCTGATGTCATCGGTGGACAACACGCAATTGGCGGCACAGCTCTGCGGTGGCATTCAATCGCCGGGCAGCGCTGGCGGTGGCAATGGCTCCAGTACAGCCAGTTCGAGAGATACATCGCCCTGTCGCGAACTCTCGCCACTGGTAACCAATCTCAAGCCGCCGATCATCATACGCCGTGGTCCACGTGGCTTTGGCTTCACCGTTCACACCATTCGCGTCTATTATGGCGACACAGATTTCTATACCATGCATCATTTGGTCATGGCCGTCGATGAGGGCAGTCCCGCATTTGAGGCGGGCCTGCGGCCAGCCGATCTGATCACCCATGTGAACGGAGAGGCTGTCCAGGGATTGTACCACACCCAGGTGCTGCAGCTGTTGCTCAGCGGTGGCGAGCATGTTACGCTGCGTGCAACACCCCTAGAGCACACCAGCATTCAGAGCGGTGGCCGCAAGCGGGACCTCATGCAGAGCAAGCTGGCCAAGAAGGGCGTCAATCGCCAGAAGAAGCAAACGAAGCGAGAGCACGACAAGAAGCGCAAAACTTCTCTATTCCGACGCATAAGCAGCAAACGTGCCAATGCCGAGATGCAACAGGTGAGCGGGGAATAATTTTACACTAGTTTTGAGTGCATACATTAATCATGGAATTATGTTGTTTAAATTGCAATACAGTACTCGGCGGGCACTAGTTCACCCACCACGCCATCGGCACGGAATCTGTCGCCGCTGGACTCTTCGTATCATAGCAGCAGTTGCTATCAATCGGCGGCCAACTCCTCATCGCAATCCACTTCGCCATCGTCGTCGTCACCTAACACGCCAACCGGTTCCAGTGGTGGCAGTAATGGTTCCGGAAATGGTGGCAATGGTGGAACTAATTCCATTGTCGCAGCACCCATCGCTGCTTTGAGCGCACAACTGCCGATCCCGCCGGCAAGTCCAGTTGTGTTGCTGCCGCATGTGGGCGCCGTTGTGGGCAGCAGTGCCACATCTGTGGGCAATGTGCCAGGTGCGCTTCTTAAGAGAATTTAACTTGATTTAGGTATACTTATGCATTTTGTATTTAGTTTCGCCCACTGGTGTTGTGCCGCAGCTCTATCAGCGTCCATCGACTCTGCATGGTCTGAAGCATAAGCTGCACGCAGCTGCCACTGGCGCTGGTGGCTCCGCAGCCAGCGGCAACACGGCTGGTGGTCTAAAAACACTGCACACGTCGAGCAGCAATGCGCTGCCCAATCGCCGCAAATCTGTGGGTCATATACCGTTATCACCGTTAGCACGAACCCCATCTCCATCGCCGCTGCCATCGTCGCCCACACGCTCGCCATCCCCTCTAGCCTTTCCGCTGGTGGGCCATCAGCCTGGCGCCTCCAATACGACGCAGTCGTACAGTCCGGGCAGCACTTTGCCCACGCTGCAGACAGCAGTGAGCGCCAGCAGCAAGAAGGCTGGCTTTGCACGCACCAAGTCCGCAGAGCCAAGTTCGCCGCTATTGCGTCGCGCCCTGTCGCCGGATCGACTGCATCCGCGCAGCGCCGAGACAAAAATATCTCCGCTGTGCTGCTCGCCGCCGATCAAACAGCAGACAGCACATCATCAGCATCCGCGCGTTGTTGCGGGCACTTGGCGACCAAGTGCTGGCGGATCTAGTGGAGCTTGTGCAACTCACCAACAACAACAACAACAGCAGCAGCAGCAACAACAACAGCAGCTGGGCAACAGCAGCACGTCGGAGGAATCTCATAGGCAAACGAGCTCAGCCGCAACTGCAGCAGCAGCAGCAGTAGCAATAGCTGGAGTAGCTGCATCAACCGCATCCCCATCTGTTGATAATCAAGCAACGAGTAATGTAGCCATAGCCAGCAGCTGTGAGCTGTTGCCACGAATCGCCGAAGAGAAGGATTCGCCCACAAGCACACAGGACAGCAGCAGCAGCGTGTCGGAGGGCTTTATGCCGGCTATTGAGGAGCATGTTGAGGGTGAATCATCATCATCGCCCACGCAAACGCTGGAGAAGCCACCGCCCAAAGCAGAGCATCCGCCAGAAAAGACAAAAAGTCGTGTCGAATCGGGTAGGTCTTGATCATATCAGATTAATTTATGTGTTTCATATTTATTATTTTCATTTGCAGGTAAAACCAATGCGTCCAAAAAATCTTCGATTACAACGACAAGGCCAGCAAGCGCCAGTGTTATCTCATTTGCCATGGGACGCAAAGAGCCGATGGCCATATCAACAACAGCAGCAGCCACACCTGGAACAGCAAATGTAGCTGCAACAAGCGCAACTTTGACTGCCAAGCAAAAAAAGTAGCGCCACGAAACTGGATGTTTGTGTTTTAAATTTCATGTTTAGCGTTTTATCTAAATGTTCTGCGTTAATATTAACAATCCAAAACTGAAACAACCGGAAGATAATGGAAGGTAGCCGCAGGAATTTGATAATTGTATTCAAGGGATTGTTTTACAAATAAGCTTATTTGCATTCTTTCGGCAAAAAACTAAACAAAATTAGCAATGAAAATGAATTAGAAAATTGTGGAAACTAGTAGTTTGTAGTCTCGTATCTAACAGAAATGCCTAATACAAATTGTAAATTAGTAAAAAAAAGAAAAACGATAAACATGCGAAAAATATTCCAGTTAAAAGCAGAAAGCACTAGGAATGTGTGAATGTCGGCAGCAAGCAATGATGAATATTGTATTTGTATATATAAATGTATAACATTGGTAGAATTAACGTTTATTAAGGATAACGGAAACGTCCGAGAAATTTAAACGCGTTGAGATTGGTATTAGCCGAGTAAAGTCAAGCTGAAGTACGTACACACAAAAAACAACAAAGCTGCTTGCTTAGTCAAATATTAAAGCGTTTTTTGCGAATCTATAATCTATGCCGAACTCAATATATATTATATTAAATAAATGTTATATGTGTGTGTATTCAATTGTGTTTATTTATCAATTTGAAATGGTCAACTTTTGACCGCAATCATGCAGAGAGTGTTGTGCAGTTTGGCCACACTTTTGTCGATAGGTATGCAAGTGCAATGCATGACGATAACATGCCAATCGATAATACATTGCCAGCTGTGCAGTTTGTACGCAGATACTTTAATTTCACACCTAGATTTTCGTAAAGATGCTTCCCAAGTTGAGAATATCTGCATTTCTGCTTAAGGTGAGCACTGCACACTGTATTTTAAAACTTACTCTGCCATTTGTCATAATCATTGCAGCGTCTCGAGCGTGTCAAGTTGCAGTGCAGCGGTTGTTTATATGGCGTGTTCTATGGCGATGGAACATTGCTGCTTTTGAGTTTCAACGTTGAGACGAGTGTGGGCCAATTGAACTATGAGCACATACAGCACAAATTTCCAGCCGAACTGGATTTGTGTGGCTTGGTAAAATTTGGCGATTGTAGCGATACCCAAGCGCATCTAAATGAGGTGATTTCATCTGTGGATATAACAGATAATCCGATATTGCTACAATGCCAGCTGGGAACATTGGTGGGCATGAAGGCATCGTTCTTTATTCACGGCAAACTGGAGAATGTACCGTACGAGGTGATGGAAGCGTCACAGCTCTACAACGATTTCTGTTTTACGCGATTAAAGTGTGGATTCTTTTTGTATACCACACCGACACCAGAAGCCATTGCCAAGGAGATGCATGCGCTGCGCAAGCGTGTCGCTGATGGCAGTCTGGTGTTCAATGTGTCCCAAACGAAGATCTATATCAGCAGCAACTTTGGGACGCAGCACAAAAGTTTCAATTGTGATTCGCCCATTGAGCAGCTCATCGCCGAGATTCCGACACCAGAAGACATTCCCAGTGGCAATAATAAGAAGAAGGTCACGGCGACTACTTCGGAGCTCGCGAAGCATTACGGTGCTGTGGGCTGTGACTACGATGTGATTAATATCGATGTTTTGCGCTGTCGCTCCCGTGAGCCAACTGCTGGCGATTCCGCACCGCATCCGGCGCTCAGTGTTTGCATCACGAATGAGGAGATCAGCAAGCAGCAGGTGCCGCTGGAACTGGAGGCAATGGCCATACTCTGCAAGAAGACAAAGCTGTTGCGTTTGTATGATGTGCTCATCGAGAGCATTTGTCGCTCGTTGCGTCTCTTCGAGCAATGCCTCAGGGAGCGTCTCAACGAGCAGGAGCCGACATTGGAGCTGAAATTGCTGGCGCCACGCAGTTATCATTTCTATCCGCAGGAGTTCGGACACTTTCTGAGCTGTGCCTACTTGGAGCAGCTGAGCGATGATGAGCCCAGTGTGCAGGAGAAACGCAAGCGATTGCATCGACAATTTGCATTGCCCGTCACACGTCCGTACTTCCGGCGTGCCAATCAGTGTCGCTTTCAGGGCGACATCGATGCTGCTGATGCGTCCACGTGGACACCGCTGCTTAACACACATCTGGGTGTACGTCCCAGTGGCGTGACCGATGGCAAGGAGTATCTGGTAAACGGAAACTACCACTATTACCACTATTTGCAGCAGCAGATACAGGACAAGGGCTGGGGCTGTGCCTATCGCTCGTTGCAGACGATTTGCTCGTGGTTTCTACTGCAGGGCTACACAGAGCGTGCGATACCCACGCATTTGGAAATTCAGGAATATTTGCACAAAATTAACGATAAGCCAGCCTCATTTGTGGGCTCATCGCAATGGATTGGCTCCACGGAGCTGAGCATGTGTCTGCAGGGTTTCCTCAATGTGGACTCGAAGATCCAACATGTCGCCTCGGGTGGCGAGCTCTCAACCATTGCCTCGGAACTGGCGATGCATTTCCAGACCCAGGGCACTCCCGTCATGATTGGAGGCGGCGTCCTAGCGCACACAATTATTGGAGTTGACTACTGTGTGCAGACGGGACAGGCGAAGTTCTTGATACTCGATCCACATTACACTGGCGCCGACGATTTGGCCACAATTCAGATAAAGGGCTGGTGCGGTTGGAAGGGCATGGACTTTTGGGACAAAAAGAGCTACTATAATCTATGCATGCCACAGCGGCCGATTTTATACTAAACGTTCCAATGTTATGCATTTAAGTACGATTCATTTATGCCAAGCTTTAATGTTGCATGTTTGTGTATGAATTTAATATATGTATATGTACTGTATTTTATATATGTTATAAACTAGAGCCATCGGTTTTTATTGGTGTGTGTTCTCCGGAAATTATTCAAATTCAAACAGACGGCCATTTACTACATATGCGATATGCAAATTAGTTTGGCTTATGTTTGTGTACCATCACTTTGTTATTCTGTTGCCACAAACGGTTAGACGGGTCCTTAAGCTTATTTTTTTTATACAATTAAACGATTTCGTTTTAAATACTATGTACGATTTACATGGCGCTAGCCGCCGCTTTTTGAGTACTTCTTCCAATAGCGTTTGACATCGTCGTGTCCGTTCTTGTCTACCACCATAGTGCGTGTGCGCTCATTCTGCCACACCAGCATGTTAATAGACTGCGCATAGTCGCGCAACGTGACAAAGTCTGTTTGTGAGAGGAACTGATTGTAGACAACGCCCTCCGTATAGGTGAAACGGTTGCGTTCCAATTCCCAAAGTTTTATTTGATCCACGACTGTGGGCGGCAGGCAGGATTTTGATTGAATTGCGGACTCTACCAGTTTCATGTTGGGATGTGCATACTGTTCCAAATAGCTAACGATTTGCTCCGCAGTAATGCCGCCACGCAGCGCTTGACGCACCGAGTCGCGTGTAAGGACACCCACAACGAGATTGGGAAAACGATACAGGAGCTCGGTGAACAGTCCCAGCACGGCTACCTGCAGCTGTGAGTCTGTATAGGCGTAAACGCGATAGTTTGTTTCCACCACAATGTAGCCTCGCTCCTGCATGCGCTCATCATCCGCCGATGTGGAAACCTGCGCCACATCTTTGTTTGTCACATTCAGCGCCAGTCGCGTTGGATAGAAACGACCCTCCTTGCGCTTTCGCTGGAACAACAGTCCAAACTCGCGGAGATGCTGCAAACACATTAACATTTGATGGCTCATGCCGTCCGAGCTGTAGTCGTGTCCCAGTGTCGAGAAGCTCAGCTGGAACAGCATGGATAGGCATTCGGCCAGTGGAATGCCGCGCTCATCGCATGTCTCCAAATACTGCAACATAAAATGCCAGACCTGAGCGCGTGTGTCTAGCAGCAAAAACTGAAATCCCTGACGTGTGATGGTGATGCCATCGCGTTCATCGCGCTTCATCAGATTGGCGTGCAACAGAATACGTACAGCTTCCGGGCTAATGGCCTCGGAGGTGCCGTCATTCCGACTGCCCGTGCCCACCATATAGTGAAGCACACAGTTCCAGCGGCCCATCGCGTAGGTGTCGAGGAATTCAATGTCGCGCGGTTTGGAGTCCTTTTCGAGCGTATTGGTCATTGCCCATGGCTTTCCGCCGCCCAGCAGCACCTGACGCACGCTCTTCTTAAACGTGGGCGACAGCTCCCAGGCAGCCAGGCCGCCCGGTATTGCTGTGACGCGCCAAACATTTAAAGCAGTCAGGCAGCTGGTGGCCTCCATTTGCTCCCTGTCGGCAAGGATTACATTACATATTTAATAGCGGCTTGGGGTAGACAGACGCATAATGACCGCATTACTTACTTGGCAATACGCTGTGCACCCCATGAGCTGACAACGGCCTGGGGCACTGGTTGATCGACAAACAGTATGCGTATTACAAATTGTCTGGCAATTTCGGGCAGCTCGCGAAAGACGGCCAGACAAATGGGTGGATAATTGTAAAGCTTCTCCAGTGATTCGGGTGTTTGACGTGTACGTAGATAGTCTTGAAAGTTTTTACACTCTAAATTCTCGGGGCTCTGTACTAGCGGGGATATTGTTGCACTGCTGCTCGCATGTCGGCCAGACTTTGTATCGGCCATGGCACGATGTACCAAAATTTTGTTTAACAAATTCGCGTCTGAATGCAAGCTGATATCGTTGCCGGCTTATCGATAATTCGATCAATCAGGTATTTAATCACGCAACTTGTGCGATGTTTGAGATATCGATTATACGATTAATGTGGATAACTCTGAAACCTTTATTAGTTTCAACAATTTTAATTGATAATCGGTAGTTATGAGTAGATTAATTGTCTTATCATAAATTTTATTAAATATTTCGATACAAGTATGCTGGTGATATACGATAGTTAACTTTTAAAATATTTGAAATGATCAGCATACCTGTCTATAGCGATAACGATAATTACAATATAATCAGTGCACATCTACTGTCGATACAGCTCCGCTTTTGCTAGCACCGCGTGTTTTGTAATATCTCTTGTCTTAAATTTATCCACAAATAATGAGTGACGATGAGGAGCAATACAATGCAGTGGCGCACAAAAAGTTGCTTCATGCAATCAGCAACCTGGGCAACGTGCAACACATTCGCAAGTCGACACGCGACGAGCGCCAGCAGAAACAGGATGAATTTCAGCTGGTCAAAAGTGTCAACACCGCAGAGCATGCAGTCAAAGCGGTGGGCTTGAATGATCTTGTTCAAATATTGCGCACCTCCAAGCACATTGAAACTGGCAAAAAGCTGAAAAATGTGCACAGCACCAAAAAGATTTTACAGAAGCCACTCGAGAAGCCAGCAGCCGATCGCATAAAAAGGACAATTGGCTACGAAAGTGTTTCGAAAAAACTGAGTCGCTGGGATGCTGTTGTGGCCAAACAGCGTTCCGCCGAGACACAGGTAAGCGAATTAATCTACCAAGATTATGCCTGTACTACAAAACACATTCTTCCAGATATTTCCTATACCTACGGAAACGATATACGTTAACACATCGGCGCATTCAAATGCAATAAAAACCAGCATCAAATCCGATTTGGCCAAGGAGCTTCAAGCGAGCAATGAAAAGTTGCGCAAATTGCGCAAAGCACAAATTGGCGACAACACCGATGAGAAGACATTGGCCCAACAGGAACAGGAGCTGCTTAAAAAGAAAATGGACCGGCAGGAGCTCTATGCGCGTCGCCGAGAATTGGCGTACTTAAAAATGCGCGAGTCACAAAAGTCGTCCAAAGCTCGTATGCAAAACAAAATCAAATCGAAAACATTTCATAAGCTGCAGAAGCGGCAAAAGATTTTGGAGCAAATGAAGGAATTCGAGCTGCTGCAAAAAACGAATCCGGAAGCTGCGCTAGAAAAACTAAATGCATTTGAAAAAAATCGCGTCATGGAGCGCGCCAGCTTGCGGCACAAAAACACAGGCACTTGGGCCAAGAATCTTCAGGTGCGCGCCAAATATGATAAGGATGTGCGCAAAGATCTTGCTGAGCAATTGGCTGTCAGTCGACAGTTGACCGAAAAGAAAGTGGACACCGATAGTGAGGATGAGCCAGCCGCAGTAAAAATGGAAACAAATGCTCCAGTGGAGAACGATCCATTTAACCCCTGGACGAAAGCTAAGACTGCCGAAAAGGCTGGAGCCCAGGCCGAAGCGAATGAACCAAATTGGCGGACATATTGGACGGAGCGCAACAAAAATGAGAAGCTGCTGGCTAAACATCGTGCAGAAATTGAAGACGTCAAACTGGAGAAAGTCAAGAAGTTGAAGGTGGAACAAAGCAAAAACCTAAAACGACAGCCTAAAACGAAATCAATGAAAAAGAAGAAAAAATCTGTAATCGCTGTGGAAAATGGCTGGGTGGTTGAAGAAGTCAAAGGGCCTGTCAAAGTGCAAACAATTGAAGACATTTTCGAAAAGCATGAGGAAAATATCCGCAAAAAGGTTGCGAAAAAGTTGGAAAAGCTTCGAAAGCAAGCGGAAAAGCTTGGGCAGCCCAACAAAAAAGGCAAAGCTATAAAAAAGAAACGAGATGAACTGCAAAACCTAAAAGACTTGACATTCAAGAAGACCAGACAGCGTGTGGAAATTGATGAACCGCTCAACCAAGATGAAGATCAACCAAACCAGGCTGCTAAAATTGCTGGCGAGTTGTCCAAGCCCCAGAAGAAGTCAATGAAATCAGAGCCGACAGCCGAAAGCGTGATTGATGCGGAGAAAGTGACCACCATAACGTGGAAGCAAAAAATGCATGCCTCGGATGCAATGAACAATGCGCTTGCGGATGACAATGAGGCAGATTATGATGAAGCGGATGCTGCCGCCGAGCGTCAATTGACAATAAGTCAGGCCTTTGAGGATGATGATGTTATAGCTGATTTCAACAAGGATAAGACTAAAGATTCCGAGTTGAAGAATACGGAAGTACAGCTGGCTACTCCCGGTTGGGGCTCATGGGCAGGCACCGGCATTTCCCAGGAGGTTATGAATAGACGCAATAAGCGACTGCTGCTAAAATTGGCAGTGCCCGAGAAGCGTCGGGACGACAACAAGAATAATGTGTACATCAATGAAACGACAAGCAAACAGGCGCGTGCCCACATGGTCTCCAGCATACCGTTCCCCTTCAAATCACTGGCCGACTATGAGGCTAGCATTCGTGCACCCATTGGTCGCAACTTTGTGCCGGAAACCGCATTCCGTATGCTGACGCGTCCGGCGATCATTACACGCAAGGGTCAAGTTATCGAGCCGATGGATGAGAGTGAATTAGTTAAACCAGACCGGCGTTTGCGTCATGTAGTGGACAGAAGAATAGATCGCTTGCAAAATCCACTAAATGCCAAGAAAACATAGAGTATAATAATAATGTTGAAACTAATATAATATAAATGCGCTGATCTTTGAAAATATACAAAAATATGGCTAGTTTTTTTGCTTGAAAACTTTTGTTTAATCTTTTTTCACTCCGCCCAAAAGTATGCTGAAATTTTTTTAAATTTCCAGAGACCAGTTAGCACGATTAAAAATGGATAATAATAAAACACAAAAGCTGTTGCAGTTGATATAGGATATTGTTTGTTTGTTTTTGTTTTTTTTTTCAATCGTTTATTTTACAAAACATTTTGGCAATGCCAATTAAATGGCTTGCCTTTGACTAAATGAATCAAAGGAAAGTCTCATTGCTAAATTGCGCGTTGTTTTTGTTGTTACTTAATTATTTGGAATTTTGTATACATATTTGTGTAGACGCTAAATATTGTATAAATGATTTAACATATGTATGTGTGTATATAAATAATACAATTTTTGTATTAACTAAATTCAAATCACGCAGAGCAAAGTAATTGCAATTTTAATCGACAGCAGATTTCCAACTATCCCAAAAATTTAACAAATTATAAATTGGAAGCTGCAACAGGTGCAATTTAAACTATTTGACATTCAGATGTATAATATACACACATATATATAAATTTTAAATTTTTAATTGTTGAATTGCTTATGTGCTTGCAATATTCCAATTGCTTTTGCGTTTCTTTACTTTTTTTTAAAATGTTTTTTTTTTTGCTGTTTTGCATGTAGCTACAATTTGGCTAATATATTTTATTAATATGTATGTATGTATGTATATTTCTTATACTTTTGCATAATACTTTGCTTTGCCATTTGCACACGAAGCAAAAGTTAAAGAACTAGCAATAAACAAAAGTTCTTAACATTTATAAACTACTTAACGTAAACGGCTCACATCAAATTGGTTTTCATTTCTATATAGTTTTTGAAGCATCTATGTTCTTAGCGCCGATTGATTTTTGAAACGATTCCACATAAATGTGCATGGAACACTTTTCCGATAGAATTATGAATCCTACTTTGAATTGAAATTGGTATTCAGAACATAGATGCTGAATTTTAAAACATATATAGTATATATATATATTTAAATTGATATCCGTTCAATTGTGTACGTTTTAGCTGGCTTAGGAAAATGCCACGACTTCAAGTCGTATTTTTCGTTTTATTTATGTTTTCTTTTTGTGTGTTTATCGAATATATATATATATATATATATATATTTATATATAGGGACTCATAGAATTGAGCCCATGCATGCATTGTATCATTTACAATTTATGTATTTAATAACATAGTTTTGCTGCTACTAAAATGCTAATAAAAGACACTTTTTTTTTTACTTGCCAGGCATTTCAAAATTGCTTATCTTTTGATTTCCATACACAACACATACATTAAACAATTTATAATCCCGCCCCTCCCCACCCTTATCTCCCCTTAGTTTTGGTAAGCTTAACGGCTGGCAATCCTTTTGTAATACCCTGTTTGTCTGCAGTTATCCTCCTTGTGTCTGCATCCCTCTCTCTCTGTCTGTCCGTATGTCTCTCACTTACATTAGGACACAGCACTTGCGACTGTTGCTGGTGCTATCGCTGACCACATCGCCAGTGTTGCCACTAAATTTGTTGACCGCACTCGCATTGCCAACAGCTGCCGCTGGCGATGTCGACTCAAATTCCAGTAAACTGGGACTCATTGCGCCCAGCCCAAGGGGCTGTGTGGCAATTGGTCCAGCACCATTATTGTTGTTGTTGTTGTTGTTTGCGCTGCTATTGTTGTTATTGTTGTTGTTGTGATTAACGGTAGTGGCGGCTCCTAAAACAGAACCATTAGTTGTTGATGTAGCACTTGCTGCAGTTGTTGTTGTTGTTGTGGATGATGAGAGTTCAAAATTATTAAGCACATTGGCGGTGCGCGAAAGCGAACGCTGCTTCTTCAAATTCGACAAAGTAACGGCACCAGCATCCATAGCAACATATTGCTGTTGCTGCTGATGTTGCTGCTGCTGCTGCTGATGTTGCTGCAGCAGCAGCGCATGTTGCTGCAGCTGTTGTTGATGTTGCTGATGCTGTTGGTGCTGATTTTGCTGATGCTGATTCTGCTGCTGATGTTGCTGCTGCTGCTGATGATGCGTGCTGTTTGTGTCTACATGAGGCGCATTTGTTGTGCGTGCGTGCGTGGGTGGGTTGTGTTGTGTGGTGTCGATGTTGGGTGGATGGTTGGTTGGTTGGTTGGTTGTTTGTTTGTTTGTTTGATGATGATGCAGGCAGACAGGCAGACGACACAAAAACGAGCGACACAAAAAAAAAAAATAATAAACATAAAATTACAAGCAAATGTTATTCAAGTTTGTCTTTTTTTTACATTTCTTTTTTTTACATTGAACAGCTAGTTTGAGATTGAATCTTGTGTACACTTTCACCACTGACAGCAGCAGAAGCGTGTTAGTTAGGGTTATTAACAGTAGGACTATGGGCAAAAGTGGTGAGTATAAAAACAGAACAACATGTAACTAGACTGGAAGACATTAATACCCATTAACAGTTAATATACAGAATAATAATGGGAAATAGGTTCGCATTTTGCTCTTTTACAAGTTCGAAAAGAATAATTTTGTTGAAATTGTCTGCTACACAACACAAAGTACACCTAATTCGTACATGGAGCATTTTTCTGATGGTCTAACTTTCACTTCATGTATGAAACCTGTGCACATATAATATTAAAGATAATTAAATTATCTTTCCATAAAGTATAAACTTGTGTGTACAGTATTCCCCAGACATAAATGCTCAAAGTACGAATTAAAAGTTGGTTGTTCTACAAAGGAATAAACATTTAAATATTACAGAAAGTTAAACCTCAAGAGATATGAGAAATATGAGAAAACATCCAGTTAGTTGAGTTAAAAATGTAAAAAAATATCTGAGATTCTTTTGCAAATGTTTTACTAATGAAAAAGAATGAATGGGAAAAAGGTTCCTTCAACATAAATCATAAGAAAACATTTATGTAGATTCTACAAATAATAACTGATAAATCTCTAAAGTTTAGGCGTATAGTAAAAAGTATTGGCTAAGACAAATATCTATTCCTTTTTGAAGAGTATGCGTTAGTCGACTATGCCTAAACTGAGCATGCTTTTTTATGGCTTGAGATTCGTTTTGGTAAATAGACTCGTTAAACAGACACTTTTGGGCACAAGGGACAAGTAGCATTCAAGCGGCGCTTCTTGATTGTTGCAAGCTGTGGTGTGATTTGATTTGATTTGTGTGTATGTTGCATGAAGTTGTGCTTGAGTGTGTGTGTTCTTATGTGCGTGTGTTTTAATGTGTGTGTGTGCGTGAATACTCACCAACTAGAACTGTGACCTGCACGTTGATTTTGCCATTGCCAGCCGCCTTGGATGACTCAATCTGTACCGCTTCGGCGCTGGCAGCGGTGCCCTTGTCAGTCAGTATGACGGCTGCCGCAGATGTGGCACGTTGCACTTCACCGGTGCAGTTGGCGCTGGGATCATCGCCGACCTTGAGCAGCAGCTGCTCGTCGTTCTCGCGACCGTCGGGCGGACGACGCGGCAGATAGGAATGTGTCGTTGTGAGCGTTACGTTGTCCACCGCATCCGCGGATTTTGAGTGCGACAGCAATTGGCCATTTTGGCTGGCCGTGGAAGGGCGCTTCTCAGCATTGTTGTTGTTGGTAGTGGTGCTGCTGTTTGTGTGATAACCATAGCCATTGGGCAGATGATCACCGGCAGCGCCAGCAGCAGCAGAAGCAGCAGCAGCTGGTGCCGTTGTGGTGCCCGTATCGGTGGCCTCCTGCGCCTGTATACGCAGACGAGCCTCCTCCACGGCATCCTTTTTGGTTGTCAGCGTTTTGTCGCGCAGGCTGGTGCGACGCACCGATTGGGCTCTAAATGGGTAAGTTGACCAAAACAAGACCATTATAATAAATATATATTTCTCGATATGTTGTTAATTTACCTTGTATTATTGCTCTGCGAGCGTCGAACGCGCCTTCGTTGCGCCTCTGCCAGTCGTTTGCTCTCCTGTTCCGTTTTCAGCTGCTCAATGCGCTCCCTGATCTCCTGGTCCTCACAGATATCTAAATGGAAAATGGAATCGCAGACTTTAGTAGGAAACAGTGCGAGTGGTAAGTATGTGCACACACCTGAGGGCGTCTCATCGTCTTTGTTGCGCACATTCAAATCAGCGCCGCATTGGGCAAGCATCTCCAGAACTTCGAGCTATAATTGGGAGTTGAATGGTAAAACAGAGACTCACAAGAGTTGTGCTTTGCTTACATGACCCCAACAGGCAGCCGCATGCACTGGCGTCCACAGATCCTTGTCCATGGCATCCACGTTGACATGCTGCTCCAGCAGAAATTCCACAACACGCACATAACCATTGGCCGATGCAATATGCAGCTGCAAATGACAAGGATTAATGATTAATGATGCGCTGATGCTGATTAGAGGTTAGGGTATTTAGCATACCGGTGTGGCGCCTTGATAGTCGGGCTCCTCTAGATCCCCAGAGGTGCGTGCTAGCTCCATTAGTTCCTTCAGCATGACACGCTCCGTGGATGAGCGCGTCTCATCTATCAGCTCCTGGGTGACGCCGCGCTGGGCCATTTCGCCCTCGATAAAATCGAGGGTATTCTCATCGTCGCACAGATCGTACGGCATATTGCCGTCCGTGTTGACTGCCAGCAGGTTGGCATTGTGCCGGATGAGTATGCGCACCAGTTCCAAATGGCCGCAGGTGGCAGCCGCATGCAGCGGCGTCCATTTATCACTGTCCTGCGCATCCACATTGGCCCCATAGTCGAGCAGCAGCCGCAGCATGTCCACATTGTTATCAATGCAGCACTGATGCAGCGCTGTCAGTCCATCCTCGTTGGCCGCATCCGGTGTGATGCCGTGCTGCAGCAGTGCCGCCACCTCGGGCATATCGTTGCGCGACGCAGCCTCCAACAGCACCACGCTATTCTCGAAGGAAATGTGCCGACGTCCGCTCAGCGTCCCCGACCCATTCGCATGACGAAAATGATGTGTTGTATCTCCGCCGACCCCGCTGACGACGACGCCGCCGCCACCTCCGCCGCCATTTAATAGATTGCTAACCGTTCCGGCACCGCTGCCCGTTTGACCCTTGGCCCGCTGCAGCTTCAGCCATTCCTTCTCCTTTTGGCGGGCGAGTTTCAGCTGCTGCGCACGCCGTCTGAACCATTGAAAATAATTGCAAATTTATTATATAAATTTATAAATGCTGTGTAAAAAGTGTGCAAAAAACTTAAGCCATTAATAGTGTCAGATTTATGGTTAGAAATAAATACGGGAATAATTAATAATAAAATTTCTTTTGATGTTGTTCAGAAATCGAGCCAAAATCAAAGCTTAATTGGATTTTATTAATTGGTTATTTAATACATTTCCGATTTGGAAATTCAAATTGGCAGAGAACAAAATGAACTAAAAAGAAAGTTAATAAAAACGGTTCAGTGGCAAGTCAAAGCAATAAATTTTATAAATTGAAATTCAATTAAGCACAACGTTGCAACAACAAATGTTTATATTAGTTGCACATTTGTTTTTTTTTAACAAATTGTTTATCTAAGAAGTGAAACTCGAGTTGATTTCCTGTAATTGCATTTACTTGTATCCGATTACGACACACTTTCGCCTTGCTGCACAGCAACAACATGGCTAAAATCACTCAAAACTTGATGCAAACTTTTGATGCCTCATTGCAAACTTTACTTGCTGCGGCATGCAGCAATCTCTCATGAAATAACAGAAGATGTCTTTAAGGAAATGGCAATTTAATTGCAAGCAGACAAGCACAACAATCGAATCCTGTGCGTGACTCCCAATCCTAATTGCTGGCCAAGACAATACTGTGTTGGCCTTGTGCTAAATTGACCAAAGCTCAGCATGTGAATTGGTCATCAAATCACAAAACAATTTTAACATCTTTTTCTGTTTTTCCTTTTCAGCAAATAAGTTCGTGAGTCAAGGAGTTAAATCCTGAGAAAAATACTCAGCGTAAAATTTTTTCAAATGTGTTTCTGTATCCCAATTTGAAATTTGTTTTAAATATTACGAAAATCCCAATAAAATACTGACTTAAATGCAATCATTTCTATAAATAATACATTTTTAATATATTATTTGCATATTTTGATCTCAAGTTGAACATTTACTGAATATTGATCAAAACTTTCGATAAAATCCTAATAAGTACAAACATTGAAAGTAAATTCAAATATTCCGGAAATCTGAATAAAATGCCTACTCAAAAAGTAGATATAGTTGTGCGCTTTTAAAAAAAACTTCAACTGCCGCCAGACAAGCGTCTTCAAGGACCTCTTTTACATATTTTTAATTGGCTTTTTGTAGTTAACAAGTTGAAGTTTCAAAAGTAACAAGGCAAAGTGCTGCACATAGTTGAAGAGATAGAGTTATCTGAGATGAAGTCCTTCGCGATCATACTTACAGTCTGGCCAGCTGGAGTCGCTCGTGCGTTGGCAGACTTTCGACGGTTTGCATTTCGGCCACAAGATCGGCGTGTTCCATTTTCAGCTGTTTCGTGTAGCTGGCATCCTCCTGGCTCTTGCGCTGTATTAAAATGCCCTTGATCATTTTGTCGCCGCTTGTTCAGCTTGCTCAGCTTGCTCTCCCCAGCAGATGATATGTTGTTGAACACACAGGTAAATTTTGTTTTTTACTGAGTTGGCAACTCGAAGTTCTGCCAAAATTTGTTGCTGCTGTTGTTGTTGTTGTTCGTCGTCTTCGTCGCTTGCATGCAAATTGTAATTTGCATCTTTGAGTTTGATTTTCGTTGTTTGTGTCTCTTGTGGCTTGATTTTTGCTATCATTTGTTAGCAGCGCCTGCTGCAGCTGCTTCTCTTATTGTAAATGTTGTTATGTATTAGTATGCTTTTGGCTGTTGTTGTTGTTGTTGTTGTTGCTGTTGTTGTTGCTTTTGCAGTTGCTGCAACGCTGCAGCCGAGGAAGCAGCTCTCACATTTGTCACCTTGTTATTTTACTCGCTGCTGTGTTTACTTTTGATTTCAATGTGTTTTCCTTTTGGGTTTCACAGCACATCCACTGCAAAGAAAAACAAGCGAAAAACATATGTCAGACATGTATATATAGTATATATATATATAAAAGGTATTTATTTGTATATATTTCCTGGAAATTAACTTGGTCTGCTTGCCCCAAACATGATTGAATACATTTTGTTTCTCATTCAAAATGAGAGTTAAAATTACTTTGACCCAATACAAAATATGCAATTGGATTCAAATGAAAAGAAATCAATATATATATATATATATATATATATATATATATCCATGCAATTTTGTGGACAAACAACTACAATTTCCGTTAAGTGTAAATCTGAAACCAGTAAACATATCTATACATTGTTTGTTGTTTGTTTGTTTGTTTGTTGTTGCTGCAGTTGCTGAGTGAGTTAACTGAGTTAGTTTGCGGAAGTTTGTCTGTAGTTATGGCCCCGGCTTACCCGTCAGCTGGCAACATAAATGCATAAGGCCAAAAATCCAATTGCATGAGAATATTATTCGGATAAAGTTAGCAAGATAAATTGATGCTGCCACTAAAGTAGCTGTGGCATGGCCAGCTAAAGCAACAGTCGCCGCGCCAATCGTGCTAATGGAACAGCTATCAACTATCTCTCACACACAGACACACTGGCAACATTTGAGCAATTTTTTATTTAGGGTGTGCTGAAGTGTAAGAATAATGTGACTATGTATGTCATTCACGTCCTTGGCTAGCTACTTGGCTCGGTTCAATAGCCAAAACTTAACTCTGCAGCAGCAGCAGCAGCAGCAGCATCAGCAGCAGTCTCAAGCGTTGCAACTTGCCCAGCCATCATGTTGAGTTTATTTGATTTAGTAGACCAACTTGAAGAGCATCCTGCCACAGACCAACCCAACGCGACCTGCACCAATGTGTGTGCCACACTGTGAGTGTGTGTGTCTGAAGCGGCGCTCGCAAAGAGCATTTTTAAATAGCAGCTGAAAAGCGCTTTAAACAACTTTCAATTCTCAGCTGCCAAGTGCGCCGAGCTGCTCATTTTCTATGCTCTCTCTTCTCGGACTCTGTCGCTGTCTCTGTCGCTGCCTCTGTCTTGGTGGATACCTGTATGTGTAAGTCCTTAAGTAAACAGCATAAAAAATCTGTGTGCATGTATGCCACAGCAGTGCTTAAACATTCAAATTGCAACTAGATGGTACTTCAGCAATTTCAAGACTTAATCGGCTTTTCAAAAACTTTTACAGAAACGAGCACAAACAGTTTTCTTTGCTGGGCAGGTACAATTTCAGCAGGCTCTTAGCAAAAAATATACAAACAAAATTAAAAAAAACAGGTAAATGATGCTTAAGCACTTTTCACTGCATTTTTGTAATTGAAAAGCTTGAAAAATGTTTGCAAGACTTAAAATTGTACAAAAATAATTATTTCTTTGCTTGCATTATTGCAGATTTTGAGATAAGCACTTCAAATTTCGAAATTTAAATTTAATTCGTGAAAAGTTTTCATTTTCGTTGGTAATTAATCAAAATGTGGCAATTGTTTTTTTGGTTGACTGAATTTCCCATTGATTAACCCAAAAGTTGAACTCATCTGCATTGGATGGGAGTCCTTATTATTTTTCAGTTCAGCTCGTTAGTGTTGTTGAACTGTTGTATGTTTGTGGGGCATGTGGCAGTGTCCCGTGGTGCATGCAGTTTGTGGCACAAAGAGTTTCGCACGTTAAACAAACTGAAATTGCCATATATGGAAGAGAAAGAGAGATAGAGGTAGAGAGAGACTGAGTCCTTGTTCCCCAGGTGGCAGCACGGACAATCAGCACACGAATTTAATTTGCATGGCAAGCCATTTTGGCGCAACATCAACTTCAGCTTTTGCTTTACTTTCAGCTCTAGTGCCTCTGACTCTGACTCTGCCTTTGACTCTGCCTCTGCCTCTGCCTCTGTCAGGAGTTTGCCGGTCTCAGTTGGAGCCCCAACTTGACTCACATGCGCTCATTTTTTATTTGATTTTGATTTCAGTTTTCTCTTTTTTTTGGGGCGCACACAGCAGGCAAAAACCTCAACACAGCAACAAAGGCTGCAACAACAACAAACAACTATAATTTACGTTGCCCTGCTTAGCTGTGGCACAGTTTTCTTCTTTTTTTCCGGGTTCCCCAGACTACAGGCACAAAAAGCAACAGCAATAACAATAGGCCTGGTTTGCTCCAGTGCCTCCAACGCTTGGCCTCGCCACATGCTACATGCGCCCCCTGGGCAATCGCTTACCACTAACAACCTTAACCCAATCCTCATCCTCATCCACATCCACAGTTTTATCCACATACTCATTCAGACACCCTGCCACACACACATTCACATCCTACTCCATGCCACACATTCTCAGTCTCATTGTGCTTCTCATCCTGGCAGTAGCCGGGTGCTAATGCACTCAATGCAAGCATATAATTCGCTGCCCTCCAGCCTGAGAGCATGCAACACTCGTGAGCCAACAAAAAAGTTAGCCAAAGCCACCCGTAAACATTATTTGCCCACCCACTGTTACAGTGGCTGCCAAGATTAGCAATGAGCTGCCGCAGTTCGATTTTTCTTTCCTCTTTATTTTCTCAACCAGTTTATATAGGCATGCATTATTACCATCAAGTAGCAATAAGGGAATTGGCATTAAGCCATAAAAAGTATATAAAGGAACTGCAAAGATTCACATTTAAGCAAAAATGGATTGCGATTTGTATGGCTAAATAAATGGCAGATTCAGATGGAATGAGAAAATGCATTAGTAGTGGCTAAAGGGACAAAAACTTCAGTATTATATATACATTTAAGATATATATATATTTGATTTATGTGGAAAATTTATTAGAAGCGCATAGAGAGGCGGGGTAAAGAACCTTTCCTTTTTTATGATTATATTTTCTTGAATGAGGAACCTTTTTTTACAAGGTTTTACAAAAAAGGAAAACTATTTACAAAATGTAAATTTGCCAGGCAATAAATCACCAATTTGAATCAAGTTTACAAAGTGGAAAAATATTTATAAAAAATATATTTATCTTGCAATTGAAAAACCAATTTGAATCAAGTTTTCTTAATTTGCTGTTGCAAATTCTTAAGTTAAGCTTATTCGTTTTGGAATGAATCAAACTAAAGCATTTGAAATATTGTTGCACTGCTTTTCGAATCCTTTTCCACTGTGCCACTCATTAGGCGTTCATTGCTCAGAGTCGATGCCAAACCTCCGACACCAGCCTGAAGGTGTTTTTTGGCGGCTGTTGTGGCTTGGCCCACTTGCCGCTCTAGCTGTCGTTTTTGCTGCTGTTACTGCTGCTGCTGCTGATGTTGTTGCTGCTGTTTGCTGTTGCTGTTGGACTGATGTTGCACATTGCGCCTGTCGAGAGCCACTCATTTTTGTGCGTCCCCGCTTCAAGAGTTTGCCCCGACACTGTTTAGGTCATCATCAACACAGTCATCGTCATCGTCATCATCATCGTCGTCGTCGCTGTCGTCACTTGCCTTGATGTTTAGCCACTTAGTTTGAATTACGCTTGATGAGTTTTTCACTTTTTTTTTTTTATGTTCCTATTCGTTTTTTTTTTTGCGTTGGAAGTTCTTATCTTATATCTTAATGCCTCGGATTCCATAAATTATTTGCACATGGCTTCTAATATAAAACAGTTGCATAAATCTGAGGCTTAAGCAGCAGCAATATTAATAACTGAAGAGGCCATCGCACGCAAAGGAGAAAGAATGCCACGGCAAGGATAGCCGAATGGAATGAGAAGGGACGCGGAACGGGGTAGGGAACAGGAACAAAGGACGCTATCTTGCCTGACCATAGATAGCACAAGCATACGCCCGGAGGAACGACAATGAGTTGACTTGAGTTTTCGGCATTTGTAGCTTCTTGTTGTTTTTTTGTGTGGCCTGCTGCTTGATGCTTGCCACAAATTGTGTGCACATTGTGAGCTGCAGATTCAGGACAGGATGTTGCCTTTTATTGGTGCGATTGCTGCACCAGCAGGCAAAACCATAAATGAAAATTGCAACGCAATATCCTTGATGCCCAGTTATTGCTTTCGTCCACCAGCTCGTTATGCACCTGCCACACACCGCCGCAAGCATGACAAGCGGACAAAGTACCGCAAAAACATCTCCATTGAAACGTAATTAAAATGTCTGTTTTATTGCAATTGCCTTGCGTAACCAAATGCACGACTGACACCAAGATAAGTAATATTAATTAAAAATAACCTCATTTATGATATCAAAAGATAGCAACGAATGGTCAGATTGTTAATTATCCCCGATGATAAAGTAAATAAAAGTAATTGAAAGAAGTATCAGAGCGACTTGCTAACTTAGCTGCCACTCAATATTTGCACACACTTTGCATTTCATTAAGCAATTAGCTTTTTCTACTTTTCGCACTAATTTACCCAAAGCAGTTATTATGCACCATTTGCTGTGCCATGACTGTAAAATTGAGTTTAAAATCGTTGTGAAACAGAAATACATGACAATAAATAAATTGCTTGTTCTCTCGAGTTTTGAATATTTAATCGAGCCTTAAGGTCAATAATATGCATTAAAACCTAGGATGCACTAGATCATATCCTATATATGCTCTCTTAGGTGAATTTTGAGTTTAGTCCTCGTTTAATAAACAAAAATATTCAACAAACACCCAATAAATATTAACTCGTAAGTCTTATCAAAAATATGTGTAACATCTTCTTCTTCTTCTTGACGACAAAAAGGTCTAGGGAATAGATGTGTTTGTTTGCCCAAAAATTGTAAATTTCGAATGGTAAATCTAATTACACTTGTGCACTGAAGTAAAATAATTGAAATTAAATAGAATTTCCGTAAGAACACTTTGGAATATACTCTGTTTGGAAGCAACAACAGCGTTGTATTCAGACACTGACACTCTCATTAGCATAAATACAATGTGCACCAACATTTCAATCAGCTGATGTCTGTTTGATTTATGTAAGCGATGTGTTCACTATAGCGCTGCAGGAGTCGACTGTATTCACTCCCACTACTAATGTACTAATGTGCCATACAATTTAGCTGCCTTTTCACTCATCTTTCTCTCTCAGCGTTGTAGCCCAACTTGTTAAGTCTAATACAACACTGGTTGGATGACACATTCGCACACACTCACACACGCACACAGGCACGCAGGCAAACACACTTACGCCCACCCGCTGCTCAGCATGTGTCTGTTTTGTGAGCGTCGGCTTCCTTTTGGTGTTGTCATTGTCATTAGGTTTAAGCTCTGTCCATCATTTATGTCGCCTTTCTTCCATGAAGCGCTTAACGAATGTTTTTAAAGTCATGGGTTAATTTCATTGAATAAAGCGATTGCTTTCATTCTCGCTCGCTCTCACTCTCTCGCTCTCGCTCTCACTCTCTCGCCTTCTCTTTCATCTTTGTTCTTTACTTTGTTGATTGCCATTTGCGGTGGCCAGGTGTGGCGCCATCTAGCGTTCAATTGTTTGCGTATCGGTTTAATTATTACCAGCGCCCTTTTTTCTTTGTTGCCCAAGCTCATTTATTTATATTCACGCCCACGCCTCATTTTAATTTGACCCACTCACTGGCAAATGGGCAACTGGGCAAGTGGCAACTTCTCCTCCCACCGTCCACAGCTCCCCTCCCCCACTCCCCGCTTCCACTTGCCTAGCCATACGTCCATCTGGCTTGTGTCTTTTTGTATTTTAAATTGCTGTTCCTGTTCTCATTTTCGACGCGTTGTTCTTTTTATTGTTGCTGTGTGTTGTTGTTGTTGTTTAAGCTGTTTTTTTTGTTGTTTTTTTTTGCTGTGCGTGGTAGGTGCATTTATTTATGTGAGCGCAAAGAGGAAAATTGTGTCGCCGCTTTTCGCAGGTGAAATATTTTTAATTAAAAAAATGTCTTGTATTTAAGCGAGTGTCAGACTTTGTGGCACATTGAGCAAACAAAATGCATTATTTTCGTTATGATGTGAATCAACTCTTCATTTTCCCCTTGCCCTCAACACCATTTGAAAAGGGATTATGTGGCATTAACCAATTTTAAACAGAGCATAATATTTAATGAGGGCATATAAGCTGCAGGATTTATTATTTTAAATTAAGTTAGTCAGTATATTTAGCGACTGATTATCTCGAGCTACACAATGAGGATAATGCTCATTGTATATCGCATAGCATTATAGTATTTAGGCTGACCTGCTTCTTAATAATTACTTAGGAATTAAGCTGTCAACGACTGCTTCTGCTGAACAAAACTCTTTCACAATACACCGACTACTGAGCGACTCTTTTGCACAGTCTGGCAACTCTAAGCGATCCTTGCTAACGCTCGCTAACTGCCTGATATGAGCCTCTGCTTAGTGCTGCCAGTCTTCTGTAAATTTATTTATTTATGTGGAGTTGTGCTTGGGTTTTTTGTATATATTATTTTTCTGTTTATTGATATAATTGGCGAATATGTTTTTAAATAAGTTATCAAATTAATTTGCAATGTTGTATTTTGGTAACATTCTTGTTCCAAAAATATGCTCAGAGTTAAATCTGCGCTGAATACGCCCCTTGGGACAAAAATTCGATCAGAGTCAACGTTTACCATTTGCAGGGATTTACATACAAATTAAAAATACGTAAAAAGATTGCTGACACATATGTAAGTAAAATTTCCATTCAAATGGTCTTTATACTTTTTACTTTTCAATTTAAACGATGTTCGGAAAACCATTGGGCTACAATTTATATATGTATATATAATCCGTTCAGTGAGGTATTTATCATGCATAAAATACTTGATATATTTAGGTTTATTGCATTTTGCTCTGCTAGTCGTAACTTTAAAGAGTGAACAACACTCTTGTTTAGTTTATAAATAACAAATTGGATTTTATTGATTTCTTGGCTGTCAGTCAGCACATTTTTCAAGAATCTCAAACAGATATCGCCGTTCAATCAACTCTTAAATAAACTTTTTCATTTTGTAACAGAGTGAGTGTGTTGAGGAACCTTCGACGCAAACATGTCTAAAGTGCTCTTGTGAGTAGTTAGTGGCTGGCAGTGGCAACATATCATCACAATGTCCTTTTACTAACATGCAGCCAAAGGAGTTATTGCTGTGATAAAAGCATTTCATATTAGCTTTATACTCGTTTCTATGACCTCGCATTAGGTTAATGCGGTTTCCTTGTCAGGGAATCCACAGCTAAGTCCACAGCTCAGATTGGCGAGCAAACCCCGATTCGAGCACTTTAAAGAGATATTAAAAGAAATAAAAAGCAGAAATGTGGCCACTTTTATATTATTGTATTTTCACAGTCAACTTTTTATGCCTGCTGTGTGTGTTGTGTCTGTGGCTGAAGCTCACCTTTATCATGTCCCCACGGCTGGTAGTGTATATCTGCGCTCCACTTTTTAACAAGGTTAGCGCCACACACACACACACGCACATACACAGACAGCAATGTTGGGGCAAAAAGTTTTATTACGTTTCACCCTGTTGTTTGGTTGTTGCTGTTGTTTTTCGGTCATTTGCAATATGCGCGCCATTTTGGTGCGACCCTTCCATCTGCATCCCTTTTGTGGGCCTCTCGTCCCCACCGAATTCCATTTAAACTCCCCACTCACTTACTTAGTGTTCT
The DNA here is from genome assembly GCA_035044025.1 of Drosophila paracracens. Lineage (NCBI taxonomy): Eukaryota > Metazoa > Arthropoda > Insecta > Diptera > Drosophilidae > Drosophila > Drosophila paracracens. Next base: position 3,587,065 of record JAWNMN010000192.1, on the reverse strand, counting down.
GGGGTGATTTACGAAATGGTGTCAAACGGATATGCATGTTGATTTAATTTGCACCTCCGCTTAAGCGCTCGGACCAGCAACCAGCAAGCAGCAACCAGCAAGCAGCAACCAGCAAGCAGCAACCAAGCACAGCGAGCCACGTGCAAATGTGAATTATTCTTTGTTTTTCATTTTGTGGCAGTGGCGAGTAAATTAGACTGCTCCAGTTCCACAGAGATTGAAAAGCAGCCAGCATTGGCCATGCCATGCCATCCCATAAACATATATCAAATATGCATGTGTCCTGTGCGAAATCAACGCCAGCTAATTGCGCGATTTTTATCACCTAACAAACGAGGTCATCTATTCGACTGGCAGACCCAAAATGAACCCACCAACAGCAAAAAAAAGTGCACTTGGCTGAGCCACAGATACCCTATAATCACTCTAAATAAATGCTATCATTTTACGTTTAATTTTAATTAATGTCAAGCTTATTTGCGATTTGTGTGCCACCAAAAAAAAAGAAGCAAAATTAGGAATGCTCCAGTCAAGAATTACCCTATATTTAGTGGCAATGTCAGCTATATAATTTATTGCTGATCAAATATGTTGCACCATAATTTACATACATTATAATAGGGACGTGGAAAGGGGCTAGAGACAGTAGCTTCAGTTATACTGACAGACAAAAAACATTTATAGTCCATCTCTCGTTGTACTCCTTTGTCTATAGGGTAGTTAATACAATGAATTAGCTTTTTTTTATGGCACAAGATATAAAAAAAGCGTTGGCAAAAACAATGATTTTTTTGTATAGTTTTTTTTTTTTTGGTTTTGCTGTCTTTTGCGTTTGGTGCTGATTAATTAATTAGGTTTTATACAAAGCGAACGATTTATCTCACTGTGTTTACGCAATATATACGCAATCAATGCTGCCTGCCTGCCTGCCTGGCTGCCTCACTGCGTATGAGTAATGGGCCAACTAAATTTGAACGCTGTGCGGTGCCAAAGAAGTTTATTACGTTGCTCCCGGCATAAACGAGTCTCTCATTCTCACTGGGCACGTGTCCGAAGGCTGCTATTTATTTATTTAGTGGCTTAATAATTGAGCACGTGATCTTATAAATGTAATGGTCGCTCATAATCCTATACTCTTTATATATATATATGACGTTCTTCTCTCTCTCACACTCTCACACGCTTACACTCTCGCTCTCTTTCTCGCTCTGCCCACCAGGGGCATCCTTTCAACACTTGCTCGGTCTCTGTCTCAGGCTCGGTCTGTGTCTTTCTCATTTCCGGCAGCCAGTTGAGCACGTAATTGGCTTTTGGGAGTACACACAACGGGCAAATTTGTATTAAATGTGGGCACAGGTACGCTCCAGTCACAAAAAGGGGTTTACGGGCAGCTTATGTATGCTCCACCATAAGGACAACAGCCAGCACAGACAACTGACAACGACGAACAGGCGGCGCAGGGTCGAAGGGATCGAACGTGGCGACAGGGCTTGAAAGTCAACGGCACATTGTCCGAGTCGTTGCTATAAATGGCTGGCTGGCAGCAACATGGGGCACACCAGTTTCGGTCGATATAAGCATCTGCAGCTAACTGTACTTCCTGTTCAAAACTGCTCATTAGAAATGTACACAATAGACGAAAAACAAAATGAAGCCAATTATTCACTAATAACAATCAAATGAGCTCAAGGACTAGAGGAATCAATTTTATTGAAGTAATTAATCATCACAGAATTAAATGATGAAATTATGATTTATCTGCGCCCAAAACTTTGTTGTATGCTTTAATTATTGACAGATTGTAAAAGTTTGTGTTGAAAGCAAATATCTACACAAATTTGCATTTTCAAATTTACACTTTTGCGAAAAGCATTCAAGCAACTAAATTAATCGATTTCACAATAAATTATTTCATTTACTTATTTAATAACTTTATATATATTTTGGCATATGCACGTTTCCACATATATGTATGTATTTAATAAATAAATGTTCTGCTTCAACCGTTTAATTATTTTATATTGGCTTTTCCAATGTTTATCTATGCAATAAACAATTATCATAAATTCGCTATCAGTGTTCAGCCATATGCTCTTTAAGCTTATCTTTCTTTATTTATATATATGTATATATATATATGCTTACATTTAAAGTAATGTATTATAGTATATATGTTGCATGTTCTTGCATGAGAATTTCGAATATGATTCGATTATTTGCTTACCTTTTATTTTGCTTAACGAGCTTTGCTTTTGGCCAATACACAGCAAAAATCAGCAAATAAACCACTAAAAATGTCGAGCAAAAACTGTTCCAGCAGCACATGCTAACCACCCAGAGCCCCAATCCAGTGCACCACTTCACCCCCACAAGCAGACATATGCGTTGTGAAAACCTGAGCAACCCCTACTGCTCCTGCATATGGACAGAGATTTTTTTGCCGCCTTTCCAACTACCCCGCAAGTTGCCAAAAGGTCTATTCGAGTTTTTCCTCGACTCAAATGGATTTTTTTTTTTTGTAAATGATATGGTGAAAAGGGGGAAATAATGCTCAAAACATCTACAAACTTTAAGAGTTGGCTTTGACAAAGAATTATAAAATAATAGTCTCTCAACTCTATAATTTCTAAGGGTAGTTCATAGAGCCTAGACTCTACTACTGACTTTAGCTGCCCTGGGTCCATGGCAAATGTGTAAAAAGGGTATATTGAATGTGTGTAAAAGTATGTAACTATTAGGCATATATATTATAGATCAGGCTCAACAAACGAATCGATAGCCTCAATTTTCGAATACAAGTTCGTATATTGTATATCAATAAAAATCGATATCCGATAGCAATTAAAAACTCAGTTTTAAAGATTTTCTTATAGGGGAAAAGGGCTTCTGTGCTCAGGGTATATGCATGTCGAGTTTTCTCGATTTTTTGCGCGATTTCTTGTTATCGTGCAAATGCTTCTTCTTCTTCTTCTTCGCCTTGCTTTCTTCTTCTTTTTTTTTGTTATTCATGTTGAAAACATTTTTGCTTTGAACTCGCAAATATACCTAGAAATTCAGGCAGGCAAACATACACACATATGTTGGGATTTATGGGTATGAGTAAGCAAGTTTATTGCTGTGTGTGCGCGTGTGTGTGTGTATTTGAAAGACCTTCACGCACACTTCAACTTCCACTTCCGTTAGAGGTTCCGGAGAGGTCCGGAGAATGCACTAAAATAACTGTAAATAACAATTTGCAAGTGGGTGCAAAAGAGGCGACATATGCTCAATTGTCGGGGCGTGTCAGACAGAGACGGAGACAAAGTCGTGCGTCAAACCGAGCGAGAGAGAGAGAGAGAGAGAGAGGAAATCAAGTGCGGATAGGTCTATAGAAACTGCAAGGATGCAGCAATAAAATGCTTTCGCTGTAACGGTAAAAAAAAAAACCGATGGCGGCGGCAATTTAAACGCCGACGACAACCGCAAAAGTGGAGAAGGTGTGATGGCCAAACCATCGTCCCTACCCGCTCCACCCCCTTCCAGCAGTCCCGCCAACAGCAAGTGGTTGTTTGTTGCCGCATCCTATGCGGGCCATATATGCAACGGCGCCTTGGCCAAAAGCGGGTCGTTACGTTGACAACACCCAACAATTGTAGTGTGACCCACATTTGTGGCATGCCGTGAAGCCGTAGGCCTTCCTCCACTACTCTGCCACACACATACAAGTGCCACACGCTGCCACCCACTTATGGCATGTCTTTAGCTTTTAGATCGAAATTGAAAAATGTTTTTCCTTTTATTTCTCCGATTTCAATATGCCGACAATAAAGCTGCACCATCAGCTATGCCGAGCAGTTATCCTTACTCTTATTGGATTATTCATGGGATTATTATTTAAACTAAGTCATCATTGGACTCTCATAAATTCGTTAAGTCACAAAGAAATTCTCAAAGCAAGTTAAATAAGTGATTTATTGTTCTTGGACACTTTAGATGCTTATCTATATAAGTTGATTTAATTTACCAAGTTTAGATTCGACTTGAGTAATGCAATGAATGAAATATTTCAAACAAAAGAAACAATCTTGGAAATTCCTGGAATCCCACATGCAATGAATCAAATAGCTAAGATTGCAAATGCTTAGCCTGAGAAGTCCAAAATTCTTAGAGAAATATGTTTGCTGTGAAAGGCAGTCGATAAGGGGCAGAACTCAACATTGGGCGCATTCCTGGTTTGGCCGCCAATCAAACTTTGAATCTGCCACGCTCAACATAATCCACTTGTCACACTTCTTGCTTCACAATTCTTCCCAAGAGACGCCGATGAAACGTTGATTTCTAACTCAGCTTCAAATATACAAATTGTCGCATTATTTTCATGGATTTTGCCACAGACAGTGGAAAGCTTTCTACTCGACTGCATCAGCAAACAGTTGTTCTGCTAGACGCTGAAAATATTTAATTATATTCAGCAAACAAAGGCAGCGCATTCAAATGTCGCCTTGTCATACTTTATTTAATATAATTTACATTTATTTGAGAATTGTTTTGTTTGACTGGCCAAAAATTGATTGCTCTCGAGTGAGGCATTTGATTTCCACTTTAAACAATTTCCACAAATAAATATATACATATATATATATATAATATATATAAACCAATATGTGGAAGGTGTTATGTAACCGTTATATTAATGCTGCTTTACTCTATGCTGCGGCTTTTGAGTGGATTTAAGTGGATTCATTTAAAACATTGGTTGGTTAGCATAGCTGCTGCTTGTTTTCCGTTGTGTTTTCCATTGGGTGTTGCGGTTGCGGTGGCACCGTTTGATAAATGACTTTTCCATGCGCCGAATTTGCCATTCTATGCAAAATGATTGCCCGCTTTGAGTGCCTGTGTGTGCTACCATCTCTCGGGCATTTTTACACTTGACTGGCTTTATACTGCACATACATATATTTATATATATTATATACGTCGGCACATTAAAATTTGATGCGTAATGTTGGGTGCAAGTGATAAGCAAGAAAAAGATTTTTATGGCTGTGTTAAAGTTGAGAGCCACGTGGCTTAGTTATATCTTGATGCCTGATGCTACGGTTACCCTTATCGCCTGTCAATTGCGTATTCGGGATTGGCTTATTTATCATCTTTACCGCTAAGCTATCAGTTTACTGCATCGCCCATAAATGAAAAAGTGTGTCGCAAGAATTTACGGACTTCGTCAGTTACTACGCTGGCTTAGCTTTATTCACAAGCCTTACGTAGTTAACAGCTACTTACTTAGTGAAAGAAGTTAGTATTACGTGGCAGAAGCACAGCAAAATAGCTCGGCATCATAGAAGAGATTAAATACCAAACATCAACATCCTGGCTACGAGTTTAACTGAGTAACTTAAGTGGCAAATTAACCTTTGCAGGACGCACTAAAAATGGGTGGACATTGCAAATATTTGAGTTTGAGATGACACAACAAACATTAAGCAAAATTCAAAGTTTTACGTCTTTAATAGTATATTTTCATCAAGAATTCGTATACGAGTTTGCTGAGCTAAAATTTCATTTATTTCATTCTTTTTGTTAACTTTTATGTACCAAATTATTACTTTCCAAGGTTGCCAACTCTTCTTGGCAGACTGAACAGGTAACTGCAGTCGTATATTTTTGTTATTACATTTTTGCATAATATATTTTAGTAAATTTCATTTATTTCATTCATGTATTCCTTTTTTATATTATTTATGTACTTCAACATATTTTCCTAGATGGTCAGCCCTTCTTTGCAGACTTGACAGGTAAAATGGTCTTAAATGCATCATTGTTTATCCTTTTTGGTATTTTTTTGTTTATTATGTATGAATTCAAACACATTTTCCAAGTTTGCCAGCACTTGCTTGCAGATTTAACTGCAACTTTATCTGTTTTATTTTTGGTAAAGCAATAAGGAGAAAGCAATTTTGTGTGAGGAAGTCACAATTGGCACATTTGAAACAAGGATATCCTGTCGGACACAGTTTACATCTGGCTATTTGGGCCGCTTTAGCTACATCAAAGCAATATCCAACTCAATATTTTTTGTGGGCATGTTTCTGCTTCAGTTTACTACTTTTCAGCTTTCGGCTTTCAATTTTATTGATGGTATTGACTGCAAACATTTACTCTAGTTTAATCTGACTTAAAAGTTTCAATTTGTACTATTTGCGGCAAGTCAATAAAACAAAATCAAATGGATGCAAACAAGTACAGACTTGACTTAGTTTTTAAGAATCTGTCAAGCAAGGCATGTCTGCAATAAATTTGCTTCAATGATTTTTCCATTGCCAGAAGAAAATCTTCGTACGTGGCGCGCTATAAAGTATGCAACAACTTTTGGCGACTGACTAACTGGGCTAACTGGACTGTATAGGGATTATTTGCTGTTATTTTTTGTGTAGCTTCTTCTGCACAATCAGCTGTCAGCTTAAAAGCCAAGCCTAAGCTGATCTGCATAAATTTCACGCAACTAATTAGGGCAAGCAACAAAAAGTACAAAAGCAAAAATCCTCTTTGAATACAAGCAGCGACCATGCGTCTGAGGGGTGATGAATTAACCGAAAGGGGGGGACGGGGGCACAGCAAGAAGCAATTAGCATAATAAGAGCACAGCAATGCGAGCGCTTTATGTAAAACAACTGACAAAAAAAAAGAAGGAAAAACTTTTCGACAGCACTCGTCAAACGCTCAAAAATTTACTTTGATATAAAAAATAACGATAAAATATAATAAAAAATGGATAAGTTAAAGTTAAAGCCATGAAAGCTAACAGCAGACAAACAAATGACATAAAAACACGACGAAAAAGCAGACAAATAAATCAAACTCCAAAATAGAAGAAGGAAAAATGTATCAACAAATTGGCAACAGATTAGCCAAAAAACGTTGGCCCCATTTGTAGCTATAAAACTGCAACAATTGTAAGAACAACAACAAAAAACATATTTGCCTCCAGCAAACTGCCGGAAGTTGCGAGCAGCTGTCACAGAGCACAGCTCATTTCCGCTTGGCCAGCCTTGCGCAGAAATTCCGCTGCCAAATTGTGGTCAGCCAAAAAAAGAAAAAAACAACAAAATAATAATAACAATAAAATACAAATTAAAATCTGCAATTGACAATAACAAAATGACCAGCAGCAGCAGTAGCAAACACATTGAGAAGCACATTTAAAGTCGTTTTTGGCCAGTTTTACCTGGAGCCCTCTACAATTCTGCGTAATCGATAAGTGGCCAATAAATTATGAAAGCTGTCAGCACAAATTGTTTATTTTTTTTTTTCGTTTTTGTTTGTTTTTTACATCGGCATCAATATCTGCCGTTGCCCGTGGTCACATGTGGGCATAATGATGAGTGTTTCGGTACACGCAAACACACACAGACGCACACACTCAACACACTCAACACACACACGCACATACACACACACACACACACACACACACAGTTATTTGTGTGGCCAATTGAAAAAAAGTTGTCCCTTTTGTTCTTCTCTTGTCTGCTAGTTGATTTAGTTTTTGGCAACAGAACTTGCATTTTTGCCAATAAATAACATTGTGGAATTTGTCTAGTTCCCTTTTGGGATATGTTATCATTGTTTGTGCTTGCTGATTTAGATTACAAACTTTCCAATTAACTTGAAAATTCACTTAATCCTGGCCAAAAGAAAACCCATTTAATTTCAACTTAACTAAATGTTCGATTTGGCATTAAATTACAATTACTTATGTGCAGACTAGATACAATCTAAAATATAGAAGAAGAGCTGAATGAATGTTCAGTTGTGATAATGAAGAATACAGTTAAGTTCTGGACACTTCGAATATTACTAAACATCCACATCGATTTCTAAGTGAGCTGAAATTCTTATCAAAATGTGAGCAGCATATTTATAATTTTATTATGTAAATTTTGTAAATTTCGTAAACCCCGCTAGACAAAAAAGTTGTTCAAATATGAACTCAGCGCATCCATTCTCATTGATTTTTGTATATATGTGTGGAGTGCTATCATCACGCGTAACTGGGGAGTCAACTCAAGTCAAGAACTTATCATTGGAGCAGATTGTTCCCATGGGCGCCATAAGATATGGTATGCTAAACTGCAGCACTATATTTTCATTCCAGAATTCGCAGAAAATTGGTTGACAATTTGGCTCAAAGCCCCAAAACAAGTGTCCTGCTTTAATGCAAATTTTGTATAAATTTCCCAAAGCCCAACGCGAAATATATGCAATTTAATAACTACAAAAATATAAAAGCTTTCAGCAAAAAATTTGTACAATAAATAAATAAATGCAATTCATGAAAGTTATTTGCATATGTTCCATTAACAAATTGTTCATTTATTTCGAATAAAATCAACTGACGTGAAATTATTATTAAAATAAAATTAAAATGCAATTTTAAAGCACATATGCAGATTTGAGGCGTGATTCTTGTTGGCGCAACTGTTTCTAACTAGCTGTTAAAGCTGTTTGTGTGTGCGTGTCTGTGTTGACGCATTTATTATTTTCATTTAATGGCCAAGTGATTAAAATGTACAGTGAGCAGCTAGCTCTTAGCGTATGGCTGTCAACGGCACAATGAATTCCACACATTTTGCTTCCTTCTCGGAAATTGCAAAATATATATATAGAAATTTTTGGTAAACTGTTGGCACTTCATTTGTGCGGGGCGAAGTTTTTGACACACACAAATTAAGAGTTAATTTATGCGCCTACATTCAATGAAAATTCTTTAAAATGTTTCGTAGATGCTTGTGGTGAACCCATTGACAATGCGTATAGCAATAAAGATATATCTGTCTATTAAATAATGTATCTGTATAAAGCAGTTAAATAATAGTACTTATGATAGATAAAGATTTGGATTCAGTGGAGTGTCTTTTAGTCGATCTTTCTCTGCTAGATCATTTTGAGTGGTTTTAATCTGTGTATATTATATATATTATTTATATCAGAGAATTGCTGTATATAGTTGTAATAATTGTATTATGCGCTTACAGTCAACAATATATTATAATTAATAATTTTTAGTGACTTGCAGTTGAACCCCTTTTTAGGCTTTCTCACATTTCTTAGTGACGGAAATTCGATTTCAATTTCGTTTAAATATTATTTTTACCTGTGTTTTCTATGTTCCTTGTAGCTTTTAAATCACTGTCGCTGTTTATACTTTAGTTTTGTCTTCGCATTTATTTATATTGTTTTATTAAGTAATCAGACGGCTGCACACACTTTAGCACACACTTGCGACCTCTTTACCACCCCACGTTAAGTATTGTCGCAGTCGCCGCATAATAATCACACACACACACACCTACCCCTGCCCCCCATTTGTCTGTGCGACGACGAATCAACAACAATCTGTCTTTTTTTATACCGTTTTGCTTATCTGAGACGGTCGCGCATATCACGTGAAAAGCAGCAATAACAACCGCAGAAGAAGACAGAGCGCAGAATAAAAAAAAGAAGAAAAATGTCAATTGAATTTCTTACTATTTTTTGTCGTATTTTTTCTTGGGTGTTTTTTTTTTTTGCTAATAATTTTTTGAATTGCTTGCCGCGTGCGCCACCTTATCGACATTGATTTGTTGTTGTTGTTATCGCTTTAGTTGTTGTTTTTATCTCTTTGCTGTGTTCATTGCCTCGCTGCTGCCTGCTTGGCATTTACATTTTCAGTTTTTGTTTCATATTTGGCATGCCTTGTGACACAAGTCGAATAAATTGCCAAGCACAAATGGCACAAATGCCACAAATAACAAATAGCAGAAAGCAAACGGCATGCGGCGTATACGTAATACAATTTCAAGCGACACAAAACGCGCTTCGAATAACTTTTGCTCCGACGCGCTCAAATTGTTTTACGTAGCGGAGACGGCAACATCGGCAACGACAACGTTTTGACAAACAATTGAATAAGTCCGTTTTGTAGCTGACGCTGCAGCCACAGAACTGAAACTGAACGCAGTCGAAACGCTTGAAATATGGCCAAGCGGCCAAGAGCCAAAGCCGTGGCCAAAATGCCGCAGCGTCGTTCTGCCGACGTCGTCGTCGTCGTCTCGCTGCCAATAGGCAAAGGCTGGCGTTTGCATGGAGGTGGGAGGGGTATGGGTTTGCAAGTCTAACAATGAATGAGTGAATGCCAAGTGACAAGTGGGCGGTGAGTGCCAGACAGAGAGCTGCCAGCCAGCCACTACAAACACACACAAAGTGTGAGTGAAAGGGAGAGAGAGCGAGCGAGTGCAAGTCAGAGAGAGCATTACACAAGAGAGCGCCGCTCAACGAACACAGCCGAAGTGGAAAACATCGCAAAAGTTCTATGTTATACAGTGACTACAGTTCTAAGACAAAGCAACAAAACAAAAACAAATTCTGTTAAATTTAAAAGTAAAAGTATTTATTGAACATAATTAAATTATCTCAACAATTTATATAATAACAATAAGACATATTGATTTAATCTAGTTGATTGTAATTGCAAAAACTCTAGTTGTACACCAACAAACTGAACAATGTAGTATTATTAAATAATTACAGAAAATTTATGTTTTTGTTGCCTTCAACCTTCTAAAATGTTGTTTTCAATTAAACTTGATTTATAAATAATTTATATATGATTGATTTTCGATTTCCGGCTATTCAAATTTACGAAAATTAAATGTTGCTTAGTTAATTTCATAGATTTAATAAAATGAGGCGATTCCAATCACAACTTGCTGCATTTTGTTACTAATGCTTTTAGCAAATGCTTACAAGGCTTGTGTCACTGTGCGTATTTGCAATGCAAAGCAATGCACTGATTGATACCGTTGCATACAATTTGCGTGGGCAACCGGAAGAGCGAACTTATCAAATACCCTGCTCTCTCTCTCTCTCTCTCTCAATCTCTTTGCAAAATGCATTCGCTCTCACGTTCAATCGCTTTCGCTCTCTTCAAAGTGTCGTCTCCCGAGGGCGCCAAGAAACAGCTGCTTAATGTTTATTTGTTTGCGTGTTTGCCTTTAATACGCGATTTGCAGTCAACGTCGCCGTCTCAGTCGCATTTAAGGCGTCTTTCTTTCATTTAACGCCCGTTCTTCCACCCAAAGTAACCGTGTCGAGTCATCGACGTGCACTACTCAATTGCTCTACACCCACCACCCCGTTGCGAATGCCACATCAACTTTTATGGCCTTCAAATTGTTTCCGAAACGCTGCGCTTCTTGGGTAACATGCTCACGTCAACCCCCTGATAAAGGCTGACAAAGCTGTACTGTGCTGTGCACCTTGCCGTAGGGCAAAATTATCAATTGCCCGCCCACGTTGCGCCTTTCTGCCTTTGCTAAAAGATTTGCTACATTTCATTGCTGTAGATTTATTTGTCCATTTGCAGTCTAGTCTATTTTTTTGTTTATTCTCTTTTGCTCTGTTTTGTTCCGTGTTTATCGTGCCCGACTTCTACGTATAATATGTTAAGTACTTCTACTTCTTCAACAACTACTATTGATATTTGTACCTGAGCTATTTGTGTTGTTGTTGCCGTCTCGTTCGGGTAACTAGTTTTTGCATCTGCTTGTTGCTATTGTTGTTGCCGTTGTTGTTTCACATTTTGCCGCAACTGCAAAAGTTCTACTTGAATTCTGCGCATCGTTTTCATTGTTTACATTTGCCGCTGTTCCGTTATTTATTTGCTTTTCCCAACGGATATTTGCCTGCTGCTCTTTCGTGTTTAGCTTTCCCTCCCAACAATGGCGAACTTTATTATTGGGCCGTTGAATACCACTTTGTTAAACAAACTTGGGGCTTTTTCTGTCTTTTTTCTTTTTTTTTTGTTTTTTTGTTAGCCAACCAACACCTACGAAAATGTTTCAAGTTAAAAAGGTAAGAAGCAACAGCAAACAGCAAATGCTTAGTAGTTGGCTATATTAAGACAAGAAAAAATACAAAATGCATTAGTCGATAGAGCTTGATTGAGCCCAAGTCTTTAGCTATCATGAGTAGTAGAGAATGCTCAATCGATTTTAATTCCAATATGTTTCCTTTTGCCATGATTAGTGTGCAGTGTATATGAATTTTATATAATTACCAATCAATCATTGCAGTCTGGCAATCTATATATAAAATACTTATTAAAATTGCTGTTTCTGTTGCTATTTTTATCTTGCATCGAAGGGAGAAATCTAATATTTTTATCGATGGGTTTTTTTTCAATTTTCCGCACACTTTGTTTTTAATTATTTGATTCGTGATATTTCGTGATAAGCACGTCGCCATATTATGTAATTATATTACATATAGAGTATTCCCTAGTTAACAATAAGCTGTACAAATTTTGGTATTTGGGGCATACGCTGAGGTGGGTGGCAGCTTCTCTGATTATCAAAATCAGCGTCTTCAATGGATGAGTGCGCGAATTGGGAAATTGTGAATTGTTCACAATTTTCATTTAGCACAGCTGCTGAATACTGCAAAATGCAAATGGATTTTTGGCTCTGGCTTAATCAGCGACGCATTTGCGCTGATAGGGGAGAAAAATTGCCACAGAGAGAGAAAGATTAACCAACTTTATGGGACAATCCTCGCAGCGCAGATAAGGCTGGGCAAATATTTAACAAATGCCTGATAACTGTGCTGGCTGAATGCAATATGACAAATTTCAGTAAATATTACCAGCGAAATATTACTTTTAGATAATTCTTAGATTTGCTGCTGCTGCTGCCTTTTTTTTTTGCCTTGTCATATGATTTATACGATTTTAACTTCTATACATATATGTATACAAAATTCAAATTAATCAAATTATCAACAAAAAAATAATCTATAATCTTTTTGATTAGCACAAATTCTTTGAGTTTTACCACTTTAAATATTAGCCGATTATCTTAGACTTTTGTGTGATTATATTTATTTGCGAGGTTTGAAGGACATATGACTTTAATCCCATTTGAATAAATAAGAAAAAGAAGAAAGAGAAGAAAAAGAAGAAAAGATTAGATTATTTAATATATGCATGGGAATTATTAATATCTTCAAATTGCTTGTTTATTTTTTTTATATGCAGCTAATCTCCCCCAATTTATAATAATAATAATAATCTTAGCTTAATGTAAATATTATGCTCTTAAAGTTTATTTGATTAGTTATTTTTCCATGAATTTGGCTTACGTAGTAAAGTGCACAAAATGAGTAAAAGTTTGCAATAAAGTTGTGCAAATATAAACCGGTAAATATATATTTATATACTATTAGGAGGTAAGAAATGGAATACAGGATTAGTTTAAGCTCTAAGCTATATAATCCCAAGTCGAGCTGTCTCTTCTAGAAATATATAATAAATACATATTGTTGAATATCTTATCGTATTAATTGTGAGTAATGCTTTGGGTGCAGTTTATATCTCTTAGTTGAGCTCTTTTTTCGCTTTTATGTAATTCAATATCTTTCTGTATTATCTATGGGTAAACATTAGGGCACAGTATATCTCCCAGTCGAGTTGTCTGTTCTATAATTAATCCTTGATTTAACATCTTTCTGTGCTATTTGTAAGTAAAAACCTGCCTACAGGATATCTTCATTAATTTACTAGCATGAAATATTGAACAACCAATTTTCAGTTGCATGCCCATCTAAGCACTGCTGACTCTGCATTTTAAGTAAGTCAGTTTATGCCACAAATTGCTACCGAATTGATTTACGGCAGTTCGTAAGCCAATTGCAGCATGCGTGTGTATGGGAAATTAATTTGAGGCAAATTCCATGCTAATAGCGAAGAGCAGTCTGCTTTTTATAATCAGATGCAGCAGCAGCAGCTAAACTGTTATTCTCAATTTCCCCAAAAATGAACACCACGCTTATCATTTTCCCCAAAAATGAACACCACGCTTATCATTTTCCAAAACACATGCCATTTTGTAAAGGTCAAACCACAGTCAGGTTTTTGTGTGTGGGTGTTGGTGTATGAGTGTGTGCGTGTATGTTAGTGTGCGTGTGTATGTGGCAGTTAAAACCCTTCGAGCGCAACATGTCGCATTGTTTCACTTTGTAGTCGCTGACTCAGTCGCTGGTCCATTTTCCGGCTCTGTTTCATGTTGTTTTCATCTGGCAAGTGGCAACTGGCAACTGGCCACCCACCGGCATCAAGCAGTCGACAATTCGTGGCAGCGAGTGGCAGTGGCTGTGGCATTGGCGTGTGGAACAGACAAGCAGCTCTGTGGTCGGCAAATTGTTGTTGTTGCTTCTGCTGTGCGTGGCTTTTCTTATTTGCGACCATTTGCCGTTACATTGTTTTCTTTTTGTTTTGTGGCGTTTTAGGTGTTGTCAACCCCCCGCAACCTGCGCAACACCCCACTTGCTACATGGAGCGAGCTCCCTTTTTGCCCTATGCAGCTGCGAAAGAAACTTTTAGTTCAACACCAACATTTTTCCAGAGTACACGAAACAAGTTATTCTAAATTTAATCACTGGGTTTGTAACAAAAGCAAACAGCTGCGAGGAAAAGAGTTTCTTTGCTTTTCCAACGCCCGAGAGCTGAAAACAGTTGGCAACCGGCAACAAACTCTCTGAAGGTCAAAAAGAGTAAATATTAGAAATTTTCATATATTAAATTAAATGAATTTGAAAACATTTCTAAAGTTGTAATCAATTTAATTACTACGCATTAAGCTCAAATTAAATTTTGGGAAAGAGTCTTCCCGTTTCGTTGTGAATTATGTTTTTCATTTTATTATTATTGTTTACGTTTAACACAAAGTTTCCTTGCAACAACAACCATGTTGCCAGTGAGCTACCAGTTAGCGTACAGCTGAGTGGAGCTTTGGGGATTGGACATTGGGGCTGCGTCTGGGGCAGAGTATGCAGAGTAAGCAGAGTGCACAGAGAGCAGCGTGTTTGGAATGTGGATTCAGAAATGGGGAAGATGTTACACGAAAAATATTTGTACAACAGGATGTATGCAAAAATATGTTGAAAGTACATGACCATGACTATGATTATGATGATGACTATGATGATGATTATGCTGGCATTTACACAGTCCACAGTCGGCGCTTCGTCCGCACTTATGAATAGTTGGCGAAAATTTGTTAGTGTGGCACGCGCCACTCACCCTTTCAAAATGGGTAAAAGGTGCATAATGAAGTTGTGGCACAGGCGGAAATAAGCATTGCCATTCTGTCTGTCTATCTATCAATCTGTATAACTGTCTTGCTAAGCGATCTAGAGCATCGAAGTACTCTTATATCATATGCATATCAAACTTATTTTACTTTATCGATAACTCTAAAATAAAAATCGATTACGATAGCAACTAAAAACCAAAATTAGCAGAAATTCAGACAAGATTGTATAAGACACGCCCACTTTATTTTCATATTAAATAAATTATAAACATTTGAGAAGCGTGCTGCATGGAAACATGCCTAACTAACTGCCAAGAGTGCAGAGTGCAGAGAGAAATATACCAAAAAAAAGCAGAAGCTGAGTTTTAATCGCTTTAATATATTTAATAACTGGTTGCACGATATCTCCTAGTCTAGCTTTCTTTAGCATTTTTTTAATTACTTTTTTCTATTAGTTTGTTTTTATCATTTTAAAGAAGAAACGCCGACCGACTACTGAACGAGACTGGGTTAGTTGGTCAGCAATAAACTTTTGAACTCTCTTTTTTGAACCCCGAAAACTTTTGGCTAATGGATTTTTAATAACATTTTTTGGTAACATTTTTTTGAGGATGCTGTGTGTGTAACCGTGTATGTTTGTGTGGATGCAATGCAATTTGTGGTGTGTGAACAAATTAACGTAAATTCTGCGTTGGCAGGTGTTGTTTATTATTATATAACTTTATGAAGAGCAAACGAGTTCATTAAATGTCACACATAACAGCATAAAGGTTATCCGCATACATACAACAAATATTTACATAAGAAGTGAAGGGCTTAAATTGTTGATATTGTTGTTGTTGTTGTTGTTGTGGTGGCAAATTTGCTTTTAATTGAATTGTGTGTTTGTGGCTTTTATTGAAATTACATTTTTAGTTGCTTTGCTTTTTTTTGTCCATAAATAATATATTCTTTTAGCTGGTTGATGGCTAGATGGCCGCTGAAAATGGATGATTCAAACTAAATATTTGATTGTCTGCTTTACGGATTCATTGTAGAATGACTGAAAGCTGCAACTACTTTTGACATTTCGTTGACATTGAAAGACTTTTCCTGTTTGAGTTGAAATTTAAAGTCGCAAGTTAAAGTCGAAAGTTAAAATCGGAAGTTAAAGTCGGAAGTTAGAGTCGGAAGTTAAATAGTCCAAGAGATTTAATCTGGAAATTGTAGTTTGATGGAGCTAATTCCAAGCAGCAGCCATAAAGTTAGCTTACCTACTTGAGGCAAACAATTATTATTATTATTCACAATAACAAAATGTTTTTTTTTTTATTTTTATGTGTCAAGAATACAGATTGACATACATGCCACCTACAATCGACTGAAAGAGCGGCAGAAAGTGCTTCACTCTGAATTGGAGTAACGATTTCTCATCTCACCAGGCAGCTGGCCTCAATATAATCATAAGCTTTTGAAATAACCGCGGGCAACAATTTTCGGTCTAACCCCGAATTTGTTAACTTGATATTTGCCACTTTGGGCTGGGGCTGGGACTGGGCTTTGTCTTAAATTCTTCTTTGTAAATTGATGCTACTTACTTGCCACAAGTTGTCTGCGGCTGTTGCTGCCGCTGCTGCTGTTGCTTTTGCTGCTGTTGCTTTTGCTGCTGTTGCTTTAAGCCTTCGCCGCAAGCGGCTAAGCACTTGGCTACAAAAAACCGTCCGGCTATTAATCAAATTTCTCGACTTTGTTCAATTTTTGAACCGCGTGTGTTTGTGTTTTTTCATTACTATTTTTCTATTTTCTTCTTTCTATTATTATTGTTGTTGTTGTTGTTATTTAGCATTGTTACGGTCATAAAGTTGCTGCTTGAGAATCGCTCGGGGCACCAACAATCATGGGCAACTGACAGCTGGACAGCTGGACGACTGACCAGTTGATGACCCCGCACGCAATCCCAACCTACACATTGCCATCTCTTTCATTAACTATTTGTCTCCCTCTCTCTTTCTGTCTCTCTTTGTGAGTTACTCTTTTGCTGGCTGTGCATATCTCACGCTCTTTTTTAATTGTTGAACGCTTTTCGCTGCCATATCTGTTAACGTTTTTAGTTTCATTTGTTGATTTGGCGATATGGGCGAAAAATGTCAACAAAAAGAGTCAGCAGATAATAGAATTGAATAGAATTGTTTTGTTTCTTTTAACTGTTTAGCTTTTTTGCTTAAACAATAAAAAAAAACCGGGTATATTTATCCATTTATCAAGCAATCAAGGGGGGAAGCCATTTAAGTCACTTTTAATCTATTTTTTCTTTATTTTTGTTTGATATGCTCAAATAGCATATGGAAAAAATAAAATTTCCTATTCAATATTTGTATATTCAAGGGTATCCAACTGTCTAAATAACCCACTTTGTTGGGTATTTTTTTGCGTTCTATTTTGCTGCAAGTTAAAACAAAGGCTTGTCTGTTCAGTTGCCATATAGATATGGACTATGTCATTGGAATTCTATGTGAAATTGGGACTCTACCCATTTTAAATTGTTTTTTTGGTCATGTGTGTTTTATTATACATGCGACTCGTTCGATTATAGTTAGCGCAGTTTATCACGAAATTGAACAAGCTGCTCATTTATTGCTTTTTGTTGGTCAGTTGCCAGCAAATGATTTTGACGGCCATAACACCTATCTTTCACGAATTTTAACAATCGCATTTGACAAATGGCGCAAGTGAGTAATTAGCGTAACACACGACACACTCGATAAGCTACCAATTGTGATAGTTTAGGCACCAATCCATAATATATATAGGGGCATAACTGCTCATAAGGTTATAAAATCAATATTTGAATAGAAAAAAATAGATTCTTTGCAATCTTGATGAGTTTCACAAGTTTACTCCGATCTTGTGCAAAAGTTACAAAGTTAAGCACAACTTCATTATACCTTTTTACCCGATTTTCAATGCGTGTAATATCTAAGTAGTATTATTTTAGCTAATTGTGCTTCACATGTGTCTTAAGGGAAATTTCCATATTTATGAAAAACTATTTCCCAGTTACATAATTAATCTAAAATATATTTATGTTTCCATATCTCCATACTCTGAATCTGATCTGATCAATTGCAATTTTAACCTATGTACTTGAAATACATTGCTAAAATGCACACCAGTTCGGACAGGTATCTTTATATAGCAACCAATAACAACAACAACAACAACAACAACAACTAATCGCAATCGATTGTCCCACACAACGTCAATGTTTTCAGCGCCAAGAACAGCGGTAACTAAAACAATAGCCACAACAACAACAGTAGCAACAACAACAACAGTAACAACAACTTTTCAAATCAACTTTTTGTCTGATTAGATCATTCGAGCAAAAATATCAGTCAAGTTGCGTCAGGCCCGTTCCGTGGTGACTGTGGGGGGGGAGAGGAGCAAGAGCAGTCATATGGGGGCAGTTACGCCCCGTACCGGGCAGCAGTAATGTTAACCTGCTGCGGGTGCGATAATTAACTGAAATAGACCCGTGACTGCCAGCAAAAAAAGCAACCAACTGGGCAACTGAGCAACTGAGCAGCTCAGCAACCAGAATCACAATCATAATTCTACATAAATATATATCGCTCAACAGTACATATGTGGGAAAGAGAGAGAGAGAGAAAGAGAGAGAAGAAAATTTGGAGCTACAGAGAGCACTCAGATTTGTATTCAGGCAGCTAGTTAAAAGAATTGTGTAAGAGAAATGTTCAAAAGAAGGAAGAAGCTGTTATGTGTATGTGTGAGTGTGTATATGTATATATGTGTGTGTGTGTAGCTTGAAAGGGGCTTTCAAGTAACTTTCTTGTCCAAAAATTACTCATTCTTTGCTAAGATACCCTGTACACATAGACATTAATCAACTGGGCATAATCAAGTTATACAAATAAATAAAAAAAAAAACATAAATAATGAAAAGTGCAAAGATTAAACCAAAAATCCCCAAAAATAATTGAATATGTTTTTTTATTAATAGAAATTAATTGGAATTAATTTATAAAAATCGTTAAGTCTACAAAATGGCCTATATATTTAATTTGTAGAAATGTGAATTGTTTGATATATATATATATATATATATATATATATATATATATATATATATATTCTTTTAAGGTTTGGGAAAGGATTCTGGTTCTGAATTTCAATCGGTTAATTTTGGTTTTGGTTTGATACCCTGAGATTCATAGATGCAACAACTTGCTTGTCAACAAATTGTACCTTTTTACACATTTTCAATAGACCACAAATTGGAAAAAAAAAGGCTCGAAATGTGTACAAAAAATAAGAATTTCGAGTTCAAAATGAAAATCATTTTGGCCTAAAATCGAAATTATGTAGCCAATTTCTGGCTATTTAATGACATTGGCAATTTTGGACACGAGCTCAGCTAGTTGGGCCGTGAGCCGTGTGCCACAACCACAAAACGATAATTGGCTTCCGATTCGAAATGGAAACGCGTCTGATTTCAAAGCGGGCAAAGATTTGCCATTGGTTCCCTCAAAATGTGGGTGTAGGTGGTCTGAGGTGGGTTGAGGTGTGGCGGGGTGAGGTGAAGTGTGTTCTGCATGTGTTGTGGGCACTGGTTGTCCTAGACCACGTTTTGAATGGGCTAACACACACACACACACAGTGAGCAAGACAGCGAGTTTATGGCTGCCACTAATTGGTCATTAAAATGTTATAAATTTAATGCTTTTGGGTTTTCCGTATTTTGAAGCTGCCTTCAAGCCAATTAGTCACTCGAACGCCGCCAGTCCAATCGCCAAGTGTTCATTTTTATTCATTTCATTTCGCTCTCAATCTTTCAACATGCACTACTTGTTGCGTATTGTCCGACTTGGAGACGCTTGCGAATATTGCTTTCTTTTTATGACACGGGCACGAGCGCGCGAACACGTTGTTAACATCTTGTCAAATATATATATGAAAATATATCAAATTTTTATTGTTGTATTTTTTTTTTTATTATAAAAGGGGCAAAGCATAAAGAAATTAATGTCTAGCATAATATACAAAAAGCTTCATCATATAATGATTTTGTAACCATTTTTGTGTGATGGAGCTACAAATGCGATGCCGTAGAAAAGGTAGAAATCGATAACATCGATAGCATCGATAATTGCAAATCGTTAAGAAAGAAGAATTATTAAACTTGGAAAGTAAATTGCTGATGACATCCTTCAAAGATCGGCATATTTTTTTCACAGAAAAATTCTCCGCACTCGAAAGAACATATTTGAAGAGGCATTTTTCATGTTTCAAATTATTCCCTTGAGTCAATAAAATAAATCAGGTTGTTTAGAGAGCTCTTTGCCAGATATCTTAAGCATAATTTAAGGAGAAACCCGAACCCATCCCTCAGTGCGTGACAGTCACTTACTTTCTGTTTCTTCTCCCCTTTTGCCAAATTACTTCTAATTTTAATTTCAAATTGTAAATTGCTCGCATTACAAATTCCTAATAAATACCTTTGGCAGAAGTAACCCAATTATATATATAAATCCAATTAATCATTGTTATTCTATTGTACCTAAGTATTCATAACAATTGCACTTTGTTTATTTTGACATGTTAAATGAGCATTTTTGTGTAAATATTTATCCTAATTGATTAATCACAAATGTTGATAGTGACAATGGCAAATGTTAAAGTGCATTTAAATAATAAAAACAAATTTTTATTGATTGTGGCTAAAATTAAGTAAATTTATTCATTTTATTATTTGTTTATTATTTTTAAAACAAAAATATTACCAATTTGGAATAGTCAAATAAAATTTAAAATTGTTTGCTACTTTAAAGTAAACTTTTTTTGGTTAAGCTTTAATTTCCTTTTGGCCTAAAAAAAATTACAACTTTCCCGAGCACAAATATTTATGGTTATGAGCTGGTAAATTTGCATGAGAAAATAGCCAAGCAATAACAATTTCCGTTTATCTTATAATTTAAAATAATATCCATATAATTATTCATTGAGCCACTTACGTGCAGCAAACAAAAACACAAATTTACCAAAAGTCAAATACACAATTACCAAAAAAAAAAGCAAACAGCTCGAAAACCCTTTTTGTGCTGGAAACGAAAGTAAGAGTAACTTTCGAGCCATTAGTTTGGCAATTAAAACGGCAAATGAACTTTCAACTTGAAAAAACAAAGATTAGAAACAAAAATAAAAGCGAAATGAAACATTGCAGAACTAAACCAAGCCAAAGAAAGTAAACAAACAAAATCATAAAGTCAAAGACGCAAAACTAACAGAACAGCAACAAATAAAAATAGACAGCAACAACAAACAGCATCAACAACAAATTAGTAAACAAAAGTAAAATTGCTTGCGACTTTGCTTGTTTTTTGTTTTAGGGCTGGAGGGGGGTAATGAAGGGAGGGAGGGTATGTGCGCCTCTGTCACTCCGCTGCAGCAATGTTGACACCCACAAAAATGTACCAATAAAAAAGTTTTGTTGCGCTGTAATTTTTATACCCTTGCAAGGGCATTTTGATTTTATCGTGAAGTATGAAATGCATCTTTTTCTCTCTCACAAATAATATATATTCTTGGTCAGCATTACTAGATAAGTCGATTTGGCAATATTCGTCTGTTTCTATACGAACTTATTCCTCAGGCTTAAAGCAATAACAATTCGAAAGTTGAGTTGTGAAAGTTGTGAGCAACTTAAAAGTTAACCATTAACATCGGACGACTATATCCCATAGGTCCGCATAGGAACAACTTCCTTTTTCAAGTCTACAGTAATGTTAGATTCCACTTCCAATAAATAAAGTAAATGTTATGAATTGGTTACAACTTTAATTCTGGTTCCGTTACAGTACTATATCTAATAATAATATCAATTTTTGTAAGTGCATCTTTAAAAATACTCAATTTTCATTCAAAAATAAGTTCGCCTGCTGACTTCATAGATATTGGTCGCAGTTGAAATCCCCATTCACACTAAATAAGTTAAGTATATATAATATATAGTTTAAGTTTTTTAAAAAATATTCCACACTATTATCAGAAATCCTAGCGCAGGTCTTAAATCAAGTGTGCTAAACTTCGGCGTGACTAAATTAACCGTTCTTCGTCGCTGAGCTGAGACAATGGGGGATGGTGGGTGGTAGAGGAGGGTGAGAGAGTGACTGTAGTCTGTGGAAATAGTTGAAACTCGACTCGAGAACAATGAACAAAGTGAAACTGGCACTGAAATGTGCCTTTGAATAGGCCAGCTCCGCCGCATCACTTTGTGTGAGACTGTGAGATAATAAGCCCGGTTAAGGGCCGGTCCAGTTGGCCAACAACTCAGCCCAGGCCGTGGCAAATGCAAAAGTGTTGGCTATGAACCAATTATCTGTAACCAGCTAGAGATGAGAACGTGCCAAATAGATGACAGAGATTAGGGAATATATTTAGTACAAGAAATGCGAACGCCAAACATAATTAGATATTATTTCTTTGGCTCTGATTATGATATGCCTGCTAAATGGCATTTATATAAAGAATTTTCCAAGTCCCAAGATAATTACAGAAATTTCTATGCATTTTCCAGCGTTTTCTTTTGTGATGAATAACTTTCTAACTGTGTTGCTATTATTGCCATTATATGATTATTATGATGATGCTTATGTTCAGAATCACTTGCAGTTTCTTAAATGATAAATTGTGGTTCATTTTGAAGTTTAATGCTTAAGATTTTGAACCAGGATCTTAAACCCAATCGTATTGATTTCAGTAAAGTTTATTATTTTCCGTTATGGACTAATAATATAATAATAATTGTTTCTGAACAAGATTCTTTATTCTGTCGTTTCTGTTGACGAATTGATTCTGATTTTGAATTTTTAAAGTTTCGGATCTGATTGCAATTCTGAGTTGATTTACATTAAAATTTACACATAAATAACTCAAGTTTCAACACAGTTTGCCTCAGTGAAAACGCTGTCTTCTGCTTATTAAGTTCATGTAAATAATAATTTTAAATTAAGTTATATTAATATTAGTTTAAGGTTTTGAAAAAATTTCCTATGCTCATCATTCAATTATTAAGTTCTTGAATCAATTTTAGTTTCATCTCTAACGAATATGCATATATGAAATTAAGATACAATAGCTTCAACACGTCAAGTTTGCTTTTACCCATTGTTGCAGCAAAACCCCTTGTCCCTTTCTCCCCTTTCCTTTCCACAATTTGCCACATGTCCGGCACAACAAGAGATTTGGGCAAGTAATTCACATGGCACTAATTGAATTAGTTGACTGACTTTTGAGGCTGCTACCGATGAATGTTGCCAGCTGTTGCCAATGCTTCCATGTTTTCCACTGATGTTGCTTCTTCTTCTTCTTCTTCTGCTTCTTCCTCGCAAAAAAGGGGGCA
Organism: Drosophila paracracens; assembly: GCA_035044025.1. Taxonomy (NCBI): domain Eukaryota; kingdom Metazoa; phylum Arthropoda; class Insecta; order Diptera; family Drosophilidae; genus Drosophila; species Drosophila paracracens. Next base: position 3,563,560 of record JAWNMN010000192.1, on the reverse strand, counting down.
TGGAATTATACCGTTACACATTATGAACTAGCACTATAATGCAAAGTGCACAATTAACAACTCGTACCTGATTCAAATCCGCTTTTGCAATTAGCTCTACTTTTGTGTGCTCTGCTCTGCTATGCTCCGCTCTGCTCTGCTCTGCTCTGCTCTGCTTAATAAGCCAACTAAGCCAAGGGGGCGTCTTTTGTTTGTCTTGGCTAATAAGTCTGGCAAATATGCCATCAAATGTGTTGAAGACATTAGCATTACAATTAAATTAAAGTCTGTCCTACTACTCATGTGAGCACTTTCTTAGTTTACTTTGTTTGAACTGGGAGATATACATATAGACGAATACAGATAGATAAATATAGATAGATAAATAGAGATAGACAAATATAGACAGATAAATATAGATAGATAAATAGAGATAGATTAATATAGATAGATAAATATAGATCGATATTTTTCTAGAGTGTATTTAGTCTTCTTCTGCCTAGTGAATTAAAATTTAGACAGCGATCATGTTAGGGTTAAGTTTTGAGTATTTTGAATATTTTTCTAAATAGTTGGTCTGGTTTAAGTTTGAATATTTGTCTAGTGGGTGTTTGGCAGTCATCATTTTTGGTTGGAGTTTTGGGTGTTTTGGTAGTGTGGACTGATGATAATCTTCTGATTGGTGACAAGTGAATCAAAATATGTTTGGATTTTCTAGGAAATATTTGGTCTGACTATGAAAATATCAGTTAAAATTTGTTGATTCTCGCAGTCTTGATCTAATTTACCAAGCGAAAAACATAACAAAATTTGTAGAGGTGGAATTTGTGGTCATCATACTAAAACTTATAGCTATAAGCAACTAAAAGACAATCAATGATTTTTTTAAGACTTTGATCAGCTAAAATGATTCTTTTTTCTTCCTTTCTGTTTATTACTTCGGGTTTTTTATTATTTATGTTTTGTGATGTCTGTTCGGTTCTGTGTTCTCTTCTGGGTTCCGTTCTCTTCTGGGTTCTGTTCTCTTTTGGGTTCTGTTTGAGTAAGTTGGCAAACGCAGCTGTTGCCAGCCAATGCCAGTGTTGACAAACAAAAAATAAACACTAATTAAACAGCTGTCCAAGGCATGCGATGGCATTGAATTACTAAGATACATGGTCAATATATTATATATAAAATATATAATTTATATATATGTAAGAGTCCTTGGCAACAACTAAAGCGTAATAAAGTCGTCTCATAAATTAGCCAAAACAAAAGCCAGTCTGATTAGTTACCGTTCGGCTTTGGGCTGGTAAATAATACATTTAAGCGAATTACGTCAAGCAGAATTGGCAAATCAATGCAAATGACTGGACAAACCACAACTGCAAGAAAAACACGAAGAGCGAGATAGAGAGAGAAAGAGAAAGAGAGTCGGGTGTGAGAGGGGCATAATCGGACAACGACTGAAAGCAAAAGCTTTTGATATTAATTAGTCAAATTTACGTTAAAGCCACATAAAAGATGTCAGTGTGCCACAAGGATGTACAAACGTGTTTTTTGATTTTGTATATTAGAAATGGAATTAGTATGCAAAGAAACAGGTAAAACGGGTAAAGTCCGCTTGAAGTCATCATGACTTACAACGAACTTTGAATGCTCTTCCGCCTGAGGGAATTTCAACGATTATCGCTAAACATGAATTAATTAAAGAGAAGAATAAATTGAATGAGATGCGTCTGCTAAAGTTATCAAGTTTTATACACCTGTAGTCAACAATAAGTTTAGTTAGTGTTTTAATTTTTGCTTAGCTGTTTACAAATTATCCTAATTAACATAATGAAAATTGCGTTTTCTTTTTTAAAACAGTTTAAAAATCCAAATTAAATAACTTCGCCAAAAATAGTCCGATCTCCGAGTTATATTCAATGAAGCTTTAAAAAGAGGTCAGCAAACACCAAACAAGATTTTTCCAATCTATATAACCATAGTTATATATACAGCTATCTTTAGCTGTATAACAGAGTGAATATACCCCGATTAAGTAGGGTCTGCGATACATATTCATCTAGCTGGCCGAGCACTCGTTTAATGAAAGTGCAGCAGCAGCAGCAGTAGCAGCAGCAGCTGCTGGCAACAAGTTGCACGCATGCGCATGCCCAGTCAAGCGAGAGAGAGAGAGAGGGGGAGATAGAAAGAGAGCGCGAACGAGAGAGAGAGAGAGAGAGAGGGAGGGAAGGAGAAAGAGCGAGAAGGAAGTCAATAGTTGATAGGCGGCAAGGCAAGGTAAGGTAAGGCAAGGCAAGGCAATGTGCATATGGCAATGCCTCTAGAATATTTTTTGTGTCTGTTTGTTTCGAGTCTCATGATTATAGTAACCGGTTTTTGGACTTGGCCGCAAACAACGGCAACAACTACAACAAGTTGCGACTCCCATGAGTGGCTGCTGCAACTGGGGTTCATTGTTTACCCAGACTGCGCCGTTGTTATTATTATTATTACTATTGTTGTTGCTGTTGTTGTTGTTGTTGTACATACATGTGCTTTACTCTTTGTTTGCCTACCTACGATCTGCCCAGACTCGGTCGCAGTCTCAGTCTTGGTTTAATTACACTTTTTCCGACGAAACACACACATAACTCTTCACATCTAGCGGAAGTTGTACAAAAGCCGCAAGAGACCGGCAACAACAACAGCAAGAGACAAGAAATAATAACAACAATAATGTAACAAAAAGTTCAACAAACATGTGTCACATACGTGCACATAAAGCCCAGTTGCTTTTCGGTCAAAACTTTTTGGTCGTAAATGAAGTTTCGTTGAACTCCCTGGCGATGCTTTATAAAAGCCGCTTAAGAACAAAATAAAAAAAAAAAACATCATAAAATTGTTTAATTTACGAACTGAGAGTTGACAAAAAACGCTCATAAATCTTGTTACTTTAATTTGCACGCTTGCTATTCTCTGATCTTATATAGTTTTTAATGTCTAAGGATTAATATAAGATCAAGTTTCAATTTAGAAATATAAAGCTGTGTGTTAACTGAATTGAAACTCGCATAAAAAACTTTAATTTTGTTATTTTAGTAGTGATAATCTTTGAATTAAATCACGTTTGTTATTATCTAATCTGATATAAATATATCTGTAAATATTTGAAAAGGTTTAAATTTAGCAATATAAAGTTTTTTCAATTGACTGGATCAGGCCGAGACTTGAATCCGATTTTAAATTTTTCTTATTTACAAATAGTTTTAATATCAGCATGCCTTATTGTAATAATAAATAATGTAAAATAAAAATTGTATTATTTATGCTCCAAAGAAAAAGTACAAATACACTTAAATTTTAATACATTTTTTTTACGGTGATTGCAAATAGGATTGTTGTTGATAAGTTGTATTTTCTAATGTCCCTAAACAAATGATAGTATATCAATGATACTATATCAATCTGTAATAATTTTGAATAGTAAAAATGTTTTCAAGAATTAAATGCGACGCATTAAAGTTCCTATTCTAAAAGTCAATTGGTTTTCAAAACAAAAGTCATAAAATTAAATAGTCGATCACTTAAACGAAATTAAATACAAAGCTCAAATATCAGACTTATTGGAATACATAAACAAAACAAAAAAGAGACTTACCTCAATTAACAAAATGCAGCAAAAAGCGGCAATTGGCGTTGACGTTGATGTAGTTGGTGTTGTTTTTTTTCTTTGTTCAATGCTGCATTCAATCAAAACACAAATCACACTGCAATTGTAAAAAATTGTGTTTATTATGGACTTGAGCACACACTTTCACGGGCACAACAAACAATTAATTGACTAGATTTTTGCAGTTTGTACATATTGCACTTCTCTATCTCTTTCTCACTCTTTCTGTACCTCCTGCGATGAAACGATCAACAGCTGGCCAATAGTCAATAGCAAGCGGGTTTGGTATGTTTTGCACTGAGCAGAGACGGCCATAAAAAACTTTCGCTCAAAACGGATGCAGCAGGCGACTTACTCACTCCTCCAAATGGGAAACTTAACTGCAAACGGATTAAGAAAGAGCGAGAGCAACTGGTTTCTTGTAACAGGAATTTGAACAGTGTTGCCAAATGGCAGGCATTTCATTAATTATATATATTATGTTTCCTTTATCTGCAAAAAAAAAAGCCAACAGACACACACATTTGAATATTTTTCACCTGAATTATTTCAAATTCATTGTTGTTGTCGGTGTTCTAATTTATTTGTTTCAGGCGCTGGCCTACAAAAAACCATATTTTTTTTTAATTCTTCTCGTTTTTTGTTTGTTTTTGTTTTGCACTTTCTTTTGGCGCTTGTATATTTTTACTGCTATGCCTGCAAGAAGTGATCTTTTTTTCTTCTTGTTCTCTCTCTCTTTCTTGCCTATTTATAACAACTCACGCATACCACACACAACACACACACACACTACGAAAACAAAAAACCAGCCAAACGTAGCCGACAACAACAGCAAACACACAGGTGAAAATTAGTGCAGCAATTTCGTGGTTGTACTTATTTTTTTTTTGTGGCTGTTTGCTGTTGCTGTTTTCTGTTTGCTGATATTACAGTATTTTCGCATGCGTACCACTAAAATAATAATTGAACAGCGAATGTGCATAAATTAAATTCAAATTTATGTTTAAAAACGATTCAATTCATTACTGAACTGATTTGCTTATAATTAAAATTTTTTTTTTTTTTTTAGATCACTTTCTTATTATTACTCAGTTTAGTTGCATTATTTTTTAAACATACATTTGATTTATTTGGATTTTCAAATAATTTATTACACGAGATAACGCGCTGAACAGACGAAAACGTTCACGGTTCGGCGGCAAAACAATAACTAACCATGGCATATCAATACGCTGTAAGCGCTGCTAAAAAGCTGTGACTGTGAGCACGAGGAGAAATGTTGCGCTCTCATGACTGTTATACTCAATTTGGTAATGTTACTTCTACAGTGATCTATTAATGTTAACCTGATCTGCAGGATGTTAATAACTTCGAGTCTGCACAGAGTGTGGTTTATTCGTCTTTTATTAATATAGAAGTATAACTTTTGAATTTATCATTAAAGCAAAATATTTAAATTATTGACATTTTTGTAGTCTGCCTATCAAAGCAACAGCTCTAAAATAATATTCGTACTTCTCAATATTTATAATAAGACTTGAAGATGTTAAAAGTTGAATTCTTTTATTTGTAAGAAATCGAAATGAATTAAATTAGTTATTTTGACAATTTAATGATTACGATATAATTGCAAACGATTTGAGCTTATACAACTATTTTGGCAACTACGAAGACGACATGAATAAACACGATTACTAAACACAAACACCATTCATAAAAACTTAAACTAAGGGAGGCATTGGTGATTTAAACGGTGGGCAAAATTGCAGTAAGTTTCGAGTCTTTCTTCTGGTTATTGCATTAGATTTGTAAACTACAAAACTAACTAACTATATATATATATATATATATAGAGATGGAAATTATTAGGTTTTGCTGTCAGGAACGTGTTGAGGGCGTCGAGCAACAGACCATGGACACATCCATTGAGTTGCAATCGTAATTACTGTTATTGGGCAGCTCCTGGGAGAAGGCAAAATTGGAGCTGTTCGTGTTGGTCTCATTGAAGCCGCTATCGGTGCGATATAATCCGATCCTTGGTGCAGCCTGTTCCGGTTCCTCATCTAGCTCAGCTTGTGGTGCCTGCTGTTGCTGCTCTTGTTCCCGCTTGTCCGACTCATCCAGCATATTGTCCCTGAAGGATTGTGACAAGTTCTTGCGATTTGCGGAACGATGTCGACGATGGCCACGCGGCGTATCCGAATTGGAGGAGCTGCAATTGAAGCTCTGAGTGGATAGCTGTGACAATTGCATACCATCAGCATCAACATCCTCCTCCTCCATCTCCTCCTCATCGGTTTCATAGTCCGGCATCTCATCCTGCTCGATCAGCGATTTCGCTGGCAATTGACGAGCGCTGTTCACTCGCAAGCGACTCACACGCTGATTGATGCTGCTATCCGTTGAGGACTCCAATGCCATTGGGGATGAGCTGCGATCCGGCGTAAATTTACACGCCACTCGACCCGTGCCAGTCAGCTCCGAGAGCGTCACATGCTCACCGCTACTGCTGCTCTGATTGTTGCCCGCAATCCTTTGGAGTCGCCGGCTTAAATGCTCCGATGGTGCTATGGGAGAGGGCAGATCGACAAGTTCGTGGAGCAGTTGTTTCCTCTTGCGTGCGCTATATGGCCCGTTGCCATCGTCCGGTGTGCCCGGATGCAGGCCGCACAGATTACGGATGGGCGATAGGCAGCCAAAGCTGCTGGAGCCCTCGCCTGCCGAATCCGACAATCGGCCGGCAAACATGGTCTGCTTGGCTTCCGGACTCGACCCCACCATCTGCGAATGCTGCTCCTCGTCTCCGGCTGACTGCTGGCGCTCCTGCTCCAGTTCACTCAAGACAATCACATTCTTCAGATCGAACAATTTGCGTCGCATCGAGCTGTTGAAGAGATCTGAACCACTGCCAGACTTTAGGCGTCGCGTCTGTAGATACGGACGCAGTGCCTCCTCCAGCGCTTTGGGCAGCACAGGCGGCAGCGATAGCTCCGTTTGCGCCTCACAATCCCTCGACCTGGGCTTGCTTTTATTCGAGATGGGCGTATTGTCGGCGATTTCATTGAGTATGATGCGTTGCTTGCGCAACGGACAGTCCACGGGACTGGGCACTATGTGCGATTCCTTAAAGAATGCACTGATGGCCAGCTGGGCCTTGGACTCCTGCTCGGCATCCGGTGAGTCATGAAACTGTGTCTCATGCGGCTCCACATCGGCTGGCTTCAGTTGCGACACTTCCTCAATATCCCAAATATCAAATTGGGTCGACGACAATTGCGGCGTTCGCGACTGACACTGAAACAGCGATGGACTGCAACGCAGGATTAATGATTAAGGAGATGTCTTATAGGAATAAATCCACAATACTCACCTGGCAATTAGCGGCAAATGCAGGCGTTCGGTTAATGCGCCCTCAAATGGATTTCGCACCTTTTGCAAACGTTTTGGTGGCGGTGTGCAAACATTCGTTGTGCTCATTTGAGGACTGCTTTTCAATTGCATTTTGTTCGCTTCCTTGGCGCCATTCTTTCGCGTTGTCGACGCTGAGAAATTATTGCTGTTGTTGTTGTTGCTGAGGCTGCGTCTGCCGCTGGTGGTCACTCGACATTTGATTTCGCTGACACTGGCATAGTATCGCGTCTTGAGTGCTTGCGGTGTACGTACCTCATCTGTGTACATTGTGTTGTAAAAACGATATTAGATTAATTATGAACAACAATTTACAGAAATTTTAACTAGTTTTCTCGCTCGGCTGCTCAAAGCAGGCAGCTGCCAGTATTTCAAATGAAATGCAGTGCTGAAAAACGACATAGAGATTTGGCCGATATATTCGATACATTCGTCGAGCATATAGCAATAGCGCGCTTGCCACCAAAACAATCAAATTTTCTGATCAAATAATTTAAACAATTAAAAAACATACCATCAGCTAATTTTGCAAATTATAATTTGCACCTTTTAAGAATGTCAACATAATTCGATAAATTGTATACAAACATAAGTTACCAATCGGAAACATCGTAATCGACGTATTCTCCGTTCGAGTTAATTGTGTTTAAAATGGAAAAATTGTGTTGTACCTGCGCCGAGACCTCTAATATTCTAGTCGACATATTTGCACCAATGGTGACCACAATAAAGGGACAGAAACCATTATCCTGCATGGCGGACTTGGTCAACGAACTCCTTGGCTTCTACTTGGTGACACAAACTAGTGATGCAAAGCCCCAATATATATGCCAAACTTGCATTGATGCTGCAAACGCCTCTATCGACTTCAAGCGCAAAGTTGCAAGATGCTACCAAAATGATGTCCACCCACAACCAGTGAAGGCAGAGCAGGAGACGAAAAGCATGATGGAATTAATTAAGGAAGATCTTGAAGAACTTGGTGCCATATGCGATCTGATCGATATCGAGGAAGGATGCTCGTCGAACAACACTCGGCTAAGATCAAGCACAGATGAAACCAAACAAAAAACGAATATTACACAGCAAACAAAAGGCAGCAGAACCAAAAAATCCCAGCAAAATATATGTCCGTACTGCAATTTTCAGCTGAGCACCCGTGGCAACCTGAAAAATCACATTCGCCTGCATACCGGTGAACGTCGCTTCAAGTGTGCCCACTGCCCAAAAACCTTCCACCAGAAGAGAACTATGATTGTACACACGCGTGTACACACTGGTGAACGTCCCTACAAATGCGAATCTTGCTCGAAATCCTTTAGACAAGTTGCTGGTCTTCTTTATCACGGTCGGAAATATCCAAGACATAAGCTGGTCAAGAAACCACAGATAATTTGAAACAATTACGTATTAAAATAAAAGATATTAATTATAGAATACATGGCTTTTAAGAAAACAACCCGAATTTGTTTTTATTCATAATTTGTTGTAAGAGGGATGCAGTCGATAATTGCACGATATTTTTATTTAATTCATGCCAAATCGATAACTAAAAATTGAGTGGCGCTAATAATATTTCAAACTAATTGACTGAGTTAAGATAATTGAAAATTTATGTTTTATTCTTGTGGAGTATATATATTTGAAGGGGCATTTTATATCTGAGTTAAAGTGAGTGTAATTCCAATTTTGTCAGCTTACAAAGCAAATTTCTTAAAATTTTCGCTTCTGATTACGTCACACTTGGTATTTTTGATTGATTTGAAATTAAGACTTTGGTATATTTTGGATAGGCAGTTGCGGTCACACTACAGCTCATTCTTTGAATCCAATTCCTCGCCACGCCACGGACGGCCGCAATCTAAGTGAGAACATAAGTATTTTTTTAATTGCATAAGAAATTAATCACATGCTCAAAGCAAAAAGAAAAAAATGCAATATTACGTTTTTGAAATTGTGCTATATTTAATTTGTGTAAGAAATTAAAAGTGCTTGCCGTACACATTTTACACAGTGCCCAAGGCACGGCAAGTACAGCGCATTATGTAACCTAGGAACGTGAAGAGCGAAAAAAGTGTAAAGTTCTGCAAATCCCAAAAGCACCAGCAGAAGCAGCTGATCGATCAAATTAGATTATATACACGGTGTGCTAATTATATACATTTGACAAATTTCTCTTATTTTCTCTTACATTTTAGAAATAACAACAACGTCAACTACAACAAAATCAAAAATGTTCTCGTCTTTCTTTCAAACTGCCAAAAATTCACCATTCCGGACACCATTCAGCCGCGTCCAGTGCGATGATGGCCAGTCGGCTGTGACGAGCTCGTTGATTCCGGCAGCTGTTGGCAGCCAACCGGCTCCTGTGGTCGGACGCGAAATTGCCGCCGCTGCTGCTGCATCATCGCCGTCCGATTCCTGTGAGTTTGGCAGCGCCAAATATTTTGCATTGTGCGGCATTGGTGGCATTTTGAGTTGCGGCACAACGCACACCTTTGTGGTGCCATTGGATTTGGTCAAGTGTCGTCTGCAGGTCGATCCGGCCAAGTATAAGAATTTATTCCATGGCTTCAAGGTCACCGTGGCGGAGGAGGGCGCACGTGGTCTGGCCAAGGGCTGGTTCCCCACCCTAATCGGTTACTCGCTGCAGGTGGGTTCAGTGGCAATTATCTAATCACAACTCTCTAATTGCCATGTGATCTATTATATTTGCAGGGCCTGTGCAAGTTTGGATTGTATGAAGTGTTCAAGGTAAAGTACGCTGACATCCTTGGTGAGGAGAATGCGTATCTGTATCGCACCTATGTGTATCTGGCTGCTTCCGCATCAGCTGAGGTCTTTGCCGATATTGCACTGTCGCCATTTGAGGCTGCCAAGGTTAAGATTCAGACCGTGCCCGGCTTTGCCAGCACATTCCGTGAGGCTGTGCCCAAGATGTTGAAGGAAGAGGGCATTAATGCCTTCTACAAGGGTCTGGTGCCACTGTGGATGCGTCAAATCCCATACACCATGATGAAGTTTGCTTGCTTCGAGCGAACCGTCGAACTGCTCTACAAGTGAGTTGCGGGATAATTATATAATTTTTATTTGTATTTATTATTAATGTTTGTGTGATTTTTGCCAGGTATGTGGTGCCCAAGCCACGCACTGAATGCACTAAGGGCGAGCAGCTGATTGTGACCTTTGCCGCTGGTTATATTGCTGGCGTCTTCTGCGCCGTTGTTTCACATCCCGCCGATGTGGTCGTCTCCAAGCTGAACCAGACCAAGGGCGCGACAGCGGCGAGCGTTGCCAAGTCTTTGGGCTTTAGGGGCATGTGGAATGGTTTGACGCCACGTATCATTATGATTGGTACGCTTACGGCTCTGCAATGGTTCATCTATGATGGTGTCAAGGTCGCCTTGGGCATTCCCCGCCCACCACCACCAGAGATGCCCGCCAGCCTGAAGGCCAAGCAAAATAATTAAATAAGTGGTTCAGAAAACGGTACACCCACAAATACTGGAAAATATCTCCATTAAGTCTAAATTAGAGTAAAGATCAGGCAATTAGCAAAGAAACGAGGCGGCAAACAACATTTAGTGGCATGAATGAGCTGACGATACGAACATACCTTATTTTACTATCAGATAACTAAATTTTGTTCAAGTTAATCTATATCTATAACTGTATCTGTTTCTATGACCATTTTAGTCATTCCACAATTACTATTTATGCATTTTCACAAACTGCTCGGCAAAACTATATTCTACATTCGAATTGCGGTATTAAGCTATACTTCTAAACTTTAAATATTCCATTCTAATGTTGTTTGTTTTTTCCCCTAACCGGAACGAAATGTATGTGTTCAAAATTGATGGGTATGAGAAATTCATATTATGTAACAGATATGATGAGCTACTTGAATGTCACTTAGAATATTTCCCAGAACCTCTGAATAAACTAAATTATAAAATGAAAACAGTTTATGCAACTGTGTTGCGTTTTTTTTTAAATATTTTATTAACCGGTTTATCAAAGGCGTGTTTTGCACTTGCAAATTGCAATCTATACCTATAATATATAATATCGATTTCACTGTGTAATAGCCTATGACCTCAAAAAGATTATTCTACCTATAGTTATTTATTTATTTCAGATTATGATTATTTAAACAAAATCATCACTTTTCCATATCATTATTTATTTATGCCACAGTATCATTATGGTATAAATAAATTAATCTACTGCTCTATATATCTGCTGCGATTCAATATAATAATTTATGATTCTTATAATTACTTCTTTAAACTATTACTAATGAAATTGTGTTCTTAAAGAGCTATATAACATGAATGTTTTCGCACTTGGTATTAATAATAGCTATTAATTCTTATAGTTTTCATGATGATTTAGCGACAACAAATTTATATAAAAACAACCTCATAAGCTGTACGGGAATAAAGAAAGAGCGGCTATCTTAGGCACCACGAAGATAACATACTCTTACAGATAAGACAACATAATCAGCCCGCCGACATCTACATTTCATTTTAAATCTATTTTATGATTTAGTCTTTGAATCCGGTCGACTCCAGTCGCAATAAAAAACCAACTTTTGGAAATGTGTATTTTAAATATATTTTTTAGTATTCCGCCTATAAATGAAACTTAAAACATATATTTAAAAATATATATTATTTCTCCTATTAAGCGAAAACTGCTTAAATTTAGCGAAAAAATAATGGCACGTATAAATATTTTAAGTGCACATTTAAAAAATAATGGTATTATTTATGGATATATTTAAAGTTTCATCAGTGCTGAGGGACTAGTTTGCAATTCGAAATTGGCAGATGGATGCAAATCATGAATTTATATATAAATCATGAATTAAATTATATTTGTAGCCACCTTCAATAAATTATTAAAAATTCTTCGTTTGCAATAATCATAAATAAAGAAGAAGCATTTGGTTTTTTTCAAAAAATATTTATTTTTATGACCGATGAGCATAGTATATATGTAAATATAGAGTAATGGCTCGTTGTATAATGAGTTTCGCTGCGTACATGTTGTTTTCAATTGGCATCTGTTAAAAACTAAATAATCATAAAGTTATGAATAAGAAAATCTGTTTTCTCGTCAGTTAGTTCTTTCTCTGGGCTACGGGGGGGGGATTATAAATTAAATAACCTCTAAGCACTACAGCTAAATGTTTACAAATCTAAACGCATAGTTAAAATGTATATAAATGTATTTAACAGGCAATTTTCTGGTGAATGATTTATCTATGTATGTAATGTATATATATGTATATATATATATGTACAGTTTGCTTAAGACTAGGTTTCAAAGTCGGGTTCACATGCACAAGAACAATTAGGAGACGTACTGGAGTTTTTTTTTTGTTTTTTGTTTTTAATGTGATGTTTTTCATATGGTTTTTATTATGATTATTATTAATATATTGTATTGCAGAACGTGTTTTCTCTGTAACAAGCCATTTCAGTCTTAGAGTTTCAAATAACCAAAATAATTATAAACAAAATTAAAAAAAAAAAAAGAAGAAATTCTACAAAAATGTTCCATGCAAAACTTAATTGCTAAAATTGTTAAATATATTCGTTTAGAGTTTTTTTTTGTTGCTGTTATTTGTTTTGTTCTTGTTCCTGTTTTTTAAAATTGCATATGAAGAATTTCGAAATAATGGTTTGCTAGGATAACTCACGCTTTTTTTAGTTTTAGTTTTAGCTTTTTTTTTTGTATTTGTTTTTTACTTTTGTTTGTTTCGTGTTTAAACTAATATCAGTTATATAGTAGACAATCACACAGGCATACAGGCAAACATAAAATAGACAATAATAATAGTAAAAAATTGATATTGATATCGTGACACAATCAAACATGTAACTACTAGTTTTTGTTTTTTTTTGTTGTTGAAAGAGATATGTGTGTGTGTGTGTGTGAACTTGAAATTCAAATGAGTTGGTTTTTATAAAACTCGAGTTATGCTTAGAACTTAAAGTAGTTTCTGTTTGATTGTATGTAGAGAAAAATAAACCTCAAGTCAATGGCACCTTTGGATTTGTACCAGGTTCTGGCTTTCAAAATTGTGTACGATTTAAAATAAATGATGAGTTTCCTTCTCATTTTCCTTCTTTCATTCTCATTTTCCTTCTTTCATTTTCATTTCATTTCTTTCATTTCTGCGGTAGCAATGCAAGGATGGATGGGTTGTGCTGCTGTTTCTTTCAATTGGAAATCAATTCCACCCGCAAGGACCTCGGACAGCCACAGGACCTGCTTTCTGTTAGCTATAGCAATTTTGGCTTAACCCTCGCTTCATCTACCAATATGGTGTTGTGGCCTCCTGGCTTTTCTGCTGCTGCGCCTTGGCAAGTGCATCAGTCAGGGTGGACCGCATCTGTTGGCTGGAGCTGCGATTCTGTGACTTATCATACGGCGACAGGGCGTTGTAGTAAAAGGGCGACCGTTTGCTGATGGTATAGTTTTTGCCCTGAAAATAAATATATATACACGATTCTTAAGCCGTTGCTAATGGTTAGATTTCTTCAGCTAGAACTCACATCATTATTGTCCCAAAATTCAATTTCATTGCTGCGATAGCATATGCAGAATTCCAGACGTTTGGACGATGGTGGCAGCGTGATCTTGAATGAGAATGTATCGAAGACAACGTGGGCACAGGTGGCTGGACCATAGGCCCGGGCAAATGTACAAAATATGTCCTGTTGGCTCTTCCAGTCGTCCCAGGTGGTGCGCACAATGACCTCCTTTTGAAAATCGATATTCTTCACCTTGATGGTGCCGACCACAATCGATTCCTCATCCTTGACAATCACATTCTCCAGCGACACAAAATCACGCTCAATCTTTTGTCTATTGATTGAAGATTTAATTAGTTTTGGCTATACATATTTGAGTTTCAACTGATGTATCCCACCTAAATGTCAGATAATCGGATGCTGGCTGTTTAAAGTCAACGGTCCATTGATCTGGCGGATGCGGGCTGACCAGTCCCTGTGTGATCTGCTCCAGAAACTTCATGCTCCAATAGGGTGGCACATTCGAGGGCTCCGACATGACGCGCACCTCCGTCAGCGAGAGACCCTCATCATCGGCAAAGATCACATGTTTCTTGCGCAAGCGACTGCAATCGAGAGAAAAGACGCAAGAGAATTGAGCAAAGGCGGGCTGAGAGAATCAGTAACTTAATATATATAAATAAATTTCATATGCATTTTTAGCCTTGAACCTGGCCTTATCAGTTGTTCTCTTGCTCCGAGGCCACCCCACGCAAATCAAAAAACCCAAATATCAATTTATACACATCTTTATTCGAGGGTCATCAAGTCGAGCATCATTAAGGATTTCTATAATTATGCTTCAACAAAAAAAGTTGTTGATTTTGTTTGTATTCGAATTGAATAGAAACTGCGACGTTGCATTTGTGCTTTCATGTGAGAATTTATTTTTGTTTGAATTTGACAAACACAAATGTGGCCAACAAACTCAAGTGACCAAAATTTTTTTGTGTTGGGTATATTTCAATCGGGCTTGCCAGCAAATTGTGCAAATCGGAAGCTGTCAGCGCCCAGTTCATTTGGCATTTAAAGATTTTGCCTTTTTTCCGATAAAATAAAAAAAATATCCCATTTTGATTTGAGATTTATTCAATACAACAATTTTAATAATTATTTACACATCTCGAAAAATGTGGGCACTTTTTTTTTTTTTTTTTGCGTCACAATATTTGGGTACACACACAACATACACACATGCACAATGGGGAGTGTGGGAAATGATTTAAAATTTGGTTCTATTTTGGTCGGCACGTAGCATTTTCAGAATACATGCCCAATAATCTGGATACGGGAAAAATAGAGCGAGACAACGAGAGAGTGAGAGAGAGGGAGACAAAGAGGGAGAGAGTATATCTCTGTTATTTTATTGGAAATTTTGTGTTTCTTCCAGACACCCACGGTTTTTGTGATGTAAATAAAACACGCCCATTTCAAATGCCTTATATTATAAACTTATCTGAAAAACAAATGTATGTGAATAACAAATGTGAAATAAACTGAAATTATTGCAACATACTTGTGCTCAAAATTATCGATATATTTTTTTGTGTGTGTGTTTAGAACAAGTAAGAATGCTATACTGAAAATACTGATTTGATATATTTGATATATGTTTTTGTTACACATTTCTCAACCGAATCTGATTCGATTTTTAGAAAGATATAACTTACAAATTTATTGCTATTATTATCAATACTTATCGATAAATATACTTTATGTGATCTTCTGCCAGTTACATACCCGATTTTCCTTATATATCAATCTATTCTATTTATTAGATACCATTTTATCGCGCAATTTATTGGGGGCTTGTTTTGTGGTCACAATGAATCAGTAGAACTGCAGCAAAAGGAATATTGAAAAGCTAAACAAACCTTTGCAAATTACTGATAATATGCTCAGCACACTTTTTAATGAATGGCAAACACTGAGAGCTTTTAGTATATATATATATATACATATATATACATGTATATTTAGAGAAGTGCATACATAAATACGTTTGTGTACTTTCTATAGCAAACGTGGCCGACACACAAATTGTGGCTATTTGCTTAGTTGGCTGGGTTTATTAGTTCGAAGCCAATATCAAACAGACGGCTGTGGGGCGTGTTTTGCTGCCAACGTTCAGCGATCACGCATCGAAGGCGTGCAATCATCAACGCTGCATTTTCTTCAACAGGTTTTTTGTATTTCATTTCTTTAATCAGCCGATCGTACGATCGCTGCTCTTGTATATGTGTGTGTGTGTGAGTGTCAAATCAGGTCTCTTTTTTGAACGCACTCTCCTGGGCTCCAAAATGTGGCAACTGTAAATTATTGGTTGTTTAACAAAAAAAATTTACATACTTTTTCAGCTTTTCAGTTTTAAGTTTTTCAGTTTTTCATAGATTTGTGGCTTTTATAGGCCACATTTGGCCGGAGAGGAAGCCAAAGAAATGTTGAAACGGGTTTTTGCATTTCTTTTTCTCTTGTTTTTCTGTCTGCATTCATTTTAAATACAACAACAGAAAAATGCTTAATTTATGTGGGTCCGGTTTACAACAAGTCACCAAAAAAAAAAGCAAAACCCCAACAGTTCCCAAAGGCGTGTAAATGTCTTTAGCATGCAATGCACGGAAAGGTGTGAAAGAAACAAGTTTCCTGCAAAGGGATTACAAGAGCAATCCAGCGAACCGATAAACGTGGAAACTTTAGGTAATTTACCTGACTTTATCAGCAAATACCAAATATTTTTACGGTCTTAGATTGGAGGAGTCAACGATCCTTAGGCATGATTAACCAAGCCATATAATTATGACTTGGCCTTGTCATATATATTTGCCACCTGATGGCCAGTCTGCTGACCTTTACAAGCAGCCTTGTTGTGCGTCTGTAATCAACTTATAATTTTGACAAGGTGTTTCCGCCTGCTTACACACACACTTTCCTTCTCTCTCTCTCTCTCTCTGATAATACAAATACCATACAAAATTTCATTTAAATTAGTCAAACTAAAATTCTATAAATGCTACATTTGTCTGCTCATAAATATTCTAGTTTTATTTTTATTACATTTTTAAATCAAAATTTACACATTTTTAATTTGGAAATCTTTACGTATTTCAAGCACAAATTTTTACACGTGATGCATGCATGCTCGAACCGTTTGCATAAGTTGGACGAGAGATTATACACATTTTTACATTTAAATACATATATATATATATATATACAAGTGTATGTTGAAATCATTTTTAAACTAGTATACACCCAAAAAAAAAAACCAAAATAAAAATAAAAAATAAAATAGGAGAACGCAATTATCACGCGTTTAGTTCGAAATTGCTGTCGTACATTGTGGGGGCCTTGACGTGACCTGGTACGCTGCCATAGATCTTGTCGGGTCTATTTGGTGCCTCAGATCTTGTCGCATTTATTTTGTGAGGTAATTAAAAGTGTGGCATGTCTTGGTTGACAAGCATCACTTGGGTAGGAAGTCCGTTAGTGATTGATGAATAGCAGCATTAGTTGGCTACTGTATTGAATATTATCGAATCATTAGATATAGATATATATATATATTCATCTATCTCAATGTAATTCACTTTCTTACACCTTTAAGTGCATATTTTCAAAATTTAATATCAAATGGTTTATAAAGCTCCCGAGTTATTTGAGTTTGGCAAAGTTGCTGGGTGGTTTTTTCAAGCAAAAGTGTTGTAGACCTTCTCTCTTAAGGTGTGATGATCTATTTGAGTAGGAGTAAAATGAGCCATGAAATCAAAACCAATAAAAGAGATGTTGCAGTATTATTATTATTACATTGACCGCAAACTTTTTTTTTCTCAGTGATTGACTGCTGTACGCAACCGCAAAATATACAAACAAATATATATATAAAGATGTATGTGTATGTGTCTGGTTTACATTGATAATGATGTGTGTAATGTGTGTGTTTGTGTGTATTCGTTACACGAGTGTTATTGCCTTTAGGTGATATCAGCTGTATGGCAATCCCCGTCTAGACTCTAGACAAATGCCCAACCAAAAATAGTATCTGTATCTACAAATGTGCACGCATCCATCCAATCTCGAACTGATGTTCGTTGTTCGCTCGCAGCTGCTGCACTTTCCATTTTTGTATTTTTAGGCATCTTTTTTTCTCTCTGCTTCAAAATGTCAAATTCAAGTGCATAGAAGCTTTTAGCCGCAGCACATCAACAACATGAGTTTTATATAGAAATATTTTTGTTATGATAAGCTTCTAATTTCATTTTACTGTTTCAAGATTAAAATTCACCCACACACATATATCTTAAAGAGAGAGAGAGAGGGGGCAGGGGTGTATGCTTTTGTACTAAAAACCTTAATTATTTTGTTGCTTTGATTATATCTCTATATATGGCCAACATACACAAACCAACAACAATTTGAGCTATTTTGAAAGCTCCGAAAAGGTTAGGATCCGCATTGCGAAATTGCACTCAGCACTTTAAGTATTTGAAATGGGTTTAGATACATTTAAGTGTTAAGCATGTGCATTATATTATATATTATATTTATAATATATATATTTACAGTTAGAAAAAAATGTCTGAACATTTTTCTAGTTTTTAAATGAGTATTCAATTACATAAAAAACTTAATGTCCGAGTTATTTTGTACACATATGTATAAAAAGATCCGAATTTCTCAAGAATACGGCGTATTTTTTACGAGTGTACTTTTATCCCTGTGACATGTGCTAGCGATGACGTCTATAAAAATTGTAGCGACTGCCAAAGAAAATGTTTAGATTTATCTTTTTCTTGATCTCTGGCCAAATTTGGTTTAAATGCAGCTGCAAAATAAATATATATATATATATATATATATATATATATATATATATTATAGATAATTTTCACGATTTCTAGATTCCGTTGGTGCTTTCTATTTACCCTATTGAGTATCGCTTTTTAATCAGACCCCAGCCAATTGCAATGTAGTTCAATTTGCGGTGGCGCCACTGTCAACCAAAAAAAACTGACGTCAAATCATTTTGCGGTTGTTTTGCACTCGACCCACTCCGGTTACCCTTATGCAAGCAAACCCAGTTGGCCAACTCACCTCTGATCCGAATGTGTCACGAATCCATCGTCGCTGTCCAGCTCCATTGTGGCAACATTTGTGTTGGTGTTGTTTCTGTTGTTGTTGCTGTTGCAGTTGTTGGAACTTTGGTTGCTTTTGTGCAGGCAGGATTTGCGACTGAGGCACGATTTTGGATGTCTGTTGAGCGCTGGGGCAGAGACCATGCGCTCCAAATAGCTGCGACCGGAACGACTGCCAACACCAAGGGGCGTGCCACCCGTCTTAATGGGCAACTGTTGGCCCTGGGCGGCATTTGAGGCATTGTTGACCATCGCCTTGGAGGCCAATGTGACCGCTTGTGGACGACAGTAGCGTGATGCTATGCTATTTGGATCATCATTGTAGCTGCAAGCAAATAAAGATGCGCAAATGAGTATTTAAATCCATATATTATATATTACGTGTATATATGTATGTTTCTTGAAAGATCTGCGCATTTTGTGCATCTATATATCCCATGTGTTCTCTCTCTCTATATATATGCCTGTCTCTCTCGCTCTTTCTCTGGATGCCATGCGGCGCTCACGTTTACTTTCTTTTTATCAGCTGCAATGCTGATAAGATATTCCCATTATATTGTGGCGCTGTCTTTTATTATTATTTCGAGTGGCGATAACAGATGGCATTTACTTAGCACGGCATTGTTCAGTTTGCTATATACACATATTCTATACTATCTATAAAGCAATAGCGGCGGGCTTCTGTGCATTGATAAGCAAAAGAAATTGTTGAATCCATTACGAGCGACCTCCGCTCTTCGTTTGCATAGAAAAACTGGCAGCACTCATGAATTTTGGATGATTTCAATTGTTATTTGTATTTTGTATTCGTTTGTGGGTCTCTTTCGCACATGATTCATCATTGAATATGGATTATTTTTGGACAACAACTGTTTGCAGTTTCTATTAATTTTATTTTTTTTTGCTGATTCACATCAAATACTATTTTTCTCGTCTTTGAGGTCAATGTCTGATAAGGCAATTTTTGATGGCATTTTTTTCTTTTGAATTTGATTAGGTTAATGTTAACAAGGGTGCAAATTTGATGACTTCTATTAATAGAGGGTGTTATCTTCGGAGTGCTTCAATTATATTGAATTTATTTACTTGGCTTGGTTTTAGTCACGCTTAACAACAAAAAAATCCCTCAACTTGAAATATTTGCTAAATTTGCTTATACTGATTTTTATTTGATTATTTCTTTAGAAGTCCTTTTATTTTTAGCTTAAATGCGATCTAATCAAAATGTATTGTATACATTATTATGGTCGAAACTAAATCTCGCGGCACATATGGACAAGCATGATTGAAATCAATTGCGTCAACCAGCACAAAACCCAAAAGTTCCGCAATATAATTGTCAAAAACCAAAATATGTTCAATTTTTCAAGCGCCACGCGAATTTTTTCTGATGTCAGCATCCACAGACAAAAAAGAAGAAGAAAAGAAATTCCCCCGTCGCTGCTGCTGCGTCTCCATACTTTCTAAATCTCTTTATTTCTGTCGGTCGTCGTTTTGTTTTGATCGTTTCCATTCCTTGCCTTGATCTTGACGGTTTTCAATTTTTTTTTTTTGCAATTTTGTTGTCAACCAGAACAACCGTAACATATTTTTAGTGTGTGTCTCAGCGTTCTGCGAAATTATGTTTGCTAAATTAAGATTTTCCAATATTTAACCTAAACTCACAATTGACTTGGTACCCAACCAATTTCCCACGAATTGTGAAAATTTTAAATCAATATTGGGGGTAGGGGTGATTGACAGGTAAATATGGATATTTACCCACATATTTTGATTGTTTGCATTGACAGAATAAATATAACCTACATCTTGGAATGTGTTGACCTCGATATGTCAAAAATGTATGCTATGTAAAATATTTAGTATAATTGTTATGGTTTATTCAAAGGGTATTCAAAATTCGTTGCTTTTACAGTGCATTTTCGCTTTATATTTTTATGGAAGTTATTTTCGAACCCAATATAATTAATCGATTATGTTATTAACGGAAATGAGCTTTAGTATAACATTTAATCAGCACTTCTTTCATTTTTTTTATTATTTTATTTTTTTATAACGAATCACGCACGCAGGTGTGTGGGTATATCAGAACAATATACATGGTGCTAATCTAATGATAAAAAAATAAATTCCAGAGTAGAACTTTAATGCCCAAGCTTTAAGATCTAGAAAGTATTCGATTGTTAGGGAACATTTTTGTACAGCGTACAAATTATTATTAATTTATTAACAAACAAAAAAAAAATATATAAATAAAAAATTAAATTTTGATTGGTTGCCGAAACTCGCGTTTTCAATTGAAGCCAATTAATGGTGACCAGTGCAGATTGACTGAGCGCCCAATTTGTGTTAATAATAGTTTTACAAAAATCATTTTTGTGCACTTACTTCAATGTTTGACGCTGATGTCCGCTCATATAGTCCGCTAGGAAACTAACGGGTGGACTGTGACTGAATATGGGTGGACTGTGTGAAATCATTTCATAGACTGCTTTCTTTTTATAGGCGTAGATCGCTAACAAGGAACTATTGTTGATATTTTGCTGTTGTAATTAGCAGCAAAGGCCTGGAAATTGGAATAAAAAAAGTACATATATATAAATATATATATATACATATATTAATAAGGTGAGAAGCGTAAAAAGAATTTTAATTGGAATTAACTATAAACAAAATGCACGAATGCAAATGTTTATAGTATTTGAATTCAATAGTATTTGAGTAATATGGCTGCAAACAGTATTTATATATTGTATTGTGTATATTGTTTATGTGTAAGAGTGTATGCCGATTACTTACCGTTAGTTGGTATTTAACTTTGTTGTGGTTTTCCTTAGTTCTCTCTTTCTCTGTCTATCTGGCAATCTCCGTGTGTTAAGGAACTTTACTGGTATCACTCTTACTTGTATTATCTGGTATTCTTTCCTCTCTTCTTCTATTTCCCTATTTTTATTTTTATTTTTTCATATGTGCATCACGCGCTCCCTTCTTACGCGTCAGACAATGAAAATTTTGTTGTTGTGTGAAAACTTTTGATATTGTGTTGAATGTTTCAAACACACACGCACGCACACACACACAACTTGAGCAGCACCGCACAAAACAAAACGACGAGCGACAAAACTAATTTTATAACAAATACTTGGAAAAAATATAAATATATTTTTTCTTTTCGCGCGTTTTTTCTCCTTTTTACGTTATTATTATGTGAAGATTGATTTATATGTTATTTTTAGTATATCATTTGTAACTAGAACGGACACGAAGAAATTAGGACCGCATCGCGTTTTGTTATTGCCCTGTTGCTTTCCGGCTTTCAGTACCGTACGCCTCGACGATACAGAGACGAATAAACTGTCGTTGTTAGGGCAACTTACCGCCAAGACTGCCTACCAGGCAGCCAGGCAAACGCCGCCACTGCGATCAACGAGAGAGCGTCATCGTCGACATACGAATTGCTCGTATGCCCGAGAAGCTGTTCTCTCGGGATCTTTCCCAATCGCCCTCTCTCACACTGCTCGCAACTGCATTTTAATGATGATTGCGAGTGTAGTGCAGTATTGTTGTTGTGGTGGGTTTCAATTTAGTTTTCGCTGCTATCATTGTTTAGTTTTAGTTTTAGTTTTAGGCGCCGTGTGCCTCGGAGGCAAAGTCACTTCATGTGTCAGGCTTGATAGACATGATCAGATCAGATCAGATCAGATCATTGTGATAATTAACTCGTGTGCTCGCCTTGTCAAACAAAATTCATTTTAATATTAAATGCGAAAAAACGCGCATATATATTATTATTTATTTGAATGCGATCAGCTTCTGCGACTCATACAGCTGCTGTATTTTATCTTATCATTCGCATTAGCTTCAATCTTCTCATGCTGATAAAAAAAAGAGAAAAAAAGAGAGAGGAGAGAGAAACTCACTATACAAGTACTCGAACTCAACTTAACTCAACTCAATGAGTGCCCATAATAACTTGCTGACGTTTTATGGTTCGAGTCTTTTGAGTGGTTTTTTTTTTAGATTTCTTTATAGGGTCTGTCCGCGGTTGTGTAGCTGCGGCAATTGGAGACCTGAACCTGAACACCTTAGCATCCTACGCTTTTCTTGATGCAATTTATGTGTGTTTCACGTTGTCTTTGTCGAGGGTTGTCAGCTCTAAATCAATTATGCCGCTCTTCGGGGGGGAGTTTATGTAAAATGTTGATGCTTAGATATGTAATCTACTTTATTCATCGACTTTCTCATGCGCTACGTAAAAATTGAGCAGGTATGTTGCTTGCGCTAGAGGTATGACAATAAATTCAACTCTTTATAATTTCAATATATATTTAGCTGGCTGCAGGTTATATTTATAAAATGTATTTTTTTTATTTATAATCAGACTGTTTGATTTCAAAATACAAAACAGAAATCATTTCAATTTTTTTTGAGGCTTACCTATTCTAGTAAAAGGTTGTTAAAGACATTTTCAAATGTAGTTGTTCATGTGTAGTTGTTCAATATGTGAAAAGTGATGCATTTAACTGGCATAAATGGGAAAATGTGGGCAAACTGTAATAGTTTGATTTGATTAGTATGCACAGTGCGTGCGTTTTACTTCAGATTTATGCAGTGCCTTCCATTGAATAAACAACATAAAGTGACTTGCGAGTGCTTTCATTTGAAGTACCCATATCATTTTCATAGATGCCAACGACAACTCTGTGAAATTGTCGACGATTTCCGACCCGAGTCTCATTGGATTCGGCCAACGCCGAATCTATTTCTTGTTACGGTGCATAGAAAGTATGCGTGTGTGCGTCTGCATCTGTGTGTGTGTGTGTGTGTGCATGCGTGCGTGCGTGTGTGTGTGTGTTTGGCGTTCGTGACTCGTTGACACTCAGTGATGGCGGGCAGGGTTTGGGTTTTCGTCCCATTCCCATTCGAGTCTTAGGTAGTTGTTGAGAAATGCTCGCCGAGTGCGTGATCTCTGCTTTAGCCTCTAATATGATAATGCAGTTTTTGCCTGCGAGTGTTTTGTGTGTATGTGTGTAAAGGTTTCACGAGACAAGTCTGTTCAAGTGTCTCAATTGATTCGTAACCACTGTGCCACTTTCATTGGGTGGCACTTCTGTGTGCGCGTGTGTGTAAGTGTGGGGAGGGAGGGAGTCAAAACACTGCACACACTCGCTGCTGCTTCAAGTCCAAGTAATTTATTTGCTTTTTCGAGCCGGCGGGCTTTTGTAAATGCGCTTCGCAGATCTGCCGGCCGGCCGGCACTTGTTCACCTAGTCAACCCACTCCATCCCTCCCCACCTCTCCACAGCAACCTACTCAACGAACCGCTTGCTGTGGCTAAAAGCCGGTTTAACGATGCATCGTTTCTGGAGTGGCTCGTTGCATTTTTGCCGGCCACTTCATCAGCATTCGTCTATATACTATATATATACTATTAATATATATATATACTATAGACTCCCCTTAGTTGTGCTGATCTTCATTGCTCCTCTCTCTCTCTCCCTCTCTGTCTCTATAAAATTGGCCATGTGGCATTCGCAATTCTCAGTTCTCGATTATGAACTGCACTTGAAATAAATATAAATATTTGAGCAGATATATTATATATGTATGAATTTACATATGTGTAACGACTGAGTGCTGTCTGTCTATTTCTGTTACACTTTTCATACTATATTTGTACGAAAACTAACTCAGCCGAGCAGCAGCGGATGTGATGCATTATTTAACAGACGACTTTCCAATTTTGGCCTGCGTGTGGGACGCGGCACACATCCAATGATTTAGTATTTTAGTTAGTGATTGCGGGTTAAAACATGTTTTAGTATTAACAACACATTTTGCTTGTCGCTTTCTACTGCCAGAAGTGCTGGCCTCTCAGCCCGATCTTTAATAGTCCACGTAAATTACTGTTATTTACAAAATGATTGCAACTTACTTGACAATTCAAATATTTGTATATGGATACTGGACGTAGCTATTACGAATCAGACATTCATTTCACATTTTACTGACTGTTATGGCCTCGGGCTACCTGGTCGTCGGGACGTCTTACCAAATCGCAACGCATTTTAAATCGCCTCAGGAACGTCAGCTACCTAATATCTTGGCCAAGATGCTTTTAAGCAGGCAAACAGAAGCAAAATCTGTTGATAATAAACATATATGGTTGAGCATTTGGTGCAGGCTTCTAAGCACTCATGTTTTTTAAATAATACATATATATATATACATATATATATATATATATATATATATATATATATAAAGGTATTTTCAGGTATTGTCCGAATCAAGTATTTTTGTTACCAACTCAGTTAAATATATAAGAGTTTCTATGTGGGATAAAGGTTTTTATTTATTTATTTTATATTTTATACATATTATTTGCAAATTCTCTTTGTACACAAAGTTTTTTAATACCCTTAAAGAGAGGGTTATAGTTTTTAGAGCAGAGTTCTTTAACCCCATAAAATATAGATATATTCGCACTAGCATCACTACCGAGTCGATAAATCAGTTGAGAGCAGGATCAGCCACATCTGCGGCGCCAAAAGTGAAAAGATTATCAGTGATTAAAATGTGCATTACTACAAATTGAAGCTACTTATATATATATATATATATATATATATATACATATAAATATGTATATGTATGTATATTTATAATATATGTAAATGAGTATATACGACTGAAAGTTTAAATTTAGATGAGAGGCGTGCGACTTTCAGTGCTTATCAACGTAGACGGCGTTCGTGATGCTTAGACGGGGCACAGCAGGTTTATACGTGGGATGTTTTGGGGAGCAGGCTGATAAACTGCGCAGCATAAACTAAACACTAAACACACATCTCATAAATATAGCTTTGCGCTTATTTTTGGCAGACGACGAGAATCACGGCGTAACTGACCTAGAGCAGCTGATCAAGGCGTGATCAACTATTTGGCAGCAGCAGCAATCAAAAACACAAAAAAAACTACGAAAAATAGAAAGCAAAAATTATTCTATAATATTATTTATATAAAATTAATTTGTGAGTGCAATTAGTCAAAGCTTCCACACTAAACATCATCATTAATCATATGCATATATATTGTATATATATAATGCATGGTCGATTTATGCGAGGGTCAATGAATAGGCGCTTAGAAAACTGCGAACTGCGATCTGTGATCTGCAATCGTGTATTGAATCGAATCGCGTAATTTTCCATTAATTATGCGATTTATTATGCAAATAGTATATTGAAAGGCGCGACGCGACGTCTATTTAAAGATGCAAGCCTTGTTTGTGGTGCCAGTGAAGCCACCGATCTGAGCACGATCTGATCACGTTTAACACAAGTGGCTCTCTTGCACAGCCACAGCCACAGTCACAGTCAGAGTCACACAAGTAAAATATGTAAACAGTCGAGATGTATTTTGAAAAACTGTTTCATTGACATCAGAGCGACGCGACGTCTGCCTGTAATTATGATGTGGCCCATTGTGTGTCTGCTGATAAGCGACCGACTCCACCCAGAACATACTGTGCAGAACATACTAATAGCCAAGACCTCAAAAAATAAAAGAATATTAATCAGCAGGTTGCTTATCAACAGACCCGAACTAGTTGCATTGCTCTTCATTTTTGGCTGTGTGACTCTCTAATTATAGTCTGCAGCGGGGCAGACGAGACGATTGTTTATCTATATGTATGTATATGTCTGTGACATATTTGATTAGCTCTCTGGTTGGTAACCAGTCGCGAATCGAATGTTTGGATTTGCTGTTTGCCTAGATAATACCAAACAGGTTGCCACCTCAACACAGAGTTTAAGTTTTTATACCCTGAACACAATAAAAATGATCAAAAATGTATATTATATTTATAATCAATATATAAATGTATAATGGGCTTATGCAAAAGTTTTAAAACGTAGAAAGAGATGTCAGCGACCCTCATTGGATATAGTATATTTTGAACAGCATTGAAAAACGGGTCGACTTAGCCATTTCCGTCTATCAGCCAATCTCAGGAATTATGAGAACTAGATACTTTAAATTTGAAATTTAGACTCTCAACCAGCATTCGCAGATCAAGTTGATTAAATGGCATCAATAAGTTTCTCCGTCTCTCCAATAACAATTACATTTGTTATTGCTTACCGATAGCAATGAAAGCCACACTTTCAAAGATATATCTGACTAACTCGATTTAATATTTATCACATGTATAAATTCCATCATTATCGTTTAAGAAATATGCCAAAAATCGTTTATTTATAATCAACGAACCAAACATTTTCATCATACGACTTCTAATCGGTTAAAATTTTGTTTCGGTTTTTGTTTACTTATCTTGCCAAGTTTTTTCACATTTTTATCGCACATCTGTTGTTGAAAGTTTCTTATCTTTATTTCGTTGCTGGGAGAAATTGTTTAAATGCCAGTCACAATTATAAAAAAAAACCGGCTTCAAATCAGTTTGATAAACACATTAACTAATTAGACGACACTAAATACATATATTATTATTAAATAATTTCATTATACATTGCTTTTCAGAATTTATGTCAAGATTTTAATTCATCTGAAGGTTAAGCGATGATAACAAAAAAAGATTTGAAGAAGCTAAAATAAACAATTTGGAAACTGTAATGTTTTTCATTTGTAAATAAATAAATTGGTAAATATTTAGGTAATTTTGTGCTAAATATTTGTAGCTATAATAAAAATAATAAAATTTAAATATAATAATTAAATGTAAGCAAATAAATATAATGGATCTCAAGTAATTCCGCCTTTCCTTGCAAATACAAAACTTTACAGCATCAGTTGTGAATTGAATTCCGGTTCCGGTTTATGGGACATTAACATAAAAGCGAACGAGGCAACATAAAACATGTTTGAGTACTGCATTCAATGTTGAATGCGTGCATTGCACCGCACAAATACATATAGAGAAAAGTATCTGTGTGTCTGCTGGCTGTGTATCTGTATCTGCGTCTGCGTCTGTGTCTAGCTAGCTGATAGTTGTTGCTAGAAGCGCGTTGAGAATTCAGAAGCCAATGAGTCAGTCGAGCAAATAGTTTGTAAAGCATGTGTCAACAGGTAAATATCTAATATTTTGTTTTGCGTTTCAATTTGAAAATTTTAGAAAATTGCGCTTCGCTTTTTGACTTTCGTTTCGTTAGACAAAAATTCTATTTAATTAACCTTGTCGCAGGAGGTCACACAAAACTTGTTTGCCAAATTGCAAAACAAATTGAGTGCAAATCGAGAAAAGTTTTCGGCACATTGAACCCTATGTATGCAGCTTAATCGGAGAAAAACTCAACATAAATTTGCATTTAGTTTTGTGTATTTAAGTTATTAGCACGCCTCGCAAATAGTTTTGTTTATTTGTCAGCAGCATTGTGTCTGGGGGATTGCTGTTGTCTCACCCATTGTGGGTAGCACAAGATGGAGTGGAAAAGCGGAAAGAAATCGCATAAAGTCAATGCAATTTGTACAGATCGGGTATCCAGACCTGTGGCATACCCCTTATGGCATACAAGTCTCACTCTCAGGCATGACCATTTTTAAGTGCTCATTAGTCTCAACTGGGTCACCTTTTGGCTTATCAGGGCATTAAACGAGCTGATTAACTTTATATGGCCGTCTGTATATAAATAACTACCGATACGATTGAATAATAATATATATATATATATTTTTTTTTTTTGCTATCGATAACAATGGATTTTTATGCATTGAAAAATTTTCCATCTTTCCAAAGTCAGTTTTGATAACAGTCTTATAACTGAAGTTTATGTATTTCCATCAGAATTGTTGTACAATTTTCTTATATTATTAGCCGTGCGCAGTATAATTCCGAGTCAAGTGAAGGGTTACGGGTCTTATCTGCAAGCCGGAATGTTGTAATGTGACGTCAATGCAATAGACTTTCTGTCTGTGATTGACAGCAAAACTCAAATTATTCAAAAAGTTGTAGGTGAAGCTGCTTGAAGTGCACTCTTGAGGCACGTGATTGTTAAGGTATTTTATTTTATAGTTACTTATTGAATGTTTCTTTTTGGAAAATGTTTTCCCTTACTTTTTCTATAGTTTCCTGATTTATCACTTTATTTATTTTTAAGCTCGAGGCTAATGGTGCCCACACAAAAATGCTGCAGAAAAATGCACAAAACTACAAATGAAAACCTGTCCCAACTCCCGCGGTGTTAAAATTAATCTTTTTTTTTGTTTGAATGCTGGACGCCCACTCGCGAGCGCCATCTGGCGGCAGGAAGCAATAGCGCATGGGCGTTACTTCAATTTGAGCGTAATTTTGCTGTTGGTCGCTTTTACTTCTTTAACGTTTGGCTCATTAGCGTTTCAAATCTGGGATATTGGGCTTATCTTGGTAAAGTTAAGTGGGGGATCTATTTAATTTCGGATTTTTTGTTGTTGACCAATGTAATCTTTATTATCATGGGGATTTCAGTCTGCGGCTCTTCCAATGTTAAGTTCAATGATTAGATTTACACGTTGTTTCTTGTCGTCGTTGTGGTTCTTGGTGTGTTATTTTGTTTATTTTCATTTTTGTTTTTTCACTATGCCCAATCAGCGGCTGGGCAACGTGTTATCAATTTTATGTACATGTTGCCCCAGTTTTTTATGTGAGGGCCAAGCTTTTGAAAATGAAAAATGCCCAGCGAGAGATAGATAGACAAAGAGGGAAAGAGAGAAAGAGAGGTGCGATAAGCCAAAAGAGTCAAAATTTAATTAACATATATATACACATATAAAATAAAAATAAACGCTTAACAAACATTTCTTAATTGAGTAATCTTGCATCTAAGAAATGTTTTCAAGTTTTATTATTTTTTTTTTTTTGTCTTCTATTTTGCTTTTGTGTTTTTTGTTGAGCCTATTGCATTCTGTATTATCATCATACATTTTTTCGTTTTCTGTTTTCTCTTGTTTGCTCAAATCTGTGTCGGAGTCTTTTGATTGTTGTCGCCCGTTATTGACCTTTTTCTGAACATATCTATAAGTAGATGCATACGTAATAAGATTTCTGATGCACATTTAAAGCGCATTAAATTGAAGATTTATTAATTTATTAATGAATTCAAGACATAATCAAGGGAGACAGGGCTGAGGTCTAAGCCGATTTCTTAATTAGTGATAACGAAATTCGTATGTTTATTCGTTCGATTTAATTGTTATTTAATTACATAATTAGTCAAATCTGAATTGAATCCATTCCACATTCGATTAACACCATATTATCATATTCATAAAAAAATGTTTAATATTGTTACAGAAGTGCTGCAAAAGTGGTCTAAATAATAGTTTTAATTATGAATTTAATTAAAATTTGTGTATTTGTTCTTATATATATATATATGTCGAATATTTTATTATTTATTTATTGATTTGCTGATTGTATTACTCTCATAATTTTGGTAATTTTGTGTAATAATTTTAAATGTTTTCTTTTTTTTCTTTTAATTTTTTTTTGGGTTTTTCTGACTTGTTGTGTATATACCTATTGATTGGTAGATAGCCTCTGACCAGATCTTGAGCTGCTTATGGGGTTCAAGGGTTATATTCAATTGGAGGGCACTCAAGGAGTGGGAATAACTAGACTTTGATTGGACGGATTAGTTCCGCTTAGATTGCTTCAGATTTTACACGAGCTATTAAATATAGATGCGCTTCAACCAATCCACATTAGTATATTTAGAATTCCTAGTGGATTAGACTAATTAGTGACTTGTTATTCAAAACCCGCCCACCTAATCAATCCGTAATCATTTGTTAATGTTTACAAATTCGAAGCATGCGGGCCGGCTTCCCAGGCCTTCCCATAAGCAAATCAGTAAAAAACAGTTAGCTTATTTTTAAATATATTTTTCATTTTTTTCTATTATCAATTGGTTTAATGATTTTTCGAATTTAGATTTGTAGTGTAGCTCAGACGCGATTAGTTAACATTTGTTTTGAGCGTGTACAGGAGCCAAAGGCTTGAGCTGAACCTCAGAGCCGAGATAAGATAACTTAATGCACATGCCTTGTGAGTGACAGCTTGTATTTTGCATTCCCACCCACCACCCGCCAATCAATCGTCTGAGGTATATTTATAGACAAGGTTTATAAGTTTGTTGTGTTCTGTTCACCTTTAATCAGTTTTGGAGTCTTTCTATCAGGGCATCCTTATCGCCGATGCGATATTCCACCTTAAGCTGCAATATTTTTGCAGTTAAATGTTGACTATGCATTTTCAATATGAACGCCGGTTGCAAGTGGGTGTGTTTTGGGGGTGTTTTTAATGTCTTATCAGCGATTTTAATGGGTTGATCGTAGATTATTATCCTCGAGCCTCATAAAATCTGCTTACTATTTACACATAAGAGCAAATATAATAACCGAGGTAATAGTAAATTCATTTGCACTGTTAACCGACCAATTCAATAATTTCCATCTATTTCTAATATATTTGACGATTACCAATATTTCAAATAGAGCGCCAAATTTCAAACCAATATATATTAAATCAAACTACAAATACTATCGCACGCACGTTCGTGAAATCTCGCTAAACGATATTTATGTGGCGGTTGTCGATACTAGTTTAAATTTCTTTTGGTTAATGACATGGATGATTCACTAATGGCGCTTGTGTATTTAAGATAATTTATTTGAATTTTTTATTGTTTCTTATTAAATTAATATGCACTCCACAAAAAGGGATACAACGATAAACAAACACTACAAAACACAATTGAAATCTTTCAAGTAAATTTCTATTTCAAAAATTAGATTTTCCCGCGAAATGTTTCAGAGTGATGAAAATGCGTTGGTGACCATCGCATCTCAGAAACATCGGCCGGAAAACATCGATGCCTGAAACTAATTTCAAAACATCGGTGTATCGATGTTAAATCGATGCTTCTTCCAGCATTTATACTAGTTTAGTACTCACACCAAGAAGAAGCATAAAATCATAAACAATTAAACACAGAAAAACATTCCATAAGGATGGTAAGTAACCTCTCGCTGCAATTCTTTTATTTATTTTGTTTTTTGTTTGTTCAACATTTAGATCTGTAATTAATTAGATTGAGATTCATACATTTCTGGAATGAAGCATGGGACAATAAGTGTTGTGACTCTTTTTTTTCCACTACAAAGGTCTCTGATTAATTATAATAATTGTGTTCCAAGCCGGCGTCGGAAACGGCTGCCGAGACCGCTTCGGGGAATGTGAGAAGTGCTCCTCCATTCGGGGCCAGCTGACCCGGCGTACGTTTGCCACCCCACGAATGGAATCGCTGCTTCTTGCCAAGCACAACCGAATTGCGTTTATCGTCCCGCTGCACCCGGAACCGACATCGCTCAATGACCGCATCCCGTATAATGGCCGCAAACTCGTTATCATTGAACTGACCCATTAGCAGCTTGAAGAATGCCCAAATTTCGCCACGCTGTGATGTCGGCGGTGGTGCATACTGATGAAATGGCCACACATCCGCAAGTTGAGCATCATCTGGGGCAATTGGACGAGCAGTGTACGCATCGCACACATCCTCAAAACTGAGTATGGCCTGCAGTATGAATTTGCGATATTTGGCCAATTGCAGTTCGCAGGTATTCAGCTCCAGCTGCACATCCGTCAATGCGCCGGGTGATGATGTGTGCGGCGTTGGCAATGCATAAAGCTGCCGGCAAATGCTTAACAGCAACAAGAGGCGACAAATGGGCAACATCTTTGTGTGTTGTTTTGTTGTTTATCGTGGAACGTTCGTTGGAGTTGTGTTGTGTTGTGCTGTGATCGAGACGCCCGTTCTCGCAGCTAGGCAATGAACAACTGTGCAGTCAAGTCTCACTTTCAGTGGCTTTATATATGCGCAGCAAAGGACCCAATCCACCCAGACATCAAACCAGCCACCCGTCCAGGACGACTGTCAACTTTTAAGTTCATAAAATAATAAGCGTTGTCGTTTACATTTACAAACCGTTACACACGGCTAAAGAGCGAGAAGTTCTTAATGAGCACAGTGGCTTTTGGGAGGTGGTGGCGACTCTAGCAACAAGTGTCATAAATATCTTAAACTGCTGACTGTTGAAACAAATGTTTCTTGTTTTTTTTTTTACATTTTTTTGCACGCGTTCCCCCGTTAGAAATTTATTAATCCTGTCCCATAGATAAACGTGACGTGTACTTCAAAGCGTGCTGCGCGTTCCCTTTATATCCACACACACACACACAGGCTGCTCATTAGCTTGTGGCAGCCAACCACCCAACACCCACATGCCACCCCTTTTGGTTGCCAGTTGGACAAATTGCTCGCTGATTAGCAGGCAAGCGTATGAAATTAATCATATGCAAATAGCCAAGTATCCTTCCACTTTGCGCAATGTTTTTTTTTCTGTTCCCTTCTCCATTTTCTATCCTTTTGCTCGAGCTTCTGGTTTGGCCCACTTGTTGAATATGCTCATGGTCTCTAATTTACTGGACAAATGCGTGTAGGCGTTAAAAATGTAGCTGCTTGCACCCAGCAAGAAAGTCTTGAATTCCTTAAAAATATTTTCCGTTTTCGATGTATTTGCAGAAATTTCGTTTTTGTGGCGATGGCGATTGTCCTGATTGGGTTTTAGCTGAAATCATTTCCACTTTATCCAATTTAAGTGTCGATAGCTTGGAACAATTGGCCCAACTGGTGGCCAGACGCATCAATGGTGAACCCTTTGAGGTAAGTGACCAACTATTAGAATCCTATTGCTACTGCTCTAAACTGTAACAGATCTATAGCACAGCAAATAGCAGAAAACTTACTGCAAAGATTTCAATTAATTAACTACTATTATTAACTATTATTAAATACGATAGCCTAATTGAATTTGACACCTTTTTCTAGGAAGCTGCCATCAGATCCCTCACCACAAAGGTAACGAATGATGGCAAAACAGCCGTTGCCTGCATTCATTATATGCTGACAAGTGCGGCACGTTATAGCTGCACCGATGTGATCTTTGGCGAGGAAATTCAACAGCTTGGCCTGCCCAAAGATCATGCGGCGGCCATGTGTCGCGTACTGCAAGCGCATGCAACAGCGATACGACAGAAACTTATTGATATGGCATTTAGAAGTGAGTTCATCACACATAGCACATAATGTCAAATATTTGAGCACACTCTGAACTCCACTTTCAGTTAATGAGCTGCAAAGCATACGAAATGTTACCTCGCTGGGCGAAACGCCTCCGAATTGTGCCACCTTGGAACTGAAGATCTCGCAGGAATTAGTCGACGGATTACCGAAGGATACCACGCATATTGTTAACATTGAATGCGCCCAGCTGGGAGCGCTGCTCGATGAAATGAAATTGGCCCGTGATATTATGCTCAAATATGAGAATAAAGA
This sequence comes from Drosophila paracracens, assembly GCA_035044025.1. Taxonomy (NCBI): domain Eukaryota; kingdom Metazoa; phylum Arthropoda; class Insecta; order Diptera; family Drosophilidae; genus Drosophila; species Drosophila paracracens. The sequence continues at coordinate 3,529,413 of JAWNMN010000192.1, read as the reverse complement.
GAGTATATAGAGTATATAGACATAGTAACAATGTAGGGAAAAGCATATATTGTGACTGCGATTTGACTCTTTTTGTATTTCATGTAGGAATCGGATTACTATTTATGGGTTTAATTTGTGACTAACAGTTTTAGTTTGCATTTATTACTAAACAAGTCTTATAGTTTGTTTATCTTTTGTTCACCTTCAATCAGTTTTGGATGCAATGTTGCACATAGTCTGTTGGAAAATACAATCAGTTAGCTGTTGATTAAGCACTGTCAAGATGAATGCTGGGTTCTAATGGGCGTGTTTTGGGCATGTTTTTAATGTGTTATCAGCGATTTAAAGACAAGCTTCGTTCAGTTTACTTACTGTTCACAGGCATGAACAATCAAAATAGTAAATTCATATTGCTTACGATTATTTTTTTTTATTCAAAATCTATTGTCACTTCAAAATTGAATATTTTTTGCTGCTTTCGAATTAATGCAGCCGATTCGATATCCGACACGATTCGAATCAGTGGTTTCCCAAGACACCAACCAGCAAGCGTCTCCGAATTGTACGTGTCTTTGCTAAATGGTGTCCTTGCTAGCGCTGCCAACTATTTTACAAGCAATGCTATGTTAATACCTTTAACATGGCTGTTAAAGTTACACACGGTTAGAGCGTGGTGAATTTTTAATTTTTAAAATTATATTTCTTATTGGGGACTTTTAATTTCATTTTGGTGAAAAAATAGATATATATAAAGAAAGATAGATAAAAGATATAAATGACGAAGACCACTTCCTGTGTGTATATAATTTGCGGCTAACTTTAACCCATATAAATAGTATAAATGATATTTTTGAAACAATTGAGCGACTTTCAACTATTATATAAATGGTTTCAAGATAATTTCTACTAGATAACAATTATTCCTAAATTGCATCATATCGGGGAAACGTTGTTGCTCTCTTATGGCAATAGCCTCATAAATTACTCTCATAAATGTCACCAAAAATCAACCACTAATTTAACCCTTTTCCAACCCAAAAAGGCAAGTGAAACTCCCAGCCAGTGCCCCCCCGCACGTTAAACTGAACTGTGCCAAATTTAATCAACTGGCGTGCAACCTGCGCAAGGATTTTTAACTACCGTTGCCCCATTATTAATTAGAACGTAACGTGCAGCGTAAATTAAGCGAAATTTGTTAATAAAAACGATGGACAAAATGGAGAAAAAACCCTTCCTCATCCCCCTTGCAAATGTACAGTCTTCTCTCATTCCGCTCATCCGCTTTGCCACGGCAATTACTGGCGCATCCTTTGGACTGACTGCGGCGTGTGCAGGACAGGTTATTAAAAATTATCTGCAGCAGCTAAAAAAAAGATGAACAAAATATGAAAATAAAAAGAAAATTTCAATTAAAAAATGCAAAAAAGAATAAATTAATTTCGCTCTCTCAGTTGCTACACTTTCTAATTATGAACAGCTGCGCAGCGTTAAATGTCAGGCCAAAAGTCGCCCAAATTATTTGTTTTCTTTGTTTTTTTTAAATATATTTTGGCTGTATTATATTTTCAATTAAACTTGACCATGTCAAAAAAAAAAGTTGCAAAGCTTTTGTGCTTGCTGCGCTGCGTTTATTTCTTTGGCTTTATTTTTTGCGTCCTTGCCACATGTTGCTGACACTTGCAGCACTCGTTGCCTGCTCCCCGCACTTTATGCTCCACTTGAACTTTGATTTATGATGGCCTACGGCAAACTTGTTGCCACTCCCCTCGCCCCCCAGCACTCCTGCGGCATTGTCACCTGTGCGCCTTAATTAAATTTCCCCTCGACGTCGTCAATGAACATTGCAACATTGATTTCGTCCTGTGGATGGTAAATAAACGTACCAATTACTCCGGCAACTATTTGCAAAATATTTAATTTTAGTTGCCTCTATTTGCGCACAATGATATCCAAACAATACAATGTTGTACATTTGTATGCGTAGGGGGCGGGGGGTGTGGGGCAAAGGACTATTCGTGTAAACAGAGCGGCAATGTCAACATTGTCACGCAATGCCAGTTTTAGATGCTCTGCACTAAGTGGGGAGGTTGGCAACCAAAGTTTATTTGGTGCCGGCCCAAAAGTATTTCTGCTTTGGTGGTTCAAAAAGTTTATGGGCGTAAAATGGAACTGAAAATAACTAATAAAAATCGAAAAAAATGTTAATAAACAATTGATATGCATATAAAAAACATAAACTAATAAATAAAAGAGCATATACTATTTTCCCTAACCAAAATAACACGCTCAACAATATATTTATTTTATTTATTTAACTTTATTTTTTATTATATTAATTTAAAAAAAGAAGTTTTTTAAGCTATTTTTTCATTTTCTCAATTAAAAAAGTTGACTTGCCATAAAACAAAAATAATATTATCGAATTTCAAACACTTTCTCTTCTGGCCACCCTCGCTGCCCACACACAGCGAGCTACGTCATAGTTTCTCCTCCCCAATCCCACATTGCTCAGCAATTGTAATCAGCGAGTGGCAACGCCTAAACATGTGATGTGCACCGTTTGTCTGCCTCTCTGCTGCCACATTACGCGCCTGTTACCATATCTTTACAACTGTATCTACAGATCGTCCTCCACGCACTTGTATGACAAAGCACAAAACTTAAAAACCTTATGCATGTGATTTGAGGTCGTCTGGTGAGGCGGAGGGGGGTGGGTGTTGGTGGCACAAAGAACCAAGTGCGAGCCTTTTCCTTTTTTTTTTTTGCCTGCTCGGGGATTGAGCGAGCTGCTTGACTGGATGTTTGACTCTGGTGGTGGGATTGGCCTGGTTGCTTCTGTCCTTGCTGCTAGTACTTCCGTTACGGTTCTTAGCTGTTGCCAGGGTGGGTGGGGATGGGGTTGGAGGGCCCACTTTAGTCACCCTTCGTGCTTTTGCTTGGGGTTTCGCGCTCAAATGCCGGAAACACTTTTTGACTTTTTCAATTTGACTCTTGTGCAATGACTGCAGTGGTTCGCCACTTTCCCACTTTCCCACTCTTCCACTCAATCCCCCCAAGCGTAATAATGAAATAAACGTTTCGCTAAATGCCGGCGTATTTGGCACGGAGTAACAAGGGGCGCTCGACTGGGAATCGCATCGTTTAATTTGATGAGATTTTCAATAAATAAAATAATGTCTTTTAAGATTTGAATACTTAGCATTATTTGTATTTTATTATTGAATTCAAATCGCATATTATCGCAATCTGAAAAGTGTTTTCGAATTCTTTCTTATAGTACGCCAAACCAAGATCAGTTATAAATTTAGTCTTATGTAAAAGCAGGCAGAAACAATTCATCGTAGGGAACTCGATCGAATGTGTCATTAATCAAGCTCAGAAAGACTTTGGAAAATGCATCCAATATAATCGGTTCCCATTCATTCCAGATCTGCACCCATCGTTCATTGAACAAACGATTCACCGAGATTGTTAAATCGGTGTTTTCAGGAAAAAGTGATTCCAGCCATAGTATCCACCTAGCAAAATAAATATATATATAATATATACATGCCAAATATATATGTCTAATAATACGCACCTTTTTAAGCGTACAATTGGAGTCAGCTCGTAGATTTTGAGGTATCGCTTATTATTTCGAAATTCCAGTGACACTTTCAGTTTCAACGTAAATGCCATATTTTGAAACTCAGACGTCGATTCACCGGTCAAATTCAGTTTTACTAACCAGAGTCGTCCGACTCCCTTATAGATTCCCTTGTGCACCAAACTGGGTATGCGGCCAGAGATTATAATTGGTGATGTTGTTGGATCTCTTGTGAAGCCCTCAACGCTTGTAATCGTTGTGTTTTCGAAGCCATAATTAACTTGCTTAATCATATCGATGTCTGTATAAGACACTTCATTTTGTTGTGTCAAAAGTTTCAAGTCCGGCACATCGACAACATCAATTGGTTTCAAGCCAATTTCAGGTATTCCTTTTGGATAATTTTTGATAACGTCATTTATTGACTTGACCATGCATTTGCTATCCCCGAATGCACATTTCTTGATCTCCTTGGCTGAAATCGACTTACTGATAAGTTGAACTGTGTGGGTTAACTTGGAATGTGCTACTCACGGAAAGCATTGCAGAATGTGAACAAAATCAGTATATATATGCTGGTATACACAGCTGATTCGTAGTGAATCATTTTCCTCCAATTATTCAATCAGCAAACACTGCTCGACACGTGTATCCAGTTTAGTAGCTCGGTTTACAATAAGCTAACTACCTTCAGTAGTCGACTGCGATCGCAGTTAGCTTTAGTAAAACCAGTTGAATAGTTTGAGTACTCGACAGAGAGACAGAGAGACAATTGCATAATACTTGTTTCCACTATTATTACTCATTTAAGACTATTATTAAGCAGTAAAAAAGCAGTGTTCACGCTTATATATTTTTTTACTTAGTAAATTTGTAATTTTCTATAAGGTCAGCCAGTTAAGCAGATCATAATGTGAAGCAATTAATACAAATTTACTAGTTCCGTTAAACAGTTGACTAAATTATAACTAGTATATATAATCTGTTGAAAAATGTCACGCGAATGTATTCAAATCTAACTCGCTTGCCATGCATTCCACATTTCGATCTTTCTTTGACTGAATAGAAAGTTTATTGCCACTATTACCTGTAGATCGCTTTTATCACGAACCAGTTTTTCCATCTTTATATGCTGGCATTTTGGGTATTAAGATACTTTTGAATATCGAAGTTGTTCTCACGCACTAGATTAAAAGATTATTGTGGTATCCTTTGTTAAGTCCTTGACGCTTTCTTTGACTTTCAAAGTCATATACTGGCTACCGTCTCCATATATAGTTCCAGCTGAACCTGTTTTCAAGAATCCCATGTTCTTACTACCCATAACATCAATTGGTTTCAGGCCTATCTCATACCTAAGCTGCACTTTGCAAATTTTGCTTCAAAGCAACATTTCTAAATTTCCTTTGCTGTAATTGGATAAGTTTCAAAGTTATATAGTGAAATATATTAACAATTAATAAATTGCAAAGAATTATCCTCATTTTACTTTTAGATAGGTTGTTTACGTGTTTTATGTTTAGCAATCAGCTAACAATAAGTCAACATGATTCACTTAGCATTGTCGATCGACGATCGTATTAAATTAATATTTATCACTTTGCTTTTTTGAGCAGAGAGATATTTACGTAATAGCAAGCAAGAAATCACAGTACAGCTGCACTTAACTAAAACTACTAGTCGAGAGTGTGCGACTAGGAGATACCCTTTTCTAAACTTTATATATTTCTATGAAAATGTTATTCATTATTTTTTATTGGTTATTGAACAAATACAGCTAAATATAATTCAAATGCCATTGATGTATAGAACTCTCTCTAGGTAGTGTGCTTTATTAATAGATTTTTGAATACCCAGTTGATATAATCTCAGTATTCAAAGAGTTTTGGCTATAAAAACATTTGCACACATCGATTTACACAGTTTTTCCTTATAGATTTATTTATTATTAATCTTCTGTGCGAAGTCGATCTTTTATTTAGTTGATACCATAAATTATTTAAATCGATATTTATAATTAATTATTTATAAGTACTTATAACTAGAGCTACATCTACATACTTCGCCAAACATTATAAAATTACCAGATAGATTTATTGAGCTTGTTTTTTTTACATATATTAACTAATTTTTAATATTTAGTATATAAATTCTCAACATTTCAAGAGTTTTGCTTGTTAAAATCGATTTGTAAAGTTTTTTCGATACATCGACAGCCAAATTTTATTTATCATTATATACATTGAAATCGATACTTTTATTTGAGCTTGCAACTTCAAAGTTTTAGAAATGTTAGCGCCATATTCATATGACTTTATCGCTTTGCATGCTGGCAACACCTGAGCATAAAAAGTTACCGTTTCCGTTTCCGTTTCGGTTTCCGCTCGCTTGTGTTGATCGACTGTTTCACATTAATCAGCGCATAAATTTAACGCATTATTATTTATGTGCCTGCTCCCGTTGCTGTTGTTGTTGTTGCGCATTTTATTCTCAAAATAGAAATTGTTTCACAAATGTCACGCCCCGAGGGAGGGGGTTGTGCGAGGAGGAGTGGTTGGCGTGGTGGCAACAAAATAAATGGCGCTAAAATGATTCAATTACTGTAGCGAAAAAAAAAAAAAAATGGAAAAAAGTATGGAAACAGGTGGCAAAGCGGGCGACAAATTCTTGAAATGTGGGCATGGCATGGGCAAATTCTTTAGACGTGTTTATTGGCGGCGGCTGCAGCTGCAAAGGTAAAATGTAATAAGCGAAAATAAGATTTTAATTGCCACTTTATGGGTGGCGTTGAATGCCATTTTAATGGCAAGGACTCGGCACCTGTGTATCCTCTAGCTGAGGCCAGGTCTAGCACATTGAACAACACTAATTAGTGTATGCTCGATTTCCGTTTCCGTTTCCGTTTGCATTCTATTTACCTATTTATGCAGATCGATGAGATTAGTCTTCTATATGAGTCCGACTGAAGTTCTAGCCTTAAATGTTTGGTATTGCGCATTTGCTGGATTCCCATGCCGTTTTCGGTGTTTTCCCCCTTGAATGCGAGGCTAATGCGCAATTTTCACTTACCATCCACTGTTCACGGTCCACTGCACAGGCCAAGGATGAGAGTCCTTAAGCGGATTCGCCATGGTTTGTGGGCCCAGTTAGGGTTATGCCCGGAACTGCACTCTGTTTAATGTTGGCTTTTATTGTGGACGCAAGTAAATCAAAGTTGTCATTTATTTATGATTCCATTTAAGCGATTTACCATTAGTTAAATTGAAAGTCCAATTAAATAGGTATGAGCAATTTTTATAGCTTTTCTTACACAAATAAATATTGCAGTCAACATTAAGTTTGTTTTCAATTCTATTTTCATAAAATTACAGATCTCTGTGGAAAGTTATGTTTTCGGTTTATTAAATAAGTGTTTTCAATAATTTGTAATCAGATTTCAATAACATTGATTTCTACGTAATTTAAGCTAATGTTCAGAGAAAGCTTAATGAACTGAAAATTCATTTTCCTTGGGAATCATCCATCAAATTTCAAGGACGATAATGCTTTGTTGTAGGTACAGAAAGTGGAGGACATGTTGTGCCTGTTCTTGCTCCGATATTTGTTGTGGCCCATGGTGTGAATGTTGCCTGGACCAGGCCTGGTTCAGCTGGTTGGCACCGCGACTCTGTGGATCATTTTGCGGAGCAAATTGTGGTTGCTAGGCACAATTTTGTTGGGTTATGGCAATAATCAAAAATAGCTTGCAAAGCTCATCGGAAAGTGGTCTAAGAATGGTACTGGATGTTCTAGGGATGCCTTTTCAATTTTAAACATAGAATAAAAACCACTAAACTGAATTTGACATGGCTTGACTTCTTCTTTGACATATGCCCAATGAAATCTTTGCCTATTTTAACGATATTATTTGGCAAATAGCTCAATACCTGAAACCTAAACTAGAATCAATCGTAAAATAGTAATAAATATTTATTGTTCGTCGTTTCAGTTGCTGTAACATATGTGAAGATTATAAAAATGAATTTTTATTGTTGACCAAGACGGAAAAATGCCGGCAAGCTACTCAAACCCAAAGCGACCCTTATGCACTCAAATTTTAAAATCAAGAATTGACGATTATGCAAAAATCCACAACACACACACACACACACACAGCACCTTTATGGCTGCGTCGGATTTGTATGTATGTGTGTGTGTGTGTGTGTGTGTACATATGATTTCTTACCACCTCCTGAGTATGACATTTGTTTTATGCGAACTTCAGGCTGTGGCCGCATAAAGGCCTCCATCTTGGGGGCCAACACATGAGAACGGCCTGCGATAAAAGTTAAATATGCAAAGATGAAAATCTATAATTTTTTATGAGCTTTCCTTGCGACACCGGACGGTGGTTGGGCGGTATGCGGCACAACAGAGCCATGTTGCCACATTATGTCGCATTTTTATGTTGCGCTCTCTCGCGTATATTTTGAACTAATTTGCCACCTCCCCTCCGCAATTTGTTGCGGTTATTCAGCATTGCCGAAATTTGCCCAATTTTTACGATTCGAGATTTGCACGAATTATGTATATATATATATATATATATATACATATATTTTTTATAGTTTTACAATATGTCGACCCAGTTCGACCATCAAAGTTGCATTTGCTGTTGTATTGTATTGAATTATGCATGTTTCCGCTGATTGTTGCCCTTTTTGCTTAGGGTGTTGTGCGGCATGTTTTCAAAGTGGGGATTCGCAGAGAAACCGGGAAAAGTTAATGGAAAGAAATCAGCAGGGAAATAGGATCAAGCAGCCAGTTTTAATATGCACCTTAAAGCCTGTCTTATTTTGTTTGATTGGTATCAGCATATTGCGGATTGTAGTTGAGGATAAAAAAGATGGTAAATAAAAAATTAGACGTGTTTTTCTCTGTGTATTTGAAAATATAATACTATAAGTTACCTTTTTGGATGTACGGCACATGTCAATAAATTTGTAATACATAGCTTATGGTCAACTTTTTAAGGTCTGTATCAAAGAGCTGATCAACAAAATTTCAACACGTGTTTGGGTTGACACCCTTCACAGAACCAAAATAAAACTAAACAAAAAAAAAGGACAATCCCTAACCCTAGGTGGAACAACCCGCGCATTGTTGCGCCCACATTTTTAATGGCAGTTGTTGCCTCAAAACAAATCCCACGATTTTGTAAACTCTGTAAAATGTTATCTCTAATGCTTGGAATTTAAATTTTTGGCGCATAATTTACATGAACATTAAACGAGCAGCAAACCACGACATCCACATGAATGATGAGGCGACGGCACGCGGCCAACCGCAGATACCCTGCAGGCTGGCCCGCCCCCTTTTCCTGTTCCGGCTTGCCGCCTCTGTCGCCTCTGTTGGATGTGCCAACAGGCAACTATTAAACGCTTAATGGCAATTTCATTGTACGGCCGGATATCAGTTATACCCGATAGCCGAAGCGATTCATGTTGCCACATGTTTTGTTGTGATTACATGTGAGTTGACACGCCGATTTTCTGCTACCGCTTTGCCCGGCCGACTGTGCCACGTGACCTGGTCACGTGTCCTCAATTCGGCCACAAACAAAATGCTACAAGTTATTCGAGCTGCAATGCCTCAAAGGCAGTTGAGCCTATCGACTGAACCAAGCAGTTTGGCCTCGGATTCCAGGCGGGTTTGTTTATGGGAAATTAAGAAATTAAGAAAAACTTCAGTTTTAGACAGTTACTAAAAATCGGATAAATCAATTAGCAATTTTTGTAAGATAAGAAAGTATTATAGTACTATAATACTATAATTTTATTTCTTAATTTGTTTTCTTTCATTTTATATTTTTAATTTAATTTCACCCTTTCAATTTTGTATATTAAGATATATTTTTTTTTAAAATTGTGGACTCTTATTACTTCACTTTAAACAAATAAATTCTCAATTCTAGTACTGAATATTTATGAAGATTTCTTTCAATAAGTTAGTTTTTTCCGAGCAACTTCTGGGAAATTTGTTAAAAGTGTCTTTTTTAGCATGTCCTAAACTCGATCGCTCAAATTATAATTTATATCAAATATATTTTGTTTAATTTAATATTATTTTGTATATTTATTTTCATATTCAATATTCAATATTTTATCTGTTAGGGTATGCAGGAGTCGCCTATGTCCACGACATTCATTGCCTAGTGTTTTGGCCTTTTAATGTAATCAAATTATGAAAATAATATGAGAGCGTCAGTAGTAAGTCAAGTTGCCAAAATGTTGAGTGATTGTTTGCCGCACGGCATCTCCCTTCTGCCCGCCTGCTGTGATTCACTTAAGCAACCCCTTTGGGGGCGACCAAATAAATTATATTTAAAATGCTGACACCCCCTGGTACCCGCATCCGCAGCCCAAGTCTGTCCCTGGGCATCAGGCCTCGTCCCAGTGGGTGTTTCTATTTCAACACTCGAAACCCACTCAGTGTGCTCCAATTGGATTTACGTTTGTGCTTAGAGGCCTTGTGGGAGGCGAAAGAGGGCGGGGCAGTGGGGTGTCATGGATTTGCTGGGTTCACTGGTCTTTTCAAGAGTCTCGTCAGTCGACCGCCCACGAGGCTTTGCTTATTACTTTTCAAAAACATTAAAATCTTGCACAGTGTTTGCTTATGGCTGCTTCTCTTAACTGGTAACATCCCCCCGCCACCCGCCACCCTCAACCCATCATGTTGTCAAAATGACATATCACAAACTTTTTTAATTTGTTTATGATAATTTACGTGTTACGTAATGCACTGAGACATGTCTGGCAGTCATTTATAATGGAGACAGAGATGGGTAGGCATGAGAAATGGCTAAACAAAATAATAATAATTCAATGAATTTGTTTTTGTTGAGAACATCTTAATTATCTAAAAATGTATAAATTACAAAATGAATTTTAATTAACTGATTTATGCCAAGTATAAAGAAGAAAGATGTCTAAGACTTTAAGGGCGAATCCTTGCTTCAGCACAATCAATCTCAGTCTGAAAAGTTGTGCGCAATATGCGCACATTAATTAATTTGTATTAACACACACGCACACACACACACACACAGTATACACACAACAACAAGTCAAGCAGTTGTAGTACAATAATTAATCAAATCAAATGCATGAGTTTCCAGTAATCATATGCGTTCTGTCTGTGGCAACAACTGCAGAATCAAATCAGCGCCCAAAATGCGCTCAACTTGCATGTCAATTACAGCTGGCAAATAACATCCCGCGTCTGCCCCTGCCCCTGCTCCTGTCCCTGCCCCTGCCCCCACTCAGCTAATATTCAAAGTCAATCGGCACAACTCATGAACTCATGTCACAGCGAGGGTCGCTATAATAATAGATTGGGAGTTTGGAGTTTGGGTCTCGATTATTCATGCCGCACGCACAAAATCTATGCAAATCGAATGCGAATTGCTGGCGTCATAATCACAGCGAACTGAAATTGGCTGAAGCGGCATAGCGGTACAACTAGATATCAATATCATTTTCATTTTGGCCAATTTCATGCTAAATATGCCGCCGTTTGCATTTAATAGTTGATAAGCCCGCAAAAAAGCCGCGCGCAAGATGCAAATTCAATTTTGCCATCTAAGCCGTGGCTGCAACAAATTTGAATACCCTTACTGCAGGGTTACTAAACTTTTGTTAAGAGTTGGGTGAATCAATGGTATCAATTATATTTTATAATCAATTATAAATTATAATCAGTAGCTGAGTTTTAAAGTGAGTTTTATATACTTAATTTGAGTTATATAAAATATAAAAAGTAGAATTTAAAATTATTTTTCTCGCTTGAGAAAATGATTTGCATTTTTTTGTAGATCTTAAGATATCAAATATAATAACATATTTTCTTGCTAGTATTTTGTCCAATATATTTGACATAATAAAATAAATAAATCGAATACAGATATGGAAATGCAAGTCGAATATTTGTAGGGTATTTAAATGTGCGCATAGCGTAAAAAACTGCTCAATCTGGCATTTATTTTTATTGGATTTTGAATGGGTTGCTTTGGCCCTTGGCTGGGCGTCAGGCTTTTTTAATTTTTGTAAAAAATGCATTGGCAGATCTGTGCCGAGATTTATGCACACGCAGCTGTGTGTTGTAATTTTTAGCATAGATTCTATTCTAATATTTTTTTTTTCGCTTTTCTGTTCGATTTTGTGCAATTTTTTTTTTTGTTCAATTTTAGACTCTTTTTTTTGTTTTTTTCTGGCCGCGATTTATTGTGTGCAATTTTTTTTCTATCTTTACGCGCTGGACGCGCACATTGAAAACGAATCACGTGAAATCTAAATAGCATCATAAATCAGAAAACGACGGCAGGTTGCTTCGCTGTGGATTCGCTTGGATTCGCTAGATTCGCCTGGACTCGGACTGGCACCGGGACTGGAACTGGAACTGGGATGCATTGCATTTGGTTTTAGTCTCTCCGTTTCGTCCAGACAATGATAAATGTTGGCGACCCGCCCCCCCCCTCCAAAAGAAAAAAAAAAGAATGCCAAATGCGTCGCTCGACTCTCGCATGTGTATGAAAATGGCAAATCGCTAGACGGCCTTTGATTGCGCGAACGTTGCCCCCCCCCTCCACCTCTTCATCCCCACAGGAAGGGGGTGGAAAAAAGGTAGAGCACTGGTCATTTGCTCAGCCTGTTCACCAGCCATGTAAATGCAAATGCCGTTCGATGGCGGCCCATAAATATGGGTGAGGGTGTGGCTTTTAGGGTGGGCGGCTAGTTTCGTCCTTGGAGGCCAACCATACAAAATGGCAATACCTTATACGCCTTTTGTTTATTTATTGGCGCCGTGTAGCTTGCCAATTCTTATAACTTGTGTGATAGTCCTTCTTCCCTTCTTCCCTGTTTTTCTTTATTCCTTTTACGTTTTTTTCTCTGTATGATTTATGCCCGATGGAGCGATTGCCAAAAAGCTCACTGTAGCAAGTAGTTTTCTAGGCATCTTTATGTTTTTTTTAAATAAATGTATATACTCAGAAGTAGATCAAATAAATTTAGTATATAGTATGTGAAACGACAACATAAAATTCATTTGAACACAAAATACATTCTTGAAGTCGAATTTCATGCAATTTCTATGCAAGCTAAGAGTTCTCAATATGAAAAGTGATTTCCTTTCATTTCTTGAAATGGACTTTCCTTTCTTGATTAAAAGTGTTTTCACAATAAAAACCCAATTCAATAATTACATTGCTTCATTTCGTATGCTTCAAGATTTACACTAAATCACATCTGCAATTTCTTTGCTAATGATTTCTTGGGCTTCCTTGATTACCATATAAAGTTATATGCAAAATGATTTACACCACAAGCAACTGCCACAAGGTCTTGTGGTACGGGCATAAAATGAAATTGTTTTATTAATATTACGAGTATTACTTGCAATTACTTAGTCACACCCGAACCCGTACAGCCAATTGGCCAATTGGCCCATTGGCGCATTTGGCCAGCACATAAGCAGATTAATTATGCGACTTTTGCTATTTGCCGCGCACACAGATTTACAGTGAGGGTTCCCATGTGGTCCCATTCGGTCCCATTCCTGATGTTGATGATGAGAATGATGATATGGTAGAGAGTTTCGGTTTCTCTAATTATACGATAAGACCAAATTGACCCCAACGCGATGTTTCACCCCCATTTACACAGCCGTACGGCTAAGTATATTCATACTATATAGTACAGTATGTCCGTGTCCATGTCCATGCCCATGTCCATGTCCTTGTCAATGTACGTGTAATGTTATTAATACATAAATTTGAATATTAATTTCGACCCGATGTCGAAAATGGATTATGAACTCTTATATGGTTAAATGTTAGGCCATTTATATGGCTGCCAGTTAAGCGGCATTTTCCGTTTATTGTTTGTAATTAGAATTAGAAATTTTGTGTTTGCATTGCGTTTTCCCTTTACTGTCGTTCCTAACACATGTGTGCCACACAATTATTTATAAAAGTCAAAATGCTTCCCATTGGTAAGCACAAAATTAAACATAGTTTCCATTATGTTGCTATCGAAAATATTGGTTAATATTGCTTCCGACTTGGACGACTAGTTTTGTGCCTTATGCGTCGCACATTAAAATGCTTAATGTGGCAGCTACATTAATTGGTAAACACAAGTCAAATAGATCGACTGATGTAGCTTCTTAGGCGGATTAATAAATGTTTGAACGCCTTAGCTGGACAATCAAAAAGGTTTACACATCAGTTTTTATGCGAAATAGCGGGTGTATTAGGCACACCCAAGAGTAATTCATCTTGTAGATCACAGTCGAAGGGCTAACAAATAAATTTCACTATAGGTATATATAAATATATATTCCTATATACGCGATATAGCATTGTAGTCTGATGTTGATACTTAAAAATGGTCATGGCTATGTCGTTTCGGCTAGTGCTGCTAGATCAAGAATATATATACTTTATGCTGTCGCAGATTTCAACACATTGAATCAAGAATCAAAAGTCTCAGATCGACAATCTGAGAGAGTCGACAATTAATTTTAATATTTTAAAACTGTGATTACCAGAAAGGCATTTGTCATCTATTTTTTATACATTACACCAAACTGTGGTCACTTTGTAACCGTTCTCTGCCATTGTTTTGCTGTTTACCTCGATTCTGGCAGAAAGTTTACTTGGAAACCACAAAGAAACAAACAAACCCAAACCCAAAGCCAATAGTTTATCTAATCTATGGAAGTGGCACCAACTAATTGCAATTAGAAACTGATTTAACCAAATTTGTTTATTTTGCGGTGTCGTTTGCGAGCCAAGTTCTCAATTTATGGATGTGGCTAGATTTTTGGTACATTTTTGCAAGCAAAACTTTAGACATTTGCGGTTGAATGCTCTGCAATATGCGACAATTTTTGTTCGAGATTTGCCAAAACGAAAATAATTTCAAATTTATGGCTATAAGCAAGTTGAGGAATGTTGCCGTAGCCCAATTCGCTAATTGGAATATGACTTAAGAATTAACTGGTAACTTAACTAACAAATTGAAGATTGTCTTTTAGGTTAATTTGGTTACATTTCAAAATGCCTTCAAAAACTTAGTAGAAAAACATTTGGCTAGTAAATTGTATTAAATTAAGTAAGTATATTTGCGAATACTTGAAATGAGAAGCCAACTTGCAGATTGGTTGACTTATATAAAAACATACTCTAATCGAAAAGATAAAGTTGGAGAAAGTCCTGATATGATTAAGATGAAATAAAGCATTTTGGCATTTATCAGAAGTCGCTGAAGTGATGGTCTTTTGTTATAAATAGATGCGTTGATTTATGCTTTGTCGCTTTTCACTCAACTTATGCTCAAGTAGATTTCATTTGGCCAACTACTAAATAACGTAAAGCTTCGCAAATGTCTAAGTAGGACCATATATCAAATGGGGTAGCGCCCCAAAACTGACGTATTCATGCATTACCACAAGTCGCTGACAAAGCTTTTAGCGTCACTTGAAACAGTTCTGGGAATGCCCCTGCTCCCTAAGCCAGAAGGACCTCCCATTGCTGCCCAAGTGATAATTGAATTAGAATATGGCGTCTCTCACACACACACACACACACACACACACACGCTAGGACTTGGCTGTAACTTTGCTGAAACAGAATATACAACACATGTGCGACATCATTTGGACTGGTTTGGCTTTGGAGTTTGGGTTTCTTTT
This sequence comes from Drosophila paracracens, assembly GCA_035044025.1. NCBI lineage: Eukaryota > Metazoa > Arthropoda > Insecta > Diptera > Drosophilidae > Drosophila > Drosophila paracracens. Next base: position 3,514,112 of record JAWNMN010000192.1, on the reverse strand, counting down.
TTTTTTTTGGGTGCGGATTTGTTGCTCGGGGTGGTAGCCAAAGAAATATTATGCTTTTAACAATTTTAGCATTTTCTCCATTTACATACATCTTAATTATTTCTCAAGATGGTTTTTGTGTGGATTACAAAAGCAGATGACATGTGTGTGCGTGTGTGTGTGTGTTTGCCCGAGGGTTGTAAAATTTAACTGGTAGCATCCTTGGCGTCGTCGTCATTTTTACATTTGCATTTCCAGCTAATTTGCTTAAATGTTTTTAGGTGCCCGCATTTGGGTTCTTCGCTTAGCTCAATCTGTCTCTTACATCCACTCTCTCTCTCTCTCTCTCTATGTGTTTATTTCCGTCTCTGTTTGTGAATCTGCTGCAATAATAATAACGTGCGACTTTGTCGTTGAACATATTTTTACGATTTCGTAGATTACGACATGAGAGGACTTCGCTAATTACTTACCCCCTGCCCCCCCACACACATGAGTGTTATGGTATGGTGTGTGGGAGTTGTTGGTTTAATTAGCGCTGTGTCCCATTAGTGCCCCATCTTCATTTTCATATGTAGCTCCTCAAACTGACTTATATTAATGGCCATTTAAATGTTCATTTGAGTGTCTCGCGGAATTTGCATTTTGGCGCCAATATAAAATGTGATTTACTCAATGGAAATGTATTTGAAGTGCTCCGGCGTTAATGATAGCAGTTCTTTTATGGTATACTATGCCGTTAAAGGTCCTCACTTTCACACAAATGCAAAAAGTAGCAGAGTCAAAAATGATCAAAATGAAAAGCAACCCCTAATTATGTGCTTACCCCAAATATGATCGGTTAATGATAGGGTAAAGAATGAGCAAGCAAGTACTGCAGGGAGGGAATGAAGCAGAGAGAGATAGAGAGACAGTGATAGAGATAGGGGTAGGGGAAGCGAGCTAACGATCAACCCCTGGTTGACTTTTTGTATATGTCCAAAAGTCAATTGGGAAAAATTAATTTAGCAAAATCCTTTTGTATTTCCCATTCAGCCGAGTGTTTTGCCACGTTTTTGATGAGGGACTGACAGTGGCAGTGAAAAGTAATTTGTGCACTAATAAGGCGGGCCTATACAATAGATCACATACACTGCAAGAAACTAGGAGAGAGTGTTCAGTAGTAAAATAAACATTTGTTTAAATTACGACTTTTAAGAATCATAGTTAAATATTAGGAAATATTTGCTGCAGTCTAATCTAAGTTAAATATATATTATAAATAAATAAAAAAATAAAGATTAATGTATTTAGTTGTATAAAAGTCTTTTAAAATATCATTACATATTTGGTTCTGTCTGTTTTTCATTAATTTTCCATTTAAGTTTTGCAAAGTTTCCCAAAACTTGTTCACAGTGCATGTACAAGAAAAATTCTCCGCTTTCCACTTTCCCCCATGGAAAACTGCAATTGTTTATGTCCTCACACTCATATACATAATCGCATTTACACTAATTGGGTGACGGTGATCAATCAAAAAATGAAATAGATAAAAATGGAAGCAGCCAGAAGAGAGACAAACTCTCCAAGAGTCGGGCGCATTGTCAAAGCAACAGTCGCTCGTAAACCTGAAATTGAACTCAATGAACCGATTTCCGGTTTATGAATGTGTACCTGAACCAGATTGTCCATTTGGATGGCAGAGAATCCCTCCTCTATACAAAAACGGAAGCAAAGCAGGCGAGGCAGCTGAGTCGACTTTTGGCACGACCTGAGCTGAGTTCCCCTAGTGTGCCAGTTGCTGGTTGTCTGTCTGTCTGTGTGTGTGTTGTCACCGCTGCCATTATCCTTGCTAATTTCGCAGCTCAATGGGTCTTTGGAATTGCGTTCGCTTCTACCATTCTCGGGACGATCTTTAATTGCGCAGCTTGGCAGCGTATTACAAGCAAAACGATGGACTCGATCACAGTCAGGGACCGAATCGGGCCTAAAGTGTGATAAATGCGTTTTTGAAAACAGGCTTTGTTGATCTTTTTTTTGGTATAATTAGTTATCGTCTTGTTTGTTGTTTATTAATTGATTGCTTTGTGTGCTTTTTGATATGTTGATTTTTATCGGCGGTGTACTTAAGCTATTTCACGTTCCTCTCCTTTTTAGCTAAATGCAGCTGCAGATTCGCAGCAATATCTATAGTTACGTCACTTAAATGTATCCTTAAAATATACGCATTCAGTCACGCAGAAAACGCCATGCAGGCAAAATTAAATGGTGTGGAAAAAATGTATCGCAAAATTGTGCGCATTTCCACAAAAAATCATAACATCTGCAATTAATCCGCCTGTCATTTCTGAACTGAATCCAAAATGTCATTTAAGGGCTAAACTGTCGCGCGAACACAAAATTGATTTTTATAGATATTTATAGATTAAAAATTTTCCACATAAGCACCCAAAAAATGAAGGCAAAAAAAAGAAAGTAACTGTAAAGGACGAAACATTTGTAGCATACATTTATTCGATTATTTCGAATTGCTCTTATTTTCGTCGTTTGCTTGCAACCCTCATATGTGATAGATTATGAACTTGGAATGGTGAAACAGTGGCAAACAGCAAACACACACACACACATACACAAACACACAAACACACACACTACAACAACAATATCGATATCCATCTCCATATGAGACAAAGAAAGAGACAGAATGTGCGGCAGGATTTTATGAGTTCGCTTTTGGCAAGGAGACAACCCACCCGGAATTGAGTTACTTGCTGCTAAATGAGGGACAGTTTTCAGCCCATCCCATTAAATTAAAAGGCCATAAATTAGTTGGCTTTAATGTCAGTTGAAGATTTTCGCAGGCAGTGTGAATTGCATCAACTACTATTGATTGTCTGTCTGTCTGTCTGCTCCATTGTTGGGTAGTTTTATTGAGTTCGGTAACTATTTTATGCGTTTTTCATTGAATTTGTGGAGCTACCTTAAAGTCGGTCAGAATGGCATGTTACGTGGATTATTACGGATTCACATGTCGCAGCTTTAATTAAGTGAGAAATGATGGTTACCAGCAAGTAACAGTGATTTTTATAGTGTCCTTATTTTAAATAAGCCTGAACAAATTAGTTTTAAAAATATTTCTGCTTACTTTCCAATCTTTCATATCATACTTTGCCGCTTCTTATGCAATTCAAATTAGAAAATGTTTTTCAAGTCACTGTTATAAAACTTACTTACCTTTTTTTTAGTTTACTTAACTTAACCCAAACAGAGATCCGCAAAACAGAAATAAACCAACTAAATTATAAGCATTCGAAATTTTTGAGTTGACTGTCAACTCAATTAGTATTCGTAGGTCTTTCGAATACACCCCAGAACCGTATACCTTTAATGACAATGCTTTCCCAACCGATATAAAGAAAAAGAACCCAATTCGTTGCAGTCATATTTAAAAACTTAATGCCTATTAATAACAATAGATGTCGGACTGCTTTCGATTCGAGGCATAAAAATGGACAATTAATAAACTGTGGCGCATCGCAGCACATTGGGCGAGGTGACAAACGTTTAAACAATAGAAATTGATGAGATCCTGTAACGCATGCATTACATGGCAAATTAATTGTATGCCCCGCTCTGCCAAATTGTCAATCAAAGAGCAATAAATTCACCAGCTGGAGGGCATGCCAATGAATGAGTCAAGCCGCTTCTAAATAACACTAAACTGTTGATGAGAAGAGCACAGACAGAGAGAGAGAGAGAGATAGAGAGAGAGAGAGGGACAACACAGAGAGAGAGAGAGAGGAGTGCAACGATTGCTACTAAAACTATTCGCATACTTTGCATAATCCACATTGGGACAGTACAAAAACCAAAGTAAAGTAAATAAGTTAAAGCCAAGTAACTAGCGCACATCAGGCAATTACAAAAACAACACAACTAACAGAGATACAACTACAGATGCTTACACACACACACACACACATAAACACAGACACACATACAATATTTGTATGTATAAAATGTTCAAATCATCAAACAATAAACTCAAAATGGACTCCATCGCTTGTCGCACGTTTCGTTGCTCATTTTCATGTCGAGCGCGTTAAAAAGCTAACTCCCCACCACTCACTCATTCACTCGCTCACTTGCACTCTCTCTCTTTCTTTCTCTCTCGCTCTCTCTCTATCTTGGCGGCATCTGTGTGTGCGTTCCTCATGCGCAGTTTCCATACAACGAACTGGAATTGAAACACAGGGAACCGCTTAATATGGCCATTTTGGTTCCAGCTCTGCGCATGACTCAGTTTGGTTTCGTTGGGGGCGTGGCCAAAGAACTCACAGCTCACAGAGATGCTCGCACACTCAACACACTCACTCAATTCCAGCGCTGCTTTTGTTGTGTGTGGTGAAGTTAATAAGCTGCTTTGAGCTCGCTGCCTTTTGGGCTTGATTACATTTTGACCTTCTCTACTTATTTTATTATTTTTTTTTTGTTGTTTTTGTCTTGGGAAGGGGGAGTATTTTTAGGTTGTTTTCTTGCGACGTGTTTGTTGCATTTTTAATAGGCTACCGAACGCTCCGGGGTAGCTCATTAACAGTCCAAGTTGATTGCGATTGCTTCAGATTTTAATTAAAAATTTTCAAATAGAAATTCGTCTTTGGGCAGAAGTTTCATTAAGGCGACTTCACATAATACAAGTTCAAGTTTTTTTTGAATATTTAAGTTTATAAAATTCAATTCCTTGCTGTTATTAGAAGATGAATCATATTGCTGATTGACTCACGAGTGAGTCACAAAACATATGGATATTTTATACATTTTACTATGTAAATTAATAGTTACAATTGTAGCTTTTGGATGGAGCTATAATCATTTATTAAAATAATAATTATATTCATATTCGCTTTATTGGAAACCTTACAATAAAGTCAACTTTTTCTTGTTTCAAATTGATCATTTGCCAGCTCTATTAACTTTAATACAAACCAGTGCTCATAAATAGCAGTGATGGTCATTAAAAAGACATACGTACATTGTTTAGCCATAAACATAAACAATAATTCAATTTAATGTAAATAGCAAAAAAGTGAGCAAAAAACACGGCATAATCAATGTTGTCTGTCTGCAAAAAGCGCCAATAGAGAGAGAAAGACAGAGAGAGAGATAAACACACACACATTTCACAATATATGCATACATGTATGTATGCATGTGTATGTATGTGTGGACATCCCCCAAAATAGACAGAGGCAAGTTGCACGGCTCGTATATCAGCATTGGTATCCACCCGGCAAACCCCAACAACGAAAACAATTTGGTAAGTTTTCGAAAATTTGCTGCACAAGCGACTGCCACTGTTTGTGTGTGTGTGTGTGTGTGTGTGTGTTTTGTGTTTGTGTGTGCGTCTGTGCTTCGTATGTGAGTGAGTGAGTGGGAGCGAGACTAATCCTTCGAGCGGGATAGCAACACATTTTGGGAAGTCCATGTACAAAGCTTAGAAATAGACAGACAATAAAAGCTTCATGAAGCGACATTGCCGCCATTTGCCAATGTGGCTGTGTGTGGGAGCGAGCAGGCGATAGACCATCCATGAAGTTTCTGTTGATTTTTATCATTTATCGATTTCGAATTTGTGTCGAGGGACAATTTAGTGGACCCCCCCCATACCAAATGTGTCTCTCTCTGTCAATGTGTGTGTGTCTCGGTTTCAGCTCTCCCGGACATTCATGAGGTGTCAGTTGAATTGCGGGTCTGCGGCGCCTGCAGGCCAAACAATTTGATGGCCAACTTCACTGGCTGACTGGCTGGATGCGTTTTTGGTATTGGCATTGGATTGGTATAGCTGGCCTAGCCTGTCATTGTCAGCCTAAGTGCCCCGACAGCGGAGTCCATTTCTGGCCTGCTCTGTGTGTAGGCGACTCTCAACGAGTAACTATTTGGCTATTTATGACCATCACATATCCTTGCACTCGTCTCATTTTTCACGTTTTACACAGCGGCCAAACTGTTGCAAAGCTGCTCGCTTTTTCGAATGGATCTATGGGCGCACTTTAAGACTGGCTTAGATATTGAAGCATTAAGCTTATTGTATTCAGTTTACTCAGAGTTGCTCAAAGTTATTGGTCAGTTGTTTTTTTTTTTTATTAAATATTAAATGCCAGAAAATATACTACTTTTCTTCTTTGATTGTAGATAAAAGATGTCAGAGATGATAAGAAGATTTACACTGCTAGTAATATTTGGACAAGCTTTAAAACAACCTGATCAATACCATTTTTTGATTAAATTTATCATTTTATAGTTGTTATGATAGTTGCTATACAAAAAAATATGATGTCTGTGATAAAATGATGAAACTATCAAAGCTTCATCAAGATAGTTGTAGAACTGGAGAAATAGAAGTAGATCGACTATTAATGCTTACAGAAAAAAACTATATATTCCATTTTCTATAAGCTAACTATGTATAGAGAAGGAATTATGGACATCAATAACAAGATCACAATATTTCCGAATTACTTTAAGTATATGTTTTGAAAGGCATAAGCCAGAATTCTGAAATATCTTTGGTATTTCACAGATCACGTTGATCTTTCAAATGCTTCGCTCTACATTTTTATGCAATTCCTTTTGGCCTCATTCATCTCTAAAACTCAACAATAAAGCAATTAATCAATTTTATTGACACACACACACACACACACAACACATACAGACAAACAATGCGAATGAGACCCGACCCCAGGTTGAATTCGCCAAAGCAAAAGACCCGCAGCAGCTTGCAATTTTTCAGCAAGCAGATTAACAGGGTCCTAACTCAAATGATACACCAGGGACACGTACGAGCGACCAGTTTATTGTGTGTTACCGAAAATCTATTAACCTCAGCCTCAATAAGCGGCTTATGAGGATTTACCTGAAAGCGAGGCGATCGCCAGAGTTAGAAATCCCGAACAGGGCACGTAGCCCAGACTATGCCATGTCATATAAGATATTTGGTAGGCCTGCACAGCTGGAAGTAAATGCCAAATTCAATGGCAATTCACACTCGTTTCTCAATTGCTGGAAGTTGACTTTAGGCGCGTACTAAAACAAAACAATGACAATAACCCGTAACGGAGACCGGCTCTTCGAGCGGAAGTGTGCGGAAGTTTCTTCCGTGGAAGGAATTGCAATGTGGAAACGTGCGTGGGTTGCTCTTTGGGTGAGTTTGCAGTTTTTCCTGATCAGAGTGAATGAGAAATGCCAACTGAGCGGAGTGTTGAGCATAATACAACTGATGTTTGATCTCGAATTTCACAACGTAATACGGCGGCTGTTTACTTTGGAGCGTACAAGTCTGCTAATGGCTCGTCGAGGCAATTATCAGCGGTATGCTAATGGTATTTTGAATAGGTCATAGTCGGTCCCCTCTCCTTGCCTCTATGGAGCCTATGAGGTTATTGTTTGCACAGCTAGAGAAACTTAAAGTATGATTAATGTGGCTACATTAGGCATAGATATATACATATATACACATCGGTGTACAATGAGAGTTCGGTAGTGATTTCAACATTGCAACAGAGTCATTAGTGGACTATCCTAACAAGCTTACACTTGGAAAAAAGTATATTTAATAGAGTAACGCAAATTTGCTCTATTTTCAATGCAGTCGATTTTCGTAGTCTTCTTATAACTAGAATATCCACAAAATTTCAAATATACTTACTAAATTCCTGCGTATTTTATGCAAAAGTGTAAAAAGTACTTTAAAATTTTAATTCAATTGTTTTAATTTAAAAAATATTTAAATTCAAATTTATTGAGATTTCCCAAACACTCTTTATTTTTTTCTAAGTGCATCAATTGAATAGAGGCTTACTCCTAGGTGGTTGTACGTGCCCCCAGCTCTACTTGTTGCTCTTTTCAAGTTATTCACACTCCTCACATCTGCCACATACATATTATAATACATACATACATATATGCGTATATGTATTTGTCAAGTGCTTGAACCCCCATGGCATTCATAATTCGATATTGTTCATTGTTCCATCAACCTGTTTCAATTTCATTCATTAGTTGCCCAAGTTTCTCTAACAATTTTTGATTGACAGTTAATCAATCTTAGGTTCAATTTTAGGTTGATTCTTTTCAAACATGATTCTATTCAATTCGGTTCCGTTTCTGTTGTGTCTGCACCTTGCTGGCAGAAGAAACTCTTTGAGTTAATCCTTTTGACTGCAGTTGGGAATATTTGACGGATTGTCGACTGACTCCCTGACTGCTATAAGCAGATTTCCGGTCTGGGTAATTGTTATGAGCGTTAAGCCTCTGCAACCATTGTTGATGCTCTTGTGGGGGTGTTGCTGAGCTGATTTCGGCTGAGCAATGTGTATTATTATCCTCGGCTGTCCAATGTGTTTGGGTTTTACTGTACATAATAACATTAACTGAGGTACATTCGGTTCTAGGCAGAAGTCAGAGTGTACTCACCTCCGTTTCAAATATTTATTGTTATTTACCTTACTTTCATATTGAAAGACAACACAATAAAAATATTTGGAATATCTGTTATTTTATCATTTTATTCTTTATCAATTTGAAATAATTAAAATTACAATTTAATTTAAATACATTTTACATAATTTACTGCAGTATATCATCACCAGCATCAATAATCATACATTATTATATCAATTGAAATTTGCTCGCATATTCATATATATATTTAAATTGAATAAAACCTAAAGTCTGTTCGAATGCACGAGATTTAAATTACAATGTTTTTGGGGATGCTTTCAATCAACTCTTTCTCTCGATAAACAATAAAACTAAATGTACAATATGTAATAAATTCAGTAAACTGTGTGACTTAAAGACGACTTAGCATTAAGAGCCCGGTTATGTACCTAATTACTAATTAGTATGTATCTATGCGTTTTCATAATTAACATATATATTTACACGTGAAACAAGGGCGAGAACTTGGGGAAGAATTTAAGTTGCGTAGCCTTAAAATTGACGTCTTCAGAAGACTGTAAAGTGGCAAAACCTTAATTTGTTTTTTTTTGTTTTTTGTTTTTTTGTTTTTGTTTTTTTGTTTTTTGTTTTATTGTTGTTCTGTGTAAGTAGCTAATATAAAGAGTGAAATGGCCGACAAATGTTGAGAGCCTTTCCACCGTGTTGTAGTTGATTAGCTAGCGCTATTGTTTTAATTTTCAATGTTAATCCTTGCCATTTTTATTTGTTATTAGTTTTTTTTTTTTTGGTAAATTCGTTTTAATGACGATAATTATCCTGATGCTGCTGCTGGGAGCTGCTGCTGCTGTTGCGACTCCTTTTACTTTGGGTGGGTGCCTCGCCCATGTCCAGGCTCTCATTGTCGCTATCCATGGTCTCGCTGCAGTCGCCATCGTTGTCGCCACCCATGTCATCCTGTTTCCGCTTGGCCGTTGCCATTTCCGCCGCATGACGTTTGCGCCATTTGGTGCGACGATTCTGAAACCAAACCTGTAACAATTCCAAATTGAAATGGCAAACTTTAGAAATGTATGTGTGTGTGTGTATGTGTGTGTATGGCAATTAAAGTTTTAAATAAGCTGCCGGCCAAGTTTCATGTGTAATTAGGCACAGTCCACAAGAGCAGGCACACATTGTCAAAGTCATTAAGTCGAGGCACCGCTTTGCGAGCATTACCCATTTTGCCCCCGTCTCTCACAGCCCATAAGTCGCATCATCAACGCCGGTTAACCCTCAATTAAGACAATATTAAGCCCTGGACAGCGTTGGGCGATACCCAACAGCAGTTACACAAGGCAACAACAACAGTGGCAGTGGCTGCCGCAGCGGCAGCGGCAGCAAAAACTATGCAAAACCATGACTAACGTCTTTGGTTGCGCTTCATTTTCCATTTTGCAACAGCCTCAACGCGCTGGCAACATATGTTGCACGGCCCACCCCGCTCGTGCTCTAAATGGGGGATTATACTGCATAGGCCTAGACACGTTTCTCTCAAGGCGTGTGCTGCTCCTGCTGCTGCTGCTGTTGCTGTTGCTGCTGCTTCTGCAAAATTCGCGCATAATTTCAACATTTGTTTGATGATGGAGCACTTTTGACAGGCCCCCGACACGAGCTCATCAGGCAGCTAACAAGCATGTTGTAGTTCAAGTCATTTTAAAATAAAATGAATCAATTTGGTAAGAGCATCTTGTTAAGGTTTTTTTGAAATGTTGCTAACTCATTGATAAGCCGAGTTGCTTGAGTTAATTTATATTGCTAGAGAGATCTCAGTTCTCGTTTTTTAAGCAAATATACACTTAATTGTTCAGTCTGCAGTTGCTTTTGCTTGTCAGGGCTTTAATAGAGTGCGGCTTTTAAAAAACTGTCCCATTAAGCTAATTGGCTCTGGTTGATTTTAATGCAAATTATAATATAAACATGGTCATGGCCAGACTGGGCAAAAATCACCGTTGCAAACGACCCAGAGGTGCAATTAAACCAGATACAACATAATTTACAACTTCATTTGCACATTTGTGTAATTATTATTTGCAACATTATGCGAAATAAAAATACAATTAATATTTTTTCGTGTGCTACATGCGGCATGTTCTCGCATGCCAACGAAGAAAACAGAAACCGAAAAGAGATTGGGTCTCCTTTTTTGTTGGTTTGCCCGACCCCAGCACAGACAAGGCAACAACAACAACAACAACAACAAACACCAACAACAACAACAAACACCAACAACAACAACATTAGTTGGCATCATTAAGGCTGCTTTTCATGGTCATTATTTTTTGGTAACAGCTGTGTCCATGTTCGGCCAAAATGTGAACTTCTCGCTGGTCTGGGTATTCGGGGTTATGCAAGAAACTTGGGCATCAGCCCTGTCGTTTTCAACATCATAACGATGGTGTATGCGTCATCTAGCACCCACTAAACCATAGTTTCCCAGTCAACAGTTGAAGTTGAAGGCAACAGACTGTTGAACTGAGGATATGTCACCAGGCGAGAGTTGAATGCTTAAAGACGCACAGATTGAGCCCTTGTGGGCAATGTTGGTAAGCCTACTTAAAAACTTATTTTCTTTAGACCTAATACTTAAATTAAAAAAATAAAAACTGTAAATATTCTGTAGCTGCCACCAGTTAGAATAAGCTCTTCGTTTTTCTATATTTCTAATTTAGTTGCAATATAAATATAAAAATGCGAGACATATTCTGGACATTTTGGACGTTCTTACTGTGCTCATAAAAACGTGCCACAAAATCAGTAATAATATTAATAAATAAAAGAAATATATATATTTGTTGCTTTAGCATATGTGCAACGTTTTTATGACCACACAGCGAGATCAAGATCGTGTTCAACTTAGAAGCGGAGGCGGTGCAGCAGCAGCAGCAGCAGCAGTCGAGGAAATTTATGACAGGCAACATGTCAAAGTCAATCAAATGTTGTGGCAATCAATTTGACGTGGCAACGTTATGCGTTACGCTTCGATTGGGATTGAGAATGGATATTGGGATTGGTTTTCTGTATACGGATTTATTTATTGCGGCCAGGATGTGATGGGCATAGTTATAAAACATATGTCGATGTTTTGGTCAGTTGTTGGTCTTTTTTTTTTTGGCACCACTGCGGGGCGTCCGTCAGGTGTCGGAGAGTCCCAGATAAGGATGAAAAGCGTTATGTAAATTTCGTAGGAACGGATGTCAAAATCATACCTTTTATTTTTGTTTTGCCGACATCTACTATTATGTATGCATTGTGTCTCGGCGGCGCTGGCAAATATATGACTCTGACCAAATTGGAAATTTATTTGTTTACGCGCAGTCCTGTTTGCTTCAGATCGGATCGGATCGTATCGTATCGTATCGTATACGCTTGGGGGTACTTAAAAGTCAGGAAAATTTACAGCATGGCTGAGCGCACACCTTTAAAAAATCGGCTACCCATCCCTGATCGGCTGACAAGTTGCACGTTACGTTTCTCCTATTGGTTAACAAACATTTTGATGTTGTTTTTGTTGTGGCTTTTAAGAGTTGCTCGTAAATTTTAGTTTGAGCTACGGGCTCACCCTCCCTTTTATATGACGGTATTCGGTATGGGTATTTATGTGAGTTTCTGATTTATTTGCGTTTTGTAGCCCATCAACTTGAATAATAAAATGTCTCTCTGTATGTGAGTATGTGTGTGTGTTTATTTGACTAATTGTGAGTCGAAAAGTGTGGAGCAATGGCGCAGTCACTGATATCGCCGGCTAATGGAAGACTTCTCCATCTCGGCATTGGTAATTCTTTCACTCGTTTTCCATTCATTAACACACAATCAAATCCATTAGCTGACAACAATGGGCCAGGCCAGCTGGTATTTTGGGTGTTCTATTTGCCTATTTCACTCAATACAAGTTCCTAAAAATCAATTAGACAATATTTCACATACATATCTGTCATAAGTTTTATGATCAGCCTGGCCCATTGTCAACTTGTCGGCTTGTCACTCAGAGCCAAGCCTGATGCCATTGTCATTGTCACTTTTGACAGACGCTTCACTATCGATCTGGTCCATAAGCTTTCATTATATATGTGCTAATTATGCGGCAAATTTTGATTTCGATTCCACCAAAAAAAAAAATAGGAAAACATTTTAATATCATCTGAGAGCCATTAGAAATAATAAAAGTAAGCAATGGCAAAAATGGTAAAAATGAATTTAGATCTTTGTTTAAATTTAGATAAGTCTTAGATTTTTTGGCATTATTTATTTATTTGGTGTAGCTTAATATATTATTATAATCTTGAAGAAGAAAACTGTTAACTAAACTGGGATATTTGTAGGTTGTTTTTAATGTAAACATAATTTGTTAAAGTTCATTTTCGGATTGGATCAACACACTAAAATCAGTAGAAAATGTTTTGGAATATGCCAAAAGCAAAAACACATCAAATTACCTAAGCAATAACATGAGTTAAGTACACAGCACACATCCTATCGCATGTGTTTACATACATGTACTTTGAACAATCAATGTGTAAATCTCATACATTTATGCAAAAGCGAAATCACGAAAAAGCTATAACAACGAATCATGCAATAATATTATGGCTTGTGGCACTAACTGTACGAGTCCATATAGACGCACAGCTAGGATGTCATTAATAATGGCCGCAGACGCTATAATTCACAGAAAGAGACAGACGACAGACCGAGAGACAGCGAGAGAGAGTGGGCGAGAGAGCGATGTGGTGCCGTTATAAGAACGTACAAAATGGCGACCATTTGCATTAAATGATTGCTAAAACGGAAATGTCCCTCTGCTTTACTTGTCGGGAGGGGTGTGAGTTTGTGTCCTGTGTCCAAAAACGGTTTTAATTATGATAACAGCACAATTATTCTTGTCAAGATCATTTGGCATGCGCCCAGTTGCAGCCACACCCACACACACCCACACGCACAACCACACTCACACACACACGCACAGTCTCTGAACTGTTTTGCATTTTGTGTGTCTGTCATATTTTGGGGCTGTTTGCAGTGCTTGTTGTGTTTTTGTTTGTCAATTTGCATACTATCATCGTCATGGCTGTTTTTCATCTTTCTGTGTCTGTCTACCGCTCCAGCAGAGAGAGCTATATCCGCCCGCACAACACCAACACACACACACACACACACGCATACTAATTGAATATGTATGAAGCTGATGTTGTCGTCGTTGCTGCGTCCTTGCACAGAATTTAATTTACACTCACCCAAAAGTCATGCAGTCATTTGGCATGTCTATCAGACAGAGGCCAACCCAATCCTGCCCAGCACTCGCATCCATCTCACTGTCCATTTGTTCTCGTCATCAGGCGCTGTCCATTCACCCCCCCACGCAACCTCCTCTCCGTATCTGTTTAGCTCCTGCACAAATGACGCATATTTAGCTGCAGCTCAAGCCATCAATCCTGTGACTCTATCTCTCTTTCTCTCCATTTCGCTCCTGGGCCTGGATCTGGCCGCACAAAGAAATTTGTGCCTGCTTCGCATGCCTCGCAATGCCAACGGACTCATTCATTGGCAATTAATCATTTTGCTCATCATAAACGTGATTTCTTTTCACTCGCCTATCTCCCAGGCTGAGACCCTGATTTGTGCACACGACATCCGAAGGGGGTTGGAATCTACAAATTGCCCGACAAATGAGACAATCGAGTGTCTACTAATGAAATTTCAAATCTAGTACTAATAATACTAGTTATGCTAAGGCTCAAGCACATTTATTTCTGGCTCACTTTTATTTTTTAGCGACTGTCAATAAACCTATTGGACTAAGTCGTCTCGACGCTAAGCTATCGGTCTGCTCACAAAATAGAACCCACCGCAAAAGCAATTAACTGGCCGAGCTTATGACTAATTTAAATGACAACCCCAAAGATATATATGCATATGCATATACATATATATGCGCGTCAAACACGCGACTTTTGGGGAACCGTGGGAGGCACGTGCGTTTCGGGTGAGGATTACATGAACGCTTATGCTGATGGTGATGCTGCTCGACAAATTTGACGACACAAAGGATTTATTTGTTGATAACAATTGCGGGTGAGAAACAACCTTTGGCGAAAACTTTAAACTGACGCGCACAAGCAATTTTTTTTTTTTGTTTTTTTCGCCATGGGAAAAAGGGACTGACATGTGCACTAAGCCTTTAGGGCATAAGCCACTGGGACAGGCGGGGGTACTGTTATACCCCAGTGGCAGACCTTTGGCGCCATTTTGTTTTCGGGTTTCGACACGGAAAAAAAACAAGAAAAAAAAAAAAATTAAACCAAAAATCCACGAGCTTTGCGTTTCAATAAAAATGCAAATTGCCGCAAAAGTCGATGGCGAGAGTGGATGGATATTTGCTGGTATCTTTTTGTCTCTCGGTTCTTTTTACGAGCTTTTAATTTGCATAGACTCGCATGGGGTAAAAAGGTTGCTCGATGCTTACCTTCACCTGCGACTCGGACATTCCTAAGGCATATGCGAGCTTGGCACGCTCTGGTCCAGCCAGATATTTGGTTTGTTCGAAGGTCTTCTCCAGCGCGAATATCTGCTGACCACTGAATGTTGGGCGGGTGTGTTTCTTTTTGCCATCCTTATCGCTCGATGGATGATGCTGATGGGATTGTGACAAATTGGCAGACACTGTAAAACATGAACGAAACAAAGTTTTCATTAGACTAAAACAAATACAGAAAGGGAAAATTTATTTATGTAAGCATAATCCTTAAATGAGTAAGTTAAATGAACCTAACTTGTTTGCGATTATAAACATTATTCTTTTGTCAAAGGGATCTACTATTAATAAACATATACAATTATTCAATATATATTCTTTTATACTGACAATATTTAACAATTTGAATTCATTTATTCCACAACAATTCACTCAATAATTTATTGTTTCTCCCATAAAACTTTTCAAATATATAAAATGTACTTTTAAGACTCGTGTTTACAAGCTCCAAAAGTTGTCGCAGTTTTCATGATTTAATTATGAAATAATAAAATTTATCGAGATTATATTGTACTTAGAGCCGAGTTGGAAAGGTAAAAGCGGGATGAGGGTGTGGCTGTTGCTGCTGTTGTGGCAAAGTTTTTTGACATTTATTAATTGTTTATGGGGCGCGCTTTTGGCGACAGCTGCGATTTTGAAGAGGTGGCTGAGCTGAGAAATTATTCGTTGTAGCTGCTGCTGTTGTTGTTGTTGTGGGTTGTTGGGGTTGTTTTTGTGTATTTGGTTGAATAAATGCATGTTTTACTACTGCTGTTCAGTTGCGTCTAAAACAACTGGAAATTATTTGTCGAATTGATTTCCATTGCGGGCAACAGCCAAAATCTAGCGAACAAAATTAATGCAAATTTTGTAATTAATTTGGGCAATTCATTTGGGCCAACTCTTGTTATATTTTCCGCATAATAATTAGACACTAATTACAGGTTGAGGTAGTTGGGGTAATAAGGACAGAAAGAAAGAAAATGTAGCGGAGCTAAGCACACGTTGCAACAATTAACAAACCCAAATTGACCACACAATTTATGAGGACCACTAAACATTGGGTCCAATGGGGCTCCTCGGGCTTTCATTAAAATCAATTAGCCAAAACGACAACGACAACGACGATGACGACAAGAGGCCAATAAAAGCAGGGACCACGCCCCCCACTCGAGGGCGCTACGTGCACAACCTCCACCCACAACCGACCCCGGCCCCCTGAAGGCTCGTAAAGGCAGTCAAGTGGACATGGCTTGAGTTGGTGGTAGTCATAAAATTAAACGGTAGCAGTCGACTCTCTTCCTCTTCCTCTTTCTCTCTCTCTCTCTCTCTCTCTCTCTATTGGTATGGTTGGGTGGTCTGAGTTCAGCTGCAGGGTGGGTGGCTGCAGGCAGACCATTCTTATGCCTTGTGTGCATGCCTTCAATTAATGTCACCCCATTATTAAATGATCCCTAATTATGTGAAATGATTTAACTAAATATGCGCAGGACGCGCCTGGCGCTAGTCGAAAAAGGTAATGCCACAGTAACACAGTCTGTGGGTGGTGCTGGTCCTGGTGGGTTTGAGGGTTGCTCTTCCAGCAGGGTTTGTCTCTTTGCATGGACACCAAATTTATTTCAGCATTTGCCTTTTAAACGGGAGGTTGACTCTTTTTTTATTCGTGACTGGTTTGCTTTGGAAACTTGGGTCCCTTTATGATACTTTGGTGCAGTCGCTGGGAAATTATTAATTTAAACTGTGGCAGTTAGGATATGGAATATGTGGGAGCAAATAACGGATATAAAAAACCAAACTCAAACACTAAGATAAAGTACATATACTGATATAGATATATGTTTAAAATGAATATGAAAAGCCAAAGTTACTAACCATAAATAATATTTATAGTTGGGTGAAGAAGGACTGGTATGCACAAAATATATATTAGAAATAATTTTAAATTTTATTTTAAATATAATTTAATTCAATTTGTTACTTTTTGTATTTTTTGTGTCGACTGGCTTTAGTTGCCATTAAGTAAATAAATAAGTATTCCCAAATACATATTCCGAAAATTCTAAACAAACTTCAAATAGCTGAAAAGATATAGCTGTGCACAAGACTGTTTTTAGTTTAATAAACATTTAAAATTCGAGTGGGACTTGCAAGACTTTAATCTTGGTAAATTTGTATTCATAAAGAAGAAGAAGCATTCAGCAAGACGCATAACTTGTGAGCTTCTTTATTATTTTTTCGAGTTGCAGCTGCACAATTCGTTTGCAATAAGTGAATATGTACAAACATGAGGCAAAAAGCTAAATGCAATCGCATCAAAATAAATATGTGCCATTAAATTTATGATTTTTCTTTTCGCAGACAATTCAAAAGCTTAACAAGCCAACAGCAGCAGCAGCAGCTACAACAAAAACAACACTTGTCAAATATTTCCTGTCAGTTTCTGGGGCTGCTGTGCGCGGGCGAGGCGGCATTTAACAACAAGGCCAAGCCTGGACCGTAACAAGCTTAATCCCAAGCAAGAAAAATTGTAGCAGTGATAATTTTTTTTTTTTTGTTTTGTTTGTCGCGAGTGTATGCCCCTCCCCCTCCCCCTCTCTAGCTATATTGGGCCTGCAGCTGCGTCCCAAGGACCCTCATAAATAACCGACAAATATGAAGCGTTTATTTGCTCATGTCACGGCCCTCACGCAGCGCTACAATATGAAATGAATTGGCAATGGAAATGGCAGCAGTCTCACTTTCTGGAGCGACCCTCGCCAGTGCCCCTTCCGTCCAACAACAGTTGGTTCTCTCCCTGTGGCAGTTGTCTATAATCGCATAAGTCACCCTGTTGCCAACGCTGCATTTGCACTTTTCTCCTCTTTTTTTTCTTGCTTTGGTTCTCTTTCAAATATATATATTTTTTTCTGTGCCTGCCACTTTTTTATGGCGTTAATATTTTGGGTATCGGCTTGCCTCTTTTGTTCGGTATTGATATTAATAATGTGTGGCAAGAGGGCGTGTCAGGTGGGCGTGTTGTGTTTTGGCTCAATGCCGCTTTATTGAAAATATTAAAAAGTCATTTATTATGGGATTGTGTCTGCATAGCGAAAAAGTAGCGAGAGCATTCACTGAATCAGTCAGCACTCGTCAACTGTTGATAGACTGTGAGAAAAATGTGTGCGTTGATGAACAGTGGTTCAAAAATATCGTGATCATTAATATTTGATAAATGTCTAGGTAAGCTGGACTATGGAAAACATTTTTAATAAAACCAAGGCAAATAATAAGCAATAAAATAATATATTTTAATCAAGGTTACAAGTGACAATATTAACTTTATCAAAATATACTTTTTATCTCTTTTTCGCTTACGTCATTGAATCCCACAAATTGATAAGCACATATTTATTGCAATTCAAAAAAAATACAATAGATTAAAGGAACTTTCATAGAATTCTTTGTATATATATTTTATTGTATATTTTAATTTTTCTAAATTTGTATTAAGCATTTTATAATTAAATTCTTTTTAGTCAAATGATTATTAATAAAACGATATGAATTACAATAGAAACAGAACTTGTAAACAAGAGTTACATAGAAATACCTAAAGATCTGCATAATACCCAATCACCATAATTTCATTCATATCTTCTTGAAACACTGACTTCTTCCTTTCATTCAAATAACGCATTACAATATTGAAATATCTTTATGCCAATCTCCAAAAGCAAACGATAAGCAGCTTGTTTACCCCAATAAACTTAATGATAGCTTGACATAACTTTCCTCCCTGCCCTTCGGCTGTTCATCTTGAGCTTTTATAATCCTCTCCATAGGTAGCAGGGCTCATTAAGTGTCCTTACTCTGTATGCTACCCTCTGGGCTCTGACTTTGACTCAGCATCTGGCTTCAATGCATTGTTTTATGGCCTGTTTTATGCCCGATTATATGCTTAAAGCACAAGTTTTGCTGGTTAGCGATGAGGAGGAGGAAAACGACACCGACACACAAAATGCCACTTGAATTTTAATTAAACGCAACAGCTAGAAAAGCTACAGTTTATATCCAGCCAATGTCCCTCTCTTTTTCTCTCTCTCTCGCTCTCTAAGTTTCTCTGTCCCTCTCTCACTCTCTTGACTGCCTCAATCATGGCTGCTGTAGGGTTTTTGTTTTTTTGTTTTTCTTATTTTGGGCCTCGTTTGTTGCTGTCTTCATTAAGCTTAATGAATTGTGTCAAATGCAGACTGCGGTTTTGGTTCGTTGCTTAGTTGTTTGCATGATTCGTGCAGCCATTTGGTATTCTGGTTATCTGGGCAGGTCTGACAGCTATATAGCTGACTGTATTTTTAATTGCTTGTTTTTTTGTTAAGCTCGTATTTACTTTTTATATTCAAGTTAATTATTTTACTAACAGTATGTGGCTTTACATGAATGGGCGACGTAGTATGCGAGAGAGATAAATAGAGAGAAAAAGAAAGAGAGGGAGAGTGAAACAGTGTATGAGATAGCACAAACATTGTGACATACACACCAGTCACAATAAGTATAATAATGCTTGTAGAAATATTTTTTAAATTCTTTTATTTTCACATTGCAATTTAAATAATATGTTTCCTTAAAGAAAACTCAATAATCCTTTCAAATGAACCCCGAAATACATCCTTATTTTTCAAACAGTTTCCGATTTCTATGTTGCAAATTTAATCACACTTTTTATGCCATTATGGCTTCAACTCAACAACTTCTTTATTTGGAAAATCAATAAGAAATTTGCGTCTACTCGTCTGTGGTGCACATGCTATAAATTCCATTTAAAAAACAAAGAGCAAGTTGAGAAAACACGTTTCACATGCTTGTCAATGGTTTTTCCTCATCGTTTCCACATCATTTTCCAAGCCAAAACATTGTCATATATTCCCCACATTTACATAAAACACAAATTGATTTGTATGTGTGAGTGCGAGAGAGAGTGTGTATGAGAGAGAGAGAGAGTGAGCGTTTATTATTTACATAAAAATTGTATATTTATTTATTTATTATTTGGATACACGTATTTATATGGCTGAAAGATGCCAGCGGACGTCGGCGAATATGCGACAGCTGCTCAGCCAGACAAAACGGAAAGCAAAAAAGAAAAACTTCTACCGGAAAAGCGCCTGTTGTTGTGTGTTGCTCTATATAAATGTTGGCTGTATATATACTAGTGTGTTGAGTGGGGGTTGTGGGGGTTGCGGGGAGCGGGTAGCGGGGACAGGCATAAGATAAAGGCGGACGCAGACGCTGCGAGAATATGTTGCCACATTATTATCTAGACGATGGCAGAGCGAACCAACAAACAACACGATGGGGGTTGACTCATACACTCTCAGTGCAGGGGATGCCAAAATGGGGCAGCTGTGCGTGTGTGTGTGTGTGTGTGTTTATATGCTTGTAGGCTGTCATGTTAACAAGGCTGCAAAAGCTTTATGTGTACGTGTGTATTGAGTGTGTGTGTGTCTGTATTTGGTATACTGTGTGTTTTATTTGAAAGCTGCGCACAGAGGACATCGCACCAAAAATGGCGGTCGTTCATTTAAATTTTTATCTGCGCACAAAAGTATGCTATATGTTTTTTGGCTGCTTCTTTGTTCTGATTTCATTTTCATTTTAATTTTTTTGATTTTGAATTTGTTATTGGTTGTTTGTGATTGCATTCTTGATTTGGTATTAATAATGCCATTGCATTTCATTAGATATTATTACCTGTATTTTATTGCATTCAATTTATGTGGCATATTAATTAATTGTGAGTGGCATTAGTTCAATTTGCTTTATTACCTGCTACACTTGGTTTATGATGACTGGTTTTACTTTTATCATTTGCTTCTATCATTATTTATTTGCAATGCAATTCATTAAATCCATTTGCCAATTTCAAGCGAGTTCATTACGCTTTTTATATGCAATTGTTTGAATAGTCACTGTCACAGTGAAGGGCGGAACTTCATAAAAATGCATTAATTTAGTCGTTATCGGTTGTACTTATCGCATTGCAAGTCAGTTCAGTTCAGTTAATAATAGATACGCATTGTTGGATAGGTTAGTCATCAAAGCTAATCAAATGTGCAAACACGGCTATCATCAGCTGCGATATATTCGATTATTATTATTATTAGTTTACCCATGCTTTTCTTTAATGATTTATATTTTTACCATTTATCGCGCTCTCTCTAAGTGGTCTCCTAAAAATTAACACTATTTTCTTCTTTTACGAGAGAAAGTAGGTCCCAAAATCCAGAATACTCGAAGTTTTTCCAATTTGAAATATGCTTTACCACAAATAGGGTCCGTTTTTTTTTGCTGTGTGCAGGTATAACTATAAACACTTCCTAGATTACTGCACTTAACTCCCACTCGAGACTAGCAAAGCACTGTTTGGCAAATCAATTGAAATAATATTTACTTAATCGAAGCTGGCTACCAAACATTCCACGACACACTTCAGAAATCAAATCAAAAACAAGACACACACAACAGCAACAACAACGACAACAAACACGATGCAACATTTCTCTGTTACTATCTCGTGGCGATCTCGTCACTAATTCAATAAGAAAATTATGTTCAATTTCCGACTTTAAGCTCAGTCGCCAAACGTCAAAAAGTGCACCGTCATGGCCGCAATTAAAAGGCAAACAGCAGCTGATGCTTCCACTGAATACTCCACAGCTGCTGCCTGCTGCCGGCTGCTTGTTTGCTTGCCTGCCTGGTTGGCAGTAGCCACAGCACACTAAATCAAATCAAATCAATTGCCAATGCGAACGATCATTAACCATAACTATGGCAGCAAGAGTGAGGGCGACGGCGCGGGGCAAGGGGCGTTTAAATAAATAAACAATGTGAAAACGAGTTCGAATTTGAGTTGAAGCTGGAGTTGGGCGATTACTTAATGAGCTTAGGTGTGAAGTGAATGTGTTGTGGGGAGGGGGCGGAGCGGGCCAGTTCACTGAGCGGGCCAGCTCAGTGCCTTATAAATAGATGTAATAATGAAGTAACCAGAGATTCAGAAGAAGTCGAAAGATGCTCGAAAGCGTGCGAGTAAATTAATTTTTCATATGCTTTGCAGCTCGAACATTATCTTTTATGTGTAGTCATTGTCAGCTCTTTACTTGGATCGTCGTTGGATGCGTCGATTGCCGATCGCTGATCGCTGATCGTGTTAAAGTGATTCTCTTGATTTGTATTTTTCTTCTCTCTTGTTTGTTTCTTTTTTTTCTTTTTTTTTTTGGTCTTCTTTTATTTGTTTGTGGCCCGCTCGCTTTTAATGAGTCGAACAATGCGCCATGGGGCTGCACTAAGCACATTGGACGCGTCATATTGGTAATCACTTGAGTAGCGATCCATGATCATTAGGGGCAGCTGCCTCATTCGATGCGCTTTGTTAACGGTATCAACAACAGGAAGTCGGCAAGCAGCTCTGCTGCTGGATATCGAGGTGTGGCTTTCATTGTTGACAAATCATCGGAGGGCAACAATTGTAACCAAATTACGTGCCACCTTGCCACTGAATGCACTGATTGCTGAGTGCCTCTTATTTGCAAATTAGTGCACATATTCATTTGATTTCATTTAATTTCGTTTCACTTACTTGTATTTGACAATCGCTCACGCCACGCTATCGGATTCGCCACCAATCCCTGCAGTCCCGGCCAGTACAGATGCGTGCGATCCACAATGTGTCCGGCGTGCGTCTTCAGTGGCGCTCCCTGGCTCTGCGATAGGTATTGGGCCATGCCCGCCGCAGCGGCGGCTATCGAGAAGCGTGGTATGCCAGCTGTGGACAGAGTATTGCAAAATGTGAAAAGATGGCTCAAAAATACTTTAAAAAATGAGTCTTAAACAATATTTTATTCTTGGGTTGAAACTCTTAATCTTAAGCTCAACTTAGTAACTTTAATCAATTCATGAAAATATTTGTAATATTGAGAGTAAAATGAAAGACATTAAATAAATGTTCTTAGTTCAAGTCTATAGAATATTAAAAAATGTATTAAAAGATACACTAACAAAAGTTAAATTCATAAAGATAGTTAGGAATTTTGAGCATTTTTCATTCATGAATGGAAGTTAGTTCGATAAAAGGATCTTCGTTATACGATTGGGAGAACATATTCTAGATTTTAGAATTTTGTCACTCTGTTCACTTTAAATATATTATTTGCTTTAGTTAAGAATTCATTCTGGATATCAAATTGATTTTTTTAATTCTTTTTGCTAGGATTCACAGGAATCTCCTGATCAGATCAAGTTCGTAAGCAAAGCTGTTTGTTTAATGCTCGAATCTGATCATATTTGTCTGAAAAATCTAAGCTAATCAAATCGATTACCAAATAATATGTCAATTCGCTGGCAATGAGTTTAACCAAGTTGGCTTCTTCTAACATACAGTTAAGACAGATTCAGTCATTAGTTTTAAATATCTCTTGCAAAATTCTAGAACTGTTGCATTATTTTTGTAAAGCTTATTTCAATTTTATAGCTATCTTCCTCTTCTTCTTCATATTAGCTTCTGTTGCCAGGTCTAAAAACAAAGTGCGGAAAAAAACCAGCTTCAAACATCTGCCTACTCATTGTGCCCAATAAAACGATTTGAACGAATTAATTAAAGACCATTAAATAATTTGTCATAAAAAGAATGAGAAACATTTTATTTTACTTTTTGTTGTTTACAACTGAACCAAAAAAAAATAAGAAAAAAACAAAATCAAGTCACATAAACGCCCTCGTTAAAAATAATTAAAAATGTTATGGTAAATTGTCAACGCCCCGTCGCAAAGATCGCTCCACTATGCCCCTCTTTTCCCCGCCCCTGGCACTGAGCCCCCTCTTTGCCTACATCACGGTTTTTTTTTTGTCATTTCAAACAAAATGTTGACCCACTCCTTATTAGTCTTGTCGGCTGTGTCATGGCGCACAATTGGGCTACATTTAACTGTCAGAAATTGGAATCATTTTAGTGAAACGGCAAAGTCATACATACATATATGTTGTACCTCTCCGCTCCCCCCACCCATCCTCCCCACCTACCCAGCTCGTTTCGTGTGTCATTTTGATTTAATTACAAACAATTTGACAACTAATTGCTAAACGTTTAAGTATCGCATTACGTTTTGCGTCATTTTGCAATTTTGATATTATATGATTTTGGAAATTGTGCCCAATAAAATGCTCTGCTCTCTGTGGTGTGGCCGAGGGCTGGGTGGAGGAGAGCCTACATTGTTTGTAGTTGCCGCTGTTGTTGCTGCTATTATTGTTGCCATTTTATTGTGGAATCATGTCAAACCGGATTCGTGCACAAAAAAACATTTGTTGTTGGCATTTTTGAATCAACCAGTTCCCAAAGCATTTAAAACAATTTTTGGGGCCATGTCTAATGTCGATTCAATACATTCAGATTGCATAATGATGGCCAAAATGATACTTGTAATGTGGCCCATATCATTCATTGATGGCCATCTAAATTTACCAGAACTTAATATTAAGGTTAACATAAAACAGTTTTAGTAATTTGGAGAACTTTTACTTTTTTCACAATAAAATAATAATCTAAAAAGATGTTATTTGGTTTGAAAACTTTTCTGTTTAAAGCTAGTAAATTATCTACCTATCATCTATCTATCTATATCTATCTTTGTAGATGAATATTTATAAGCCATTTGAGTGCTTTAGCCAAAAGGCATAGTTCATCTAAAAGACTAAGCCGTGATCAAAGAAATATTTATTTATCGGCATATTTTTGATCATTTATGGTGTGGGCAAATATTTACTACATTGTTTTCTTCCTTTTAAAGGAGTCGGACATAGTACCTCCGAGAAATATCTCTATTTCTATATATATATGTATATATAATGATCCTTGTTTGTTTGCTATTAAGCCATTTATTTAAGATATTCGAAAGTATTTGAAATAAGTAAAGAATATCTTTGAGCATTGATCTTTTATAGAGCAATACTATATACAAAATCTAAGCAATATAAAATACTCAATAGTGAGCAGGAAACTGAAGAATTTATTATAGAATCTTATATCGAATAAAATAAGCTTTTGCTTCTGAAGAGTTTTGAAAACTCCTTTCCAAATGCAGCTAAATATAATTTCACTTTCTTGAGATTGGTTCAGCATACGATAATATTGAACTCACCTCCCGTTAAAGCACTTAGACCCGCCGACGTTACCGGCGGCGGTTTCGATAGTATCGTATCGATGCCATGTGGATTGGCAGCACCGTGTGTGTTTGTTGTTGTTGCCGAGCTGCTCGAGCTGGTGCCCGACACCCGCTCACTAATCAGATGCGAATTGGGACTGTGGCCATAGACGAGGCCATTGCCGGTGGCACCCACACCACTGCCTCCGATGCCCTGTACAGTCTTCATTTCTGTGGTCATTGAATGCAGTGCTGCCAGCGGTGGACCCAAAAAGCTCAATGGCAACTTATGCTCCATGTTGTTATTGTTATTAATGTTGTTACTGTTGTTGTTGTTGTTGTTGTGATGGTTGCCACTGAGAATGTGATTGTTGTTAATGTTGCTGTTGGTATTGTGCAGGCTGAGCGGATTGAGGCCGCTGTTCTGATGCTGATACTTGCGACTGGTCAAGTTCTCGGGACTGTAGTCCGATGGCGGCGGACTGGACTCACTGTTCTGGCAATGATCCTCGCCGCCGCTGCTGCGCTGGCTCAATGCAAACGACTTGGCGCTATCCACACCAGGACTGGAGTTGTGCTCGTAGCGTGGCGAGGGCGACGATTCGGAATGCAGGCGTGACGATGCCGGCGGTGGCGTTGTCGATGGTGAATCCTCTGCCGATGATTTCGCCTCCAGCAGACGACCACCCACAGAGCCACCATGGGCTGCCTTCAACAGCATTAATGGGCTGCTCAAACCATTGCTGCTGTTATTGTTGTTGTTGTTGTTGTTGCTATTGTTGTTGTTGTTGTTATTGCTGTTGGCATAGGCCGCTGCTGCGGCAGCCGCACTGTGATAGTCGGCCAGCTGTTGCTGATAGTCGGCGGCAGCCATCGCATGCGCATGAACATCAGCGAACCCATTGCTCAATCCCGCTGCAGCTGCAGCGGCCAAATGGTGACGCTGTGCCGCCGACGGCGGACTGCCCTGAGTAGCGGCAGCGAAACTATGATGCCGCATATAGGGATTGATGAGATCCATCTCCGTCGGATCGTTGCCGGGTGAATGCAAATAGTCGACTGTGGCGCACTCGTGCCCGTTAACCGGACTCGGACCGGATGCGTTTGCGTTTGCAGGCAGGCGATGATAGAAGCTTGGCGGCAAGGCAAGATTGAAGGCCGAATTGGCCGATAGCTGAAATGTGGTCTGCGCTAGATGTTGCTGCTGTTGCTGCAGGTGCTTGGTGATTGCTGGTGTGGGAGATGGATTGTTGCTGCTGTTGCAGCTGCCATCCGCGGGCTTAATATTCAGAAATGGACTACCCAGCTTGGAAGTGGAATCGTTAGGAACGCGTTGCACTGATTCAAATAAAGTCAAGTCAAGCTGATCACTTGATCGCACAACTTTAGATATATATATATATTTATATATACATTTATAATTTGAGCACTTCTTATAGATTTTAGAGTTTCAGCTCAGTGTTTCACTTGGTGTATTTTGGCACTTCAGTTCAGTTCAGTTTCATTGCAAGAACTCGAAACTTGGCGTGATTTAGATTCGATATTTATGACGCGCGCGCGTGTCCGCTTGTTTAGGCCTAACACTAACGAATGATTTCGAGATTGAGTCGGACGACTTCACTTCACCAAAGGCCAGAGCAATCTCAGCAAAAGAGCCAAGCAGCCAGCAGCAGCCAGCAGCAGCAGCAACAGCAGCAGAAGAAGCAGCGACCCCGTTGGTTGTTGCTCTTTTCCACTCATTCGAGCGCAGCATCCCAAACGCAGAAGAGAGAGTGAGAGAGTGAGAGGAGAGACGCAGACTGTTTCAGTCGCTCTTTGGTAAATCAGTGTTGTTTGTGTTTGCTTGTGTGCGTTCCACAATCAGTGTAAACATGCATTGAAGCCTGGAACGCATTGGCATTGGCACAAAACGAATGGGAATTTTATTATGTACATCATTAAAATCAACTATTTCGGATTGGATTGGAGCTGTAACTGGACTGGTTGTGTTGCTTTGCCTCGCACTGAGAGTGTGCGAGAGAGTCTTGTGTGTGTGTGTGTGTGTGTATGTGCGTGTGTTTGGTTGAGTGCATTTGCAGTGTTGTTATTGTTGCTTTTGGTGGGTGGCCTCTGTTTGAGGCGCGGCCCAACTGTGAATGCTGTTTATTTGTTTAAAAAGCTATAAATATTAAGTGAAGCTGTAGATGGCAGGGCTTGAATAACAGTATTATTTTTATGTTTTTTTTTTATTTTTGGTATTCACTGCCCTTGTTAATTTAAATAATTAAATTGTGTAATACGTAATAAATATCTATAGAATGTGGTGAAATATAAAATGATAAGAAGCAATTCATAGAAATGCTTTTTTAAAATCTCTATAAATGATTAATTGTAATGAAAAGTTTATTTCATAAAATAAAAATGTCTTGCTTTAGGGATACACAATAAAAATGGAAATATTTACAAGCCTTATGAAGTATTTAACAAATGTATTTTACATTTAAGTTTATTATGCTTATAAAAACTTAACGATATATATCTGTAAAGCATTAATATAATTATTAATATTTAACAGAAGCGAACTAAACTAGTGAAGCTTTTTAATCCTCCCCTCCCAGTAATCTGCGCCCGTTATTTCAAATTGATTGCCTGCACGCCCATTTATCAGCACTCAAATGCAAACAAATGAAATAAAAACTTAATTAATACGCTAATTAACATTTCAATATTATTATGTGACTGTGCCAGCAACGACAAGCGATTTACATATTCGCATATGCATGTGTATGTGTACTAGTGTATGTATATGCGCATACATACTTATTTAGCAATACATATAGCAAATAGCAAAAGATACCCATACATATACAAAAATGCGCTTCATTTAATAATAAACTACACAAATTTAATTTACTCAGACACAAAAGAGCAACAACAACAAAACGATGACGACGACGCAGCAAAGACAAGCAACTGAAACGCATGGGAATTGAAACAGCGCCACTTAGGCCACACCCACCACACTGAACACATGAGCGTATGAGAGAGAGTGAGAGAGAAGGAGAGCGCAGCAACCGCCATTGTTTGACTCACTTTTTATGTGTGTGTGAGCAGTGAGAGCAAATTATTATTTTATGCTCAAGTTTTTAACTCAAACTCAACTTGGCAACTTGCACAGATTTACTCACCATAGCTGTTGCTGTTGATTCCAACACTGTCATTCTCGATTTAATAGACTTTATTTTATTTTTTTATTATTTTATTTTCTTTTACATTTAAATGTTCATTTTAAACATCTTAACATTGAATAAGCTTCAAACATTGCACAAAACAAATTCAGTGCTATTCCCAATTGATAAAATATAAAATAAATAGTAAAAATATCTAGCAAATCTACAATTATTGCATAGTTAACGGAGCCATTTCTTTTACCTTTGTTGATCTGACAAACTAATAATAAATCGTCCACAATGCAAATCACGTTTATACACAATTCGCAATATGTTTAAGTAATGATTGTTTTTCAGAATATTTTCACAGAAACATAATTACAGTTTGGCGCTGCCTGTTCGCGATTCTTGCCTCTCCAGGCAGCACGCCTGGATAGTAGGCACCCATTTTAAATATTATCTATATATATTTTTATATATGTGAATTTATATTTATATGTATGTATATATACATATGTATCCAAAGCCAGCTCCGCTTTATTTGCCTTTTATCTTTCAGTTTGATCATCTTTTCAATTCAGTATTTAAATGTATGGAAACAACAATGTCATAGTTGGATGTTTATCGCACTTAACAGATCTCATAGACAAAAAAAAGAAACTGGGGAACTTTTTTTGTTCTATAAAATATGACGTTACACTCATAAATAGTTACAACTAACAGCAGGCATACTATAAAAAAAAACTAACATGCTTGTAAGTAGCAGGAAAAGATAACAAAACACAGCACAAATGACTCGGCCAACGAATGTCAGATAGCAGTGATTGATTTATTGTTTTATTGCGCAAAAAAAGGAGAAGAAGAATCACAAGATATGACAACAGCGATAAGCAGAGAATATTGTTTAGAATATCTTCTTTATGGCAGTGCGGGAGTATTTCAAATCTAAAATGGCGCAAAGTTGATTAAACTCAACTCGACCCAGACACAAAAAAGCGGGTAATTAATAAATAATTTGTGAGCCCCCTTTTTTCACATGTTGGCACTAAAATCAACCAAGAGCTAAATAGCCATGGCTAATGTGAATGGTCAGACTCGGAATCTGGCTTTGGTTGACTTTGGCCACACAGTTCATTAAACTGTAAACTGACAGTGGGCCACAATGCAGTAGAGATCAAGACAAAGTATGTACATGGCTGTAAGAGTAAGACTTCTGGTATTTATGACTCTTTTCTTGAGGTGGCAATTATAAAGAGTGGAACACGAACAATGCACAGAAGTCATTTTTAAAAAGGTCTCAGAGAAAATAAATGAAGGTTGTATATTTTCAGCATTTACAAGACAATACAGCATAGGAAAAGAGCTTGGAATCTGAATCAAGCTTATGACATGCTGCTTAAATAACTTATAGGTATAAATACATATATATAATATAATTGTCCTTATATAGAAGAAGCTGACTTCGTAGATTAAGAATCAAATAGATAATATATATAATATATAATAATATATTTTGAGAAAAGTGAGGATTGAACGGACGTCCTTCTATTAAGGGGTAGTTGTTAAAAGTTTAAAAATCACATTCAATTAATATTTGAGGGATAGGAAATAACATAATAATTTAATATATTTTGTTTAGCAATTACAAGCATATTTTTGTAGTTAAGGATACTCCGAAATACTTTGTGTGCTTATCCTAAATATGTATTCTTTTTAAATGGTATTTATCGGGCTTAAAATGATCGAAACACCTTCGCACACATACACACACAGCTGCACATCGACAAACTTTAAGGCAGGTATAATCAATTCCACCGTTGACCAGTGTTTTTGGTGTAACCAATTCTCAATTTCTCTTCAGCCCAAATAATCCTATTTGAAATTTGAATTTCCTGTTGCAAGTTGAGCAGCAGCTGCGACCATTGATTGAATCGACCTTTCAAACGCTGACCGCTTGCTAAGCCAACCACAGAGACACACAGCTTTTCACACCTACTGCAAATGTGCTGGCTTCTTTGCATTGGCTCTTGGTGTTTTATTATTATTATTATTATTATTATGGTATTATTATAATGCGATTTCAAAATGAAATTGGGGCAACCGCAAAGACACAATGAATACAACCAGGATGGGTCACATGTGCACAACATTCGGAGCATATTGACATTCGACACTATTTGAATGGTCAGCACAAAAGTGAAAAGACAAACATAAAAAGAAAAGCAGAGAAGAAAATATGAAAATCTCCACATTTGGCATACAATTTGCATTATTTTTATTTTTGTTTTGTGTTGTGGATATTACTCAAAGTTAATTCGGTTGGGGTTACCGGGATTTGATGTATGTCAAAGTTACGTGCGCGTTAAAATCTTGTCTAATTTAATATCTATAAATCCCGGCTATGACAGCGTTTACCCCATTGAGAGCCCGGAAAAAGGGTTGTTCGGGCCTAACCTTATCAACGTGGCAAATTGATTTCGGCTCGTTATGCGGTCATTGGGGTATATCGTGTTGGTTTAGCATGGTCAAAAGAGACCAAATTGTAAAACCGAAATTGGCCAAACGTGCGTTACAAATTAATGTTTGTTCGGGATTTGTTGTTCCCCACTTACTAAAAAATAAATATATATGTATATATACGTATATATATATGTATAAAAATTGTTTTTCGTTTCCGCTTTTTTGTGTGTGTGGTTTTGTTTTTGCAAACAGGTCATAAAACCCTTTTTACTTCAACGCAGATCCAGAGCCAGCGAGGCTGATGCCGAGTTATGTGGTGTGAATGCTTTGGGGTCGCATTGAAGGTGAAAGGGTTGCCTTATTGATAAGCAATCAATATGGTATTAGTTGGGCTTGTCATTGTGTGATATCGATATGGGTTATTAAAATTGATATGCTTGCCTTTACGAGGGTGTACAATGTACAGCGTAGGAAGGAGAAGGGCTAAACGATTAAAAAATCACTTTGTTGCTAGAAGTAGACAGCATGTTGAAGATTTATTGCTTACTTAGCTAAAATGAATGTGTATATTTATAGAACTATAATTAGCAGTATTTTTCAAACTACAGTTATAGTGAATGGATTCATAGATAGAATATCAAACCAAAAACACTTTTCGATGATCAAATTGTAAATAATAGCTTCAAGAAAATGGCATATAAAACACGTCTGATTTTTATTAGACTCACACAATTTGATGCCTTAATAATGTGAACTCAGATAGCACATAACCACATGTGTATATACACACGTGTATGTGTATGTATGTGTGTAATACAAAGACAATTTTCCACGAAACAATTGCGCTTCTCTTTGCACTTTTCTCATCATATTTTTTATAGCATACTTTTGCGAGCGCTCACGTTAGATCAGAAAATGTCGCTTCTGATTGCTTTGCTTTGTTTACATTTCCAGGCTATTGACAGGGATTGAAGTGGGAAAAACAATACGTTGAGGCAGGGGAGGGTGAGTGAAGTATGAGTTGGATATAGAACAGAGGCAGAGACGTGTACGGCATATCAAGCGAGGAGCACACGACACATGTTTCAATCATTTTCCATTTTTATTTATTGTCAGCGTTTATTCTGCTGACACTTTTCGATTTTTTTCTTTTTTTTTTCTGTGTCCGTGCGCTTAGAAAACAATTTGCAAATTGCTTTAAGTCGAAACACCCCGCCGAAATGCCAGCTGAAATGAATCACAATTTAAATATCACTAAGTGCGAAAAGTGTTTTTTTGACGCAGTAATTAAAAACTATTTCGTTTGCCAGCTAATCAGCTTAAGAAAGCTCTCGACAAATTGTAATTTCTATAACATGGCTCATAAATTATTACCACTTATAAAGTGTGTGGGTGCGTCAACTAAAAACCATAAAAAAAAAGTGTCAAGGCTGGAAAAACTTTTTTGCTTGGCAACCTTGGCAA
This sequence comes from Drosophila paracracens, assembly GCA_035044025.1. Lineage (NCBI taxonomy): Eukaryota > Metazoa > Arthropoda > Insecta > Diptera > Drosophilidae > Drosophila > Drosophila paracracens. The sequence continues at coordinate 3,481,902 of JAWNMN010000192.1, read as the reverse complement.
CGGGCACATCAAATATGTCAAGTTGTTTGTAACACAAACTAAGCGATTTCAAAATACTGATAAAACAACTGCGAGTTGATTTATTTGATTCACATGAAAGTTTTTCAGGGACAAATTAGCATAACTAACAAACAATTTTTTTTTGGCAAATGTTCGAAATGTTTTTTTGCTTTGGAAGAGTATTTAAGCTGCCTACTTTCCAGATGTTATGTTCATTGCCGCTGTGTTGTCCAGCTGCCAATTTATATCTCTCTGTCTCTCTCTGTCTTTGTTTCCCTCACTTTCTGTCTGCCTTTACACATTGTTGTTCATGCAATTTCAATTACTTTTGCTGTCGATTTTCGAATACGTTTTGGCGTTTCAATTCGATTTGCAAGCCCCGACCCCGCCCACCACATCCCTTGCCTCACCGCCTTCAACTTGATTTCAATTAAACTGAGTTGCCCCATTGGCGCGGCAGCTTCTCGACGTGTCGCGAATGCAGCTACCAAGTTTATTCGCTTGTTTTCTTTGGCCAACAACTGCTGCTGCTGCTGATGCTGATGCTGTTTGCTGTTTGCTCTTTGCTGCTGCTTGGCATTTAATTGCTTTTCTTCGTTTTTCATTTTCCGATTTTCCTTTACACTCTGTCGCTCGTTTTTTTTCGACCACTTGCATTTTATGGCGACGCGAAAAAGCTGTTTTCCTCGAGTGCCCATTCGAAGAGGGGCAGCCATGTTGTTGATGATGTTTAACTTACTGGAGTGAGCTCGTTATTGGAGTGCGGCATTGGGGCACATCTGACAGTGGAACATCAACATCAAATCGAACAAGTCTGAAACTGAAATATGTCTGTTGCAGCGATAAGGTAAACACGAAGATAGATCAAGTAAAAATACCCAGCAAGTCTGGAGTGAGATATATTTGCTTACATTTCTAAAAATCAATGGAAGTGGAGATAACCAGTATTTAATTAAAGTATTATTTAAAAGTATTTGGATTTTCTTATGTATACTTAGAAAATATAGCCAAAAAAATCGCTTAAAAACTTCAAACACAATTAGTTTTGCTTAGAATCCCTAATCAGTTAGCTGACTTAGAGTACAATTAGTTTAAAGTTAAAGACAACTCCAAAGCATTAAGTTTTTTCTAGAATTATGCTTGAAGTTACTTTCTTTTTATATTAATCCCCTCAATGCCACAGTACATTGGTATGCCTCATCTCCGTCTTTTTTCAAATCGCAGCCAATCGGGCGCGTTCGAATCGCCAATCGAGCTACAGAAATAAAAAGCAATGCGCTACTTGTTTAAAACAAAGAAATTGCCATTGTAAATATGAAAAAAAGAAAAGAAAATATAAAAAAATATAAAATAAAAATCGAACAAAGCAGAGGGCAGAGAGCAGAATGTAGAAAGCCGAAAGTCAAGCGGAGGGCGGTATGCGAAATGCCAAGAATAAAGTTTTTCAAAAGCGATAAAAACGAAATGTCGCATATTTTTATGACATTTGCCGCGACACTATAGCCAGTGAGGTGTGTGCCCTCCTCTTCTGTCTCTCTCTCTCTCCCTCTCTCTCTCACTCTTTCTTTCTCTCGGTTTCTCCCTCCCTCTCTATCACACTCTCACCGTGCTCTTTTGTGTGGCCCGCCGCACACCTCTCCAATGCACAAAAGCTCAAATTGAATTCGTAAAACGAGCAGCACAAAAAACAAAAATGTTAAAAAATTCGATTTGCTCATATTTTTGACTTTTACTTTACCATTGCCAAAAACTAGAAAAGCATCCAATATAATGGGTTTTAATATTTCAGTTTACCGTTTGCTTTCAATGGGGATACTTTTTATTTAAATATATTTTGATGGCGTTCTTAGTAAACGAATGGAAAATAAATGTCAATCGACTAAGAAAACTAAAATAATTTAAAAAAAAATAAATTAAATTAAATTAATATGTAAACTCAATATTTAAACTTTAAAATTTCGAAAAACATTTCTGGAAATTGGTTGTATGCAATGGAGAAAACCTCTAACAAATAATCAGACCAATAATAAATAAGTTAGAATGAATTAGTGAATATATTTAATATAAATAGGTAATAAAATTATTTTAAATATATTTAAATATTTAAATATATATACTTTTGTAAGTTCATAAAGAACTCTTATTTATATTTGCTTTGTTATTGAGCTCCGTCTTGAATATTATTCATTAAACACAATTTCCACTTCATTATGCTGCCGCTTGAATTTAGCTCACTTATTTTGTGCAACTCTTTGCTATATTCCTCCACTCATTCCTTGGGCCCTGCCCATCATTCAAGTAGTCCCTTCATAACTTCAACTTCCATTGTGCTACCATTTTCTTCAATGTGCCACTTGGGGGCAATTAAAATTCGGCCTCGAAATTATTATTATTGCTTATGAAAAACACTTTTCGACGGTTTTGGCTGCTCCAAAAACTTTTACCAAGCCCCATCTCAAGCCAAAAAAAAAAGAAGTAAGAAACACATCAACTCGTTGGCTGAGTTTTAAAAGCACTTTATACGCCAGTCCACACGCCGACCAGTGCGTAAATTTCCCCATATCTATCTATGTATCTACGTATCTATGTATCTATGTAGCTCTGTTTGCGTCTCTGTGCGCATTTATGATTATTTTTCATAAACTTGGCAAATGTTTTGGGAAATCCATTTAGCAGCGAGCGCCGCATTACTTTATCTGTGCCCATCAGGATTATGATTTGTGTGCGGCGCCCCCATTAAGGAACAGCAAGTAGTGTTATATGCGTATAGAGAGGAATACATATTATGAATTAAGCCCAGAGTCAAGAAAGAATCGCATATAGTTGCCAAGTTGCCAAGTTGAAGTACAACAATTTTTGCCAATAAATAATTATCATTCTTGTACCCAGTTGGTAAGGTTGATCGTCAACTTGTATTCATAATTGGCAGAGAAGTAAACTTTACTATAAAATACTTATAGTATGTTTATTGAACTGTATTATCAGCTTAATTGATAATGATATTTATATATACAATTTTTAATAAATATATTACAAAGATAATAGTTACAGAATATATATTGATGGCTGCAAACGCGGTATATTTAATTTTTTTAAACTTCCATTACAACAATCTTCAATATATAGATTAAAGTGATGAGAAATTGATGTCGAAAAACAAAATAATTATAATTAATTAATATTTTTGTTATGCTTCACATACGATTATTTATATATACCTATACGTCCAAGCTGTAAGCCATGTTTTGGAAATGTAATTATTTTCAGTTAAAGCCGCCTCAAAGCTCTTTGAAATGAACTTTCAAGTCAAGGGTACAGAGTATCTAGAAGACGAGCACTCTCAACTGGTGTCTTTCTGCCTATCATGAATACATTTTTCGCAACATTTTCATCAATCACAACTGAGGAAACATGTCGGGACACGCGGATTTCATCTGGTTGTGTCTACAATGCGAGATGCATAATAATCCATTAAAATACACAAAATTAATTATTATGAAGAAATGTGTGTAGGCAGCTGCTGTTGGGTGGTTGGGTGGCTGGCGGTGGGTAGCTGACTTGTCAGGTGGGTGCTCGTTAAGGGGTTGGGCTGGCAAAAGGGTTGTGGTTTCCGTTTGCGTCTATTGCCCTGTCGCGGTGCCGTTTTTTGTTTAATGTTGTTGTTTGTTGTTGTTGTTGTATTCGGCGCCAAGTTTCATGCTCAATTAAAACGTTTGTTTAATGAAAACAAATGCGCTTAATTAATAAACACGCATTTTGTGGCTTTTACCAAAAGCGTTAAAGGCTGCGTTGCAAATGGGGAGCGGCGGTTAAGGGGTTGAGTTTGGGGTTGAGCAGGCAAAAGCATCCCGTTCGTTATACAAACTGCTAAAAAAAAAAAAAGTCTGTCACAGCTGTTGATATCGTGCTTTTGTGCTTAATAATTGTTGTTGCAACCGTTTATTGTTTTTGTCATTGTTAAGTACAATTGTTGTTCTTGTTTTTCCTGTTGTTGGTTTGCTGTGTGTTTAATTACGCGCGGCATGGCTGAATTGCGATTTGTAAAAATTAAGTGGCGGCAAACAAAAATAAATGGGCCATTAATTAAATTTGAGCATTTGTTTATTCTTGTGCTATAAATGTTTACATATAGGTGTGTATACGGGTGTCACTCACACATATGCATAGGTGTGCCACCCTGTATGCTTTATACAGAAATTATCAGCATTTTGCTGCATACTTTTAAGCGTTGCACAAAATGCATTCAATGCCGATTTAGTTTGACAAATGGTCGTTATTTCAAAGTGGAGGCGCTAATTTGGAAAAGAAATATATTGAAACATTGGAAAAGTAGTGATAGTATTATTATATGTATTTCATTTAGGAAATAACAAAATAGCAACAATAGTTAAATTTCAATCAATGCATTGATTCGAAATGCCTGTTTATTTAGTAAACTCTTCGGAGTTATTTAAAAAAAGCCATTGAATAGATTTCACATTCAAAATCAAGTATGTTAGATAAAACTTGAAGCTATAAATTAAATAAATATTTAAACGTACTTAAAATTTATAGAAATTATACATATATATATATAAATATATACAAATATGAATACACACAAATATATATATATAAGAAAATTATCTGTATGATAATAGTTTTATGATATTTTAATAGATAAAACAATTTGAAAATTATTAAATCATTTTATATTGGTTTTTATAAACTCCTCTTATTCAGGTACTAATAATTTTACTTTATAAAATTTAAATACACGATGGAGCGCGTTTTGCGCTGATTTAAACAAGAACAAATTTAGAATGATCTATAATAATAAAACAAACTCGATAAGGCAATTAATTATGGACATCTCTCTTGTCAAATGCAAATATTATTCAAAAATGAAGCATACGAAGTGTTGTACAAGCGAACACAACACATCTGTGATAAGAGCAAAAGCGCTCTTATCACTTTTAAGACCCATGCGGGTCTGGGTCTACGGATAGAGTGCAATTGACTATTACGAAATTTGCATGAGCCGCATTTAATGCGTCAATTGCAAAAAGTGCATGGCTAAATAACCTAGAAAAGCTGAAATTGTAGACAACCAGACCGATCCGCACCAGAGTCGGGTGTACGGCGGGGCTGGTAAAACGAGTAGCGCCATACCTGGAGCATATACACAGAGCGAGCTATGACAACAAATCGCTCGACGACAATATATTGAATTATTTGACCTATGCGAAATGAAACCCAGTTCACATTCTGTCTACCTATGCAGTATATGCTCCATAAGAAAGCCTGGGAAAGTTGACCAGAGCTAAAAATAACGAAATCAAAAAAAGAACAAAAAGAAAAAGATGTCAATGCAAATAATATGCGAGCTGTGACAGCGATAATCAGAACCAAAGTCAAAGCCTAGGCGATGGACTATAAAATAAACTAGACCCGCCAGAGACCGCTGCAACTGCTGTTTATGATTCTTATTTTCTGTTTGGTGGAATGCTTTGTGTGTGTGTGTGTGTGTGTGTTGTATTTACTGTTGCTTTATCCGCACAGTTTGCATGGTTCACAAAGTTCGAGCGGGTTCTCCACAATGCGGAAATGCATTTTGCATAATTTGATTTAAATTTTAATATGATTTTGCTAAAAAGTGTTTGAGCAAGAGAAGTGACGCAACAGTGTATTAAATTGCGTATGAGAATATATAAAAAATGTATAATTAATGATTTATTAAAGAGTTCGCTATATTTTATATTAATAAAAAGGTTTAATGAGTAGTTATTCAATTACTTAAAATGATGTTGATATTTGAGATTTATTACTTTTATACATAAGTTAACTTGACTTGGAAGATTTGCTGTTTATTCAAATGTTTGCTTTAATAGTTGTCAGATTATTTAAAATTATTAACATCAAAAAGTGTCTATAAGATTAGTTTTTTGAATCAAATAATTGTTATTTGCTAAAAAACTATACTTAAAAACTGCCGAGTGGCATTCTGTTCCACCTCTTAACAATTTTTGAATGCAGTCAAGAAAACCAACTTGAAACACTTGAAACGATTTTCTAGCTAATTTCATATTCAAATTGGCATTTTACTCAAAAAATCTCGTTGGCTTACAGTATGTCACTTACCCCAACTAGTGATTACTGTTCACAAAAAGCAGCCCTACTTTACCATACCCAACCATGCCCTACCTAACCATATCTTTATTAATCTGACTCTGCTCTTATTTTTCCGACACTCATTTCCTAAGCTCATTAATTGATAAAGTGCAGCGACATTGGGCTATAAATATAAATTCAAGAGGCAATATATTGCCAAAATATATTGTTTATTCATATCAGTCTAAAGTGCAACAGATCAACACTGGCAGTGTGAATACAATTTGTTTAATACGCAAAACAGAAACAAGTAAGAATGCTGTACTCGAGTGAGCTCGACTACAATATACCCTGGACATTGCTGTTATACATATTAAAGTTTTATATATATATATGTAAAGTATGATATACGTTTATATATATACCATATGGGGTCGATGATGCTTCCTGCTGCCTGTTATATATTTTTGCACAAAACCATTATACCCTTTAAAAAAAAAAATTGTAATGGGTTCAGGGTATCAAACGAAACGAAAGAAAGAAGAAAATAATCAAGACGACATTACAAACTGTAACAAGAAAAAGGCGAGTGACAAAACGGCGCACAGCAGCACTGAGAGATAAGTAGCCACTTGCACAGATTCCAACAGAGAGAGACAGAGAGAGAGAGAGACAGATAAAGAGAGAGATCCACACAGCTACAATTTATTAATTCTGACAGTATGTGTGTGCGTGTATGTGTCTGTATACACATGTTTAATAATAATAATAAAAAGGGCCGCTCGCCAACGCTGCTGGGTCAAGTTCAAGGACAAGCAAAAGCGACTACAACGCACAATGTATGGAAATGAATGGGAATACGAATCCGGGTGTGCGGTGCCAGAGGACGGGGAAATGCGCAATATATTTATACACGCATTCGCATGTGTGTGTGTGTGTGTGCGTGCGTGTGTGAGTGCCTCAATGAATGGCCAGCTATGTGTGTGTGTGTGTGTGTGTGTGTGTAGGGCAGGGCTCTTGTAATAGTAGATTATGCGCCGATTCGTGCTGAAGTAATCGCTCCGATTGATTTCGCTTTTCTTATCAACAACAACAACAACAACATGCAGCACGTTGTTGTTGCCCTTTTTTTTTTTTGCTTTTTTAAACCCATTGCCGCTGCCCGCGCCCTTTTGTAGATCATTGGGTCACATACATAGCCGTAAGTGCTGTGATGGCCCTCAGCATCGATTTACCGCTTACAACTGGCACAAAGCCGACATCGGTGCTGCTGCCCCTGCTGCCCCTGCTGCCCCTGATGCCTCTGCTGCTCTTGAGGATGCTGCCCAGTCGCACATGCAAGCGCAAAAACACACCAACAGCAAACAACGACGCAGATGAAGACGACGACAACAATAACAACAAAACAACAACAGCAATCAGGCAAAATGAATTTGCAGCTCGTGTTAATCAAGCGAAACACTCCACATCAACACGATTGCAAGAGAGTGAGTGAGTATAGTGTGAGTATACGCACACTCGCACTGCGAGTACTCGTACTTTTGCTAGTGCACTCAGACTGCGTGGAGCTTGCAGCTTGCCTGATTGCGAGCAGTTTTCTTGCCCAGGATACCCTGCACAGCCATCATGGGTGTAAGAGAATCGCCGAAACTCTTTTATACTTTAAGTGATCGGTTATCGACTTATTGCTATATATATTATATTATAGTAAATAGTTATAATCGTTATCTTGTAAGCTTTTATCGATAAGCTAAGTGAGTGATCGTTATCGACAGACACACTAGGAAGACGATTAATGAGGAGTTGTCACTCACATATTGAATTTTAAATATGATTGCATGATTATAACTATCTATTATCGATAAGCAATCAATTGTTATCGAGCAATCGATACACACATATGCAGGGCACCTGCCGATCGTCTAAACTTTTTCCCTCTAGCTTCATGCTCTCTGCTTCAAATGGAGCATTCTTGCTTGTTATCAATTGTTGTTGTTATTGCATTTAAGTGCAGCTTGTTAATGCTCATTAAATGTTAAGGGAACGCCGACTGCCGACTGCCGACTGAAACTGCCACTTGACATGGCTGCAAGCGGAGGCTCTGGCACTGCATCTGGCTGTGGCTCCTCTTCCATCCGTGGCTCCGAGGCGGCTCCCCCAACTGCGTTGTGTGTTGTGTGTTGCCTCGAGTATAACCCGATCCAAGTCTGATTACTATACGCCTTGGTCCAGTCCATAAAATGAAGTGAGCCGAAAGTGTCGCGGCGGGCGCGTTGAAAAGAACTTTGTGCCGGGCGAGTTGTCGGTTAGCCTTCATTTACATTCATACACACGCACACACACACACACACACAACACATACACCCATAAACACATAGGCGATTAGAAAAAGTGAAGAAGTAAAGAAAAAGTTCTAAGCCCCGCCAAAGGTGGAAACTTGTCGTAAAATGAAAATTCAAATGAAAATCTTGAAAATACAAGCCAACATAGACATAGAACGCTGGCGTCCTCCGCAGCGCGTGAGAAAACCTGTTCGTTGGAAAAGAGGCTTGTTGTTTGTTGTTTTGCTGTTAATTGTGGTTGTTATTGTTGTTGTTGCGGTGTGCATATGCGTGTGTGTGTGTGTGTGTGTGTGTGTGAGTGTGGCGTCCAGAGCTAATTGAAAAGAAGTATTAAGACAGCGTTGCCTTTTGTTTTTCTTTTTTGATTGACTGACCAACCCAGGCCGAGCTGCTGAGATTGAGACCGAGACCGAGAGACAAACCAGCCCAAGCAGGCAGGCAGTCTGGTATGGCATAATTGTGGGATTTACAAGAAGAACAAGACTAATAGGATGATGAAGATGAAGAAGAAGCAGTCAAGTCGAACAACAACAGTCAAGTTAATTAATAATGCAAAGCTCATGCGCTTGCATCCATTCACTCAGTCAGTCAGTCAGTCACTCAGTCACTTAGTCGTTCATTCATTCAATCATCCATTCCATCACGCACTCAATCAGTCGATCAGTGGATCTGATGTTTGGCTTAACTTTGTTATTATCGCTCATCAACTGGATACATTCTGAGTTAAGCGCTGAGTACTTAGCACTCCATGATAGGATGAGGAACAGACTAACCATCTGTAATCCTTTTAGTTAGTTAGTCTTTTTAGTTCAAGTTATCCTTTTAGGCTTTATTGCAATTAGTACTGAAACAAATGAAACTTTTAAATTATAACACTGGCCACATAGCCATATATGTATAAACATACAGAGGCAGCTGCCTCACTTCCCACCATTTAACAGCAGATGAGTTTCCCAATAACCTTGGAAATATATTTAATTATTTGATTACAATTTATCTCAAATCCTTCATCACGAACTGCTGTATGCCCCAAGTGTATATAATATGTATCATATTTGTGGGTTAGCAGAATTTTAAATTAAAGTTCTACATCTATTTTTAATCTCTTCATTTTTGTTTATTTTGTAATTTTTGGAAGTCACAAAATTCCAGTTCAAAAATTCAGTATTTATTTTATTTTGCTTTATATAAAGCAAATTTATAGCTTAAAACTTTAACTTATCTCAAAGAGCTCGTATGTTGCTTGTATTATTTTCAATTTTCAAGCTTTTATTTTATTTTATAGAAATTATTAAAAATAATTTAAAATTATTCCCATGATTGTTAATTCAGTCTTACTGAAGACTTTTTAGACTCAAATCAAAAACTTCATCTCGAATGTACAATTTCTATTTGCTCTATTTTAGATAACTAATCTAACCCTTACACACTCGGTTCGATCCACCCACAAAGTTACTGCAACAGTTTCAGTCACTTAATTCGAGTACATACAATGAATATATATATTTATGTGCATATAGATATATAGATATATATATACATAAAGATATAGATATGTAGGCTTAACGCACATATCGCATGACTTAAAACAACATAACAACCACAACTTCCAACTCAAATTCGCATTAATTTAAAACTCAATCAAGACAATTAGCGCGCTCACTCGATTCCCCATCTCTCTCTCTCTTCCACACGCCATACACACACACACACACATATACACAATTCACAATGCACACATTACACGATCCCTAACCCACTACTCCTCGTACTCCTCCCACTCCTACTCCGTCTTCTACTCCTACTGCTGCTGGTGCTGCTCACACGCACAAATCACAGGCAGCAGGCGGCAACATTGTTGCAGCAGGTCAGATATCTGGACAGAGAGACGGGAGCACAAAGCACAGCTGATTCTGTTGCTGCTGCTGCTGCTGCCTAGACGAACCAGTTATGCAGTTTGCTATAGTCGCAGTCGTAGTCATAGCTGCAGTCGTGGTTGTAATCCAACCTACCTCACGCCAAGCAGCTAGTGCCGAGAGGCACCTCCGTGCGCAGCTCACGCGGCCACGCATTGAGGTAGCTGCCGCTGTCGTCGCCTCTCCATGAGTGTGATGTGTTGCATCAACAAGCTCTCGATGTAAACATTTCAATAAGCCACCCAACAATGGCAACCAATCGCCTTGGCTGCCATTGTTTCTTTAGCAAACTTACATTGAGATTTTATATGCAAAAACAAAAAAAAAAGAAATTAAAATGAAATAAAATAAAAATAAACAAAAACGAAAAAACAACGCAAACAAACGCAGAACGTCGGTAGCATTTGTTGTTGTTGTGTTCTTATCAGCGGGAGAGCAAAGCAATTGAGAGAGCGATAGAGTGAGAGAGAGCTCCCGCTCGTGAGAGAGAGCGAGAGTGTGTGTGTGTGTGAGAGAGTGTAGTCAACTGACTAACTACTCATGGCTCAGGCACGATGCTATCATATCATGCGGCATCGCCTGCCGGGAGACCCGATCAGATCCCACACACACAAGACACACTCACACACACACACAGCTACACAGAACCTTACCTTACTCACACAAAACGGATTCGAACAGCTGGTCGGTCGGTCGATCGATCGATCGTTCGTTGATTGCACACACGATCAACAACGATCGATCGATCCGAATCGTAGCCATTTGCTGCATCTGTTGTGGTTGTTGTTGTTGTTGTTGGTGGTGTAGTGTGTGGCTTGGCTGTTATTAAATCGGTTGAAGAGATAGCCACTCGCGTTCGCATTTGCCGAGGCGCTCAAACAAACGATCGTAATACATCGTGATCGTCATCGTCGTCGTCGTCGTTGCTTTCGTCGTAAACTGTGAGCTCAACATATATTCCCATTCATATTCAGGCAGTCTTTGACTAAGCGTCGCAGTTGTCATCGTGGCGGGCACTGAGGTTTAACTGCCTACTGACTACTGACTACCGACTACCGACCACCAACTACTGACTACGGATTCTGAATCGGATTCTGATTCTGTCGGTGCGTTAGCTCCTCCTCCGGTTTCGGGTTTGCACACACACACACACACACGTATACATATTTCATATTTCTATTAAACGGATACGGATGCGGTTTTGATTGCACACACAACACACCCAACACACACACACACACAATAGGCAATTACGAATCTCCAGTACGAGTGCAAAAGTGCAATGTCTGGGTGTGATTAAAAATAAAGTTCAGCATATTCTATTGTTTTCGGAACGATGACAAGTGCAACTTCAACTACAACTACAACAACAAACATAACAACAACAACAACAAGAGAAGCAGCTGATTCTGATTAGAGGACGCAGATCGATGCAGGCATGCAGCAATAAAGAGCTTTAATAACAACAAATAAATATAATAATCAATGTGCAATATAGCTGAAATATATTTATAAAATATAATAAAAATAATAAGGAAAATATCAATAAATTATATTATAATCAAAATCAATTCAAATGCCGGTTAGTGATAATAGTTTTTATTTAAATACATATAGAATGCAGTGCAATGTTGTCAATAAATCGGTAATTAAATAAATAATTAAGTGAACGAAAAAAAATGCCTAAAATGTTAGCTGAAAGTCCATTATTATTGACTTAACGCCAAATCGCCGAAAATAACGGATCTTTAATTGGATTTAAAACAATCACTCAATAAAAGAGGTAAGTTTTCAAAAGAAGAAAATGTGTCCAAGAGAAAAACATATTCAATTTAAATGTAAGTTAAGTTGTTCCAATAGGAATGTTGGGTTCCGAAAATGAATTGAAAAATAGAGCTCTAAGAAATTGGGAAAATCGTATGATAGCTTAATTTGAATATAGGATAATGTGTCAAGGACGATATTTTATAGAGCAAACTGTTAGAAAAATCTTTTCCCTATCAAGAAAAAGCTAAATCAAATGCAAGAGCCTAGAATGGAAATGTTTTTCTTATGATTATGTGCACAAAGTTTGCAAAGTAACCAAGCAACAAATGCATAAATATACAAAATATATGCATATATACATTAATATTTAATCAAAATTTATTTATATATTTGACTTTGGCAAATAATCGCTGTAAATTGCAATTAGTTTCGTACCTCTTCTCACGGCTGTTGCTCTTGTTTATCGAGTGCTTTAAGATTGTGTGTGTGAGTGTGTGTGTGTGTGTGTGTCCACAGCTCATTTTTTATTTATTTATACAATTTTATCTCATTATTTATCAAGTTTAGCAATCGCCTGCTCCTTATGATTATAATTATTTAAATAATAATTTTCTTTTGTTATCAATTATGTGCGCCTCAAGTTCATTATCATCATTAAAAAAAAAACTCAATCTCCCTGTCTCTCTCTCACACACACACACACACACACATATACAAACACATTGCATAATTGCCACTTGCGTTTCATTGCTGCAGTTTATGTTGTTGTTATTGTTGTTATAATGTGTAATGTACACAAATAATTTATTATACATTTTCAAAGTGAATGTCAGTCACTCCTTTTTTTCACAAATTTTTTTTTTATACATTTTTTACACATTTTTCAGTTGATTTTTGAAGCAACGTACATTGACCGCCACTTTTCGAGGCGATGATACATTTTCGCTTATGGCACGATTATCGGGGCTTGAACTGGGTTTCGAGAATTCGCGAAAAATGCGAACTGTTTACACTCATTGATGCATTCAGGCATTGTGCTTTATTTTTAGATGACATTTCAGAGACCCACTAATTTATGAATTAATTAATATTTCAATTGACTGTCATCTGATTTGAAAGTTTTAAGTAGAGTCTGTTCTGTTTTTCATTCAATATAATTATTTTTTTATATAAATACATTCGATGGAATAATTATGTGTTTTGAAAGAGTGACAAAGCTGTCTGAATTCAGAAAATATTATTGTTTTATTTTAGCATTATATTCGATCCTATTCGATAGAATTCTTAATCCATTTAACAAAATTCCTATATCATGAAAAAAATACTTGAGATATTTGTTTTTTTTTCTAGAGTTTCTGGTAGATTCATTGTTATTCCATCGGCGATCACAAGCTGATAGCTTATGCTGCTCAAGCCCACTCAAAAGTTCTTTCACTTTTCTTCTCTATTGCTTTTCTAACGATTCTTTGCCTATTGAATAATTCACACACAAAGCAACGCACAACGGCCAAAATAAATAATGGACAACAAAAGCCAAAGCTTGTTTTGTGTTGGCCAGAAGACAAACCAGAGTCGGCTGCGGGACTGCGGGCTCTTCTCAAACAAAATCTAATGCGAAATTTCTCTATTTCTCTATTTTTCTATTACCATTTGAAAGCAGAGACTCTCTGCTGGCTGAGGACGTTGCGGAGGTTGCTTCACAGACTCTCCTATTCAGTTGTGGTTGTCTCAGGCACGTCGTTGGCCGTACATTGAACTTGGCCAAACGTCGGACGGACAGTGGCTTAGCTAATGGGCTGGACAGTCTCCCTCTCTCTCTCTCTCTCTCTCTCTCTCTCTCGCTTTTTCAGTCTGTTTGTCTATCTCGCTGTCTATTGCTTCATGGAACAGCTGACAAACGCTATGCGCGAAAAATTGTTTGCCCGCTGACTGCGAACTTGGCTTTGGCTGTTAGCTGTTGGCTGTTTGGCCATTTGGCCATTTGGCTGGTGGCCGTTTGCCGCTTGAGGCTTGAGACTTGGCCGTGACCATGAAGCGGTGCGGTTGGGTTCCGTTGCGTGTGCAATGTTATATGGTAGCGGCAGTAGTGACATAATCTGCTGATGTTGAGCGTTCTACGCTTTGGGGCTGTGTTCTCTTCTTCTTCTTCTTCTGTAACTGCGCAGCGGATCGCGTGGCTTTTATTATTATTATTTTTATGTTTTAATTTTATATTTATTTATTTGTATTTTGTTTTTTCCATTTGGTATTGGATTTGCATAAATGTGAAAATATGTGCCAATAAAAAAATAGCCAAGAATATAATCAAAACTTTATGTAAATTCTGATGAAAAAAAACAAACTTGTTTATTTCGCAAAATAAACAACAACACAAAATAATCGGCTAATTGGTAGAACACTTTTTTCATTTTTAGTTTTTTATTTGAGTTTTTTTTTTTGTCACATTTTAGCAACGTTTGCAGGCCACCTTGTATAAGTACCAGTTTTTTTTTTGTTTTTTTTTTTTACAAAAGTTAATAAGCAAATGCTGAATAATTTAATGTAGGTGTCAACAATAATTTGCAGTTGCACTTGGACTTGGACTGCCTGACGCCACAGGAATCAGTTCAATGCAAACTCAATTTGCTGAATTTGTCGAAATGACTTAAATATTTTGATTTTTAATTATTATTAAATATTCTTCTTATGTTTTTGAAAGCATTCATCGAAAGTTGTAAGCTGAAACCAAAGAAAACAAATATATGACAGCTGAAGAAAGCTGAAAGTGATCAACAAATTAGGCTAAGGAATGCCACAGTACTCGTGGAGCTCAGAAAAGGTCGTGCGACCAGTACAGTGGGCACCAAGCTATGAAAAACCGATTTAAATGTGGCACGATTAGAAGCTTATGAGCTGGATATTATATGATATGATTAAAGGTTTTTTTTTATTAAATTATCAAAAGAGATATCTGGGAAATGTATCATCCATAAATAGATCTTAACCTTAATAATGTTTTCGTATGACTCCAGATCAAGATTTTCATATATTCAAATAAATATCAATGTAACATATATTTAAATTATTAAAGGAGGTCACTAGACAACCACATCTCAACTCCTCTTTGAGCTCTTCAGCATTTAGTAAAAAACAAAAAAAACCTAGTAAAAATTCTGTCATATTCGTATTATACGATCAATCAATATTCTGATTGTTAAGTAATCTTAAAATCGCTGACATGATTAATGTTGAAAGAAAGTCCACTTTAGATACATTTTTATTTGTTCCGGCCACAAATTGTCTTCGTTAATCAACTTGTACTTTATTTGCAAAGAAATAACGATAAGGGCCAGATACAATTTGAGCAAGGGTTGACTTTTAGTGTACTTGTAGACTTGACATTGGGCCTTTCCTGATTGTTGTCAACTCGATCAAATTTATGTATACAGTCCAAAACACTAACAATTCGAACATGGAGCATTTCTTTGTACTCATTTTAAATGATATTACACGTATTTAAATTATATTTCCAAAAACTAAAAACTTGTATCTATAGCCATCCCCTAGACAATGCTTCAGGTTGGCTCAAAAACAATATAGGGGCTGTGTTTTGCTTGGTTCTTGAATAGATAGGCTCGATTAGTCGATACTTGGCTGGCTTGCAAAAAGTGGAATCGCAAGAAATTGAAATCATAGCCAGTTCAGCACTTCCTTCTGTGTTGCTAATCACTTCCTCATCTATGGGGCGACGCGTGCGCCGTTCTAAGCGCTTCTCACTTTTCCGAGTAGATGAAAAAAAAAAAAAAAACTCGCTTTTTAATAAGAATTCTTGCGAATTCTACACAACTCAGGTCTGTCGACTGCCGGCACACCATGATTAATATGCATATACATAGCATTTCGAACTGGAGGGGGAGGGTGGGGAGAGAGAGAGAGGGAATTGTCTTGGCCTGCTGCTCTGTCGTTAGAGCCGCGTTAGAAGCGCGCCCCGGTTTAAGTCGAATGTTTGAAAACCGGCTTCGAAACCAGACGCGGGCAATGCGAAGAAAGCATCGCTCTGAAGCTGAGAATGCGACATTAGAAAGCATATTATGTAATTTATTATGTAAAACGAGACGATGGGAAAGTTCTTGTTATTGACTCTCAGCTTGTTGCTTTTCTCAATTTGTTTTGCTTTTGGTATTTCACAATTTGTAGCCAGCATTTCTTCACACAACCATTTAAAGGGCTAATGCGCAAATACAATTTTTTGGGGGTTTTTTTACGGGTTTTTTTTATCACAACAAAAAATTTATGACAGTCTCGAGAAACGACGCTGCAAAAATAAGCAAACGCCAATTTTTGCCTATTAAGTTCTTATTGTATTCGGTATTTTTGCCAATACAAGTCGATTTCTTGTGGCAGCCGGTCAATATTTATATTGACAGCCTAAGTTGCAAATATAATAATAATAAATTGAAAAGTGGTCTAAAGAGTGCAGCACGCATATTAATATGTAAATATCTTAATCAAGTTAAAAAGACATAAATTTTAAATAATTATATTTAGCAGTTTGACTTAGTACCAATAAATGTGACACAAGTAAATATATTTGTATGTATAAATAATTTATTTTATTTCAATTTCTGTGTGTCGGATATCGATTGTTTTTGCTGCAGAAAAATCCAAATTTATTTAAAATATTAATTTCTTATGCAAAAGCTGTGCAAAATTATGTAACAGGCAAAAGGCAGCATATTTACTCCATAAAGTATATATGTTCTGGATCAGCATCAAAACCCAAGTCGTCTAAGTGTGCATCTGTCTGTTTAATCAAACAAATCTCTGGAGTATTATATTTTGAAAATGTGATTAAGATTGGATAAGAAACTCTGATATTTTGAGGTAAAACTAATTTTTGCTGAAAGATTATTTGTGAACAATGTTTTTAAAAACAATTTACACATTTAACATCTTGTTTTCAGTTGGTAATTGCATTATTCTTGCTGAAGAATAAAAACAACTAAAATTTGTCATTTATTTCTATAACAATGTTGCTTTATATTGCGAAATTGCTTATCTATAATTTCACCTATTCCAATCTAGAGATTATTATATTTATGTACGACAGACGAATGACCTAGACACTGTTTACCTTGAACGATAGCGAAAACAATAAAATAGCCAAATTTAACTCATTTCTTTTTTGGCAAGTCAGAGAGACTTGTGTTTTGCGACAACCTTGAATTGTTGTGTTTATCTTATCAAAACGCTTGTTGCACGAAGACATTTGCTAAGTATTCACACACACGGAAATAAATTATTCTTATCGTGGCAACCGAATAAAATGCAAAATCGATGATTGGCCGAAATTTAAATGGCAAACTTTTTCAACATGTACAGCAAACATTAAAGGCTAGGCCAGAGACCGGTTTGGTTTGGGCTACGTTCATGACTGCAATTAAAATGCCTTAAACAAAATTAATAAAAAAAAAAAAGTGATTGAAAATTTGCATTAAAGTAGCTTTTAATTGAAAGAAAAAAAATACGATTAAAACGTAAGGCAAGCGACTAATTCAATTAATCAACTTTAACACCCGCTCTCCTTCTATCTCGCTCCGTCTTTCTGTTTCTGTCTCCCTTTCGCTCTCTGTGTCTCCTTTGTGTACGTGTGTGTCTCTCTCACTAAAGCGTCCAATGGTAATGGCCGTGATACTGTTGCTCGCCCTGGCACTCGTACTCGGTTGCTATTGCGCGATTCATCGTCAAAAGATCTGTGCGATTTATTTGAAGCCGCTGTTGAAGAATACACCGCTGGAGGATTGCTATCATGCCACGCCCATTGAGCAGCGAAGGCGCAAGAGCATCTGGGATATACCTGGACCGCAGCGTATACCCTTTCTGGGCACCAAATGGATATTCCTCATCTTCTTTCGACGCTACAAAATGACAAAGCTGCATGAGGTCTACGCAGGTGAAGGACTCGCCCAATATCAAAGAGCACACGCCAATAATCTATACTCTCTCTCTCTCTCGCTCTCTGTCTCTCGTTCTCTCTCTTTCTCTCTCTTTCTCTTTGTGTCTCTCTCTGTCTATTGCAGATCTGAATCGACAGTATGGTGACATTGTGTTGGAAGTGATGCCCTCGAACGTGCCCATTGTGCATCTGTATAATCGCGAGGATCTGGAGAAGGTGCTCAAGTATCCCAGCAAGTATCCCTTTCGGCCGCCCACCGAAATCATTGTTATGTATCGTCAATCGCGACCCGATCGCTATGCCAGCGTTGGCATTGTCAATGAGCAAGGACCAATGTGGCAGAGATTGCGCTCCTCGCTCACCTCGAGCATCACCTCGCCGCGCATCCTGCAGAATTTTCTGCCCGCTCTCAATGCCATCTGCGATGATTTCGTTGAGCTGCTGCGCGCCAGACGCGATCCCCACACCCATGTGGTGGCCAACTTTGAGGAGCTGGCCAATCTGATGGGTCTGGAGGCCGTTTGCACCTTGATGCTAGGCCGGCGCATGGGTTTCCTTGCGGCCAATACTAAGCAGCCGGAGAAGATCAGTCAATTGGCGGCGGCGGTCAAACAGCTGTTCATCTCACAGCGAGATTCGTATTATGGGCTGGGCCTCTGGAAATACTTCCCCACCAAGACGTATCGGGATTTTGCACGTGCCGAGGACTTGATCTATGAGTAGGTATAAGATATATGCATCAGCTGCAATTTACTGTTATTTCTAATATGCGCCTGTTGCCTCTGCTACAGTGTCATCTCCGAGATCATTGACAACGAGCTGGAGGAGCACAAGAAGTCGGCCGCCTGCGAGGATGAGGATGCGGCCGGATTGCGCTGCGTATTCCTTAACATACTCGAACTCAAAGAACTGGACATACGGGACAAGAAGTCGGCCATCATTGACTTTATAGCCGCGGGCATTGAAACGGTGAGTGTTAACAGAAAACCTCTGCCTTTAACTAGAAACTAGAATTATATATATATATATTATATCTTTATATATAATTGTATCTAAATAAATATTCTTCCCTTCTCACTCTATCAATCTCAATCTGTCTCTCTCTAGCTAGCCAACACACTGCTTTTTGTGCTCAGCTCGGTGACGGGAGACGCTTCGGCGCTGCCTCGCATACTTGGCGAGTTCCTTGAGTATCGTGACACGAACATCCTGCAGGATGCGCTCACTAATGCCACGTACACCAAGGCGTGCATACAGGAGTCGTACAGACTGAGGCCCACAGCCTTTTGCCTGGCACGCATCCTCGAAGAGGACATGGAACTATCCGGTTACTCTCTGAATGCGGGCGTGAGCAGTTGAAGAATTGAATTCAAGTTGCAGTCATTTAATATTATTTTATTATTCTTTTAGACTGTGGTGCTGTGCCAGAACATGATTGCTTGCCACAAGGATAGCAACTTTCACGAGGCACAACAATTTAGCCCAGAACGCTGGATAGATGCCACATCAGGCAACTTTACGGTGAATGTGGACAGTGCGAGCATTGTGGTGCCCTTCGGTGTGGGTCGACGCACCTGTCCCGGCAAGCGATTCGTCGAAATGGAGGTGGTCCTGCTGCTAGCTAAGGTCAGCAAATATAACTAAAGTATGCTTCAAGAGTCTTCAATTAATTCGTATTTCATTTGCAGCTGGTGCTGGCTTTCGATGTTAGCTTTGTGAAGCCGCTAGAAACCGAATTCGAGTTTCTTTTAGCACCCAAAACGCCGCTAAGTTTACGGCTGCGCGATCGCGACTCATGAATCGTATTGTATCTAATACAATCCACCTAAAAAGAAAAAAGATGAACACACAAATATGTTGTTTTGTACATACGAAAGAAGTCTAGGGAGTAGAACTCATATAAGTCTAAGCACGCTCGCAATTTGAATGTTGTTAAATATTTGACCAACTGATTTGTGAATTGATTTTCCTTACTTAACTTAAATCGTGTCTTTTCAAGCTTCAACTTAAATTACCTTTTATGCCTACACCTACACTTAAAGATCATTTTCGAGTCGAAAACAGGAAATATTTAAGCCTTCCTCCGGAAAGTATGCTACAAAAATGTAAAATTCACTTTGGGAAATTAAATCCTAGAAGCGAGCGTTGATTATATGAGAAAAGTTAGTTATAGCTTGGCAATAGAACAAAAAAACAAACAAAAAGGATGAAAAAGGAATCAAACTGTACATAGAAGAAAAGACTATAAAGTTGCATCAATATAGCTGTATTTGAATGCGTTTCTTTGTGTTGTTGTAGGTAGTTATTGTTAATCTTAAGTAGCGGCAATTATTTTTGTGGCGTGTAAACGGAAAGACTGTGTTTAAGTTTTGTTGTTGTAATGCTGATTGTAACTCGTAATCTATAATCTATAATCTGTATAAAAAGAAACATCTAATTCGTAATGCTCTGTACAGTTAACCAATATGTATTTATTCCAAGTTTTTCTATTTCTTAGTTTTTGTATCTGTGTATATTTTTTGTTAAATGATAAAAAAGAAAGAAAAACAAAGCGAGAGTTAAAAACAATAACGAACAAAAAAAAAAACAAACAAAAAAACGAAATAAAGCAATGCTTTTAAACTGTGTTTGCAATTGTTGTAACATTTTCTTATTATATATTTATATAGAATAACTTCTTTTGAATTATTTATTATATTATTTTATTTATTATTTATTTTCTTTTAGCAAAACTTTTCAGAACTGTGATAATTTTCGGTATAAAAAAAGTACTTTTTGCCGAACTGCTACATAGACATTTAGCCATTTCTGCAACCATAGCGCGTTGTAGTACAGTGCCTTCCCATATATTAGACACACAATGTCTGTGGGTGGCTTGCGTCTTAGCTAACCTGGTCAATTACACTGCTGTCCATTTAACGTGCTTGGATAAAGAGATGGGTTTTTGAACAAAGCTCAAATAAATTAAGAACAAAATATGCTTTTGCCATATTTGCAATTTAAAAATGTTTATATAATAAAAACAATTAATCAAATTTTTTTGTATATTTGTTGTTTATTTATTTAGTTGGGTTTTTGATAGTTGTGCAAACAATTTGTTAAAATAAAAAGACACTTGGCTCGCTTTTGGGTTTCTAAACATGTTTCAAGCGCTGCCCGCTCAGCGCTCGCCCGCTCTCTCTCTCTCTCCCTTTGCTCGCACTCTCTCTCCGCCTCTCTCTCCATTTGTGTGTGTGTAGTGGGCTTGGAGCTGGGGCTTGGGCCTGAACGGTTTGGGTTTTGGGTACGTTACAACAGTTGTCGTTGGCGTGTCGTCGGTTTCAGTTTCAAACTTACCCGTTTGAGCGTTGCACAATAAACTTCCATTTAAATACAGAAATTGCGCGCCTGAATATATTCTCAGTGTATCTATATCTGTTTATTTTTGTGTCTCACACAGTGCTCGTGTGTTTTGTGAAGAATACCAAAAACTAACAACAACAACAACAATTGGCTGCACTTTCCTCTGCACCACTAATAAGTATTAGCCATGTACGCAAATGCAAAATATATGTTGCAACCCACACACACACACACATAACTAAAAACCTGTTTCTTAATTTTTTTAAAGTCAGCGTAGGCAACATAAACTTTTAAAAAACTAAAAATATAGTCGTAACTAACTCAAAATGCAACTTTTAATATCAACAAAATCAAACAATGAGTTTTTTTTGTTCCGACTTCAGAGTCAGAGTCAGAGTCAGACTCTCAGATGTGTGATCTGTGATCTGTGTTCTCTCATCTCCTGAGATCGGCGCTCTCGCTGAGTCTGCAGCCCCACCCGAAAACTAATTGTTATTGCAGTACAGCACACAGACAACAAGAACAACAACAACAAGAACAGCAGCAACAGCAACAGCAACAATAAGAGCGTAACACATTGCTGCTGCTGTTATTATTCAACTTGCTAATTATGCACCACTTATTTACACTAGCTAACAAATTGTTGATTCTATGATTCACATCAATTTTGTCTCACTCATCAAGTTTGCCTGCAGACAACAAAATCACAACAATTCAAGAATATATCCAAATTATTCGCAGGCGTCAAAATACTAATAATAATTATTTAGTTATTAAAATTATTAAAATTATTAAAGAAAATAAATAAATGATTAGCAGCAGTTAATTTGCCAAAAATAAAATTGGAAAAAGAAATTGCAAGAAAAACAATGCAAAGCTAATAAATTAGCTAGTTGCTAAATAAATTAGCTGACTGTTTTTTTTCTTCTCTCTTTTTATTTCTATTAAACATCATGAAATCAATTACTATCTGTATATAATTTTTGCGATTTATGTTTACACTATAAATAACTATATTCAATTATAATGTCATCATTGAATAATAGAAAAAAAATGTAAAATACATCTAAACAGTGACTGACACTGACCTTCAGTTTAGCTGTGTCATTGAATTGGCCAGCACGCCCAACCCTCAACAATTATACCACTGACAGACTGGACTGTCTACAACAAAAAAAAAAAAAAAACTATAACCCCTTACTTGCTGGATAAACACTCACTGTTCGTGTGGGTTTGCGAGCCAAGTTTGGGGTGTGGGTCCAAATGAGGTCAACAAACACGGCGGGCTAGAAAATCGCAACATTTTACTCACGGCATTTATGGCTATGGGGCTAAGGGCGGCAGGCAGTAAGTAAAACAACAAGAGCCACACTGGCAAGTACAGTAGGCGCCAATGCGAACCGCCCCTTAACAAATGTAAAAAGTCTACCCAAAGCCAGTTTGCCAGTTGTGCATATTAATGCCACAGCGAGAGTGTGTGTGAGCGAGAGGGGAGTGGCTACAGTGGGGGTGTTCAGTAGGTATTGCGTCGAAAAAAAGAAAACAAAAACAAACAAAAAACTCGTTTTTGTTATGATTTTCAGTGAAATGTGATAAGGTTATCCCTTCTTTAGGCAGACAGGAAACTGAATAATTTTATTTAAAGTGAACTAATTAAATTAAACTCAAGTTGCTAGTGGAGAATGGCAGATCAAAACAAAACGGCACAATTGCAGCAGCAACAACAACAACAAAAGATCAACATAACTGGCAAGTCGATGACCCATTCAGAGGCGATACCAACCAGACCAGTTATAAGGCTGCCCGCCAAGCCCTTTTAAGATCCCTGCAAGCAGAATGCGAAACGAGGTTAAAGCACACTGCCGGCGAAAATATTGTGCACACAGCGAGCAAGCGCAAGAGAGAGAGAGAGCGCGAGCGCGAGAGTTTTGTGGCTGCGCGAGCGCAAAACAGGTGTGGCTGCCTGCCTACCTCTCTCTCTCTCTCGCTCTCTCTCTCTGTGTCTTCCTTGCATACCGCTCTTTCCCCCGGTGCATGTCAAGAAACCCGTTCAACTGGTCAAGCGATTTGTTTACATTTTTTTATTATTGATGTTTCGCTCTGTTATTTCCTTTTATTCATTTATTTTGTTTGTTTTTTTTTTGCTTTCTTCTAAATTGATTTGGTGTTACAAAAAAAAACGTGAGAAATTTGTTTTCAATAATGTGAAAAACGTTGTTGTTTTACAAAAATACTAACTCGAATTGGAATTTAAAAACTTACAAACACACAAAACCAGCTCCGTCATGCAATATTCATTTTGTTATTGCTGCTTAACGTTTTTTTGTTGTTTTTTTTAAATAAATGTTACAAAATGACAAGCGATTTTACATAATGCAAGTAATCTTTGTAAACAGATGAATGGAATTTTACATATAGCGAAATATTCCCTTGCTGACTTTATTTTTGTATTTATACTTTCTTGTTATATAATTCCAACTGGAGTAAATCGAAATATTCTTCAACTTGCCACTTTATTTCTGTAGTAATTATAATTATTTGTTTATTTCATCAAAGCACGCAATTGTTTAGCACCTTTATTTGTTTCAGAGCCTACACACTGAAATGTTTGTTAGGGCAACAAGTTGATGTTAATCAACAAAGAATTGTGAACTATTAACTTTCCCTCTCTCTCTCTCTCTCTCTCCCACTTTGACTGACCCTCTCTTTCGCCCACACCCCCAAAAGACCTACTTGGGAGAAAGTTTTTTAGTGTCTGGATTTTTGTGTTCTGGTTTGTAATTGTTAATGACAGTCGGAAGGGGTAACTATATATCATATATCATATATACATATATAACTCCTCTTATATATATCAGTTTCTCCTCAACATTATGGCATTTAATTTTATTATACGTGCCTGCTGTAATGCAATTATTGTTAATCAATGAGTATCGCCAATGGGGCATGAATGAATGCCCCCAAATAACTGAGCCATGACAAGAATTCACAACAGCAACAATAACAGTAAAAGTGTTGGCCAGGCCAAGTGTCGCATTGTTGTGCGTATTGTTGGCTTAACTGTAATTATGAACACGTCATAAGAGACAGGACTTTGTGAGCAATTTAGAAATGATAACTGAATAGTTGAATAGCAGAGAATAGATGAGGCACCAACTCATTTGGTACTCATTTAGTGCGAATAGCATTTGGGAATCATTTCGAATTGCACCCACACCCAGTCCGAGCTATGATATCATACGATGATTTGGGGGCCTTTTGAGACCCTTTTACAATCAATTAGCTGCCGTTTTTGAGCAGCCATTTCGAGTAATAGTTTTTTTTTAGTTCAATGTGGGCGACAATTGACACAAATTCTGAGCACATTGCGTGGCCTTTTGCACGCTCCACTAAGCACCCGAGCTAATAACGAATAACCAACCAATTGCCAAATATGGCAAATACATAAAAAAAAAACACATACGTTGCAAAACCCCGAGATACTGAAGATAAGCTCAAAATCTTTTATTGAAGACTCGTGAAAACTCGTCAAAGAAAAACAGAAAAAAAAAACCATTAAACGTTCCAAATGAGCTACTTGCGTTCCATAGGTACTTGAAATACTCCATAAATGGAGCATTTGGCTAACTGATCCAATCCAAGCAAGAAACAAACACACACACAGAAAAAAACACAAAACATTTAATTGAATTATGCGCTAATTTATTGGTTAATTGCATTTGTTTATTTGAACAGAAATCTCGCGAGTTGAAATGTCGCCGGCGGATGATAATTCCTTTGCCACAACAAGTGGCAACAAGAAGGCAACCTATACGCTGATAACCATCAAAGTTGTTGAGCTGGTGAGTTGAATGTGTTAACCAATTGCGATAATTAGCCTACGAAAAGACAGACAGACAGACAAGACCATATAGAATTTATATGTTTAAGTATATTTTATGGGATCGAAAATGAATTCATTATAACTATATCTTCAAACGATTGAAACCATGAAATACAAGTTTAGGGATAAATTGCATTGAATACTTGAAAAATTGTATAATCATAGAACTATGGAAAATCACATAAATATAAATAATATGCATATATTTAACACAAACATCAGAAGTTCCCAAACCTGGATTCTAGAAAACTATATGTGCACAAAGTTAGGCATTCGAATTAGAAACTGAACTTAGATTAAAAAGCGAGGGCTTTTTGATCATAGTTTTGCACCTAAATCAATCCTACATTTAAAGTTGAAAACGTGAAAATAGGTTGGAAGACAAGTAAAAATACTGGCCTAAAAATAGCCATTTGGGCATAGGTCGAAACTTAAAAATGCCATAACTTCGTCAAAACTGAACTTAGATTAAAAAGCGAGGGCTTTTTGATCATAGTTTTGCACCTAAATCAATCCTACATTTAAAGTTGAAAACGTGAAAATAGGTTGGAAGACAAGTAAAAATACTGGCCTAAAAATAGGCATTTGGGCATAGGTCGAAACTTAAAAATGCCATAACTTCGTCAAAACTGAACTTAGATTAAAAAGCGAGGGCTTTTTGATCATAGTTTTGCACCTAAATCAATCCTACATTTAAAGTTGAAAACGTGAAAATAGGTTGGAAGACAAGTAAAAATACTGGCCTAAAAATAGGCATTTGGGCATAGGTCGAAACTTAAAAATGCCATAACTTCGTCAAAACTGAACTTAGATTAAAAAGCGAGGGCTTTTTGATCATAGTTTTGCACCTAAATCAATCCTACATTTAAAGTTGAAAACGTGATTTTGAGTCGGAAGACAAGTAAAAATACTGGCCTAAAAATAGGCATTTGGGCATAGGTCGAAACTTAAAAATGCCATAACTTCGTCAAAACTGAACTTAGATTAAAAAGCGAGGGCTTTTTGATCATAGTTTTGCACCTAAATCAATCCTACATTTAAAGTTGAAAACGTGAAAATAGGTTGGAAGACAAGTAAAAATACTGGCCTAAAAATAGGCATTTGGGCATAGGTCGAAACTTAAAAATGCCATAACTTCGTCAAAACTGAACTTAGATTAAAAAGCGAGGGCTTTTTGATCATAGTTTTGCACCTAAATCAATCCTACATTTAAAGTTGAAAACGTGATTTTGAGTCGGAAGACAAGTAAAAATACTGGCCTAAGAATAGGCATTTGGGCATAGGTCGAAACTTAAAAATGCCATAACTTCGTCAAAACTGAACCTAGATTAAAAAGCGAGGGCTTTTTGATCATAGTTTTGCACCTAAATCAATCCTACATTTAAAGTTGAAAACGTGAAAATAGGTCGGAAGACAAGTAAAAATACTGGCCTAAGAATAGGCATTTGGGCATAGGTCGAAACTTAAAAATGCCATAACTTCGTCAAAACTGATCCTAGATCAAAAAGCGAGGTATTTTTGATCACAGTTTTGCACCTAAATCAATCGTACATTTAAAGTTGAAAACGTGAAAATAGGTCGGAAGACAAGTAAAAATACTGGCCTAAAAATAGGCATTTGGGCATAGGTCGAAACTTAAAAATGCCATAACTTCGTCAAAACTGAACTTAGATCAAAAAGCGAGGGCTTTTTGATCACAGTTTTGCACCTAAATCAATCCTACATTTAAAGTTGAAAACGTGATTTTGAGTCGGAAGACAAGTAAAAATACTGGCCTAAAAATAGGCATTTGGGCATAGGTCGAAACTTAAAAATGCCATAACTTCGTTAAAACTGAACTTAGATTAAAAAGCGAGGGCTTTTTGATCATAGTTTTGCACCTAAATCAATCCTACATTTAAAGTTAAAAACGTGAAAATAGGTCGGAAGACAAGTAAAAATACTGGCCTAAGAATAGGCATTTGGGCATAGGTCGAAACTTAAAAATGCCATAACTTCGTCAAAACTGATCCTAGATAAAAAAGCGAGGTATTTTTGATCACAGTTTTGCACCTAAATCAATCCTACATTTAAAGTTGAAAACGTGAAAATAGGTCGGAAGACAAGTAAAAATACTGGCCTAAAAATAGCCATTTGGGCATAGGTCGAAACTTAAAAATGCCATAACTTCGTCAAAACTGAACTTAGATTAAAAAGCGAGGGCTTTTTGATCATAGTTTTGCACCTAAATCAATCCTACATTTAAAGTTGAAAACGTGATTTTGAGTCGGAAGACAAGTAAAAATACTGGCCTAAGAATAGGCATTTGGGCATAGGTCGAAACTTAAAAATGCCATAACTTCGTCAAAACTGAACCTAGATTAAAAAGCGAGGGCTTTTTGATCATAGTTTTGCACCTAAATCAATCCTACATTTAAAGTTGAAAACGTGAAAATAGGTCGGAAGACAAGTAAAAATACTGGCCTAAGAATAGGCATTTGGGCATAGGTCGAAACTTAAAAATGCCATAACTTCGTCAAAACTGATCCTAGATCAAAAAGCGAGGTATTTTTGATCACAGTTTTGCACCTAAATCAATCGTACATTTAAAGTTGAAAACGTGAAAATAGGTCGGAAGACAAGTAAAAATACTGGCCTAAAAATAGGCATTTGGGCATAGGTCGAAACTTAAAAATGCCATAACTTCGTCAAAACTGAACTTAGATCAAAAAGCGAGGGCTTTTTGATCACAGTTTTGCACCTAAATCAATCCTACATTTAAAGTTGAAAACGTGATTTTGAGTCGGAAGACAAGTAAAAATACTGGCCTAAAAATAGGCATTTGGGCATAGGTCGAAACTTAAAAATGCCATAACTTCGTTAAAACTGAACTTAGATTAAAAAGCGAGGGCTTTTTGATCATAGTTTTGCACCTAAATCAATCCTACATTTAAAGTTGAAAACGTGAAAATAGGTTGGAAGACAAGTAAAAATACTGGCCTAAAAATAGGCATTTGGGCATAGGTCGAAACTTAAAAATGCCATAACTTCGTCAAAACTGAACTTAGATTAAAAAGCGAGGCATTTTTGATCATAGTTTTGCACCTAAATCAATCCTAAATTTAAAGTTAAAAACGTGAAAATAGGTCGGAAGACAAGTAAAAATACTGGCCTAAAAATAGGCATTTGGGCATAGGTCGAAACTTAAAAATGCCATAACTTCGTCAAAACTGAACTTAGATCAAAAAGCGAGGGCTTTTTGATCACAGTTTTGCACCTAAATCAATCCTACATTTAAAGTTGAAAACGTGATTTTGAGTCGGAAGACAAGTAAAAATACTGGCCTAAAAATAGGCATTTGGGCATAGGTCGAAACTTAAAAATGCCATAACTTCGTTAAAACTGAACTTAGATTAAAAAGCGAGGGCTTTTTGATCATAGTTTTGCACCTAAATCAATCCTACATTTAAAGTTGAAAACGTGAAAATAGGTTGGAAGACAAGTAAAAATACTGGCCTAAAAATAGGCATTTGGGCATAGGTCGAAACTTAAAAATGCCATAACTTCGTCAAAACTGAACTTAGATTAAAAAGCGAGGGCTTTTTGATCATAGTTTTGCACCTAAATCAATCGTACATTTAAAGTTAAAAACGTGAAAATAGGTCGGAAGACAAGTAAAAATACTGGCCTAAAAATAGGCATTTGGGCATAGGTCGAAACTTAAAAATGCCATAACTTCGTCAAAACTGAACTTAGATTAAAAAGCGAGGGCTTTTTGATCATAGTTTTGCCCCTAAATCAATCCTACATTTAAAGTTGAAAACGTGAAAATAGGTCGGAAGATAAGTAAAAATACTGGCCTAAAAATAGGCATTTGAGCATTAACTGAACATTTTTATTAATTTTTTTAGTCTTATAGTGAGGTTAAGGTTCGATTGAAGGCAGTGCTAATAAAACTAATATAATTTATAGGAATGACGTGAAAATAGCAAATTAATAATGTGTTCTTCGTAGTGATAATAATATCCATAAAAACTTTTACACTTTTTCTTTATATAAATCAAGATTATTAAATGTAATTTCTTGTAATTATTGTGCTCTACAGTGCCTGCTAATATGCTGCCTGGGATTGATAGATGAGCCGGCCACCAACTCGCAGCTGCGAGTCTTTATCACGCCCAGAGTTATGGCGCTCTGCTATGTGACCTTTGGAGCCTTGGCCATTTACACGGCTATCTATTTGATAATGGCGCTCTTTGGTGATCTGTGAGCACAACAATTCCCAGTGCATCATTTGTTCATATTGCTAATCTTTAATATCCCGCAGGACACCATGGCGCACTGCGACACTGTGGTCTCTGGTGGGCTTTGTGCTGTATGTGGCTGTGACGGCGCTGTTGTTCCGCGACTGGAGCACCACCAAGGATCGCAATTACTGGCATCCGAATATGCATCGCCTGGATCTGGTAATGGCCTCTGCATCCATATCGCTGGTCACCGCTTTGGTCTATCTGCTGGATGTGCTGCTCACCATTCGCTTTGGTGTCCACGGCGATCTGGATTGACATGGCATCATCCGCACTGCCAGACCATTTTACTGTAATATTTACAGAGCATAATAGTCGTAAGCTGCCCCCACCATCCCAATTCTACCCGCTAAGTGTAACCAATTGTTCAAAAGCACATACAAAAAAAAAAAAAAAAACATGAAAAAAAACATCATAATTGCCATCATTGAAATGCAAATGTACAAAATGAATTGTAAGAAATTTATGAAAATCGCTAAATATTTGTAAACGTCTCGCTTACAGCCCTAAGCATATGAATCACGAAATGTTTTATCTAATCCACTTAACATAAGTTTTACACCGAATATTTTTGATAACGAAAGAAATAAATTTGAACTAAATGAACAAACGATCTATAAAAATGGGCGAGTTAACTTTTATTTTTTTGTTAAATATATATAAAACAATTTGGATTTCATCTTTTAACGATGACATAGTAATATAATTAGCAAAACATTTTATTTGTTTATATAATTGATTTTTTTTTATAACGGACTTTAATGCAATCAAAATTAGGCTTGCAAACGCAAGCAACAATTTAAAAAATGTTTTTGTGAGCGATATTTACAAACACCAGACGGCAAATGATGGAGGACAATAAAGAAATATATATATATATAATATAATATATATATATATATATATATGTATAAACAACACTTTGAGTTGGTGAACTCTACTCATTTGACAGCGATGGCAAAGTATTTCTCAATATCCTGATCGCTCTCAATCATTTGGAGGCTGTGAAATGTCTTCCGGATGTAGGATTTGCACACATCGCCATCACCTGTGCGGACGGACGAAGGAGAGTTGGTTTTAGTTTGGTTGGAAGATTAAGAGGATGTGATTGCAGAGACTTACCCAGGCTGCCGTCGCAGATGCGTTGCGTGATGAGTTTGGCGAGCGCTTTGAACAGTTCCTTGGTGGCTATTTTGCGTTTGTAGTAGGGATTTAGCCACTGCACCACCGCCTTGCTGACATCGTTCTTTTGCTGATTCACCGGCGGCTTCTTCTTCTCCTTATCCCTCTGCTTCTCTTTTTTGACCAGCAACGCAGCTGACTTCTCATTTGGTGGCTTGGTTGGCTCATTGCTGATTTCTGACTTCTCCTTTGGCTGCTCATCCCGAGGCTTATGTGGCTTAGTCTGCTCTTTGCTGATTTCTGACTTCTCCTTTGGCTGCTCATCCCGAGGCTTCTGCGCTTTGCTTATCTCTGGCGGCTCATCTCTTGGCTTCACTTCTGGGCTCTGCGGCTCCAGCAATTGTTGTGCAGTCTTCAAAACTGACTCCTGTCTTAGGTCACATTGTTTCTTCACCTTTGGCTGCTCCTCATCCGACTCTGCCGCTGGCTTCTTGGCCGCCAGCATTTGGCGAGCTGTTGTAAAACCAAATGAATTCTTGCTCTCTTCTGCTTCTTCTTCTGCTTCTGCATCTTTTTCCTTTTCACTTTCCGATTCGCTTTCTGATTTGAATTTGAAACTGGCTGTGGACTTTGCAGGCTTCTTTTGCGTCTCCTGCGTATCCATGCGGGAGACGCGTGCCTTGCGATGCATATCGTAGCTGCCATCGCCATTTGGCATTAGTCTGTATTTTCTCTCGCCAAACTCCAGCTCCAGTTGATCCTCTTTCGTTTGAATTTGCTCCTCTTCACTCAGCTGTTGTTCCTTTGGCTCTTCGATTATTGCGTCTTCATCTTTAGCCTCCTCCGCCTCCTCAGCTGGTTCGATTTTAATTGCCGAAAGCGATTCGTTTGATTCCTCTTCCTTGATCTCCTCCTGCACCTCCTGCTTGATTTTGACCAGGAAGCTGGCAATGGAGGTTTGCTTGCTCTGCTCCTGCTTGAAACCTTTCCGTTCACGGATAGCCTTGGGAGGCTCCTTCATTGAGTGCGGCTTCTGCTCATCCAGCTCCTTCAGCTTGCGCTCAAAATACGCCACACTGCCGCCCGTCCAGGCACCCTTGGCGCTCGTCTCCGGTCGCGGCACATAGTCCAAAAGGATTGGCATTAATCTCGTCTCGGCAGTGAGTTTCTTAATGCTGGCCAGCTAAAATAAATACATTGTTTAATAATTGCAATTCTGTAAAATAATGTTGCAAGCGTAGCGAAGATAAATTTATATTTTAAGAGCGCATTTTTTCTAAATCTCTGCGATTAATTTTATTTTGATCCGATTTTATTTGACTACAATTTGCGATTTATAAATAGGAAATGCTAACTTTAGCTGCTGTTCAGATACACGCTATATTCATATATAGTTTTCTCAGTGGCATTATGATATACTAAATATTAAGAGCTCCCAATTTGTTACTAGATCTGTTGACATCTAAATTTCATTTATAAAAAGCAGGAAAATTGTTAATATCAAAATTTTAGCATTAAAAAAAGATTGCTCCTATAAAAGGTATAAGATATAGTAGTTCAATCTCAATGATTTTTTATACAAGTGTGCAGAGCACAACAAAACGCTGGAAGCGCAAGATTTGAATTTTTTTGAATTTTTTTTACAGGAATTCATCTATTGACTGAAGATTGTTTGAGGTCCTGAATATTGTTGGAGAATTCTTTTCATTTATCCGATGGATTGAGGTATAATGAGGCAAACACAGTTGCAGGACAATACAAATCAAAAGCAGTCAATTGACATTTTCCTAATCCCTTCCAACATTCGCTCTCAATTTAAGTTCAATAAAGCTTCCTCCAAGCTTGACACACCTGTTTGGCTAAAGCATGGCGATATAGTTGGACAACACGCTGCTGGCGGAACACCTCGTACTCCAGATCGACAGCGATGGCCTCGTAGTCGTTGTACCGCAGGACACTGCGTGGCTGCTGCTGCTCCTGTTCCTTCGCATCGTTCGCACATTTGTCCACATTGGCCTTGAGGGCATCGATTAGCGCGTCCAGAAACTTCTCGCGTTGCGTGTGCAGCAAGCCGGCTACTTTGGAGTCGGTGGACTGCGCGTGACGCACTCGGGCAATCTGCGTGACTGTCTCCTGCTCCAGCTGGCGGGCCGCACTCAATTGTTTGCGCAACTTGAACTGTTCGCGAATAAAGTCTTCGGAATCCTTTTTCACACGCTTGGCGAGCACCGCATGACTCTGACCCGACTCGTGATCCGAATCCTCGCTGCCATAATCCTGAGCGGCACGTTTGCTGCCCGCCCGACCACCTAAAGAGGCATAAAGTGTTTACTAAATAAGTCCAAATTGAGGTGGAGTGGAACTCACCCTCGTACAGATCGGCGCAATCCTGCAGCGATATGCTTGACTTGAATGTGGCGTCCATGCAGAGGCGCTGGAACATCTCCAGCGCTTTGGTCGCCTGCTTGGGCCGCTTGCACACATCGCACTGGCCGCTACAGTCGGGCGCCGGATCCCCAAAGTAGTCGGCAAACAGTTTGTGGCGGCAGCGTGTCTGCTCACAGAAATCCACGATGCGCTCGAATTGGCGTAGGGCACGCTCCGTAAGAGCTTCACGATCGCCACGCCCGCGGGCACGCTGTGCATCATTTTGAAGCAGAAAGCGTATGGAGCGCACATCCTCGCGCCCATAGTAGAGCCGGCAATAGGAGGGGAGATTATCGCGACCGGCACGACCCGATTCCTGGTAATAGGCGGCCACATTCTGTGGCACATCCCAGTGGATGACGAAGCGTACGCTGGGCTTGTCCACGCCCATGCCGAAACTGTTGGTGGCACAAATAATGGGCTTATCGCCTCGCATCCATGCCTCCTGCACCTCCACCCGGTCCGCGGTCCTCAAGCCAGCATGATAGGCGATGGCGGCGATGCCCTGCTTCGAGACGCCCACGGCGACACGTTCAACCTGATCCCGGGTGCGACAGTAGATGATGCCACAGCCACGTTTTGGCTTGGGTAACGCCTTGAATTGCTCCTCATTGCCCAGGCAGTGCTGGGCAAAGGCGGCAAGATGTTGGAAGTCGTCCTCAATGGAGTTCTTGTACACGATGTCATAGAAGAGATTCGAACGGAAGCTGGGCGTGCTGAACTGGGCCACAGGCTGACGCAGTTTCAGCTGCTTGTAAATATCATCGCGCACCTCCCTCGATGCAGTCGCCGTCAGCGCCAGCCAGACGATATCCGGATATTTGGCACGCAGTTCGCCCAGCTTGAGATAGTCGGGCCGGAAGTCGTGGCCCCACTGGGAGACACAGTGTGCCTCATCGACGGCGAAATAGGCCAACTTTTTGTGCTTGTGCAGCGAATGGAGCAGATCCTGAAAGAATTTGGTGGCTGCCTGCTCCGGTGTTATGTACAGGAACCTGATGTTCGTCTTGATGGCACGCAGATCCATGATGACACGCTCGCGCTCCTTGGTGCTCATCTTAGAGTTTAGGGAGTCTGCGGCCACATTGATCTTGGCCAAATGATCGATTTGATCCTTGATCAGCGCCAGCAGCGGCGAAAAGACAACCGTCAACTGATCTTTGCACATCAGCCCAGGCAGTTGGAAGCACAGCGATTTGCCCGACCCAGTGGGCATTGACACATACACATCCTGTTTCTCTGCATGATTAAATTTGACAGAGATTAGATTAAAGTAAACTATTTATTATTTTTCGTTTCCCTTCTTACTCTTCACAGCGCATTTTATGGCTCGCTGCTGCAACTCCGATTTAAATGATTTGTGGCCAAAGTGCATTTGCAGCGCCTCGTCGATGGCACTCTTGTCCTCCAGGGCATTGTTAATGCTTGTCATCATCGCGGCAAACTTAACAAAAAATTAACTCACATTATAAGAACGTTTAACAAGAATAAAATAAAATTGTTGCGTATTTTCTTTGGCGTGAATGCCGCCAAAACAGCTGTAAAAGCGATGAAAAAATCGATTGGCAGCTGTAACAAACCGGCAACATATTCGGAATATCGATATATCGCTATTTATACCAAGCCAGCAAATCACAATTAATTAAACGTAGCAATGTTTATTTATTTTAATACAATGACAATAAAGCACAAAAACAACTAAATTACATTTGTTCCTCAGTGCCGCTCTTTCATTCAAATATGCCGCTAAATAACAACTGATAGGGCTGCCAGTGCAAAGAGAGGAGCCGTTCTGCCAACTTGCTTAAAATAATGCAACAGTAAACGGCTAAAAATATTTGGGTAAATGTACATATATTACTTAATGCTAAAAAAATCATATTTGAACAAATGGCACTCCAAATATTTAAAGAATGAGTATTTTTAAAAATAATAAATTAATTACAATTTATTGTATAATATCTGTAACAGCTTCAAATTCTGACGTCACTTTCTGTAACAAGTGGTACAACTTGTAGCATTGCATCTTCTGCAATTGATTCTAGCGGAATTTACATTTGGCATTGTGATAACAGCGCTGCCAGTATCCTTAACATAATGTAATGCATAACATTATGTTAGTTACTCCCGTGCCGGTAACACTCTACTTTATGTAAGAGCCGTGCCTCTCTGCATTCAGTCAAATTTCCGCGCTCGATCCGCACGCACCTATTTGTCCGTGTTGCGCATCGCATCGGTTACGTCGCGTCTGCGAATGCGAGTGTGAGTGATTGTGCGTGTGTGTGTATGGGCCTTACATTAATTGTTTGTTGAGTTTTGATACTTTTGTGTAAACGAAACCAAAGAGCATATTGTCTGCCTGCCTGCATCTGCACACCATAAAATGCACAGTAAGAAACAACAACAACAAAAGGCAAGTGCAATGCCGGCAACAACAACAACGTAATGCATTATTTCGTCGTGCGTGTCTCTGTGTCTGTGTTGGTTAGTGCGTGTCCCTCTCTTTCTCTCTCTCACTCTCTGTAATTCACACTGTCGCCAAATTTATAGTAACGGTAAACACACAAAGCAAAGTGCAAAAATATCAACAACAACAGCAAAAGCCGGCAAGGCCATAAAGAAATTTAATCGTGTGACAAACCTTTGCAACACTAATTACAACAAGAATAAGACCATAATGTTTGCCCCAAATCAAAATCAACATCTTCCATGCAGAAGAAGAAGAACAACAACAACAGCAACAAATGCCGCCTGCCTTGTGATAATTAACAGTCTGCTGTTATCGCTGCTGTCCACAATTGCAATCACAGCAACTTTAGCACAGCCCCAACAGCAGCCAGAATCTTCGCTTGCTAGCGGCGCTCACATAGCCGCATTGGCAGCTCCTGGTCCCGGCGCAACCTCAGTCGGCTCCTCGTCGATCCTCGAACAATTCAGCCCCAATTGCAGCGCTGTGACGCACATTTTCCAGGCGCGTGGCATCGATGCCAACGAAATACCGCAAAAGCCCAGCAATGGTGAGTTCAAATTCGAAGAGTATAAATAGAGAATAAATCGAGCGATAAATCTCTTTAAATCGTTAAAGGGAAGTAATTCAGGCAACTCTCTTATATCATATATATTGGAATTGTAATATCGCAAACGAATAGCAAATAACAC
The DNA here is from genome assembly GCA_035044025.1 of Drosophila paracracens. NCBI lineage: Eukaryota > Metazoa > Arthropoda > Insecta > Diptera > Drosophilidae > Drosophila > Drosophila paracracens. The sequence goes on along the minus strand of JAWNMN010000192.1, from coordinate 3,445,633 downwards.
TTTCCAGACCGAGTAATTAGTTTTTAGAAGTAATAAAAAAACAAGTGTAAAGTGTTAATGGAAAACGAATCGTATTTATTATGATTTGAAATTGCTTTTGCTTATTACAGTTAATATTGAAATCACTTAGAACTTTAAAAAATTCAAATATTCCAACGTTGGAAATCCTCATTTTTAACTTTTTATAACACAATTTAAACTAGTAAAATATTTTCTGCAAGAAGTGTGGGAAATCCAGAAAAGACCCCAATCAGACTAGATAAATATAAGCTGTAACTAAATTCAAATTTAAATAAATAATTAATGTGGTAAAAAAAAACAGAAAATTATAAATTATTATAAACCCAAAAATAAGAAATAGAAATTCATTGAAAATAGCTATACTAAATTCGAAGAGTACTGGTTACGGAGCGAGCACTTGTGGCCTTCTAAACCCAATCTAAACTTAGTCTTCTCGGGGGGCACCAGATCGTCTACAACTTTGGCTATGCTCAACGTCATTTTGCTTATCAATTGCTGCTTATCAGGAGCAGTAACAAACTATATTCAAGCCACGCCCCCAACTCCCCACACAGACTCGCAACTAACCTACTTACATACGTAGAAAAAAACATATTCTTTTATTACCTGGGAACGCAAAAGTTTTCATTTATTGAGCAACTGTCGATTTAAAAAAAAGACTCGTTTCGACTCTCAGCTTTATCTAAATGCTGGCGCTTATCAGGCGAATGCAGAAGAAGAGAAGCAATCAAATTTATGACTCACACACACTCGACCAACAAAAAGAGGCTGCGACTATTTATTTGGCTAACTTATCTAACCAAAAAGAGCAACAGAAATGGAAGAGAGAGCGAGAGAGAGAGATATGTCTGGAAAGGTTCACAAATGCCGACAATAATAAAAAAAATCCTGGAGTGAACTGAACTGGATTGGAGTGCATAATTTAAACGATTTCAATGACACCTTGATTAATATCAGTTCAACAACAACTGCCTGGAAACTTACCTGTTCTACACCCCTCTCCCTCTCTCGCGCTCTCACGCTCTGTCTGCATTTCCATGAAATTATGAACGAAACGCAACGCAACGTGTTGCATTTGACCAAAAGATAAAGAAACATTGGAAAAAAAATAAACGATGAAAACAGAAAAAAAAGGCAATCAAGCAACGTTGAAAACCAAAAATAAACAACGCAACACGGCGGCAGGTAAAGAGCAAAGAGAGGCAAAAGGCAGAAGAAGGGGCTGCAACAACAGTTTACCTGCAAAACAAATCAAATATAACTAAAAATCAAAGAGAGAAAGAGAGAGCGAGACGAGCGCATAACCTCCATATCTGTCTCGCTCTCCCTCTCTCTCCCTTTCTGTCACTTATTGCAATTAAGCGTGATTAATTCAGGCTTTAAGCAAATTAACTAAAATCTACAAAAGGAGCTCTCCATGCCACAACTCTCAACTTGGCCTAGGCTCAACCAACAACAACAACAACTGCTGCTGCTGCTGTTGGTCAGTGTGTAAAAGCGGTGTGACAACATTTTTTGTTGCCTCTGCGCTCCGAAAACAGATTTCTTTGATTTTTTTGTGTTTTTTTTTTTATTTTATTTTTTGTGTTGCGCCAAAGGAATTTCTTGTGAGACTTTTCGTTGTGGCTTCTGCTGACTGAGAGACTGGTCTTGAAACTGGTACCCTTTTTTTTTGTTCGTCTCTTCAGCTATAAGAGAGCGTAGGGCAGGGGTTGAGGAATTGAGCTGAGCTGAGCAATCGACGCATGCGCCAAACTCGCCAACCGACTGAAGACTGGACAGTGGAAGGCAATGCGAAGCTATGAGCCGAGCAGTCGAGTAGCCGATGAGCATTCGTACACTCATCGTCCATTCCTGCGTTCGTGCTCCTTCCTCTCTCTCTCTCTCTCTCTTTAGAGTTTTGGATGAGATTTTGTTGTTTTTGTTTCTGTTTTTTTGTTGTTTGTATCGCTTTGTTCGTTTTCAAGTTGATTTGCGTGGAATTTTATTTCCTTCTTTGTTGTTGTTGTAGTTTTGTTTTTATTCCTTTTTGATTTGTTGAGCATGAATCATGTGTGGCAATAGACTGGCAGACAGACAGACGGGGTGGCTGGGTGGATGGTCTGGACTCTTTGTCTGCTGAGATGAGATTAAATTAGATATCATTGGCAAAGCTGTTGGAGAATTTAAGCTGTGTATGGGCCAAATTTAAATTGAACAACACTTTGTTGCAACAACAGCAGCGGCTGCATAGCACTGTCTGCCTGCAACAAAACACCAAAAACAACAACTGCCATTTAAACGCTTCATTAAAGTTGCACTTCCTGTGCCAGGTAAATGCTGATTGCTCCCCTCCCCTCTAAAAAAAATACAACATCAAGCAATGCTTGCCTCTTGCCACATACCCTTTGCCGTCTCACCTGCTGCTGGCACTTAGTTCAAATTGTTTGCACAATTTAAGCAGTTCACAAAACATTAAATCGTTAAGAGTGCAAAGGGAGGAGGTAGGGGAAGACAGACGCAGGGAGTGCAGTAGACAACTAAAAATCTTTACACACACACACACACACACACGTGCAACATTCTCACACAGTAACTCTTGACTAAACCCTGCCCCTGCCCCGTGTCCGAAATGTCTTCCCTACTCCGCTGCTGCAGCTACTCTTGGCAAAAAGGAAATTTACAGCGCCGCTGATTTCAACGTTGCCGCTGCTGCTGCCGCTGCTCCACTTAGCCGGCAACTGTGGCGTTGCATCCACCGAGGTTGTTGCCAGGGCCAACCGCACGACTATTAATCATTTTCCAGCGTCCAAAACTAAATGGCCCTCTCATTCACTGCCGCTTGCGCCACTCCCTTCATCTTCCTCCTCTCTCTCTCTCTCTCTGTCTCTCTCACTCACTCTGTTGATGTTTTTGGGGGTCCCTTTTTGCATTGTCGTTGCTGGCTGCATTCTTCGGCAGAGCAGAGATCTCCGAGCAGAGCAGCAGGCACTATATCATCATTATGCGAAATAATTCCTAAAGTTGTTGCATTGTTCACCATTGAGAGCTGTGGACTTGGATTTCAGCCACATATATTTTCAACATCTCTCTGTGTGTGTGTGTGTGTGTGTGTGTGAATGTGGGCTTCATCATTTTATGGGCTACCCCGTGGATAAAAAGAAATGTGATTAGACTGCATGAAATTTGTTTCTATTGACTGAGGAATGCATATTTCAGAATGAATTCTTTAAAGTTCATTCTTTCAATGTGGAGCTGGAGAAGTGGTTTTTCTGGAGCTGGTAGAGATATAGTCTTAGATATACATATATTTATATATACAGCTACGTTTATATCAATTCCCAGATCTGTTTAGTTAGTCTTGTATGGATAATCATATATAGATAGATCTGTTGAGTTAGTTCTATTTAGCTGATCAGTTACTGATAGATCTGTAAATTTAGACAGACATTTGCAGTTGCATATGTAGGGGTTTTCTGATGTAAGGAAAATCATTTAAAATAATTAGTTTTTCAATTGTAAATTAAGCAAAGTTTCGTTTTATAGGTAAATAAATAGATTTTAAGATGTGTACATCTATTATATGTGGTTATTATTTAGATAGATAGAGGTAGAGTTATATTATTTTGTTTGATCTTCCATATAGTAATTTTAATTACATATTTCCATCTCGTAAGATCTTTCCAAGGTTACGCTTTTTGAAGTGTTGTCTGACTCTATCTGTGGAACCGAAGAAGATGAACCCAAGTATTTTGCATCTTTGGACTTACTTTTCACTTACAAAACTCAGTTTCTTATATACTCTGACTATAAAAGTTGTTAAACTCTTTACTAAATTCGGATTTCTGGGCATTGTAGCAGTTAGTTTCTTGGGCCAAGAATGTTAGGTCACCGTTGGCAATTTTCTACCTTTGAGAAAACTTGCACAAACTTGAGTTTGCTGGCATTTACCAAGAGGTTCTCGAGAGTCGAGACTCGAGATTCGAGACTCGAGTTAACTGCCCGGCAAATGCTCATTAAGTAAATGGTAGGGCGCCCACTGCAAAAACCCTTGTTGCACATACATATTATTATCTAAAGTCGGGTTGTAGTTAGTAGTTGCTTGTTGTTGTTGTTGTTGTCGCTTGTTTGTTTGCACGATTTAATGCTTCATTTGACTGGGCCCTGAAAATACGACGAGGTGCAGCAGCAGTTGGCGGAGCCGTCAGACCGTCAGACAGCTGAAGTATTGCGGCGCTTAACTGCTTTCAAGTACATCCAAAGAGGGGCAGCAAGATGAAGGTGCTGATGAGGAGTTGGGGGAACGGAACTGAATATAAATCTATATAGTCTTCGTCTGGGCTCTTAACTACTTAATTATCTATGTGGAGTCTCACTCGCTGCTCAAATGAGACCGACTTACGCCTTAGGGCTAACCCCGACCCCTTCCCTTTGGGCTGCCATTTGAGGCACTGCTTATTAATAAACATGTAAAATGTAATTGTTATTTGGAGCTGCCGTTTTGGGGCGTAGCTAATTGCCATGTTCATGGCTCGACGCGCCATGGTGGACTACATTATGAAATTGCCCCAAAGAAGCTGATGAAGCATCAAGCAGCTGAGCGTGAGAAAATGCTGAGAACAACTCTCTCTCTCTCTCTCTCTCTCTCTCTCTGTCTCTCTCTTTTGGTTGTATCAACTGTTTTCAAATGCAACAATTAAAACACATTTTATGCGCATAAAACATGAAACATGCTCATGGAATGGTCCATGCCACAGTCTCTGCTTGCCGCATACTGCTGCTGCTGCTGGCTGCTGGCTGCATGCTCCTGCCTCCGATCCTTGCATGTTTCGGAGGTGTTAAGGCAGCGACCAAATTGGTATGCTGGTAAACGAAACCACCACACACAAAATACCAAAGATCGCTGAGGCAGGCGGATCGGGGTGGCAGTAGTAGTAGTTACCAACCAAATCGGTAAAGTTGGCGGCATCCCGAAGCACTCCATATATGAGAAACACTGGGAAATGCTCAACTCGACTCGGCTCAGCTCGGCCCGGTTTTGTGTATGAAGGAATGTGCCACAGCTTCAAGTTGCAGCAGCAGCAGCAGCAGCTCTCGAGAGAAGAGAACTTGTTTAAGGAGCTGGGCTCGGTTTGAGGAGCTCTGTTTTGGGCAGCTTTGTGTTTGCTGACGCTACAGAAAATTTTACATTTCATTGCGACGATCTTAAAGAAAGAGAGAGAGAGAGAGAGGTGAGACCACACAGGGAATGGACATTGGACAATGGGCAATGGGCAACTCCGTGGTATCTTTGGGCATCTCGAAAGTGGCCACGTTTGACCTTTTTGCTGCTGTTGTTGTTCTTGTTGTTGTTGTTGTCTCTCACACTGGGAATCACTGGGCACATCAGTGCGGACAGGCCCTTGAAAAATATACGCAGCGTGTAGGTTCTTTATGGTCTCGTCTGCTTCATGTCTTCTGCCCCTATTCCTTTCGCCCTATGTCTCTCTCTGTCTCTATCTCTTTCTCTTTCTCTGATTCACTCTGGTCTGCCTTGGGCCTCTGAATCCGTTTTGGCTTGCAACTATTTTTTTATATTTTTTTGGGCACCGACACTTGTGCCTGTGGACTGCGGACTGTGGCAATTAAGTCGTTGCTCGACGGCTTTTCAAGAGCTCTCTCTCCCCCTCTTCCCTTCTCTTTCTCTCTCTCTCTCTCTCTCTCTCTGACCATCTCTCTCTCTCAGAATCCCTCTGTCCCTCACTGAGCTTGTTTCCATTTTGCGCGCATGGCGTCTACTCAGCATGATTCATTCTTAGAACTTGGCTGACGAGGCTGCTTTTGTTGTCATCTTTTGTTGTGATAGCGCGAGCGGTTTCTTCTTATATCGCATATCTTTTTTTTCTTTCTTTAAACAAGATTACGAAATACTTTGTCCACAGAACTGTCCGTCAGCCCTGTCAGCATCATCAACTAATTGTGCGATATTGCGAAATTTAACAGCTGAGGGTGTGAAGCCAACTAACACACACACAAACACACACACACAAACACAAGAAGGTATTGGTTATGCAATTTATGAAGAAAAGCCGAACTGATGCACATGATTATCCACAGCTACTGTTAAGAGTTTGATTGAATCTACTCGTATGCAGCTAGCTGCAGGCTAGTTGGTGTCAAAATAGTTTAGTTAGTGCAACTTGTTAAACAAAAACGTTGCACAAACGAGAATTCATGTTTCGATGGATTGTTCCTTTGAAAGCTATTGGAAATATATATATCGTATATATATCGTATAAGCATAATAATAAACCAACAAGTTTCCACACAAGAACTCATCTTTCAACTGTGGAAGCTGTATGATACAGTAGTCCGATCTCGATGATTTTGGGTATAATTATAAAAAAAATTATAATAATACGCATAATTTGATAAACAAAATAGTTTTTTCTTATATAAGAGTTCATCTTTCAAGCAAGATCAGCTATATTATATTTCTGCCATTAAATATATAACTAAACTTATAAATATGTGGCACTAATTTATTACCTAATTATATATCTAAACGGTGTCTAAAGATGCTATATCTGATATCGCCTGAGTAACAGCTTTTAAATATTGTTCATAAGTTGATTTACTTGAAATATGAACAATTTACCACGGCTTTGTCGACTGATCTCTGATATTGATATTGATGTCGTTTGGTTTTTATTTCCAAGTACCTACAACCACAAGATTGTTATTTAAGTCACAACTGAACAAAACAGTTGTTTACGAAAAGATATTGGGTAGCAAATAAGCGATCACTTTCAGCCCAACTATTAAATATCTACAATCAAGCTTCCTTTAATTATACAAACTTGATCAAATTCATAACAACAATTGATGATATCCTTCTTCAATGCTTGAGCATTATAATAAATGAGTTGCACTTGAGCAGATTACAAGTAATAACTTGGCTGGAGATCACTTTTGCTCGTTGCCCAGAAGTGATCATTGCTAAGTCTTTAGAAACCCCCAATGCGAAGCTCCACTCGAGTTCATTTTATTGCTCACTGTGCAATTGGTGAGTTTGGACACAGTTGTCTTCCTTGCCAGTTTGCCCCAGAGCAAACAAATTTGCTCAGATGTTGCTGCTGCTGTTGCTGCTGCTGCTGCTGTTGCTGCTGTTGCTGCTGTCCACACAATAAGTTTCCCAAGATGCTGCTGACCAATCCGACCACTTAAATGAGCGAAGCCAAAGTCTGAAGGGGACTGACTGGCTGGCTGGTTGCGCCTCAAGTTATTTTGCTTGGCCCGTGAGCATGACGAATGTTAAATTGCTGGAGTGCTGAGGCACAAATCACTAAGCTGGACCAAGATGAGAGCCGAGGGGTGGTGGCAGAGGGGAAACATTGGGACGACCTCGCGTTGATTTAATTAGGTCACATGGCAAGATTTGTTAATTTGCGCCACCTACTTCGATGGTGCGTTTGTTGATAACTATGCCGCACTCTTGCCTACGCCAAAGAATGCGTTGATTCCCTTCTTTTTTTTTTATATTTCTATATTGCCTGCCCCCTGCTTCTTTCAGTGTAATTAATGTATAAAGCAGTAACTTGACTACGTGCGTATCTAAAAGTTCATTAAAGGCCTCGCAAAAACTTTTATCCCAGTTTGCCCATCAAAGGTCGTTTGACACAGTCAAGTGTGCGCAGTGTGTGTGTCTGTGTGTGTGTATTATAATCGGGATTGGAATAGAGTCGCTTGCCATGGTTCTGGACCGGAGAGTTAAACCCTAAGCTAAGTTGAAATAAAATGCAATTGCCTGCTCGGATTTCAATTTTCTACAGTTCGTTAAGAGGCAGCAGCCGGAGTAAGCCTTAAGCATCATGCAAATCTTATGCTTAACCTTGCCCATTTGTTTTGGCCTAATCGCACAAATAATGGTTTTCAATTAGTTTGCTACGGTCCAGTTACAGTTACCAGCTGTGTGTGTGTGTGTGTGCGTCTTCGAGTGGAAAAGCCGTCCGGAAAATGAGCTGCCATAGAATCCACACAAAAGTTAAAGGGAGTCTTATTCGAACAATGCCAACGCTTGACCTTTTATTTTTTTCTAGCTATTTGAGTGGAATTAGTGATAGCTATATGGAAGGTCGAGCACTCCGTAGAATCTACAACAAATGCACATTAAAACACACATTTTTAGTATGTGTGGCTATAGGTTATTAAATTTGATGGCAAAATTAATAAAAATCGTTAAAGCTGGCAGCACATTAAATACCCATAAAATAATACAACAGGAAAATTAATTTTTATCCAATATGTACAATGGGTATTGTAATGCCCACACAAAAAAGAACAAATTAAAAAAAAGAAAAAAAAAATATATATAACAAAAGTGCCAAAAGCGTCGGCTGTCATAAAATTGTAGGTTTTATGGGCCGGGCTACCGGAAAGTCAAGACCCAAAGAGCCAAAGATGTCGCAACTCGACAAATCCAACGATGATGTGCGGATAATAAAATTCAAACTAATTTTGACAACCGACTGCCAAGGTAAATTTCACATAAGAATACACCCATATCAACTTGAAGACGAATATTAAATGCCCTTATAAATGTGGTCATCTTTAGTTTTTTAAACTGAATTTTTAAATTACAGCTGCTACTATAATCTAAAAGTTTTCTTAAGCAGTCCTTCCTATGAACGGCATATAAGCAACTCAATTATTTTTCCCGATCATTTTATTATACATAGTAAACGAGATACAAAAGTTGTTAAAATGTAACAAATATGTACTTAAAGCAAAGTAATATTTATATAAAATAATTAAGTTTAGTTTATTTTTGTGCTTATCCTTTCCATGGATCATATTTGGCATATTCATTTCTGAATACCCTGTGGGCAGAGTATCATATCGAAAGCAAATGCTTAGCAGTCAAGAGCGATAAATTCAACAGACAAAAACCCACACGATGCAGGGAAGCCAGATGATGATTTGGATGTGTCGTCGTCGTAATCTTCTACTTCTTCTTTGTTGTCGGTAGCTTAAAGCGATGCCACAACATGTTTTGGACTTGCTGCCCACGCAGCCAACGCTGAATATGGAGCAAGAGAGGGGGGAGAGGGAGAACTACACAGAGATCTGTGCTCAGGTTTTATAATGGCGTCAGGGAAGCGCCAATCATAATCAAGCCATAATGAAATGATATTTATGTGCCTCTCACTTTTTTACCATTTTAGGCATGAGCTCATAGATTAAAGTGTCCTTTGAGAGGGAGAGAGATAGCGAGAGTGAGAGAGAGCGACGCCAATTTAACTGTCTGCCTTTTTTTTAAATCAACTTTCAATCGAGTCGATGGCAAAGCCAATAAGAAAACGCACACATACATTATCCAGAGGGACGACAAATAAAGACGTTTCCGGCATCTCTCTGTGTGTGTGTGTGTGTAAACCCTGCGCCCCATGCCAAAGAAGGGAAATTAGCCATACAAATAGAAAAGTTGCTGACAAATGGTTTACAATTACAATGCAAACGGATAAACAGAAAATGAAAACTGAAAGCAGACTCAGCCAGCAAAAATGTCCTTTCCAAAAAGTAAATGTAATGATAGTTTCTCTCTGTGTGTGTGTGTGTGTGTGTGTGTGTGTGTGTGTGTGTGTGTGGCCTATTCTGTGTCCGTTTCAGTATCAATATCAATTTACGATTTCATTCGTTCGTTCGTTGGTTGGTTGGTTGTGTATCTTATGGATACGACGGTCGCATTTTTATCAGCTGTTTGTATTTGTTTTGTCTTTGCACTTGCAACTTTTGCCGGAGCGGACGGAGTTCATTGAAATCGAATGAAAGGAACCAGGAGAAATCTCTTTCACCCCGACACGCTTTGTACTTTTGCCGACTGTTTGCAGACCGAGTTGTCTTCTCGGGCTTGTCTGTGCCTGTCTCTGCTTGTCTCTGCCCGTCCATATCCTGTCTCGTTCTCTTCAACGGCGGCTGTACCTGTTTCACAGTTGAGTGGACGAACTCAACGCGACTCCGGCGTGTTGGATTCTTTATGGCCAGCACACACTCACACACACACACAAATCTTTTGTCGGCATTCGTGTAGTAACTCATTTCATTCATGGCCGTAAATTGTGCAAGGATGCATGCAGTTGAGGCAAATGTCTATGCAAAAGCTTAATAAACAAAATTCCGCAAAAGAAACTATTTTAGAGAAGCACTTTAACAAATTGCAGCTAATTTTGAAAGCAACTGAAAATAATTTAACCCCAAAAATCAGTATCAGCATGAGTATTTACGTAAACGGCTCACGAGAGATCGTTTTTGGGATCTTTGGATTGCACTCTAGCTGCACTTGAGTCCGATGATTGCTCTCACAAGTGGCATTCGAGGCGATGAGGAATCGAGGCGAATTTATGTGTTTCATTAAAACAGTTACGAGACGCGTGTTTCGCAGCCATTAAATCCAACCACAGGCCACTGAGTAACAACACACAGAGAGAGAGTAAATTGGAGAGAGAATGGTATTGCAGTACCCAAAATTTAATAATGAGCATCGCTCGGACAACAAACTACAAAAATAAGAAAAAATAAAAGCAGCCTTTTGCTGCTTGAGTGGCATGTTCAACATTTTTTAAGGCCAGTCCAGATTTTTGCGTGGCTGAAAGGCGTCTTGGACAATGCTTAATGCTTGCGATTTGTGCTCCACTTTTTGGGGAAGTAAATTGCCAGAGATTTGTGCGAAATTGTTTCTCTGTCTCTTTGATGCCGCAGTGAAATCAGAGAGTGCAATTAACCGAAGTGAGAAATAAAGATGAATCCAGGGAGACACAAACAGTGCCGTGCAAATCAAGTCATTCAAGGAATATTACATGAAATCAGAAATTATTCAATATTGATATTAATATTTCTCTATCCCTGTGCTACAAGCAAACTAGCAACTAATAACTAAACCGATTTATTAAAGTTAAATAGATAATATTAACAATTTGTAGACATTTAATATTAATATATCAATAATTTAAATTGAAATTTATATAGTTTGATCAAATACAATTTAATTTTTCTATTTTTATAATTTATATATATTTAGAAAATGTTTAGATATTTATTTCAGTTGCAACAATCAAACTTATCAAACAACTGGTCAATGTAAGCATTTAATTTGAATGCCTGACTACGATTTTCTCATGCGTAAAAAACTTAGCCATGTTAGCCATGTTCTTAGCCAAACTTCAAAGGGCATGGTCGGCAACGTTTGTAGCTGTACACTATTCCCCTGGCTTGGCCCTGTGGCTGAACCTTGCACGTCGTCAAGAGCCTAAGAAAAAAGAAACCCAACTTCAACAAAATTCACAGACAACACTCTCAAAGTTGCTCCGAGGAGCACTTTACTGCGGTAAGGAAATGTAAATGCCATGTGTGTGTGAGTGTGTGTGTGTGCACAACACCTTTTACCGAGAAACAACAACAATTACAGCAGTCATCACCTTTGGTGGTTTCAACTCTTGTTGTTGTTGTTGTCGGCGCCTTGTGAACCCACAACGACATCGTCGAAAGGTCTACAAACTACCTAAGCAGCCCAAAACTGCAGAGCGAGTGAGGCAGATGAATGTGGGCAAGTGAGAGAGCATGATCGAAACTGTTGTTTATTATCTTCTGGCTTGAAATTTATAAAACAAAGCGTCAATTGACTGCGATTCTCTGTGTGCCCCGTTGCAATCATCTCTTCTTGCCGCTGTCAGGGGCACCACACTGTGGAATTTACATGAATGTTTGCGCAGCTCCTGTCTGTAGAAGCCGCTAAGCGGATGAGTGGGGGCAGGCCGACACAGAGACGGGGGAAGAGCTGCTGCTAATAGAGGAAGTCTGTATGGGTTCCATGAAATACACGTGAGTTACATACTAAAACATGAGCTAAGATTTGCCAGAGATCAGCTGTAGTCACAACTTACACAAAACAAGTAAAAATGCCACGATATAGCCAGCTAAACCTAATTGTTAAATATATTTTAGTTCAATTGCGAAATTTCGGCATAAATTGGCATAAATTCTGACATGTCATATTTCTGACACACTATAATTAAAACAAAGCTAATTTATTGCTGGACAAAAGCCACCTGGCCCACAGCATCCAATTGTTTATGTATATAAATTTGTAATTTTGGGTTTTTTACCACAGCTGAGCGATAAGTGCAGCTATAAATATTAAATTATGGATATATGGACAAATAAGAATGAACAATATAAATCAATATATTTTAGTTTTATTTTCAAATTTGCCTTTGTAAGTTTTGCAGACTTTTACAGCAGAGTAAAGAGCGAAACTTGGGTGTTTCCACGCCGATCTGCTTGAATCAGCTGATGAAGAATTTATATACCGAAATAATTCCTTCTGCCTGTTACTTCTGCACAAAACCATTATACCCTTTTTACAATTTGTTCAGTGTATAAGATGAAACCGCAATGCGGCCAAAAACCACATACGATTATCGCCGATCTTCAGCTTAACCAAAACACAGAGCTGAGCTTACTTTTGTAATAACCTTAATTTAAAACAATATTTCTTTTGCTTTCTTTACAGGTAAGTTGAAGACTTGATTGCGCTCACTTAACGTAAGTTCCTTTAAAGTTTTGCTTATTTTTTCTCCATTTCCTGTGGCTCGGTTTCCCCCGCTCGCCTGCTCCATTAGCAAATCAAATAAATATTTTCTATTTTGGGCAACAAAACAAATTCCTCATAACAATTACACGCTCCGGCTGACTGGCTGTGGCTCCTCGGGTCATGACAGTGTCTGCGGCGTCTGCAAATTAATAATAATCAAGCCAAATTACACAATGACACGCACTTGAAGTCTTCTTTCCTCGACTCGACTCGACGCGACTCGTCTGGGCTGATCTGGTCTGGTCTGGTCTGGTATTGGACTTGACTTGGGGTTCGTTTTTGGGGTCTGGGACGACTCGTGCGAGTGCTCAGCTATCAATTAGGCACATCTTTCAATCAAGCAACAGCAACAGAGCAACAACTCTCGACAGATTTGTATGCCTCTCACAAAGAATTAGCGCTAATAGTAATTATAAGAGACGCGACTGCCTGACATACTCTCGAGTGGCATAGAAATATTTGTGGACGATAAATATCTACAATTACTATCAACTTACGCCAACACACACAACTTCACACATCTTGTTCGAGTTGCTTTTGTTTCTTCTCCTGTCAAGTGCATAATAATCATAATTCATATATATAATTTTTTTTTTTGGGGCAGGTGTGCTTGGAGCACTTCAACTACTCGGTTGCGGCCCATAAAACTTGGCTTGCCTTTTGTGTGTAACTGGAAATTTCCTGCTCTACCCGACCCGACCGGACCCTTCACTCTGATGATGTCTTAAAAATTTATGTTAATCTACAGCTTGTTGCATGTCATGCCACAAATGTCGCTTAATTATGAGGATCGAGCTGTGCCTGCCTCGTTTTTCGCTGCTGCCACGAGTACTAATCATAATCAGTTTTCAGTTTTTTTTTATTATTATTATTTATAGCACTCTTGATAGTTTCTTTTGTGAGTTGCCTTTTGGCGTGGCATGTGGAAAATGTTAATTAAATTGTAATTTATGTGACCGCAGATAAGTTAGTTGAATAAATGAGTCAGGGTAGTTATGAAGGGCATAACTATAACTGTGAGTGGAATTCGCTTGTGGCAGGTGTCGCAGATCGCGCCAGGTAGCCTTATTTTCTTATTGTCTTCCTAGCGTCCAGATAGGAGTCTATCTTAAACCAAACATCTTTGTTCATTCAAACCAGACAGACAATTAAATATAATATTATGATAAATGAAACGCTAACAATGAGTCTTAGGCATGAGTCAAGTATTTCCATGAGTTCCACGCTGATTCAGTTCTTGGTTAAGTTATTTCTGATAAGACAGATTATTATTACTTAGTCACATCAAACTTACTCACATCATATAATACCTGTCAAATGCACATGTGAGTTCTAAATTTAAGGATTCCATTTCAGAAATTCCTTTGGCTTTTTGTAAATTTCGGACATTTGGTTTGGGAGCCAAGCAATTATGCTGCTAATTTGTCATTTTGGGCCTGGAGCGTGTGGCATGACTTTCCGTTCATTAACAAATTATGCAATAAATGCAATCAAACAGCAGAAGCAGCTTTGGCATCAGCATCAGGCTAACGATGTGCCAATAAAACTCGTTACCCAACTCAAAAGCCATCTCCCTGGACCCATGCCAATTCCATTTGCAATTCCAAACGCTTGGCCTTAAAGTTCCCTCTGCTCCAACAGCTGCCACTCGCACTTAATTAAGAACTTCATTTAGCACCTTTGTGGCTTGGATCGGATCGGAAGCCGGTTTTTCGGTTGCTGGTTGCCGGTTGATGGCTGTTGGTACTCTGGAATTTTATCGCGTTTTGCATATCGTTGAGCCTGGGCCTCTGAATCAATATTTTGCTTTCTCACGCTATTCTGGAGTAGGAGTCGTTCCTCTGGAATGCGAGGCACAGTCGGTGCCGCAGTTGGCAACAATTTTGCCTGATTGCACCAGCTTTTCAGCATTTCGTACAAAGCAGCAACAGCATCTGCAAGAACCCCTTCCTGTTCCCTGCTCCCTGTTCCCTGTACCCTTACGAGGAGCAGTTGGAGTCGCAGTCGCAGTCGCATTTCCATTCCCAGTTCAGGCTAAATGATATCACATGTCGACGATGGAGTTCTTTGTTCTTGCCAAAGTGCATTTGCAATCTAACTGCAGTTGGTAATACCCTTTTTGGCATACCAACATGATTATGAATATATAAACTGAATAAGCAATTATCTATATAACTGGAACTTGGAACTTTTTGATAGTTTTCTTGAAAAAAGTTCAATATTAAAATAATACCAACCAAAGTGTCTAATCCCAAAGTTGTGTAACTTTGACTATATATGTTTTTCTTATTAAATAAAAGTGTATTCAACTTGAGTACTAACTAGTTAGGCTTTAGCATAGGGTATTTAGGTTTGCATTTGTTTTAGCTTTTCTTTAGCTTCCTTTTGAAGCAGCTGCCTCTTAGTTGCCTGGCTGCCTGACTGCATTTGATGATAAATAGGCGCAAAGGTAAAAAGCCAAAACGTGAGTGCGAATTTCGTATGGCTTTAGACCATGTCTACATACAATTCGCAAAGGGGCAAAGGAGCAAAAGGGGTTGTAGGTTGGGGGGTAGGGGGAAGGGGGGGGACTGGTACTCACTGTGCTGTATAGGCAAGGTGGCAGGTGAGCCAGCAGCAGCAGCAGCAACAACAGCAGCAGCACCAGCAACAGCAAGGGAACTGTGCAGCTCTCAAGTGCAATTCCAAGGAGGCAGCATTCAAGAGCTGCCGCTTGCTGTTTGCCTCATGCCTCATGCCGCCTGCCGCCTGCTGACTGCTGACTGCTTCATGTTCTTCTTTTATGCGCTGGCATGTTTGTTTGTCAACCTACACCAACAACAGCAGCCAGCCCGACAGCAGCTGTTGCCGGCAAACATTTGCCCAAAGGGGAGGGCAACAGCAGACAGCAGGCGGGCGGTGGGTAATAGGCTGCAGGCATTGCTGCAGTCAGTCAGCCAGGAGGCGCAGGCGCAGGCGCTGGCACATGGCAATATTTCATTACCCACGGCCTCCAATGCGGCTGACACTGCCACAAAGACCTGCACCAAACCGGGTATACTCCGTTCTCGCCGTGAAGCAGAATGAGGCATCTCTGAAAGCTTTATGCGTCTATATATATACATTCTTGATCAGCAGCAACAGGCGAGCCAATTTAGTCATATCCGCCTGTCTGTCCGTTTAGAGACTTCAAAATTAAATAGGCAAATAAAATTTATTTCAATTTATTTATAACTTTATAATTTGTAAGAAATCAGGGTATCTGCTAGTCGAACTCTCCCAACTCAAAGCATTCTCATTTGTATTTTTTTTATGCGATTTTGTGCCGGCATTTGAGGCATGCAACGAGCACCCGTTCTCTGACTGCCTGCCTGCCGGGCTCTGCCTGGTTGCCTGGCTGGTATGAAGTTAGAAAGATTTTTGTGGAAACGCTTACGCACGACTCGACATCTGCGCTACTTGGTGGGCAGTGTGGCAGTTGCAACATACAAGCGAGTAGGACAGAACTGATACCGCGTTACATGTCTCGCCAATATGCCCACAAGAGATAAGTTAGATAAGCTGCTCAGTTTATACTGTGTCATTGATCCTAGCAAACAAATGCGTATTTCATGTTTATTAACTCTTTGCAGTGTTCAGTTTATAATCATAAAATTGGGAAGGAGTTTAGGTAAATATGGAAGATATAATATAAAGTTCTTGTCATAATCAGCGATGAGTATTTTATGTAAATTTCCCTTGCTTTCTTGATATTTGTTATAAAATCATTTTTAAATACAATTTTTACTTTTATTCATAGATTATCGTATATATTATCAGAAGATTTTTGTTTTTTAGATTATCTGC
This sequence comes from Drosophila paracracens, assembly GCA_035044025.1. Classification (NCBI taxonomy): domain Eukaryota; kingdom Metazoa; phylum Arthropoda; class Insecta; order Diptera; family Drosophilidae; genus Drosophila; species Drosophila paracracens. The sequence continues at coordinate 3,429,180 of JAWNMN010000192.1, read as the reverse complement.
ATAAAAGCCGCTTCTATTCGATGCTCAGCAAAGTGCATCTATAATTCGACCTCAACTGAATGCAGACATCAACTCACATACACACACATCTCTGCGTGTCTGTGTGTATGTGTGTTGGAGTCACCGAGACAGGTGATCACATTGCACCCTCCCCTCTCAGCCTAGCATACCTTCATACCTTTCAGTCACTAGCAAATAATTTCCATACCATCGCGGCGACAAGAAAAACGAGGAGTTTTCCGACATTTTTTTTTCGCCTGTGTTTGTGTGTTTCATTTTTTTGCCTTACGCGCATCTGCAAATTAAAAACGCATTTTATTTCATACAACAAAACACACACACGGTGCCGTCAAGTGCACCCTTTGGGTATTAACAATGGCACCACACACACCTCGCACACACACACACAAACACACACACTGTGCAGCACAGTACACTTGACAACAAAGTTGCAACATGTGTATAAATCTATGTTCGCATTATTCATGTTCTGGTGTATTTTGTTTTTTTTTTTTTTTATTCTATGCGTAATTATTGTGAAATTTGTTACAAAGTTTTCTTGTCGTCTGCTTGCAACGTGTGGTGTAGCTACACTTTAGACTTAATTGTTAGCTGTAGGATACATAACAACAAGAACATCTACATCAACAACAACAACAACAAGAGCAACAACAAGAACAACAATACAACACACAACACACTCGTCAGAAGAACAACAGCACTGTTGAAATCAAAGCTTTGATGCCGACAAAACAAAGACTACGACGACTACGGCGAGGATGAAGATGATGCTGATGATGATAATTATGTTGATTATGAGCATAGGATGATGCTGGGAATGATGATGACAGGTAGCCGAGTGTTTAATTTATGTCTTTTTAAGCACTTGCCCGGCTGCATAGATAAAAAAAAGAAGTGAATACCTGAAGAATTTTGTATATCTGTTTTTACATGTGTGTTACTCCCAGCATCGAGTTTTCCTTTCTTTTTGCAATCATCTGTAACTTGATGTTTTATGTGTCTGCAGAACATTCATTCCTGGCGTTTGGTTGTATGCACTTAATTAATAATGAAATATGTGTACTTAACTACTGTAGACTGGCTGCATCTGTCAACTCGTCAGGCGTCTGCCGTCTAAAGTGCCTTCAATTGATTCGCTTCCTAATCAAAAATTCGTTTATCAGTCCAAACTTCTTTCATGAAACTCCAAAAAATAAACTTAGCTATCAATGACAACTGATCTGTAACCCAAATCAAGTCAACTTGTTAGAAAACTTCCGCACAACTGTTTACGAGCAATAGTTTAGATGATTTATGTTTGGGTACAGCTAATTGAGATTATATTTCAAGTGAACTACACACACTCACACATACACACACACCAACACACACGCCAACACACACATAACCCTTAACACTTAGCTACTGTGCCACTTTCACTTTTTCGTTGTTTTTCTTTATGGGTCACACATTTTTGGTGATCGATTTGTACAAACAAAACGTCACCAGCAGCACTGATAGCAATATATAATATATAATATATATATAATTGATTAAATTCGAAATGCCTCATTATCAGAAAATTGTGCTCGTAATTCATTGGAATTTCACGTATCGAGTTTGTTTCTGCTGTGTCTGATGTGCATGCCCTTGCTGAGGGTCTTACAAATGTCTCACAAATTGGGTAACGTCTTATCCGAGCCCACAAAGTAAATTGATGGCGAGTTCGTGCATCTGAGTATCTGGCAATTTTTGAGGCTATATAAACTTGGTCACAACTATCTATAGATATATATACATATGTTTATGGGTCTCTTTGAAAGAATATTGGCAAAAGATTGACCAATTTGGCCAAGCCCCGCCCAGTAATTCTAACTGACATATTTTATATATATCTTTCAATACTTGAGTTTTGTTTTTATGACTTCATCTGCCAGGGTATTTAATCTTCTGTCATACCCCACCTTTGCTTTTCATTCAAGATTTGTATTTGGCTAGCCGTAGCGAAGAGACCGCACACAGATTAGATTACTGCAAATTGACACATTTTCAGTTGTATTTCTGTTGACCGGCTCCGGCTCGGGCTCCGACTTCGGCTCCGGTTGCCTGTCAATCAGCACCGAAAAACTGTCGTATGTGGCACAGCTCTTGACTCAATTCGTTGCGCTGCATTTATCGAGGCACATTAGTTGCGGCATCAAAAAAAAAAAAAAAAAACCAAACTCTTAAAACTTAATATTGAGGAGCGGCCACACGTCTCATATCATTGTTTGTTGGGTTTTATGTGCTCTCAATACTCTCATTATGCGTTACGCATTATCCTTTGAGGCCATTGTTATGGTTTTAGCAACGCCCCTTCCTGGCAACCCGACTACCTTTTCCATATTATAGATTTTGTAGCACTCTGATACACACACACCTTTTCCCTTTTCCCAGCTGCCCGTGGCTGGGAAACCTTTCCACAAGCGTATTGCATGATTAGGACTAATAATCTCAACCTAACCATAGAGTGTGCGCCCGTTAATAGTCTGGATTCATTTTTTTTCCCTCCGTGCGAATGTAGGCGTTATTTTTTTTTTTCTATTTTGGGCGCAGCGGAAACGAAATTTTTGATATATTTGAAGTGTAGAAAAATGCTTTTAATGGCGATGAGTGCGATATCATAGAAATTTGATAAATGCGCGTTAGATTGGACAGGATAGCGTAATGGCTTTAATGGCCTTAGAGCAACTTAAATGGGATCAAAATGGCTCATAACGAAATATGTTCAGAAAACGCAACCAGATGTATGGGAAACTAAAATATATACTACATAATTCCAAACATAAAAATCGATTTATTTCGATAGATAACTCAACCAAGCAGCGCTTATGAATAATGACCACACCCATTAAAAGTTATATTTTAGATGTGATAATCATTTCTAAGCATCTAACGAGCGCTAATTGGCTGAAAATCAGTTGGATAAATCTTTAACGAAATATGACAAATGGCCTTAACTTGCACACTAATTTTACATTTATAGAACACAAAAATATGCTAAGTGCTGCGAATACAATTTGCAAGTGCAAAAATCAGCAAAGTTGGATGACAGCTATGATGAGTTTAGCGCCAAATACGTGAAGGTCAGTCACATGCTGAATACTCATCACAAATGATTATCGAAATAGATTTTAGCAACTTATATAAATACATTTTTCAATTGAATTTCTTTCTCGATTCATTGCATTAATGGAAATCGAATCGTTGTGGCTCAACACCCAATGCACAGCTGTGGCTGGGAGTGAGAAATACATTTCCTTGTTTATTATATTGGCCAATAGCCTAAACGATTTGTCTGCTCGCCTGTTGATATACATATATAGAATTAAAAAGTGCTAATGAATTAATTACCTGTCTATAGGCAATAAATTGTTAAAAACAAAAACCCCACAAAATACACAGAACATTGTTTGTGTTATTCTAAAGTCGAAACGCATATGTAAGTGTTTTTTTTTTGTTTCTGGTTGATGCGTCAGTTTTTTAGGGAAAGAAAACAAAAAAATTATATATATATATATATGTTTACATTTCGTTAGCTGCTTCAACAACAATAAATTGTTTTATTTGATTTTATAATTGTCGAGAAAGAAAGAAAAATGCTTAGATATATAAATATATATATATATATACAAAATGTGTTAATGGTTTTAATCGGATCTTAAAGATCTCACTCGTGGAATGTTCTTTTAATAACAAACAAATTTGCCAAGTCATATCCTAAAGAATCGTCGTCGTCGTCGTCGTCTTCTTTGGCTCACATCATTGGCTGTTATTAGCGTGGCGGCGATCAGATCTTATCACTGAACCTGAAACGGAGTAAACTCTGCTCTGATGTGATCTGGTCTGGTCTGGTCTGGGCCAGGCCAGCCTGTTCGTCTGCTCTTCGATTTTGTGGGCTACAACTTAATTTCTGTCCAGCTATCCGCTGGGAGCTGTTTTGTGTGAATGCCACTCTGAATAGCCCATTGATTGTGCTACAAAATATTTGTCTATCATCCAATCACGTCCGGTATTTGTTTCCAGTATTTTTTTTTTGTTTCTTATCGATCTACCTTCGTTGGTAACCTGTAAATTAGACTCGTTTTTTAATGGCTTTTCAATTGAGGTTTAAACTTGTTTATTTATTGGCTGCGTTTTTATCGTGAGTTCTTTTTTTTGTAACTCATTTCAGTGACATTTTGATCGTGAGAGAGTTGTAATACTTATTTCATTGATCGATGCTCAGCTTGATGAGCTGGCAAATTGGGCTTAACTGAGGATTACAAATGTACGTCTACTTTTGACCAACGAATAGGTTAACAAGTAGAAGAATTTTAAACTAAAAATTGAGTTAATAACAAAAATCCATTTTTGGTATTGACTCGTTATAGAACAGTGCCAAGAACTTTTTTCTCAAGAATTGCAACGCTTATCGAAATATCCATATAGTTTTTGTTCAGATATATATATGTATATATGTTTGTATATTTGTATATATTTTGCCTTGACACGACATGCACATATTTGTGCCTATTAGGATTGCAGTGCTGGCTTAATAAACTAACACCCAGGCAATCCTTTGGCAACGCCTAGTAACCGATCTAATTAGCCTGCCAGCACGTACGACAATCCAAACAGAAAGCACGCCAATGGACGATGTCGATCTTTGCCCCCGCAGGCATGTCCAGCAACGCCCAGATGCAGTCATAATTGCCATGCAATGGACCTGCTCGGATCTCGGAGCTCTTGAGCTCAGCACAGCGTAGCTCTCTCGATGTGGTGTGGTGGATGTGAATCTGACTATTTTATAATACCAACACGTTCAAACGTCAATTAAATAAATACAAGATACCAAAGCGTTGTAAACGCCCCAATAACCCAAGTCAAGATCGTCGCCTGGCCACAGTCCACAGTCAGAGACAGATACACTGGCCATGGCTAAGTCCTAAGTCCATGTCCAAGGCGGAGGCGAAGACGATGGCGGTGGCAGACACCCAAGCTAAAGATTCATTCAGGCTGAACGATTCATAAATTCACGTTGCACGTTGCACGTTGGGCCAAGGAATGTGACTGGCTGGCGGCAGCAGAAGCAGCAGCAGCAGCAGCTATTTTTGGTCTAGAACGAGTTTTCGTCGAGTTATGTCTGCACAGCTTTCACACCCCCTCGTCCCTCTTACTCCCTTGGCCATTGCAAATATTTTAATGGCAGCTTCCTGTGGTCAATCTCTGGAAAGCCACTCCAAAAAATAATTCAATATCTCTCTCTCTCTCTATATATATATATTTATCTCTTAACTCAAGATCTCTTTGGTCTCTTGACTGAATATGCCGTTAATTGGTGGAGTACGTAGCTGGAGGATGTCATCCAGAAATTAATCAAATTGCTAAACTCAAGTGTCCACTCTCCCAGACTCCTCCATTCCATTCCACTCCATCTTTTTGTATGCTTGCAGTATTTATTTGCGCACTCAATTAGTGGTTGGGGCCTGCTTCCTCAAGCATTTGCGGTCTTTGTTCCTCGTGTTTATTTAGCTTGGCCAGAATGGCAAAATCGAGAGAAGCACAAGTGGAGAAGTGGAGACGTGGAGCAGTGTGGAGAAGGCATCTCCAGTGTAACGTGCCCATCAAGTGGGGGCCGTCTGTTTTGGTTGTGTTTTGTTTTGGTTTTTTTTCTTCCATTTTCAATTTTGCGCATTTGATTTGCCTTCCGTAAAATGATAAATTATTATTATGGCTCTTACGTACGGCACGCCCAATACGCCTAATTTTACCCTAATGTCCGGAACGCGGTGATTGATTTTTTTCCAACAATTTTCTACGTTTCATCTCAAGATTTGAGCATCCGCCCTCTAATGAATTCTTAATACTTTTATTTTATTTATTTTTTCTTTAATCACTTTTCCTTTGTTTGCTCCGCTTTGCTGCTCAATTTATGCAAATGAATTTGACACAATTTGTGGGTCACAAGTGCACAGATTTCTCGCATTGATTCCACACAGATTCATATATGTATATATGTGTAGCTTGCCTCATTTGCTTGCCTCATTGGAAGTTTCTGCAGACTTTTGCTTTGTGGCATGAAGTTTCAGCTGAAGTTGCATATATATTTCTATTAGTGTTAGTCAAGTGAAATCTGTTTTTTTCACTTTTTTGGTTTTTAGTGTGCACGATTCAATTGAAATCAATTGCCGTTGATTGATATTTGCAACACAACGCTGCTGCTGCTTTGCCGAGTGCCTCAATGGATATGTTGCTGCTAATTAAAGGCACTGCAAATTGCCCCTAAGCACTGGCCACTCTCATAATAATGCCCCATAAGAATGGACTTGCCACTTCAGCTGCTTCCCCTTACTCCTAGAGGCTGCTAAACAAGCTAACAATTTATCAGCAATAAATTTGCGTTCGCAAACGTGCATGTAACGCACGAACGACGACAACAACAATGAGTGGCAAACTTGCAAGTGCCAAGTGGCATGTGGCATGTGGCAAATGGCAAGTGGGCAGTGTCGTCTCCCCGCACTGCACAAATGGCAATTGTATGCCCAGACTTATTTATGCCTTGTTCAAGTACAAATATCTCTCAATGCTCGCGATCTGCATTTTAATTTAAATCAATTGTATTTTGAGCACTTGCTCCAATGACGCTTCGGGCTTATGGGCTTTATGAAGAGGCGTGCCCCGGCATTTGTTGAAAGATTTCTCTTAATTTGCAAAGTTGCCAGCAAGTCAGCGTGTGAGAAAACGAAACAAATTTCATATGCTAATATCCCTGGATTATTTTGTACAAATTTCTTAATTTACGCTTTGAATAAATATGCTATTTAATAAGATTATTCATCGCTCAAAATTAAAACTGCTCTTTGGACAGCAGATTTTCTTCAGTTTCTTTTTCAATTTGCAGCTATTTATTTATTGTAGATTTTAGTCTACAAACTGGAGAAGACATTTAATTTAAACTGTCTTTCGCATATTATGTTGAGAATGATAATATTGGGCAATTTGTAATCTCAAAATCAATTTGTGGGAAAAAAATCAATAATTATAGATGAAATGAATTTATATTATTAGAGCAGATGTTTTCCAAATGACCTTTTGGGGTTTTCTTTTAGGCACTGTTGGGGGTAGGCTGGAATGCTGCAATGAAGCCATTCTAAGCGACACACTGTATCGAAGCATAGAATTTATTAATACTTTAACTATGCAGGCTGGAGACGAGGCAGAGGCAGACACAGACACAGATACAGACACTGCCTAGACAGACAAAACCAGATACAAAACACACTCTCGCACACAGTGCGTTTATAATTAATTCAATCAATAATCGATCGTAGCCAAAGCACAACAAAAGGGCAGAGAGGCAACATGCTGCCAGAAATACTACGTATTTGGAATTCATGTGGACATAATCAAGCGAAAATTCCAACAAAATTAACACACGCTGTGAAAAACGATGCTCGACACAAAAGAAAAAAAAAACAAAATCAGGTAGAAAATATAGACGCAGAGAGGGAGGAGGAAAGCAGAGGAGAGACGACAAATTGGACAATGCTTGAGAAAGAGGCAAAACGGACACGGTGCGAAGCAGGCAGGTAGAAAGGATTTGGTGGTAGTGGACTCGTCGCTAATGTTGCATGCGACATAATCCTGTTAGCAACGCGTGAACGAGAAAACTGGAAAAAAATGACGAAAAACAAAAATAAGAAATAAAAAAAAAAAATAATTCAAAATCAAGCAAAAAATAACAACAAAAGTTTACGTGTCGTATGAGCAACTTTTGCATGTGACAACATAATTTGTGGGATTGGCTTTCAACGAAGATTATTAATCATATTTTTCAGCTTATTTCTTGTTGTTGCTGGCGGCTATTGGCCATTGGTCACTTAGCTGGTCAGCATATTTAATGAGGTTTATTTAGGCAAATTAACAGCAAACAGGCGACAGCCGCTCTTAATGGGCTTTATTTGACATTTTATGGCCATCGAATGGCCATTATTAAACATTCGAATTGGAAATATTCTGTTTGCCACATCGCATGTCAAAAGTTGGCCGCTGAGTTCATGCCACAACAATTTGTGTTGATGGCACTTAAAAAACCATAATGTTGTAATCTTTATAGAGTTGCAACACACTATATATATATGTATATGTTTACATGTGACAATCGTGAGCAACCCAATTAGGTTTAGAGAATGGAGACTTTTGTCGTCACCCACGCCAGTTGTGGCATTTATTTTGCCCATAGCATAAATATGATTATATGGTATTTATAGCTTGCTCGTCTCTTTGTCTTATAAATTATATTTAATGACAAGTGCACTAAACCAAATAAATTGTTGCCAGGCTTAATAACGTAATTTCTTGCATTCAACAAGTGGGCGTCAACGTTGAAATCTTAAACGATTTATGGCGCACAGCGACGTCATTTGTGGCAAGGCGGAGTGGGCTGGGGTTGACAGACACAAATTTGTAGAAGGGGGGCTGCTGGAGAAACAGGCAAAACAGCTCTGGAAAGCTGTCAGCCTCATTAATCTATTGTGGTCTTATGGGTTTGGATGATCCCCAAAAATCAATTGGGGTTGAATGAGTCATTGCCCAAAGTGGAACGCCACAAATTTTTCAAATTCTCAGCTGCTCATCTGTTTTTAGAAGCTCCAACGATGCGTAACCAATTTCGATATTTCAAAAAATATGAAGGCGCCAATTTTAGTTGAAAGCGTTTATGGCATATTTTTCCATTTATAAGGCGTTCTTTTGAAGCGTACTTTTCGTGGATTATTTGTGGCCTGTCACGCCAGCCGAGAATATCAGCATAAGTCTTTAAACATAAAAAACACAAGACAGTGTATCAAATAAGCATTGAGCTTCTACGCAGTATGATGTCATCATTTACGCTTATTTGTGCAAGTTGATAGCTGAAGAAACTCTGAAAAATAGAAAATTGAGAACTTAAGCTATAAGCACTGAAGGTTATACTTTAAGTTCGAAACTATTTAAGGGATGCTGATGCTTATATTGATTTATTAATTTTATGACTAGCAGAGAGTATTTTTAAGCTCATACAGTCTCCTCCTAGATGCTTTCCATTTATAGAGCCATTAAAGCATTGTTAACAAGCCACCAAAAGCTCATTCAAGCGTTGCCTCCCAGACTCACTGCTATAGCTTGCAAAAGATACAATATCTTTTTTTTTCATATAATGTCAATTGCAGTTGCGGGTTGCGGGACGGTGTACAACGGGAAACCGCAGGCAGACGTTGCCTTTGTTAGCCCACATTATTTAAACCTTTTTTTCCCTGTTTTTTTTTTTTTGTTTTTCACCCATATTGATTGCAAATTTTCGCCGTTTACTTGTCATTTGGCTTCGGTTTTGCTCATATTTTAACTTTTGCACTGAACGCAACTTTTTCTTACACACGATTAATTTCAGAGACTGTCTGTGTGAGAAGCGGCGCAAAATGCTCGTAAATTTCTCAAATTAATTCATTTTGCAGACAATTTTCCTCTCTACCCTTTTCTTAAAATTGTATTTTTACATTTTTATTTTTTTGGTTTCCAGCTTCCAGCTGATGAGTTTTCTGGCTTTTTCATTCATATTTTACAAAATTGTTTTGCGGTCGTCAGTAATTTTGGTAGCTGGTAAAGCTCGGCAGCAAATTGAGGAAATGTCTGCTTTTATGGCTTTTGTGGCTTTTTTTCCCAGTGCGGTCACAAAAGGGTTTCGGCTGGGTGAGAGCGACGAAGCTTACCAATTGAGAAGGCCTAAGGCCACTCTAAGTGGCCTAAATGCTTTTTATGGTGCCCAAAGCACATTTTTCAATTGTCGTCGCCGTGTCTCAACTTAATTGGGCCACAAAATTAAATAAAAATGCTGCTCGTGTTGCATGCCGACTGACCAGCAGAGAGTTGACAGCAACACGTCCTCACCGTCACTGTCGTCGTCCCCCGCCATCAACTAGCCTCCTTCCTCCTTGTCATCGTTATTGCAAAAATAAAAAAATTCAAACTCCATAACACGGGAACGTGCTTTGAATAACTTGGCTTTTTTTTATTATTTTTTTTGCACCACTCACTGCTGTAAATCTCTGTCGCGCGCTTTATCTCGCTTCCAAAACCGAATTTAAATCCAAGCCACAGACCAGACACAACATGTTTCAATGGCTTTCGATATGGCTAAGCGGCGCTTTTGATTGCTCACTTCTTGCACCCCTCCCCCCCCCCCCACACACACCAGTGCCCCCACTTGCCACCCATCACTAGCTGTCTCTCAGTTTGATTTGTTGGATGGCGTGAAAATTTGTTTGGTCTACAACTTGAATGTGCTGCAAAAATGCTCATTTAGCTGGCCATTACACTTATGTGTAATAAGCCAAACATTTTATGGATGATATATAAATATTTATGTAGGTAGTTGAAAATGAGCTAATGGCAAGATATGGCAAATATGACATAACAGTGTATAAATATATATATTCCAACCAGAAGATGTTGCCTATCATTCTGTAAATATAAATATATATATGTATATAAATAATATACATATTATTATTCCAAACAGATCTGATCTGTTTGCTGCTCTGCGGAATTTAAATGAACCCGCTCATCTTGTGTTCATCTAAATTGGCTTCAGCTCCAATCGCATTTGACCCAATTGTTGCATTTTAACTGTCAAGAAATTGCCAGTTGACATTCGACAACTGCTCCAATTACCAAAAATCAAAAGACAGACATCAAATGCTTGGCCAAGACATTGGAAATGTTGTCGTTGTTGTTGTTGTTGCACTTGTACACATTATTTGGCTTACATAGCACATACGATCCGTTGGCCAATTGTTCCCTCTGTGTGTGTGTGTGTGTGTTTTTGTCGGACATTAAAAAAACACAGTCGCCAATGTAAACAGCGAACAGGTTAACCAAATAGACGACCAGACAATTGGACATGTTCACAGTTGCCTGCTGTCCAGCGCACCGCACCTGGCGCCCCTCGCTCCGTGTTTCTAGACAACAAATACCATTAATCAAATTTTATTGTTTAATTAATTTCGCTTGAATGAATGCCGAGCGAGTAGTTGGCTTTGGCAGCAGAGTGATGGTGGAGACAGAGAGAGAGCGGAGCGGAGCATTTGGGAACAGAAAATGGTAAAAACAAACAAATCACACAAAAATAGCCACAAATGGCTGTCAATTTAATTATTTCAAAGGAATCGAACCGCAATATTTGCTCACTTCATCGTTTGACAATTATTTTTTTCGGTTGTGTTATTTATGTGAAATGTATGCATATATATACATATATATATATCATCGATCGTTAAGCATTAAGTAGGGTTAATTTGATTTGTCATTTGTTTATAAATAACTTTGTTCTGGATTTCGTTAGCTTGCACTTAATTTGTACAATTTGACAACAGAAAATCAAGAAAGAAGTGTAGAAATTAATTTATTACAGTTATTAATTACCATTTAATTAATGCCAACAATTTGAAGTTAACACATGCCTCAATGCCCGCCTGCTCAGTTTGAAGTTCGCCTTGTAAATGAGCCACATTTTTCACCAGACATAAATTATGCTCTGCAAATGCAAGATGTGTTGGGAATATGGAAATATATATATATATGCATGTGTTGATTTGGATTTAGTTGGTAGTCTCGATAACAGATGTGGCTGACTGTGTTTGGGGTGTCTGCCTAACGCCCACATGCCGACTTACCTCATCAATTCGAACATTTCACTGCCAAAAAGGGGCCAAAAGACACAAAAAACAAATCACACAAAAACTCAGCTGCATTTTCCCAGCGGCTAATTACGACTCATAAATATAGTAGCAGCAAACAACAAAAACAACACATGGCAACAAATAGAGCAACATGAACATTTTGTTGCCTGCTGGGCTATTTTTATGATCTGGCTTGTCATGTGTGTGTGTCCCGTGGCCCGATGAATTTTCGCACATTTGCGCATTGAAATTGTCACTTGGAAAACTGATGGTGAAGAAAAAGCGCTGATTGCCAGACGTACTAAAGCGTTGGGCCTGCAGCGAATGAAACAAATGAAACCGCTGTGAATGGGGCAAACGCCAAAGTTTGCAACATTCGTCACTTAATCAGGGAAAAAGCCTTGACTGCGAACCCAACCAGGAAGAGGGCACCATCACCACTAGCATCGACAGCACCAGCACCAGCACAGCAAACTCACCATCATCATAGACAGCTACAGCTCCAACTACGGCTCCGGCTCCTAACTCCATTCTGTGTTTACATGAAACGTGTTGGCAGCATAAACATTTCATTCTCCTCGCCCTCGGCCAACATCTCAGTTTGCAGTCGACTAATTTTAATTACGCCTAAAAGAGCCGCCCGTACGTGTAGAAAGCAGCAACAAAAAATGTTAAAAAAAAAAATAGAAAATGTAAAAAGCAAAGGAAGAAGATGAAGAAGAGAAATTGTAGAAAAGTGCCCGACCTGAAGCAAACTGCCACGGTTCCCTCTCATCATATGGCATTTATGCAACGACCTGACTCGACACGTAATTACACACAGATCAGCGATTGGTTGGGGGCACGAGGCTGGCCAGAAGGTGGAGCATGCTAAATGTTGCATGCACCCGATGCACATTAAAAGCGAACGCCTTTTGGATAGTTTGTTCAGCTGCCGCGGCTGTGGCTGCGGCTGCATGTCGAAATTGCAAACTCACTCAACTTCACCTGAAAATCTGTGCGCAGTTTGAATCCATGTTGAGGTCTTGTAAAAATAGCTCAAACTTGCATTGTTTGTTCAGTTGTGAAATGCAAAAGATTATTTCAGATATCTTTACATAATTATGCTGGCATTTTACAGCTCAAGGGGAGACCAAAGTGATAAATGGCAGTCTAACAAATTCTTATAAATATTTGTACAACATACAAATTAGGCACATTAACTTGGCCAAGCACAGGCATCTGATTAATATGGAAGCATTCAGTGAGTAAATATTTATTTGAATAAATACCAGAATTTTTCGAATGCACTTTTTCAAGCCAATCGGCAAGTTTTTATTTGCTTTGCGTTTTCCACATTTGAATTTTCTTTAGTATATATATTTCTCTAAAAATATGCCCAGAAAAGTACGCACTGGAAATTGTGCAAGGTTTTTTTTCTTTTCTATTTCCTCTGAGCAGGCAGGAGGTCCAAAGCCGTAAAATTAATTGAGTGCGATTCGATGCGAGAGCAGCCGTTCGACGTTTGTACTTAATTTTTGTATACATATGGGAAAAGCTGTTTTCCATTTTACTCGTAGCGCACAGGTTGACGACGGGTGGCAATTCAGTCAGTTGGAAATTGAAGTTACCATTTCCCGATTAATGTGAATTCGCTTTTCCAATTGTTCATTTCTGTTTCTGCGATCAAGTTGAAATGTTGGTTAATATTTTGCTACCAGCGGTGCTTGACCCAATTCTGTTCGTGCAACACTCGCAACACTCTATAATTTGAATTTTCACATTTACGACGTGTACGCATTAAAAACACTCGTTTTTATTTTTGCACTTAATAAAAAAAGCCCAAAACCAAAGTCAAAGCCCGGCAGCCCAACCTCAAACCCGTATGTAGTTATTTGCAGGCCCATTTTCAGTCCGGGTGGATGATGGTTGCTCGGTGGGTGGTGTACGGTGGTGTATGGTGGTGTACGGTGGTGTGCGGTGGTGTGGTGTAGTGCGATGCGGCCTTCGGCTCAGTTCGGACTCTGCCGCTGCTCTCGCTTTGCTGTGCGCCTAATTAAAACTCATTACCATAAGCATAAAGTTGAGCAAGGAACATTTCAGAAAAAAGCAAAAAAAAAAAACAAAAATGTAAATGAAAATCAGAAAGGAAAAAAAAAAAAGGAAACCAGCAGCAAGCGGAAATTGAAGTTAAATTAAGCAAGCAGACCGAAGGTAAATAAATTACGGGTTTGGTGAATTTAATAGACAAACTCACAGATTATTTAACCCTTTGAGTTGCTTTGCTTTTCGTCTGGGTTAAAAGTTCACTTAATGCAATTTGCTTGCCAGACATCGTCGAGGTCGGCAACTGTGTGTCTATTTTTTAATGGTGGGGCGGCTTCTTCGCTTACGTCAACCATTTTGTTGGCACCCAGGCACTATCAACTAACACCCTCAGCCCACGCACACCCCTCCACACATCACTCCACACACCAACGCTACAAAACTGCAAACCTGGTGAAAGTGAAAGCTGGGTTTCATATATCCATCCATACATGCAACGACCCCTTTGGATGAGTTGCGCTCTCTCGCATGTGCTCTCACTATCTCTCTCATTCTCTCGCTCGCTCTCTATTTCTCTATTTGAATTTCTCTCACTCTGTGGCAAGCCGGCTGTCTGGCTATTCACAGTTCCCTTTTGAAGTGTGCAACAGTTGCCGCCAGCTGCTGTTTGCTGAGCGCCTGTTAAAGCTGCCGCGTCGCATTTTTGTGCCAAGCCAAAAAGGACGAAGCGTTGAGTGAATTCTATCAGCTTTCTCTTTCTTCCTCTCTCTCTCTTCCTGTCTCTCTCTTCCTGTCTCTCTCTCTCTCTCCTTCTCTCTCTCCCTCTGTCTGCCTATCTACTCTCTGCAGCGTTCTGCACTGCATAGTGGCCATTGAAACTCAACTCAAAAGTAAAGTTTTGGCAGCAATCTCTCGACGGGGAAACTTTTTGGGTTTCCCTTTTGAGGTGGTGGCGTCTGCTTTTGTCTCGCAATATTTATTGTTGTTGTTGCTGCTGCTGCTGCCGCTTTTGTTTGTTGTTGTTACTTGTTTGTTTGGAATTTCACTCGCAAACTGTTTGCGCTTTTTATCTCCAAGTGGAGTCCAGGGGAGAGAGAGAGTGCGAGCGGAATTCTAAAGTGGCTGAATGGGATTACTTTGACTAGCTGGGAATGTAGCATTTGGGAAAAGGATTTGTGTAAACTTTTGTGCAACAGAAAGTGGCGCAGACTCTTGAATAACTAATGCTTTCAAATAGTTTAATCAATAACAACTGCATCTAAATTTAATAAAGGCTTTCTTCAGCAATAGTTGTCATAATCAGGGTTAGATTCATAACTAATAACATGCTGCCAAATCTCAACAAATATATTTAAATTTTATACCCAAACTTGCCACTTACTTTTTCCTACTTTTTTTTTTATCAAAAGTTGTTTGTTGTTGCACTTCAGTGTCAAGCTTCCAATTGAGCAGCTGCTAAGGGCTGTTACAGATTTTTCGAGGGGTTTGTTTGCATAATAATTTGTGTGGGACGGCTTCAAACTTGAAGTCAACTTGGGACTAACAGCAGACACCTGCTAGACAGTCTGACCGCCCATCAAACGCTCTCCCCTCACTGTTATCAGTTCAAGTAGTAGTAGTAGTAGTAGTAGTAGTCGAGAAGCGTAGCTGAAGTTTCGCACCCTTTTAACATTGTTATGGTGGGTGGCGTTTTACCCCCTCGGCGTCGTTGTAGCTTGCCTTAGGGGTTGGTTGGTTGGCTTGGTTGGCTTGGTTGGTTGACTGGTTGGTCTATGGTCGCCGCAGGAGTCGTTTGTTGATCGTTACAGTAAATCATTCGAAATGAATTTCGCTCCACTGCTTTCACTTTGGTCGGGCATAGTATGGGCATAACGCACCCCGGCAACTAAGTAAATAGCGTGTGTAGAGCCAACAACAACATGTGACCCAGGTTTTGGCCGTATTATTATGCCAGGGGGTGGTGGCTGGGTGGATTTGGTGTTAGGAAAATTGCTTTGCCAGCTTACTTTTTATCAAAACCCTGCCTGAAATTTTCTATTAGACAACAGGGTGCTTTGCGAAGAGTCAGCGAAAAAAACATCCATATCGGTAAGTTAAGGTCATTTATTATGTTCATGACACCTTCCTGCCGCCCGCCCCCTGGCCACATTTGTTACGCACATCCCCTTCTATTGTTGTCTGTGGAGAAATTATGCAGCAATTCATAAAAAATGGCAAGCAATGGCCCAGCGTCATTACTTTAAGACCCTAATGTTATTTTCACATGGATTTCAGCAAGGCTTTATCGATTCAGAGTGGAAGCTGCGGTTTGGTTTATGTTTGGTTAAATTTGTTTCCTTTCTAGTTACAGCTGGGTATCAGCTAAAGGATAAAGGATTTGCTGAAAGCATCATTTAGTTCTCCATAGTCTTGGGCACTTCATCAACCAGAATTCAATTAACTTGGATGGCAAACACAAAGCCAGCTAAACATTATTATCCATGCCAGTCACAGACACACTCATACAAACAGACAGACAGACAGACAGACAGACAGACAGACATTCATATAATGAAAATCCAGAATGAGCGCAATTGTTGCCGTTGGTAACGAGACAATTTAGATAAGCAAAAGGCTTCATCACACAACGCCTCCTCGTCCCGCCCCGCCTCGCCTAGACTAGCCTCCCTTTGAGTTGCTGTACATTGTTGTACATGCTACACTTAATTCATATCTTGTGCAACATAACAATTAGTACAGCATATAAAAACAGCAGAAAAAGAAAAAAAAAAAGACGACTAAAACATTGAGTTGCCCAGAGATACGCAGCGGAATACAAAAATTTGTTTACAAAATGTGCACGAAAGTAGCTAAATTTATATTAGAAATAAACAAAATACACAAACACAATACGCAATACACAATACACAAAATACAAAATACATTTCCCTATGCACTGTGTATGTATATGTATGTGCTGCATTTAACTGGGCAGCAATTATGTATGTGGCCCGCTCTAGTCAAGTATGCAGCTACACATGCAAAGCGGCAGGGGATATAGACAAATATATACTCGGTAATCGGGTATATAGTCGGGTAGCAGAAGAGCACAACGAATATTGAATACCCTTGCTGAGAAATTTGTACAATTGTTGCTCAGTTTTATTAACTGCGAAAGTTTATTTTTCGATAAATTTAAATAAATTGAAATTGACTTTAAATAACTTGAAATTGAAATGTATTTAAATAAATACATTTAAGTAAATTGGCGGATTTCTGCTTGAACTAAGTCACTTATCCCATGGCTAATCAGAGTCAATCGAATCGAGGCGCCTCCATAAATGATGTATTTAAAAGTATTTCGACTTTAAACTGTTGCATATTTGGTCTGAAGCCAATAGTAGTTGGACGCAGAAAGAGTGATGGAACAAAAAGAAAATAAAACAAGAAACAATACAAAACGATATTCAACTTCAACTTGTTTGCTTTCAATTAGTGTTGAACTTTTGGACTGTGTGCAACGCTCGTCTCAATTCATCCATTCATGAGAATTGTCTAAATAAACAACAAATTCTCGCTATAAAATGCCTAAAAGAAATGCCAGACACCATTGCTAGATGGATGTTCGTTTTGAGAGTTGAGTAGTGGCAAGCGGGGCAGACGGAGGGGAGGGGGTATGCTACAATGAACAATGCACAATCGCTGCATCGTTGCATGGAACTAATGCATAATATTTCTCGCCAGTAAATAGTTTTCTCCCCGACTCGACTACCTGGGCACCGATCGAACGTGTTAAATGTTTGCGTAAATATAAACGAGGAGGAGGGAAAAACCAGCCAGAATCTTGGCAACTTGTTCCAGGCCTATTGAGGGCCATGCCACGCCCGTATCCGTCGTGGTTCGGGTTACGGTTACGGTTATGGTTACTCGTTATGCTGTCATGGCGGTAGCAAACGCTTCGTTTGCTTTTCCACCGAAAGAATGAGGAAAAAAAAATAAAAATAAATAGAAAAAGTAAAAGATATAAATACCAGGGAATGCAGTTAGCTGGTTTTGCAGGCCAGCCTTTGGTTTCATAGGGTTTTTGGTTACCATGTCAAGTGGCAAGTGGCAGTGGCAAGTTCCAGTTCTTAGAATCATTATGAGCTGCTGCTGCTGCTCCTGCTGTTGGCTGCTTGCTGCTATATTTGTACGCGTTGTAAATTCTGGTTAGCTTAGTTTGCCAGCAAACAAATGAAACGCGTCCAGCAGTCGCGCTCTCTAATGCTGAAGCAAATACAACTGCCAACGAAATATTTGTGACAGCTGATGCGGGTTCTAATCAACAAACAGAACAGAACAGAAGCTGCTTTATGGTGGTCCCAATATGGTTCAAGTTGTCTCTAACTGGAGCCATCAGGTTCGCTTCTCTAATGAATCATGTGACAGCATTTACCTAGCTTAGATTCATTCATTTAATTATGTGCGACTTGAGCTAGTTTCACAATTTGTAACTTATTACCAGCTAATGATCTTAGGAGCTTCAATCTTTGCCCAGAAGTTTCAATCTTTGTCCATCAATCAGAAAAAACGCTTTTTATCAGAATCGATGCCTTAAATAATTAATGATCGACTTATAATCACATATTACATATAAGCCATTATCAGAAACTCTATGATTAGTATCAGTTCAGGCTATTTATATTCCCACTCATGCAATTTCCCCTTCTTTTTGTTGGCATTACAGAACGCGTGCTACGCTACTGTGAATCTCCATCGGTGGGCACATGCTGCACCTACAACATGGAGACACGAATGGCGGCGCAGTCCCGCCAACAGTTGGAGTGGCACACCAAGGAGCAGATAACCAAAATGTCCGGACTCCTGGGCGGCAAGGCAACCAAATTTAATGGTAAGTTCGACTCAAACAAATAACAAAAAACAACAAAAAAAAAGAAGAATCAAACCAACCAAAAAAATAACTCAACAGCCACTTGAAGCTGTCAGCCAAATCCGATGCCAGTTTTCATGGCTCATAGATTATCGATCACACAGTTTACAGATTTGTAACTATTTGCGGGCGTCAAGTGGCATAGTTGTGTTGCCCCAAAGATCATGCGGGCCTCGAATTACACACACACAATTAGAGAAAGAGAAAGAGAGAGAGAGAGACTGACTGATAGAAAGAGATAATGTCAAGTAGCAGGCGACAAATGCGGATGTTGAGATTTATTTTGTGCAGCGGATGCGACTACAGTAATTGCCACAGTTTTATTTACGAATAGTATCTGGAAACATTTAGTTGCACTATGTGGCGGATGTGGCTCATTTCAATTAAACTACTCCAATTGAATTTTCTTTCGAAATTTTCTCTTTGCAGATATTTTTCACAAATTGCTGCTGGAGTCGAAGGGACAGTTTCATACGATGTTCATGCGTACATATGGCGTCATCTATCAGCAGCACTCGTATGTCTTTTCCGATCTATTCAACGAACTGGAGAACTACTATGCCCGGGGTCGGGTCGATCTGTTCGATGTGATGGACAAGTTCTTCAGCACCCTCTATCAAAAGATGTTCACCGTGCTCAATGCGCAGTATGCCTTTGACGAAAAGTGAGTACACATGCTATTCACACATAATAGTAATCGAATAGCTACCCCTACACCCTACCCCTATCCCCCCTTCCCCGACACCCCATTGTAAAGGCAGTTGCAGTCTGGCAGATTTGGAGCTACAGAAGTGTGAAACCGCAAAGCGTCGAGCGTCAACGCTTGAGTGACGACTGGCGACTGGCGACTGGCTCAAGCCAAAGACTATTGAAATGCTTTGACGAATCTTTCATTGCTGTGTTACCGGATTGTCGGGTTGTCGGGTTGCCGGATTGTCGGGTTGCCGGATTGACTCTTCTGGTGTGCAATTTCAGTCTATGGTTTGAATTGCCCTTTTGTTTTATTGTTGTTTTGCTTGCCTGGCTGCGGTTGAAACGCTTAACTAGGAAATGCGCAAAGCGGTTTGCCAACCAAAAACAACGAACACTTAATGCTCTTAACAGACAGATAAAAACTGATTTCATACGACATCAATTCTGATTTCATAGGACATCAATTCTGATTTCATAGGACATCAATTCTGATTCCATATGACATCAATTCTGATTTCTTTTAAGTTAACAAAGTTTATGGTCGATCGCGGTATAAATGCTAATGATGACAATAACAAAGAAGCGACGAATTCAGCAAACACAAAACTAAATAAATTGAATTGGCAGCAAACCCAACAGGAATATTTGCAAGCATGCCAAATTCAAAGCTTTGACTCAACCAAATGAGAAACCCGCATTTCAACTATTCTTATATCTAGTCGAAAAGTAGTCGATGCGATTAGATCCATTAAGAACTTGTCGTGGGATTCTTCGCTAACCACTTTTCTCAACCCACACAATAATAATCAAGTCCGGGGCCAGCTAATCAAGTAACTCCAGCTAGTTGTGGATGTTACCAATCGTAATCATAATGTGGACGTACAGCCCAGCCAGCCAGCCAGCCACCACCTCCTCCACATTGTGTAATCCCACTTGGTGGCAATTCCTGTGCCAGCTGCACGCCAAATTGCGCCCACTTGGCTCATTGCCCCATGGACCAACCATTCCCGGGTCCCCTTGCCAAATATTTTTGGTTTCAGCTTCAGCGACAACTTTGGCTGCTGATTCAGGAATAGCTACAGCTGTAGCCCATTGCTCTGGCAGCAGCGAGCGTCCCCATCCTCGACACGGCTCGTGTTACCCACGCGCTTTCCAATTGCCAACTGGCCCCCCTCCCCTCCTTCCTCATCGCCCTCTGCGATTCGTTTTTATTGTCATCGCTTTAGTTTGTCGTACGTGCTTTGGCACGTTGTCCGTTTATATTGCCATGGATGGCGACGACGACGACGACGATGGCGATGAGGCCGACGCGTAATTGCCGGCACTTGCTGCTTGTTATTTGTTGTTTGTTCTTTGCTGTATGCGGTTGGTCGCCACTGCCCCACTCCCCCATCCCTCCACTCTCTGGCCAAACTAGAGCCACATTGTCGAGTTTGCTGCATTTAATGTAGGGGTTGCTTTATCATCGGACTGGTCACAGGCAGTGTGCGAATTGGTTGCAGCACAGCTCTGCGAAGTGAATCGAGTGTTTAACACAACAAATACTTGTTACTAATTTATGTGAAGGGGGCCATGAACCGAGAGACCCTTTGACCAAGTATAGCTAACATTGAGTATAGCAAAATCAAATATAGAAATAGTTAAATGAACCTTGCCGAAAGCTAAACAGGACAAACATTTAGATTGACTGGCAAACTGTTCTTAAAATGGATTTATATTTTTTTATAATACTGTTTGGTAAAGTTTCTAGATATGATTGTTCCCATTGGGAAAGTTAATAATTCTCGCAGATTGTTGTCTTTTGATCCTAGTCGTATTTCTTACCTTGTTTTATACTATTGCTGTTTGCTTGCAATTAAAGCTCTTTAATCACCAGTTCACCAGGCATCCCACTTTGTTGCAGCACTCAGCTAAGCAGCTGTGCATAACTCTCTCGATTAGCTCACCCTTTCTGCAATTTCTAAACGGTGTAGCTAAATTGCCACAAGAAGAGGCAACAACAAACAGAGCGGAGGCTTGACATTGATTGTTTGAGCAGCGGACGCTTCTTTGGTCCACTCCACGCCTGTTGACCAACTGTCGAGGTCTCTCGCAGTGGGGAGTTGAACCCACAAGAAGGCAGCTGCAAGTCGAAGCAGCCGTACAACTGCAGCAGCAACAGCTGTCATGAAACGTGCAACATGCAGCACATGGCAAGCAGTGGAGTCAGTCAGCCAAGTATTTTTATTCTCTTTTTTTCCACATAAAAAATCTGTGCAGACAAAGGCATAGATCGTTATCAGGTTAGGGGCGACTGTGAGGGGGTTGTGGGTTGCAGGTCGTTGCCATTTACATGAACCTATTTCCGCCCAACGCCAATTGCTGCAAATATTTTGCTAACGCTCCTCATTTGCATATTTCCAGATACATGCAGTGCGTCAGCGAGCACATGAAGGAACTGAAGCCGTTCGGCGATGTGCCCGACAAGCTGTCGGTGCAAATCAAGCGATCGTTTGTGGCTACACGCACCTACGGACAGGCACTGGCCACCGCCGCCGAGGTCTCCAAGCGAATACTAACCGTAAGTGAAAAATCTGATGAACCTTCAAAAATGTGCAACTAAATTTGATATGAACATCTTCAGATTCGACTCAATCCGGACTGCACGGGTGCATTGACCAAGATGCAACACTGTGGCGCCTGCAAGGGGTACACGGAAAAACCGTGCACCAACTACTGTGTGAATGTGATAAAGGGCTGTCTGCACTATCTGCACGAGTTCGATGCCGAATGGGAGAACTTTGCCATGGCCATGGATAAGGTGGCCGAACGCATGCTCGGCTCATTCAACATTGTGATGGTTGTGGAGCCAATCAACATCAAAATCTCGGAGGCTATCATGAACTTCCAGGTGCGTGGGTGTCCTTCAGGTCTTAGGCAAGCTGGAGATACCAAATATGTTAGGCAGCTGGTGTTTCTTAAACTAATCTTTCAATTACCAATGTATATATATATATATATGTATTTGATCGTCTTAGATTAATTGAAATTCTGTGATGTATGCACTTTGGTACAATTACGAGCAGATTACAGGATATCTGCTAGTCAAGCAAGCTCACTCTATTTGTGGAGCTTAACTCGTTTGGCAAACAGCTGCTGCCTTTTTTTGTTGTTGTTTATTTTAATGGCTAATCATTAATTGTAGTTTATACCGATCCATACTCATTTGAATAGCTGACTGACCCGATCATAAAAAAACAAACAACTCAAATACAAATAAAGATGGAAAAACCACCAAATACAGGCAGTTGTGGACAAGTTTTCGTTTGAATTTCATTTAATATTCGAGAATAACATTTCTCATTCTGCTTCTTCGTCTTCTTCTTCTTGTCGAGCTTTATCTATTCAAAATGTATCTATTGGAACGTTCTATAAATTTGAGTAATAACCAGAAGTTTCATTATCGAACCGATTTGCCATTAAATATATAAATTTATATAGATATTATGCATGAAATTCCCAAAAACTATTTACACATGAATAATGGTCATAAGTTATTGAATTTTGATTGCTGCAATATTTCAAGGTCTGACCTCCCCCCGCCCGCCTCTGCTGCCCCGCCCCCATCGTCACTGATTCCATGTTACTATTTGAATTCGTGTGTTTTGTTTGCCATTTTAACGATTTATTTGCACAACATTTGGTTCCCATATGAATTTAATTTATATTTCCATTTAAAATTTATACATTTTTACTTTGTTTGTTGTTCGATGTGTGTGTGAGTGTGCGAGTGTGTGTGTGTGTGTATTTATTTTGTGTGTTGTTGCTGTTGTTGCTGCTATTATACACATAGTGCGGCATTCTGCTTTTAATGTGTTTATTTTGCGTTGTTTTCTGTGTCGGCCTCATAAAAGGCCAACTGGCGAAAGCCAAATAGTTTTTAATTTAATTCTTATTAGTTTCTTGACTTTTGGCGAATTATATTTTTTTTTGGAGGAGATTTGCAAACACAGCTCTTAGTTCACTGATTATGGTTACTTAGTTGGGATAGGCCCACACAGCTCTCTGTCTGTGCATGTGAGGCGGGCTGCTTTGAAGAGCGCTACCTAAGCCTAACCCCAATATGACCCTTAACTGTAAATGGTAGTCGCAACTGTTTGTCTACTACATGCTCAACTTGTGGCAGTCATCGCCATCGTGTCAACAATTAAGGCCTGCAGATAAACAGTCGCTGATAAGGCTGATAATTTATCGCGTTGGCGGCAACACTTGCATACATGCAGCGTAACTGTTTAAATCAAGCCTTTTGGCTTATCTTGTTATAATACAGGCCCAATAAATAGTTGCTGGTAAGCTTCTATATTCTATAGTTGAACAATGCGCGTCCAGAATTTTGTACAATTGATGAGGAAAATAAATGAAAAATAATCGAAAACGAAAAAGAATCGTTAACTTTGTTTGCTTTGTGGCACTTAGAGAGTCGGAACCAGCAAGTTCCCATATTCTATTTATATATTTATAAATATGTAAATTATGTAAATTTATACATATATATACATATATATACATATATGTTTATATAAATCTATAACTCTATACACCTCCTGCTCTAATCGGAATTTCTGGCAATTTCTAACGTTTTCCCCTCTATATATTCACAGGATTCTGGTCAGGATATTACCAATCGCGTATTTCAGGGCTGTGGCAGACCCACTTTGAGACGCGCCAAGCGCTCCATTAATCCGAAACTATTGCTGGTGCCATCTGCTGCTGCGGTTCAGGAACTGCGTGCGGCAAGCGCTCCGGAGGCGGACACACTTGATATTGATGCGAGTCTGGACGAGGCAATTGTGTTGCGCGAGCGACGTGCCGCCGAGCCAGGCCAACAGGACTCGTCCTCGCAGCAGTCGCAGGAGCAGGGCGTGGCAAGTGGCAACTCCGGCAATGGCAATGGTGGCGGTGGCGGTGGTGGTGGCAACAAACGCCAACAGCAGCGCCGCAAGCAGCAGCGACGCAAGCAGCAACAGCAGCAGAACAATCGCAATGACAACGACGACGACGATGGCGACAGCAACGGTGGCAGCAGGGAGCCAATTCTGGACAAGATCGTGCGCGACATACGCCAGCGTGTGAAGGACTACAAGAAGTTCTGGTCGAATCTGCCGCATTCGATATGCAGCAACGAAGACATTGCTGCCTCCACCGACGTGGATGGCATGTGCTGGAATGGACACACCATCGACAGGTGAATATTACTGCAATCTGCACCTATAGATTGCATCACTAATCATTCTTCTCAGATACATGCACTCGGTGACGACGGACCATGGCTCGAATCCGGAATTTAGCGGCAATCCAGCAAGCACACGTCAAACCGCACAGATGTCCACGCAGCTGTTTCATCTGAAGAATGCCATCAATCATCTGCGCAATGCCTACAATGGCCAGGATGTCGACTGGAATGAGCAAGGTATGTGTCGACTGGGAAATTAGGGATTAGACTTACTAAAAGACTTTTATGACTTTTGCAGAGGAGCCCTATATGGGCAGCGGTGCTGGCTCCGGCTCGGGATCCGAGGATGATGAGGACGATGACGAGGGCTCCGGTTTGGGTCCGTTTGACCCCAGCCATAAGCCGGGCGTGGACCATCCGTCGGTGCGTGTTGACGCCGAGAATGATGATGATGAAGATACCCATCCTGCCGTTACCACGCACACGTCGCGGCCCAATGTGGATGATAAGAATCCGCTGGTGCATACCACGCATGTGACCCACGATCATAATGATCTGGATGAGCCACGCGGTGGCGACGATGACGATGACGAGGAGGATGACGATGGCAGCGTCCACAACTCATCAACGGATGGCGCGACACGTGCCTCGAACGCACCGGAGAAGATGACGCTGCGTCGCGCTCTGGTCGTCTATTTGCTGCCACTGTATATGGCGTGGTTCGGTGGCGTCTGCGCCGATTTGCTGTGATTACTCAATACGCTGCCCACAACGAAGAAAACGAAGCGAGCTAGCGAACAAGTGCAGCCGAGATGGAACATATCACGCCCCCATGTCCGCTGCACGCCCACACCTCTCAGTCATTCATCCATGAAACAAAAATGTTATTAGAAACTTCTTATATACGAAAATGCAAGTCCAAAATTTTATAAAAACTTTTGTCAAAGCAATGAAAAAGCAATGAGAAAATATAGAGAACCCCGCGCTCCCTCCGCCCCCAACAGTTATGGCCAACCCTTTCAAAAAGCATCAATCGATCGCTATAGATACCTTATTGAAACTGTCGCCCATCACTGTATATTGAAAGGGATACGTAACGAACCCTGTCCAACTCTCCCCACATCTCCCCCAACATTTAGTTAAGTTAAGTCCAGCGCCCTAAGTCGTAAGTGCGAAATTGTAATCTTTAAGTGCATGAATGCGTGTATGAGTATGTTTGAATGCGTTTTGTGAGTGCCTGTGTGAGTGCCTGTTCATTGTGATCGTTTAGCAAAAATTAACTATAATCATTTTAGAACGTAAACTAAGCAAACTTATATTTGTATTATATTTATACATACATATACTATATACACACGTGCATATACATACGTAAAAGTTGCCAGCATTTTTAAAGCATTAACGTTTAACAACAACAACACCAACAACAACAACAACAACAAGAACAACAATCATAAGCAGCAATAACTAATTTCTAACTGTACTGAAGTGTAATTTAGTAATTTAGTTCACACTGCCTCCCTCCTCCCTCCTCCTTTCCAAATCGATAACAATCAGATGCGTCGAAGCCCCAATCAAACATAAATACAATCATATTTTATTATATATTATTATATATTTATTAAAAATATAATATTATATACATATTGTATTCGTACGCATCTAGAAACAAATTGGTTTTCTAGCAGGCGCATTTTTAGTCTAAGCAGATAAAACGTAAATATTTATGTATATTTATTTTTGATTTCTTTATAATTCTCGATAATTGTATTATTTTTATGTGTATGTATTAAAAACAAATACAGCAAGTAACAATGAAAAACAACAAATGACTAAATATTGATTTTTGAATTTTTTTTGCTTTTATACAAGATTTTTTTTAATTTATAGACGGGTAAAATATAAATTCTACAAATCGCGGATACCACGCAATTAAATCGATTGCCTTAAAGGAGATTCTTAAGTTTGGATGATTAAAAGCAGCGCAGTACTAAAATGACATAAATGAAATTATTTAGTTAAGTTAAGTTAAGCTTAAATTTATTTACCTTCTCAGGGCTGCTTTCAATGTTGGTGTTGTGGACATGAAGAGTTAAGGGAGAGCTTTCACTATGATGGCAAAGTTTCATGTCCAAATCAGCAGGACTGAGATCTAAAAACTGTTCATCCAACTGACAGCCGGATAAGTTGAGAAGTTTTAAAGACTTGCATGCGGCTACAGCGTTCCAGAGCTCTGTGGGCATGGGCAATGAGCGCATATTAATCAGATGCAGCTCCTCCAAGCGCGGCAAACTTGCACATATCGCGAACAGGTCTCTCGACACAATATCATCTTTCTGGAGCACCAGACAACGCAGATTGGGCATTAACTGAATGAAAGTATATATGTCAGGGCTATTCCAGAAGACATCGTTAAAGTGCAACGATTTGATCTTGCAATAATTGTCCATCTTGCTTAGCAGCAATATGATCTCAAAAGATCTATAGTTCAAGAATTGAAAGGACAATCGCCGGAGCCTGAGAAATTGCATATAATGCATAAGACTTATAATAGCGATCATAAGGCTGTGCTCGTCGATGACAAGCTCCTCTAGACTGGCGCAGTCCCAAATGGGGAAATCACTATAATCATTTTTACATCGGAGCATCGAAAGTTTTCGTAATGAGATTGACGTAAAAAGATTCTCGAATTCTAGCGACCTAAGTGAATCGCAGAACTTCAAATTCAGTTCATGCAAGTGGCACCAGTTCCGCAGATGACGACCACTGGTGCTGCCGGCCAGCAATAGGTTAGTCACATTTGGAAACAATGCTGTCAGCAGCAATATTCTCTTGTCGGCCTGCTTCTTCTTGCCAGAGCGATTGTCACAGTGGAGTATAACCAATTTGGGAAAACTATACGATTTCCATGACTCTAAAAGGCCGACTATGACTTTTCTCAGCACCAAATGTTCCAGTGATCCACTGGCGGTCTGTAGAAAATCGTGCATTGCGTCTGGTCGCTGCTCGAAAACTTTGAGAACATTATTGTTCAAGTTAGCCTTTTTTAGTTGTTTCCAGTGGTATCGGACCACGAAACTCATCCGATTTGAAATCTGCGCCAGCGCTAGTTGCTCCTGTAGGTCGACATATTTTAGAATTTGTAGCCAGCAGTCGTCGTTGAGCTTGTCGAACATTATCACACAACTAAGCAAAAACGAAATAAAAAGAATATTTAATACGTTAGCAAAATGAGCCTACTACAACTGCAAATTGAACAACTTTTCTTACTTTCGTTGTTCATTCTTGTCTGCATCTAGCATGTCAATAGGTTTGTGCTTAAACCGCTTGAGAATCGTAAGATAATTTTCATCAAAGCATGCCAAAAGGTTTGTGCTTAAACCGTTATGAGAATCGTAAGTTAAATTTGTGGCGGTATTCGATTGGTGCTATCGATACTCCACGACGAATGCAATATTTGCCTATATTGTATGGTGGACCACAACAGAAATCGGTCGATAAGTCAAGCAGTGCGGCCACTGCTCACAAGCAGTCCATATTTAGGTATCACGCATGCTGGTAGATGGCGCTACAATTGCGTTAAATTGCAAATCGGTTAACTGAAACTTTTGTCCATTTATAAATACATTATAAATATATATATTTCCAGCAGCACAAATAAGTCTAATTTATTAACACATTCCGTTTTCTTGTCTCTTGCTAGTGTATTGTGGGTCTAAGTTACATTTCGTGGCAGATATCTTAAATAATTTGTAGCCCTGTGTTGTGGCTGTGTTGCATCATGTTAGCTGAATTTGTTTTATGATTATTCATCGTGTAAGTCTAGATTTACAAACTCTGAATTGTCAGCCGACATGCTATCATCAGCTTTACCATTCCTTTCAGTGTCTTGATTTAAATAATCTGGTTCAGTAATATCAAAATAATGTTCAATTGCATTCTTATTTTCGAGTTCTTCGTTCAGCTCCTCCCCCAGCTCACGATCCTGACCATCACCGTAATTTTGGTTTTCATGTAGTTGATTCAACGTGTCCTGCAGCTTATTGGCACGCTCTAGCAGGAAAGTCAAGCGTTTGTCAATATTACGAAAAGCATCTGACTGCTGTTCCTCCGTAGCCAGTTCTGGATTGTTAATATCGCCAGCTGCAGTCTCTTTTGTTGGCGAAGACATGATAACAGTAATTAGAATATTTTGGCTTTTGTTCGATTTATTACAGTTGACTACGTATGAATATTTCAAACTGGGTATAGACTAACTCAAACCTATACCAAATTGGCCTACTCAGCTTGCCAGAGAGGAGAGTTGAAGTTTTGTCATCTCTCTCAAGCGAAACTCCAACAACTTGTGGCAACAACTACAAATACAAGTGCAAACTCATCAGCTGAGCAGCACCCCAGACGATTCTCCGACGAATCCAATCTCTGGGAGCGATCACTGCATGGCGGCTTTTTTTTTTCAGTGAGCGCGCGAGCGGCAAACGGTAAACAACAGCTGCTGGCAGCGAGAAGAGTGCAAGAAGAAAAGACTAAGCACTGAAAGCACTGTGTCAAAAGCGAACGAAAATTACAAAACGTTGCCAACATTGCCGCAAGCAGCGTGAAAAGGCCAAGAGACCTGGAAGGCGCCAACACATGCAACAAACAGCAGCCGATTTAGTCGAGAGTGCACGAATGTATCTGACAGATGCGCGAATCTTCGCTGTGACAAAAAGGTTGAATTTATTACGCAAGTGAGTTGAGTGCGCAAAATGTGTGCGACGAAAGTATCTTAAACATATGCACACTTATACATACACATATGCAATTAGTGATAAAAGGCTGTCTCGCAAAGTCAATTACCTAAGATCGGTCAATAGAGTATCTTATCAGTGACATTATCTTAGCCTTTTGCAAGTCGCATGTGGCACAACTGTGACTCACAGTAAGTCAGTTCCATTTGACATTAAACTATTAAAATATCAAGTGCAAACAAAGTCACATTGCCTACAAATAAATATCTACATATACATATATACAAAAGTAGTAAATATCACTTTCTGTATTTGTCTTCTGCTCGTTCAACCTGACACTGGGCCAAGTACACGTCTGACTTTTAGGTCATGTTTTGTTACTGTTCATATTAAGTATTAACATTAGACATCTCCGCTATGAGTCTGTGTGTCTGTGTACAGCTGTTTTGTGGCAAAAACCAGTTTGCCTACAGCTAGTCTTTGGTGTATTTCTAAAGTTTGTTTGTTTGTTTTTTGGTGCTCACACACAGAAACCGAAAAGTCAAATGTGAATATAACTATGAGGTTAGCACACTTACTTATATACTAACAGCTTGCCACCAACTATATGCAACACAAAGTTAGTCACATTTTGCAAATCTTTAGGCATGTAGGTCAATGTGCGCTGTAAGTAGAATTAAATAGATAATTCCGTAATATGCAATTTGCAATAATAGTTATAATAAAATAATTGCTGAGAGAGTTCAAATATTAGTGCAGAGAAGAAAGCAGTTAACACGTAGGCAAGCAGCGCGCACAGTATTCGCACAAGCAGTGCACTATTTTCGCACCCAAGCAGTTCACTGCTTGATGGTCTAAGTGTGGAAGATCTAATTTAATAAGGTTTTACTTCCCTACAGTGAAATGGCGCCAGGTTAACCTACTTCAGTTTTAACTTTATTCAGTTGATGTGTGTTTTCCTTTTATATAAAAGTATAAAATATATGCATAGCGATAAGACTACAACTATGGAACTAATACTAAGCTGAAAGAGAATTAGCATTCGATTAGTAATCCTCATCGCAGAAGCAGCCATCACGCGAGTTCTCCACAATCCAGTCCAGATATTTGGTGACTCTAGTGTAGACACCTGGATAATTTGGTCGCGCACATCCATTACCCCAAGAGACGATGCCGATCTGTTCAAAGCGTTTGTCATCGGGACGCAGACGCACCAAGGGACCACCGGAGTCCCCCTGGCAGCTGTCACGTGCCCCCACGCCCGGATAGCCCGAGCACATCATATTCTTGGTGATCATCTTTTGCGTATAGTTTGTTTGAGCCACACAATCATCGTTGTCAAGCACCGGCACCTCCACCTCCTGCAGCAGGCACGACGGCTTGCCATCCTCCTTAAGCGTGCCCCAGCCGGTGGCAATGCCGCGCGTGCCTACAAACAAATCGTTGCGATTCTCCGCACGGGGCAAGCAAATGGGTCGAATGAAGCTGGTGATCGGCACGCGATCGTTTAGACGCAGCAGCGCAATATCATTGTCAAAGTTTGAGAAACTGAATTTCTGACTGAAAGCGCGCAGCACAAAGCGCGTCTCTGGCCGCTCCTTGTCGTTGCACCGATCGTGCTCCCCGAAGGTCACCTTAATCATGAACCACATGAAGCCCTTGACGCAGTGCGCCGCCGTCAGCACGTAGCGATCGTTGATTAGAGTGCCGCCGCAGTAAAATCGATTGAAGTAGCTCAGTCTGGCCATCCAGGGATACTCGCTGACGCCAGCGGTTGTTCCTCCAACGATTCGCGACTCATCGTTGCGCTCCCCACATCTGCAATAGTGTTAAGCGTAAGGCGTAAGTGGTCATGCTTCAATAACAAATGATTGTCATCCACTTCATCAACAGGAATGAAATGCACATTAAATTCAAATTTATTAAAATATTTTTAAAATGTAAGCCAGCATTGCAAAATGGCTCAAATTTTAGTTGCTGTCTAAAGTCATTTAAGCAGATTAATACTTTTGGGAAAAAGTTACACATTCTTCACTAACTAGGCATTTTTAAACAATTAATGATTTAATTATTGTACATAATAGTTCAGTTGACCCTTGAATGAAAGTTCTGTCAAGCTATTCTCATAAAGCATTTTTGACATGACAAATTATGAGGGTGCTCCACTTCAAACCAATATTTGTACGCTGAGTCCCATATATGTATATATACATATAACATAATTTTCCATGTCCAGTCCACAGTTCGTTGAATGACAGTCTGCGTTGATTAGTTGAAAGTTCAATAACCCACGAGATTAACAGCCTTCATTAA
This sequence comes from Drosophila paracracens, assembly GCA_035044025.1. Classification (NCBI taxonomy): domain Eukaryota; kingdom Metazoa; phylum Arthropoda; class Insecta; order Diptera; family Drosophilidae; genus Drosophila; species Drosophila paracracens. The sequence goes on along the minus strand of JAWNMN010000192.1, from coordinate 3,397,563 downwards.
TAATGTTATAAAGAAAGTGTCAATATGTTTTATGGGCATGCCAAAGTGTTTTGCAGATTTTCCAACATACTTATAAATTTGTCGTTACACTAAACTGGTTTATAATTGCCAAAAAAAACCAAACAGAATTCATAAAACAAAGCAACTGCATTCAAAAATATTTCAGAGAGAGCCGGTTTGTAAAAGGAAGCACAAAAAGTTCTCTTCAGTCTGCCTATATACTCTTATATACTAAATAATTTCTTTATGGCCACAAATCAATCGACGGCCCACAAAAAAAAAAAATATATAAATAATATAAAGAAAAAGCAAGAACAACAAGCAGAAGTCTTTTGGGCTTGTTGTTTTTGCATTTAATCGAGTCATTGCCCCAAAATGGTGGCCAAGGCAAATTCGAAGGCGTCCCGAAAGCAGCAGCAAGCAGAGGCAAAGACAATGAAATGCGCGACCCAATTCAGAGAGTGCGGCATTCCCTCTGCCCCACTGACAACAAAACTATGACGCATTGAGCCGCGCTTAACTACACCTTAAAAGTATATAAATATATACGATATATATAGATATATATATACACATATCAGATATCTAAGTATATATGTATGTATGTACGTGCGAGTATGTGGACCGAATTCAGATTCAGATTGAGATACAGAGATACTTTAAATAAAAAGCTACGCAGCGAGTGTTATCAAAACTTATGCAAATGAGTCTCATTTAATTTTAAGCGCGGAAAAAAGTAAAAATAAAATATAAAATACAAATTCACAATACGTTGAGCAAGAAATGGAACAGGTTTTAGGCTTTGACATCAAATCTGAATAAGGTGACCAAAGAATTGTTATAATAAAGGGATTTAATGCTTGTCCTCTTAAATCTTTATAGTGCCATTAAGTTCATGAAGAAGTGGAATTCTTTTTTGGACAATTTTAAGAATGTAATTTTATAGTTTGATTAGCTTACAATTTTCGTAAGAAAATATCCGAAGAAAAGTGAAAAAGCCCCTTCATCTGCGGCGAAACTGACCTAACCTAATTCAAGCCAGACAACTATTTTGTCGCACATCAATCAAAACTGAGTTGATCATTAAAATGCCAAAGCAAGGAGTGCCGCCAAACGCATTCCGCAGAACTCCCTGAAGCGTGGGCTTATGCAAACAGTTCCAACTCCATCAATACCCACGGGTACTTGACAATGCGAAAGACCCAGCCAACTCCCCATTGGCATCCCAACAGTCGTGCGCAATGCAATTTGTTGAAGGCATCTAAGGAATGCCTTTCAAATGCGCTGCGAACGCAGCCTAAGATCGCAGATGGCAGCGACTGAGAACACACACAGCATTTTTCATGCTGATGCCAAAGATCGAACTTTAACCAAGTGTGGAAATGTAAAAACTGCTGGCAACATTTTATGTGCTATGCGTGAAATTGATATGTAATTTTCCTAGTCAAAAAGAAAGCCGAAATTGTTCTGTGCTACTTTCTAGCCAAAAAACTGGGGAGATTTTATTAGCCAGGCAATTACCAAACACTCAATGGTAATTGCCTAACTCTAAGCTATATTAATAAATACATAAGTGTTAAGTCTAATGGCATCTCGATTTTGTATCTTTAATGAATGAATTCCTTTCGAAACGGCGTCACCCAAGCAGCTCATGTGCAACATTTATGTTTGATAAGAAATAACTGTTTAATTCTTGTGCAGGGAGTAGTGGGCCTTAAGAGTTCGATGTGCTGAGGCGTTAAGGAAATAGCTTGCGTGCAACACACACACACACACACGCACACACACGAAATGTATCTGCAAGTGTGTTTGAGTCTGTATCTTTAACTGTAAGTGTTATTTGTATGCCGTGACAATGGCACCCAATGTTGTTGTTGTAGTTGGGTAACTAAATAACTCGGCTAACTGGAAGTTGGCATTCATGACCATGACAGCTTTTTGATTAGTACCCACCTGCAGGAACATGTCGCTGTTTGGTCTTGAGCCGGCGGCGAATTATTGCGATTAAAGACGCCAAACCAATTCTTGATCGGATTTTGCCGGAATACTGGTTTATTGCCAATGGATTCCACCGCGCTGGCGTTGCCAATTGCAGTGCGCAGCTTCTTTGGCTGATGCTGGTTCCCATATGCCAGATATTTGCCCGGTATGGAGGATACTGTTGTTGTTGTTGTCGTTGTTGTTGTCATTGCTGTTGGTGTTGGTATTCTTGGTGTTGTCGTGCTTGTTGAGACGGCGACAATGCAGGAAATGATGGCCAATGCTAATGGCCAGTGATGTAAGTGGAGCAGCAGCAGCATCTTCAACTGGTTAGTCAGCGATTTGTTGTTGTTGTTGTGGTTGTTGCGTTTATGCAATGATAACTTAATGAGCCAGCTAAACGTTACCGTTAGAATATTTTCTTGACTTTTCGTGACTGTTTTATTTTGTATACTTTTCCAGTTAGCTTCAGGTTTTCCCCATCCACTTCACTTATTAATTATGTTAATCACATGCATCTAATTCGAATTGTTTGAACTATTTCTCCCATTTCACACTCGCATAAGTCAAACTGTCAACAAGTCGCGCCCAAAATAAGCCAGCAAATTCGTTTCTTTCGTTTTTAAGTTGTATTTGATTTTATTTCATTTTATTTTGGTCTCGCCTCTGCTGTGAATTTTTTTTTTTAGTCTCAATTTCTGTTTTCGACCGCACACGCGAAAGTCTGCAACGCGACTGATACCAACAAACGGGGCGACGATCTTCTGGCCAAGACAAAGTTGCGCATGCGCCTGCTTTTCGCTGCGACGACGTCAACATTTGCGTCTGCGTCTGCGCCACCGTCAACGTCAACGTCAGCGTCGTCGTTAACGCCAACGTCAACGTCATCGCCGGTTGACTGGCAAACAACAGAGACCAAGTCACATTTTTGTTGGCCCGTTGCGTTCTCAATATGCTAATGTGACAGTTTGCCATGGTGTCGCGATAGTTCCTCTTGGTGAGAGTCTCCCGCTCAGTCTGTCTGACTTATGTATGTATGTGCGTTTGTGTGTGTGTGTCTGTGTGCGTGTGTAGAGCACTGCTTCTGGGCACTGTCCGTTTAGCGTTTGCTTATCATGCTCAACACCGTCAATACACCGTGAGAATTTCAATTAATTTAAACAGTGTTTGAATATGGCTATCAAATTGGTAGATAACCTATTTAGTAAACATTTCCTAAGGTAAGTAATATTAGAATTATGTAACTGCATGAAGATTAATTTAGTTTCTTGTTTTTCATGAACCAAAAATTGAAATATTAATATAAAAAAGTAAATAATTTAACGGAACAAACCAATATTTCAGATTTGCATATTTTGCCGATATATTAATCAATTCAATTATTAGTTAAACATTATTCCAAAAATATAATTTTATTATATGTGCCAAGAAATATGGTTTAGTTTGCGGATTTATTCTGTGTCATCATAACAATGACATTCCTTCCCTCCATTCATTGACCTTCTGCATCATATAAGAGCCGAGCCGAGCCAATGGTTGTCCCATTTAACTCCAAATCATTTATGGCTTTTATGTTTTCCGACGCTTTTCACTTGCAATTTGCATTTTCATGTTAAACTCCGTTGCTGCCGTTTGTTTTAAATTTTCTTTTTTGGTTTTCTTTTGTAAGACGTAAATTAAGAATCGGCTGATGAGGGAGAAGGCGAGTTGGAGACTCGATTGGTGGCTGCCTGCGGCAAGATGAAATAAAAATACAGCAATCTTAATTCGCATTCAATGTGTCAGCTGCTGCTACGCTTGAGTCAACCAGCAATAAATAAAATACATGTATGTTGTCCTAATTGCAAAAATGCTCAACACTTGTTTGATTTTCTGCATTTGCGGATGAAAAGCTCAATTGAGTAATTTATACATATTACTGAATTATATTAGACAAGAATTATATTATATTATTAGATTATGTGATAAGCTCGATCTGAAAGCTTTGACTTGTTCAGACTTTGACAGCCAGTTAAGTACCATATTTAATATTTGCATAGCTTCAGCTTAAATGTGTCTAACTATTTTCTGAGCAGCATTTCTTTGAAGAGCATGTTCTGAGCCCATTAAGTTGCCACTTCCTATTTTTCATATTGCACTCACATGTGCTGGCCATAAAGTCAACAATCCATGCAAAGGGGCAGTTATTGAATTTCCTTATTAATTTTGAACATGGAAATTTTCGCCCACTTCTCTTTGGCAGACACAAATACAAAATACTTGGAAATTGGTAACAGTACTAGGCGGAAAACGCAGGAGTGCATAAAGCGAATCTCTGTCTGCACCAACATAATGCCACAAGAACACGAACAACATCAACAACACCCATTGCATAACTGATATCCAAGAATATTATCATTATTTACAATGAGTGAGGCCTTTCTCGATATGATGGGTGCACAGTCAACGAGCGTGGCGGAGACCGCCTTCGAAGCGAAGCTCGGTGCACGACAGAACACGGACAAGCGACGCAGGCACGGTGGACGCAGTGCAGCAGCAGCTGGGATTCATGGTCATCGACGCAACAGCATTGGTAGCGTCAGTGCCGGCATCTTTAAGTCATTTCACGAGCGTTTCATGAGCAGCGACTATCGAGTGCTGCGTCAGCGGGACGCAGAGTCCGATATGACGAAGCTAGATTTGGACTCGAGTGGCAGTTCTGATGTGGAGAGTCTGCATGGCAACATCAGCTGCAGCAGCAGCAGCAGCGTTGAGGATCTATTTTCCAATGAAAAGTGGCGCCGAAAGTTGCCAGAACGCAAGCCCAGGAGAAAAAGAAAGGTAAGTGATCAAAGCTGTAGACCCTTCAACATGGGCTGCCTTTCGATTTCGCAGATGCCACACTATACACATACATATGTCGATTTATTTAAGTATTCCAATCAGCTATGCCACAGTTTGCTACCGTTACGTGCGTTATTTATCGGAGCTCGTCTGCGATTTCAGTTCAAATTGCACGAGCTTGGACTTAATTGGGGTCTCTGTCTCTGTCGTTTATTTAATTGACTTTCGTTCGTTGGCTTTGATAATTGCATTAATATGTATTCATTGTTTTTATTAGATAATACACTCAGTTCACCAATGTGCATTAGATGTTCAATTAAATGTTTTTACGCTCTGTTTCACTTCACTTTTTTTTTAAAAAAAAAAAAAACACACTTGTCCCAATTTACTTCGTTTATGGATGGTCAAAGATATCTGACCTCTCTGATTCTAACTTTTGAGGGTTCTACTTACGAAGTGCAAAAAAAAAAGCGAATCTGATTAGGTTAATTGCCTGGGATTAATTTACACCCTTGTTTCTTACTTTTATTTGAAGTCCCCTTTGCTTAATTTATTTTATTTATTCAATTAAAATAAGATAAAAAAATATAAAATATATAATCATTGTTTATTCTTTAACTATTTCATCAGCTCTTCTTGCGCTGGAAATACTTTAAGTTAAAAGAAATTCTGCTTATTTTTTTAAATTTAATTTGTTGTTTTTATAAATTCCGATTTGAAAACATTTTTCCATCTATCCGAGCCACTGTGCCATGCGTTTACCATCAGCTGTTGCAAAGCTTTCAGCTTGTTTACAAACAATCGCAAAGCTAGTAGAAGCTTCCGCATTTGGCTCACCAACAGCTGTGAGCTCTCCAACTCGACTCTTACTCTTTACCATCTCACTCTCTCTCTCTCTCTCTCTCCAGCATGCTCTCTTTCTGTTTCGGTTGCGCTCTTGAGCGATTTGGCGGTTTGTGGCCAATGTGGCAATGGCCATGGGCAATGGGACGCAAGCTGACTGTTTTGTGGTCGGCAGACCTTTTTGGCTTAGTTCTCGGCCAAGTCAGTGCTGCTGCAGCATTTTCATATTTTTAATTTTTTTTTTTGTTTTGTCCATTTCGTGCTCCAACGGAGTTTAAAATGTGCGCTGCTTAAAGTTAAGCGTTCGCGTTTTGAATTGTATTTCTGTTTGGTCCTTTGCAGTTTGCGGGAGCCTTTTGGCTGATACGACTGACTTGGCTTCTTTAGCTTTATTTTTATGCTGTTTATTTATTTTTGGCTGGTTTGCATCGCTTGACTGCACAAGCTCAACTGTGCGGCAATGGCATTTATCGTGTACGTTCTCCTTTTTTTTTTAGTTGTATTTCTTATCATTGTTGCTCTGCTGCGGTTGTTGTGGGAATTGTTTAACTAGGGGCATGCATTTAAAATATACACACACATATGTATTGCTAGACCAACTGAGTGCAGAGGAGCTGCAGAACACATTCTTTGTTGCCGGAAGTAGTTCCCCTTTTGTCGCTGTGCGCTCAATGTTGCAAATTGGTAAATAAGATATAAATAAAATTACGAAAAAAAAAAATTGTGCGCCACTGTGTCGCCCCGAAAATGCAATCAACCAACCCAGATCTATGACGTAGAACTTGGCTGCGATTCTAAACAGATTTTTTTGTTGCTTGCTGTTCCATTATCAAGTAATGGGCGATTCAAATGGAACAACAACCGATTCCCGGTATCAGATCTATTGCGTTACACAAGTCCGTAACTCCGTGTAACACCCACATGTGTGTTAAAGAGCACACCCCCCACCATCCCATCCCACACCACTGCCAGCATAAGTGTGCAAGTTTCCGATGATTTATGCATGATACTTAATGCCTTCTTAATTACATTTTATGTAACTCCCTGCCACCCACTGTGAAACACTAGAATGCGAGCATTATACACACTTTGCTGAAAGCGAGCGCCAAAAAAAAAAAAATGGACGCCAGCTGGAGCGCTTTTAGCACAAAAATCATATTCAAAGGAGCAGACCAAAAGTAAAGAGCAACAACAATGAAGAAATACGTAAAATTTGTAGCAGCTGCGTTTTTTGGGGCCATTGAGGCGCCACTTTCACTTGTACTTTCACTGCGTGCCTCCATGTGGCGCTACGTGCCATTGACATCTGCCTGAAACAGATTCCATTTTGGGGACTGAGTCTATTTTGGTACCCGGACACAATCCAACCAACTGGCATGACGGAGTGGCAGTCAAAAGAACTTTTCCCCGCATCCTTACAGATTGCAGTTCAGTGCGACCAACACACAACAACAAATATATTCATGCATCGGCCAGCGACTCCTGTGTGTGTGTGTGTGCGTCTGCTGGGATTTTGAGTGAGCCCCCAAAGGATGTGGGTCCATCTGATGTGGACATGAGACCATCTTAAATGTGCGAAACAAGGTTAAATCTCAACTACGTGATGTGTTTATACGGCATACATACATGGCATTCAAATTGATTTAAAAAGTTCCAGTCCTTGCTGAACGGAATGAGTTTGGTTCGGGTAGGTAAAGCTGAAGGACTAAAGCTGAAAATATGGAGAACTGATTTTAAAAAGTAAAATGCGCCAATGATGCTTTAATGATTTTTATCAATAATTATAGGTAATGCGATCAAATCAATCGTTTTTGATTCATATCTCACAAATATTGATATGTTTTACTTTTTATTGAACTTATATTGATTTCTGGCAGAATGTGTCGCCTTGACTAGGAAAAGATGTAGCATCCTAGGGATGCATGTTACGAAATCTCAGGACATAGCAGCCCTCAACCCAACCAAAGTTCTAGCATTCGTGCAGGAGCTGGGGTTGATGGAGGAGCTATAGGCTCAGAAGGGGGCACAATAGACCTTATATATAATATAATATATATATATTGATTTCAAATTGCTGGGTATTCATAGTTAGAACATCTTAACAATTTCGGAATTTAGAGAATTTCACTCAAATAGAAAACGAAATGAAGTTAGTAAGGTAATTTCAAGCTAGTTTTACGCTTATGGAGACAGTTGGTTAATTCGATTCGCAAGTAGCTCTCAGAGCTAGCCAACTGGGACAGTTGTCAGTGGCAGACAGTGAATCAAATACAGCTAAATGCGCTTGGCCATTATTATTTTTGTTTACTGTATGCTGTGTGTTGTGTGGAACATTCATGTTAAGCAAATTGAACACGTAGAATTCGACAAGATGAGAAACATCGAAAGCAGCCACAACAATAAAAAACCCCAGAGAGATTCCCTTTAGATTCAACTGCAACCGGAGGATTTAGGGCCCCATGCTGCCAGGGCTGACAGTGTTGGCAGTCAGAGTCATGTTGTTTACATTTAACACGCAGACGTGGTTTCATGTTTCGGCTTTTGGCCACACGAATACTTTTCGAGCCCGGTTTGTTTATTAAATTAGAGGCCTGTCCAAACGGCCGCGTGAAATATGCAAATTTCTTGTTTCACTGCTGTTCATAATTTCCGGCCATGGCCAGAGCAGCAGCAAAAAATATGTGCAGACCCAAAAGCCAATGAAGGTCAACAATAATTATACAATTTATACAACAATTGTTTTTGACAAGTGAAAAATTGTGTACTCTTGTTGGAATACATTTTTCCGACTAGTTTCCTAGTGTTTTAAGGGAGCGTCGCTTCGGTAGGCAAAAAGTTTCCTTGGATGCCAGCAAGTTTTTAATGGAAATGCCTAACTGGGGGACAAAAGTTGGGTCTGGCATAGGACATCCTTGACAGTGAATTATTCGTGTAGTTGAGTGTTGCAGATAAGAACAAAACAACTGAAATTTTTATGACTTTTGTTGGTCACGGTGTACAATTAGTTATTTCAAACAAAGGCCAACTTACACAGCATAACAATAAAAGAATTCTAGTAGGCCCTTGTACATGGACCTTTTATGAATGATTATACTCTGTGAACGAAAATATTATTTATTGTAGTTCTACCTAATCTAATACTACTTAAGAAAAGCTAATAATTATATTTAAACAAAGGACCTTTGATTTTATCTGTCAACAACGCTGTCTAGACCGTTGCCTGGTCAACAAAATAAACAACTAACAGCTGCTCCGTAACTTCCGTATCCTAACCAAACATAGCAACCAAAAAAAAAACAAACAAAAATAATAATAATAAAAAGTAGGCGGAAAATCGATTCGAAAAAAGCTTTCGGAAAACAATCTTTTGTTATATATTATTCCTCGTTGAAACCCCTAGCTGTGAATACGAATAAAAGCTGCGGGAGAAGTAATATTTATAAAAGAGTGGAATAAATAAGGAGGAGAGAACAATGTCGCTGTTTGACAATCCCGACCAGCTGAGACAGCTGCAGGACTTGTTGTGCCCCCGTCGAACAAGGGGCGGCATCGAGTGCAGCAGCAGCAGCGAGGATGAGGACGAATCTCTTGTGGTGCATAAGCAAAGTGAGTAAATGGAAAAACAAGTATCGCAGTAAGTCACGCTTCATGTATCCGCCCCCTGCCACTCCAGCACCTGGTAGCATTGGGCCGCAGGCAGCTGCTGCTGCCTCCAAGTCCGGTGGAAAGAAGAAAGTAAATTTGGTGGCAACGCCACTTGAAGAGCCGCCAAAGCCAGAGCCCGCTACGCTTGAGGAGTGGCAAGAGGCGCAGGAGCGCGAAGATGCTGATATTTTGGAAACTCGCAAGTGCCCCGAATACACAATGACCTATCGCCAGGCCGTCGGCACTGAGGATGTTTTTCTACAGGTTAACCCCAAACCCCTTTTCAAGTTTGCATGGTGTTCCTAAGCTGCATATTTTTACATTTAGATGGGCCAACGCACTGGAGCCTCGGCGAGCTGTGAAGATCTCGTGCTGGAGATAGCGCTGCCCGGTGAACAAATGGATGCCGACAAAATGACCCTGGCACTGCACGAAAAGGAAGTGGACCTGGGCACAGCTTTATATAGATTGAAGCTGGCGCTGCCGCATTCCGTGGATGTGGATCGATGTCATGCTAAATACGACAAGGAACTCGGCAAGCTGCGACTCACGTTGAGGTTGCGCAGAGAACTGGATTATGTCAATTTTTAAACACACACACACACAGGTCTCGTAGCGTTTCAAAATTGAAAGTATTCATAAAGTATTCATCATAAGTAGTCAAAGCCAACATGCTGTGAAAAATTCAATATCATGCCTAATTACACGCAAATACTAAGCAGCTTATCGTTTTCGTCCCCATTGCATATTTGCACCACCAAATTACGCATACGCCGCATTGAGCCTTAGGTCAAACTCAAATTACGGTTTAGCGAAGCATAAAGCCTTCGGTACACATGGGCCATTAAATTACTGCAGAGCTAAAGGCCCGGATGACAAAAATCACTTAAGCCAAATATTTGTCAAATGCGGACAACGAACGACATTCGAAAGTTAAATTCAAAATTTGCCATCGCTCAAAATTGAAGAAAAATAAAAGTAAACCGACAATATACTCAACTAGCTGATGACCTGTATTACGAGACAAAATTGTGCATTCAAGAAGAGAGGTAATGGATGTCTTACCTCAATATCTATCAATATATCAATACAACTTTATCATACTATAGTTACAATACAATAATTGCTGCTGATTTGGCTTTGAGTGTAAATATGTGCACTAAGACACATTTCCTTCTGCTGACAGAATATATTCATTATACCCTTGCTTAGCTTTATTATGTATGCAGGGTGTGCTTATCAAAAGCTGGTGTTCTTTTAAAAAGTTTTTTTCTTTTGAGGGGGGGGGGGGACTTAATACCATGTAAGGACGAGGATTGTGGGCAATGGGACCCGCTGTGACTGGGGCTGCGTTTTGCCTCATTTACTCTGACTGAGTGGCGGTCAGCGGCAGCACTGAGACATGATAAACTGTCATCCCAAGCACTGGTCGGGGAGAAGAAGTTCACACAATTTCACATAGAAATTTGCTGGCAAATAATGATAAAGGCTCAAGTTTTGGGACTGGCCAAAAGAAGCGCGTGCATCGCGTTGCGAATAGTTTTGTGCCGAAGAACTGGGCCAGTGGATTTTATGTTTTTTAATCTTTTGGCCATGGAAAAGTTTTCTTAGCGTTCATATTAATAAATCATCAAACGGCAGTAACTTTTTTTGGCCAGGACAAACTTTAAATTTAATTTAATGGCCACGAAATGAGCTGCCATCACAGTTGGTCAATTCCCTAAATTTCTGATTATGCTAAGTGCCTATGCCAGACTATGCCAAATCTGTGTAAAAAACTTATTGGAATATGTCAGAAACTTGTGAGAATGCGAATGCATACAATAATCATTTTAATTTATACGTGATCTGAAAGTTTAGTTTCAAGACAACTGTTTTTTGAATACTTCGTTTTATTTCGAATTCCCTCGGAGAGAGATTCACAACGTCAGCGGTAGAATTTGAAAAATGTTTCTTTTGTCGAAAAATATTTTAGTGCAAATTTGTTGACAGATACAAAAAAAAATTGGTTGCCAAATGTTTCATATTTAAAAATTTCGGAAACAAAAAAAAACATTGGGCAATCAACTGTCACAAAGGCAACCGACAACGTCAAACTTTCTAGCGCTCAGCACCACTTAAGGATATTCAAGAAAAGAAAGACAAAAAGGACTTCTCTTTGCCACATCCTTTTCCTATTGGTGAATACGTTGAATGACATTTACCAGAAATTCCAACTTGCCCAAAAACCACAGCCAAACTTGGATCCTTTGCAAAAACAAACAAAAATAGCTGCGTTGACACTAGTCTAAAGGAAAACAAACAAAACGCATGCCAAAAAATGATATAAAAACTAACAACAAAAAAACTTTGCAAAAAATATACATATATCTTTCTATTAATACCCTTACAGAGGTTACAATAATTTTGTGTAATCGAAATTAGTTGCTAGTCCCTTCGTACTTCAAATAATCATCAATTCAAGTCAAAATACTATAGTATTTAGCGGAAATCGATATATTTTAAGCTTCATCGATTGAAGTGCAGATTCCTCTTAACAAACTAATGTGTCAAAAGTATAGCTTAGCTTTTGTAGCTTTTTAATCTTTTAGAGTATTAAAAAGTCGACACAAGACAAATGTGGGTTTTTTCTTGAATTTCGTTGTCTTTGTTGTGTGTTTGCACGAACGTAGTTTTTATCATCTCCATGATTATGATGCTTCTTCATATGCTCCATGGCAAACACTAAATAGTGAAACTGAATTTTTATTTTTTTTTTTTTGTGTTGAGGCGCAGCATATTTGTTTTTTATCAACACTCTGAAAAGTTGAATCGCAAATAGAAATTCGCATGCAAGTTCTCCCATGTGCAACGCAAACTTTTGTGGTGTGCATAAATTTGCTGCCTCAAAATACATACAAATGATATAAAAGGAAGGTGACAAAAGTTTTGTCCAATAGAAAACTTTTGGAAGTATGAAAATGGATTGTTGCCGAAACAAATCGTGTGGCTGATTAAAAGTGGCATTTGAAAAATGGCGAGTGACCTTGATTATTTTGAGAAAGCATGAGTTATTGCTGTTGTTATTGCTGTTGTTATTGCTGTTATTTAAGCATATATAATAAAAAAATGTGCAGGTGCACTTCAAAATGTAATAAGCCGCAAGAGAAACAACAACAGCAGATTGTATTTATAAACGCTCAGCCGCTGACAACGGTTCATGGGAGGAGCTTTTATCCAGCGAGTTGTTGCTCGACTTTTGTTCATTTTGTTGCAGTGCCTCCAACTCGTGAGTGGGGCAACCAACATTCACTTAACCTGTAAAGCGGCAGAACAGCTCTGGGAAAAAGAAACGCTGCTAAAGAGCAGGTGCGAAATGAGCAGCAGCAGCAGCAGCAGCAGCACTGAATGAATGGGGCATAAAGACAAAGGAAAAAAGGGAAAGGGATGCGAAAATACTTCAATATTAAATGTGTTGAGAAAATATGAAAGTACGTTGAGTGAATGTTGGAAAGCTTCCTCAACTGAGTTATAGCACTTTAAGCAACTGAAATGCCTAACTAAAACGAATTCGGTGTTAGAATACTCTTCTTATACAAAACATTTTGTATCTTTTATAAGTACAGTTACTTATTCACATTTACTATAAACCAAAACTCAACTGGTATCCAGGGCAGATTGACTATTCAATAACTGAATTATAAGTAAGTTTATTTGCAATTCGAAATGTTATTTGTAGACATTTTTGGTTCACTTTGGGAAGCTTAAGTTTAACAAGGCTCTTTTCTATTCGTGGCTGTTAACTTTAATCTAGCTTTATGCATTTTCCTTCTCTTTATCAGAGAAGAGAAATCCAAGCCAAGGATGAGCTTTATCTAACAGCAGCTAGAAGCAAAACCGTAGAAATATTTCATTTTGTGCAAATTTTGTCTGATTACATTCATTTTACGAGTCCCACATGAATCTGCAGTTTTTTTTTTTAAATACCAGAAAACTATTTAGAATATCACAGCGAATACAGAATCAGAAAGCAAGCTTAACTTTAAAAAAGGAAGTTTCTATTTTTTTTTTAGAAGTATATTGTTTGTATGCAAACAATGTGCATCAACTGCAGCTTCGCATTCCCCATGCAGCAAATTTCATTTAGCATGCGTGCAAAATACCAGAATTATTTAAAAGCCAAATGTTTAGCAAGAGAAAATAAAAGTTGAGCAAATAGCACATAAGTTACCCTAAATCAACATGAAAACACTGCTGTAAAACTATTTATTCAGTTGGCAATCTTAACCTTATAGTGGGATTTAAATTGAACATTTACAATTAACATTTTAACTTAATGTTTAATTGAAAACTTCTTTACTACTTAAATGCCAAATTTTCTTAATATGCTCAAACCTTAATAAATTGAGAAATAATGTCTTAAGGCGAGATAACGTTCACACATTTTGAGATATTGTTGAATGTATTCCACTCCACACACACCCTAAGAAATTGTATAATCCCACAGCGAGCGTATGATAGTAGATGCCAAGATTCCAAGATAGCTGCTTACAATTGCTTCTCAATTGCATCATCTGCAGCTGCTGCCACAAATTCACAATTGCTTCGAACAAATTAAATGTGTAAACAAAAGCATTTAAAGAGCCAAGACCAAGACCAAGACAAATGTGTTGCACACACAAGACGCCATGTGGTGCACAATGTTTTGCAATGCTCTGAGGAAAATACGAAAATCATTGTTGGAATTTAATTAAGGCTTCGCCTTCATCCACACTGCTCACAGTGTATGAAGCCAGCGGTTCCATTAACACATTTTTCAAGTTTAATTCAACGTAATAACAAATTTGCGAGCTTCATACGAGACTAAAGTCGTACATACATAGCCCGTAAATGGCACTCAGACAGCCGTATAAATTAGTGAAGGATATGAACAGCAGCTGGATGAAAAAGCAAACCGGATACGGCCAACTTGGCCACACGCAAGCGGCAAGTGTTGTTCTTATCTAGCTTTTCGACTTCTAACGCCCTGTCAAACCTACGTGGTTGGGGGGGGGGGGGGGGAGAGGTTTTGTCTTATCCGAGTAGCACTCTAGTTGCCCTTTGCTCCTTGCCCCATCCGCCATAATTAAGACAAATGTAAAAACTACAAAAAGACATCTCAAAAGTCACTTTCACTTCTTGCCAAACAAAAGACGAACAGCGAACAGTGAACAGCGAACAGCAGGCAGGTGCCAGGTGCCCATTACTTATACCTTATATCTTATACTTTATACCTCTTGCCTTGCCTTGTTATAAGTCAACATAATTTCACCTTATTTTTCCGCTTTTGCCCTTGCGTTCACCTACGGCATTTTTATGTGTTTCTGTGATAATGTCACGACGTCTGCACACCCAGCGCAAGAACAATAGAAATAGACAAGAAAAACTACAAGAATTCATGTGCCGCGAGTTAGTGGCTTACAAATATCCTGTAGATGTATCTAAAGCGGCATTCCACCCAAGCAAGGTGCAAGCAGTAACCATATGATGAAGAATACATAGTACTACAAATTCCTTATTGTTTATCACAATATTTGCACAGCGCATCATGTCCTTTGTCATCTTGTCTACAGGGTATATAAAAAGCAAATGTCAATGTCTCATCCAATGTGAGTGGTCCGCTTGGAATGCTCGCATGACCTTTTCACATTTATCTCAAGAAGATGTCTTTTTAATGCAGCCATGTGGGCGTGTTAGGCTCGTTATAAGACAAGTAGTTATTATGGTTATTTATTGTGTTAGATGTGCACAGCTGTTAGAACCGTATCACGTCTGCTGTTTTTCCCAGCTTTCAATTAGATCATCAATTAGACGCCATATGATGGACTTTTCACTGTAATTGATTGAAAAACTGTAGGAAGTTTTTCATACTGCTTAAGATTTAATGGCTCAAGATTAACTTAAGGTGTCAAGTTATGTTCAGAGAGTCGCGAGTTCAGCTTAAGTGCCACTTAAGTCAATACCACTTTATTCAATCTATTTTTTAAGAAACTAATTAAAAGTATCTAAAGTGCTTTAATTGCTGATTCATTTAATAAGCATTTGCGCAATGTTTGCCGACTTATGTATACTTTAACTATACAAGAAATGGCAACGGAAAAGGTAATAAAATTTACAACTTTAAGCATCTAAGGACATGTAAGGATCAAGCAAGGATCCCGCTTAACACACATATTTTTTCAAATCTATTTCCGTCTCAGCTAAAACA
Source organism: Drosophila paracracens (assembly GCA_035044025.1). Taxonomy (NCBI): domain Eukaryota; kingdom Metazoa; phylum Arthropoda; class Insecta; order Diptera; family Drosophilidae; genus Drosophila; species Drosophila paracracens. The sequence goes on along the minus strand of JAWNMN010000192.1, from coordinate 3,382,046 downwards.
CTTTTGTAACCACTTCCCTTACAAATCCCACATTAATTTATTGTCTACTTTTTCCAGCGCAATACCATTGCTACGAATACATACAAACATCAGTCATGCGATTATAAAATGTAATTTATGGCAGTAATATTACTTTCGACGAGCATTACTTTTGACTTTGTCATGAAATTTAGAACAAGTGAAATGATCCATCTAATATATCAGAAGAAACTGGTATAGGGTATTTGCGCAGAGCACAACAAAGATATCAGCACAAGTTCGATTAAGGAAATATATATCCACAGAGTATTGCTTGTGCAGATTTATTGCTTTATTACGCTGAGGGGCTTAATGCTCAGGCGACAAATAAATTCGCCTCAATTCGCCTCCCACAACCAAAAGAGAAGGAAAAATAACTACGAGTATGCGGAACATTGGCAAACCAACGCGTTGGCAAACAGCAATTGAAACTGATTTCAACTAGGTCGAAATGGGAGATGAATTCTGCATTTCCGTCTTTTGGTTCTTGGCCTTTGTCTTATGCTGGTTTGGCGCCTTCTGCCTTCTTGCCTCTTGAACTTAAACAAACGGATTTCGCTTGCTGCACTTTGCTGATACTGCACTCTTTACGCTGTTTGAGATTTATGTGCCACAATGGCTCGTTTGAGTATTAAAATGTCTCCTAATTGATTTCCCATGATTTTAGGAGTGTTTTGTTTGGCATATACCCTGTACTCATAACTCCAGCAAGCTGGTTATGATATACGATATATGTATTTTCTTGACTTTCTACTAAGCAGGCTCTTAATGTTTCCAGCTAGCTATTGCTACTGATTTGTATTTCAGTTGTATTGAAACTTCTATAGAGCTGGCAACTATTTTTAATACATTCAAAATGTCTAAAAAATCTACTGGAAATATATCATTGCCAACTGCCGTTGCAGATGCAAGCAAGGATCATAATCGCGAAAGTGATAAATCTGGCCCTGAACTTAGCCAGGTTAATTTTCTACAGGACAAACTAATCGAACGTAATAAACGCATTGGAGATCTCATTAACAGCATCTCTCTAAACCTGAATGGAACAATCAAGAATTTGAACAATAGTATCGAGGAATGTAGTGACTATAAGAAAGCTGTGCTGGAGAATGGATCCACTCAAACAGATCCGCTTGTCAAGCCTGGACTTAAAATGCTCGCGGAACGCACTGGCGACTCTGTGGCCTGTCAGACCATCGAGAAGGATCCGTTTGCTAACTAAAGAGCCTTAGCTGGCCTCAGCCTTTTAAAGTATGGATCGTTTTTAGTTTCTTTGTTTTTTTTTTACCTTGTTTTTTCTTTTTAATTTGTTTTATAAACAAATTATACAACATTTTGGCAATCTTTAAACACTATTCCAACAAAATTTATTGCAATGTATTATAAATTTAAATGAAAGAAAGTCTAAAAATTAATTGATCTTATTGCAGAATGCGAAGCACAAATTCCATCAAATTCCATCCGTTTTCAAAAACAGTTTTTGTACAATTTTATTTTAACAAATAAAACCAATTTTCAAAGAAACCATACCAAGACATGAAAGCAAGGGCAAATCACCACGAAGAAGAAATTGACTGTAAGATATAAGCAAAATGAAGTAAGTTTCTCATAACGGATGCAAAATAGCTCATCATTGAAGAAGTCAACTAACAGTAAATTGCTGCAGGACATTGTCAACTACCACAGCAGTTTGTCATATGCCTTTTGATGCTAAACTATTGCCATGGAGCCAACACATAAGTCTTTGCTTTTGCATTTGCCTTGGGCCTTGGAATAAAGTAGAGTTTGCAAATATTCAACTGCATTTTGCTTGTGACTTTATGGTAAAAGCTGTGCCAGTCAACAATAAAATATTTCCTTAAGGAAAATTATGATACATATTTGCTTTGTTGGCTTGTAGCATGACAAAAATGCTCTTTTTCAAAAAGAATTTTATCAGGCGACAAATTTCAATAGCAGAAGCTGTGAAAATATGGTTATCAATAGCAGTTCTGGCCAACTGGAATTTCCAATTGTTGCTTTTGCTGCTTCGCTTCTCGACTCGCTGCAACAGTGGCAGCCGCTCAGTCAGTTTATTTAATGATGACCGTCAGCAATGCTGTGCTGTGCAACGCGATTTACAGCCCCGACTCCAGAGCAGCAATTTTCATGGTTAAGTTGACGTTGCAACAGTTGAAAGGCAGCAAATGAAAATGTGGCAATAATGAAATTCATATTTAGCTAAGTGGAAAAGAGAATGAAATGTTGGCTCATTATAATTGGATTGCGAATTGGGATTAGCCACTTTATTAGCTGTAATTACTATTTACCAGAAAACCAGTCGACTTTAATGTTCAAACACTAATTAAGGCAAGATTGTTGAATGAGTTGTGTAATGCCACGAACTATTTTAATAATTATTTAAGAGATAAATATTGAAGTGATTACCAAGAATATATTACAAAGACTACAAAGAATTTTGTAAGGGATTAACTAATCTATTTTTGATTCGATTGTGGTATAAGTTAAACAACCACAGTTGAAAAATGTCCTTCGCATGAAATTCGATTATAAAATCCAACAAATACTGAAGCATGTATCATATGCTAGCATTTGTGAAATGTCACTCAACCAATTCGTGTTGGCCACAGACTTGTACACAATATCGACTGCACATCAAATACAATCCCAAGTTCAAAGTATCTGTCAGAAGCAGCAGGGAAAAACTAATAACATTTCTGATAATCGCACGAACGAGAAATGAGAGTCTGAACCAGGCAAATGCTCCTTCATTGAAAAATCAATTGAATTGAAAACGAAAATGAAAATGAAATCGAAATTGAAATAGTTACAGAAACAGTAACTGATGCAAACGAGCAATGATAAAGCGAAAATTCACTGATGAGTTTCAGAGTTTTTTCAAACGGAAGCATTCAAATACCTTCCCCAAAGCTGCACTGTCATTAGACCATTGAAAATGACTAAGTCGGATTTTAGACAGGCTCTCAACGAGCTTGTCCAGTTATATATGTATTTGCTTAATCTGCCCGCTGCTTATGTTAATCAGTTTGGCAAAATTCTTTTGTCGGTTTTCCTATAAAATTAACATTTCAATCAAATCAATTTTATGTGTCTGACTTGTTTTATCCTTCAAGACCAAGAGCAGAAGCAGGAGCAACATCATCATCATCATTATTCGGATTATTATATTATCATTGTTGGATAAAAATGTATCATTCCGATTATGTGCGTATTTGATGAGCCAAAAGAAGTTGCCGAAATTGATTGATTAAATATTTATTCAGACGGAAGTCCTTAACGTGTCCTGAGGAGATATTACATGTTGAGGACTGAATTGTTTGTGAATTGTTAGACATTATTTATGGCCTCGCTGATGCGTCATTCATTTGGTTATCGAATGAACAGCTGCGGCTCTTTAGCTAAACTACTTAAAAAGAACTTAAAAATACGCTATAAATATCTTTAAAGGGAGTCAGAAAACGGAAGTTTTTTTTCCCATCCAACTAAAGCAGTTTAACTGACAAAGCGCTCTTCGATAATAAAAAAGTTTATACTTTCAATCTTGCTGAAGAAGAGCAACTGCCATCAAGGTTTGCCAATGAAAGCATAGCTAAACTAACTAGTTCGCTTAGGATTGACTGTCATTTTGATGGCATATTTATTGTTGGCCAGCCCGCATGTTCCAAGGACCTAGTCTTCATTGTTCATCATTCAACTGGCTGCTGCTGCGCCATTTGGTTAGTCAATAGACAAAGGCAGCGTTGGCAACGGTTCGAATTGAACACTTGAAGCGAGCGACCGAAAGACCCGCAGGAAATCTTAATTAAACAACTTGTAATGGCAAATCCTTTATAAAGGGCCAACAAACGGATCCAGGCCAAGCTAGTACCCCGACTACGACCCCGATTCCGACCCGGCCTACGGACGGCATACTAGTACGGCAAACAGAGGCAAATTTCTATGTTGGTATTGAACAAAGGCCAACATTTTGCTACCAGGGCTGTGTTACACACCAACGAGTTACCATTAAACAACACACACACATATATACACACACATATATACACACACATACACTTACACACACTATGTGCAAACGTGCAAAACAATTTGGCGGTTTTTTAGCAAATTTCGACTTTGATTTTAGATTAGGAGTTTCAACTGTCTCTACCAGTGAACTAGTTTCACAACCGTTTCAAGTCGTCCTGTGAATGGCCCTTAAGAAATTAAATAAAAAGTGCTGCTGGCTAAGGTCCTTCCGAGTACACTGAAGTGTTGAATTTTCGTGCTATCCCACTTGAAGAGTGCCACAGTTTGTGGTCTCCACTAAAGAGCTAATAAATTTCCATTTCATATCAATTGATGGTGCCTTCGAGAGTGTAAGCAATACTGATGCCATAAATCCGATTTTAATGGCATGCCACAAAGCTGTTTGTATTATAAATTAAACTCAATGCAGCAGTTTTGTAGATCTGCAAAATAAATATATATAAAAATTGAGTTGAGAACTAGAACTCGAGACGGTTCAATTGTATGTGTTTTAAAGCGGACTACAAATGAAATGTAAGATAAGATAAATATAGAAAACTATATAGCTACTTATAGTTTCTGCAAGTTCAAAGAATTTCTATTGGGTTGAATGTTTTATAAACATTAAATACTTATTACTCATTTCAGTTAAAGTTTAAGCTATCTGACTAGTTGTTGCAGCTGAATAAGCTCAAAGGAAACTTTAATAAAGAGTAAAGAAATGGAAAGATTTCTTGCAACATCATTTGTCACAAGTTAAGAACTTTAAGATTAGTTTTATGAGGTTTTTTTTTGAAAGGATTGAACTAAATTATTGATGATTCGTCCATTTTTGCAGTAATGAAAACAGAGTATTGCCAAGTCGAAAAAAAGGGTGCTAGAAGCAACTGCTTGTAAATATTTGTTTGCGTCAGTCCATTGCACTTACTTCTTGGATATTACTTTGAATATGCAAAGTTCTGTTTTATGTTCCTGCAGTTGCTGGCCAGTTGGCTTTCTCGTTAGAGGAGCAACTGTATTGTGTTAACCAAGTGCCGCATTCCCCTTTTGACTTTGCTTGCTTTTAAGGAGCATTTCCTCATTTTTTGTTTTAAGAAGAAAGAAAAGTAAAATGCAAAATGAAGCAAATTGTGAATGTTGCTTAAAAGTTGCGTCCTGGCTACTATTACATTTACATTATCTGAACATTTGCGCTGGCAATTTTTCATGTTTCTCTCATGCTGCTGGTGTTTGACTTCCCGGCCGTAAATACTGTGGAGCCGTCGTTGCTCTTGTCATCATCATCATCAACATTATGATGTATATGAGAAACTTACGCGTGAAGCATGACGTGAATGTGGAAGTGTGTAAAGATATGTGTATGTGAAAAGTGTGTGTGTTCTATTTGCATCCTTGTTGTCACTTAGGACAGCGATGCGAGGAAAACTTTTGCCTCATCTTCAAGCCAAGTCAAATGAGTTTTGGGTAAGTTGGACAACGTTGACGCTTATTTAATGGTGACAGTTTTTTTTTAATAACACCATTCAAACGGGCCTACAATTTGCAAATCTGCAATACAATACAAAAAATATGTACAAATCTTTAATAAATCCTACAAAAAAAGAATTAATCCATCCCTAACCTCAACAATTTTCGAAAACTACTTAAAAAAAACTATGCTTTTCGAATAGTCGGCCGGTCTATGTTGTCCTTCAATCGCCACGGCTTTGTATAGCTCTGCTTTTGGGCTATATTGTTGCCCCAGTGGTTGCAAATGAACGTTTCCGAGCTCTGCGCATGTAGCAGCATGCGATGCTGCATAGTTTCCTGCCGCATGTTGATAGTCAGGCGATGCATTTGAGCCATTGTCGCCTCCAGTTCACGGCGCAAGCGGATGCACTTGCTCTTCAGAGCGGTGAAGATACAGTAGAGCTCATTTGAGGTACGCCCACCTGCCTTGTTGCTGAGCGCCGATAGCGAAATGTTGGACGACATGCCCGAACTGAGCGTCGACGATGACGATGATGATGAATATTGTACACCAGTTCGATTCGAATCCGGTTGATTGTATTTGCGATCCAAGCACTGCACGCGCCCAATACAGCTAAGTAAATCGCTCTGGATGAGCTGGCAAAGGGTCAGCGCTCGATCCAGTTCCCGATCTTCGGTCTTGATCATTGTGTGTGAATGTTTAGTGTGTGTTTCTATTCTACTTTTTAGACGTGTAACACAGGAAATAATTTCGAATGTTGTGTAGAAAGAATTTGTTAAAAACTAACAATCTGTTTTGAAAAAACATTGACAGCAAAGAAATTTAACTCTGTTTAGCTTCTATCAAATTATGAACACAGTATCAGAGGTAACTTATAAATCTTTGTAGATATGCACTATTTTAGTACAAATTATTGAAAATTCGAAATTTGCACTAAATTGAGTACTATTGAGCAATATTGTCAAGCTTTCAAGTTGCATGATATAGATAATCCTTTTAAATTTAATTCAGCTTTGTTCGTCCACTCACCATTTATCTGCAATAGTCACGTTTATTGTGGTGTCGACGGTGGTTCGCTTGACCATCAATTTGCTTGCATGCACCGCGAGGGCAGTCATTAAAAAAGTGGCGAAGATTTCCATCAAGTGCAGAAAAAGTGAATAAATTAAATACTATCATTGCTGTGCAGCTTTTTAAATACTTTTAGTAAAACGTGACACAAACAAATAAAATGGCTTTGAATTTTGAAGACAGAATTTGTTAATTTTTTTTAATAAATGTTTATTTTTTTTTTATTACTTTAATTCCGTCTCATTGCTTTTGCCAGACAATAAATCGCAGATTAAAATATGCTGATCCGCTGAGAAATATGCAATCGTATTACAAACCACTTTGCTAACTTGTTATACTCTCCACCTTTTTCACTGCCACTGCGTCGTCAATTCAAAGCTCAAAAAAGAAAACTGCCAACATGCAATTTTCAACGCCCAGAGCGACGTTTACTCGTTAGCATCTGCAGGTTGTTCTTGCCCTCGGGAACTTGAAAAGGATACCTGACTGGGGAACTGACTCCGCGACTGTCTGTCTGTCTATTTGGCTGTCTGTCTGCTCCGAGGGGCGGGTAACCTCAAATAAAAAACAATTTCAGCTATACAAACAGCTCACCAAAAAGGGAAGCAAAAAAAATTAAATTGGCAGAAAAATGTGAAAATTGAAAACCGGCAAAAATAAAATCGTAGCAACCAAAAATATAAGAAAAAAAATCATTTTAGAACACTTTCCTAGAATATACTCTATGCTTCCGCTTACAATGTTTTTTGTATTTTTCGTAATTAAATTTTGCGCGAAAACAAAAGGCGAGAATTTCAAATATTTGTATCAATCATTTATGTGAATGTTAATAAGTTAATTACAAATAAATTTCTTTAAAATTACAGATAACACATTTTTGAAGTCTATTTTTTTCCACTTATCAAAATAAATAAAATAAATTCGTATAACAATAAAATACCCATTTTACCAGTCACTTAATGTGTATAGAGTATTAAAAAAAATATGCATCATGAACATCTTATATAAACATCAATTGGCAAATATGCGAGTCTTGCAGAGTCATCTACAGATTACTTTAGTTAGGCAATGCTGCGTATACTTAATACACGTGTCTGGTTAAAAGTATAGGTAGTGTGGATGCCACAGTGAACGTGTCGCGAAACCCAAAGCTACCAACACCAGCTGCTTACTAACATAAACTAAAATCGAAGTTGCAAAGTGTTTGACTTTTGGGCGACATGAAACGTGTTGCAATGTTGTGTTGTGGTTGTTGCTGTTGACACCTGCGTGAGAGGATGCGGCAGCTGATACCATAGTGGCATGGTTAGGTTGTTGTTGCTGCCTCAACTTTTCAAGTGGTTGGTTGCATAGTTCAGCCAAATGACATTTGGCTGCCGAAAGTAATTCATCCATAGCTATTCGCTTAATGAGCAAAGTTTGGCCAATAAAGTCCAAGGCAAAGGCAATCACTGCCATTTGCTCGAAATTCTTTAGAATAACAATTTTTCAATCAAATCAATAAATACTATTGCCCATCAAATTTAATAAAATCGCTTCACTCAGCTGAAAAATGCGCAAGCGAAAGAATAGAAAGAAAGATAATCAAAGAAAATTGCTCGTTTGCTTTATAAATCGAGCGTGGAAAATGAAAATCTTTTCCTTATTGTTTTTCTTTTCATTGTCGTTTACTAACGACGACCTTCATTAATTTTCTTTAAAATCAATTTCTTTCTAGGTAAGTCTTGAATATGGAAATATGAGATGAGTGTCGAGGTAAAGTATATGTAAATAATACATTGATCGTACAGAGACTGAAATAATCTGCAAACTGCTTTTGTTTCCTTTGTTTTCCTTCCATGAAATCAATTGAAATCCCAAAGCATAAAAAGTTGACACATAAATCAATTTTATACATTTTCAAGAAGGTGTTTTATGAGATTATTAACTACAACGGGATAGAACAGCAGGCGATGGAACAGTAGACGATAAAACAATAGGCGATGGAACAGTAGGAGATAGAACCGTAGGCGATGGAACAGTAGGCGATGGAACAGTAGGATATAGAACAGTAGGAGATAGAATAGTAGGCGATGGAACAATAGGATATAGAACAGTAGGAGATAGAACAGTAGGCTATGGAACAGTAGGCGATGGAAAACTAGTCGATAAAGTTTGCAACCGAATTTGATACTTTAAAAAGTGCTGCAAAATATTAAAATCGAAGTTGTAAATTCTATTACGATATAGACAATTTAAATGGCATATTTAACTAACTTAACTGAATGCGGCAAATTGCCTTCCAACAATCTTATGCCTGCTTTGGAGCATTATCCGTCGATCAATTTAGAGGGAGAACTGTTCAATACCAGATTTACAACTCAATACATTACCGTTGGCGAAGTCTTCATATCGATCGAAGGCGAGAGCGTGCTAAAGCGCATTTTGCGCACTTTCTTTGGCAGCGGCTTCTGGGAATCGCTGGATGAGGCTCGCAGTGAAAGAACGCGCGAACAGTCGCAGTGGATTGGCACTACGGCTGATTACTTTGCACATTTGCTGGAGCTCTACAAGAGGCTGAAACTAAAAGTATTCCCTCACACACAGAAGCTAAGTCCGGATCGCATTGCACAATATGCTGAAACGAGAGACTGGATACACAGCGGTGTTCGTTATATTACGTGGCACCCCCATCTTTTCAAAATGGCCGTGGCGGGTGCCGACGATGTTGTGCGCATTTACTCTAAGATTACGGACAAAAATGCTGGCATTGGGCCAGTACTGAGTAGCCCAATGCAGACCCAAATCACATGCATGGCCTGGCGGCCACTGTGTGCTTTTGAGCTTGTGGTTGGTTGTGATCAGGGCTTGTGCTTTTGGATAATTGAAATGAATATGGGCAGGGACATCAATCAGAGTCGTACATTCAAACATCCTTCCAATCTGCCCATCTCTTCGATACAATGGAACAAGGATGGCACACTACTGTCCACAGCATCACTTGGGGATATAGCTATACTTATATGGAACGCGGACGATGGCAGGATACAACCGCTTACGCGTTTAGGTCCACCATCCACGCTGCTCAGCTGGTCGCCGGACAATCATCGTCTCATTGCGAGCACCGAGGGTCGCGGGTTTCGCTTGTGGAACTGCTACGATGGCTGGACAACAGAATACTGGGTGGGCCACAGGGATAACATTCAATCCACCTGCTGGACTCCATGCGGTCGCTTTCTGCTGTTTGTGGGTACTACAAAGCCAATTTTATATTGTTTTTGGCTTGTGCAGCGGCATCTTAATCCGTTGTATGATGATAAGGAAGTGCTGCCAATTGCCGATCTGAATGCGTGCATCCTAACAGACGACAGCAGTGAGACGCTCTTCGGCGGCTTAGCCCAACAGCTGGCAATGGACCCGCTTGGTAAATATCTCGTAATCACCTTCAAATCCACAAATTCGGTTGCCGTTTTCCGCACGTACATTGCGCAGTACGATTTCAAAATATATGGAGGTCAATATATCAGCGGTGAATCGGCGGACGAGTATCCTAGCTACATTTGCTTTCAGCCATTGAACATGGATGTTAAGAAAAACGATCGGTCCGTGCTGACCATTGGCTGGTCAGGCGGTCGGATACAGTTTTATGTCTTGGATTGATTAATTATTGGATGTACTTGGTTCTTATTAGTGCTAATAAACGTACACAAATTATAATTCTTTTGTGTCAACTTTCGTTTATGTATACTATATTCACAGCACCGATATTATCGACTTGCAACCTTGTCTTGACCCCCAAATCATCAATTATGCATGAGCGAGTATGTTAAAGCGGTTCTCTGTGATTGAACTGTACAAAATGTTTGTCGTATAATGAAAAACGCAAATGTGAATTTTCGATTCACTCAGGTGCTTGGCTGCTTTTTAGCCCTATACGTAATAAATCACTGTTCAACCGCACATCAATATTAAAGCTACTCAAACCCGAATAATAACCGAAAAAGCTTTTAGAATTTAAGGTGTACAATGGTACAGGCAGATGGGTGCGTTAGTTAACTGGATTATGTGGGCCAATCAATCAACATTTTTGCTGTGTGATGAAAATTAAGCTCAAATATGTGCAAAACACGCAAACCATAACCGTAAGCCGTCAAATTTGTGGCCAGGAACATGAAACAGTACTTCAACCTGTGTACCTGTGTCAGATTCTGCCCCTCTCAAGCGGCTTAAATATTATTAATTAAAAGAGGTTCCATACCACGTAGTCAAACTCTGTCAAGAAAGGTATTTGAGCGCTTTCATAAATGTATTAAATCATAATTAAATTGTGGAGACCCTACTGAATGTGTTCACAGGGTATTAACTAGTCATAAAAATGAATGTAAGCTGTGGAGAAACTTTAACAAAATGTCGCCTGCTAGAAATTCACTCGATATTTGAGCATTTGCACTTTTCGTCGATACACATATTTGTATAACAGATTCTGTGTGTGTGTGTGTGTGTGTGTGTCTGCACTGATGCATACAGTAAGCCGATAATGCGCCAACAATGGCGCCATCGAGCAGCACTATTCGACTAAAATCGGCTTATTGGCTCTTGACTTCGATTCGCCAGTCAAAGCTTAAGCTTAAGTGGATGGCTGTAAATTGATATACCATTAAATGGATAGTTTTATCGGTTTCGCTTGGCAGTTTCCTAAATGTAAATGAAACAAATCAATTAAATAACATCCAACTGATTATATATTACATGCAAATATAAACTGGTCTAACAGAAACATTCGTTGCAATCATTTCATATTTAAATTTTGCTTGGAATAAATCATAATTATGCTATGTAGGCAATAGTAAGCTCAGGCTCTTCACCATCCGCAGTCATTTCCTCTGCCTCCACTAAATCGAATATTACTGCTTGGAAATTTCATCATTCGGTTCACATTGCGGTTTTAATGAAATCGATAATTTGGTTATTGCTTCCACAGTTTCATTCATTTTCACTATCTCAACATTTTGCTGGCGAGTGCGCTCCTTGAGGTTTCGAACACGGACTATAGCTTGAAGGATGCGATCTTGCAAGATTTCGTTATTGATGCGTACATTTGTCGCATTCTCCTGGAGGCATTCCATTGTCATGAGATGATATTCAACACTGTTCGGTTCCATTGCAAAACAATATAAATTATATTTGCAACTTACAATTTTAGAGTTAGTTTTGTTGTGATTCGCTTTGTTAAATTTGTTGAAATAGATTGAGCTTTGGGCAGGCGCCTGCTTGTGAAACCCCACATTCACTCAAAGCATTAGTTGATTGATGGCATTTACTTAATATAATTATTTGAGTAAGCCGATTAGGTAGTTGACTAATCTATATATGGCAAATGACCAATCGACAAATAAATGTCATTATTAAAGTGAAATTATCAGGCTCATAAAACAGGTCGTAAATGATCTGAGCTCATGGCAATTAATGCATTAAAAGCTTCCTGACCTGCGTTGCCTCTCTGCTTTATGAGTTTATGTGTATGTGTGCATGTGCTGCATAATTGATTATCCCGTGGGCCAAACATGTCCTTCGCCCCTTGTGCGGCAGTCATAAGCCATTAAGCCTTATGATGATTTAAATTGCGATGACAATGTTAACTATTAGGATTTTAATTTGATTATATTCATGTTTGCTTCCACTCCTTTTACCTCTCAGACCCAATTTACTGTCGTCTTAGTTTCCGCTCAAATTTCTTAGCTGCAAAATTGTTAAGTGGTTTAAGCATTTGATTTTAGCATGATACTTCTCTTCTGGCTTTCTTTCTGTCAGCTGTCCTTCCCGTAAAGTTCAGGACTTTGTTTTGCCTAATTGGATTAATGGGCAGCTGCGGGTTCGCCCTTGGGTTAGTGAGAATGTGATAAGGGTATTTATCACTCTTCTTGTTCTTGATGAAGGTTAATTTATACTTCATTTAGATGGTGCTTCTAAATTTTTTTAATTTAATTTTAATTTTAACAAACAAACGTAAATTAAAATAACAAAATAAAAACCAATAAAGTAATACATTTTCCAAAATACTTGTAACATAAAATTAAATAATGAATAAAAAAAAATGTTTACTTAAATTCCCAATCGAATTCAAACCAATTTCAAATGTATTCAATGGCAAAACAAGAATAAATTCTTATTTTGCCAATGCATAAGAAACTTCGTTAAATATTGAAGCACTTAATCGGTAGTATTTCCAGTTGTGCACACACCACTTATTCACACAAATTCTCAATGCATAAATATAACGAATACGCAGCGAATGCTAACCAAATGGTAAGCTGAAGAACAGGAACTAAAACAAAAACTGTAATCCGAGTCATGAAAATCGCAACGCAGATAAAACTCAAATCTGCTTCTAAACAATTTGTCGCAAACACAACAGCACTCACATACACACACACTCTCACACTCACACATACACACAAAACAACGGACGCGTTTAAAGAGAAACCCATATTCCTACAGCTTTGTGGGGGTGGCCACTAGCGACACCTGTTGCCCTGGACCAGCAACTTGCACTCAATTTCAAACACTCACTCACTTGGCACTTTGCGCTCTTTGATGCATTTGTTGTGCTCTGCTCTTTCGCCGGCAACAACATACACAATTTGGCGCCTTGACACAATCTGGTTTTTTCTCACTCTTTGCTTTTTGCTGTGCTTCTCGCTCAATGTTGGAGAACTGGCGCTTCCAGCTGCTGTGTGGCTTTGGCTGCTATGGCTCAGTTTACATTTTAGTTGCCGCTTGTTAGTCGCCACGTGCGGTTCGGTTTCGGGCATTCGCTGCGGCTCCTTCTCTTTCTCTATATTTTCTCTCACTCTCCATCGGTCGTTGTGTGGCCAAATAGTACGCGACTTTCTCGTCTCCCCGTGTGTGTGCGAGTGCGAAGCGAATGCGAATGTGAGTGTTTGCGTCGATGTGTAAGTGTCATTCGCGTGCTTTACCAAACAGTTATATATATATGTATATACAAAGACAAACGGAATGGGGCATGTAGACAAACTGACGGACAGGCGGATAGGCAGACAGACAAACATTCATTTCCATTGCGTTGGCGTTTGCATTCTAGTTACGCTGTCGTCGTAGGCACGGCTGATTTTCCATTACTTTATGCAGCACGATCTATATGAACTTTTGAAATTACATTTTTTTTACTATGGCTTTTTTTTGCCTACTAACATCCTCAATCTATCCCCCACTCTATGTGCTCCGCTCATTTGCGCCCTTGTTTGTCTGCATTAAATTTGCAACTGTAATCAAATTTGACGTTTCATTTACAACTTAGATTTGGTTTGAAATTTGCTTGCGGTTTCGTTTTTTACTTTTCTCTTAACGCCGCCGCTGCCGCCGTTTTGTCTATGCCACCAAATCCAACAAATTATTTACGAAAATCCAAAGCACCAAAAACTTTGCCAGCTATTTGGCTCGCCTCGCTTTTTGTGTTTTGCCTTCAACACGGGTGAAATTTTGTTTACACAAAAAAAAAACAAAACAAAAATAATAAAAAACGGAAGAGCCAAAAAAAAAAATATATATTGCAAATGCACTGGAAAATTCTCTTATTTTATAAGCATGGCGAACTGTCAAGTGTTATGAAGTGACTTACGAACTTGGCTCGAAAAGATTGGCCAAATGCCGAACTGACAAAATGATACATAAAACTAATTGCACAAATGTTTTTAAAGCAAGTCGGTAAATTTGAGAAATTGCATAATAAATAAATAAAATAACATACAAAATTTAAAAACTATCAATATTGATATATAAAATGATGCTTGAGATTTGTTTATACCAATTAAAATTAGTTAACAAATATCTGAAGAAACTTTTAAGTTATAGTTAAAGAAAGGGCTATATAACTTCATATCAGTTACATTAAATCTGTTTGTAATAATAATAAAATATTATAATATAAAATATTGTGTTGTTAGTCGACTTATTCAATCTCAACTTCATATTTGTTGCCACAAATCAATTAGCAAGTTTTTTTTACAAACACTTTCCAACATATTTACACGTCGTTGTAAAAGCATACCAAACTGACAAATGATTGTCCGGTAACATACATTTCCACAGCTCGTAATTGATACATAAATATTCAATCAAAAGTTCGTGTAGCAAATAAAGGGAAAACTGCTCTGAGTGCATATCGGAAAAAATGTGAATAACGTGGAGGCCCTTTCAATATTCATACAGCAAGAAGAGCAAAAAGCATAATGGATTTAAATAAAATAGAGGAAGTGAAAAAGTACATAAAAAATGGCTTAAGGCAGATGACTAAAAAGCTTATTGAAATTGAAGTCGTTTGAGTCAAGTCGACTTAAAATTAAGTGGCAAGCGAAAAGCCTAAAATATATGAAAATCTTGTCAGTGATAATATTTATTGATAAATGTATGTGGATATATTCTATATTTAAGCTGCCCAAAACACACACTGAGCAGCCAGCAGTCCATAAAATAGACCCTTTGAATAACTACAAGTATTATACACATTTGTTAGTATATATATATATATATATTTAGACATTTTCTATATTTAGATTCATTCTATAGATGGCGTGCGAGTGACCATTGCGTATGAGTAATATTCAATTGTTTTGAAGATTGATGAAAGACTTTATCCGAAACCGAAATAGATTTTGAATATAAAAATAACAAGTATGCAATAAATGAATAAAAATGAACTGATTTTGAATATAAAAAATAAATAATATGCAATTTCTTTTATTATATATGATGAACTATAAAAATAATATCGGCTATTGTCTCAGTTTTTGTGACTATAATAACAACAATGAGAATGAGTCTATTATGAAATATGTGTTTTGTTCTGTTGAAACAGCAACAATTTCATGATGAATAGGAATAATTAATTCATAGTTTTGCTTATTAATTATTCAAGCGAATCGTTTAATACAATTCCTCATTTTCATTCAGCATAATAATTGCTCTTGAATATGCCAAGAAATAAAACCACAGTAGCTTATCAGTAAAAAAAGCAGCAAATATCGGAAACACAGATTTAAAATCAGTGTTTTAAAAAAATATGTTATTTGTTGTTGTATGTTATTGCTGCGTCAGCACTCAAGCCACAAATCTGACAAATCTTTCAAACTAGCGAGAGTTACAAAAAAAAAACAAAATAAAATGTTGATGTAGAGGCACTGAGCATTAATCATTGAAAAAAAAGAATCAAACACACAATTTATTTATAATTATTGTAATTATAATATGAGCTGAAAAAGTAATTTTCTACTAATTGCTTTACTGATAAACAATGACACAAAATTGTTAAATTCCATTAAAAATACATTTTAATGTAAATCTTTAATTTTTAATCAGAACAAGATGTCGTCGCTTAATATTTATATTTTATATGAAAGAAATAAGGACAAAAAATGCTCGATATTATTTGTTTCATTTCAATTATTGAAAATCAACGATTAACTCTTGTTCGGCTTATATGGATAAAATACTTTATTTTTGTTCATTTAATGAGGTGCTTTTTGAATAGCCGCCGCTCATTAATAATGATCGGAAATATTCGTTTCAAGGATGAAGCTGTCAATGCAACACGTATGTTACATGCCACGAAAATCAGATAGGAACGTAAAATCAACAACAAGTTAAATTAATTGATTAACTTTAATGAGTGGCAATAGTTGCCACTTAAAACGACAGCAGCCCCGCCCCAACCAAGGAGCATAAGAGGAAAAACTGCAAATTAAAAAATATAAAACAAAAAATGTAAGCCTCCAGCGACAAGCACAACAACAAAAGAAACGCTTGACAAAAGTTGACAATTTTAATTATGGCTTAAAAGCCGACATCCGACGTTTTGTACGTTTTTATTTTTGCCGCTTAATTAACACTTTTGTTGTGTATAAGTGGGCAAGGCTTTTAATGTCAACCATAAACCGCAGGATATTTGAGAGCTGCCGTAATTTTTTTGTTTTGGGTATATGAATATAAAGCACAGATTTGGGTCGACAAATTGGTTAGTTTCAATTTATGTAAAATGCGATATTTATGCTGTATTTGTTTTTACTTTTATTTCATCTATTTTTGATTTATATATATTATACTTATATATATTTTGTGCGGTTGCTTCATTGCGCATTCAAGTGGCCCCGTTTGCCAAATGAAAATGAAAATGAAAATGAAAATGGGAATAAAACCAAACCCAATAAAAAACTTGTCTACACGGCCAATTGGGCATTTGAGCCGTGAATTGAAAGCTGGCCCGATTCTGTCTATGCCTTGCCAGGACTTGGCTAGCGATCTGTTCAATGGAAGCGAAAAAGAGAAGCGATAGACATTGGAACACACAGTTTTCATTAGGCTTGGCAAATTTTCATAGCCCAATTCGTGGCGCCTTTCATATTACGTATGCGTAACGTGTTACGCTCTCATAGTAAAACAGTCAAAAGAGCAGCGCGTTAAAAGGCAAATAAAGCTAACAAACAAAAGCCACAAATACAGAAACATTGGTTCATCAGAACGGTAAACAAAATGCGCCGAGAAGGCAAACATTTGTTTACGAAATGAGCTAATTAAAGGCCCATTAAAAAGTCATACAGATTTGTTGTCCATATATATATATAAATACATACATATATATCATTCTTCTCTGTCCCAACCCTTTTAGTATAGCCTCTTTTGCTTCAGCTGAGTTATTAATTTTCATATTTTAACCGACAAAAAAAACACAATAAAGAGTGTGAGTGAAAAAGGTTGTACAAAACATAAAATGGACGTTACACAAAAAGGTCGAGCAGCGTGCAAAACATGCTCACTTTTATCCATATTTATGTATAATGCGAGTGTCGACGGGTATAATTAACATTTCTCATTGAAAGCAACCCGTGCGTCAAATGCGAAATGTGCAACATGCCACGCCTGCTCAATGGCCATTCACACGTACGCATACCAACACACATGCACTCTTAATATATTAATCAAATGCCACACATGGGAGAAGGCAGAAAAAAAAAAACTTGTATGCGGTAATTGCAGAAACATTTCGCATGTATGCAGCATAGTTTTACCGCTCGTTTTATACAAAACTGAAGGATACTTTCAGTTTTCTAGTCCAATAAAGGCTTGGCAAAAATCCATTTAGAAATATTTCAAATTTTGCAAATGCATTTCTTTAGCAATTAGTTTTAAATAAATTTAATAGTGGAAACTATTTAAAAACATTTAATTTAAGCCAGCTTCAATCAGTGTCCAACTGACGGCATTCAGTTTAAAGCTCGGTCTGCATACAAATGTTACAAATAGTGCCAAGCAGCAGTTTATAAAATGAAGTTGAGTTTTGCTATTTAGTTTTGGCTATTGCCTGAACTAAAACCAAAAACCAGTGAATGGATAACAAGCGACTTTCTCTGTATCCCAGCTTTGCTGGCAATTGCGAATATCCAATTTATTTACTTAATAGTTAAATATTGTTTCGTGTGCGATGCAATTAGGAACACCAACAGAAATAACCTCAATATACACAACTTAATTCCGTAACTTTTTACGTGTGTGGTTTTTGCTCTAATGCCTGGCTCTCAGAGCAGCTCATACTTAAATCACACAATTGCTATAATTAGCAAAACCGAATTATTTTCTTACTTTACTTTCGAAGCAATTCTCAGCTGCAGTTGCTATGACCAGCTGAGAGTTACGGAAAGAGAGAATGTACCAGAAGCTCAGTTGAATTGAGCGTGCTGCAGCTGCAGTTGCTATGACCAGCTGAGAATTACGGAAAGAGAGAATGTACCAGAAGCTGAGTAGAATTGAGCGTGCCACGATCCAGTGAGCTGAAATATAAATCAAGAGCGGCTCTCCCACAAAATACTGCTCTCAGAGCATCGACGTTGTTGCTTCTTTGTATTCGTGTTTGCTGACTGTGAGAGAGAGAGAGAGACGGAGAGAGGGACGAATTGCGATGCAGACATCGTCGTATTTGTTATGATTATTAATCCCAATTCTGTTTGGTTTTCGTTTGCACAACAATATAATTAATACGGCAAATTGCACAAGAATATTAATACACAATAATTTCAAGCAAACATATTACATTTTGGGTGTTCATAAAGAGAGTAATCAATTACCATTATTTGTTTGCTTTGAACGAATAATTGAATGCAGACAAACTAATTGCATTCAAATTCACTTTGTAATAAATTGAAGTCAATACTCTTATGAGTTTAATCAATAACTTTGCTGGCCAGACAAAGCTGTGCTAAGTCAACTGGAAATAAGCTGCCAATTGCTAATTTGACAGATTTCCGAATTCAGCTGCAGCTAATGCAAACTAAACAACTTGGAAAAAGATTAGACAGCCAATCACTCATCTTTTTTTGGGCAGACCTTAAAACTACAAGAGGGCATACAATTTTTTACTAAGTAGCAGTAGAATCATGTCTGCGAATGGATAGTAGGTGCTGCTCAGGCACTCTCAATTAGAGCACTCTGATTTCCCTCTCAAATTTGGGCACTTCCACTTACTTTACTCAAGTGGCACTTCAATTAAAATCATTGTCTTAAATGTTGGCGAAAAAGCGACATAGTGAGTGCCAGCCAGTCAGTCAGTGAGTCAGTTGTTGGATGCTATTACAACGCGTCGAGTGTAGTTAGTTCGCTCAGAGATGGCAGAGAGTTTCCAACTGTCCGCCCACTCATTCATGCATTCATTCATTCATTCATGCATTCATTCGCTCACTCGCTCATTCATTGTGGCAGCAGCAACAATAAGCGGCACTTAATGTGCTGAAAATAACGCACTTGTACGTACTTGTCTAATTTATTTGATTACACTTACAATTTCCGTTCTTTTTTTTTTATTTATTATTTTTTTGTTGTTCGTTAAATACAAAAAAAAAAAGAAGAAGAAGAGTTTTACGCAGTAGTTTTCATGGCACTTTCGGTGTGCCTTGAAGAGAAACCAAAGTTGCTGAACAACCCTTGTCGGAGACACATTAATTGAATTGCCTTGAATTGCTCGGTTCATAAACGAATATTTAATGCTTCGCTTATCTTATCTGAATAGCCGAAATAGGCGAACAGTTTATAATTACAAAGCAACTAGTTCTGTTTATTTATGGCTTTTAGAATTTGCTTTTAACAGCAAATAAATATTAAATTTGCTGCTCTAATTCAACTGCAAATATGAAGTGGCAACTAATTTTTGTTGCACTTGCAGCAAGTTTGACAACTGTGATATTCTTGCCAAAAACTTGTCGGATTCAATTAAAGTAATTATTAGGCCATGTATTGCCACAATATGCAGTTTAATGGACACAATTAAAATTTGGCACAAGTCGAAAAAGGAAAGAGAAAAAAAAAGAATGAAAATACACAAAATCACATGTCTAGCTGGTCTAATCGTGAGACGATAATGGCCACTTGGGGCTATTAAACATGTCATGTATATAATGTCGATAAGATTGTGTTGCGTGTGCGTTTAGCCGATTATCTTATCGTGAATATATCAGGATTGCTCTTTAAATGAACTTGCCTACTCAATTTCGACCAGCATTCTCAACTTTAATCGTTGTGTTCAAGTCTTGTGCAATTTCAAAGGCATTTTATCAGTGATGCAAAATGCCGCAAACATATTCATCGATGACATGCAAATTATGCACAATAAACAGGCTGCAAACTATTGTTATTATTACACTAGGGGTCTTAAGTTCCATCTTTGAATTTTAACCAGAGCGTCAGAGTGTTTCTGGCTCAAGAGTTTCGTTGCTGGCATGCACTGAAGCTGAAGCAAATATATCATGAATATGTTTGGTCGCATCGAATTGGGCAAGGACAAAGACAAAGACAAAGGTACAGGCTCAGGCTCAGGCTCAGGCTCAGACATTCCCATATTTGCACATCTCTTGAGTTGTAAACATTTGTTGATGCCTGGGCGGCATAGAGTTTTGGGGGCGTGCAAAATCAATATTGATATTTAAGCAACAATTTTTCAACAGCGACCACAAAAATTCACAAGACTGTTGGTTTATCCATGTTCAAATATGTCTATATAAATATGTATACATATATATATATTATGGATACATGTGACCACAACAAAAGGACTTAGGGACCTTGTAACAGTTTGTTGTTCATGTTTTGGTCGGAGGGTGGTGTTTGAATAGAGGGGAGGGGAGAGGAAGGATTCCGATGAATGTTTGCTAATTTGTTGCTTTTGTGCTGGTTCGTTTTTTATGGCCAAGCACTTTGATATTGGTCGAGCCTTTTGTCTGGTCCCTTCTGTTGTTGTTTCTATTAATTAATAGCTATGCCCGGCGCATGGTCACTTCCATTGTCGTTTTGGCAATGAGCTGTGACCAAAGGCATTCGTTCTGATTAGACAGAAAATGGGCCTTAAGATGAGCCAGCAGTGGCTAAAGTGCAATAAGCTTTAAGTAATACTGTAAAATTTAATACCTCAAATGAGAATTTACCATCATTTCGGATGGTTAACCAGTTAATTTTGAATTGAACTTACTCTCTCTATTAATGCTCAACATTTTGCTCACAAGTTATCCTTGTCCTGCTTGTAATACTCTTGACCTTTGGCTTAACTGCAAGTAATACTGATAGTTTACTCAATTCTGAGCTCTTTCACCTTTATTATCACACTCGATTATCACACTCGATTATCACAATTGAAAGGTATTTGCAGAAACATTATCGAACCCCTTTTAAATGTCTGCATTACTTAATCTACTACTTGCTTCAAGTATAGTTTTTTTTTTTTTTGGCTGGCAACCCAAACTGGCCAAAACTCATCGGTTCGATGGCTTAACAAACGTCAAAAAGCAATTTGAAAAGCAGTAATAAAAAGCACTTAAATTCTCATGAGATGCTCCCTTATGGGGCAAGCAGCTGTTGTGAGTGCAGCAACAAAAAGTAATGGGATGGATGCGAACTTAGACCCAACTTCAAAGTCGGACGCCTTATTATGTGCCAGGCTGAAATACCTTCCACAAAATGCCAGATGTTGCCGGGCTCAAGGCTTGTTTGTTGCACAATTGTATTTCACTACTGCTAGTTCATAAATAAGCATATAAATTAAATAGAAATAAAGCCAGCGACAGTTGTTAATGTTCTCGCAGCGCCCTGCGATAGGCAACATAAAAGTGTCACTGCTTATGTGCATGTGTGTGTGTGTGTGTGAATTTGTGTGTTTGTGTGTGTGCTTTTTGTATTCTTACAATGCTTATTAATGTCAGCCATAAAGCAAATTGCAAGTACGTCCATTTAATAACCAAGCAGTTGCCCAAGGCCATAAAAACTTTGGATCAAGTTTGCTAGCCAAATTAAAATCTCCGCTTTTGATAGTTTTTAGAGACGGTGCTTGAGTGTGTGTTGTGAGTGTGTTGTGTTGTGTGTGTGAGTGTTTGGTTGCTAAACTAGCATTAATAATGTGCAAGGGAAAAGTGAAACATAAAAGCATTTTTATTAACTTGAACTTTATGCAAACATCAAAGTATCATAAAGCCAAAAAGCAGCCATAAAACGTAATATTCTCAAACTTGCTATCGAAAATGTTCACCTTAGACATCTGCATACGGTAGACGTTTCACATGATATTCATATATTTACAATATTTATTCAATTTAAGCTTGCTCCTTAAAGCAACCAAGGCTTATCAATGAATTGCCTGCAGGCCAAAGGTTGTTTTGCCACAAAAAACTCGTGTCCTTGTTATTGCACACAAGGAATAAAAACGAAACGAAACGAAAAGAAAATAAATAAGAAAAAAAAGGAAGAATTACGAACTTGCTAAAGCCGAAGACTTAATACCTTTTCTTACTTTATTTGATATCTGGCAACATATTAGCTTCATCTTATCAGCAAAATGGTTGTTGCATGAAGCAATCAACTTTAACCACAACAAATATGCAACAATTTACATGTGTGCATTTTAAACTGATGATACCCGCAGATCGCATACAAAAAGCGGAAGGATATAATTGTCCTCAGGTCAAATACCTTTGTGTGTTTGACATGGCTTTTAAGGCGGCCAATTGAATCACGACAAATAGCTGAAAGCAGCTAGAGTCAAAATCAATTAGGGTCACTTGTGCCTTTAATATAACACAAGAAAAGTAAATAAATATAATTAAAGCTTAATTTATGCAAAGTTCGATTGTAATTATTTGCTTTAATAATAATTAAACTTCATTGAAGAATATATTCAATGAGAGTGGCAGACTACGAGATACTCTTTACTCAGTTATGAATTATTCTAACTTCCATTCAGGCTATATGTTCTCTGTTTAAGTGAGTGTTTCATAAATTCAAAACATCATTAAAACTAATTTATTAGCAAAGTCAACCAACTCATTCGTTTTATCCTTGGTTTCCTTCCCTGTTAGTCGATAAATTATTCCCCTATCAAAATATAATTATGGCCACAGCCAATAAACAAGATTTATTATTCGCTTGCCACATTCCATTCCCCTTGATGCGTCTTTTGTCAGCTTATCCAAACTGGAGCTGTCAACAATTTGTCGACATTCTGATCAGGTCAAAGTCAAAGTTGGCCGTCGACAAAGCCAAGTCAACTGATAAGTTGATAAGCGTCATTGACTAATAATGAAAGCTGCTTTGAGGTCACACCAGTGTCCTTGCACTGAATGGAACTGTCTGAAAATTCAACATTCCCGAAGCACAAAGTCGAATATGAAATGAGTTTGGGTCCCCGGCTGGCTCCAGTTAGTCTCGGTAGTTCGCTAATTGGCTGGTGCCATAAAACTTTATTACTTTCAAATCTGTATAGAGTTAAAAAAAAAGGAAGGGCGAAAACAGTTTGCACAAGTGGCCGAAAATTGAAATTTATTTGAGAACCGAGTGCCCAGAGAACTGAGGTTCACATTATTTGTTGTTGCGTAACATTTTGTTGCATACTTTTCGAGTTTTTTTTTTTTTTTGGCAAATATTCGGCCTAGTGATGTGCACGACTCGTGAAAGTGAATCAAATAATACGTGAAAAGTTTTCAGTCAGCACGAAAAATCTTCATC
This sequence comes from Drosophila paracracens, assembly GCA_035044025.1. Classification (NCBI taxonomy): domain Eukaryota; kingdom Metazoa; phylum Arthropoda; class Insecta; order Diptera; family Drosophilidae; genus Drosophila; species Drosophila paracracens. The sequence continues at coordinate 3,358,432 of JAWNMN010000192.1, read as the reverse complement.
TTTATTACAATTTACATAACTTTGAAATATGTTCAGGCTATTTCAAGGACTTTATCCACATTCTTACAATTTTACTACACGCTCGAAAAAAGTTTTTAATTATATGCGGGCTTGGGACAAAGAGAAAATGTGGAAAATGTTGAAAATGACATTTGTAATTATCACGTGCACATTTCTAATTTAAGTTAGTGGACCAAATAATTAAAGATAATTAAAGTTAGTGGAGCAAATAATTAAAAGTAAATTTGCTTTCGTCATTTGAATATTAACAAAATGCACTTGCAGCAATATAAAGTTTATAAGTGCATAGTTCACTTAAATATACTTGTGCCTCAAATATACTTTCATAATCTACGCGCACACACATTTTGTAGGGATTGCATTTTGCAGGGCTCCCTCTCTGCTCTCTCTCTCACTCTTACTATCTCTTGTCTATCTCTCTCTCTCGCTGTGCCTGAATGGCGTTGCATCCATTGCGACTCCTTCTTGTCCTCGATTATCCATCGCTTGGCCAATGCTGCTGCCTTTGAAGAGGCGCTTCTGCAATGCGGCGAATGCACTGAAATAATTTTTATTAAAATGTCAACAGTCTGGCAATGAGCATTCAACATGAACATTGAAGCCTGCCAAGAGCCTGAAATGTTTGCCAGCACATTGTCATGCATGAGTGCGTATGTGTATGTGTATGTGTGTCTGTTTGTGTGTGTGTGTGTGTGTGTGTTTGTCAAGCATGTAAGTGTCTCTGTGTTGCTTGGACAATATGAGAAAGCGAGTCGAAACATGTCAGACAAAAGTTCTGCAGAGCAGCTAACTTGAAAACTTCCATACTGAAGCGAAGCCAAGCCAAAAAAGTGCACCCATTTCCGATTCCTACTCTTTCTGCTGGATTGTGTAGAGTATTATATAAAATTTAGCTTAAATCGAATTCAGTTACAGTAGGTACGCAACTTATTTCTTGATCAATTCTTTATTATATTCAAAATTATGTAATGACTTGAGTTGAATGCTACATTTTTTAGAGGCATAGTTTTAGTTTTTTTTAGACTATAATGAGTAAATTGGAGAGAATATGTTATTATCGAATTAAGCACTGCATTTCCCACCACAAAATTCGCATACCCAGTGCAAGAGTACATAAGGAAAACTATGAAAACTTGGGTGCACCGCAACACGTTTCGACAGGACGAATCCTAATGTGAAACGTGCTGCAATTAGAAGGCAATGATAATTCCTGTATAAGCATAAAACTTACTATCCTCTTAGGCGCATTACAAACAAAAAAATATATATAGCTGCCTGGTTCGCATATCAATGAGGGCGGGGGACCTACAAAAACAATTTTAATTTACAGCTCCCTCTGAGAGTTTCGAGTTCCTGATGAGCTCAGGATTGTTTTTTTCATTTTGTGTGCTGCATTTTTCAGCTCTTTCTCTCTCTCTCTGTCTTTATTACTATTTGTTTCTCTCTCTCTATTTTTGTAGCCCTTCTTTGGCTGCAGCAAATTGCTCGCTCGTGAGTTTCAGCTTAGCGTGAACAAAACAACAAAAAAACAGACAGTGAAAAACACATTGAATAGAAAAGCTTAGGAAAATTCTTGCAATTTTTTCCTCTGCAGCCAACTGGCCAAGTCCATAAGTACGCTCTTCAATTAACTGTACAAAATGTGCAAAACTAAAACGCAAACATCGAAGAATGAAAAAGAAAATAACTTATGAAAAAATAAAACTTTATGTAAAATCGTAAATATTTTCAGTCCAAGTGAAGTCAGTGCTTATGGCATCCAAATGTATCTCAACTTGTATTGAACTTTGTTATTGTATTTGTTGTCTTGTTTGGCTACGCTGCGGTTAGTGGTTAAAGCCATAAAATGTGAAATTTATATGACAATTAAATGGTTCAAACGGGATATACTTGGCTTTATTTTGAGATATTTTTGGCTTACTGCAAAGTTTTTGAACGGAAAAAGCTGCTTCAATTTGCATAACTTTTGAATGTTGAATTAGTTTCCATTATGTTAAAATAATAAAGTAGCTTAATAAGTTTATTAAATTATACACATAATGAATATTTAAAATATCTTAAATAATTGAATCAACATCAATATTTATGAGTATTAATTACAAAATAATTTCAGCTTATTTATTTGTATATTTTGCATTGTATTAAAAGTTCCATGGAATGATTTACGTGCCGAATTCGGTTGTCAGCTCTGAAAAATATTTAATTAATTATTTTATTTGCATACTCCACAAATATGTCGTATCGAAGCCAAATTGTCCGAATTGAAGCAGAGAGCAATGTAAATATTATCAGCGTTTAGCATAAAACAAATAATATTTGGCAAAAAAAGTAGATAATGCAAAGAAGCAAAATGACAATACAGGCTGGCAATGATACTCGTAAATTTTCGCACACATATATCTATATAAACTGGACAACCCATAAAAATGGCTGGGCAAAAGCGAATAATGCGCATATTCGAAATTCAAGTGTGCAATAATAAAGGGCAAATGACAGACACAAAGAAAAAAAAAAAAAGAACCGAATAATATACGAATGGGGGCAAGTAAATTTCATTATCTTCGATTTGTAAATTTATTGCATGTAAATAAATTGCTTATACAACAAATCAATTGATGTTGCAGGCTCTTCTTATTGGTTTTCATGCTGTGCTTTGCTTTGACGTTCATTTGGACAACCAAAGGAATTGTAAAAAAAGACGAAATCAAATAGTCATCAAATCAAGGAATGCCAAAGGACCTTCCGCAATATAATCCACTTTTAGGGCGTATCAAACAAGAACACTTCAACTTTGAGTATTTTTATCTGAGGCGGAAGTAGTTCTTCGACTATTACTCGCTGTTTATTGCTGGTGAGCTAGTTCCTAACGGAGCTGAAAGAGACAAACCATTATTTTGTATTTAATTTCTAATGGAATGTGCTGAACCATCCCGCTAAACAACTAAGCTCTCAAATTCGAATGAAATATTCACTTCAAAAGTGGCTATCAAAAGCTTGTTAATCTAGAGTTGATATTGTAAATTGCGCCTTTCATATCATCGTTTATTACGCCTTATTGGGTTGTGATCATAAATCGTATAATTTTGATAACACATGGTACTTATAAATGTCGTGGCCAGCTTTAAAGTCAATTTATATGCCTTTCTTTCAACGTACTTTTCGGATTTCACAGGTTCTTGCATAATGTATAAATATATTGCTCAGCTGTGCTGTAACCCTTTTCCTTTTTTGGGGAAATCCATTAAGTAACAGGCAGTGGAAAAATTTACACTTCTTGAATGTTTCCGCACAGTTTGCTTTTGCAGCACTTGCAATTTTCATTTGCACCGCCGCCCCGAGACCAATTTTGGGGCATAAATTCGTTCGGCTGAGCACGCACAACAAATTAAACAGCACTGAACAAATCGTGGGGCAGCAAAATACAGAAATACCCAAATAAAAACTAAAATGCTCTGTCGAACGGGGGGAGTGCCTCTTTTATGTGTGTGCGTATGTTTATTCCTGACCCTAGGCACTTCACACAGTTCTCACAACAATTTGTCTCAGCTTTGTCTTCGGCATTTCAATTCTGTTATTTTTTTTTTTTTGTTATTTTTTGTGTTGCCACTGATTACGCAGAGGCAATGCCAGTTGATCCCTCGTTAGATGCACGCCTTGGCGAAACCAAATTGACACTGAATTTAATTTCGCGCCAAGTTAGTGTGAAGGTGCACGTAGAGGAGGAGTGCTGTGGGATGGGGGTAGAGATGTAGCTCGTTTTTGCCTCGACTTCTGACATTTGAATTGGTAATTTTCGTTTCGTTGAATGCCAGCGCATAAAAACTGCACACTCACACACACACTTACAAACAGTCTTTAGTCTTGTTTATGCCACAACGGAAATTGCCTTTTTTGCGCGCCTTCCGGCCGCCATTCCGTCACCATTACGCCTGCCTCCATGGGCTACCGTCATATTTGCCGCATCGTTTGACTGCCTCTGCCCCTTTCCCTCGCGCACCGACTCTCCTTCAGTTTAAGCTGTAGCTGACAGCTAGCGCTGCAAGGATGGCTGCTTCGCTTTGGCACTCTTCGACACTCGACACTCGGCATGGCACGCATAAAGCTGTCAATGTCAATGTAACGTGTTAATTTCAAAGTGGTTTAGTTTGTTGACGCAGCTTGTTAGGAAGACTGAAACCGTTGCCAAGTAGCAGACCCCTTAAAAGCAGCACATCCCCTCCACCCGCCTCCTCCTAACAGCAGCCTCCACAACAGAAGCCAGCAGCCAGCAGCCAGCATCCCTCGAGGCAGCACCTCCAACCAACATCTGGGGCATAAAATGTTCTTGTGTTGGAGCACATGTGGTTTTAATGCCTCGCAGCAACAGGAGCAGCAGTGGGGCAACTCTTTTCTACATTTGGTTATTGCCCCAACCCCAACCGCAAAGATTGTCAGCTCCTCCAACTCCTACTTCGATGGCTCCTGCTGTGGCATTTGATTGATTGAAGTCTTTTATGCTGACTGCTTAGCAGTTGTTGGTCTGCTGACGTTGTTCACTTTTTGCTGGGCACATTAAGCTTATTGATTAGACAGGCGCCCGGAGACGAGGGGAAGGGCGCTGAGCTGGTAGCTACTAACTGGTAACTGCTAGTGGCAGCATCATCAACTGGATATGGGAATTTATTTACATTTTACAATGATTAATTAGCCAAGAGCATCCATCTCAAATACACTGGTAACAAATCGATTAGCAAGTTTCAATACGTCAGAACAGCAAAGGATCAAAAAAGCAAAAACTAAAATATTACAAAACTAAAAGATTACAACTTTAAGAGCACAAAACTAAGGCGAACTATTTTTGAAATTTTTGTAAGGAATTTATATTCAACAACTTACAAATTGCTAACACTGGAATATTTATTATAAATTTGTAAATTTAAGTTTTATTATTATTTATTTAAAGTGTGAGAAAATTGTATTAGTAAATTAGTATTAACTTAATGGGTTTACCACGTAATGCAGTTCATAAAGTGCTAAGCACAAACAATGATATTATTTGGATCTGACAATTCGATAAACCTTGCTCTGGCACAACTTGGCTTAAGCCAAGGCCGCCGACTACAGACTGGCAATCCGGGCTACACGCAAATCCGATAACCAGGAAGAAGAAAAAGTCCACATAAATCCCACATTAGCGGCTTGTTAAAATGTATGGGCTCAACTGGATGGTTTGGCTTAACGTGGCCATAAGACAGCCCTAAAGCCGGGGCGGGGCTTCCAGTTCAGTTTGATGAAAAAACTCCGAGTCTCATTACAAGCTGAGTTCGCGCCTCGCTTTTAGATTTTTTATTTTATTTTATTTATTTTTTTTTTGCCAAAATGCCAACTGCCGAGTCGTTGGAGGTGGAGGAGTTGAAGTTGTTTCGCTGCGCCTGATTCCTACTCTTAGTAATGTGCTGAAGTAGTCGCCATAAAATGGCATTGGGGGAATTGAGAAAGAGGGACGTGGCAGCTGCGGCAGCTGTGGCGGCTGTGAGCTGCTAGCAAATGCGAGCATAATAAAATGTGAGAGATTTTACACGTTGACAAAGACTGCGCTTTCCAGGCAATCCAATCCAAATGGGCGGCAGAGAAACATGCCTGACAGCCAAACAGCCAAACAGCACACCCTGACATCCTGACACATAAATAAGAAGAAGAATAGCGGTGTTCGGGGGGAATGGCGGAGGAGGTGGTGGAGCGAGGCTGGAGCAACAGCAAACGCATGCCATTGACTACAATGGACACACAGCATGAACGCAAATGTCCTTTTGGTTTGGGGGACAATTGAATGCAACAGCACTAAAAGGGTGCCCAAAGAGCATGCATCTGTGTGTGTACGTGTGTGTGCGTGTGTGTGTGTGTTTGTGTGAAGTACTCCACATGCTTAGCACCGCAGCCTGGGCCAGTTTGGTCAAATCTCATGAACTTGTTAAGCCAAATTTTTGGGAATGAAATATCTAAAGTGTGTTGTTCTTGTCGTTAAGGTTATTGTTGTTATTGTGGTCTGTTCATCATTTTGGCAGCTGACTGTTTGGGGCAAGACAATTACCAAATAACGGCAGCATTGACATGCTTAAACGTGCTCGCTGTTTGTGTGGCAAGCGAACAACTCGAACAACCCAGAGAACCTTTGCCAATTGTATTTATCCTGGGGTAGACAAATAGAAAAACACATAACACATTTTGTCCGTTGTCAGTCATGGTCAAAAAGTTACATCTCGCTGCCAAAATAAACATACGTTTTTTTGCCAATTCGAATAGCATAGTTTTTTGGGGGCGCCAAAATATACATTGGTAAATGCTTAAGAGCACAGCACACAAAGCCGGGCTTGTTCACAACGCACAACAACATTTAAACAAATGCCCATAAGCAAAAATGTCATAAATCACATTTTAAGGGCAGTTTAACTGCCACTATTTTCGGAAATTCCAGTCATAACTCTTAGCGCAAAAGCAAAACTTGCAAAGAACTCAGAATGCCCACTGAAAAATACCTTGCATTAGTAACTATTGTTATTTGAGTATAATAATATTAATATAATATAATAAACTAAGAATGAATTAAGAATGCATTTGTTTAAGTTTAGAGAAGAATCACAAAAAACTACGCTGCACCTATCAAGCTTCACTTCAAATAGTTCCTGTGTGCAGGGTATATAAATTTGATTTGTCCTGCGGGTAGAAAACGCGACAAGCATTTGATGCACAACGCAAATTCATCGTTGACCGCAATAAAAATATGCTGGCCAACATGGCGTATGCGCCATATAAATAACTGAATGAAAAGTTGACTGAATAATTGAGCGAGTAAGTGAATGACTGGTGTGGCCTGTGGGCTGCGGGTTTGAGGAAATGTGCCATTCCATGCACTCGAAGCAATTTGTCTTTGCCACATACGTGACTTTTCCTATTCTCTTACTTTCTATATATATATTTTACTATATTATATCTCTTTCTTTCTATTGCTTGGCATGTCAGCGTGCTTAAAAATGTTTTAGTTGTGGTTTTGGTTTGCCATTTTACCATTTTACTATTGCATTCGCTCAAACGCTGCGTGTCAAGGTGCGACTGCGAGGTCAGCACTTGTGTGTGTGAGACAGCGAAATCGGATAAGGGTGGTGAGGGATGGTAGGCAAGGCAAGGCAGATGAGGTAAGGGCTGGGTTAAATCCCAACGAGCGGAAGTCGCGCACTTGACTGGAATGCTGAACCGATTGCACAACATGACACGAAAACTGACAATGATACAGTTAACTGTTCGTGTTCTCATTGCTGTTGTTACAGCTGCTGGGCGAGGCACGAGCTGCCTCTGTTTCCGGACAGAGTGCGTTAGTTAAATGTTGGCATTTGTCCCTCGCTGCGCTGCTCATTAGGTTATGCAACATATGCACATAACAAGCGGATTATTAACGAGAGCTCAATGTCAAGTGTTGGCACACTTAAGCAGAGCGCTTAAAGCCAACACTTCTTGGCCCACCCAGAGAACTTGGCCAACAAACAACTATCAAACGCAAGAAATATGAGAAGGCGAACTGAGGCAACTGAGAAATGCTGGTTAGCAACTCGCAAAGGCACTAAAAAAAAACGAACAAGCCAGAAGATGCATCCACAGAATACTTTTATCTGCAGAGTATACTTTTGCCCATAGAGTATAACTATTTCTATATGCATGCTAGCCAATTCGGTATGATATATATTTTAGCAACAAAAAATAGCTGCTGCTGATCTAAAACATACTTATCTCAAGCGATCCTCTTCACTCCATGATACACTCACAATACCCCAACGTAAGAGTATTTAAAAGAGTGCACAACGCAAAAGCCCTAAGGTAAACAGTCAAGAGATATGTAAGAACTACCCACAATGCACACACACGCCCACACACTCACTCACACACACACACATGCTGGGGGTTTGGTTGAGCAGCCGCAAGAAACTGCGGTGCAGTTGTCTTAATTCGTGACAGATGCAAGACAAGCAGAACAAACAAAGTCGGCTGAGTGCAACTAAAAGCGACAACAAGCTCCTTTAAGCATGCTAACTGCTGCAGATAACAGTTAGTTCACACCAGCAACAAAAACTAAGCCACAAAAGCTCGACAAGGTTTGTGCACACTGTAAAATGTGCACCTGGGGCAACTAACTTAAGGTAGAAGAAACTCGCTTAGTAACTGATTATTGATAAGATCGTAGAACATTGGCTGGAACTTAAAATCGTTTGAATCTTGTGTTTCCAATGTGAAACACAGAATTAACATATATGCCACATCATGATTATTATGCTAGGGAAGCAAATTAATTCAGAAATAATAAAAACATGCCACAAAACTATCCATGAAAAATATGTCAGACAAATGGCAGTCAAATTCTCCCAAAACAAAAATCAAATAAACAAAATTCGTTTTAGATTTGTCCCATTTTGGCTTACAAAATATTGGCATAAAAAGATGGCAGCTGCCACCGCAAGTAAAGTGAAACCCAAAAAGGTCTTAACCATCCAATCGAAGGAGGAGTTCGACAAGATCATTGGAGAGGCTGGCAATAAGCATGTACTGGTGGAATTCTTTGCCACCTGGTGTGGCCCCTGCGCCCTCATCGGACCACGTCTTGAGGAGTTCGCACACGAGTATGAAGATTGCTTGGTCGTTGTCAAGGTCGATGTAGATGATAACGAGGAACTGGCCGAAGAGTATGAGATTAACAGCATGCCCTCATTTCTCATTATTAAGAATAAGGTGAAATTGGAACAGTTTGCGGGCAGCAACGGGGATAAGGTGCAGAGCACTCTACAAAGATTCTGCGGTAAACCGAATGAACAACAAAGTATCGCATCAAGTTCGTCTCAAAAACCAAATAAACTTATTGCCATGATAAAAGCGGTAACACCGATCAAATCAAGCAACCCGATTCAAGTAGAAAAAAAATAGCACTCAATTCGCTGCAAGAATTAAAGACTAGAAATCGAAAATAAATTTTAATGAGGAAAATTGTACTTTTATATTCTTATATATACTTAAATTAAGGTTTGCGATTTATATCTGATAGACTGCAATTCCAAACTGTATTCTTTATATACCTTAAACCCATTGAAAAATGATAATTGGTTGTTTGATTATTCTATCGATAACTGCCTCTGTTTATATCGATGTATTTCGATTTCCTATGGCAATAAATGTCACAATTTTTAGTGGCAATCCTCTAATTAATACTTAATATGCAAAGGCATATTATCAATCAACTGTCAAAATTTCATCAAGATCGGATATGAAACACCGAAGTTACAGTCGAAAGTAGATTCTCATGTTGAACTCCTTTCTATGAGCAGCCGCACGCATTTTCTGTCTGTATAAATATGCGAGCGCATGTGTGAGAAAGAGATGGCATGACAATCGCCGCGAGCGGCAATATGTTTTTGTGTACATTGTAGAGAGCCCCGTTATCTACGATTGCATGTACAGTGAGAGACAGCTCAAATGGAACAGTGTCAAAGAAAAAAAGCAATTGCCTGCCATAAGCTTATTATTCATTATTTTTCAAAAATTCCAAAAACCGATGGTAGGTAGATGTATGACCCTAATAAACTGAGGTTTCCCCACCTGCACTTAGGTGGCCACAGTGTACCTGGTCCAAATAAGTTGCTGGCAATTACATATTTTCTTTGACACTGGTCCATTTGAGCTGTGTCTCACTGTATGTATGTTTGAATGTATGCGCACGTATTTGTAGTTTTTTTTACTCAGCAGCTAAGAAAAGAGTGCAATTGAAGACCTGCTCACATTTGAGTGCAAGACTCTTTATAAAGGGAATAAAACTAGAATATATTAAACAACTGGGCTTAGAGTATGCCGTAGTCGATTTCACTACTACAGCATTCTTACTTGTTTTATATTCTTATATATATATAAGAATTGAAATCAAATTAAGATTTGTGATAGCTGACAGACTGTAAATCCACTTGGAAGTAATTACTGTCTCGTTAAAGTGCATTTCTTTTCAATTTTGAACTTTGCTGTTATTGTTTCTTGTGTTATTGAAAACATAGTTCCCTTATTGCATCTGTGGCCTCTGTGTGCTTTTTTTCTTAGATGCATTCGCTTACATATATATATATATATCTTTTTCGTCTTAGCCGTCATGGTGAAAAATCGAAAAGTTTCAACAACGTTTTATATGAGAAAATGGGGAGGCATATGGCAAGTTGAAAAGGGAGCAGGGTGGCTGCTCGGAAAAACAATGTCATTCCTTCACTTTGAGAGACATTTGCATTTTTATTAAAATGAGAAATTGCAGCAGTTGCAGTTCACTGAAATAATTTGCCATCTTACGGATATTAAATACCAAAATGTCTCAGCATTAATGGGTGTGAGAAAATTACTTGAAAGCTATCTGCTTTTAAGCAAAACCCAACAATTTTCTTACAGGAAAATGAGTTGCGAGTTAAAGTTTGTTCAAAATAAAATACTGACTTATTTATCGAATTAATATTACTAATGAGGTAGCTTAATTAAGTGCGAATTAATAATAGCTATTAGCTAATAAATAACAAATTTTGACTACAACTTTTAACTGCTCTTTCACAATTGTTTTAAGTATACAATTCAAACCAAAAGTTGCACAAGACTATTAGCTTTCTGGCCACAACCAGACAAAAATGTGCTGACACGTTTCTCTTCCCCAGTTTATAGTGTGAAAACATCTTTTATCGTGTGGCGCCATCGCCTGAAGGTCATTCATTTTCACGGCTTGTTGAGAACTCCATTTCGTTGGCTGCTCATCTACTGCAAATGCTGGGTGTTTATACTAAGGAGCTAGTGCAGCTGCTCGAGAGCGCTTTGGTCGATGGGTAAAATAATAATGAATTTGCGGCACGCCACACAAATACTTTCAACAACGACGCTCCGACGCCTTTGCACAACGTTCGCCAGATTTAGCCGGAGCCATCAACGGCCATAAGCTCGAGCCTTTTTCCCATGCCACACACTCTCGCCGCTCCAAATATGTGTGTGGCAGCTAATATGTTGGTTGTGTCGCCGCTTGAAGTCGCTGAAAAATGCAGTGACATGTGCTATAGCTACATCTGCTACCGATCCGCACCGCCCCGCCCCAATCTTCTGGCCGGCTAACTCTCTTGCGGTCCGCCCAGCAGCTGCTGCATTGAAACAAATGCGATGGGCGTGCGTGTTTCCAAGCTGTGGGTGTTGCATGGGAGAAGGCGGCGATGTCAGTGCTTTGATGCGCTGAACAATAGCTATAAAAAGGATTAACTTGCATAACAAAGAAGTGCGGAGGCGTGTGTATGTGTGTGTGAGTGTGTGTGTTGGTGAGTGTGTGTGTGTGTTGGTGTGTGTGTTTATGTGGGCAGACGACATTGCATGCCAGGCGGCTGCCATATAAATTTCGCAGAGCCAACCAACTGCCAGGCATTGGTCCATGTTGCAGCAGATTTATAGTACCCACTCCCAGCAGCCGCATCTGAAAGGACTAGTGCAGAGATTTCCGCTTGCTGCACTTTGTTTGTCCTGTGTGGCATTTTCGATTGCAATTATTTAAGCAAAATTATTTTAGTAGAATGCAAATTGCTTAAAATGTGCATTAAATAACTCAAGGCAGGCATAATCACTGTACACCACAATCGTGTCATAATCTGCAATCAATGTCATATTGTATTTAATTTAAGTAACAAGAGTAACTTTTAAGTGTATTTTGAATACTCCATTCACACGGACTTAAGTATAAATAATTTAACGCTCTCATTGTGTGCAGAGCTAAATAGCTTCAAGCCCTTGTTGAGTGTTTTTTATGTTAGCAAATGCATATCATAGGCTTTTTACAATAAAAAATAAATGAATTTACAAAGCTTAATTGTTAATGTTTGTGTGCGAACATGAATGTGTTTCAATATCAATGAATTTAGACATATCTTGTGACATTCCTTTTTGCACACTCAAATAATCAAAGTCAAGTTGGATGTTTACTCATTATCTTCCTCGACTGGCTCATCATCGCGGCTGCATTCGCTAAGATCGCTGTCACTGTTGCAGTGCGGCGGTTCCCCATCATCCGATTCGATGCAAAAATTATAACGCTGTTGTAGGCCATGAAGCATTATATTAAGGTCATCTATTATGCCAGGGAATACGTCTCGAGACAAATTTCGAAAGTTGCGTAGTTCAGCAATCAAATCATCGTCGTTTGTCGGATCCGCATTTGCCAGCTGACCGTTGGTGTTGGGCACATCTTCAGAACATAGAATCGCTGGCAATGTGGCATCGGGATCATTTGCGATGTATTTGCAAATCTGCGAAATTTCCTCCGCATTCAAGTGGTTGCTTTTGTCAGACATTCTACTGTTATGTATTTAATTTGAGCAAAACTTCTGTCAAAGTTCCAACGTGACAATTAGAAATAAAACAGTGCTGCACATAAATTAACGTTTAGAAAACCAGGGCTGCACTCTCAAAAGTCAAACGGCAAACATTGAAGTAATTTTCTATACAAAAAATGTATCGAACATTAATTAATATTCAAATATATACCATATTATATATTAAAAGTATTGCGATTCATTCAATTTATTCAAAATACTTTCAAATGAAGTATTTCGATAACTCATAAACAAAATTCTAGTTCAGTTCCAGTGCCTGTTCCAGTTCATGTTCCAGTTCATGTTCTTGTTCAGTGCAAGCTACAAGTTCCTTTTGCCTTCTCTTTCTTTGTTCTCGTTCTTGGGTTTCTCTGTTAAGTGAATTGTATAAAATTGATGAAAGTTCTGCCAAAGTTGTTGTTTTTTTCTTCTCTTTTTTGTCTTTGACATATTTCATGCTGTTTCCGTTGCTTTTTTTCGATCGCTGCTGTCACTCGTCCATTTGGTCCCCCGTTGACTCTTGAATGGCACTTGCAATTTCTGTTTGTCGCTTAAATGACAAATGCACAAATGAAAGCTCAAATACTCAGGGCGTTCAAATGTGGGATTAGCTCTCTCCTTCCTCATATGAACATATGTTTTTATCCTTCGGTCTGTCACTTTGGCAAAGAACAAAACGATTTATCAGACAAGTCACGGAAACATTTGAAATTTCCTCTTCGCTGCAACTTAATGACAATTTACTTTCAGCTTTTAAGCTCATTAATATTTAATGGAATTGAACTAAATAACAGCTGAGCCTGGTCGACAAGACAAAGTACCCAGCTAACGAGACCACAAGTGAAGTATCTTGTTTATTTCTAAACCCAAAAAGTAGAAGATATTTTGGGCCCATGTGCTCGACCGTCGTCTGGTCAATTTAAGGAGTGTTGATGGATCGTCAGCTCATTACAACTGCAAAGTTGTAACCAGACAATGAAGGAATTTTTGAATTACTTTGAAAGTATTTTCAAATATGCTGAAAAGGCAAACAAGGCAGACAATACGATTGCTGTTAAGGGCAGTTAATAAACTAGACACGCCACAGATTATATAACTTTGTAGTCCGGATTTAATCTGCTCATATCCAAATTTTAGTACGTAGTACGAACTAACTATTCCACATTTTTCTATGGCAGTATATAAAATAGTAGTCGGATCAGATAAAAGCCGCCGATTACAAGTGTATAGTAAAAGAAAATTGCTTTTTCAAATATTTAAATAAATAGCTTAAAATCAGAAAAATCTTTTTAAACAAAACTTGTACAAGTAAATAAACATTGATTGAATATAGTTAAAAAAAAAAGTCGGCAAATACAAATTAATGTAATAATGAACTAATTTTGCTACAAACTCTCTTAATTAATCTAAAGTAAATTGTGTGGTTCTTTCTCTCTTTCCTCACTGTATCTATTTCCGTCTGTTTGCGTTACGCACACTTAGTGGCACATTAGCACAAAGGTCACCGAACATTTATTAAATTTTTGGGGTAGCGATTTACTCTTTTTTTTTTTATTTTGTTCTGCAACACAATTCTTACTTACTTTCATTTTGTCTGTTTATATAAGACTTGTGTTCACCCTCCTATTCCATTTTATTTTTTTGTGGTTTTCTAGCGACGTATTTCGCAATTTCAATTTCTCTTTGGAATTTCATATTATTTGTGTGCTATTTACTTTACTTTTGGGCCAGAGACTGGCACCGCCCAGTGTCTCGGTGGGCTTCTCGCATTATCTGCAGCAGTAACCGCATGCCACTGACAATTGAAAGCCGAATAGAAGGCAGGCAGACAGCCCATTTGTGGCCGCAACGCGATTGTACAACGCGGCATATGAGTAACGAGATATGTGCAATGCGAGACGACAAGCACAACAGAAAAGCAAACACTAGTGTGCGTGTGTGTGTGCGTATGTGAAATGCTTGCAATGTGTGTGTGTTTGTGTTATCCTGAGTTTCGTCTCCATCTTAGTTTTGGTCCCGCATTTGTATTCAACCATTTTGTTTATTTGCGTACTTATTTAAATTGCTTAATTTGCATTAAATGTCAAGCAGCAGAAGCTCTTCCAATGAAATAGGAAAAGCTGGCTTTGCCAAGGATCAACTTAAATATCCGACACACAGCTGCATGACAGAAAGAGACCAAGGCAAAGAACAAGCATACAATAAACAAATTGTGTCATGCCAAATAAAACCTGCAAATCAAAAAGAAAACTCTATTTAACAGAACAAAAAATGCTCAAAAAAAAATTACCGGAAATTGCCGACTTGCTCAAATAAACACATAACTCTATAAATAACTCTTCCATGAAAATAAATGCAATTTGAGAAATATACATTTATATATATAAAAATATTTGTGCTAAAAAAAACTGGCAGAAAAATGCGTTATAAATCAAAGTAAAATAAATAGATGAAAAATTGCATAACATTTAAATAAAATAATATTTGGAGTTCAAAGCAAATAAATATGTCTAAAGTTTGTGAGTCCAATTCTATATCAATTGGTTACCAAATTTAAATTCTCGTTTTATTCGAAACTCGACTAAAAATGATTGAAATGTTTACTTTTTAATACAGTTACACCTCCTAACTTTATGCACTCGTAAACGAAATAAACGAAAATAATCCCAAAAAACGTTAATAAAAATGTCTGGCAATGATGTTTCGGTGACTGAAACAGCACAAAGCGATCAGGTATGTATTGAATTAAGAGTGTCCTAGTTAAGTACACAACAACAACAACAACAACAACCAACCGACAAATAATCCTATTTTAGTTGATAAACATATTCCAATTTATGCTTATACCTGTCCCCCATCTTTTTATGCAAACGTTCAAGTTAAGCACATTAAAATTTCGATATATTCAAATTTTTGTGTTGCCAGCATGATATTTACTGTATTTTGCAACCAACTGAAGCGCCTCAAACCTGGGTTTCATTTGCACAGTATATTTTTCATTTGAACAAGTACACATTATTTATGAACACACATTTAATGTTGTTTTGAGTATTACGAGTCAAGCTAAAATCTTAAAGTATTTATACATATGATATTTTTGCGAGTACTTTTTGATTACCTAGTTTTAAGCACACCCATAAAATGTGCACGTTGGCAACACGTGTGCGCCACAATATTATTTATGATGTTACACTGCGTTTGAATTCTCATTTTTGTCGTTATGCATGAGCTGAAAAAACCACACTTTTAGCTGGCAGCAGCATGTGCATATTTATTAGACCTTGTTTTTTTGTTGACAAATTTAACGCAAATATATTTTGCAGACTTTGTCTGCTTAATGAGAGTTTTGGCCTTTGAATATTTGAATAAAACAATAAAAAATGATTCATTGGTCAGATGAACAAGCATTCCATGCTTAATAAATATAACATATAAATAACAAATAAGCGTGTTTTTTTTTTGGATTTTTTTGACTGTAACACAAAAACATGGCTTAAATTTGGGCCAAGTTCAGTGCGGGTTTTTTACGTTTCTAGAGCAGCAAATTGAGTTTGCCACAACTTGCTGAAAGCTGCGCTTTTTTTTGGCGCATTGATCAAGCACTAATCAAATAAGGACTCGAAACTGAGTGCTTAGCTAAGCTATGGGCAAATTGTTGTGGCAGTCGTATTCGTATTTACATATCATTTGTGCCACTTGTCTGCAAACGGGTTTGGGGCAGAGGTAATTCTCAAGCTCTCCATACCAATTTCCCATGTGAAAAGTAAAAGCCTCGCTCATTACGCCGAGACGACGCCGA
This sequence comes from Drosophila paracracens, assembly GCA_035044025.1. Taxonomy (NCBI): domain Eukaryota; kingdom Metazoa; phylum Arthropoda; class Insecta; order Diptera; family Drosophilidae; genus Drosophila; species Drosophila paracracens. The sequence goes on along the minus strand of JAWNMN010000192.1, from coordinate 3,342,229 downwards.
GGACGAGCACGATTTGAGGGCACGGTATGACACAGTCAGCGGGGGGGGGAGGGAGGAGAACAGAGAATTTCCTTGGTGTGCTGCCAACTGGGCTAACGATTTCTGTTTGGCCCTTTGTGTTACTTGGTTCCCCGCATTTGGCCCGTTATTTGATCATCATTAGCGATACGTATCGGTCCGAGGTCTCGAGCTCTCTGGCTCTGAGGCTTTGAATGTCCACATATACAAGCAGATACACACATCACACGTATCTAAGTTTGTCTGTGCATGGGTGTGTTTTTGTATATGTGGGTGGGTGGGTATGGTGCACTGATGACATTGCAACAGAAGTCCTCTTTAGTTGCTGGTCCTTTGCTTGGCTGCCCGCACCAAAAGCTACAACTAAAGTTTTTGCCGCTCTTTTGTGTCGCGCGCTTCACTTGGTTGGCTCTTTGATTAAGCCAAATGCAACCGCGGCTACTCTGATTCAACTGACTCAACCATGCACCCAGCCACCCAACCAACTCAACCCATATTTCCGTCTGTCTGGCAGCACCAGCAACCGCTGTGTAATTAAATAATTGCGGTGAGCTTGCCACCAAATCGAGCTAATGCAGCTGGTTGAAAATCTCACTTGGGTTTGGTTATGACTTGCTTCTACCTTGGTTTGGCTTTGCTTTACTCTCTCTATTTGGCTATGTGGGAATTGCATTTCATAACTTGGCTTGTGTGCTTTTGCTGCAAGCCATTTGGGACTACATTCGTATTATACATTATTTTCCAAAAATTCCAAGGACCGATCGTAGGTAGATATATTAACCACCAAAATGAATATATGACCCGAATAATCTGGGGTTTCCCAACCTGCTATGTAGGGTTAGGTAAAAATGTACCCTAATTTTGGGTTAATGCTTGTTTGGAAAGGTACATTATGGACACCTGGGTGCCATAAAACCCGAATTTTTTACCTAAAGTTGAGTATTTTCGGTATAAATAGACCAATCGTTCGTAGTCAGTTTAGTTATATTCTGCATCTCGAGTGATTCAAGAAAACAAGGACCATGGGCAAACGGACTACCATTGAACTACGGGAACTCGTTCTGGAACACCACAAAAAAGGATATTCACATCGCCAAATACCTGAAATGGTCATCCTGAGCAAGTCAACTGTGAATAACATCATTCATCGCTTCGTCGACGAAAATCGGATAGAGAGCAAGGGCAGAAAGGCCCCAAACAAGATTTTCACCGAACGGGAAGAGAGGCTTATCATCAGGAAAATAAGGCAAAATCCGAAGCTATTGGGTCTAAAACTGACGCAACAGGTGCATGAAGAAATGGGGAAAAAGTGTTGTGCGAAAACTGTGCGCAGAGTTCTGCTCAAACATGTTCAAGTGCCACAGAAGAAGCCCATTGCAAGCGCAAAAAATAAGGGGACTAGGATGACGAACAACACCAGCAGTCGAACCGATCTTCGGAAACGAACGTCCGAAATCAAAACCAAAAAACATTCTCTGAAAAAGAAAAGCCAATAAAGTTGATCATTGAAATTTTTCAGGCTTTCTGTGTCTCTTGTCAATTCCACATATTTTTGGAAGTAAAAACAATTTTTGCTACAATCACAATTAAGTTTTCTACATTTTTTATACAAAATATAATAATATAATAAATAAAATATAATATATAAATATAAATATTGTTGTTGTTGTTTTTATCTTTTTGAGAACATTTACTTAAATCTAAAGAAATAATTTTAATTAAGTATTAATTAATAAAATTGAATATCGAAAATATATTAAAATCAGAGTATTAATTTTATGATTTATTGAGCGACTCCTGATTTGCTCAAGCCATAACAAAGTGAACTTAACCAAAACTAGAAGTTTCCATTAACACGTTATTGTAGAGAACCAAAGAATGACAACTTACTACTTTTATACGCGCTTTTTTGGTTGCTAAAAAGCAGAACAGAAATATGTGAAAGTCAAATAATTACACATCCACTTGAATAAAGACAAGTGCGATAACAGTTTGCAATTTAATTAATCATTTATGTTTAAAAATAAGCTTAACTTTATTTGATTTACATAATTTGTAGATGTATGTATATAGCACATCTATCTATCCAACTATCTATCTATCTATATTGTAGTTAAACTTGATGCTTGCCGCTTAAATTGTGTGCATCTCTCTCGCATTTTTTGTCGCTATTTTTTGTGTTTTATGCCAGACACAATACGAATATGAATATGCAAGTCCAAAAATAAACCCGCTCAATCCGCAAATACACTCCATCCGCACCACACCCACACCCACACAGTGACAACGAACACTTAAACAAAGATTTAACAGGCGTTTTGCTTGTGTTAACAACCCACAATTTTTTATGGCAACTCTTCTTGCTTCGCCCGCTTTGGAAAGTATTTGCCCGCAACGGCGGCTGGGGCGCATCATCAATATTATCGCTACCACAGCCACAAGCATCCACAACAGCAACAAAGCTGCATGAGGCATATACCACAGCAGCAGCAGCAGCAACAGCAACAACAGCAGCATCAACAAAAACAACAGCAGCAAAGACAGCTGCAATGGGAGCAACAACAGCAACTGGTCAACTCATCGAGCGAGTTTGATGAGTTCCACTGGCCAAGCAAGCAGCTCCAAGAGTCGGTCGCTGGCGGTGCGGCGGTTGGTGGAGGAGCGGGTGGTGGTAAAATTTATATAACACCCGCAGACATTCCGCCACCGCCTCATCCGCCACATCCGCACGGCAGCGGCGCCAACAGTAGCCACAGTCATCACAATGGCAACAAAAGCAGGCAGCATCCACAGCACCACCATCAGCATCCACAGACACCACATCGGACGCCGCCTCATCGCTGCAAATGCGAACATCCAATTGAGCTGCTCGACTATGACTTTGAGGATGCAACGGCCGCAACATCCGCTGCCACAGCCGCTGCCTCCGCCCTCCATCACTCGCATCGTCACCAGCACCCGCCCTACTATTACAAGGCAAGTGGCGCCACTGCCAATTCAGCGACAGCAGGCAGCAGCTATCAGCTGAGGCGACACAGCGCCAAGCTGCACGAATCCATGCTGGGCGGACTCGGTGGCAGCAGCATCGATGATGATGATTTGCACAGCGCAGGTGGTTTCGGCGACGGTATGACACGCTTTAAGGTAAGCCACACTCTGACGCACATAGAACTCCTTGCACCTCAATTATAATTGGCTTATGTTGCGGTGGGTGTGCTTGTGGCAACAATGCGCCCACAATTGAAGTTGCCTGTCTATCCAAGGAGTTAATATCAAAGTTATGTGTTTGTGTTTTGTGTGGGTGGCATGCAACAACAGCCATCAACTAATTACTCAGGTGTGGAAACGACTTTGGTAAATAAATAAAAAAAAAGTCGACAATTAACCAGCGATAATATTTTTCATTACTATTAATCTGAACAACAATTGAAATAAATTAAGCAAGGATGCTACAAATATATGAAAAGTCTGTGATTAATGCATCTTAAATGTAACTACCCAAAAATATCTAGACTACATAATGTCAACATCAAATTTATGGGACTCATTTGTCCAATACGAAATGTCCGAAATGTGTTCACAATTAGTAAAATTATATTAAAAAATACGAAAAACAAGGAAAATGGCAATAAGTGGAGCTTCCAAGGACACAGTGGCACACCCACGACCACAACTAATTAGCTTTGCCAGTTTAATGAAAAACTAAACGACAAATGACAGGCCAAGAGAGCCCCAAGAAATAGCCGCTCAACCCAAAAACAAGCCAACATGTTTTTGGCTTGCGGTTGCTTGAAAGTTAAATACCCTTCCGATATGGTTATGTAAGAATAAAATGCGCTAAGAGACTTAGGAGTCATCTTAGTGGTAAGTTAAGTCTAATAGTTTATTTATTAACAACTAACAGAAAAACAATAATAATAATTTGAAGGAAGCAGCTCTATCGAGTTTCAGCAAACATTTCTGAACTGACCCAACACATTTTGCCACAAAACTGATTTGCCCAATGCTTGGGTAGAGGCAGCTCATTCATTTTTTAGTGGCAGGAATATGGAGCTTGTTGCTTAATGTGTGGGGCAAAAAGTGGCAAGCAAAATGGCAACAGACGCTCAGCAAGTATACGACATGTGGTGCAACATGAATATAAATTTCATTCCACTTGTTTGCCATGCCCAACTAATTGCCGGAAGTTCAAGTGCAAACGGTCGGCACAACGGAGCTGCATATTTCACCAACTCTTCAACCCCAGCCTACCCCCCATGCCCCACTCGCCCATGCAATCCCGGGGGTTTTTGCAATGCTCCTAAAAGCATTCGGTTTCATATTTATTTAATGAATTCTTTTGGATTTGTCTGGCGCCACTAATTGCGCCATATTGTGGCACAAATTCTATTCACAAATCCCCAAACAATCCCCAACCAAACAAAAGTCGGGCATCGGATACAGCCACAAACAGTAGTAGGGCCAATTTTTCAATTTGTTCGCTATCAAAAGAACTAAAACGAGTTTTATCTTTATATAGACGCAATTGTGATACTCTCACCCAAAATAGAAAACAATCAGATTTTGATTTAAAGTTGCAATTCCAAAATGAAAACTGTTTAGTTTAAAATATATTTGATATATTTTGAGTACGTTTAATTTAGCTATGATTGGTCTATCTAATACAGTTAAGTCAGTGGATAGAAAAATATTCAGTTAGCGCAACAACTTCTACCAATTCTTAGGGGATTGTTGCCTTAATAAATATATGCCTAAATGTACGTGATATCCTTCGTCCTTTGTGATGCTGCATAGCTAACACGAAATTGGAATGCTCTCTTATCAATATTAAAAATGCAGAAAACAATGAAAACTGTGCAAGAAGAAAACAATATAAATTTTAGTTGCGCTTATGAAATGGGCAGACACCGGAAACGGAAACACAGAAATCATTGCGATGCGTATTGGGACCATTTTTCATGTCCATTGTAGTAATAAAATCGTACAACTTGTAACCAGACCTTGTCTGTGAGGCCAGTTGCAGTATGCCACCAAGGTGCCATAATTTAAGTTGTGCCACCGCAAATCATTTGGGAATTTCGAACGTGGGTGTGTTGGGTTGGCGTTGAAGTGGGCGTTGCGTCTGAGGGCGTGGTCGTGTCGAAGATAAGTTTGCTTCGACTTCGTTTTGCATATTTTAATGGCATATGGTTTGTTGACTCTGTAAGCGAAAATGTTGACTGGATAAACAGATATGTATGTATGTGCTCCAACGTAGTTGTGCAAAATCTAAAAGTAAAAACCGGAAAAGAAAGGTCAAAGTAATATCAAGTTAGAGCTTGAAACATATTCCCAAGAGCAGCACATAAGAACTTAAGTTGCAAATGCAGTCGAACTAGATTTCAACTGCTAAGCTCGAACCGGTTGAATTTGTTAACTAAGAGCAACAAAAAACAATAGCTGCTAAACAATATATAATATATTTGTTAGCACATTACCAATCCCAAAACAATTCCATAAAATTCAACTGATATGATAATTGCTTCAAATTTCGACTGAACTTGACCAAATAAACTAAATAAATTTACAAATTTTGTTTGATTTTTTGTAGATCAACAATATTGCAATCGGACCGAGCTTAAAGATGTGCCCCTGAATGTTTTATCTGTAAACTATAGTCTTTGATTGGTATAACAATGGCAAACACATTCAATAACTAAAAATAATAATACAATATCTGTTGGCACTTGTCCGAAATCGTATTATAAATTTTGTCTAACCTTCAGCTTCGCTAAACTCGACCAAATAATTAACAACAACTGTCACGCTGTCAAGTCTTTGGAATCATTTGTTAAATTCGCTGACACACACAAAAAAATAGAAACCACACAAATGGAATTTATTTTCGTTGTGTCACATGTATCGACAGCTAAATTAATAAAAATAAAGTTTTTTTTTTTCTTCTCCTGCAATCCAATCATGTGTAAAATAAGTATAAAATAAGCCAATAAAGCGCACTTACATAAAACGCAATTTGCTAGCTAACTGGTAGATGTTTTTTAAGCATTACGTCATTGGGTAATTGTCGAGTCCCCGTCCCCCCTTTGACAACTCCCGGCTCAGATAACTACATAAACCAGTTTCGAGTTTCGACTTTACAATAAACCACTTTCATTTTCAGTCTACGTCTCGTGATTTTGGATCGTTGACGATGGCTGAAGTAAAAAGTGAAAAGAAAAGAAATGTAAAAAATAAACCCATTGCGCATGCGGAACAACGCATCCCATAAATATATCTATGCAAAAGTCTCTCATGAAACGTGCTTTGGATATTTGAATAGTTGTTTTGCCTTTGTATCGAAATCTAAATTGGCCAAAGCTTCATTAAAGTTTCAAGTGGGGGCAACAATTAAAGCCAGAATTAATTGAGGAAATTTCGTGGCAAATTTATAAGACCAGAAAATCGTAGTTTACGTAATAAATTAATTGATTGAATCGTAAAAAGAAATATTAAGAAAATTTGTTTAGCATAGCTTTAGCAAGTTGTAAAAATTAAATAATAATTTAAAAATAAAACTTTTCAGACGAAAAATTTATAACAATTTGAGAAAACCACAAATATTAACCAAAATATATTACTAAAATCGAAATCATGTCCAAGATTTGTTCAAATATGACATCAAATTGAGAACAATTATTCAAGAATGAAGAACATTTAATTAAGTTTCTTATATTTTTAAGACTTAACTTTAAGATCAAATACATAACATGAGATAGCATCTTAATCAAGGTTTTTCATTGAACAATCTGACACACTTAGTTCTTACTGATAATATCGAACTTCCCACTAGAGTCAATCATAGTCAATCATATCATAACTCCTTATAACTAATTAATTACTTCCTCCACAGAACCTGGTCTACTCCAAAGAAAAGAAACGCCGATTGCGCATTATAGCATGCATTGTTGCTGCAGTTATCGCCGTTGCTTTACTGGCCACAATTCTGGTCTTGGTCCTGGGAGGCGACGATGATAACGACAGCAGTGATAAGCCCAAGGATAATGCCATCAAGCTGGAGGATGTGCTTAGCGGTCAACTATATGCGAAACGCTTCAATGGCAGCTATAGCAATGGCAACAGTGTGATATACAAGGAACAGGCGGTAAGTGCCACAAATATCCCCATCCAAGTGTAAATATATAAATGGAGACCATTGCAGGACATTGTGGAGATGGATCTGAAGACGCTCGCGGTCAGCACGCTGCTGGCCAATGCATCACAGTATGTGCTCTATGAGAAATCGGCAGACGATCAACTTTTGCTGCTGGCCAAGAACTATAAGAAGAACTTTCGCTACAGTTTTCTGGCCCAATATGATATCTACAATCTGAGTTCGAATATCATGTTACCGTTGACCATACAGAATGAGCCAGCTTTTCTGAGCATGGTTCAATGGTCACCTGTGGGCAATGCGCTGATCATTAACTACAATCGCAATCTGTACTATAAGAAGAGTGCTTTGGAGACCGAGATACCAATTACAAACAATGAGAATGGCATCTATTTGAATGGCATACCCGATTGGGTCTATGAGGAGGAGGTGTTCAGCTCGAACGTGGCCACCTGGTTCAATCCATCGGGCTCACAAATATCATTCATTCAGTTCGATGATTCACCCACGCATGTCATCAATTTCCCCTATTATGGCGATGCTGGCGATTTGCGCTTCCAATATCCACTACATCAGGAGATACCATATCCCAAGGCGGGCTCCTCAAATCCACGTGTCGTGCTCTTCATGGCTGATCTCGAGCGGGCAGTGGCTGGCAATGAGTTCCTCACTTCCATGCCAGTGCCAAGTGCACTCAACACAGAAACTGATTATATAGTCACCGTTGTCAGTTGGCTGGATGATCATAATGTTCTGTCCGTGTGGATGAATCGCATACAGAACGCTGCATATGTTGTCAGCTTCGATGGACGTAGTCGGAAGGTGGTAAGTATCCAAGAATCCAAAATAAAATTAATCCTAACTTTCTTAATCCTTGCTTTGTGATTTCTCTCTAAAACCTACAATATTTTAAATATATATTATTATTATAATATCCATTAATAAAATTATAATAGCTTTAATATTTTATCTCACGTCCAATTCGATCACTGATAGCTGTTCTTCAGCTAATGAAATATTACTAAAAACCAAAAATAATTTCAAAGAATACATAGCTTGTATTTATTTACAAAATACAAAAAGTAAAAAATATATTAAATTATATTAAATTAAATCAAAGGAAAAAATTACTATTAAATTTGAAATAAGAAAATGAAGACAAATTTTTAACAAATAATATTATTAAATAAAACATTGACTTCAGTCAGGAGATTCTAATTTTTGTTCAAAACTAATTTAGACTAGTAGCTGAAAATTAGAAAACAATAAATAAATTTAATACAAGTCGCGACGTAATTGAAAGCAGAGTGTTTTAGTGGCGATTCCCCACTATAAGATACCCAGTATCCAGCACTAAAATATATTTAAGTATTTTGCGAACTTCCATTGACAAAATGATGATATTGAAGACAATAATGTTATTAAGAAAATCGTAGTAAATAAAGTATACTTGATATATGTATGCTAAAGAAGAAGATGTGCAAAAACTCCATAATAACCTATATTATCCATTTTTAATGGGTATAGGATTTAATAACTGGCAGATAATTGCAGGAAAGGGCTCGATGAGCACAAAGGAACCAAATTGCTTGTTTTCTTATCACTTTGTGAATCAGTTAATTAACAACTGTATTTAATAACTCCTTGACTTTCATGCGCCTTCTCTATGCCACAGCTCTACAGCACGGAATCGAAAACGGGTTGGGTTGATTTGTATACGGCACCATTTAAGAACCGTAACGGTTCACGGCTCGCATTTGTGCTGCCCCACGAGAACTATAAGCAACTGCAACTGCTGTCGACAGATGTGAGTAATGCGAAGTTGGAGCCACTGACTAGCGGCAAGTTCGTTGTGGACAGCATACTCCATTGGGATGCGACGCACGACGTCATCTTCTACACGGCCAACACAGAGGAGCATCCCGAGCAGCTGCATCTCTACGCGATACGTGCGCTGTCAACGCGTAAGCAGACGGCCAAGTGTCTCACATGTAAATTGATGACATCGGGCGATGTGGAGCAGACCTATTATTCGGCCAACTTCAATGACCATAATGAGATAGTGATCACCTCGCTGGGACCGGGCATACCCACAACATCCGTGTACGAGTGGACCTATGCGAACTGTAAGTGAACTATAATTAACTATAAGAATTGGCTTGAATTTGATTTCACGGCATAAACAGCTCAGGTGACGCTGAAGAAGCTAGTGGATTGGGAGAGCAATGAGGCGTTGCGTGGCAAGCTGCAGGGCGTGGCACTGCCCAGCCACAAAATACTCACAATCAACATCGATGGCGGTTTCCAGGCGAAGGTGCTGCTGCAACTGCCGCCCAATTTGGACACCAGCGGCAACACCAAATATCCAATGCTTGTCGATGTCTACGGTGGACCCGATTCCTATTCGGTAAGCTTGCAATGCTTGCAGCTGCAACCAATCAATCACAAATGTTGTTTTGCTTGCTTTTTGGCGGTAGGTGACAAACAAATGGATAATGGACTGGGGCACTTACCTGTCCTCGAATCAATCTGTGATCTATGCTAAGATCGATGGACGCGGCTCGGGATTGCGGGGCGAGACCCTTTTGCATGCAATTTATCTGCAGCTGGGCACTGTCGAGATAAATGATCAGATAAAGGTCACGCAGTAAGTAAAAATGCACACTCTATACAAATATGGGGTTTACTTAAAGTCCTCCAATATATATATATATTATATTCTAGAAATCTGACGGCTATGTTTAACTACATCGATGCTGAACACATTGGCATCTGGGGCTGGAGCTATGGTGGCTATGCGGCAGCCATGGCCCTGGCTAATGATGACAGTGGTGTATTCAAATGCGCTGCCTCCATTGCACCAGTCACCGACTGGACCTATTATGGTTGGTGCAACTATCGACTATCTAGTTGAGACTGTAGCTAAAAGCGGCTTTTGAATTATAGATTCCATTTATACGGAACGGTATATGGGCTTGCCGGAAACTAATGAGATTGGCTATGCCAACTCTAGACTGAGCACACGTGCCGAGAAGCTGAGGGGCAAGAAATATCTGCTCGTCCATGGCACATCCGATGACAATGTGCACTACCAGCAGGCCATGATCCTGGCCAAGAATCTGGAGCGACACGACATTCTGTTCAAGCAAATCGTACGTCAACACACTTGAAATATATAATTAATATTTAATAATAATTAATTAAATTTATTTATGCAGAGCTATGCCGATGAGGATCATGGACTGGCCAATGTGCGTCCGCATTTATATCACTCGCTGGATAGATTCTTTGGCGAATGCTTTGCCAGCAGCCGGCTGATGAAGAGCGCCAAGTAGGGCGTGGCAAAACTAAATAAAACTTAAAGTCTAGTTTAATGAATTTAATATGATAAAATGTAAAAGCTTGCAGGAAAACTAGAGAAGAGCTAATTAATTGGTACTTAAAAAGTTGCATTTCAATTTATAAAAGTTTCATGATAAATCAATTTCAAAATGTAGTTAAAAAAAAATGCTTCCGAACACACACAAAAAATAAAATCAAACTAATGCAGGTCCAAAAGTGTTATAAGATAACTTTGAACAATAATATTTGAGAAAATGCATTTTAAGACATTTTAAGCATACAAATTTAAAAGTAAATATATTTATAGAAACAAAATTCAAATAAATTATTAACTAGCTGCAGACGATGTCTAAAACCGTAGTTAGTGCCTGTTCAAATAGAAATTTCAAATTATACTGAAAACTATTTCACAATTAAACTGTAGATAACATTTAGGAATTTTTGTAAATCATTTGCTGCCGCTCAAATTAATAACTAGTAGTGAAAAAAAACTGAAAACTTGCAATTATAACGAGAAAAGCATAAAAAAAATGCAAATAAATCTGTACATTTTTTCCAGCTGAAATAATTAGCTTGTAGTTTATTAGTTTTTTAATTTGCCACATTGTAAAAAAAAAACAACAACAATCACTGAATTTGTAAATAAATAGTTGTTAAAAGGCTTTTGTAATTTAGATGGAAAATGTGTATAGGCCAACAGTTAAAATGGAATAATAAAATCAACACAAAAGAAAACAAAAATAAATCGAAATTTTATTCAATTGCAAAATTCCATTTCATCGAGTATTCCCCAAATGCGAACCATTAATAATATTCATGAATATTTGTAGCTTTCAGTACACAAACCGGCTCGCTTTATTGCCTTGGCCCCAAACTGGGTTCCACACATAGACTCAATCATATCTCAAATATCGTCTATATATGAATTTACTTTTTTTTGGCCTATTGGCGCATCAATTGCCTTCGTCTTCCTCAACAGTTTTTGAAGTGTCAAAATTGGTGTTTGGTAAATATTAAATATACATATATATTTTTAAAATTTACGTATTTTAAATGGGATTTTCTATATCTTGAAATCTGTATTTTACAATTGATATTGATTAACTTGAAACTGATTTAATCGCTATATTTTTTTATATTATTTTCGAATTCGAAGCATAATTTGTATGGTACAAAAATATTTTTTTGTCTTTATTTTGATTTGTTTTGACGTTGTTTTCTTCTTCTTCTTCATTCTTATATATTTCAACGATTTCAGATATTTTCTATGTGTTGAATATTTTCTTACACTATTATACGGCAATTAACTTTATACATATGCTTTTATTCACATTTGTTTAATGTTTAAAATTGTTGCTTAGTTAATTAATATTAAATGTATTATTTATAATTGTTTGTGGCTATATACAATACAATGTGGGGGGGATGAGGGACAAGGGACAAGGGAAAAAAGTGACAAACAATTGCTGATCTCACTTAAATGTCAAAATGTGCATTTTGGGCATGATAATAAATAAAATGTACAGTTTTTTGCACACACCTATGTGTTGCATGTTGCATGTTGATTAAACACAAGCTCAATTTGTTGGCAACTCTAAAACTTATGGAGAACTAACAACTATTTTGTATATATATATATATATAGAGATAATATGAATCGATTTTGAATATAACACACTTCTACTGTAGATAAACCTCCTGGACAACCTCATGATGCTGTTGCTGCTGTGGATCATGATCCTGCAGATCATCCTGCAGTTCCAGCTGATGATGCTGTAGATGGTGCTGCTCATGATGATGATGATGCTGATGATGCTCCTCAATGACAACACCCTCGCCATCATCATACTCAATTAGTTGATCCTCCGTTTCCGCTTGCTGATTATGATCAATGATAATGTGCTCCTGTTCCACCAGATGGTGTTCATGTTGATATTCGTGCTGCTGCTGCTCCTGCTGCTGCCAGCGCAGTGGCGGCGGCGTTGTTGGCGTCGCTATATGCTGCACTGGCTCATGCATGCTTGTCGTCGTGCTCGTGGTTCCGCCAGTGGCGGATGTGGTTGTTGTTTGATAAAGGGTTTGCTGATTCCTAACAATATGACCGGCGGCAGTCACATTTGTGACGCTGGCACGCTGATTGGTGCGCGTCAATGTAACTGTCACCTCAGACCCAAGGCCGGCAAAGGAGACGGACGGTGTTACACTCGTTGCTCCTCCAGTGGCAGATGCTGCTGTTGCTGTTGTCGATGCTGCTGCTGCTGTTGCTGTGGCTCTGGCCTGAAGTATCTTGCGTGTGGGCAACTGTGTTGTGCTGGCTGTGGAAGTTGTTGTTGATGTTGTTGTTGCTGCTGCACCAGTTTGTGGCATGTAGTTAATGAGCAGCACTCGCTCCCCACTGGACGTTTGTGCCGCATGGCCGCGCAGAACGCGACGTTGCACTGTTCCATTGCCAGATGAGGATGTACCAGCTGTTGCTGCTGATGTTGCTGCACTGCTGATGCTGCTCAGGCTGCTGTTCACTGTTGCTGCTGCGCTGCTGCTGTTGCTGCTATTGTTGCTGCTGCTGCATTTGCTGATGTTGCTGCTATACTGCTGCTGCTGCTGCTGCTGTTGTTGTTGTTGTTGCTGCTGCGCTTGCTGCCCACCGCCCCCGGAGACACCACCTCCTCCAGGGCCACCGGTCATATCGTTGGCTCATCATTACGTATTGTTACCGCCTTTCAAAATGAAAACCTTCTTTACCAAAATGTTCTTGTTGTTGCCCTATTCGATTCGTGAGTGATTCAGATTTGTTGATTGATGTATGTATATATATGTTCATATATATTTTTTGTTAGGTTAGAGTTGTTGGTGAGTTAACAACGAGGCAGCGAAAAGAGAGAAGACAAGATAAAAAAAACGAATTTGTTAATGATCTGGTTATGGATACCAAATGAGTTCGAGGGTTAGGACAATGCGGGGAAAAATAATGAATAAAAAAATTATAAAGATTCATATTATTCCCGCAATCATTTTGATTTGATTTTTATATCTGTTAAGTTTTCAAATTGTATTTATGTTTTTTAGTGGTTTAGTTTCCAATTTTGTCATGAATGTGTCAGTGTCTGTGTGAGTTTCATGTTGATGCAGCAATAGACAAAATATAATGTTATAAAAAAATGCAAAATGGTTTGGTGAAATATACTTCAACTACAGAGGAAGTGTTAGTCATGGGATGATAACAGGTAACAAACACAGTTAGCAACAAATGATACACAGACATCGATTATATAACGAGAAAACTTAAAAAAAAAAAAGAAAAAAACTAAAAATTAAGAATGTCTTCTACAAAGGTAAAGAAAAACATCTAACACCAAATTTGCAACAAAAATTCATTGAAATTTTCTTTCAAACATTTTTTTTTTTTTTTTGGTTTATTTATTTGTGTATATTTAGTTTAAATAAAATTTAATTTTATTTAAGTCATAAGAGTTAAGGTATTTTTTTTTTCAGACAGGCCAAATATTTGCAACATCAAAAAGAACAACAAATATTAATAAACTATATTTTTTTGTTTTTAAATTTCAAGGAAAAAATTGAGGCAAATATGTGACCCATACCAAAAGAAGGCGACTTATCTTTAAAAAATTTGCAACTATTAAAATTAGGAAATAATTTTGTAAAAATATAGATTTTTCGTTTGTTTTTTTTTCGTTTTTTTTTTTTTTTTTTTTGTAGATATAATTTAGAGCGCATAGTTTTTGTACAGTGTAGCACACCCAGGACCAATGTAAGTCCAAAAATAGAAACTATATCTTATAGATATCTGTGGCTTGGTTTTCGGAGAGTTAAGGCAAAAGAAGTACAGGTCCGTGTGGACAGCATCAAGTCTAACTAGCTCGATACGATAGATAAAGATAGATAAAGCATACTTTTTGTATTCCAAATATATAATATATATATATAAACAATCTACACATTGAATAAGTATTGCACACAATTAAAAACAATTGATCAACATTTTCGTGAAAGCGTCATCAAATATCAATCCACGATCTTGAGCAGGCTCACTGATCTGATATTTGATTTGACTAGGATGCCTAGTCAGTTCAACTATGACTACATACACATAACAATGGGGGCGGCGCTCGGGGCAGGTGAGGGATAGGGGAATGGGAAAGGGGGTAGTTTTACGTATCAAACTAAAGCAAAATTACATAGTCCAATAACCATAGCGCGTTCTTAAACATAACTAAGTATTGCGAAACAAATTAAACATAGCGAAATCAATAATTAAATTTAAATAATTGTACAACAAAATTGGTTATAAAAACTAATAAAAAAAACACTTGCGAAATGCCGAGCAAAGGAAACTTAATGACACTGGGCTAAAGTCGAAACTGATCATTGGCTTAAAGTAAAACAAGCTTAATTGTTTTTCTTTAAGTTTCGAGTTAATTTGTGCCTTTTGAACAACTGTTTTTATTTTACATGAATCGAGTTTGGGCCAGTGTCATTAACTGTGATCGAATCTAGACAATAGTTGGGTAGACTCAAGCACAGTTGGTTAACTACAGTTTGCTCCACATATCCATAAGTTTAGATGGTAGAAATTTAACTACACGCATTCCGGGAAGAGTCAAGCGTATTTTGGTGAACCAAGTCAAGGGATTCAAGGGTATCAAAAATTTATGTTTTCTACGATTCCGTCCGATTCGTCAAAGTATTGCTGGTTGCTACTCAAAGCGTCTGTTGTGGTTGTGTTTGTTGTTGTTGCTGTTGTTGCTGCTGCTGTTGCTGCTGCTGTTGTTGCTGCTGCTGCGGCTGTTGTTGTTGAAAATCAGTCATATTCACCTGATTTATATTGCCAATGATCTGATGACCCTGCAACGTTTGCACCTGAGCAATTGATAACGGCGCACCACTCTCGCTGCCATCCGACTGAGCCACCAGCTGTTGTTGCTGCTGCTGATTGGCCGCCTGCTGTTGGGCAGCCGCTTGTGCACTGGTCGTTGGCGTTGTCAGGTTGCCCGACGAATCGATGATCTGATGATGCAACGTCTGCTGCTGTTGCACTTGAACTTGCTGTTGCACCTGCTGCTGTTGCACTTGGCCTCCGGCTGTGGTCGTTACTGTCATTGTTTGTTGTTGTTGTTGTTGCTGCTGTTGTTGTTGCTGTTGTTGCTGCTGTTGTTGCTGCTGCTGTTGGGCATCGGGATCCTTTTTCACTTGTACGCCTTGCAGTGGATGTAGCGATTGCACCGTTTGAACTTGGGGCACAACTCCACTGGAGTTTAGCGTGCCATTGCCGCCTTGGGACTGGGATTGAACGGAGCCAGGTGTGCTGCTGCCAGGTTTCTTGCCACTGGGTACTGCGAAGTATATCAGGGAAAAAGAAGAGTATAAGCATTTTGGCCTCAAAGAGCAATGGGTTAAGAAGTAAGGAGTCAACGACTACGCCCGGGCGACACCAAAATACTGGGCTACAACTCGAACAGTTGAGATAATAACAACCTGACTACGAACAACGACAGCGGGAACAGGAGAAGGGTTCCGAGAAAGTTAGGTGTGTGAGTGTGTGTGTGTGTGTTTGTGTCTGTTAAACTATAAGCAAAAATAAAAATTAGTAATTACTAAATGAGTAAGGAGTTATCAGAATGAGAACACAAAACGAAATGTGGCGAGTTAAATCGAAAATTAGAAAACGGAGACAAATCGAGCAGCAAAAAACGAAATTTAAATAAATTACAATAAATCACAATTAGTTAAGATTAATTTCAAATTTAAGTTCAAAATCAAAATACAGTATTTTCTTGCAAAGACAATAAAAAACAAAAAAAAAAACGAAGTGCACACGAAATGAGAGACAATTAAAAAGAGAGATTCGATATGTATAACAAATATGATAAATAAATCAATATTAATATCAAATTGCCGCAGCATCAAAAATTAATTGCAAAAAATTTTGGTTATATAAAAATGAAATACGTATATATTTATTAAACAATTTGTAATATATATAATTATATATTATTTAAAGAGAAACTTAAAGTGAATTTTCTTTTTTTTTTTTGTTTTTAAGCCACAAAGGAAGCTTACAATTTAAAATTAATGTTTGTTTTTGTTTCTTGTTTGTTTTTTTTTTACATCTTATAAATTATTACGCGACATGATTTATTTTTTGTTTGTTTAAGTAAAATAGAGTATTTAGCGTTATATGCAAGAAAATACTGCATAGACTGTTATTATCATTATTATTATTATTATATGTTCTTTGTTATGCTTGTGTTAAGAATGTATAAGCGAAATTATGAAACTTACAACAAAAATTATACAAAATGAAAGAAAACATTCATTTGCTGACGGATTATTTCGTTTAACTTTTTGTTATTTACAAACATTGTATGTGTGTGTGTGTGTGTGTTTGACCGAGTGTGTTGTGTGACATGTGTGTGTGTGTGTATGTGTGTTTAGGTGGAATGATTAGGCGGGCGGCATTGGGCGACAGCGTCATTATTGTTATTATAATCATAATCATTATTGCTGCTGCTGCTGCGGCATAAACACTTGATCGCCCACAATGTGTATAACATTTTGCATGCCCTGCTGTTGTTGCTGCGCGGTGGCACCGCTGCTGGTGCCACTGCCACCGCCGCCGCCACCACCGCCACCCTCATGCTTGACATTGACGCCCATTAGATGCGCTTGACCTCCACCCGTGCCGCCAAGCGTTGTTGTAGTCAAATGTTGTTGTTGCTGCTGTTGTTGCTGCTGCTGTTGTTGTTGCTGCTGCTGTTGTTGTTGCGTCGCTTGGTGATGGTGCTGCTGCTGCAGTTGCTGCTGTGGCAACACCGTACTGGCCATAATCGTATTACTGCTGGATGTGGGCGTTGCAATTACCCTTGTGATGGGCGTGCCACTGCCACTGACTGGCGTCACACTCGCCGCACCCGATGCAACACTGGTGTCGCCCTCCGCCGTCGTATTCAGTTCACCGCTGGTGTCTAGTGTTGTATCATTACCGGACTTACTTTTCTTCTCCTTTTTGATGCCCGGCTTGGCGAAGTGCCGCAGCTCGAGATGGCGTCGCAGATTGCGCGATTGACGTATGACCGCATAGCAAATGGGGCATGTTGCAGGCTGTTCCGATTGTGAGCGTGATCGTGGTTCTACAAAACAAAGAGTATTATTATACATTATTGTTATTAAATATCAATGCGGCATGCCAACCAACAATTGAAAAACTCACTTTCTGCGCCAGGCGGATGTTTGGTTCGTTTGGCCTTTGGCGTGGCGGTGGTGCCACTGGCACTGGGCGTTACCGTTGTTCCAGATGCTGTCGTTATCTCACCGGTGGCCGCATTGGCCGATGTCACAGGTATCATATTGTTGGGATCCATGGTCACAATTGTCTCAACCTTTTGCCCTTCACTCTTGATGATCGGCGTCGTCGACAACAGTTGCGTTTCGGCGCCGTTCTCATCGAGCACCTGCTGCTGTTGCACCACTTGCTGTTGCTGTGCGGCCGCTGCGTGCGATGAGGTCGGTGTGCCCATAATCGTGTCCATGCCTTCAATTTTGCTTATTTTCGGTGCCGTTGCTGTGCATAAAACCAAAAGCAAGAGTATTGATTAAATTAAAGACGAATTTAAATTTTACGCGAAATTCAAATTCGAGACTTACGTGACATTTTTTTGACACGCGGCTTTCGCTTGCGTGCCGGCAAGAAACTTTGTATGACGGCCTGATCATGTTTGGATGCATCAGCTGTCACAATCGTCTGCTGGTGACCGGCGGCATTGGTCTGTGTGGTCGCCTGCAGTATCTGTCCCTGATGGTGAATGTCCTCCACAACCTGCGCGTGCACAGTTTGCTGCGGTGCCGTTGCAATCGTCGCTATCAATTGGTCCTGTTCATGGTGCTGGGGTATCATATGCTGCAGTTGTATCGAGTGCGTTGTATAATCGTCTTTAGTCACCGTCTGCGGTGCCAGGCCCTGAATATTAAGGCACTGCGCAGCCTGCAACAGCGATGGCAACTGTGCATGATCGACGCTCACTTCGCCACGATAGACAAACTCGAGCAGTGCCTCCAAATCGTTGGCATTGACGCCAGCCAACATCACCACTGGATGCTTGCATGGCGTGTTCTGTGTATTTAATAAAATAAAAAAAACCGATAAAAAATATTAAATTACATGTATAAGCAGTATGTATAAATATAAAGAGTATGAACTTGAAATCCGTGTTATCAAAGACACACACACACACTTTACACACAGTCAGCAAACAATCGAATTATAATTAAAATTTCTATACGATAAACACGTTCAAGAATTCTGGTTAGCAGCTGCTGCGGTGCTTCTTGGTTAAGAAATTTCTCTAGCAATATTTGTACCGTTGTATTATTGGCGCTCCAAATTCACTTGCCGGCTGTGCGGCGAACTGAGCGCACGCTCAACTAATGGTTGACTGCGGCCGACAGAGACAAAAGAATTGGCCATCACATCTGAGACTGAGACCATCAAAACAAACGGATAAATAGTCGGCAACTCACGCACACACATCTATCTATATGCACACACGCACATGCACACGCAGAGCACACACGCACACATATATGGAGACACACGCATACTCTCATCACAACAATAAACCGGCTTTTGGCTTTGCTATGCGCGCTCTGCATTATTTCTGCAGCAGGATTGGAGATGCTGCTCGCTGCTCTGCTCAAGAAAGAGCAAACCGCTCACTCACTCACTCGCTCTCACATTGCCAGCGAGATTTAATTAGCAGGCAAAAGTAAAATATTTCTGTGGCAAACAGAGGCTCGCTTAAAGCAGCGGTGAGCGACTGTTGCTTACCCCTCTCTTCTCTCACCGACAACGCTGCCTCTCACCCAAATCTCTTTAAATGTCATCCAGCCGCGCTCCGCCGCACTCAAACCCGCAGCAAGGCCGCGTAGCGAACGCTCTTTGAACTCTACACTCCCTTCAGATATAGTTTGACTGCTTTGCCGGTTTACCTAATGCTGCTGCTGACGTCGCAGTCGCCATTGCTGACGCTCATCGATTTTTTTCTTCTTTTTTTTACAGAGTGGTTGCTTTTCGCTGGTTGCATTTCTTTCTGCTGAGGGAGCAGAGCAGCGGGAGCAACAAAGAGCATTGTCTACGCGTTTAGCGTGTGTGTGTGAGTGTAACGAGATCAGTGACTGACTGCGACTCTTGCAGAGTTCACTTCACACACACATATATAAAAACAAAAACAATTTTTGACATTTCCCGCGAACCAACTCTGAGCGACGTTTTTCACAAATTACGCTCTGTTTACTTTTTGAATGTGGGAGCAGCGAGCGTAAAGCCGACGCCAGCCAGCCAGGCAGCCCAGTGTCAGGTGTTCTACATTATGTGTTGCTCTGTTTTGGTCATTTGACATGTGGACGCCGCAGCAGCAGTAGCAGCAACAATAACAGCAAATGATAACAGAGAATATCTGAGATTATCTGATTTGCGCTGATCAGAAGCTAGTTCTAGTGGTTATACATGTGTAGTGCAAATATTTAAGTAAAAAAAAAATTTAAAAAGCAATGAAATGCAGCATTGAAATAAGTACAGTAGAGCACTCGAATTTCAAAACGTTAAAATGTAGCAAAAAAAACCAAATCAGAAGGCAAATGAGTTCTACATACATTTGTAGATATGTATTAAAAGCTATATATGTATACATATACATATTCATATATAATTTTGATACGAACTGTGTACATTTTACAGTGAAACTTGGCTATGACAAACACACACACACACACACACAGTATAAATAAAACGATAGCAATATTTACGTAAGTAAAGTGATCACTTCTCGATAATATATTATATAAATAAAAAGAAAACTTAATAAACAAATAAAAGTCATAACTTTATACGTTTTTTCGTGTCTCCATAGGCAATATAAACTGTACATTCACAAACACACACTCGCACATCTACAAAGCAAAAAGAGGTCGCGCTCGTGTGCACCCAACAACAGCCAACAACATGAGCCAGTCAGGCAGCCCCGTCGCTTGGCGGCGGCGCTCTCGTTTGTGCTCGCTCTAACACATTCGAACTGAAAGTTGGCGCAACTTTAGCTCCCCATTCCCCCTCCTGCACACAATCTCGCTCCGTTGCTCTCTCACTCTCTCGCCAGCTCTCTGCCTCTCTCGCTCTCACTCTCTTGCTCTTTGGCAGGCAGGCAAGCACATAAAAGCTTATAAATTTTTATAACAAAAAAGTTGATAAGCAGGAGGGGGGCCGGCAGGGGGCATTGACAACGTCAGCGTTGGCGTTGGCGCAAAAAAATAAGCAAAAAGAGTGTGAAGCAGCAGAAAAAGCAACTCATTCAACTCAATTGACAATTGAAAAGTTATACAAAAATCTCTGGCAAACTAAAATAACGAAAGAGGAAAGCTAGCCAGGAGCTGGTTGAGCGCGAGTGAACACGTCTTCAACTCACACACATGCACACACAGAGAGATGAAATTGAGACACGCAGGCAAGCTCAATATGCACATGGTGAGTTGGAGACACACACACACACGCATAGCCACAAATACATATTAACCTATTTGGCAAGTCGGACAACGATGTTGATTTCTCTGTTTACAAACTGTACACACAACACATGCCAGCAGCAAACAAAAAATATATGATTGCTGGTTGAGGTTATGTGTGAAAAATGAAAAAGCTCTCTTTACTCACCTTTAGCAGGTCCAACAGAAATGGCGATGCCGCACAGAGCACTATTTTGTGCGCTGGAAAACTGCGTCCGCCGGCGGCCAACGTACAATCGACTAGGTCGCCATGGCAGCGCAACAATTGTATGGCCGATACCAGAGATGTGCCATAATCACCCCAGGTGAGCGAGTACAGTGAATTCATTGGCAACGACATCAGGGCTGTCGTCTCCAAATCCAACAGTTGTTCTCCAGCGTTGTAATTGAATTGATTGCTGTTCGTAGCCAACACGACGGCGCTATTTATTATTACGGTTTAATAAACGAGAAATTCTATTCAAAATTGTTTTTTTTTTATGGAAAAAGGCAGCTTCAAATAGTGTTGATGCTGCTGCTGCTGCTGCGGCTCCACCACCAGCACCACGTTCTCAGAGCTTTCACGACTTCGACTGAATGGCGCGCTGCTTATCGTTGTCCCCCTGTTGAAAATATATAAAGAAAAAAATAAGAATCAAAAGAGTAAAGAGCATGAGCAGATGGCAGGCAAACAATATACAACTCATGCGCTCTCGCTCTCTCGCGAGATAAACTTTTAGACTTGCATGTGTGTAAGAGAGTGGGAGGGGGAGAGGTCTGGGGTCTTGCTGGCGCATGAGCTCCACGCGAACCCCTCACTACCGCTCACGTTCGCTCGCAAGCGCTGTGAGCGCGCGTGAATGAGACAACAAGAGAGCAAGTTTTACAGCTCGTATATGAAATGTGGGCCGTCCGCCCGCCCGGACCACCCCTCCTCCCACCCACAAACACACACAGAGACCGACCGATAGACGGCGACGGAACGTATGGAAATGCATGACTTTAGACTTGGAAAAAAACACACACACATCTAACGAACGAACTGGCAACAAATAAAATTTGTTCTTTGAATATCAAATAAAAATAGCGCGCCATCAGAACTAACACAAATACACACACAGGCACAGCAATATGCATATTTTGATCGGGTTTTCCCATTCTTTTTTTCTTTTTGAAATGTGGTTTTTTTTTGCTTTTTGGTTTTAGTGTCTTTACAGTTTTGTACAGTTAACGCGGCATTGCATTTGATTTAGAACTGCACAAATTCATTCACAATTGTGTTGTTATTGTTGTTGCTGTTGTTTGTTTACACGCCGTCGCTCCCGGAGCGAACAGAATTTTATGCATGTTGAAATTATCTTCTCACCGGAGCGCAAAGAAAAATCTGCTTGCTGCTATTTTATACTCGGTTATTGCTTTCCCTTCTTGGCCGCCACGGCGCTCACGGCTGTTGGCTCTGATAGCTCTTGGTTTACTTTTTTTTTTTGCTGCTGCTGCTCTGCTCGCCAACGTTGAATAACTCGAACTGAGCTCTGAGCATTTCGATCGAATTACGTTCTGCCAGCGCGACGAGTTTTAGTCTCTATACGGAGAAAATTTCTGATCATGCGCGCAGAACCGCTTTTTGGTGGTAGTTCATCGTCACTGTGTGCGTGTGTGTGTGAACGTATCTATGTAAGTATGTCTGAGTGTGTGTGTGTAAGACTGTTGCTGCCGCCGTGAGCGCATGAGAGTGAGAGAGACGGCTGGCAGTGCGCGCTCTTGAAAGTACAGTTGACTAACAGCGTTACCAGACGCAAACAAAATTTAAGTGAAACGCAAAATGCAAGAGCATTTTCGGTGAGGCAAAAAAAATGCTAGTACAATAAAAATAAATTTTTGAAAAGCAGCGAGTGGAATTCTTTTTAATAACATACATATGTTGGGTATATAAATTTAAAATGTGCATTGCTGAAAAAAGAAAATATACTTATATATAAAGGTATCATGGGCAATATTAACTGATCAGTACTAATAATTATAATTTAGGTACTTTTGGAATTAGTTTTCTTTCTTTCATTCCTTGAAACAGATCCTGTTCAAAAAAAGCCGGTTCGCTCTTACAATTTCTATTTTCCCTGCTGCTCAGTCAGCGTACTCTTTGGGCACCTGTTATTTTGAGACATGCATGCTTGCATCCCAGAGACAGGCAGCTCGACCCTATTTTTTATGCAGATCAAGTCCCGCTTAAGAGCAGAAATATACGGGGAGAGTACGGAGAGAATTACCAGGGAGAGTTCTTCATCCATGGTGCGTCCAATACTCTGAGAAGTAGTTAACCAAGTGAGCGGCATGTGAGTAGAGCCGAAATAAAAAAACCAAACCGACGCAAGATTACAATTTTCTCTGTTTTGATTTTGATGCTGCTGGTGCTGGACACGAGAAATGTTAATGCCGCTTTAAAAGTCCAATCAGCATTAAAGCAGTGAGTGCTGAGCAGTGAGCGTATTTCATAGCTGGCAATGCTCAGCAAGAACCATTGGGTGGGCCAGGGTGATGGTGGTGAGAGACAAGCATGGGGAGAGGCAGCGTGACTGCATGAGAACAGCGCACAGTGGGCCGAGCACAATTGTGATGAAACCCATGCTGTTACTTGCGTTTCAAAGACTGCTAAGCCACTGTGCGATTGGCTGGCTGAAATTCGAACGGCACGACATTGCTTGGCCTCGCGGCCACTTCCCTCTCCGCCCCCCTGCAATCCTCTTGCTGTTAACCTTATCATCGTTTTTGTTCTTGTTTCTGTTGTCTAAGTCTATTTAAAAAAAAAAACCCAAATACTTGAAAAGCAGTACACACATGCTAAAATTTGTTGAAAATGTATACGCAAACAGAAATACACATACACATATAAATGTATATATATGCATATAAACATGTCTGTATGTGTGTGCGTATATTTATTTGCCTGTTTACACATCTGAGTTTTTGTATGAATTCATTTCGACGCCAATCCAATTATAAACTCATTTTACTGGCTACATTCACTAATTAATTTATTTTGCGAACATTTATTTCCGAGACGAGAACGAAACAAAAGCATCTCCACACGTTATGAATGTCGTCGCAATAATAAACTCTTTTTTACATACACAAATTTGAACCTGTGACTGCAGCCGAATAACAGCGCCAGTCAGTTTCCCTCTCCTGCCGAGATACAAGCGGAGAGGTTTGCGACACTGTCGATGAGAGGAGAGGATAGCGCCGGGCGCGCGTACTCCAAGAAATGGTACAAAGCGGAGCAAACACACTATCCAAGAGTTGTTCTTTTTTTTTTTTGAATGTTTTCCCTCATTGTTCTGTTTTCTATTTGTGTGTGTGTGAGTGCACACTCAGAGACATGAAGAGACTCTCATTGAGAGAGAGAGAATGAGAGAGAGGGGAAAGAGTCGAAAGTCACGCAATGTTCTGCTCTGTTATTGTATCCAATTTCCACAAATTGAAAATCTTCTGAAATTGCAACGGGCTGCAAGAGATCTGTGTTCAGCAGCAGCAACAACAGACTGTGGGAGTGTGACCAAAGTACAGGAATTTGAAAATAATATAAAAGAGAAATACATATAGAGAGCGAGAGAGGAGTGGGAAAAGAGCAATCTTTACAATACGCAGGCAGAACTTTTACTCCATGAAGAATTATCAGTATTCATGTACAGTAGTCGTTCGCTTACAGAGATTTTTGTTAAAGATTTTTAATCGAAACAGAAAGCGATTAATATGTGCATAAAATATAAGAGTTTTCAGATATTTTTGCTTGCATTTTTAAGTCTTCATTCAATTTTATTTGGAATTATATGATTATCTACTACTCACCTGAAATTTTACCTATTTGCTGGGGTTGCACCAGGCAACTGTTTGATAAGCGATCTGATTACCGGCAGTTGTCGCATGGGCAAAAACACAGCTCTTGTTGACAATCACCGATAAGCGCACCTTGGCAATCAGCTCGAGTGGACTTATAGCGGGCGATGACTGTACGATGACAATGTGTGAGGCATGATACAGCAATGGATCGCCGGGATACACCAAGAAATCGGCACCAAAAGCATCGCCAGCCGTGACATATTTGCCCCGTTTCCAGAGATCATGAAAAACGCGATATTTAAGCGAATCAGTATCATAAATTCGATCCGTATGAAGCTGAGCGGCTGGCAAATAAAATAATATAATTGTTAATACAGATCATAAATAAATAATATTCGAATTGTATGCCTACAATGATTGGGTAAATGGGCACAGGGCACTTCCACCAGAGCATTCTGACGATCAAATTCAAAATGATTGCCAATCTCATCCAGAACATATTTTGTTGTCAAAGCAGCAGCTGCTTGGAAAGATTATTTAATATAATTATTTGTTATTAGTATGTTTTGCTTGCCACGCACCCTCTGCGAATTTGCCTTGCTGCAGCAACTTGTTGCGTTTGCCGATTAGTATTTTATCCACATGCCGCTTGGTTTCGCGCAACTTTTCCGCCTTTAAAGCATCCGCCTGGGCCAATAAACGCCTTTCAAATTCATCTTTATAAGATAGCAATTTTGCCTCATCTGGCTGTTTTGTTAAATTAGCAACTTTGCTGACCAACACAGCGATGCCTTCGTCAATGAGCAACTGCGTCTCATAGTTGGTCAAGGCGAGCGGCAGAGCTGGCATTTAAGAGGAAGTTAAGATTATTAACAGCCGATTCCAATTGGAATAAAGTTCTCACCTGCTTCACTGGAGCTCCACCCTCGGCTGTTGGCTGTGCCCACGAGAGCGCCCATTACGCGATGCTTTGTGCGCAGCTCCATATAATCTAATGAAATTCGAGTAAATAACAATTATATATATATGTATATATTCTACTTGCTTACCGTCTACATCGAAAATATAGCCGGTGCCGTTTAACAAGGTTAAATACATTTTTTCTTCGGCTTATTTTGCTCAAGCTTCCTATTTTTGACAAAACCATCTGTTTTTGGCGTTTCAAAATTTAACATTTTGCTGCACTGTTATTAACACAGACACTTTTTGCTTGCTGGTAATATTCACATGTTAAACTTTGCAAAGAGAAAATCTCTTTAATTTTGTGAAAGAGAGATGACCGGGAAAAAAGTTGTTATTGTTGTATTTATTTCCCACTGATTTTGCATCTTAAATTTAAATTCACCAGTTGCTCACCATATTGTCTGCTTAGCGATAAAATGATTCGTTTTAAAATTTAAATTCATCAGCTGCTCACCGGTACCACATAACGGGTTCTCGAGAGAGTCACAATTTGGTTCCGCTGAACTAAATCGGAACGTGTTTCCAAACACTGTTTGATAAAATATGGCGTTTTCCAACACACACTTGGAATTGAATGTTGCTTTTATTGTTGTTATTGTTGCTCTCGGTGGCGTTTTGTTAACATTTTCAATTCATGCATAAATAACGCGAGTGTTGCAACAATTTCCAAACGCATTTACATAACTATCCGACCAACTGCAACAAAAATGTAGCCAACACTGCTCAACGAGTGTCTGTGGAAATTCGCAACAAGCCGAAAAAGAAAAAAACTAGGCAAATGAAGACACCACCCACAAAACATACAAATTAGTCATTTGTGTCTTTTGTTGTTGTCTACACTCAATCAGTTCCTATTAAAGCGCAATTAGCGTGTCGTTTAACTAAAATTGCGTAAATTGCGCACTGTTTGTGCGTTATTTGTGGAGCCCGCAATTAACTAAACATTACGTGCAGTGAGTAAAGAGTGTGTATGTGTGTGAGTGTGGGTGTATGCGCGTGTATGGGTGTGTGTGCACTGTTGCTAATGTTGTTTATTTATGTATGTTTGCTCGCCTCTGTTTAATTCACAAATATGTGTCGGAATTGAGTGTTAATGTTCACACGCACCTAACTGATAGATTTAGATTGTTCGTTAGATATTTTTGGACTATATGTGAATTGCATTCCCCCCACAACTCCGCCCCTCACATTTCAGCAGAGGTTTTTAAAATTGCATTTTATTTAAACCGTTATTAATTAATATCAAATTTGATATGTAACTTATCAGAACAACAATGATTGTACCTTAAACTTATAGATTTGCATGGAATATTTTAATATGATTTAAACTTGAATAAAAACAAAATTAAAAACAAATATCAGTTGCTTGGGACATTTTGAGTGCCACAGTTGAACTTCCCTAGAGTGAATTTTCCCTTGCTGCACTTGTGCATTTCGCATATGCAATTTAATTTCCAGTTAATTATTGTATATGTAATAATTATATGTACATATATTGCCACTTAACTAGCTGGAAACTTAACTGCATTTTTTCATCTGCTTTTTTTGCATTGCAAATGCTTACGTTATGACAATTTCAGTCTAGATTTCCGCAGCTTAGCATTTGGTATACAAGTTGGCAGCGTCTTCTTGGCTTATTAACTAGAATAAGCCCATTTATTTGCACGTCTCTTTACTTCCGTCTACGTCTCTTTTCTTTTAGCGTTCGCACAACCCACCGATGATCGAAGGGGCAACCAGACAATAATAATAACAACAACAACAACAACAACAACGAGGACAACAATAGTAGGAACAGATAGAAAGTATTTTGGCGCTTGGCCATGTAAATAGATTTTGCTTTTTGTTGTTTATTTTTTCGCACACACACACACACATACAGACACAGGCACAGACACACACGAAGCAACTAATACATATATTTATGCAGACTATCAGATGCGGCAATATATTATACAACTATTGTTAGTTGCAGGTCATGTGGCGAGAATTGCGACAGCTGCCACATAAAAGACGTTAACAACGACATTCACTGGGCTGACGAGGGTAAGCCGATAACAACAACAACAAGAACAACAGCAGCGACAACGTCAAGCATTGCCTAGACTTGTTAAACGTTTCGACCTTGGCCGCACCAAGCAGCAAACCAGGCTAAAATGGGGTGTGCAACCCACTTGGTGGATAATGTAGCCGCCGCCGCCGCTCTGCATTAGTCATTGAAAACGTGTAGTGAAAATGCAAACAACCAGCAGCTGTTCAATTAAGGCCCAAGCGATGTGGCGACAAATTGCCACAAAAAAGTCGAGCAACACAATTTCCGCTGGTAAGCAAAACATTTCGTCTAAACACCATCACTTTGAATGTTATCAAAATCGGTTACAATCTTTATGCTTGTTTCTTTAATTGCAGTCAGTATAGATTTCGAATAGGTGCGGCAACTAATAAATTTTGGTATGTTTTGGTTATCACTCTCACCTGCGAACATGAGTTCCTAATGGATTCTCTCTTTTCTTTTCTATTTTATGAATCGTTTTTTGTTTGCCAACAGTCTTGGCGTGAAGCGAGCAACGCACAGACATCAACATGTTTAAGATTCGTCAACGCAATTGTATGCTGATTGCCACGGTGCTGATATTGGCGCCCTGCATTGTGATATTGATGGTGTTGGGTCCAGAACTATCCACCGAGCAGTCGCTGACGCAACGGCTCGCCGAATGCCACATGCGGCTGCAGTATCTTGAGTCCATGTATCGCGCCCGCCAGGAGGATGTATCGCTGCTCTCCCAGTATCTGGGCCAGCTGCAGTCCAACAATGCCAGCAATCTGACCAATGTCAGTCCACCACCGCTGCCGGTGGCCAATTTGCTGGATGCCCTCAGTCCCGAGGCACGTCAGCTGTTGCGCAATGCATCGCATGTGTCCAAATCGGGTGCCTCCGCTTCGTCACGTGGCTATGTGCCCGTGCAGAATATCCGGCTGCCAAATGCCTATCATTTTCTGCCGCATCTCCTGGACGATGCTGGCTCCCTGCGTCCCGCCTATCTGCAAAGCAAAGGACGCTCAGATGTGAGCATTGTCCTCGGCGTGCCCACAGTGCGACGCGAGAAGCAATCGTATCTGCTCAGCACGCTGCACAATCTGATCGAAAACATGAACGACGAGGAGCAGAACGAGACGCTCATCATTGTCTACATAGGAGAGACGGACTTCGACGCGGTGCAGCTGATAGCCAAACAAATTGAGACGAGCTTCGAGCCGCATCTAGAGAGTGGTCTCATTGACATCATAGCACCAGCGCCCAGCTACTATCCAAACTTTGAGCGATTGCGCATAACGCTGAATGACTCGCTGGAGCGTGTGAAATGGCGCAGTAAACAGAATCTCGATTTTGCCTATCTAATGGCCTACGCCCATTCCAAGGGCACCTTCTATGTGCAGCTGGAGGATGATATATTAACGAAGCGACAGTTTATAACCACCATGAAGAAGTTTGCGCTCGATAAGAGCGCTTTGGCCCGGCCAGATCAGTCGGACTGGTTTGTTTTGGACTTTTGCCAGCTGGGCTTCATTGGCAAAATGTTCAAGAGTGCCGAGTTGCCATATTTGATAACGTACTTTCAAATGTTCTACAATGATAAACCGGTCGACTGGCTGCTAACATATTTCATAGAGTCGAAGGTCTGTCGCACGGACAAGGATCAGAAGCATTGTAATCTGGCGAAGGTGCGCTATTGGCAGCACTTTCGCAAATCCCTATTCCAGCACATTGGCACCAGCTCCTCGCTCAAGGGCAAGGTGCAGAAGCTGAAGGACAAACAATTTGGCAACAAGGTGCCCGCTTACTATGCGCACACGCACAATCCACCGGCGCTGGTCAAGTCAAATATAGCGCCGTATAAGAACTTTTTGCTGAAGCGCGCCTATCGGGGCGAAACATATTTCTGGGGTCTGCTGCCGCAGCCGGGGGATCTGGTGCAGTTCATCTTTGAGCAGCCGACACTGTTGCGCCGCTATCTGTTTCGCAGCGGCAACTCGGAGCACCCGTCGGATCGCTTCTACAATACCACCGTGGAGCTGCTGCCGGCCGACACTCTCAGCGAGAACTCGTCCGTCTGGAGCACGTATAACACCACAACGGATGGCTATCTGGTCGTCGGCGCTTTCGATAATCTGGGCGTTGCGGAGGGTACGCTTGATCCCAAGATTGGTGCTATCAAGGAGCTGCGCCTCCACGTGCACAGCGACAGCGAGAACTGGGCACTGCTCAGCGAGATTGAGCTGCAGGAATCGGGCAGCAATGCGAGCAATTCGGAGGCGAATGCGGCAAAGCCGCGCTTTGCGGCAGTTAGCTGATTGCTGCATCGCCATCGACAGCAGATCTAACCAAGAATTGATGTTATCCCATCCTAGTGCATCTATATGTGTGTGCGTGTGTCGTGTGTCCTCTATGTGTATGTGTATATTTGTGTATATTTTTTTATTGAGCGCTACTTTTAAAGCCCTACCGTCTAAATGTATAAATAACTAATCTCCAGGTATAATTATAACGTTTAACTGTAACTATTTACGACTGTCAACCAGCAGATATTTCGAACAATTCCCTCAAATAATAATCTCGGTTAGCTGATGCTAAACTCAACTTAACTGGATAAATCGAATAGATATTGAAATATGCTTTGTATGTTTCTCAAATGTTTCCAAAACTTCTGTCACGTGTGAACTGTTGCTATGCTCATGCGATACACGATTATCGTGATATCAAATATTAGAGACAAGTTGAGCACGTCCATTGATACTATTCCTGCATTGTGTATATATATATACATATACATTTTATACACAATTGATATAACGTTTACGAATAGCTGTGCTGTGTAACTGCGAATATTGTTTCCTTTTTGTTATGTTCTCTGCATTTCGAAGTATTTAGTTTAAGTGTTATTCTCCACAATTGGCTAGCATATATATATATATATATATATTCGAATGAATCGCATTCCAATTGTTTTATTGACAGCTACTTGCATATCATTATTTCATTTCATTATTTAATATAGATAATGTTTGTCCAATCCATTTTATTATAAGTTTATTGTTACGTTCGAATGTTTATTGTTTTCAATTAAAATATTATTAATTTGCTACAGTTACATATGTATCACAGCTGCTAATCTCAAGCCATAACGATCGACTAAGTATATAATAAATAATTTTCATAACATTGTAATCGACATGACATGCATAACGACCATTTTTTAGCAACGTTTGCTTTTTACTGTGATTTGTTAATAATTTTTGCATTAACCATGAACAAAACTAAAACAACAAAAAAAAGACGAATATTACATTAAATATTACAAATTATAAACTGTAACAAAAATTGCTGATTAGTCAACTAAATTAATACTTTTTTTACACAACGAGATAAAAACAACATTGTAATTATTTCGAAATCGAATTGGAAATGCCAAATTTATTATTATATATATAGCATATAAAAGAGAACAGTAAATGTTTACACTGGGTTCCTGTTGAGTAAAATATATATATATATAGATATATATATATATATTGTTAGTTATAGTGGCATATTCGGAATTGGGTTCTTTCAATTTGTATACATTTAAGTTATTTTTGAAACAGTTCTGTAAACATATTCTGAATTCACTTCATGCCAACTGAAACGAACAAAATATTGTAGACTGCTTTGGTATATTGTTATATATAAAAAAAAGAACAACAACAAAAAAAAATATAAATATAAATAAAAAACTAACATCACGTTAACTATTTCGCTTGCTTAATTTTAAATACATAATACGCATATACTATATATATATATATTTTTTGATATATAAATGTCCAATGTACGTACTTCTAAAGCCACAATAATTTTGCACCTTGATGTAATTGGAGAGGATTAAATTGTTGAAATTACTCAAATCGAGCAAGAATTGAATTGAATTGAATTTAATGCATAGCTAATTATATATATATGTAATATGTATAGAACGCGTTTGCCGCACACAGCCAACTTGGCCAATATGTTTATTGACGGATTTTTGATTTGTTGTTTGTTTTGTCTTTACACAATTCTCTCAAGCCAATCCCAGAAAAGAAAACCAAAAGCAAAGCACGCTGGCAAAACACAATTGAAACAGGTGTGCAATAAAGGTGTTTACGCTTAATAAATCATACAAAAAAACATTGCAACATCGTTTGTTTTCTTCCACTCCCAAAACTCGACTAATGATTCTAACTAATCGAAACGAAAATTTATACAAGAAACTTCATCTTTGGTTTAAGTCAAACTTACAGATTGGAAACCTGCACTTGCAACAAGTGCGGCAGCAAAATGGTTCTTTTGCCAGTCAATTTGCGTTATTAAAAGCGAATTTGAAATACTTAAACGACAGTCTGGAGTCAAAGGCTGTAGACTGGGATATGAGCTGAATATTTTGAATATACTCATTTACTAATTCACAAACTTAATCTTCTGGGATTCCCAAATAACTTAATACATACTTAACGCGTAGGACACGGAGAGTTTACTTTAGAGGTTCTGTCTCAAAGTATGTTCGGGTTACTTCCGGAGTATCGCAAAGAAGTCACTTGATTTATAAATGATCTTCCGTCCGTTATAAGTCATTCTCGGGTACTAATGAATGCCGATGATGGAAAACTGTGTCTGTCGTCTACCGACTCGTTTGCTGGACAGAGGCCTCATGCTGACTTGGATAGTTTTGAAGCCTGGGGTCGTGTAAATTTTTTAAATCTAAATTGTGAAAAAATGAAATTTATGTCTTTTTTATAAGCAATTGCCTTATTTAAATACATATTTTCTTCATGGCAAGCCACTGGAACGCATTGCATGTGTTGATGATTTGGAAATACTTTTAGATCCCAAGCTTAAGTTCGACAAGCATGTTTCTTCCTCTGTTAATCGAGCCTTTGGGGTCCTGGGTTTCATTAATCGCTGGTCAAAAGAATTTGACGATCCCCACATTACTAAAACTCTTTCCATCTTACTTGTGCGTCCTTTTCTGGAATATGAATCTTGTATATGGTCACCCAATTACAAGGTTCATCAGAATAGAATGGAATCCGTACAAAAACACTTTCTATAATTTGTCTTTAGGGGTCTTCATTGGAATACTAAATTAGCTTACCTTCTTATCGTAGTAGACTTTTATTAATGAATCTTCCTTCTCTTTCTGATCGTAGAACAATGCCTGGTGATTGATTCTTCGTAGTTAATCAGCCAACTTAAGGTGGGTTGCCATTTTGCCTGGGTCCGTGCTTGGTATCGTTGGGCCACTTGAATGTGCTGCACTTTATACTTCGACGTCCAAATAAATAAAGATTTGTATTTAAATTGTCAGGATCAAATGCGTAAAAAACCATCTTTCCTTGACTATATTAATATTTTATTTTATTGAATAATTATAATATTATTTTCGATTAATACTCATGCCTAAAAATAATTATATTTTTAATTATTTTTTTTTATAAAAATATAAAACATTATTATTGCTATTATTATTGGTGAAACAGACTTGGATGCTGTGCGGCTGATAGCAATATGTACAGCTGGAGGATGATATATTAAGGAAGCGACAGTTTACAACCACCATGAAAAAGTTGACACAGATTAAAATGGGTTTAACTATTGTGATTGCGCCAAAGTGACTTCTTTAGCCTTGACGGACTAGTTGGTCATTTGCTCAGAAACTTTATGGAATATACTATGTGCAATCTGGAGAAGTACTGGCAAGGATCACCAAAGCTAAAGAAAAACTTTAATAAATTCTTCACATCATTTTGAATATATCTTTACCGTACACTCCGGGGAAAGACACACGATCGGCGAACATTTAATAAATATATTTATAACATAGCACTATTATATATTTGTATAATTTTAGAATCCCTGATTTTATAATGCTAGCAATCCCGCATAAAAGTGTGAAGTTTTTTTTTCGCGGCCTGCTGGATATGTGGCAATGATTGCTCCTCAGCAGCTTCAGTGATATCTTCTAGTGCTGTTATGCCCGTTGACTCTATCAGCTGCTGTGGTTCGTCGTTCCGCTTGCGCTACAGCGTTGAAGTGAGTCAAACATGAACAAGTAATCGCTAACTATATATAAAGTAAGAAATTATTATTAGTTGAGGGTTGTATATAAAGAGGCGATTGGGCTGCTTAAGATTATTCTGAATTCAGCATGAAAGCAGTCACGTTGGTTACGTTGGTGTTGGCCCTGGTTGTGATCAGGCTGTGCTTAGCCTACGAGGGCTTACTCGAAGCGCAGTGGAATACCTTTAAGGTTAATCACGACAAGAGCTATGGCTGTGCAAGCGAAGAGCAGCTTCGCAAGCAAATCTTCAAGGACAACAAGGAGACTATAGACAGGCATAATGAACGCTACGACGCAGGAATGGAGACATTTGAAATGGGAGTCAATCAATTCACCGATCTCCTACCAGTGGAATTTGAAAGACTTGTCCTGGGAAATTTTATTTATGATCCACCAGCAGAGGTTGGGCTTCCGCCTGAGGTCGATTGGCGACAAAGAGGAGCTGTCACCAGAGTGAAGAATCAAAATAACTGCAAATCCTGCTGGGCCTTTGCAGCCGTTGGCGCACTGGAGGCACAACACTTCATCAAAACAGGAAGGCTAGTTGAGCTATCCGTACAAAATTTGGTGGACTGTACTAGTGGGCCTCCATATAATAATGATGGATGTTCTGGTGGGTTCTCCAGCAGTGCTCTATGGTATGTTAAGGACAATCCTGGCATCGATACAGAAGCATCGTATCCCTACGAAGCACGCAATGGCACCTGTCGATTTCAAGAGCTTTTTATTGGCGCCACAGTCAGTAAAGTTATGAAAGTAAAATCGGGCAGCGAATCCGGTTTGGAATTGGCTGTTGCCACAAAAGGACCCGTTGCAGTTGCAGTAGATGCAACACATTTCCGTTTCTATAAACAGGGAGTGCTTCGTGTGTCCTGTAATGAAAGAGCCAATCATGCAGTCCTTGTTGTTGGCTACGGTAACGATAGAATAGGCGGCGATTACTGGTTGGTCAAGAACTCCTGGGGACCGAATTTTGGCGAAAATGGCTACATTCGCATGGCTCGCAACTATGACAATATGTGCCACATTGCCACTAATGCCGTATTTCCGCAGGTTTGAGTTTTTTGCTTATAATATTTTCTTAATCGTTTTCAAAACTTAGAAAGCCCCATGAAAGATACGCGACAAATGTGAAGGAACATTATCATGCTGAAATAAGTAATTTGGGTCTACAGTTTTGTAATTTTACATATCGGGATACTGAAATCTGGCTAATTTGTTGCTTTAATCTGTTTGTAGCTGCAAAATATGAAATAAACTTATATACATAATTATCCCAATCTAAGAAGATCTCGAGTTTTTATTTATAATTTTGTTTGCATAAGTTTTATTGTTTTTTTTTTTATCGTTGACAGATTTTAGATAGATACATAACATAATTGCGTAGAGTTTTATAAACATTGTAGAGATTATATCTATATCTCTCAGTCAGCACTAATAAACATCACCATAGTTTGAAATACGTTTCATGTAACAATAAAGGAAAAATAAAATTGAAATGTTTCGATATTGGCAATACTATTTTGATTTCGCTTAAATTGTTTGCAACAATATCAGCTCTGTAACTATGTATATGTATATGTATATATAGTTAGTTAATACTTTTATTAAATAGTTGTATAAATATTATAAATTTTTGCTGTTATCAGTGTGTGTGGGTGTGTGTGTTAAGCCGTTTATCGATGCACGCGTTCAGTCGTTTATTTCATTTTCCAAAGCGCATCGAGCTCGTTTAATGGATCCTTGCTCTCGTGCTGCTCCTTGGCAGTTACTTGCGGTGCCATTTTCATCTGATATGATGTTATGATGCCACCTTAAATGATTACAGTACAATTATAAATTATAAGCTTTTGCACTGTTTGTATAATTCTCACGTTTGTTGAGCACATCGTGTGCATGACTCAAGACAATTTGCATGGACTGCTCCAGGATTGCGGCATCACGCAGTGAGTTCTGGCGCTGCTTGCAAATGCGTGACCAAACATCGACAACATCTGTTGAAGGTTATTAAATACAATGTGAGGAGTGAATTGAACATGTTGCTGTCTTTTCATAGATACGCCTTCAGCGTTTAACTCTAGTTCCGCTGAAGGCAAGAGTAAATGGTTCATTTTCGTGCAAATTGCGCGAAAGTGAATACCCTTGAACTGTTTGGAGTTTGAATTGGAAGTACCTTGGGTACGAAGCCCGACCAGAGGTTTGAATTCTGGGACCACGGGTAATCAGGAGCCCGCGGAACATAGTTCCGTCCTGGTTAATGGTTGCGGCCCTTCGGCGAGTAACTTGGTGGTTGTGGTTTAATACCCAAATGCGGGTAGAGTTTTTAACTCGAGCGTGATGGTGCGCAATCACCAGGGTGCCGTGACCCATAGATCGGAAGTCGTTTAGATGGGCGGCGCCCCTCACCAAGGGGGAAGTTCACGACCAAACAGAAGTGACTTCAATTTAGGACCTGCGGAGGATAATGATATACGCCTGTATGATATAATTATACGTGGTGTATATGAATTAGATCCCAAAGGGGCGGTAATTGACGCTTAAATTATTTCATGTGCTTGGCACCGTGAGATTAAGCCTTCATAGACTAAACGCTCACTTATTAGAATTGGCCGCTTGGCTTGTGTGCCCATCAATGCACAGACGCCAATGGCCAACAGTTCGGATCGCTCGGATCCCGTCAGACAGTTCAACATTAGAGGCGATGTGGGCGCATTGGCCTCCAGGCAGCGTTGCTGATGGGTCTGTAGCGCATTCTGTGCAACGCCCAGCAATTGAGTGGGTAAACTGCGCAGCGGATCGTAAATTAGCAAATGACTTGAACACTTTTTCTGACGGATAGTTACGCTTTGGTCCATTGCTTGAGCTGCAGCAGGAATAGGTCCATGCATCGATAATTTCAGCTGATATTCCGTGCAAGGGCTGAGCTGTTGCTGCTTCACACAGTTCACTGTATAGTCATCGTACCAACCAGCGCTGAGACTCTGCAGCAAAGAACAAGATTTATCGTTAGTTTTTCGACGGTCAAAGCTTAAGTTAAATATTTTATGCAGTTGAACTAAGTTTTGGCAGTCTTGAGTTTAAATTTAAATATTAACTTTTGCTTGTAATCGAAATCAAATTCTATTTTTGATTAAGTAAAATATAAATACAGCTGATAGCAATATGTTCAGCTGGAGGATGATATATTAAGGAAGCGACAGTTTACAACCACCATGAAAAAGTTGACACAGATTAAAATGGCTTTAACTAATCCGATTGCGCCAAATTGACTTCTCTTGCCTTGACCGACTAGTTGGCCATTTCCTCAGAAACTTTTTAGAATACACTATGTTCAATCTGGAGAAGTACTGGCAAGGATCACATAAGCTAAAAAAAATATATATATATATATATAAAATAATAAATTCTTCACATCATTTAGAATATATCTTTACCGTTCACTCCGTGGAAAGACACACGATTGGCGAACATTAATTTATTTTACAATTCAATTATTAAGTCTTCTGGAACTGCTCATTTTTCCGATTAACAGTTGCCAGCATAATTTTAACCAATAAATAAATATATTTATAACATAGCACTATTATATATTTGTATAATTTTATAAACTCTGATTTTATAATGGTAGCAATCCCGCACTAAAAGTGTGAAGTGACTGTTCGCCAAATAGTGAGTCAAACATGAACAAGTAATCACTAAAATGTGGTAATATTTTCTTAGAAATCTAAGGTAATAACTATACACAAAGTAAGAAATTATCGCAAAAAACAACAATTGAGGGTTGTATATAAAGAGGCGATTGGGCTGCTTAAGATTATTCTGAATTCAGCATGAAAGCAGTTACGTTGGTTACGTTGGTGTTGGCCCTGGTTGTGATCGAGCTGTGCTTAGCCTACGAGGGCTTACTCGAAGCGGAGTGGAATACCTTTAAGGTTAATCACGACAAGAGCTATGGCAGTGCAAGCGAAGAGCAGCTTCGCAAGCAAATCTTCAAGGACAACAAGGAGACTATAGACAGGCACAATGAACGCTACGACGCAGGAATGGAGACATTTGAAATGGGAGTCAATCAATTCACCGATCTCTTACCAGTGGAATTTGAAAGACTTATCCTAGGAAACTTGGATATGACTAATAGCGTGATTGAAGATAATTTTATTTATGATCCACCAGCAGAGGTTTGGCTTCCGTCTGAGGTCGATTGGCGACGAAAAGGAGCTGTCACCAGAGTGAAGAATCAAAATCGTTGCGGATCCTGCTGGGCCTTTGGAGCCGTTGGCGCACTGGAGGGACAACACTTCCTCAAAACAGGAAAGCTAGTTGAGCTATCCGAACAAAATGTGATGGACTGTTCGACTAGGTACCCATATTATAATCATGGATGTTCTGGTGGGTCCCACCGAAACGCTCTACGATATGTTAAGGACAATCATGGCATCGATACAGAAGCATCGTATCCCTACAAAGCACGCAATGGCACCTGTCGATTTCAAAAGCGTTATATTGGCGCCACAGTCAGTGCAGTTGTGAATGTAAAAACGGGCAGCGAATACGCTCTGAAATCGGCTGTTGCCACAAAAGGACCAGTTGCAGTTGCAATAGATGCAAGACCTTTCCATTCCTATAAAAAGGGAGTGCTTCGTGTGTCCTGTTCTAAACGTGCCAATCATGCAGTCGTTGTTGTTGGCTACGGCAGCGATAGAAGAGGCGGCGATTACTGGTTGGTCAAGAACTCCTGGGGACCGAATTTTGGCGAAAATGGCTACGTTCGCATGGCTCGCAACTATGGCAATATGTGCCACATTGCCAGTAGTGCCATATTTCCGGTGGTTTGAGTTTTTTCCTTAAATTTCTTAATAGCTTTCAAAACTTAAAAAGCCACCATGACAGATCCGCGACACATGCAAAGGAACATTATCCTGCTGGAATAATATAACTGGGTCTACAGTTTTATAATTTTACATATCGGGATACTCAAATCTGACTAATTTGTTGCTTTTGGTTTTTTTAGTTTTGTTTTTTTTTGGTTCTTTTATATATCTAAGACCTTATCAATTGTCAATTACGAATTGTTTGCATCTGTTTCTAGCTGCAAAATATTAAATAAACATATATACATAATTATCCCATTCTAAGAAGATCTCGAGTTTTTAGATAGATACATAACATAATTGCGTAGAGTTTTATAAACATTGCAGAGATAACTTAAAGTTTGTTCTTCACAACGGACGTGTTTTTTTTTTGCGCATCGTAATCATTTATTTTCGTTCCTTTTGAATTGAAATATCTATTTATTGTGATTGCATAGTATGCTGTGACATTGTGCTATACCGGTTTGATGTAAAGCACATTGTTGAACAATAATATTGGTCAAAGAATTAACTATTGTGTTTAAAGTGCAACAACAAACAGCAGCCCAAATTCAAGCTCTTGTGCAGTATTTGTGTCCGCTTGCCATTTTGTTTTTGTATTTTTACGCTCTTGCTTGTCTCTCCGTGATTTAAATCGCATCTCTCTCTCGCGCTCTCAACAACTTTGTTGTTGGTAGCGGCTGTTGTTTACTTCTCTCTAGTTTTATATTCCGTTGTGTTTCTCATCTCATTTTTCGTCGCGCTTGCGCCATTTTATTCTATTTTTTTTGCCTACAATTGTTTTTGTACGTAGGTACACAACATCTTTTGTAATACTTTAACCCTTGTGTGTTCTTCGGGTTTATTTTGTTTGGTTTATTCTGCTGTTCTTCTTAAATTTTATTAATTTAAATTATTTACCCCTGTAATATGTCGAATGTCTGTTATCATAAAAATTGCCAGGTCCTTGCAAATATTAGGATGGGCTTTGTTTGCCGGCCGTATTATTGACCTGATTGAGTCCAAATCAGGCCTAAAATGGGCATGTGAAACGTGCAGGGATGTCGATAGGGACATGATGGGATTCATTAGGCAGACAAAAAATGGCTTTGGAGATCTTTTCGGTATGTTTAAAAAACTTTTCGATGGGCTCTCAGCTATTTAAAATGATTTCAAAGGTTTGAAACTTTTGAATGAATCTCCGAAGCGTAAAAAGGTCAATTTTAGGTTGTCTATTGGCCCAAATGAACTTCCCGTCCCTTCACAATTGCCCGTAAAATCCGTAACTAATACAGAATTGATTAATGTGTGTTCCTGTTCGTGAGCCATGTAGGTCTACCAAGCCTTTGTGGGTTACGCGGGAGTTTATCAGGTTAAAGAATAAAAAGTCAAGAATGTATAAGAAATTCAGGTAAACTGGCTCTTCCTTGGATTACTCTCGTTACTTGATTGCACGATCCAAGTTCTTGGCTATGAATAACAAATGTTATAAGAATTACCTAAAAAGCTGTAGTTTACGGTTTCAGCGGGATCCTAAACGTTTTTTTGATTTTGTTAATACTAAGCGAGGCTCCACAATACTTCCTTCTACCCTTTTTTTTGAAAATAAGACTGCAGACTCAGATCTGGAAATTGCCGAATTATTTGCCGAATTTTTTCAAACTACTTATAGTTCCCATAATCATCAGTTGGTTTTGCCATATCCTTACCGGGTTAAGCCGGTATTTTTACCGGGACTTGATGATGTATCTGGCTGTGTGCTTAGGTACTGCGCTGATGGTCTTTTGTAGCCTTTGTTTAAGCTTTTTGAATTATCTGTGGAGTTATGCTCTTTTCCAGATATTTGGAAAGAATCATTTATTATTCCTCTCCTTAAAAAATATCTAAGTTGTCTGCTGTTCCTAAGATTTTTGAGAAATTGGTAACTTCTCAACTATAACATCTTTGCAGATCCTTAATTTCTCCCCGCCAGCACGGGTTTACGAAATATAGATCTACCACCACTAACCTATTAGAATTCACTTCTTTTGTTATCAAGGGATTTCAAACCAAGATGCAAACGGAGGTTGTTTACACTGACTTTAGTAAGGCATTTGATTCCGTTAATCATTCGTTGCTAATTCACAAACTTAATCTTCTGGGATTCCCAAATAACTTGTTTGATCTCAAACTACTTAACACTAAGGACACGGAGAGTTTACTTTATAGGATCTGTCTCAAAGTATGTTCGAGTTACTTCCGGAGTACCGCAAAGAAGTCACTTTATTTATAAATGATCTTCCGTCCGTTAAAAGTCATTCTCGGGTACTAATGTATGCCGATGATGTAAAACTGTGTCTGTCGTCTACCGACTCGTTTGCTGGACAGAGGCTTCAGGCAGACTTGGATAGTTTTGAAGCCTGGAATGCACACATTTTTTAAATCTTAATTGTGAAAAATGGAAATTTGGGAATTTGGGAAAACTTTTAGATCCCAAGCTTAAGTTCGAAAAGCATGTTTCTTCCTCTGTTAATCGAACCTTTGGGGTCCTGGGTTTCATTAATCGCTGGTCAAATGAATTTGACGATCCCTACATTACTAAAACTCTTTCCATCTTACTTGTGCGTCCTTTTCTGGAATATGGATCTTGTATATGGTCACCCAATTACAATGTTCATCAAAATAGAATGGAATCCGTACAAAAACAATTTCTATTATTTGTCCTTAGGGGTCTTCATTGGAATACTAATATAAGCTTACCTTC
The DNA here is from genome assembly GCA_035044025.1 of Drosophila paracracens. Classification (NCBI taxonomy): domain Eukaryota; kingdom Metazoa; phylum Arthropoda; class Insecta; order Diptera; family Drosophilidae; genus Drosophila; species Drosophila paracracens. The sequence goes on along the minus strand of JAWNMN010000192.1, from coordinate 3,300,643 downwards.
TTATCGTAGTAGACTTTTATTAATGAATCTTCCTTCTCTTTCTGATCGTATAACAATGCTTGGTGATTGATTCTTCGTAGTTAATCAGCCAACTTAATTTTACAGTTTCGATCAGAAATACACTGAATTTTCTCCATTTTTTTCTTCAAACTTGTAGTTCGAATTACGCTATTCATAACCCATTTAGGGGAGGTGGGTTGCAATTTTGCCTGGGTCCGTGCGTTAACAAGCCCGTGCTTGGTATCGTTGGGCCACTTGAATGTGCTGTTCGTTAGTACTTCAACGTCCAAGTATATAAATATTTGTATTTAAATTGTCAGGATCAAAAAACCATCTTTCCTTGACTATATTAATATTTTATTTTATTTAATAATTTTAATATTATTATTTGCCTAAAAAAGAATTCTATTTTTAATGATTTTCTTTTATAAAAATATAAAACAAGTTTAACGACGAAGTCGATCGAAAATTAAAATTGGCATTACAGCTATCTTGTAAAGATTGGTGAAACAGACTTGAATGCTGTGCGGCTGATAGCAATATGTACAGCTGGAGGATGATATATTAAGGAAGCGACAGTTTATAACCACCATGGAAAAGTTGACACAGATTAAAATGGGTTTAACTATTCCGATTGCGCCAAAGTGACTTCTTTTGCCTTGACGGACTAGTTGGCCATTTGCTCAGAAACTTTATAGAATATTCTATGTGCAATCTGGAGAAGTACTTCACATCATTTTGAATATATCTTTACCGTTCACTCCGTGGAAAGACACACACGATTGGCGAACATTAATTTATTTTACAATTCAATTATCAGGCGACTTTAAGTCTTCTGGAACTGCTCATTTTTCCGATTAACAGTTGCCAGTATAATTTTAACCAATAAATAAATATATTTATAACATAGCAATTTTATAGAAGCCCTGATTTTATAATAATAGCAATCCCGCACTAAAAGTGTGAAGTGACTGTTCGCCAAATAGTGAGTCAAACATGAACAAGTAATCACTAAAATGTGGTAATATTTTCTTAGAAATCTAAGGTAATAACTATATACAAAGTAAGAAATTATCGCAAAAAACAACAATTGAGGGTTGTATATAAAGAGGCGATTGGGCTGCTAAGATTATTCTGAATTCAGCATGAAAGCAGTTACGTTGGTTACGTTGGTGTTGGCCCTGGTTGTGATCGAGCTGTGCTTAGCCTACGAGGGCTTGCTCGAAGCGGAGTGGAATACCTTTAAGGTTAATCACGACAAGAGCTATGGCAGTGCAAGCGAAGAGCAGCTTCGCAAGCAAATCTTCAAGGACAACAAGGAGATAATAGACAGGCACAATGAACGCTACGACGCAGGAGAGGAGACATTTGAAATGGGAGTCAATCAATTCACCGATCTCCTACCAGTGGAATTTCAAAGACTTATCCTGGGAAACTTGAATATGACTGATAGCGTGATTGAAGATAATTTTATTTATGATCCACCACCAGAGGTTGGGCTTCCGTCTGAGGTCGATTGGCGACAAAAAGGAGCTGTCACCAGAGTGAAGAATCAAAATCGCTGCGGATCCTGCTGGGCCTTTGCAGCCGTTGGCACACTGGAGGGACAACACTTCCTCAAAACAGGAAGGCTAGTTGAGCTATCCGAACAAAATGTGATGGACTGTTCGACTGGGTACCCATATTATAACCATGGATGCTCTGGTGGGGTCCTCCGAAGGGCTCTATGGTATGTTAAGTACAATCATGGCATCGATACAGAAGCATCGTATCCCTACAAAGCACGCAATGGCAAGTGCCGATTTCAAAAGCGTTATATTGGCGCCACAGTCAGAGCAGTTGTGAAAATAAAAAGGCACAGCGAATACGCTCTGGCATCGGCTGTTGCCAGAAAAGGACCCGTTGCAGTTTCAGTAGATGCAACACATTACCATTTCTATAAAAAGGGAGTGCTTCGTGTGTCCTGTTATAAAAGTTCTAATCATGCAGTCGTTGTTGTTGGCTACGGCAGCGATAGAAGAGGCGGCGATTACTGGTTGGTCAAGAACTCCTGGGGACAGGATTTTGGCGAAGATGGCTACATTCGCATGGCTCGCAACTATGGCAATATGTGCCGTATTGCCAGTAGTGCCATATATCCGCTGGTTTGAGTTTTTTCCTTAAATTTCTTAATAGCTTTAAAAAGCCACCATGACAGATCCGCGACACATGCAAAGGAACATTATCCTGCTGGAATAAGTAATTTGGGTCTACATATCGGGATACTGAAATCTGGCTAATTTGTTGCTTTAATCTGTTTCTAGCTGCAAAATATTAAATAAACGTATATACATAATTATCCCATTCTAAGAAGATCTCGAGTTTTATTGTTTTTTTTTATCGTTGACAGATTTTAGATACGATAGATACATAACATAATTGCGTAGAGTTTTATAAACATTGTAGAGATATAGATATAGTCAGCATTAATAAACATCACCATAGTTTGAAATACGTTTCATATAACAATAAAGGATAAATAAAATTGAAATGTTTCGATATTGGCAATACTATTTTGATTTCGCTTAAATTGTTTGCAACAATATCAGCTCTGTAACTATGTATATGTATATGTACATATAGTTAGTTAATACCTTTTAGTCCGCCTTGTGTTAGCCGGGCTAAAACTCAGCCGAGCCAAAAACACTGTAGTTTTTATATATGTATATATTGAACAATGGTTTTTATTTGGATTCTCACTTACATTATTGCACTTATTTGTATTGTACACTTGGATGTTAACAGCAGTCGACTGAAGCCCTTGATCAGCTTTGAAGAGCGCCCCTGTTCGCGAGAGTTTGCTCCAGGCCAATCCGCGCACCAGCTAGGCAAGTTTGTGACTTTCGCCTGCCCGACAGCGTCACCATACGGTGCTCCGGTTATTCACCAGGATTCGCTCGTATACGCGCTGCCTAAACACAGGTTTAGTCACACTCGGTTCGCTGGGTTTGTGCGGATTCCGCCTGTTACCACAACTCAAGCGTGGCAAGGATTGACACTTCTCACTAGATTTCAGGACCTCAATGTCCTGCGTTGTCCTTCGGCCTGGCAGCGTCGAATCCTTCGTTGCTCCTTGTTGGTGTATCGTCCTGTTTTGATACACACCTGTGCTATTCGCACTTTATGCTTTTCTTCACTTTATGTTTGTCTTGTTGCCGTTTTATGTTTTTCCGCTGCACTCGCATAGGTTTGGTTCATAGCTTCCGCGCTTCTGAATTCTGACTCACTGACCATCTCCGCCTGTGCTGCGACGCTCTTTTATAGCCCGCGTCGCAGCCTTTGTCGGGACTGTACCACAGATCACGTGATCGTCTCGGTGGCGTGATCTTTGGTAGTTTTCCACTGCCTTTTGCTGGCTCCAGCCCATGTCTGCTGTTAGTGTGAGTATGGATGGCGATGTTGCGCTCGCCACACTCCTCACACTATAACGGCACATGTGCTGATCTACATGTGTATCAGACACGTTTATATGGCTGACAACCTGCATACGAAAGAGAGAAAGCGAAAGAGAGCGAATTCGCCGCGACTGCAATCAGGGCCGGATTTCTGTCTGATATATTTAAATTTTAAATGCAGTTGAAATAAAATATATATATATATATAAATATTTTATGCAGTTGAACTAAGTTTTGGCAGTCTTGAGTCTAAATTTAAATATTAACTTTTGTTTTTAATCGAAATCAAATTCTATTTATGATTAAGTGAAATATAATATGTAAATACATCTGATAGCAATATGTACAGCTGGAGGATGATATATTAAGGAAGCGACAGTTTATAACCACCATGAAAAAGTTGACACAGATTAAAATGGCTTTAACTATTCCGATTGCGCCAAAGTGACTTCTTTTGCCTTGACGGACTAGTTGGCCATTTGCTCAGAAACTTTATAGAATATTCTATGTGCAATCTGGAGAAGTACTTCACATCATTTTGAATATATCTTTACCGTTCACTCCGTGGAAAGACACACGATTGGCGAACATTAATTTATTTTACAATTCAATTATCAGGCGACTTTAAGTCTTCTGGAACTGCTCATTTTTCCGATTAACAGTTGCCAGTATAATTTTAACCAATAAATAAATATATTTATAACATAGCACTATTATATATTTGTAGAATTTTTGATTTTATAATGGTAGCAATCCCGCACTAAAAGTGTGAAGTGACTGTTCGCCAAATAGTGAGTCAAACATGAACAAGTAATCGCTAACTATATATAAAGTAAGAAATTATCGCAAAAAACAACAATTGAGGGTTGTATATAAAGAGGCGATTGGGCTGCTTAAGATTATTCTGAATTCAACATGAAAGCAGTTACGTTGGTTACGTTGGTGTTGGCCCTGGTTGTGATCGAGCTGTGCTTAGCCTACGAGGGCTTGCTCGAAGCGGAGTGGAATACCTTTAAGGTTAATCACGACAAGAGCTATGGCAGTGCAAGCGAAGAGCAGCTTCGCAAGCAAATCTTCAAGGACAACAAGGACACAATAGACAGGCACAATGAACGCTACGACGCAGGAGAGGAGACATTTGAAATGGGAGTCAATCAATTCACCGATCTCCTACCTGTGGAATTTCAAAGACTTATCCTGGGAAACTTGAATATGACTGATAGCGTGATTGAAGATAATTTTATTTATGATCCACCAGCAGAGGTTGGGCTTCCGTCTGAGGTCGATTGGCGACAAAAAGGAGCTGTCACCAGAGTGAAGGATCAAGGTCGCTGCGGATCCTGCTGGGCCTTTGCAGCCGTTGGCTCACTGGAGGGCCAACACTTCCTCAAAACAGGAAGGCTAGTTGAGCTATCCGAACAAAATTTGGTGGACTGTACTAGTGGGTCTCCATATAATAATGATGGATGTTCTGGTGGGTTCTCCAGCAGTGCTTTATCGTATGTTAAGGACAATCATGGCATCGATACAGAAGCATCGTATCCCTACGAAGCACGCGATGGCACCTGTCGATTTCAAAAGCGTTATGTTGGCGCCACAGTCAGTGAAGTTGTGCAAGTACAACCGGGCAGCGAATCCGCTCTGGCATCGGCTGTTGCCACAAAAGGACCCGTTGCAGTTGCAGTAGATGCAACACATTACCATTTCTATAAACAGGGAGTGCTTCGTGTGTCCTGTACTAGAAAAGTCAATCATGAAGTCCTTGTTGTTGGCTACGGCAGCGATAGAAGAGGGGGCGATTACTGGTTGGTCAAGAACTCCTGGGGACAGGATTTCGGCGAAGATGGCTACATTCGCATGGCTCGCAACTATGGCAATATGTGCAACATTTCCAGTTATGGCGTATATCCACTGGTTTGAGTTTTTTCCTTATAATAGATTTCTTACTAGCTTTCAAAACTTAGAAAGCCCCCATGACCGATCCGCCACACATGTATACGAACATTATCCTGCTGGAATAAGTAATTTGGGTCTACATATCGGGATACTCAAATCTGGCTAATTTGTTGCTTTAATCTGTTTCTAGCTGCAAAATATTAAATAAACATATAAACATAATTATCCCATTCTAAGATCTCGAGTTTTTATTTATAATTTTGTTTGCATAAGTTTTATTGTTTTTTTTTTATCGTTGACAGATTTTAGATAGATACATAACATAATTGCGTAGAGTTTTATAAACATTGTAGAGATATAGATATAGTCAGCATTAATAAACATCACCATAGTTTGAAATACGTTTCATATAACAATAAAGGATAAATAAAATTGAAATGTTTCGATATTGGCAATACTATTTTGATTTCGCTAAATTGCTTGCAACAATATCAGCTCTGTAACTATGTATATGTATATGTATATATAGTTAGTTAATACTTTTATTAAATAGTTGTATAAATATTATAAATTTTTGCTGTTATCAGTGTGTGTGGGTGTGTGTGTTAAGCCGTTTATCGATGCACTCGTTCAGTCGTTTATTTCATTTTCCAAAGCGCATCGAGCTCGTTTAATGGATCCTTGCTCTCGTGCTGCTCCTTGGCCGTTACTTGCGGTGCCATTTTCATCTGATATGATGTTATGATGCCACCTTAAATGATTACAGTAAAATTATAAATTATAAGCTTTTGCACTGTTTGTATAATTCTCACGTTTGTTGAGCACATCGTGTGCATGACTCAAGACAATTTGCATGGACTGCTCCAGGATTGCGGCATCACGCAGTGAGTTCTGGCGCTGCTTGCAAATGCGTGACCAAACATCGACAACATCTGTTGAAGGTTATTAAATACAATGTGAGGAGTGAATTGAACATGTTGCTGTCTTTTCATAGACTAAACGCTCACTTATTAGAATTGGCCGCTTGGCTTGTGTGCCCATCAATGCACAGATGCCAATGGCCAACAGTTCGGATCGCTCGGATCCCGTCAGACAGTTCAAAATTAGAGGCGATGTGGGCGCATTGGCCTCCAGGCAGCGTTGCTGATGGGTCTGCAGCGCATTCTGTGCAACGCCCAGCAATTGAGTGGGTAAACTGCGCAGCGGATCGTAAATTAGCAAATGACTTGAACACTTTTTCTAATGGATAGTTACGCTTTGGTCCATTGCTTGAGTTGCAGCAGGGATAGGTCCAGAACAGCATCGGCACCATGCATCGATAATTTCAGATGATATTCCGTGCAGTGGCTGAGCTGACGGCAGAGTTGCTAAGGCCCTCCCCGAGAAGGGAGTGATGTTCTTGGTGCTACTCTTTAACTCCATGGTTCGCATCCACAACTTCCCCACTCCAGGGAAGTGTGCTGTGATTGCGATGATTCCGAAACCTGGCATATCCTCTCGTCATATCGACCGATAAGCTTGCTGTCCACTTTCTCCAAGATATTTGAAAAAATATTTCTTGGAAGATTGTCGGCAGTAAGTGGCTTCCAGAGTGCCATTCCTGATCATCAGTTTGGCTTTAGGCATCACCATGGTACACCAGAGCAAGTTCATCGAGTAGTACAGCATGTCCTCGAGGCCTTGGAAGATAAGCAGTACAGCTCTGCTGTCTTCCTGGATATCCAGCAACTGTTTGATCGCGTATGATGGCCTGCCTGCTTTTTAAGCTTAAGTCCCTACTACCATCGGCGCAGTATTTACTGCTCAGGTCCTACCTGCTTGGCCGTTATTTTATGGTTGAAGTTAGGGGCGAGCGATCAAACATCCGCCGCATCGGAGCGGGTGTACCGCAGGGTAGTGTCCTCGGACCTGCCTTGTACACATTGTACACCGCGGACTTGCCGATTCCGGTAGCCAGAAACACGCTGCTTGCCACATACGCGGATGACACTGTGTTCCTTGCTAACTCCTCCACGTTTGCGCTCAGAAGTGGTAACTGTCCAACCGTCCGACTCAACAACACGATCATACCTCAGGGGAACCATGTTCGCTACCTGGGTATGTATCTGGACAGGAAACTTACCTGGCACAAACACATACAGATCACCGCAGCAGGGTGTAGAAAACTAGAAACTGCGAAACTCAACTGGTTGCTGAAGTCATCCAGCAAACTCAGCTTGAGCAACAAGCTGCTGGTGTACAGGAGCATCATCGTGCCCACATGGACATATGGGATTCCATTTTGGGGCACAGCGGCAAAATCTAGGGTTAACCACATTCAAGTTTTGCAGAACAAGGTCCTAAGAGACATCTCTGGTGCTCCACCCTATGTGACGCTGCACAACGACTCTGTGTACCGACAGGCATTAGTCAAATATACCGCTATACAAGTCGTTACAATGACCGGTTACATAACCATGTTAACCCATTGGCCTGCTCACTAGGGTCGAATACAACCCATCGACGCTTAAAGCGCCTCCACACCAGCGACCTCTGGACAGTTGGGCGTTATATTATTCGTCAATGTGCAACAAATGTTATATTTAATGTTACATTTGATGTTACGTAATATTGTAATATGTTAAAACCAAATTTTTATTCATGTTATTAATTTAAATTCCCTGTTATTATGTACGTATACAATCTTCAAAACAATATTTTATAACATTTCAATAGGTTGATCAATGTTAAATTAAATTGCTACATTAAAAAAAATAAAATAAAAAAAAAGTGGCTGAGCTGTTGCTGCTTTACACAGTTCACTGTATAGTCATCCTAGTGGGTCGGCTGATTGAGTAGAGCTGGCCAACGAAAAGGAGTCCATTCTGATTATTATGGAAAGCCCAATGCAGCTGCTTGGCGAACTTACTTCATTGGTGGTGTGCAGACAGACCACAGTACGAGCCTTTTCCGACCAAATCATCGACCAGAAATCATTGGTTGTATTCGCTTGCGGCGTTTGCGATACGATAAAGTTTGGACAGCCAGCGCTGAGGTTCTGCAGCAAAGAACAAGATTTATCGTTAGTTTTTCGACGGTCAAAGCTTAAGTTAAATATTTTATGCAGTTGAACTAAGTTTTGGCAGTCTTGAGTTTAAATTTAAATATTAACTTTTGTTTTTAATCGTCTATATATTAAGGAAGCGACAGTTTATAACCACCATGACAGATTAAAATGGCTTTAACTATTCCGATTGCGCCAAAGTGACTTCTCTTGCCTTGACCGACTAGTTGGGTATTTGCTCAGAAACTTTATAGAATATACTATGTTCAATCTGGAGAAGTACTGGCAAGGCTCACCAAAACTAAAGAAAAACTTTAATAAATTCTTCACATCATTTTGAACATATCTTTACCGTTCACTCCGTGGAAAGACACACGATCGGCGAACATTAATTTATTTTACAATTCAAATATCAGGCGACTTTAAGTCTTTTGGAACTGCTCATTTTTCCGATTAACCGTTGCCAGCATAATTTTAACCAATAAATAAATATATTTATAACATAGCACTATTATATATTTGTATAATTTTAGAAGCCCTGATTTTATAATGGTAGCAATCCCGCATAAAAGTGTGAAGTGACTGTTCGTCAAATAGTGAGTCAAACATGAACAAGTAATCGCTAACTATATATAAAGTAAGAAATTATCGCAAAAAACAACAATTGAGGGTTGTATATAAAGAGGCGATTGGGCTGCTTAAGATTATTCTGAATTCAGCATGAAAGCAGTTACGTTGGTTACGTTGGTGTTGGCCCTGGTTGTGATCGAGCTGTGCTTAGCCTACGAGGGCTTACTCGAAGCGGAGTGGAATACCTTTAAGGTTAATCACGACAAGAGCTATGGCAGTGCAAGCGAAGAGCAGCTTCGCAAGCAAATCTTCAAGGACAACAAGGACACAATAGACAGGCACAATGAACGCTACGACGCAGGAGAGGAGACATTTGAAATGGGAGTCAATCAATTCACCGATCTCCTACCAGTGGAATTTCAAAGACTTATCCTGGGAAACTTGAATATGACTGATAGCGTGGTTGAAGATAATTTTATTTATGATCCACCAGCAGAGGTTGGGCTTCCGTCTGAGTTCGATTGGCGACGAAAAGGAGCTGTCACCAGAGTGAAGAATCAAAATCCCTGCGGATCCTGCTGGGCCTTTGCAGCCGTTGGCGCACTGGAGGCACAACACTTCATCAAAACAGGAAGGCTAGTTGAGCTATCCGAACAAAATTTGGTGGACTGTACTCGTGGATACCCATATAATAATTTTGGATGTTCTGGTGGGTTCCCCAGCAGTGCTCTATCGTATGTTAAGTACAATCGTGGCATCGATACAGAAGCATCGTATCCCTACAGAGCACGCGATGGCACCTGTCGATTTCAAAAGCGTTATGTTGGCGCCACAGTCAGTGAAGTTGTGCAAGTACAACCGGGCAGCGAATCCGCTCTGGCATCGGCTGTTGCCAGTAAAGGACCCGTTGCAGTTATAGTAGACGCAACAGATTTTCATTTCTATAAACAGGGAGTGTTTCGTGTGCACTGCACTCAAGGTGGCAATCATGCAGTCCTTGTTGTTGGCTACGGCAGCGATAGAAGAGGTGGCGATTACTGGTTGGTCAAGAACTCCTGGGGACCGAATTTTGGCGAACGTGGCTACATTCGCATGGCTCGCAACAATGGCAATATGTGCTACATTGCCAGTAATGCCGTGTTTCCGGTGGTTTGAGTTTTTTCCTTAAAATAGATTTCTTAATAGCTTTCAAAACTTAGAAAGCCCCCATGACAGATCCGCCACACATGTATACGAACATTATCCTGCTGGAATAAGTAATTTGGGTCTACATATCGGGATACTCAAATCTGACTAATTTGTTGCTTTTGGTTTTTTTTAGTTTTGTTTTTTTTTTGGTTCTTTTATATATCTAAGACCTTATCAATTGTCAATTACGAATTGTTTGTATGCAACTAATCTGTTTCTAGCTGCAAAATATGAAATAAACATATATTATCCCATTCTACGAAGATATCGAGTTTTTATTTATAATTTTGATTGCATAAGTTTTATTGTTTTTTTTATCGTTGACAGATTTTAGATAGGTACATAACATAATTGCGTAGAGTGTGGCCACACAAGTTCTAGCCCCGCGATTGGGCGCCGAAAATTCTGTAGCCGTGTAGTAGTATAGTAGTGGAATGTTGTTCAGTTATGAGGAGGGAACATAGAAATGGTGGTAGTATTACTAATAGTGGTATCGGCAGTTGTTTGTACTCGATCACATTATTGAAAAATAATACCACAATGCTAACGAGATTTTGCAAGGCTTGCCGAAATTCTCCACTCGCCGGAAATATTCAACCATTCGGGACCCGTCAACGAACTAGCTCTGTTCGGGAATGTGGGCGGGGTATTTGTTGACCTATCTCGGCACACTACGCGAATTTTATTTATAGAGTCCCTAAAAGCCCTGTTGGGAAATCCTTAAATGAATTGGCCATTCTGGTCAATCCGAATTCAACACGACAAAAAAAAAATAAACCCAAAAAGCAAAAACAAGAATGGGATAAAGGGGAATTCAGGAAGACAGACGAGAGTGAGGGAACCAAGGATACGTCGGTAGTGTCGTTCGACGCACACCTTCTGCACCCGACCCGACCATGACCTGCAAGGGTAATTGTAATTGCAGATCCCCTTGTGCAAGACAACTCAACTAAATTTTACGATCCCATGACTCGGAAGAAAAGAAATAATTTACGGTCTCATTTTGTCAAACTTCATAACGTTATAATCTTTAATGAAAGACAATTAAGATATCGAAAAAAACTTATGAATTTACTTAATTTTTATTTATTTTATTTTATTTTTATATATTTTTTCTTTCAGAAACACTGCTGTGAATAAAGTTTTATTTATATGTACAAAGTAATACGTGTATATATGTAGAAGATTATTGATAAAAGTAGGGATAATTTAGGTTAATTAAAAATTTTCTGCTTAACATTATGACTATATGCATTACGTTAAATGTTTTTCGAAAAAAACAAAAAGACAAAAGCTCTGAGCACACTAAAAAGAGCAGCATTAAAAGTTACATGGCAAAAGTTAAACGAACCACCAGAATATCAGTATCAATAAGAAGAGAGTGCAGGAGCTTTAGAGCTTAAATATGATCAAAGCTCACGCTCACGCTTACGAGGCACCTCGCTCATGCTCACGTTTGCTCGCTCTCAATTTTTTCTCTATCTCGCTCTCTCCTTTAGTTCATTTTCGTTGTGTTCATCCGCGTGCAAAAGCCTGCGCTGGCCTTTACAGTGGCACAAACAACACAATCACTCACCCAAATTAAAATATTAAAATATTAAAATATAATGTTAGATTACATATATATACATTTCACTTCGTGAACGTTGTCCACGGGTTTTTACTCACTCACAGCGAACTGAATTGGCTTGATAACAAAAAAATTTTAGCTCTTATAACTTAACCACTGTTTCTTATTTTGATTTTGAGCTTTATAACTGGTTTATGTTTTTTTTTTTTTCTTTTTTTCTTTCACTACACTGTCTGTATTATTTGATTATATGTTTATTTATAAGGTATATAAATAGTTTCATATATAGATTTATATAGATACATAGATCTATTTTTTTTTATGGATATTACATATATATATATTATATGTATATTTATTCACACACATCCACATGTAAATGTTAATTTTTTCCTGTCTGTTGTGTGGTTCGATGGAGAACACACACAAAATGTGGCACTGCCAGGAGGACAGTACGACGACCTGCGTTGAGAATCGGCTTCCACCGCCTTGGTGCTTCCAAATCCTGGGTGGTTGGGGGTCTTCAATCCTAACAAGAAACCATGTGCAGGCAAAAAATTAATAAAATAAATACCTTGCCGGTACAGGTCTTGCCGGTGTTGCTCAATTATTTCACTCCAATCCACTTTCAGCCGTAGATGGCTTAAAAGAATGTGTAGTTGATTTTTCACTTGTGCCAAAATATATTTTAAATTTCACAATTTCACTGGCTGGAATCTGACGCGTCTTATTGCTCTGGGACCTCGAACAGAAGAGGCGGAAACCAGAGCTAAGAAGCAGAAGCATCTTTCCAGCACCGCTGTTAACAGCTGCTAACAACAGATCATAAATCACGAAATACGTTTCATATAACAATAAAGGATAAATAAAATTGAAATGTTTCGATATTGGCAATACCATTTTGATTTCGCTTAAATTGTTTGCAACAACATCAGCTCTGTAATTATGTATATGTATATGTATATATAGTAAGTTAATACTTTTATTAAATAGTTGTATAAATATTATACATTTTTGCTGTTATCAGTGTGTGTGTGTGTGCGTTTGTGTTCCGGCGTTTGCGATACGATAAAGTTTGGACAACCAGCGCTGAGGTTCTGCAGCAAAGAACAGGATTTTTCGTTAGTTAAGTTAAGTTAAGTTAAGTTAAATATGTTATGCAGTTGAACTAAGTTTTGGCAGTCTTGAGTTTAAATTTAAATATTAACTTTTGTTTTTAATCGTCTATATATTAAGGAAGCGACAGTTTATAACCACCATGACAGATTAAAATGGCTTTAACTATTCCGATTGCGCCAAAGTGACTTCTCTTGCCTTGACGGACTAGTTGGGTATTTGCTCAGAAACTTTATAGAATATACTATGTGCAATCTGGAGAAGTACTGGCAAGGCTCACCAAAACTAAAGAAAAAGTTTAATAAATTCTTCACATCATTTTGAATATATCTTTACCGTTCACTCCGTGGAAAGACACACGATTGGCGAACATTAATTTATTTTACAATTCAAATATCAGGCGACTTTAAGTCTTCTGGAACTGCTCATTTTTCCGATTAACCGTTGCCAGCATAATTTTAACCAATAAATAAATATATTTATAACATAGCAATTTTATATATTTGTATAATTTTAGAAGCCCTGATTTTATAATGGTAGCAATCCCGGAGTAAAAGTGTGAAGTGACTGTTCGCCAAATAGTGAGTCAAACATGAACAAGTAATCGCTAAAATGTGGTAATATTTTCTTAGAAATCTAAGGTAATAACTATATATAAAGTAAGAAATTATCGCAAAAAACAACAATTGAGGGTTGTATATAAAGAGGCGATTGGGCTGCTTAAGATTATTCTGAATTCAGCATGAAAGCAGTTACGTTGGTTACGTTGGTGTTGGCCCTGGTTGTGATCGAGCTGTGCTTGGCCTACGAGGGCTTACTCGAAGCGGAGTGGAATACCTTTAAGGTTAATCACGACAAGAGCTATGGCTGTGCAAGCGAAGAGCAGCTTCGCAAGCAAATCTTCAAGGACAACAAGGACACAATAGACAGGCACAATGAACGCTACGACGCAGGAGAGGAGACATTTGAAATGGGAGTCAATCAATTCACCGATCTCCTACCAGTGGAATTTCAAAGACTTATCCTGGGAAACGTGGATATGACTAATAGCGTGATTGAAGATAATTTTATTTATGATCCACCAGCAGAGGTTGGGCTTCCGTCTGAGGTCGATTGGCGACAAAAAGGAGCTGTCACCAGAGTGAAGAATCAAAATCGCTGCAGATCCTGCTGGGCCTTTGGAGCCGTTGGCTCACTGGAGGGCCAACACTTCCTCAAAACAGGAAGGCTAGTTGAGCTATCCGAACAAAATGTGATGGACTGTTCGACTGGGTACCCATATGATAATCATGGATGTTCTGGTGGGTCCCACCGAAACGCTCTACGATATGTTAAGGACAATCATGGCATCGATACAGAAGCATCGTATCCCTACAAAGCACGCAATGGCACCTGTCGATTTCAAAAGCGTTATATTGGCGCCACAGTCAGTGCAGTTGTGAAAATAAAAACGGGCAGCGAATACGCTCTGGCATCGGCTGTTGCCAGAAAAGGACCCGTTGCAGTTGCAATAGATGCAACACATTTCCGTTTCTATAAAAAGGGAGTGCTTCGTGTGTCCTGTTCTAAGAGTTCTAATCATGCAGTCGTTGTTGTTGGCTACGGCCACGATAAAATAGGCGGCGATTACTGGTTGGTCAAGAACTCCTGGGGACCGAATTTTGGCGAACGTGGCTACATTCGCATGGCTCGCAACTATGGCAATATGTGCCACATTGCCAGTAGTGCCATATATCCGCTGGTTTGAGTTTTTTCCTTAAATTTCTTAATAGCTTTCAAAACTTAAAAAGCCACCATGACAGATCCGCGACACATGCAAAGGAACATTATCCTGCTGGAATAAGTAATTTGGGTCTACGTATCGGGATACTCAAATCTGACTAATTTGTTGCTTTTGGTTTTTTTAGTTTTGTTTTTTTTTGGTTCTTTTATATATCTAAGACCTTATCAATTGTCAATTACGAATTGTTTGCATCTAATCTGTTTCTAGCTGCAAAATATTAAATAAACATATATACATAATTATCCCATTCTAAGAAGATCTCGAGTTCTTAGATAGATACATAACATAATTGCGTAGAGTTTTATAAACATTGCAGAGATAACTTAAAGTTTGTTCTTCACAACGGACGTGTTTATTTTTTGCGCATCGTAATCATTTATTTTCGTTCCTTTTGAATTGAAATATCTATTTATTGTGATTGCATAATATGTTGTGACATTGTGCTATACCGGTTTGATGTAAAGCACATTGTTGAACAATAATATTGGTCAAAGAATTAACTATTGTGTTTAAAGTGCAACAACAAACAGCAGCCCAAATTCAAGCTCTTGTGCAGTATTTGTGTCCGCTTGCCATTTTGTTTTTGTATTTTTACGCTCTTGCTTGTCTCTCCGTGATTTAAATCGCATCTCTCTCTCGCGCTCTCAACAACTTTGTTGGTGGTAGCGGCTGTTGTTTACTTCTCTCTAGTTTTATATTCCGTTGTGTTTCTCATCTCATTTTTCGTCGCGCTTGCGCCATTTTATTCTATTTTTTTTGCCTACAATTGTTTTTGTACGTAGGTACACAACATCTTTTGTAATACTTTAACCCTTGTGTGTTCTTCGGGTTTATTTTGTTTGGTTTATTCTGCTGTTCTTCTTAAATTTTATTAATTTAAATTATTTACCCCTGTAATATGTCGAATGTCTGTTATCATAAAAATTGCCAGGTCCTTGCAAATATTAGGATGGGCTTTGTTTGCCGGCCGTATTATTGACCTGATTGAGTCCAAATCAGGCCTAAAGTGGGCATGTGAAACGTGCAGGGATGTCGATAGGGACATGATGGGATTCATTAGGCAGACAAAAAATGGCTTTGGAGATCTTTTCGGTATGTTTAAAAAACTTTTCGATGGGCTCTCAGCTATTTAAAATGATTTCAAAGGTTTGAAACTTTTGAATGAATCTCCGAAGCGTAAAAAGGTCAATTTTAGGTTGTCTATTGGCCCAAATGAACTTCCCGTCCCTTCACAATTGCCCGTAAAATCCGTAACTAATACAGAATTGATGAATGTGTGTTCCTGTTCGTGAGCCATGTAGGTCTACCAAGCCTTTGTGGGTTACGCGGGAGTTGATCAGGTTAAAGAATAAAAAGTCAAGAATGTATAAGAAATTCAGGGAAACTGGCTCTTCCTTGGATTACTCTCGTTACTTGATTGCACGATCCAAGTTCTTGGCTATGAATAACAAATGTTATAAGAATTACCTAAAAAGCTGTAGTTTACGGTTTCAGCGGGATCCTAAACGTTTTTTTGATTTTGTTAATACTAAGCGAGGCTCCACAATACTTCCTTCTACCCTTTTTTTTGAAAATAAGACTGCAGACTCAGATCTGGAAATTGCCGAATTATTTGCCGAATTTTTTCAAACTACTTATAGTTCCCATAATCATCAGTTGGTTTTGCCATATCCTTACCGGGTTAAGCCGGTATTTTTACCGGGACCTGATGATGTATCTGGCTGTGTGCTTAGGTACTGCGCTGATGGTCTTTTGTAGCCTTTGTTTAAGCTTTTTGAATTATCTGTGGAGTTATGCTCTTTTCCAGATATTTGGAAAGAATCATTTATTATTCCTCTCCTTAAAAAATATCTAAGTTGTCTGCTGTTCCTAAGATTTTTGAGAAATTGGTAACTTCTCAACTATAACATCTTTGCAGATCCTTAATTTCTCCCCGCCAGCACGGGTTTACGAAATATAGATCTACCACCACTAACCTATTAGAATTCACTTCTTTTGTTATCAAGGAATTTCAAACCAAGATGCAAACGGAGGTTGTTTACACTGACTTTAGTAAGGCATTTGATTCCGTTAATCATTCGTTGCTAATTCACAAACTTAATCTTCTGGGATTCCCAAATAACTTGTTTGATCTCAAACTACTTAACGCTAAGGACACGGAGAGTTTACTTTATAGGATCTGTCTCAAAGTATGTTCGAGTTACTTCCGGAGTACCGCAAAGAAGTCACTTTATTTATAAATGATCTTCCGTCCGTTATAAGTCATTCTCGGGTACTAATGTATGCCGATGATGTAAAACTGTGTCTGTCGTCTACCGACTCGTTTTCTGGACAGAGGCTTCAGGCAGACTTGGATAGTTTTGAAGCCTGGAATGCACACATTTTTTAAATCTTAATTGTGAAAAATGGAAATTTGGGAATTTGGGAAAACTTTTAGATCCCAAGCTTAAGTTCGACAAGCATGTTTCTTCCTCTGTTAATCGAGCCTTTGGGGTCCTGGGTTTCATTAATCGCTGGTCAAAAGAATTTGACGATCCCCACATTACTAAAACTCTTTCCATCTTACTTGTGCGTCCTTTTCTGGAATATGGATCTTGTATATGGTCACCCAATTACAATGTTCATCAGAATAGAATGGAATCCGTACAAAAACAATTTCTATTATTTGTCCTTCAATGTCTTCAATGGAATGCTAATATTAGCTTACCTTCTTATCGTAGTAGACTTTTATTAATGAATCTTCCTTCTCTTTCTGATCGTAGAACAATGCTTGGTGATTGATTCTTCGTAGTTAATCAGCCAACTTAAGGTGGGTTGCCATTTTGCCTGGGTCCGTGCTTGGTATCGTTGGGCCACTTGAATGTGCTGCACTTTATACTTCGACGTCCAAATAAATAAAGATTTGTATTTAAATTGTCAGGATCAAATGCGTAAAAAACCATCTTTCCTTGACTATATTAACATTTTATTTTATTTAATAATTATAATATTATTTTCGATTAATACTCATGCCTAAAAATAATTATATTTTTAATTATTTTTTTTTATAAAAATATAAAACATTATTATTGCTATTATTATTGGTGAAACAGACTTGGATGCTGTGCGGCTGATAGCAATATGTACAGCTGGAGGATGATATATTAAGGAAGCGACAGTTTATAACCACCATGAAAAAGTTGACACAGATTAAAATGGCTTTAACTATTCCGATTGCGCCAAAGTGACTTCTCTTGCCTTGACGGACTAGTTGGCCATTTGCTCAGAAACTTTATAGAATATTCTATGTGCAATCTGGAGAAGTACTTCACATCATTTTGAATATATCTTTACCGTTCACTCCGTGGAAAGACACACGATTGGCGAACATTAATTTGTTTTACAATTCAATTATCAGGCGACTTTAAGTCTTTTGGAACTGCTCATTTTTCCGATTAACCGTTGCCAGCATAATTTTAACCAATAATTAAATATATCTATAACATAGCACTATTATATATTTGTATAATTTTAGAAGCCCTGATTTTATAATGGTAGCAATCCCGCATAAAAGTGTGAAGTGACTGTTCGTCAAATAGTGAGTCAAACATGAACAAGTAATCGCTAACTATATATAAAGTAAGAAATTATCGCAAAAAACAACAATTGAGGGTTGTATATAAAGAGGCGATTGGGCTGCTTAAGATTATTCTGAATTCAGCATGAAAGCAGTTACGTTGGTTACGTTGGTGTTGGCCCTGGTTGTGATCGAGCTGTGCTTAGCCTACGAGGGCTTACTCGAAGCGGAGTGGAATACCTTTAAGGTTAATCACGACAAGAGCTATGGCTGTGCAAGCGAAGAGCAGCTTCGCAAGCAAATCTTCAGGGACAACAAGGAGATAATAGACAGGCACAATGAACGCTACGACGCAGGAGAGGAAACATTTGAAATGGGAGTCAATCAATTCTCCGATCTTCTACCAGTGGAATTTGAAAGACTTATCCTTGGAAACGTGGATATGACTAATAACGTGATTGAAGATAATTTTATTTATGATCCACCAGCAGAGGTTGGGCCTCCGTCTGAGGTCGATTGGCGACGAAAAGGAGCTGTCACCAGAGTGAAGGATCAAAAAGGCTGCGGAGCCTGCTGGACCTTTGCAGCCGTTGGCACACTGGAGGGACAATACTTCCTCAAAACAGGAAGGCTAGTTGAGCTATCCGAACAAAATTTGATGGATTGTTCGCATGAGTACCCATATTATAATTGTGGATGTTCTGGTGGGTCCCACCGAAACGCTCTACGATATGTTAAGGACAATCATGGCATCGATACAGAAGCATCGTATCCCTACGAAGCACGCGATGACAAGTGTCGATTTCAAAAGCGTTATGTTGGCGCCACAGTCAGTGAAGTTGTGCAAGTAAAACCGGGCAGCGAATACGCTCTGGCATCGGCTGTTGCCAGTAAAGGACCCGTTGCAGTTGCAGTAGATGCAACATATTTCCGTTTCTATAAACAGGGAGTGCTTCGTGTGTCCTGTTCTAAACGTGCCAATCATGCAGTCGTTGTTGTTGGCTACGGCAGCGATAGAAGAGGCGGCGATTACTGGTTGGTCAAGAACTCCTGGGGACAGAATTTCGGCGAAGATGGCTACATTCGCATGGCTCGCAACTATGGCAATATGTGCAACATTTCCAGTTATGGCGTATATCCACTGGTTTGAGTTTTTTCCTTACAATAGATTTCTTAATAGCTTTCAAAACTTAGAAAGCTCCCATGACAGATCCGCCACACATGTATACGAACATTATCCTGCTGGAATAAGTAATTTGGGTCTACATATCGGGATACTCAAATCTGGCTAATTTGTTGCTTTAATCTGTTTCTAGCTGCAAAATATGAAATAAACATCTATACATAATTATCCCATTCTAAGATCTCGATATTTTATTTATAATTTTGTTTGCATAAGTTTTATTGTTTTTTATCGTTGACAGATTTTAGATAGATACATAACATAATTGCGTAGAGTGTTATAAACATTGTAGAGATATAGATATAGTCAGCATCAATAAACATCACCATAGCTTGAATTAAATTGCTACATTAAAAAAAAAAAAAAAAACAAAAGTGGCTGAGCTGTTGCTGCTTCACACAATTCACTGTATAGTCATCGTAGTGGGTCGGCTGATTGAGCACCTGCGGCCAATACGGATCAAAGAGCTGGCCAACGAAAAGGAGTCCATTCTGATTATTATGGAAAGCCCAATGCAGCTGCTTGGCGAACTTACTTCATTGGTGGTGTGCAGACAGACCACAGTACGAGCCTTTTCCGACCAAATCATCGACCAGAAATCATTGGTTGTATTCGCTTGCGGCGTTTGCGATACGATAAAGTTTGGACAGCCAGCGCTGAGGTTCTGCAGCAAAGAACAAGATTTATCGTTAGTTTTTCGACGGTAAAAGAAAAACTTTAATAAATTCTTCACATCATTTAGAATATATCTTTACCGTTCACTCCGTGGAAAGACACACGATTGGCGAACATTAATTTATTTTACAATTCAATTATTAAGTCTTCTGGAACTGCTCATTTTTCCGATTAACAGTTGCCAGCATAATTTTAACCAATAAATAAATATATTTATAACATTGCACTATTATATATTTGTATAATTTTATAAACTCTGATTTTATAATGGTAGCAATCCCGCACTAAAAGTGTGAAGTGACTGTTCGCCAAATAGTGAGTCAAACATGAACAAGTAATCGCTAAAATGTGGTAATATTTTCTTAGAAATCTAAGGTAATAACTATATATAAAGTAAGAAATTATCGCAAAAAACAACAATTGAGGGTTGTATATAAAGAGGCGATTGGGCTGCTTAAGATTATTCTGAATTCAGCATGAAAGCAGTTACGTTGGTTACGTTGGTGTTGGCCCTGGTTGTGATCGAGCTGTGCTTGGCCTACGAGGGCTTACACGAAGCGGAGTGGAATACCTTTAAGGTTAATCACGACAAGAGCTATGGCTGTGCAAGCGAAGAGCAGCTTCGCAAGCAAATCTTCAGGGACAACAAGGAGATAATAGACAGGCACAATGAACGCTACGACGCAGGAGAGGAAACATTTGAAATGGGAGTCAATCAATTCACCGATCTCCTACCTGTGGAATTTCAAAGACTTATCCTGGGAAACGTGGATACGACTAATAGCGTGATTGAAGATAATTTTATTTATGATCCACCAGCAGAGGTTGGGCTTCCGTCTGAGGTCGATTGGCGACAAAAAGGAGCTGTCACTAGAGTAAAGAATCAAAATCCCTGCAGTGCCTGCTGGGCCTTTGCAGCCGTTGGCGCACTGGAGGGACAACACTTCCTCAAAACAGGAAGGCTAGTTGAGCTATCCGAACAAAATTTGGTGGACTGTGCGCGTGGGAAACCATATTATAATCTTGGATGTTATGGTGGGGACCCCCTAAGGGCTCTATGGTATGTTAAGGACAATCATGGCATCGATACAGAAGCATCGTATCCCTACGAAGCACTCAATAGCACCTGTCGATTTCAAAAGCGTTATATTGGCGCCACAGTCAGTGCAGTTGTGAAAATAAAAACGGGCAGCGAATACGCTTTGAAATCGGCTGTTGCCACAAAAGGACCCGTTGCAGTTGTAGTAGATGCAACAGATTTCCGTTTCTATAAACAGGGAGTGCTTCGTGTGCCCTGTAATGAAACAGCCAATCATGCAGTCGTTGTTGTTGGCTACGGCCACAACAGAATAGGCGGCGATTACTGGTTGGTCAAGAACTCCTGGGGACAGGATTTTGGCGAAGATGGCTACATTCGCATGGCTCGCAACTATGGCAATATGTGCTACATTGCCAGTTATGCAGTATATCCGCTGGTTTAAGTTTTATCCTTAAATAGATTTCTTAATAGCTTTCAAAACTTAGAAAGCCCCCATGACAGATCCGCCACACATGTATACGAACATTATCCTGCTGGAATAAGTAATTTGGGTCTACAGTTTTATAATTTTACATATCGGGAATGTTCTGTTCATGGGTGAAGCACCACCACAGCTTAGAGTGGGGAAAAATCTGGACCAGCGAGATTACATTTTTTCTCATTACATTTTGCAACTCCTGGGTCCACAGGACATGTGTTCCTTTGCAAAATCAAATCTGGCTAATTTGTTGCTTTAACCTGTTTCTAGCTGCAAAATATTAAATAAACATATAAACATAATTATCCCATTCTATGAAGATTTCGAGTTTTTATTTATAATTTGGTTTGCATAAGTTTTATTGTTTTTTTTTTATCGTTGACAGATTTTAGATAGATACATAACATAATTGCGTAGAGTTTTATAAACATTGTAGAGATATAGATATAGTCAGCACTAATAAACATCACCATAGTTTGAAATACGTTTCATGTAACAATAAAGGAAAAATAAAATTGAAATGTTTCGATATTGGCAATACTACTTTGATTTCGCTTAAATTGTTTGCAACAATATCAGCTCTGTAACTATGTATATGTATATGTATATATAGTTAGTTAATACTTTTATTAAATTGTTGTATAAATATTATAAATTTTTGCTGTTATCAGTGTGTGTGTGTGTGTGTGTGTGTGTGTGTGTGTTAAGCCATTTATCGATGCACGCGTTCAGTCGTTTATTTCATTTTCCAAAGCGCATCGAGCTCGTTTAATGGATCCTTGCTCTCGTGCTGCTCCTTGGCAGTTACTTGCGGTGCCATTTTCATCTGATATGATGTTATGATGCCACCTTAAATGATTACAGTAAAATTATAAATTATAAGCTTTTGCACTGTTTGTATAATTCTCACGTTTGTTGAGCACATCGTGTGCATGACTCAAGACAATTTGCATGGACTGCTCCAGGATTGCGGCATCACGCAGTGAGTTCTGGCGCTGCTTGCAAATGCGTGACCAAACATCGACAACATCTGTTGAAGGTTATTAAATACAATGTGAGGAGTGAATTGAACATGTTGCTGTCTTTTCATAGACTAAACGCTCACTTATTAGAATTGGCCGCTTGGCTTGTGTGCCCATCAATGCACAGATGCCAATGGCCAACAGTTCGGATCGCTCGGATCCCGTCAGACAGTTCAAAATTAGAGGCGATGTGGGCGCATTGGCCTCCAGGCAGCGTTGCTGATGGGTCTGCAGCGCATTCTGTGCAACGCCCAGCAATTGAGTGGGTAAACTGCGCAGCGGATCGTAAATTAGCAAATGACTTGAACACTTTTTCTGACGGATAGTTACGCTTTGGTCCATTGCTTGAGCTGCAGCAGGGATAGGTCCAGAACAGCATCGGCACCATGCATCGATAATTTCAGATGATATTCCGTGCAGTGGCTGAGCTGTTGCTGCTTTACACAGTTCACTGTATAGTCATCGTACCAATCAGCGCTGAGGTTCTGCAGCAAAGAACAAGATTTATCGTTAGTTTTTCGACGGTCAAAGTTTAAGTTAAATATTTTATGCAGTTGAACTAAGTTTTGGCAGTCTTGAGTTTAAATTTAAATATTAACTTTTGTTTTTAATCGTCTATATATTAAGGAAGCGACAGTTTATAACCACCATGACAGATTAAAATGGCTTTAACTATTCCGATTGCGCCAAAGTGACTTCTCTTGCCTTGACCGACTAGTTGGCCATTTCCTCAGAAACTTTTTAGAATATACTATGTTCAATCTGGAGAAGTACTGGCAAGGATCACATAAGCTAAAAAAAAATATATATATATATAAAAAAAAAAAAATTCTTCACATCATTTAGAATATATCTTTACCGTTCACTCCGTGGGAAGACACACGATTGGCGAACATTAATTTATTTTACAATTCAATTATTAAATCTGCTGGAACTGCTCATTTTTCCGATTAACAGTTGCCAGCATAATTTTAACCAATAAATAAATATATTTATAACATAGCACTATTATATATTTGTATAATTTTAGAAGCCCTGATTTTATAATGGTAGCAATCCCGCACTAAAAGTGTGAAGTGACTGTTCGCCAAATAGTGAGTCAAACATGAACAAGTAATCGCTAAAATGTGGTAATATTTTCTTAGAAATCTAAGGTAATAACTATATATAAAGTAAGAAATTATCGCAAAAAACAACAATTGAGGGTTGTATATAAAGAGGCGATTGGGCTGCTTAAGATTATTCTGAATTCAGCATGAAAGCAGTTACGTTGGTTACGTTGGTGTTGGCCCTGGTTGTGATCGAGCTGTGCTTAGCCTACGAGGGCTTACTCGAAGCGGAGTGGAATACCTTTAAGGTTAATCACGACAAGAGCTATGGCAGTGCAAGCGAAGAGCAGCTTCGCAAGCAAATCTTCAAGGACAACAAGGAGATAATAGACAGGCACAATGAACGCTACGACGCAGGAGAGGAAACATTTGAAATGGGAGTCAATCAATTCACCGATCTTCTACCAGTGGAATTTGAAAGACTTATCCTGGGAAACGTGGATATGACTAATAGCGTGATTGAAGATAATTTTATTTATGATCCACCAGCAGAGGTTGGGCTTCCGTCTAAGGTCGATTGGCGACGAAAAGGAGCTGTCACTAGAGTGAAGGATCAGCAATATGGCTGCGATTCCGGCTGGGCCTTTGCAGCCGTTGGCGCACTGGAGGGACAACACTTCCTCAAAACAAAAAAGCTAGTTGAGCTATCCGAACAAAATTTGATGGACTGTTCGACTGGGTACCCATATGATAATCATGGATGTTCTGGTGGGTTAGCCCGAAGGGCTCTACGGTATGTTAAGGACAATCATGGCATCGATACAGAAGCATCGTATCCCTACAAAGCACGCGATGACAAGTGTCGATTTCAAAGCAGTTATATTAACATCACAGTCAGTGAAGTTGTGCAAGTACAACCGGGCAACGAATCCGCTCTGGCATCGGCTGTTGCCAGAAAAGGACCCGTTGCAGTTTCAGTAGATGCAACAGATTTCCATTTATATAAACAGGGAGTGCTTCGTATGTCCTGTAATGAAAGAGCCAATCATGCAGTCGTTGTTGTTGGCTACGGCCACGATAAAATAGGCGGCGATTACTGGTTGGTCAAGAACTCCTGGGGACCGAATTTTGGCGAAGGTGGCTACATTCGCATGGCTCGCAACTATGGCAATATGTGCAACATTGCCAGTCATGCCGTATATCCGCTGGTTTGAGTTTTTTCTTTATAATAGATTTCTTAATAGCTTTCAAAACTTAGAAAGCCCAGATGACAGATCCGCCACACATGTATAGGAACATTATCCTGCTGGAATAAGTAATTTGGGTCTACATATCGGGATACTCAAATCTGGCTAATTTGTTGCTTTAATCTGTTTCTAGCTGCAAAATATTAAATAAACATATATACATAATTATCCCATTCTAAGATCTCGAGTTTTTATTTATAATTTTGCTTGCATAAGTTTTATAGTTTTTTATCGTTGACAGATTTTAGGGTCTGCAGCGCATTCTGTGCAACGCCCAGCAATTGAGTGGGTAAACTGCGCAGCGGATCATAAATTAGCAAATGACTTGAACACTTTTTCTGACGGATAGTTACGCTTTGGTCCATTGCTTGAGCTGCAGCAGGGATAGGTCCAGAACAGCATCGGCACCATGCATCGATAATTTCAGATGATATTCCGTGCAGTGGCTGAGCTGTTGCTGCTTTACACAGTTCACTGTATAGTCATCGTACCAATCAGCGCTGAGGTTCTGCAGCAAAGAACAAGATTTATCGTTAGTTTTTCGACGGTCAAAGTTTAAGTTAAATATTTTATGCAGTTGAACTAAGTTTTGGCAGTCTTGAGTTTAAATTTAAATATTAACTTTTGTTTTTAATCGTCTATATATTAAGGAAGCGACAGTTTATAACCACCATGACAGATTAAAATGGCTTTAACTATTCCGATTGCGCCAAAGTGACTTCTCTTGCCTTGACCGACTAGTTGGCCATTTCCTCAGAAACTTTTTAGAATATTCTATGTGCAATCTGGAGAAGTACTTCACATCATTATGAATATATCTTTACCGTTCACTCCGTGGAAAGACACACGATTGGCGAACATTAATTTATTTTACAATTCAATTATTAAGTCTTCTGGAACTGCTCATTTTTCCGATTAACCGTTGCCAGCATAATTTTAACCAATAATTAAATATATCTATAACATAGCACTATTATATATTTGTATAATTTTAGAAGCCCTGATTTTATAATGGTAGCAATCCCGCATAAAAGTGTGAAGTGACTGTTCGTCAAATAGTGAGTCAAACATGAACAAGTAATCGCTAACTATATATAAAGTAAGAAATTATCGCAAAAAACAACAATTGAGGGTTGTATATAAAGAGGCGATTGGGCTGCTTAAGATTATTCTGAATTCAGCATGAAAGCAGTTACGTTGGTTACGTTGGTGTTGGCCCTGGTTGTGATCGAGCTGTGCTTGGCCTACGAGGGCTTACTCGAAGAGGAGTGGAATACCTTTAAGGTTAATCACGACAAGAGCTATGGCTGTGCAAGCGAAGAGCATCTTCGCAAGCAAATCTTCAGGGACAACAAGGAGATAATAGACAGGCACAATGAACGCTACGACGCAGGAGAGGAAACATTTGAAATGGGAATCAATCAATTCACCGATCTCCTACCTGTGGAATTTCAACGACTTATCCTAGGAAACTTGGATATGACTAATAGCGTGATTGAAGATAATTTTATTTATGATCCACCAGCAGAGGTTGGGCTTCCGTCTGAGGTCGATTGGCGACAAAAAGGAGCTGTCACTAAAGTGAAGGAACAGCAATATGGCTGCAAATCCTGCTGGGCCTTTGCAGCCGTTGGCGCACTGGAGGGACAACACTTCCTCAAAAAAGGAAGGCTAGTTGAGCTATCCGAACAAAATTTGGTGGACTGTACTCGTGGATACCCATATTATAATTTTGGATGTTATGGTGGGTTCGCCCGAAGGGCTCTACGGTATGTTAAGGACAATCATGGCATCGATACAGAAGCATCGTATCCCTACGAAGCACGCGATGGCAAGTGTCGATTTCAAAGCAGTTATATTAACATCACAGTCAGTGAAGTTGTGCAAGTAAAACCGGGCAGCGAATCCGCTCTGGCATCGGCTGTTGCCAGTAAAGGACCCGTTGCAGTTGCAGTAGATGCAACACATTACCATTTCTATAAACAGGGAGTGCTTCGTGTGTCCTGTACTAGAAAAGTCAATCATGAAGTCCTTGTTGTTGGCTACGGCAGCGATAGAAGAGGCGGCGATTACTGGTTGGTCAAGAACTCCTGGGGACCGAATTTTGGCGAAGGTGGCTACATTCGCATGGCTCGCAACTATGGCAACATGTGCCACATTGCCAGTGATGCCGTATATCCGCTGGTTTGAGTTTTTTCCTTATAATAGATTTCTTAATAGCTTTCAAAACTTTCAACCCATGAATAATTTTGGAATAAGTAATTTGGGTCTACAGTTTTATAATTTTACATATCGGGATACTCAAATCTGGCTAATTTGTTGGTTTAATCTGTTTCTAGCTGCAAAATATTAAATAAACATATAAACATAATTATCCCATTCTATGAAGATCTCGAGTTTTTATTTATAATTTGGTTTGCATAAGTTTTATTGTTTTTTTTTTATCGTTGACAGATTTTAGATAGATACATAACATAATTGCGTAGAGTTTTATAAACATTGTAGAGATATAGATATAGTCAGCATTAATAAACATCACCATAGTTTGAAATACGTTTCATATAACAATAAAGGATAAATAAAATTGAAATGTTTCGATATTGGCAATACTATTTTGATTTCGCTAAATTGCTTGCAACAACATCAGCTCTGTAACTATGTATATGTATATGTATATATAGTTAGTTAATACTTTTATTAAATAGTTGTATAAATATTATAAATTTTTGCTGTTATCAGTGTGTGTGGGTGTGTGTGTTAAGCCGTTTATCGATGCACTCGTTCAGTCGTTTATTTCATTTTCCAAAGCGCATCGAGCTCGTTTAATGGATCCTTGCTCTCGTGCTGCTCCTTGGCCGTTACTTGCGGTGCCATTTTCATCTGATATGATGTTATGATGCCACCTTACA
Source organism: Drosophila paracracens (assembly GCA_035044025.1). Taxonomy (NCBI): domain Eukaryota; kingdom Metazoa; phylum Arthropoda; class Insecta; order Diptera; family Drosophilidae; genus Drosophila; species Drosophila paracracens. The sequence continues at coordinate 3,272,885 of JAWNMN010000192.1, read as the reverse complement.
TGATTACAGTAAAATTATAAATTATAAGCTTTTGCACTGTTTGTATAATTCTCACGTTTGTTGAGCACATCGTGTGCATGACTCAAGACAATTTGCATGGACTGCTCCAGGATTGCGGCATCACGCAGTGAGTTCTGGCGCTGCTTGCAAATGCGTGACCAAACATCGACAACATCTGTTGAAGGTTATTAAATACAATGTGAGGAGTGAATTGAACATGTTGCTGTCTTTTCATAGACTAAACGCTCACTTATTAGAATTGGCCGCTTGGCTTGTGTGCCCATCAATGCACAGATGCCAATGGCCAACAGTTCGGATCGCTCGGATCCCGTCAGACAGTTCAAAATTAGAGGCGATGTGGGCGCATTGGCCTCCAGGCAGCGTTGCTGATGGGTCTGCAGCGCATTCTGTGCAACGCCCAGCAATTGAGTGGGTAAACTGCGCAGCGGATCGTAAATTAGCAAATGACTTGAACACTTTTTCTGACGGATAGTTACGCTTTGGTCCATTGCTTGAGCTGCAGCAGGGATAGGTCCAGAACAGCATCGGCACCATGCATCGATAATTTCAGCTGATATTCCGTGCAGTGGCTGAGCTGTTGCTGCTTTACACAGTTCACTGTAAAGTCATCGAAGTGGGTCGGCTGATTGAGCACCTGCGGCCAATACGGATCAAAGAGCTGGCCAACGAAAAGGAGTCCATTCTGATTATTATGGAAAGCCCAATGCAGCTGCTTGGCGAACTTACTTCATTGGTGGTGTGCAGACAGACCACAGTACGAGCCTTTTCCGACCAAATCATCGACCAGAAATCATTGGTTGTATTCGCTTGCGGCGTTTGCGATACGATACAGTTTGGACAGCCAGCGCTGAGGTTCTGCAGCAAAGAACAAGATTTATCGTTAGTTTTTCGACGGTCAAAGCTTAAGTTAAATATTTTATGCAGTTGAACTAAGTTTTGGCAGTCTTGAGTTTAAATTTAATTTAAATTAAATTCTATATTTGATTAAGTAAAATAGAATATGTAAATAGATAAGCTTAAAGCTGCCTGGACAGACGTACCTTCATGTAAGCAGCATTGATATAGTCATCCGTTTGCTTGTCCAGCTTGACGCGCGCATGATCGTAGGGCAGACAGTCGAGGGAGCGATTCTTCTCGGGAAACAGCTTCGCTATGGTCGTTGTCCGCTTAACGCTTGTGTCCTTTTCGAGTTTCTCCTGCAGTTGCAACCACTTGCTGCCCAGTTGCGTGTTGCCGTTCAACATTTTGACATGCAGATTCTCGACCAGCTTCTCATAGCTCTCCACCTCCTTGTGGAAGTACTTGAGCACCTTGTCATCGTTAAAGGGATCGTGAGCGTGCATTTGGAATGTGATCAGTAGATGGCCATTGTTGTTAATTGCCGGTTGCTTGTCGCTGGCGGAATGTGTCAATGAAACCGAGTCCCAGTCAAAATTCTCCAGTGAGCTCAAATCCGAGCAATTGGACAGATTATCAAGGCTATTCTTGCGCAATGCAACAACTGCGGGAGTTGGTGAAACCATTGGTGCTGCCACACTCTCAGCAGCAGCTGCAGGCTCAGAAGCAGCAGCAGCGGCAGCAATTGGATCACTGCTTGTAACCACATCGATTGCTACTCTCTCGCTGGCTGCTGCTGCTGACGACGACGGTGGCGGCGGCGGTGGCGTTGGTGTCGCCACAATCTCCGGCTGCAGCAATGGCTTCAGCACAACACCCGCACAACAATCCATATCCAAATCACTGAGCAAATCCACATTACTGCAATCCGACTTGATGGGCTTGGCATCCGTCTGTTGCTGCAGCGACGACGAGGCATACGGTGCACTGCTCGTTGTCGTCATGGTGTTGGCAATGCTGCTGCCACCGCTTTGCATATAAATTGAGGGTTTTTGATTAGCCCGTTGCTGTTGCTCCTCCAGTTTCGGTTGCTGTGGGACTTGCTGTTGTTGTTGCTGTTGTTGTTGTTGCTGCTGCTGCTGCTGTTGTTGTTGTGTTTGTTGTGAGAGCGTCTCTCCAGTCGAGTGATAACCATAAGGTGGTGTATAATAGTTACCCCCGGCAACATCCGCATTGGGCGCAACTTGAGCATTGGGCTCAGCATCTGTGCCACTTGTTGCCGCCTTCGTATGCGACACGATGGGTGACTGCTGAATGGAATTTGGAATAAATATAATTTTTACTGTTTCCCGGCTCTTTAAGAGTGATACTCACATCAAAGCCTGTGGCCAGACTGCTGCGGTTGGCCAGCTCCGAGTCTGTGGTGCCCACAACTGCCGCCTGACCGCTCTGCTGGCCGCTCAGCGTGAATTGGCCAAATTGGCCTTGCGAAACCCTCGGAATGTGATTGCTGGCATGCTGATAGCCGCTGCTGTATTCATAGACGCCCGTTTGCGGATTGAAACTGTAGCCGGGATGATTGGAGTAGCTCAAATAGTTTGACTCCACACTGGCAGCAGCTGGCGGGGGCAGCGTAGGCGTGGCTGCCGCAGCCGGAACCTGTTGTTGTTGTTGTGTTGCATACAACGTTGGCTGTGCCGTCGCTATTTGTTGCTGAGCGTATGGAGAAATTTGCGGAGGCAACATTGGATTCTGCAGCTGCTGCTGCTGGCCATAAATGGCAGGCTGCTGCTGCTGTTGAGGATAAATTGTGGATTGCTGTTGCTGCGGTGTCTGCGCCTGGGGATAAACTGTGGATTTCTGTTGCTGTGGCGTCGTCTGGGTTTGGGGATAAACTGTGGATTGCTGTTGTCCATATGGCGTCTGTTGGTACATGGCCTGTGGATAGGACTGTGGCGCACCTGCCTGTTGATACGCTAAGGGCTGCTGCTGCTGCTGCTGGGCAATCTGCGCCGGCTGTTGTTGCTGTGCATAGCTCAGTGGCTCTGCTGGCTGCGTCGATGTGGTTGCCACATAGAGCGGCTGCTGATAGTTGTAGCTGTTGTTGCTCTGTTGCCGAGGAGCAGGCGAAACCGCTTGCGCTGCATACGCCACGGGATGATAATTATAGCCGCCATAGCCTAGATGCGCCTGTTGCTGACCAGTTTCTGCTGCTCCTGGAGGAGGCTGCTGCTGCTGCTGCTGTTGCAAGTTCAGCTGCGCCATGGCGCCGTGCAGCGATTGGGAGTTGGGTGAGGCCTGCGCCTTGTAGGCGGGCGGCGCAATGTGCTGCTGTTGCTGCTGATACATGGGATTCGTGTAGCCGGCTGCATTGGGATCGTAATATTGCTGTTGCTGCAGGCTGTATGGCGGCGGTGGCTCATTTGGAGGTGGTGCGCTCGCATATGCCGAGCAAGTGGCCTGCGCGGGATTCTCCGAGCCGACGGGCACGGGCCGTGCATCTAGTGTGGAAATGGGCGCAATGCCACCACTCTTTGCCTTGAGATAATCACGCAACTTGGGTGTTGAACTGGTGGCGATTGCATCCGGCTTGCTGAGAGAGGTTGCAGCTGGTGCTGGCGTTGGAGCTGGTGTTGCCTTGACGCTCTGTAGACGCTGCTGCCGCTCCTCGGATTGCACATCGCGTGCGGACTTGAAACGGGTCAAAAGTTTCTGCACATTGCCCGCCAGCTTCTTGTAGAACTCCAAGCCCTTGGCCGACTTGGCCAACAGATCCTCGTACACATCGTACGATGCGGCCAGTGAGCTGTAGAAATGTTCACGTTTCTGCTTCACATCCTGCAGCGTTTTCAACACGGGCGCTGCACGCGCATATGCCTCGGTCAGCGCTTGCAGGATATTCTGCTGGGCGAGCAGATTCTGATCGAGCAACTGGGTGAGTCGCTCGTGCTTGGCCAGCTCGGTTGCGAACAGCGCCTGCAGACCCTCCTGGCCGCCATGGGCAATCACCTTGCTGGTGATGTCATCCTCATTGATCGCAATGCGCAAATCGGCATGGAACTGGGCACGTTGCGCCTTCATCTCGTTCACCTTGTTCACAATCAGTTTAACATCCTTGAAAATCTCCGTCGTGTTCAGCTCGGAGCTAAGCTTGGGCATCAGTTGCTGGATCTCCTGGAGGGGACGTGCCAATATTTTCAAATTATTCACATGCAAACTCATCGCTTTGCGCAGCGTATTATTGGATTCTCCGGCCCTCGCGTGGGCTTCACTGTACTTCTGGAATTCGCGCGTCAGCTCCGTGATGTGGGCATTCGGTGTGCGCTGCAAACCGCTCGCCGTTTGAAACTCACGCTCCGCCTGCGCCTCCGCCTCGAGCATGTGGGTGAGCTCAGCGAGATTCGTTTCGACATCGGCTGTGATTTCGGCCAACTGGGACATGGCCTCGATGAGATCGCTGATGGCGCTCTTGTTCGCATGCAGCGCCGCACAGCGATCGACGATGCCCTGTGGCAGCTTGTTAGCCTGCTCCTCGTTGATGTTCAGATTGTCGAGCGTCAGGGAACTCATATAGCCCTCCAGCTGTGTGTCCTTCTCCTCGAGCAGTGCCCCATATTTGCGCAACAACTTCGCCTTCTCCTCGCTGTACATCGAGCTGGCCTCGTGCGCCTTCATTGGCACGAGACGAGCAAAAATATCAGCGCCAGCATATTCCTCATCGGTGACAGCGAAACCGATGCCATTCACCAAATTGGCACCTTGAACGGCAGCGATTGTGGTCAACTCTGGGACCGCTTCGTGGTAGATGAACTCGTTCTCGTTTTTGGCATTCTTGCGCTTACCCTCGACGACATCGGCGGTGAAGCTGAGCGACTCGTTGATCTCCTTTTGATCGGGCAGACCCTTCGATTCCTTGCGCGCCTCCTCCAACTTGTCCCAGGCAGCCTAATCATTAATTAAAAATGCAAGATATTTATAATGGTCACAAATCATATTTAAAGTTGCAAACGAAAATAATAGCACCACTTAGACATTTTTCCGCCTATAAATTAAAGTTCATGTTGCTCCTAAAATTATTTTTATTATCTATTTATTTAATTCAAATTTTCATTATTTAAATATTGTGAAATATTTTGTTTTAAGTGTAATTTTTTTAACTTTAATTTTAATTAATTGTAAATAGGTTGAAAATGGTGATTAAAATGTTTTTTTCTTTTTCAATTTTTTAAGTTTTATATCTAAAAACGTTCCTTTGCAAATTTTACAAAAATACACATTTGAAAACATTTCTTGCGAAAGTGGTGCTAATATTTATATATTATATTAAATCAAATAATATATTATTATTTTGTTCGCAGCTGTAGCAGCTCACCTGATACAGCGTCAGACGTTCGCCCATTTTGCGCTGCTCCTCGGCATGCTGTCCCTGATACAAGTACAATATGCAGTTTAGGTAGTTAATCTTGAACTTGACGTATTTCTTCCATAGCTTGTAGACGGAGCTATCGATAACCTGCGCGACGGGGCCATCATCACCGCCAGTGAGCAGTGCGGCAAGTGCAGCGCCATAATAGACAACAATTTGGGCCGTCACCTTGGCCACAATGTGCGGCTTCCGGTTGTCAATTAGCGATTTTTCCAATATACATTCTTGTGCCTGCGCCAAGCACACCTGCTGCTGGAAGACCAACAATTCGTTGGTCATAAAATCACCGTCGCTGACCACATTCGCGTAGCGTTCCCTCAGCTCGTTATAGGCCCAAGCGGCAGCCTGGAATTATGAATATTCGAATGTTATTTAAATAATTAATTAAACTAATTCTATGGGAATTAAAGCAGTTATGTGTGAACATTCATCATAAATGATTAATAATTAAATTAATTTTTAATAGCTAATTTGAATTATATATGGTAAATAATTAACACAAGTACCTTTTAATAATTAAATTAATAATAAATATTTTAATTAGATTATATATGGGAAGTACTTAACACAAAGAAGCGAAGTTTGACTATTCATTATACATTATTAATAATTAAATTAATGATAAGTAATTAAATTAAATTACATTTAGGAAGTGCTTAACATATGGTAGCGATATTTGAATATTCATTATAAATAAATAATAAATAAATAACATATTAGTAATAATAATTAATGTATTAATAACAATAATTAAATAATAATCAAAAAAAATATTAAATATTCTTATTTTACTTTACTTTCGTTCTCAGCCACGGAATGTTTCTCATTCCAATTTCGTTCTCAGTCATGGAATGTTTTCCCATTCCGATATGGTTCTCACCTGGAAATGTGTGCAGGCCATTTTCATGCCGTCAACATCGCCGCGTGTCACCGACGCACCCGATTGGGTGTGCGAGGCGGCAATGTTGAAGAGGACAGCGGCACGCTCGAAGCGAATGTCGCTCCATTCGTGGACGGCGCTGTGATACAGATCCTTCCAGGTAAATGTGAAAATGCTGCGATCCGACAGCTGCGGAAAGCGATTCTGGATTGCGTGCAGCTGGCAATAGTACCGTTTCATTATAGCCGCACCATCTTTGGTGGTCCGCATTGCCTGGTTGCGCAGCGTTTCCAGTGCGTGCACCTCCTTGGAATATGCCTCGGCATCCTCGTGATAGAATTCCGCTATGTACTGGAAGGCAAACAGAGTGCGATTGTAGTGCGTATGTGAGAGTGAGACAGAGAGATATAGAGAGAGATACCGATCGGCAATAAACAGTTATTCGTTTGTTTTGCAATTTGCAGCGCTAATCAGACAATGAATGCGAAGTCGGCAGCGATGACTCAGCCGTTGTTGCCATTGTCGTTTTACAAACCGCGAATGGTTCGGGGCAGGCTGAGGGGGGAATGCATACAAAAGCTGAGCGGATCTGTTTTCCCCCTCGTCCCTTCCCCTCTTATGATTGGTTAGTTCGTCGACCGTTGTTGCGGCTCTGCCAGCGTCGCAGTCGCTACATCTGTCGATTCAATTTCCAATGCACCCACCTTTTTCAACGGGGCAAAGGATGTGCCCTCGGGACTGGATTTGAGGGCGAACCATAGCATGTGCAGACGCGGCACGGCCTCCATTGTATTCTGTTGTGCGGGCTTCTCAGCTTATTTGTAATTTGGAAACGATTTCGAGACAAAACGTACTACAGAAAATTACTCTACTTCTGCAGTGTGACCGTGCTGGCATATGCGTTAAATCCATTAGATGCAATTTAAAAAATACCAAACAATAATCGACCAAATGTACTCATTTAACGATGCTTTAGGTTCGCTTCACCGGTTCGATTCTGTGTTTTTAAATAAAGCAAATATTAATTGTATTCAAGAGACTTTTATTTTGAGCATAAGCTGCTAAATCAGTCTTAGGAGTTAAAAAATAATATTGCATTCTAAATACATATTCATTTTAGTACCATAAGGACTTTAATTCAATTTAGATCTTAACGAAGTTTAGTTTAATGGTTTTTGTCTAGAATATGATGCTTATAGTGTAAACCGAAAGAGGGCGCTTTGTGCATTTTCGGTTACGAGTAGTTAGAAATATGCATTTAAAAAAATTAAATAAAAAAATATTGTGGAAAAATATGAATTTAATTTTGAACCAGGAGCCATATTTGGTATGGTGTGCAAGTTGTGGATATAAACTGAAAAAAGAGTATATTACAATTAATCTTACTCGTTTCGCTGTGTGGCATTGGCCATAATGAACGCAACTAATCCGTTTGGTAAACCGAAATAAGTAAAAATAATACGCCAAACTAAATTACGGCTGTCCGAATATAAATGAAAATTTACATTTCACTGCAAAGCGCCCCCCTTTGACAACAAAGGACAACAATGCCAGCGACAAATGGCCAACTCATTCTTAACGGTTGGTACTGGGCGGGGGGAAGGTTGGAATGTGTGGGGAGGGGGTACTTTATGGAAGGGGAGATTTGCGTTCCTTGCTTTTCCTTTCTAGTGAAAAATAAATAGGAAAAAAACTCTTTTAGTTGATTTAATTATGTACAGTTTTTTTTTTGGTTGCGCAACAATTTTGTTGCTCTTTAAAAATATTTTTTTAGCACTTCCTGTGCGAAATTCTAACCGCAGGGATATAGCGAGAGCGAGAGAGAGAGAGTGGAAGGAGGTAGAAGGGTGGAGGGAAGCAGTTGCTGAACTATGCACTTCCTGTCATTGTCTTTTGCCAGAACACTCCACTACCCCCCTCATCTATTTGCGCGCTGTTGTTGACGCTTTTGGAAAAGTCCCGAAACGTTGCTGTTAACATTTCCGCCACTCGCAAAAAGGCGTTAAGTTATTGTTGTTGTTGCTGCTGCCGTTGCTGGCCACATAATTCGCATGGCTAACAACTGCACAAGAAGAATTTGCTGCGAAATTATTATGAAACATTTAAAATTTGCACATTGCAAGCGGTTCACAAATTCATTCTTTATTTTTGTTGCAGTTCTTACTGCTGTATATGAATACATATGTGTATACCCTATCAGCGGAGAAGTATATTTGTTTTCCCATTACGTATGTAACGATAGAGATGAGAGCGAGAGAGAGAGACAAGCAGACTGAAAAAAACTCGAGATTGAAAGATAAGTGGGAGAGAAAGTGCGAAATAGATGAAGAGACAGTGAGATAGAGAGATGATTGATTGATTGATTGATTGATTCTGCTTTACTTCTCCTTTCAATGCTCAGTTTTAAGAAAATATTCTTGACTTGAGAATATGAATGTTAATTTAACTTATTAAAACTTTTATTTTTTTGTTTATTTTCTTAACACAATAAAGATATTTTAGCTAGATAAATTACTAAATTCTAACTGTTGACATTTATCTGGTCTGATTGGATTTATTCCGAGTTACTCCAATAAAAGGTGGACAGTTTTTACATTTTAGTACAGGCAGGCATCTTATAGTATATAATTATAATTAAACGATGTAGTTTTTATAAATAAAAAGGGTATTTCAACGTTCGGTGTGCTGCTTTTGTTTGCCATTTTACTTTGTATCATTTTATTTTGCGAATGCACTTAAAAGTCAAGCTGAAGTTTTTGCATTGTTGTGCGTGTGGCTTGGCTTGAGTGTAAGTTTGCATGTGTGTGTAGTTGTGTGTGTGTGTGTGTGGTTGTGTGTGTGTGTGGTTGTGCCTGTGTGTGTGTGGTTGGGTGGTTGTGAGCGTGCCTGCCAAAAAGCCAGTCAAAATGTTTATTGCGTTGTCATGCGGCTAAAGGCAATTATATGTGTGTGAAGTGTGTGTGTGAGTGTGTGTGCGAGTGTGTGCGAGTGTGTGTGTGTTTGCCTACTAAATCAGTTTTTGCATATAATATGAAAATATATTACAAATGTATATATATACAGATAAATGCATATGAATATATGTTGCAAGTTAGTAATTTAGTTATTAATGAACAAGTAAGGCAGAAAGATGAGACGATCTGAGATAAAGATGAGAGAGGGAGAGTGTGAGAGAGAGAGAGAGAGAGAAGGATAGATAAATGAAGTGTGACAGTCTCAGAGAGAGAGATAGATTGATAGAGAGAGATAAAGAGACAGCAAGAGAGAAAGAGAGAGCGAAAGGGAGAGGGAGAAGCGATCGAGAGAGCGAGAGTGAAAGAAAATGAAAAAGATGGAGTAAGAGAGGGAATGAGAAAAAGCGAATGCGAGCCAGAGCAAATGAGAAAGAGAAAGAGAAAAGAATGTTAGAGAGAAAGTGGGAAAAACCTAAATGATGTCTCTTTTCCAAACACATCTGCTCACTTTACTCCATTCACAACAATTTAAATCGTTCCACTTAAAGATAACGATAACACCTTTGTTATCGATCGACAACGATATCGATATCGATATCGTATGTTAAGTACTTAGTTGCATATTAAATTACAAATGTTAAGTTACAGTCTTGGTACGAAATCAAATATAATATTCGGTTTTACTTGTTTTTGAATACATCTTAAATGTATTTAATGTGTGAAACGCTTGAACGGACAATTCGGTACTCAAAACAAATCAAATAAACATGTACAAGCTACATGTGTTTGTATGTATCATTGATTAGGTGCGTAATCTGCTAACAAAACCAACAAAAAAAAAATAAATAAAAAAAATGAGGAAAACCGGTAAAATACCACACATAAATCGCAAAGTAAAACTCATTAAACTTATCACTTAATGCGGCAAAAAAACAGAAACAAAAACAAAATGGCAACCGCCATAAAACAAACAACAATAAACATTACTCATAAGCCCAGAGACACTGGACAATGGAAAATGCATTGCATGTGTGGGCAATTAAAAAAAGGAAACGAAAGAAAGCACAAAATGGCCGTTAAATTTGAAATGGGCTCAGCCACACACACACAACCACATCCACACACACACACACGCACACGCACACCCACATGAGGCTTAAGATAAACAGCGACTAAACAGGGACTAAAAACAAAGCCAAACAAACCGAAAAACCGCAGAGGAATGAGTGGAGTTGCAGAGGGGAGGGGAGTGTCGGGAGCGAGGGGAGTGAGGGGGGCACAAACTTACGCTTCGTACATAAAATCTACGCGAGGCCTCAAATTAATACGAATTTATGACAATTTCAAATGCATTTTCAACGTTCCACACTCCCCTCCCCTCCTTGATCGTAAAAATGTTTATATGCCAGTCTAAAAAAAGAAAAGAAATCCACGCGCGAATTTTCCTTTGGCGAAAAACATTTTTATGTGCTGCCTGCCACGCCTCCAAAATAAATAAGACACACAGCGACAAAAAAAGTCAACTCAAATTTGGGAATATATTTTTGTTTCCACATTAGAGAAGGAAGATAATGTCAAGATTGCAAATCAGGTCAGGTTATATCCGAAGTTGTAGAAGTACCCCATAAGATATATATATTCTTGATCAGTTGATCACAGAGACTATAAAAACCAGAGACTTCAAGGCCAAAAAACACAGATCAAGCTTAACAATTTTTGATGCAAGCCTGCATTTTATTTATTAGATCTTGTTTCAGTCGACTTCCCTTGTTTTTCTCAGTGTATGCGGCATGTGTTTGATTCTGAATGCCATCTTCTTGTTTGACCATTTTTATGACCCGCACGAATCTGGCAAACAGCCGCCCATTTCTGTAGGCTTTGTCTTAGGAGCTTTCCAGTTGCCGCCTCAGTTTTTGGCACACTCACTTATTCTTATAATTTTTATGACTACTGACAATGCCATTTCCATTTCCGCTTCCACTTCCATTTCCATTTGGCCGGGCACGTCCCGTGCGTTGTTTTCCATGTTTTTCGTCAGACTTTATGCACTTTATGCACAATAATAAATAAATTCCCATTAAATTGTTGTACTCTTTTAGAGTGCCACACGCCGGCCCCGGGGCAACAAATATTTGCGTAGCTCATAAATACTTTTAATGATCTGAACGTTTTTGATTTTTGCATTTTTTTTTTGCTCTTCTTTTTGTTATTAATTTGTCACAGCTTGTCAGCGAGGGGTGTCAGTGGGGGCAGCGGGAATTTTGGACTAATTTGTTAACCACTTATTTCTATGGCACAATATAAATGTTAATTGTCGCCGAATCGTGTTGCATAACATTTTTAAGGGGCTAATAAATAAAGAAAGGATTAAATTGATGGCAGAATGATGGCTGCTTAAAGATGGCTGTAAACTGTCTTACATAGCCACGCCCCCCTCGATGTGGAATCTCCATTGAGCCTTAGCTTTTCTGAAGCAACTCTTTGCGCAAGTAACAAAGCCTTAAGCGAGAGTGTTTGACTCGGTGATACTCTGCACTCAGCTGTTAAATATATTGAATAGATTAAAATACAAGCTATAGCTTTATGGGCTCAAATGACTTTGCACAGTTAAATGAAATTTATGCAATGGGAGCCCATTTTTTATGACCAACGCAGGTACCGAAGGATAAAAAAAAAATAATTTCCAATTCCGAAACTGAAATCACCAATTTGCGATAAATGTGTGCCTACAAAATGTTTGCATATATGCATAACTATAAATATATATATACCTATAAATATATGTATATATATATATTTATATATATACTTATTTTTTTATGCATTCAGTGCTTAAATAAATAAATAAAATGCACAGCTTATAAATAATATTATAATAATAGTAATACTTTTATAAAGTTGTCCGGCAAAAACTCAAAATAACTAAATTTCCAATTTCCTAAATTTTCAACACTTAATCAAAGCATAAAACTCTTTAAAAAGTTCAAAGAATATTTGTATATATATGTATATATTTGACCAGATTTCCATCAACTTGAAATCGCAATTTTATACACTTCAATAAATTGATTTGAAATATTTGAAAGTATTTAACCTGCTTGGAAAATGTCAGACAATGCATAATTGACAGGCGTCGGAAAATCGAAGAATTTTTTTTTATATTTTGTTTTTAATGCTCTTTTGAAAATTGTTGCTATGTCTAGCCAACTTGGCAGCTGACAGCATTTTAATAGAAGCAGCGTGATTTTCCACCAGCAAAAAACTACAACAAAATATAAAAATTAAGGAAAAAATAAAAATAATCCAAGCTTGTCAGTCAAAAACAGTAGAAACATTTTGCTGCACATTTTCCGTTTGGCCAAGAAGACTTTCGAGCTCAATTTGTTTTTGCCGATTATCGGCGGGTGGGCGGTGGGCGTGGCAGGGTCGGTTTTTGCTCCCTTTTTTGCACTCTTTAGCTGCTTTTTGCTCGCAATTTTCGCCTGGGATGTCAATTGATGCGCATTTCGTGATAATTTTCTTGTTTTCCGCATTATTGCATCGTCTACAAGCTAGAGGAAAGGAGCGGGGAGAGGAGAGTGGAGAGCGGAGCGGGGAGAGCGGATAGTCAACCCATTGAAAATCAAATGCAATTCTATTTGCAATTTTTATACCCTGAACCCAAAAAAAAGTGAGTATGACAAAAAGTAACAGGCAGAAGGAAGCAATTTCGACTCTTTATATATATATATATTCTTGATCCGGAGCAACAGTCTACGTGAATAAGCCGTTCTTATAGTGGCAAGAGATTTTTAATTTATTGATTTGATCATCTAATCATGATAGATTGGGTTTAGGGTATCTCCAGTTCGTGTTTGTATTTTGTATTCAAAGTATAAATTGAAATTCAATAGTTTTGCGCAAAATTTTTAAAAAATGTTTTTGAAGCGTTTTTTTGAGTTTAATTAAAGCAGTTAAATATTAAATAGATTAAGTGAATTAAATTCATGTAGTCAACAATAGATTTTCACATTTAATTACTTAGATAATAATTAATAAATTATTGCAGAATTTGGGCAGAATTAATGTAAGTGAAAAGAGCTTAGAAAAAAGGATGCATTAATTATTATTAATCATTATTAATTACTTCAAGTAATTGTGCCTGGGAAATATTATGACTATACTCTAAATATATATTTATGTTTGCAGTTACAGTCTGTCTTCTTGGAACAGATATATAATATGATAATACTTGAGATTTGTGGCATGACTAACATCTATATCAACTGGCTTAAGCTATGTGTATTCTTGTTGTCAAACTATCTCACAGCCAGCACCAATTTCAAGTGCATAAGCTGCGCACAATTCAATTAAAAAAGTTAATTTACAAGTCGCACCCAAAAACTTACAGATTGACTTTTAAAGTCTGTCAGACTTGGTTAGCTGCAGCTGCTGGTGGCAAAAGTCGAGGCAGTAGACAAGCGTCAAATCAAAACAAAATCAAATAATTACAAAAACAGGAACAACATATATATATATATATGTATATATGCAAAGGCCACAAACATAGACAGCAACTAGAGGCAAAGTGGATGCGAGAAATTGGCATACAAAGAGTAATTTAGTTTTGGCAGCCGCAACTAATTGAAAGGTATTTGTTTAGCGACTGCAGTTCGCTGCCTTCTGCGCGGAAATGAAATTAAACTCAGACATGGTGAAGGCAACAAAGCCGCAAAAGTCACACACCAGCACACACACCGGTACACACACACCAGCACACACACCAGCACACACTCCGGTACACACACCGGTACACACACCGGTACACACACACCAGCAGACACACACACGTGCGCCTTTTCGACGTAGCGGGAATCTTCGCTTATTTGTTTTGCTAATTGGATTAATTTTGTGAAAATATTTAAGCAAACTTGGTCTTTGGCTTTAATTATCTTGATGCAGTCATAAAGCGAAACACGCTGAAAACACAGACGCACAGACAAGTAGGCAATGTAATTCGTTTACCATACTTAAGTACACACAGAGCTGCACATGCGCAGTGCAGGATAATTATATTTGAAGCAGGCAAGGACCTGAACATAGCCAGAAGAAGGCATCGTGTTGGAGTCTTAGGCCAAAGGACATAGTATTGCGTGGTCATTTGAGTATTTATGATTTTGATATTCTTAAATTTTAAAGGATTGAAATTTCTGTTTAAGTAATAATAGTGTTAAGTTGGTGGAAAGGATTTTACCTAAATGGAAGTTGGTGCATTAAAACGTTTTTGAGAGATTTGAGTGTTAGAAGATTTTAAGTTAGAGTCTCAATGTGTAATTGCGGACTTGTGTAACACTGGTTTGTATATATTATTTATATTTTTATATTTTTTCAGTTTAAAGTATTTGTTGCCCTGATTTAAACAAAATTTAACTAAATTCCGCACATAAAAAGTTGCGTTTATTTTGTTTGTTTTTTTTTTCCACTTAACTGATTTAATATTAAAAAAAATATGTTTCTTTTCAGTGCTTGTTTGCATCAATTTGAATTATAAAAAACATAAAATGCGATTAATTATTATGCAAAAATGCGTATCAGCTGGATTAATTAAATTATTATTTAGTATTTAGCTTTAACAACATTTTCAATTCAGTTTTGTATATGTGCAAATCAATTAACGAACAGTTTGAATATGGACAAAATTTGACAAAATTTCAAATGACGTAATTAAGGCGCACAAAATGCATTTGTGATGTGAGCAAGATAAAGGAACCTATGCAGATATGAGATGTGTACATTAACCCTTAACCACATCCTTTACACAAGGACAACACAGTTGCTTCCGTCTGTCTTTTTGTCTGTCTGCTTGTCTCTCTTGTGCGCTTATCAATTTGCAAATACGCAGCAAAACAAAGCAAAATAAGCATTCAACAAACTGTTATCACGACTCGTTACGGCCAAAATGTTTGGGACATTAATTAGCCAATGCGCCGATGAAGCGCACAGATAAACAACAAGCATTCATTGTCTGAGCTACTGACTACTAACTGACAACCCCCCACAGCCCCCACCACCCCCCCCTTCGCATTGCATGCCGTCAAACACACATTTTCAGTTTCAATTGAACTTTTGTTGGGTTGGCAATTTTTCGCAGCTTGGTTTTTGTCGCGTCTCGTTAAATGCGTTTGAAATGCAGTCGCAATTTCAGCTGTGGATGCCTAGATTTGTAGACAGGGACAAGGGGAGTTTAGAGGATTCTATAAGAGAGAGAGAGCGAGGGAGAGCGATAAAGAGAGAGAGAGAGAGATGATTGCGTGGTCTCGTGAAACTGATGCGTTAATTTGATAAAGCAGCTTTAGGGCACTTTTGTGCAGGGAGCAACCAAGCAAGGATTGCATTCTATTACAAAACTTGCAGCGCTAATTAGAGGTCTACATCCTGCTGAAAAGGGTGAATGTTGCAAAGGGCACGAATGCAGCTTGTCTCTGTGTGTGAATGGGTATAGATTTGATTCGCTTGATAGTTGGGCTCTTATCGGCATTTGTCTGCTTTTGTGGTTTTGTAGTTAGCCACAGACTAGTTTAGCTTAGTGAATAGCAGATTACTTAATTTTAGGAATAGCAACAATTTTTGGAAATTTCTCAATGAGATAACTTAGAAATTAGTAGAAATAATTACAAGAATTATCAACTAGAAATAGCGATTAATTTTACCTACTCCAATTATGCTTTTGCAATATGTTCAGCAATGCATTTCCTGCATCAGTTCTTTTTATATCCTTTTTTAATTTTGCTCAATTATTTTTGCTGTTTTTATTAATTAAAATTGTAATTATAAATATAATTGATATAAAGTTTTCATTTTAATGATCATAAGCATATCGAAACACGATTTCTCGATTGAAAAATACGATTAAGAGATTCAACATTGTGTGCAGCACAAAAGTAAAATAAATAAAATATGAAGGATCAAAGTAAAAGCGGCTTTTATCTTAGCAACAGGAGCTGGCATAAAAGTCACTCGGTTGGGGTGGTCGGGCTGGAGGTCTGGGGGAGTAAGTTAAATGCATTAAAAATTACGTACGAGTAATAAGAAGCAAATATTTTCAGCTGTGCATGTATAGAAATAGCAATCGCAATCGCAATCGCAAACGGCATTATGAAGGGCGGCAGACGCTGCCTTAAGGAAGAGGCGTGGTAAGGGGGTCACAGGGCAATCCCTGCCGTCGTCTTGGCGTAGGCTACAAGGACAAAAAAAAATACAAGTAACAAGCCTCACTTTACAGTAGTAATTGACTAGCAGTTACTCTGTAACGAGGACAAATAAATTATAAATAAAAATATTAAAAAATATTAAAATATAAATAATAAAATTAATTAATTAAAGTCAAATTCAAGCTCTATTTAAATGAAGCTTTGCTTCAAATATCTGTTTAGTCAGCCTCATTTTAGTTATAATAATTTGAATATTTTTGGTGCACAGGGTATAGAAATTGACAGACTCAAGACTGGGAAATTTGGCTGCACTTGGAGTACGCCAAGATATGAAAAGATATGTGACTCCCACGGAGTATGAAAATGCCAACGAGTGCCAGCGTATGTAATAAATATAAAGATTTGCAAAGCGGAAAATTCTGCGCTTTTCCCAGGGTCTATGCCCACTCAGCAGCCCATTCCAGTGCTGCTTCTTAGACGCTGATGCGTTTTGTACTCACAGTCTGCATACACTGGCAGAAAGTAATAATTATCAACGTCAGTTTATATAAAATTAAAAGTAATTTTTTATAGCAAATAAATTAATTTATTTATTATTTTGAAAACTGTTTAGAAAGCTATGCAAATATATTTCTCCAAGGCAAGCAGTTTTTCTTGCCGTGCTTTTTATTGCCTCATCCCATTTAGTGGAAACAAAAATATATGACGCATCGTCTGATTCGCCCAAAAACAAAAAACAGAAAAAAAAGAAAAGAAACAGAAATGAAGAAGATATGTATATAAAATAAATATTAAAAGAACAAGAACAAAAACGAATGTAAGGAATGTGTAAAAAGCTGTATAAATCTACAATGGAAGTCAACAAAAGTGGGCGATGGGCGATGGGCGTGTGCCAAAAGGAATTTATAGTAGCAGCATACGCGGCGTATGCGCAACAAACGAGTTGCAATGTGTTGTGCATATGACTCTCTGTGTGTGTATGTCTGTGTGTGTGCGTGTGTGCATGCAAAATTATTGCGTTTGTAAGCGTATTTCCGCTCTTATGACATGCAGACGACGCGAGGAGGGGATGGGGGGAGGGTTAGGGGACGGTGGCATGTTAAATGTACAAAAATCTCAACGGAGGGGAAGACGTTCGACGTTCTGTGTTTATAGAAATTGCAACACAGACAACGAAGCAGACGGCGACGTTGTCCTTACTTATCGACAAACGACGACAATATATATATATATATATATACCTACCCAAACCAGCTGCTCAAGATGTTGATGATGATCATCGGGCTTTAGTCATGATTAAAATGATGGTACCCCATGAGGACTTCGGCTCCGCTTCCGTCTCCCCGTCTCCCTGTCTCCGACAATTGCTATTATTGCTCAAGTGTAATGCCAACAATAAAGTAGCTGTTCATATCTACGCCATTTGCCATGCAATATTGTTTAAGCACACGGCAGCACATACATGTGGATAGAACGGCAGCGAAAGCGAAAAAGAGATGGCTACAGCTTAAGGCTTTGCAAGAGACAGAGCGAGAGCGAGAGAGGGAGAGAGCGAGCTGCTGTTGAGCAGCAGTCGGCAATTTAAATGCGCATTAAAATATAAATAAAATGTCGAGCCATGGCAGCAACTCGGGCAGCTTATGAGAGCATGAGAGCATGAGAGCATGAGAGCATGGGAGCATGAGAGCATTCTCATGCGAGTTACACATTTAACATTGCACTGCGAATTAATCATGAGCCTAGAAATGTACAATAAAATATTTAAGCGCTATTGTAAAAGTGAAGTAAACGACGAATTGGTAGCGAGTGGGCGATGAGATTTTGTTGCGCCATAAAAAATGGCAATGTCGGCCCAAAAAAGATATATGTATGTATATACAAATATTTGGCAAGTATCATGCACAATATAAATTTGCAATTTAATTGCGCTCTTGTATTTATTTTCATATAACTCTAATATTATATATCATTTTAATGCCAGAGATAATTTGGCTTTAAAATTCATTTTACTCACAGCTCACAATAAAATTGATAAATATAATTTATTTGCTTTATTGATTTTAAATTGCTCTCTCGCCATTTGGGCAAACTGTCAGTTGATGTAAGAAAAACACAGAATTACTTCCATTTAGGAAACTTTATTGAAAGTTTGAAGTGCGAATGCAATTATCGTTGCCATTCAGCTGTAACACCTCGGCGAGCAGCTGAGAAGCCACAAAAATGTTTGCAAAATCAATGAAATATTTGACAAAATACCTAAAAAGCAAGCAGCCGTCCTCAAGCAACAAAGTTGCATTAAGTATCCCGACAGATACTTGGCATCTATATCTTGTTGAATGCACTTTGCGGTTGCCGCTGCTGCACTGAGACTAATAAATTTCTACTTCATTTATTAAAGTTGCCATCAAAAGTGTAATAATGCCGGATTTGTGGTTATCTCTACATGGATTACATGTGTTTGCGTGTGTTGTGTATCTTGTAGATACAAAAACTCAACAGAGCCAACACAGCATAACATAAATAAACAAAATGCCACAAAGTGTGGCTACCAAAGGGATGTGCAGAGGGCTTAAATGTTTGCTTTTCACTGCAGCTGTGTATGTGTGTGTCTGCGTGTGTATCTATGAGAAAGCATTAAATATCATGTCAATATGAGTATATATATATTTTGGCCATTGACTGTATCATTTGCCAACATAAATACGAACGGAATTTTGGGTCGAGCTCTTTGCAAAATTACAAAATTAAAAGCATTTGATAATTGCAATAGAGACAAAAGTGTTACAATTTAAATGCATTTTTCGAATTTCACAGTGCAATGCTTGTAATTTTATTGATCTTTGCCTATACTCGATGGCTCTAATAATGCATTCCAATGGTTCATTTCCGTTAACAGGAATTTATTTCGACTGTGGCAATAATGAACATTTTAATGAACTTCCCAACAGCAAATTTCGGTTTGATTTTTGGCATGGCAAATATTAATTTTTTAATGGGCTATTGAGTTTCTCAATTAGTGCTTTAAACGAGCATTTGGTATTCAAATATTACACATATTTTTTATAGCTTAAATATTGTGAAATAGCGAAATGTCTGAAATTGATGAACAAAAATATTTTAATATAATGACTAATTAAGTCTAGGCACTCTCTCTCCTGTTAGCATAGATTCTGCGTTAAATTCTGAAATTCATATTTATATTATAAAAATAAATCCAGAATTAGTGGCTATATTTGTATCTAAATTAATTAAGCTACTTTTTATTTGCATATACAGCTGGTAAAATAGTTTCTAGTGATATCAATAAAAACTCAAATATTTATCGACATAATACTGCCTGGATAAGAATTGATCGATTCATAAGTCACTTTAAGTTTCATACTACCACTAAATATTTTGCATTTTTTTCTAATGGCGCAAAAAAAAAAACATAGTCGTAAAAAAGTAAGGGAAACTGCAAAGCACTTTGCGTGTATAACAATTAAGCCCAAAGTGACAGGGCAGACAGGAAGCAGTAAAACGTAACGACTGTAAAAGAGCTGCAGCGAAAAAGAAAAGCGAAACAAAAGAGAGTGAACAAAAAAGAGAAGAAGTGAAACTATGTAAGAAAGTCGGAGGTGTCGCTCACCTCTGCGCGTAATACAAGTAATTTTATATGACCCGAATGGCCAAAAAGTCAGCGACAAGTTGGTCCTGTTTCGACCTCCTGTAATTAACTTGTGTCAACGTCGTCGTCAGCCTTTTGGACCGTGGCTTTTGTTGTCTGTTGCGCTCCGTTCCATTAATGACTTTTGCATGTCACTTTGTTGCAACCGCAGTGGGAGCAAAGAGCAGCCCAAGTGGCGTATGCGCAATGTGCACTCATGCATTACGCATACACCCAGCGCTTAACGCTTTTTTCATTTTCTCGTCGTCATTTCTCTCGCTGCAGCTGGCTTTCAGTTTGCCACTTCTTTAATTGAATAGAGCTCGCTGTAAATTCACTTAATCGCATTCGCATTTAATAACTTTGCCTTCTTCCTTCTCGTCAATCATTCGTTTTCTCACCAATTTCGTTAATCAGTTGACATTTATCGGCTGCATTTTGCGCTTTCATCAGATTAAGAATATATATATGCGAATGTTGAAATACTCTTGCAGTTGAGTTAATTCAGTATATGTTAATATAAACTTTATCAAGATTTAGCACTCTGATCTATAATATATTTTACAGCTTCCCCGCTTTAAAATGACCTTTGCAAGGATAAGTGAACATAAAATATATGCAATGTATAATTACATTATTTTCAACATAATTTGCCGAGAGCGTTGCCCTTTTGCAAATCTGTTATTTTATCGGATTGTTGACATTAAGCTGACAGCAGCAAATGTTTGTGGGCTCTCTCCCTGTCCCTATCTTTTGTTGTTTATCGTTTAAAATTTGATATAGGTGGTTGTTCTGGTTGTCATTACGCTGTTTATGCCAAAATAAATAGTTCTGCACACACATTAATTGCGCGTGCATTAAACCAAAATAATTGTTGTCACAATCTCCACACATGTCACTGTCAATTGCCGCTATCCCCCTATCCCTAGACCCGTGTCACTGACTTGGCCAGGTTATCTTCTGTAAACATATACATGACAGCTATGCAAATGTTGGCATTTCAATTCGATATTGAAAACAACTAAGCTGACAGCAATTAAAGACGCACAAATACATGTATTATAAATGGAATCTGGATAAAGGGTTATATACACCAAGATAACTTATTCTCAATTCAAGTTTCATGTTATAAATATCAGCAAACAGAAAGAAATTTTGGATCTAAAGAAGAGTTTCTTAGCAGCGAGCTTAGCCTCAGCGAAAACCTGAGCTGTTGAGTTATGCAGCAGTGACCTTTTTGTTGCCAGGCTGTAAGAAATTATTCAGCATCGAAACTATTTTCAAATGATTAAACTAAGGTGAAACAGATCTGAAAAACTGCAATAAACATATTCAATTAATGGCTGCAGATATATAGTTCCCTTGGCAGTCACATACATATGTATATATAGTTGTAGACTCATATAGCTGTAAACTTTTCTATGCACTTATAAAAAGTATCTCCACAATTTCCCCGCCAAACTCACATCAATTCCGACTTTTGCTTGACCTTCAGATGCTTATGCGAATCGTTAGACATTCAAACGATATATATTTCGATTTAATTTTGTTAAAATCTCATGATGTGGCAAAGACATGCAGGCAGCACTTGTAAAATACAAGAAAAAAGAAACTAAATCGCTAAGTAAAATTTATTTTTATGGCCAAATTTGCAACAGCTGTTGCCCCAAGCCGCAAAATTGCCGCATAACATGGCAGCTACGCAGCAAAAAAACAAAAAAAAAAGAAAAAAAAATCGAAAAAAACCAAAAAAAAAAAAAATAGAAACAGTAAGATGGAAAAGAAAACTTGGCCGCATATACTCGTAGATTCAACTAAATTGCGCATATATCAAATTGTAATAGTTTCCAACAATTTTGCGCACATTTCGCTGATTTTGCTGAGCAGTCGCTGCCTGCGTGCAACACGTACAAGCTATAAAAGCTCCATAAAATGATTCTATGTATGTACTACATACATATACATACATATAAGAAAACTGGGCGTAACCGAAGCATAGATTATTTGATTTTAGAGTGAAATAAGCGGGAGTCGTATCGTTTGTGAATGTGGAAAATCATTTCGTAAAGTACTTGCATTTTATTTAATTTTTTTGTTCTTTAGGCACTGCCCACAAGCGGTTGAAATTGAGGTTTCAATGAAATTGAAAATACTGCTGAAACAGCTGTCCAATGTGTGTATGTGGGTGTGTGTGTTTGTGTGTGTGTCTGTGCTCAAAGGGTTTCAGTTTGTGCACTTGATTAGCCCGAGGAAGAAACTGAGAAATGGGAGAAACTAACAATTGAATTTGTAAAACTTTGGTTGTATTGCAGCCAAGAAAAAAAATGGAACATCATAAAAATCAGTGAAGTTCTTGGAACCACCCCCCTCCTTGACCTACGACCCCCCCCCCCCAACCGCCACTCTGTTGACGGCACTTCACTGATTGCCATTGTTGCTGAGCACTCGCCGAATATTACGCATACGTTCCGTTGCCGCTGCTAGTTAGAGTTCTTGCCAGTGAGATTCAATTGCTACACCCCTTCGCAAACTTCACACAAAAACCACACACAGATTTTCTTACAACTCCTTGTGCATACACACACACACACACACACTCAGACTGACACACAATACACAAATAATTTGAAGCAACTAAAGTGAGGCAAAAGAAAAACCAAATTACTTTGACTTTTGGAATTCTCCGTTTGTTAAGTGGCAGAAATTCTTTGTGTGCATGAGATTTCCTTAGCTTGTTCACATCTTTAGATTTTCTGCTGACCGCAGAGCATTTGCCATTGGCCGCATTTGTTGGCATCCTTTGCCATACAGCGCAATTTGCTTGCCATACAAGAATCTGTAATGTGATTTTCTCCGGCTATTGTGGCATGTGCATACTTTTTGGGGCAAGTGTCACATTTGATTTGCAATTATTGTAGTTCATCTGGTTAAAGTTATTTATTTATTTATATATAAAAATAATGTGTAAAATATATATTTTTTTATGTTTAATATTTTTATATTATTTGATATTTACTATTTATTTAAATAAATGAGCTAAGTAAATGTATCTGCTTGCAACTAATCAAACACATTTTGTGGCTCATTAATACATTTATGACAAAAGGATAAAGGATATTAGGTGACAACAACGGATTGATATGCACACTCTCCAATATTTTACTTCTTATATTTCTTGACATTTCAAAATACCAATTATAATAATATGCAGCCAATTTTCTTGATTCGTACATTTTGAACATGCCACATACTTAATTAGCATCTGGGTTGTGTGTGTGTTCGGCTGGAAATTGCAGCAGGACACTTAGGCCTGAGTGTCCTGTGCATGCATTTGGTGATTTCGGCTTGTCTGAGAATGGCAATAGGGACCCCAAAATACTCGAGAGCCTTTTGAGCCTGTCTGTGTTTGTCTCGTGTAATTTGACCGCATGTTGTTTTGAGGCAGATCCGATGCAATTTCCACCCCAGTTGATCACCTTGCCGCTTGGCTTGCCAGTCAGAATTTTAATCGAAATTAGCATTGACATTGGCAATTTAAGATTAATTCTAAGCGGTTTAATTTATATAATTGATTCATGCTACGAATTTACATTTCCAAATACATTTTCATTACATTTTAATCAACTGCTACTTCAAATACTAATTATCCACAATTGGATTGCTTCCAAATTGGTACACACATCGCTTTGTGTTATCGCAAAGGAGAAACTAAGCGATTTTATGCATAACTAAGTAAATATTGTAAATTACTAATCACTGTGTTGCTTGGCAACCTCAAACTAAAGCAATCAACTTAATGCAAATCACTACGACAAAATTGTACAATTTTCAGATTACAACCAGTCGTTGAGCAAAGGAAAAATATTATTTTTAATACGTACAAGAATATAATAATATTTATATAATATATAATACATATTTATATATTTATATATATAATAAAATGTCAGCAGAATAAGTCTGCTTAATCAGGCTATTTAATTTTCGGCATGCCTTACATATCCTTTTTGGTTTTATACATGTGCAATTTGTATACATGATTTAATAATTCTAATAATTAATAGTCATTCGTTTAATTATGAGCATATTTTATATTTTTGTAGTTTACTTGTACAATTTATGTTTATATGTTGCAACATTTTACCGTAAATCCCTTCGAAAATAGCTACCATTTCATTTGGGCAGTTCTTGCCCATAAAAATATGCCTGCGTGTTGCATTCACAAATTCTGCTTTATGCAAACAAAAATTTGTAACAATTTTTGCCATTTTTATGGATCAACAACAAACAACAGGAACAACAAAAATGGCAAATCTACAACAAAAATGCATTTTATGACCAAAAAACCAGCTCATAAAACTGTCAGGCACACAATGCAGCACACATCGGTTGTCTGGGCATGAGATTTAGATGGCTTTAGGTGCTTTGATTAGCAGGCAAACTGTGTCTACTCCACCCCTCCACCCCTACACCCTTCCCGCTGATTGAACATTACACACGCATAATTAAACAGTAAGCGAAAATTGTGTGCGATTGAATGCCGCTTGGATCAGCATTAAAAATGTTTGTGTTGAAATTGAAATTTGCATTGCATTTTTCACGTATTCTGCGTATGTAATGCATTGCATTTGGGGCACGTGTGAAAAGGCTGCAACGAGTAAATGGGAAATGGGCTTGCATTATGCACAGGCGATTAAGCAATTCGGTCTCAGTGCAAAAGAGAGTTGCACAAATCAAAAGCATTTTTCGGCATTACCCCGATATCGAAATCACAGCATCAATCCCCTTCCCTCACAGACACACGCACACAAGAGGCTAAGGCTGAGGAGTGGGAGGGGGAGGAGCTTGCCGCCTTTCCGGCTGCAGTTTACATTGTCAAGTGGCCTGGTTGTAAAATTGTGCGGGAAATTGTTTTAAAGTTTCTCTCTGAATTTGATGATCAACATTGCATAACTGTAGCCATGCAACAAAGTGCACAATACTTTGTTGTTGCAACTGTTGCTGTTGTTGCTCTTGTTGCTATTGTTACTATTGTTGTTGTCGGTCAGTTGCAGGACGTTGTCTGCTTGTCCTGAAATTGAAATTTCAATTTTAAGCACATTTACAAGCAGCTGGACAAGAATCATCTGCACCACCCCATCTCCACCCGCTTTATCTCACACTAGCTGCCACTGTTGATTTTCTGTTCTGGCTGTGGTTTTCTGTATGTGCGTGTGTGTGTGTGTGTCCTGGGCCATGTCCTTAACCGCACCTACGCCATTTTCGTAAGCTTCATGTTAATAAATGAGTATTTCGCACTTTTATAGCCTCGCATCTGTATATCTGGTTGTCACTCTCTTTCTGCGTTTGTGTGTGTGTCTGTGTGTGTGGCGAGGTGCGTTTTCATTGCAAATATAACGCGAGCTTTGTGGCAGCTATAAAATTGTGCAGCACTCGCAACACAAATAGAGCAAATGGCGAATGTTCAACGCCTTTGTTATTACGCAGCGAACAACACAAAAACAAAAACGAAAATGATAAACTATTGTCAGTTCAAACACTGAGAGAAATTATACACTCAACGAGATGTTCGAGTACTGGTTTTATCTATCATAAATAAAGCAAGGCATTTGGCCTCTTACACTCTTATAGTCATTGAGATCGAAGTCAGTCGGACAATGATAATTCGATCTTCCTGTTGCTGGGGTCTGAAATGGTTTTTCCCTACTTTTTTTAATCCATAGTTTGTTGGGTTTCCAATGGCTAACTTTATCTTTTCTTATTACATCTTGGTTGTTATTTAATAGTAGCTCTTCATCCTTCAATTATAATTAATTTTGTTCTTTTTTGCTATATCATAAATGTTGGATTAACTCTGATAAGATATTTTTTCATACACTTTCCATTTTCCATTACTTTCTTTCAGTGTTTGTTTTTTATATGACGACAACTAATATCCGCATTTGAAGCATCCACTAAACACACAACACATCACGCCCCCATGCACTCACACACACCCACCCAAACACACACTACTCCAACACTTAACACGCCCCCCACACAGTGGACGTGTATATATCCCCTGGACTATGTCATAAATGCGGCGACGACTATCATAAAAATGCTGACTTCATTCTGTAAACGCCTCGTGTTGGCATCACATATATGAGTGTGTGTATGGGTGTGTGTGTGTATGTTTGAGTGGGTGTCTGTGTGTGTAGATGTGGAGATGTGCTTGTGTGAAAAATATTTAAGGCATCGCATGCAGCTCGCTTCAAAAAACACATTCGCAGCAAACGTAAAAGTAGTTTTTTGCGAGTGTGGGCTCGCACCGCTAGGTGGCGCTGCGGTCTCTTGCCTTGAATGGCGGAAACTTTTATGCCACGTGTGAGAAAATTTCAATTGGCTTAGTTTTTATCGCCATTTCGTAATGCTCATAAATAATAGAAGTCTTACTCTTTTTCCCGGAGAGCTTTCAGTTTGCAATCGAATTTAATTAAATGCAATGAGAGTGCAGAAAAAACAGTTTTAATAAAAATAAAATAAAGTTCTCCAAAGGAAGGATTAAATAAAGCAAATAGTTTGTGAAGAGTGTGGGAAGCGAGTGTAATTAGAGGGGAGTTTCTCATATTGGGGGGTTGCTTTCCATGTAATTAGATTTATTAACGCGAATTTAAATGCCAATAAATTCCTAATCGAATCGAAATCAATGAACTAGAAACGATAAAGTAAATGTGAATAATTATGAGTTAAATGAATGCAAAGATTTATTTTAAATATTGATAATACAAGCAATATTTATTCTCTTGCTCTTTTATGAAATTTCCAAATATTTCTTAAGCAAATACAATAAAATTGGTCAATAGAGGTAGGCTCAAATGATAGTCCTACATATATTATTCCATTTATTTAACTATAATTAAGTAAACATGTTTATTTATGCATAATATTAAGCATTAAAACTGCAACTGTGCAACATTAACGGCATCAAAAACCGAAATAAAAGTCTTTAGTGTCGACTTGCGAGGACAGCATCTTAAAAAGTTCCTAAAAGGCACCATGTCGTGTATCTTTTTACGCATCTGCGTCTGCTGCTACCCTCTGCTACTCCGTGGCCCCGGCACACCACTTACACACATGCTCCCATCACAAGTTGCTCTTTCAGATGCGTAGACAACGCCAGTCGATGACAGCAAACAGCAATCGAATTGGAAGCCTGCTTAAATATTGGAAGGCACTTAAGAATTGTTTGCCAGGCAACTCTTGATGCCTGCCAAAACCCCTTAGCCTCTAGTATTGCTGCTGCTGTCAGTTTGGTAGCATATGCAGCAGGCATAAAAACCCAAAAAGAGAACCAGTAAAAGTGCTCAAGCTGAGTGTATTTTACAGTAAGATACCCTAATAAGAGCCAACTACAATAGCTATTTATAATTGAGTTAATTATGTGTTTTCATTGTTTGAGTATTGTCTGGCAAATCTCTTGTTTCAGTTCATTGTAAATTGAATTTGTCAATTTAAAAATGTAGTTTTCATAGCATGATTGCATCAACCATTTCATGGAATCAAAAATGCATTATGCAAGCCAAGAATACCCCACTTAACCATTTCGACAGAGTATACAAAGACTCTAGTTGTAGTTGAGGGGGATAAAAAAAAAATACCAACTACAAGTGGGAATCTGCGAAAGGCAAAGCAAACATCGCAGAGTTGCAAAATGCAGTCGAGTGGCTTAAGCGGCTGCCGCAGGGCAACTAGCAGTTAGAGGATTGTCATAGAGGGTGGGGGGATGGGATGCATGTGTGTATGTGTGTGTGTGTATTCGGAATGTGCCCTGTAGCGCCTATGACAAATGCAAGCGAAAGAAAACTGTTCCAGCAGCAAGCATTGCAAAGTTTTTCCATTAAAAAACATTAAATACAAAGTGCGCTGATGTTGATGATGATGTTGATGATGATAATGATGCTGATGCTGAGCGTTGACGACATAAAAACAAACAGTAAAAACCAGCAAATCGACAAAGAAAAGAAAACGTTGATAAAAGCGGCACACTCATGTGTGTGTGTGTGTGTGGTAGATAAAAAACCCTCAAAAAAAAAAAATAAATAAATCGCGACAAGTTTTAATGGTTTAACACTTAATAGCAGTCACGAAAGCGACTTATATTATCAGTAACTGTTTCACAAATTCCCTTTAGGAATATTAGAATAAAATTATAAAAGTTTTGATTAAATTGTCGCATTTTTTTCAGCTTTAATTCTAGTTAATAAAACTTGAAATTATTATTAAATGCATTGGAAATACACAAATTTTGAGTGTGAGTGTCAGGAAAATTAAAAGCTGCCTGCATGTGAAAAATGTTTTAATGAAGAATGAGTGCAAACAAATCAGATAACGAAAGTGACACAAGGCAAAGAATGAACGAAATGAAAAGAAACTGTTGACACAATAGGAAGCGAATGAGAGAAGACAATGGAGTGAAAAAGCGAATTGCATTTGCATTTTTCTATTCTAAAGAAAAGACTTTAAAGTTGGTTAGATGAAGACTTGGATTACTTGTTAGCTACAAGATGACATGGCTGAGTTCCCTTATGCTGGACACTTCTTAATTGCAATTCAGTCCATCTGATTCACTCGAAAGTATCAAATTTGTTATTCGTTCATTCGGTTTTCCCATTTGTTGTTGTCCAGTTTTTGTGTTTAATGATTGCGACGTAGCTGTCACTGGTTGTCCTTGGGGAGGGATATCATAACGCATCGTCGAGTCTCTTCGGAGCAGTTTTTATGGTTCGATAAATCTGTGCGCTCTACTTAGAGCATATTCAAATTTTTGCCCAGGGAGCTGGACAAGATGAAGCGTTAAATGTGCGGATGAGGCAAGGGCAAGAAGTATGTGCATATGGTAATATTTATGAGTACTCACTAATACACGCTCTTATGCATTTTGAGCACAATTTTGCGAGAGCTGCTGCAAAGCTGTTATTTCCCCATCCCTCACATCTTTCGTGCGCTATCCGGCGCTTTCATCCTTGGCTAAAATAACATTGCTATTGCAAATTTGCATAAGGAAATCCCTAAACTCACATATGTATATACAGACACAGACACACACACACACACACTCATAATGCATATTTGAGTTTTGTGTATGACTTTCACATAAACTCCTTTGGTAGTGAGCGTTGCTCAGTGAATGAATGGCCAGAAGGGGCACGGGCGGGGCATGGGAGGAGGGGGGCCGACGTTAAGTTGTGGGAATTAATTTCATAGTGAGCAAAACGGTTGTTAGAAATTTTCAACGTTATTGTATTTATTAAATATTAATCAGCACAGCGTATAAATTTCATCGACATTGGCCACCTCAGCAGAGTGTGAAGTGAAGAACTAAAGTGAACAAGTTGCCAAGTTTTCCCAGTGCCGACGTTAAGTTTTGTGGAATTCCCACTGCCCCCAGACAGTAAGGCAATATTTATATTCAATTACGCTGTTAGTGAGCGCCAAGAATTTGTGGCATGCATCGCCAACAAGTTTTTGGGTGTAAGACAACTTTAAAGTGCTGCAACTTAAGAGCAGCGGCATGAATATGCAAATACTTGAAATACCAAAACGAGTTAATTTAAGCACAGAGAAAATCAAAAATCATCTTAATCAAGACATTAACACAAATCTCAAGCTGTTAATATATATACTTGCATGTTTTTGGAAATGACAATCAAAATATGGATATCCTCAAACAATGTTAACACATATGTAAATATTCCAATTAAATCAATTGTGGCTGCAGACGATAAGCCCACAAACAACTCAGTGAATGCAAATGCAGAAAATTCTATTAATTATACATAACTGGAAACTAGCTAATAAACCATGAGAAGTTGATAGCAACAACAACAAACAAACAATCAAACAAACAACAAACAACAAATAGCGACAACAGACAAACAAGAAACATTTCAATAATTGTGTTTGCAACAAGAAACAACAATAGGCGTTGACAAACTCATCAGGCAAATCAGAAACCATTGCAATAATAATATTTGTAATTATCACAAAGTCAATTTTTTGCAAAACAAGCCAATTAAGTTAAGTATTTAATACTCAAAGGATCAACAATTTGGCGAAGCTGTAAGAAATTTTGAGTCAATTCTGAGAGCTAAGGGCAATAAGATTAATGATATTCATTCAGATATTCATTGAATTAATTAATTATCATTTGCAGTTTTTCATTAGACAAATTGCCATGACATTTGTGTAATGAAAACAAATTGGCTTGCGAAAACGGAAACGGAACTGGCTGTTTACAGACAGACAATGAGGTAAATAGGTGGCAATAAGTTCACAATAAAACAGTTTCAGCTGTTACTGACACAGACTCCCTCAGGTAGAATGATACCCTTTAATTACACTTTTGCCAATTGCAAATTGGTAAATATTTTGAAAAATGGCAAACTCAATGCAAGCTGTTTTCATTTTGAAATATTTGCGTATTTTTGCCAAATTCAAATTTGCACTTGTGTGGAAGCATATCTGGGAAAAGTATTGCTGCTTTTATTGTGTGCAATTTAATGCAGCTCACTGAAATATATCATGGAAGCACTTAGGAAATAAAGGAAACTCGAATCCAAACAGCAACTTTTATTTATTGTATCTGTGAGAGAAGCGTATTATTGATATTGGCAGCGTTTTATCGAATGCGAAATAGAATTTTAACTGCAATGAAAATAATGTGCTCTGTCTCAGACATCTACAAATTGCATTCTATATTAAGATACAATTAGATTTAAGCATAAAGCAATTGACTGAATTAAACTTGCAATTAAGTTTGTTATCTTTTCAAAGTTTTGGAATTTAATAGCAAAAATCTGGAAAAGCCTAGATACAGGCCTTGCAGAACTACAATATTATGTTTTATGAAAAATGAAGAGATAACGAAGCGGCTATAAAGCAATTACTGAAGTAAGTTTAGCGAAATTCCAAAACGTATTAAAAAGATCTGAAAAGCTCTTCTTAGTCTAAGCGGGAACAAGCAGAGTGCCACAGACAATAGCCGACGAATAAATGCAAACATGCAACAATGAAAATAAGAGAGAGCATTGAGAAAAAAAGAAAGAAAAAAAGAGCTGCATAAAGAGCTGCATAAAAGCAGCGGCAAATTGTTTGCCACTTGCAAAGGCAGTGGCTGTCGTAAATTGAATTGGGGCTCATGGTTTTTATGGGCAGCTCTCGAGGCGTATCGGGGCCTGGCCGCCATGCAGCCGGAGTCGCCGCTGATGGATCCCACTTCTACTACCGCTAAATGTTGCGCTAAGCAGTAAAAATTACATTATGAAATTAATACACAACAATGGGAAGTACAGCAAAAAAGAAGAAAAATAAAGAAAAGAGTGCAGCAAGGAAAGCGACGCAGTGGCTTCTATTGCATTAGTTAGAGTGCAGCGCAGCATTGGTAGATGTCAAGGGTGGTGCAACATGTACAGGTGGAAATTGTGGTACGTGTGTGGCGTAATGGCATTTATGACGACGACGACAACGACGATGACGACGACGACGATGACGTTGACGGCGGCGACACTATAAAGTCAAACAACTTTGTTCACATTTAGCGCGCGTGCAAAGCAACAAAGTAAACTTAAATGAAATTCAGTTGATTAATTGCAGTTGCTTGAACTGGCTCAGGCCAAGATGATTAGTGTGGAGTTAGTGTGGCGTACGTGTAAACTTCTAATTGCACTTGCTGCTGCTGCTTTTGGCAATTGCTTTTCAAAAATAGAAACACATAAAAACATAAAGGACAAACTGAAATACGTTCAAAACAGTTATCGAAGCATTCAAGCTAGAAAAAAAATGGGTAAAATTGGCATAATGGTTTTGTGCCAACGTATGTAACAGGCAGAAGAAAGCATGTCCGACCTGATAAAGTGAATATATTTTTTATCAGTATCAACAGCCGATACTAGAAATTTGGGATACAAGTTTTCATATATTATAGGCAGAACAAGTCTGTTTAATTTGATCAATAAATGAATCAGTTTATCGAATATCGATAAATGTCAATTTCCGATAAATAATCTTAAAGGCAGAGGCTTCTTAATTAATATAGAATATGTGTCTGCATAATATTGACAATAAAAACCAGATTATATCAAACAGCTACATTCAGGGATTTAAATTGTTAATTTTAAGTTCTTGAGTTTAAATGTATCTCATATAATAATAATTGAATTTCATAAAATATATTTCTCTAACGAAAAGTCTGTCTGAATAATTTAACATAGTTTTGTATATGTTTCATTTGAATTGTATATTTGTTTCTTTTCCTTAACAGATATAGTTAAAATTTCAGTCATATCAAATATTAGGTATTGAAGGCATGCTGTCAAAATATAATTTATAGATTGCATAAACACAATACAAATTTCTGCATAAGACACAACCAAAGCATTTAACTGAAAACATTTAAATTCTCATTTTTATTTGAAAAATATTTATTTATAGCTTAGGGAAAGAACAATGCACTTCATCATTTAGCAGCTGACACAGTTGTCCGAATGCAAATATATATTTTGGGCCAACAGAGCTGCAGAAGTTATGTGCATGCTGCAACAAATGTGGCAACTTTCTGACGAATGGCCAATGCAATATTTACAAAAACAATGGCAACAAACCTTATAAACAACCAGCCGGAGCCTTGTTTAATTGCCCGTTGAACAAATTAAAAGTGTCAGTGATACAAAATCGGGTAAAAATGCAGCTCGAGTTTTTGGGGCGACTGTGAAGTGTTGAAGTTTTAAATTTATTTTGTCGTCCACACTTATACCATAAGGACAAGGGGTGGGTTAGGGGGTGGCGGAAGGAGGTAGGGGGTAGCATCGGCATTAAAATAGTTTTAGTTAAAAGAGCAAAGGGCAAGCTGCAAATTGATGTCAACATTTAAAATGCAAGGCACGAGACACGGACATAGAAATGGACACGGACAGAGTAGTCACAGCCGCAGGACGATGCGAGTACACAACAGAGACACATGGTGGAGAGGGGACGGGGGACGGGGGACGATAGGAGACGAGCGACGCTTAATGTGCATTTTGGTCACTTAAATGTGCCCCAGACGAGCCGAGCAACTGGCGAGAATTGAGGCGCAGCTGCAGAGGCAGGGGTGGAGTGGGTTTTGGGGCAGTTGAGGCTTTTTATTACTGCAGCATATTTATCTTCATCTTGGATGTCGGCGCGTTCGAGACGTGCATTTGATGTGCCTCCTAGCTGACTGTGTGCGTTTGTGTGTGTGTGTGTGTGTGTGCTGCCAGTAGCCAATGCAGTCAATCGTCCTGCATTGCGTCCTCTTTGGTGTTTTGCGTTTTGGATGTCAACGCTTTGCTTTTGGTTTTTATGGCACCAAAGTTGCCACTTGGCTTGACAGTTGCCACCACCCCTGCCCAAACATCCTGCTCCTTGCAATCTTGCACACGTTGCACTTGGGTCTGCTGCTGCCCGTCGCTGGACATTCATAATTCTCTTTGAATTTATGAACACTAAACTGTTATTTACGATACTCAAAGGCATTTAATGTTATACAAATGTGACTGTGGGGATCCAGGCTAGGTCCTGGCCGAGCACTCGTATTCCGTGTCAGTTCCAACAGGCTAAGCTAAGCTGCAAAACACTGCCAGACCGATGAAAAGTACAACTAGGAAATTAAAGTGTTTGGAAAAGCAACAGAAATGTCGCTACACAAGGATATTAGTTTTGAATCATTGTTCTCAGTTGGAAAAAGTGTGGCCAACGATGATTCATCTAGCCAAAAGCATGTTTTTTTTAAACTGACTTCAAATAGGGCAAATACAATGGGAAAAGTTTATAAATATTTGGTTATAGTAACTTTGATTGGCAAATAAAACAGTCAGATTGAGACATCTTTGATATTTGTAGAAAGAATGCAGTTTCAGCATCATAAAGTCATCATAAATGAATAAATGAACGCTAAAATCTTTGATGCTATAGCAATTAAATTCGAAATATCATTTTTCAACCCAAAAATGTTGGTTTCAATCTATCTTTGAGTATGTAAATTATTGTTTTATAAAAGCAAAAGATTTCACAATATTTGTTTTATTTATTTGTTAACAGTTCTTCGTTCTGTGAGCATCAAATCATAATCATTTCTGTGCAAATTATGCGTAACGGTTGAAAGCATGACATCATTTTTTAATTTAATTTGCCAAGCATTTAAAATTGCACATAACGTATGCGGAAATAATATAATAATTATTAGTGAAGAATCACATCAAATTCAATATAATGTATTCTGTGGGAGGCAATATGAGCTGAGCTCAGTCTGACTTTATTTCTTCTTAAAAGTGTCTTCCCAACTGTATTCGAATAAAAAATAAAATAATATTATATCCTTGACTAAGGTTTATTTGGATTCTGTTGCACAACCCGAAATTGAAGTAAGTTTCTGAGGCCGAACCATATATATGTGCATATATAACAATGTGGCATTAAGTATACGTCATGCTGCACACACATTTGGTATACGACGTACGCAACTGAACAAATAGGCAATAACATAAACAATGATTGTTTGTTAATAACATAAATCGTTGGTAGCAAAAACAAATAATAAATGTCAAGAGCAGCTGAGTTCTTGTTGGCCACTTAAAGTGAATGAAATCTAAATATTGATTTATAGTTCAAAGAACATTTTGGGACTCGCCTGTCTGGATTTTGTCAACGTCATCAATAAACATAAATCATGCCCCTATTTAGTGTTCACTCAGCATTTGCCAGAGCCACTCCGATGCACCTCCGTCTCCAGTTTTCTCTATTACTCGTTCTAATTTCCTACATACAGTCGAAAATGATTTGATAATGAAAAGGAAATTAAGTGCACATTGTGTCGACCTCTCTTACTCTCGCTTTCTCTCTCTCTCTCTCTCTGAATAGCTCTCTCTCTCTCTCTATCTCAGACACAACCTCTGTTTCTATTTGGTTGTGAGTTGCCTCGTGTCCCTTGCAGTTAAGCGCAGCTGTTTGTGCCACTGCATCTCTGCCTGCATTTGAGTGGCAAACATCCGTTTCCGCTGTTTGCCAATGTTACTGTTCTGGACGTGTGTGCATGTGTGTGTGTGTGTGTATGTGTGTGCCTTTTATGCATATTTCAAATAGTGCTGCATATTGCAACTGTACCCCAAGCAGTTGCATACACACACAGACATTGCCATGGCTAAGCAACCAGGCAGCGCCATTGTTTCCCAATTGTTGGCTGTCTCAGCTCCTCAGAAGCAGCTATTCAAATCCTTAGATCACATTTGCACTGCAACGGATGCTGGCTGAAATAGAGAGGCAGGGGATGAGGGCAGGACTCTATCTGGAGCCTATTTGCATGGATGTCTGGACACTGAAAGGAAGCTTATTCGGTGTACTTATTGGTTTAGTGAGTTGCTGTCCTCGTTGGGGTTTGTAGTCCAGTTGTCCTATCATTTACATGCTGGTCTATAGATTTACTGCAATTTGCTGTAACTTGATAATTTGTAACAGTATTTAATTGTTATCGATGCCAATAATTATGTTCGGTCACTTATCGACTGAAGATGATAGTAATTTGATGGCATCTCTTATATATAGTTTACAGGCCGCAATTTGTTATGCTGCTTTGAAAGTATTTAAAGTATGGATATTAATTTGAGTGAATATTTTAAGACATTGAGTAATTTGCATATTAATAAATTATTTTATGGCAAATTATTTGTTTTAAGTTATTTGCTGAATCTGTCAACACTATTTCTATATACTCATGGAATTTTTATTCATTTTCCCTACTCTTTTTTTACTTTTACTTTTAAGTATTTATTATTCTAAAATGTTTTGATTTGTCAAGAATGCTTCTTAATAACCTGAACAATTTTCTGTATCTGAGAGGGATGTAACTAGATTAAAGTATTTAATACGAAAATTCTGCATAAGTACAAGCTAAACAAATAATAATTGTGTATTAAAGTTGACCGCAGGACAAGTTTTGGATCGGTGACACCACATTCCATGTTCTTATTAAGCACCACCCTGTCTGCTATTTGCTTGACCCCTGCTCCAGATTGAGCCGTAAATAGATTCTTGTTTTAATTGTTGTTGCCTTTTGTCGTTGTTGTTTGTTTGTTGTTTTCATCGCCTTAGGCATACATTAATTATATTTTGCGCTCTGTTCTGGCTTTTCAGTGCAAAGGGCGCCATACTCGGCCCATGTCTTTGTTTACTTTTGCAATTGCTCAATTAACTCGACCGCGGGATAATTATGACAATAAAACAACAACAGCAGCAACATCAGCAACAGCAACAACATCCTTATTTGATATAATAAAAATCTCAGTCCTTTCATACTGAAACGCTGCGAGGCAAAAAATGTTCGAATCAATTGCTCGAATTTGGTTGAGAATTGTTATTATTGTTCCATCTCTTGCCTACATAATTATGCGTCAACAAATTCTTAGCTCTTGACAAAAGAATCACGAATACAAATACTGCGCAAATTACTCGGAGTGGGTGGTCAGTCAGCAGAAGGGGAGAATATGAATTGTCGCCCTTTTGAAGTTTGTGGCGCAGTTGAAAGACGGCATAAAATATGCAACAGAATTTTATTGTCGGCTGTTAATTGATTCTGTGCTGGCCATCGGAGCTAAAATCCATTTTAATTGGCCTCTAGTCAAAACTGGAAAGCGGATCGTTTTATTTGAAGTCCCCGGCACTTGGGCGCCATTTGAGCCTGGCCAACACTCCCTGCCAATTACCATGCAATTTTCAACAAATAGCCTGGCCATGTAGTTATTAGCTTTTGTTGTCGTTGCTGTGGTTGTTCTTGTTGTTATTGTTGTTGTTGTATTAGTTGCAATGCCAAATGTCATGTCAATGTTAAAGCCATAAATCTATGTGCAATATTTGCCGGGGCTGCCAATAACGGAAGCAACTGTGGACCGAGCGGAAGGCTGGGCATTTGGTAGACTGTGCGACACATGCAAAACTTGGCATAACCACATGCAAAATGCACCAGCATATTGCAAGAAGCCCCATCAATTGTCCACAAGGCTGAGGCAGAGGCAGAGGCTACGGTCCAACTGCTTCTGGTCATGTGCATACCCTGTGCAGTAAAATGTATTAGTAGAGTTACAAATTTAACAAATATAATTATAATAATATATATATATTTTGGACTAACATTTTTAATATTTAAATATATAAATTTTATATCATAAATATTGTATTTTAATTGGAATTATTACTTGCACTCTTAATAGTAATTGTAATTGCGAACAGGACATCTGATTGTTGAGCACTATTCACTCAAGCACTCATAGGTGCTCAAGTTGGATTAGTGGTATTGAAAGGACGAGGAGGGCGGAGTAGGGGTAGTTATAGGGTTGCTAACAGGTCAAGTGTGCAATTTGCTGCTTGTTTGAGTCAAAATGACATAGTTAGCGAATTGATATGCCATATAGCTTGAGCGATAACACAGGACTATTATTATCCTGCATTGGGAATTAAGTATTTATAGATTTGGCTTTGCAATATTGACTTTTTTACTAACTCACACTTAATTC
Source organism: Drosophila paracracens (assembly GCA_035044025.1). Taxonomy (NCBI): domain Eukaryota; kingdom Metazoa; phylum Arthropoda; class Insecta; order Diptera; family Drosophilidae; genus Drosophila; species Drosophila paracracens. Next base: position 3,235,370 of record JAWNMN010000192.1, on the reverse strand, counting down.
AGTTATTAAAAGTGTTGATTATGTGATGCATGTGTCCAAAAAGTGTCTTAATTGCATTTTATGAAGTGTATTTATTATAACAATTGAATATGTGAATAATGTTAAGAACTGGGAATGCCTTTTAAAAAGAATATTTTTAAAACCAATTCTGATGTCAATCTTTATAAAATGATGACCTATTTCATCTGAAGGCACATTTCCACATTCGAAGCATTTTATTTGAGAAGCATTTGTAATGTAAGACATCTCTGGCCAACCGTTTACAGTTCGTTAAAAATGTCATGTGTGTTAACCTTGAGCACCCCAAAAATGGAAACGTGGCCACTTTGAGTTAATGAGATGCTTGCATAGACATATATTAAATATATATTACTCGGGGACATATCTACATGCGTCATCATGATGCATATCATCAACTTTTCAGCATTTTACATGCGATTTATTTAACAAGCACTCGAATTACAGCATTCAGCGTGAAGCGTGTGGCAATGGGGCAGTGTGGCAGTGTCGTCTACGCTTTACAGTTAACACCACCTGGCCCCACAACGGCGAGTGTTGTTGCCATCGTATTTGCTTTACGTCAAACTGTCAACACAACTGTCAAGTCTCAATGCTGCCGCTTCCGCTCTGCCCTCCCGAATTCCTGTGGCCCCTTGGAGCTGCTATTCATCTGCTCTCCTCGCGTCTTCATTTGAATTCTGACGCTGCTTCTGCTTTGCTTTTTGCAATTTCTGTTTTACACGTAAACTGTTTACCTTAATTAAAATTATGTGCAGCACCCAAACAGTTGGCAACGCGTCACCCAAAAATTGTTTGAGCGTAATAAGAAAGTCATTTCCGTTGCCAGCTGTGTGACAGGGAAGGGTCCTTCATAACCTGTAATTGCATGTGTCGTGTGTTTGGTGGCAAACAATTCATGCATACGGTAAATTGTGGCTTGTTTCGTGTTGACTGCCCACCAGTTGGCATTTTGAGCCGAGCTGTTGACACTGGCAGCTCAACATTTTTCTCGAGAAAATTCGCAAGTGTTTCTCAATATATTATATATATTCGCATTGTTTTTTTTTTGCTTTTCTAATGCGCTACAACATTTGTGGCAGTCGAAACTACTGCTTACTTTACTTTATTCTTCCTCTTTTTCAAGTTGCTCGTTCGACATCGCTGTTAATTACAGTTGCATGTTAGATTACAGATGTTATATTACAGTCTTATAATTTCATCACTAGTGGCTTGTAACCTACACAAGAAGAGGCCTGCTACATTTTTTATGTCGTAAGAGCACATTTGCAGCAGTTAAAACTAAATTATATTTATTTCTTAAATAGATCAGCTAACTTTACTTTATTCACGACTTCTGCCTTCTTCTTCTTCAAATTGGTGATCACACAATTTGTATCGATCGATATCGATATCAATGTTATGTAACAGTCTTAGTATTGCATCACTAGTAGTCTGTTAGCTGCATTACAAGAGGCCTTCTACAAATGATGTACTAATTTAATAATTACCTTTAATATATAATCCAATTAATATTCAAGATAACACTTGCATAATAAATGCAATTTTTAATATTATTCAAAAGTGCTGAGCTCTAAATATTATTTGATAACTGTATATATAGTATAAAAGTAAATATTTTTTTTTTTTGAGCAGCAAACTCCAGTCTGATAATATCTGGTATTTAGTAAATAATTTACTTAAGCAGAGTAAAACTCATATTAAACTGCCGCTACCTGAACGGGATGAATTCGTTCGCCTGCAGCTGCTCGCATGTGTCGGACTGCTTTGCCACTCCTCCTTCTCCTCCTCCTGCTGCCCCCTCAAACCATTCTACCAGCAGCTGCTGCTGCTGCTGGCAGCGCATGTCTCTCTGGGTGTCAGTTGGTGTGGCATTGCCTGGCTGGCTCTCGTGTGTGTGCTGGCTGGTTGGCCGGTTTGCCTGGGCGCGTTAAGCGTAAAATGATGCAAATTACTCGGAGGCGTAACACCTTTTACAAACGCAACGACGACCAGGACAACGTGGACTGTGAGGCAGAGTGCAAGGATGTGCATGAGAACGACGGTGTTGCCACAAAAATGAACTAAAGCTGCATTCACAGCTCGAGGCTTTTACTTTTTTGCCTTTGTCATTTGCAGCATTTTGTTTGGGGCCGAAAAAGTTGAAATTTTTATCTGGTTGCTGCTTGTCCGGTATTTCTGCAACTGACAACTGAGAAATTAAAACGTAAAACTAACTGAGAATTTTCTTGGATTTATTGTATTTATTTTTTATTTTATTTGATAGAAAACTTTTGACAAAATGAAGCAAGAGCTTGACTACTCCAGCATGAAATTATATCATATCCATATGGCTGTCTTCACTTGGCATAGGCTTTTCCTAGCTAACGATTCCCGGCTCCTCCCTCCTCTCTCCACCTCCACCCCTCTGCCCAATCAATTTTGCAAAGCCCTTTTTCGACACATTGACAAACTGAGAACAATTCAATTTTTCCTTAGCTCAGAGGACTCTTTCGCCCTGTCGCCGCCCGCTTTTGTTGTCGTCTTACAATAAGGCTGGGGAGGAGTGTGGTAGGGGCAGCGGGGATATGTTTAGGACGGGGTGTGCATTGTCTGTGGACCAAGTGATTTACTAGCAGCAGATCTCATGCTGCTCCTCCAACGTATACTTATTATTATTGTCGTATATTTATCTGACGCCTGCCTTTTGTGCGAGCCGCATAAAAAGCAATAAATATTAAATTGTATGGCGGAGGTGGGCCGGATTGGCGCGGGCAGTGGGCGTGTCTTGAGGCTTACCACACAGTGTGAATAGACAGTCAGTTCTATTTGATGTGAAACTTAAACAAGCAATTAATTTATGTGCTGCGTGAGTCTCAGACGTATTTTCAAGCAGCCAAAGCACTTACTGTATAAATTATGTTAATCGACTTTTTGTGCACACCAAACATTTTCATAACAATTTGCAAATCATACATACATATATTATATTGTATATACTTTGTGTTTTTATGTAATTTATTGCAAATCATTCTTATATAACATTGTATATGCTGGGGTTTTTTATTTCATTTATATTCAGTAAATTTTTCCGTTTATTTGTTCATAACGATTGGTAATAAAATATTTGACTTGATTTTTTTACAGCCTTATTTCCAATTATTTTATATTAATTTATTTCGACTACTTTACACAACTGGCTTTTATTATTATTATTTAATTTGCTGTTTCAAAACATTCTGCTTAAATCAATCTGATTTCATTTCAAGTGTTTCATTCTTAATGGTTGCATTTTTTTGACATTTGTTTTTTCCCTTTGATTTGTGTATATTGCACTGCTCAGCAGACTTTTGCTCAAATATCTTTCTTTTATTTACTGTATGTATCCCTTTCCGACTTTTTTTTCTATCCCAACTGGCATTTGTGGACTTCTTTACCGGGAATATGTACTTGTATTCAAATTGCTTGTGTTCGAGCAGTTTTAGTTGAATGCAAACAATGCTCAATCAAGCTTGAAGAAATTTTTTGCAATTCTCGCAATTCTTTTGCGTATTTAATTTTGTTTTACTAAAGCCTTTATTATTGATTGTTGTTGTTTTTTTATTTGTTGTTTTGCATAGATTCGGTGCGGCTTTAACCAAGGGGCGTAGGCAGTGGGCGTAGTCGGTGGGCGTGGCGACAGCAGCCAAAGCTTGAATTATGAAAGAGACACAGCAGCAGTGGCACTAGCAGTAGAGTTCAGCACACCACTACAAATATCAGAGTGTGTCTGTGAGTGTGTGTGTGTGTGAGTGTGTGTTGACATTTCCGGTAGCCGCATGAAGTTGTGTTTCTCTGTCTGCGTGTGTTTGTGTGTGTGCGGTGTGTGTTGACAACAGGCAGATGCAACTATGGTCAAGCTATTGTCTAAAATTGTTGACGTTTTGCATACTCTGTAAGTGCATTGTTCCAATGTTGGTTAGATTGGATAAATATTGGATATATACATATATATATATCCATATAACGCCCTACTTACTTTTCCGAAGTTGCCTTTAATCGAATTTCGCACATTAACCTCACTTTAAAAACAACAAAATCAATAATAAACTGTTATATTAATGTTCGAAATTTGATTGGAGTGTATTTCAAATAACTAACTTTCGTAGAATAAAATAAAATATTTAAAATTTCATTTTATATTTTATAAGGAAAAAATCAAGTGTCTTTAATCGAATTTCGCAGAGTTTTCGGATTCTGGATATTAAAATTGTTTTCTATTCAATTGGAGGTTGGTCAATTTAAAAGTTTCAAGTTGTTTCTACAGGGCATTTGAGTGTTGATCAATTTGAAATGGTTTTGTGGCATGTCTTGTTTCATTTTTTGTGCTGCTTACGTGTTGATGACATCGATGAGCTCTCCGCTTCACGTTGCCACTGACCATTTTCCATGGCTACCGCCAACAACTGCTGCCCATTGCTGCTGTCGTTGATGATGACATTTTTGTTGATTACAACATTGTTGCACATTGTTTGTCTCGTTGATGTTGTTGTTATTGCTGTTATTGCTTTTGCTGTGGCTGAACCACACAAACCAAGTGCACTTTCAATATTGAACCGAACTCGTCTACACAGTATCCCACTCTCTCCACTCGCCACATGCAACTATGCATTTTTCAAGCATTTTGCATACAAATTTTGGCCTGGCCAAAGGCATCAGATCGGTACACAGAGGTTTTGCCATATTGAAATTTAGATAGTTAAAATGTTTTTACTGAACAACTATTTTCAGAAGTCCTTGTACGCATATACAAATATGAGGGTGGGCATTTTTCGGAATTTACCTGCATTTCATTTACAAAGTGTGCACTCATCCGAAGGCCGACTAATTTGCAGCTTGGTTAGCTGAGATTTATGAGCTTAAATTGCAGTTTTATAATATCAAAAAACGTTTTCATCCACCTCAAATGTGTTGCATTTAACAAACAGATATTGATTACTTACGTAAAGGATTTTCTGGATTTTCGCAGTAGTCTCAAGGACTTAAATAATAGCCAATAAAAACTTTGATAAAAATTTGCAACGCGTGTGTTGTGACTTATTTCGTGCACTCGATTTGTTGCAAGTTATTTGCAAGTTGCCTCTTTCGACTCATTTCCGCTGTCTTATTGAGTTGGCAACTTGTTGTGCAGTTTGTTGCTGTCTGTCATTTTGAATGCAGCGCGATTTCCGTTTCCGGCTGCACAGTCAAATGCACCAATGCTAATGACAGTCCGTGCATAGCTCCGCTCTACTTGTGAATTATGTGTGAAAGATAGCTAAATTATAGCACGCATCTCTATTGTTGCCACACACGCACACACACACACACACACATACACAGAAATTGATGGACAACAACAATAACAATAACAGTAGCAGTAACATAAGCAAAAACAACTTTTGAGTGGGAGCCACGCATTGCGCCGTCCTGTGAATTGCTGGCTCAATTATCCTGCCCAACAATATGTACATCTCTATCTCTTTCTCTGTTGCATCGCTCCCACTTCGTTTTTGTGACACCAGCTTATCAGCCGGGGCGAGGCACATGAATCAGCCGTGTGGACATTGGAACAGCCATTTGCAGGGTCGCTGCTGGTGTCCGGACTTGCTGTTTCGAGTCGGGTCTGCTTGCTTCACTGGCCTGGTATCCTTGTGGCAGCTATGCGCCTGCACTTCATTGATTCTTCAATTGATTTATGTGTCTAAGCACCAAGCGGCACTGAACAGTCAACAGTTCTTGATTTAATCCATTATGCGTGGCATCCCACAAGCGTAGCTTAGTTGCAAAAGGTGTCAATGTGCGTGCGATAAATGAACATATTTATAACGAGCATAAGTGTTGCTTGCGTCAGCTAGAATACCGTTTCTTTAAGTTGAGCAATTAAGAAAGCAGGCACCTTCAGACCCTCATGAGGTACAGTGTCTCACAGCTTGACTGGAAAAGTATCAAGTAAAAAATGTATTTGCCTGCCATAAGCTAATTATTCATTATTTTTCAAAATTTCCAAAAACCTATGGTAGGTACATATATTAACCACCGATATGAATATATGACCCTAATAAACAGGGGTTTCCCAACCTGCTAGGTAGGGTTATGTAAAAAAGTACCCTAATTTTGGGTTAATGCTTGTTTGGAAAAGGTACATTATGGACACCTGGGTGCCATAAAACCCGGATTTTTTACCTTAAGTTGAATATTTTCGGTATAAATAGATCAATCCTTCGTAGTCAGTTTAGTTATATTCTGCATCTCGAGTGATTCAAGCCAACAAGGACTATGGGCAAACATACCACCATTGAACTACGGAAACTCGTCCTGGAACACCACAAAAAAGGATGTACAAATCGCCAAATAGCTGAAATGGTCAATCTGAGCAAGACAACTGTGTATTACATCATTCATTGCTTCGTCGACGAAAATCGGATTGAGAACAAGGGCAGAAAGGCACCAAACAAGATTTTCACCGAACGGGAAGAGAGACTTATCATCAGGAAAATAAGGCAAAATCCGAAGCTATCGGCTGCAAAACTGTCGCAACAGGTGCAGGAAGAAATGGGGAAAAAGTGCTGTGCGGAGACTGTGCGCAGAGTTCTGCGCAAACATGCTCAAGTGCCACAGAAGAAGCCCATTGCAAGAGCAAAAAATAAGGGGACTAGGATGACGAACAACACCAGCAGTCGAGCCGATCTTCGGAAACGAACGTCCGAAATCAAAACCAGAACCAAAAAACATTCTCTGAAAAAGAAGGGCCAATAAAGTTGATCATTGAAATTTTGCCTTTTAGTTTTAACATTCATGTTTTCTGTGTCTCTTGTCAATTCCACATCATTTTGGAAGTAAGCAGAATTTTTGCTACAATCACAATTAAGTTTTCTACTTTTTTTTATATACTGTATATTGTTTATGCTCCTTCTTTGTTTTTTTTTATTTTTTTTTAAGAATCCGTAGAATATAATTTAGCAAACAGATAAATTACATATTAGTTATATAATAATTTAAAAATTCGATCTTGTGTTTTTTTCATTGTTTGGGGTGCTTTTTGCTTGACCATGTTAAGAAACATGATTGCAAATTGAAATTCAGTTAAAATTCCAACTCAAACTATCCATTTGGGAATCATTGCAAATAACTGCCTGGCATTCCCTCAAGACTTAATAGATTTTCAGATGGAATTTCATTTTTTAACAATGTTGGAAATTAATTTTCGAAATATATAATTATTTAACTTAAATGGCAATCATTAGCTTAAATATTACTAACTTGATAACAATCGAATATTTGTTAGGAATGGGTTAATCGTATTTATATGTGTTGTGTTATTGCTGGCATATATTTTTCAGCAGGACAACACAACAAGTATCACAGTTTGGAACAGACGCTCCCATTTGTGACGCCAGCAGCGACTACTTCTGCTCTACACTCCCCTGCCCCTTTACAGTCAATTCCACTCGTTGCACGTTTGGCTGGACATGACAAGCTCAACATGAGCTCGTCGCAGTGGCAATTGCAATTATATCGCAAACAGTATTCGGCGTTCAAATCACCGCAGAGCCACTCGAAGCATCCATTGGATATGTGCGCAGGATGTGTTGGTTGGATGTTGAATGTTGGATGTTTGCTGTTGTGTAGTTTTGGTCAACACTGTTTGCTCTGTGGCCCTAACTGTCTGTTGCCAACATTTTACTGCATGCATTTCTCTTTTTTTAAATATACTTCTTTTTTTTATTCTATGGATGACATGCATGAAGTGTTTATTGCGTTTCACAAGTGTACCCATTAAGTTGAGGCGTTAGCTGGCAAATAATATTGAAAATAAAGACACAAATAGTGGAAAAGGGGGTTAGGAGAAGAGAATAGAACATAACGATCTTGCAGAACTGGCCATAAAGTTTGTTGGTCAAGTTGTGCTTTCAATTAAAGCAGTCAAGCAACATTTTGTAAGCAAAAAACTTTAGCAAGTTTTGCAACAGTCGCTCGAGTCTCGAGTCCAAGTCAGCATGAAAATCAATTGAAGCGCGAATTTGATTTAATTCACTAACTTTTTGGGGGCGTGGCCAAGTAGAAAATTCTGCGACTTGGCATAAACGAACTTCCGTTGCAATGACAGCCAACTGCAGCTGATGAATAAAACATGTATTTATGCGATAGTCAAGGGGTTGCCAGCAAAGCGAACGAACTGCACCAGTTACTGCCCCAGCGGGGTGGCTGCTAGTTGTATGTGGGTGGTCCTATTGCCAAGTAGCACCATTCAGTCATCCAGCTGAGAGTGTCAAGTGTTTTCGCAATGCCTTTCCAGTTCGACAACAAGTCTAATGGCATTTTAAGTAAATCACAGCAAATTCAGTGTCCTTTCTTTCTCCCACAGAAATGTATTAAAACAACAAAAATTGGCAGCATTAAAGCACAATCTTTTATGTTCTTGTTCTTTATGAAACAACAAAAATTGGCAGCCTTAAAGCACAATCTTATATATTCTTGTTCTTTATGAGTTTCTTAATAAGTTTTCTTAAGAACAGAAAATGCTATTAACGAAATGGCAAAGTCATCACGTTGCTGAGCCGTCTACGAATAAAACAGAAAAGTGAATTACTAGGCATTCTCTGATAATGCCACATATGTATATTAAAATCTGAAAAATATGTAAGTGAGATAAGTATACTTAATATATGTTAAAGTTACACTTTGAGCAACTGTAGCCAAAATTAAAAGACTTTTCAAACAGCAAATCTTTTGCCTCGCGTTTTTGCCTCTGTTTTGCCTCACAAATCCAAAATGGCAAGCCCTTTGGCAAATTATGCAAAACTTAAGCGCTGAGCGTTTTCTTAAGCTTGCGACAGGACACAGGACATAGGGCACTGGAGTCTCTCCAGAGCTCCGAGCACCGCTTTGAGAGTTGAGAGCTGATGTTTTGAGGTTCATTTCATGGCCGCTAAGCCGTAACAACTGTCAAAAACAGTTGGCAAGCACGATAAATAAATAATTGTAAGCTACTTAGTGCATGCTCTGGGATAGACTTAAGCTGGTTGGAGGGTGTTTGAAATTTTGTACATTTCTTTACCATTTGTGCAAGCAAATGCATGCGACAAGAACTTGTGGACAAGGACAATGAGTTTATGCCAAAAGCCGCTTAAAATTGGCAGACGCAGCAGCAACTTTTGGAGCTGTACTGCAATCGAGTATTGTAGCGGACACATCACGAACTCATATTAGTTTGGAAAATTAATTTATTTGTTGAGAAAGCCGCAAAGCTGCTGCCAGGCGTACAAACAGCAACAGGACGCTGCCGGGCTGAACCGAGCCAAGAAATCAATTTCGTTGTAAGACTGCCGCGAGTGGAAAGCATCGCTTGAAATTGCACTTTTCAAGTGAGCGCAAAACTTTTGAGTTTGCGTCCTTTGCAGTTGCTGTTGCTGCTGCCCTCGCCTTTGGTCATTATTTAACTTTGCCGTTGGACGACTGACAGGCAACAACAACAATTAATCATTTTGACTTTTAATCTTTCATTTGTCCTTAGCGTCGGCATCTTTATCGCGTCTCCGGCTTTGCCACGCCTCGACTTTCAGCCTTAACCGTTTGTTGTTGTTTGTGTCAAAAGTTTACGCAATCCTCCATAAGCACCCCCACTGCCAACATCTCCAGATGCGCATGTCTTCCTATATCTATCCGTCTCCGTCTCCGTCACCGTTTCCGTCTCGGCCATCTATCTAAGGCTCAGTTTGTTAAGTACGCTTTGGGTCGCTTAAGCAGACTTAATCGCATTATTACTTTTACGAGAGTTTTTCTTTATGATTTACGCTTACCAAGTGCAATACGCACAACTTTCTTTTCACCTTTTTCCCCATTTTCACGATTTCAGTTTTCATGGCTAAATTTGTTGGAAATGAAAACATCAGAAATGAACTTTTAAGTGCGGATTTTGTGGTCTGACATTGGGAGAACCTATGTGAACATTTTACTTTTGAATTCGAATTAGTTGTCTGCGAATTTTTGCAAATGTGATAATGCTTTCTAATGGCATAAGCTTAAAATGTGTGCAACATTTTGCATAATTCGGTGAGTTAAGAATTATGTCGAGAGCACAAAACACTTTGTTAAATACACAGGAAGAATTCAAAACATGACTTAAGTTCGGATTGAATAAACGCCTAATGAGCAGAGTTCTTGTTTTAATTAAGTCGAAATATGTTGAGCTAAAATCAAAATAAATTACACTTGCAGCAGTCAAGATTAAGATTTAAGATCTTCCTCTTCGAGCTGCGGATGTTAAATGTAAATATCTGAAAATGAGTTTCAAACTGTAATACTTATATTGAATTCGATTACAATATGTGTGGAATTGAAAGGCAACATATTAAGAGTCCAAAGCATGCAATCGATTTCCTCACAATCTGTTGATGGTATAAAACGTTAGCCATGTCCAATAAAAATCAACACACTTTTGCCGGTCATTTATAACTCAATCTCATTGGGCTCGCACGCGAGAAATCAATTGAAAAATCACATTAACCGCACACGCAATTATTCTGATTATCATTATCATCGTCATCGTTATCGACATCGACATCATCATCATCATTATTATCAGTATCATCATCAGCATCAACATGATTTGAACAGATTGCAAAAGCTGCGATAGCTATAACAAAAGCTGGTGTAAAGGGCGCATAAAACTCATTACATAAACGTCCACAACAGACATGAATCGCATTTGGCAAATTATTATGACTCTTTATATTATGATGACTGCACAAATCCGTAAATGGTATTTCAATTTTATGCGTGGCTCTTTTCAAAAATAAAACCAACAGCAGCCGAAATCATTTCGAAGCACAAACCGCAAAAGGGTACCAAAATTTTGGGCAGCTGCTCCACTCGGCAATTGTATTCGTGTGTGTTTCTGTGTGTGTGTGTGTGTGGCTCAAATTTTCTGTCAAAGTGTTGAAGAGTTTGAGTGTCCAAATTGTGAATGTGAACGAGAATAAAGTACTTCAAATGATAAATGACAGCTGCTCCATTTTGTAATTAACCAAAAAGAGCAGCAGAATTTTCAATTGGTTTGGAGTTTTAGAGACATTTTGGATTTTAGATTATGGTAATGGATCAAGAGCTAAATATATCTGATTGTTTAAGGACCAATGACACTTGTCGAAAATGACAGATAAAGCTGTGACAATCAATGATGTACACTCAACAAAAAAAAGTTGTGCTCGTTAAGTTGACATTCCAATGACAACTTATAGCAAAATCAGTTAAAAATTTGTAAATAAATAATTACTGCTGCCAAAATGTCAATTCAATTTGATTCAACAAATATTTAGGAAAATTATAATATTTTTTTTTAAATTTTAGCACTTTTAGAAAGTAATTATTTTCTTTGTAATTCGTTGCGTGGCCTATTGCAATTTAATATATTTTTTTTTTGAATTATATGAGTTTCGGAGCGTCTCCTTTGACAAGTTGAAACAATGAAATCATTTTCAGCATATCTTAACGCAATTAATCAAGTCTGCAAGCACTCAATTCGTTTCGTTCTCCATCATTTTCCGAGGTTATTTGCTGGGTTGTGTTTTTTTCCACATCAATGCATTTCAAGAGTAAAGCAATTACAAGCGGTTAAAACCACACGGGTGGTCAAATTGAAAAAAATGAACAGAAAATACTTTAAGGCCCAATGCAAAGCCAGAAATGGCACCATTAGTGCGCATTAAGCATTTGCATTGTTGTTTTAAATATTTAAAAATATATATGCATAAATGTACTACAACTGCAACAATTAAAAAGACAGACAAGAGAGAGAGAGCATGAGAGAGAGAGAGAGACAATCAATAACAACAGATTTCTATCGTCATCAGAGCAACGCTGCAAAGGCTTATAAGCTAAGTACATGAGATGAGCACTTTTTCATGCTATCATATCTGTTTTTAATGATTCCGTTCTTGTCCAGCGAAAAAAAGTGAGAGATGAGCCTAGATAACTGATAAAGTTCAATTAAATTGTGTTTGCAGCTCAATTTATATCTATGCAAATACTTTTACCACTTAAAGTTTTGTTTAAAAAATGCATGCAACTCAATTCAGTTAGTTAGGGCGGAAATTGAATTTATATTAAGATAAATCAATCTAATTAATAACTTATAAGACATTTATCATGGATGACCACACAAAATCAACCCGTTCACGGACTTTACGACAACGACTAAGTGAAAACTCACTCTTCCATTTGTTTGGCCGCTTTGCCTTTTGCCAGTTTTCGCCCAGCTCGGACATCCGGAAGCTACCGAAAACACTTCCGCGTCTACAAAAAAAAAAGAGAAAAAAAATGAATTGAAGAAAATTGCCGTAAATCAACCGCAACACTTTAGACACTTCCTTCCGCAGCGTCTTTGCCTGCGACAAAAAGTCAAGGCTGGCCAAAGTCATGGAAAATGAGCGAAAATGGTGGCAGTAAAAACGGCAGGCATGTGATTTATTTTCTTATTAATTTCCGTTATTCACGCCGCACACAATTTCCGCTACGTGTTCCAGTTGAGGCTGACCAAAGAGCTGCCCTCCCTCCATTTCACCCCACCCAACAACGGAAAAGCGGAAGAAAAGCGGTGAATACATTATGGACACTCCTCAAGCATCGCTGGCTCGCCTAACAATCTAATTAATCAGCAATAATTCATAAAATTAGAGCTAAACAGCAGCAAAAGCTACAACATTACTGCCACCGCGTTGGTGTCGTGGGGGGCGTGGCAGCTGCCTCGTTTGTTCCACACATAAATTAAACTTGAAAAGTGCATAAATTAAAAACCATTTTGCGCATACGTTGGCTGCACGTTCCAGCCAGGAAAAGTGCTGAAAAGCGGTCAGAGAGACAGAGAGAGAGAGAGAGAGTGAGACAAGAGTTGAGTTGAGAGTGGCCAGCAAGTGGCGCCATTAATTGCATATTAATTTAGACAAATTTGTTTGGCATTTTTATGTTCCACTAACAGAATACAACCACAACAACAACAAACAACAACAAACAACAACAACAACAACGGGGACGACAACAACAGCCGCTTCATAAAATGAAAAACAACGGCTAAAAATAAAGCATTTTGTGGCTGTTAATTTGATGGTATAAATATTTAAGTGCACAGCTTGTTTGAATTAGCTGCTGCTGCTGTAGTTTATGCTAAGCACTAATGACAAATTGAGCCATTTAAATATTCATGAAAAAAATGTTGATTTTATTTTCAAATCTTCAAAATATTGTATTTATTTCGATTATGTTTTTCTAAAGAGCATTGTGTTTTACCTCGCTTTGGCTAACAAATTTATGAATTATCTGCAGGCAATTTTGCGTTTATACCACAGTGGCATATTAATTTAGCTGATGCCATTCTTTTTGCCGTAGTTTCCTTGAGCTCAGCTTGCGGTTCATCTGTAATATTAATTGAGCAGCTCGGTGCGGCAACTTGATCACGAACAAAAGATAACGGTCGAGGGAAAGTGGGGCATTCAGGATATACATATTATTGTTTCTGCTTGGCATAGCATAAATCTTCTGCACAAATACAATTGATTTGCTTTATTAGTGCTCGCTCTGAACGAGAACAACAATAAATGTTTCATTTATTAAAAAAAAAACCAAAAAAAAAAATGGAAATGGAAGAAAAAAAAATTGGGGAGTTTTCTCAGAGTGGATGATAAAATTCCAGTGACTGTTAATCTCGCAGAGCTTTGTTGTTGTTTATTTGCCACACAATTTCACACATATGTGGGCATCCTCTGTCTCCTTAAACTGTGTTTAGCTCATTTCCTTTTGCGTGAAGTGATTTACGAGTAATTCGCCATTTAACCTGTGGCTAAATTTGTAATTAGTCAAGTTTTGTGTGGCGCATGCATAAAATTTCCCTTTGCTGGGTTTTCCGAATTTTGCCTACTTTTGTGTAGGCCTAAGTCTATTAATAATAAGCTGTGTGCATGTGTGTGAATATTTGTGTGTGTATGTATCTGTATGTGTGTGTGTATGTGGTATTTATTATATAGTGTATGTAGTCTTGGCTTACTGACACATACTTATATGGAAGCTTTGAGTTCCTGGGGCGCACATTGACAAAAGCCAATTTCATTTACTTGATGGCTGCGAAATGCTTGCATAAACCGCAAATTAATTTTGATGGGGTTACGGGACGGGAAAAGTGTTTAATGTATGTCAGTGCCTGGTCGACACACACAACATTTGCAAATGAGCTGAAAGTTCAACAAAAGTAGTTAATTAATTAGACTTTCGAAATAAACATAGTGCTGTCTGCATATATCTCTGTGTTTTGGTATTTCATTCCTAATTTCGAACTCAGCCAAGTTCATAGTGAAATTAAAGTCGATAAAGATAGCTCTTTTGGTTTATAATTAATCTAAAATTCTTATATTTTATTAAATGTCCATTTATTATTATAATTGGAGAAAGTCAGCTCTGCGACCTATAAGGTCTATTGTGCCCCTAAATATCCATTTATGTTAATACAAATTTAGAATGCCCTCGAGAGAGCTGCACTAGAAGATACATTGAACTTAGTTATTAATATCGCAAATCGACGGATATCTTCAAATATATTTGAATGAGATTGAATTTGAATTTGGATGCTTGCCCGTTATTTAAACTTGATTCCCTAGAATACTACAGCTTAAACTGGCCAAGGCGACACAATCTGCTATGCTGTGCTTTGAGGACTCTTTGAACATAAGTAAATGCCTGGCTACCAATTTAGTTAACTTAATTAAAGTGTTCATCGAGTTTCAACAAGTTTCAACCCTGACTATTAACGCTGTCCCCAATCGTTTTATTTGATCGTTTGGCGACCGCAGATGCCAGGGCAACACCTTTTGTGATTCTATCGAAGTTCAATAAAAAGAAATTGATTGAAGTTTCGCACGCTTGTTGTTACGTGTTACCCTTTTGTGGTGCTACTGTCTGCCACATTCTCCACTGGCCCCTTCCGCTGTGCCTGCCACTGTCTGCCTGGATAGCTGTGAACGTCAATTAAATTCATTGCCAAACAAATATTGTACAAAGGAATTATTAAAGCAGCCAAGCGATTGTCGGCAGACACATGTTCAAAAACTGGCAACGTTTTGTTTTGCTCTGTCTGGGAACCTGCCCCAAAGAGTTGCAGTTCCTGCAGAATGTTGATTGAATGTGGAGGGAGCCCTTGTGCCACTGTTTGACCTCCACCCCGTTGCCCCGCAGTTGTTGTTTTTTGGCACTTTGCGTCGAGCGTCAAATGAAGATAAAAAGGCGCCGACATTTTGTAAACAAAGCGTTTGACGTGCGAGGCAGCTTTATAGCCGGCTAGATTGTGCTGAAAGGTCGTCTGTGTGATGATGTTTGAGCTGACTGCGTAGCCATCACCTAATGCCAGAAGCCCAAACCTAAAACCGAATACTCAAAACCTAAACTCAACCCACATTTTGCTATCCCCTGGGTTGCAGCTACAAAATGCATACCAAGCGAATTTTTTTTCTGATGCTTTTATTAAGTTTTTTGAATTTGTTTGCGTGCGTCTGTGTGTGTGTGTGTCTGTCTGTGTGTGTGTGTGTGTGTATGTTGTCATCTTTTGTATGGGTTTTTTAATTTTTCGACTGATTGCTTTATTACAGAGTGGTGCCCCGTGGATGGTGGAATGTTCTCTTCTATCTTTTCGCATAGATCCTAGTGAATTTCACAATTCCGTTGCTTTGCTGCTGCTGCTGGTGCTGGTGCTGCTCCTGCTGTTTGGAATTAAGGGGCTTTCATCGAAAACCAACAGTGAATGCAGTCAGTGAGCTTAGGAATTTTGCCCTGTCCCCCGACAACTCTTCATATGTGAGATCTGTGCAAGGTAAATATTTGTTTTGCATTTTATTGAAATTAATTTGCCAGACAAGCTGCAATACAATTTTTGGAACAATCCACTTTTGTGAATAATCTTTGTTTATTCTTATTAATATGGTTTGAGAATTTTAAGCTTTAAATCAGCTTTTCTGACTAAAACTATTTTTCATTAAGTTTAATTGTGGATTTGGTTATTATATATTTTTTAATAATTTTTTATTAAAAATCTATGCTATGCAAATATTAATTAGTATTTGATAGACTTTTAAAAATACGATAGGATTTTTGTACTCTTATTTAAACTTTTCTTATGGGCTTGCATAGCTTACAGAATTATTCCATTACTCTTAATCTGCCCAGAAACTCTACATTCATATTATAAACTGCTTTTTCATTTTCAACTCGACTTAATTTGCGTGCTGAAAATCAATTCAAAATTTCTCTGAGTATGCAACACTTAAATTGCTGCAATAATATGTCTGCTTGTTGAATTAAGCGAAAATTTGAAGAGTGAAAATAAATTGTGCAAACAAAATACTGTCTGAAAGGTAGGGAGGGATGTGTGGGCGGGTTGGATCTGCTTAGTAGGTGCATAATAGTTAGCAGTTGAAAGAAACGCATTAAAGTAGACAACAAACTTCGAACACTTCATTTCACAGCGCCAACATAATAAATCAACTTTTGTTGTGCCTCCGTCGGATTTTCCGATGAGTCTTTTGAGTTTTCTATTCTTCGAGCAGAGTCAGACAAATAGTTTCCTGTATAATTTTCATCTGCAGCGCAGCAGCTGAAGCACAAAATGTTGTTGCATGCAACACAAAATACACACAATTTGCATTTTGTTCAAATAATGCATTTATTGTGTATGAGTGTGAGTAATTTCTATATTGTGCATTCTTCACAAGCTGTTCATCTTTTATGATGCCACGCAAAGGCATCTCATGCCATTCTTGCCACATTTCACTTATCGCCAGCAAAGTCCTTTTTGACCCGTCCATCTCGTAGGATAATCGACCGGCTCTAAACACATATTTGACAATGAATTTGGTATAGTTTAGGCAAGTATTTCTCTTAATTGTGGTTAATATTTGTGACATTTGCTAATGATGTCGAATATATTTCAAATTAATTTCGAATTTTATTGCTTGGTTGCTTTGAAACTGTTATTGACAAAATCCCAATTGTGGCTTGAAATGTGACTGGAAACTTTAAAATTTGGTATTCGGCTTTTGCTTGGTTGCAAATTTTATTCAATTATTTTTTAACAAATTCAGGCGGCTTTGGTTTTAATATGTACGACAAATTTATTGCAGACGAATAAAAGTGTAACAGTAATATCACTTTTCATCAGATTTGTATATGTATATTTCCTACCTCAAATATTGATAAAAAAAAATCCTACAATTAAATTTGTTTATCCAATTATTGTATGCAATTTTCTGTTGTGCTCGAGTGCATTTTGCAGTTGCCTTCTATTTTTTTTTTTAAAACATTAGCCTCTCCGATCCTTCAATTGCATTCAGTTGGTATTTGGTTAGCATTTAGAAATGAAATGAGGATTGAAAATGTCACGTAGGCTGACACTTGCAGATAACAATAAAGACTCAACTAAACAACTTTGAAATTGCTGCAGTCTGAAGACTAAAACTAAAACCAACGGCATTTGAATAAATGTGAATGGCGCCTTAAAGTATGTGGCAATGTGCACGTTTATGGCATAAGATATAAAAATATTCAATTTCATATGCATGCAGAGAGCCGCATAAAGTTAAACAACGAAGGCGAGCTGTGCGCAGTTCGCTTTGCATATGGGGACATAGATAAAAAAAAATGAAAAAAAATGTAGAAGAATTTCGGTATCCGACTATGAGATACCCTATGCACAGCTTTACGTGTGACAGTAACGAATTATCATTTTTTGTGAAATGCGTCAAATAATCGTCAGCAAAACATACCAAATCTAATTTCGCTCAATAGAATCTTAAAGGAAGGAACTCCATTTAGGTCAATTTATTTGAATATTTATAGCTTTGATGGACTCTGAGGTTCATAAGCAGACTGATAGCTGAAACAGACTGAGCAGACTCCCCTGTTGTTTATTTGTTAGTTTAATGTCGACAAACATCAGTTGACACAGAATAATACAAAAAATAAATAACTAAAATTAAATTAAAAATAATATGCAATATTTAATTGTAAATAAAAAAAGAGAGAAAAATGTTTAAGAGTTAAATTAAAAATATTTAAATACTTGTCACATGCAGAGTTAGTGCTGGGTATAACCAAACCAAAACTGAAATGACTGAGCGAGGTGAAACTGCATAACACAAAAGCGAGAGACAAAGACTAAACAATCTTGCAACGACTGTGCCTCAACTTGCTATTCTGGTACCACTTCCCACTCCAATTCAGCCACCTCCTCCATATATGTACATATTTCCCTGCTTTTCTATTGAATTTGGTTGGCAGCAGTTTGCCAGGGGACGAAAAGTCACCATCCATATTCCATTGCCAGCTGCAGTAGCCAAAAATGTTTTTCTGGGATTCTTAAGCAGAAAAAATATATGTATATGTGTATTGTAAAATGTTGTGTTTATGCTGCAAGTGGACACATGGCAGCCACTTGAAACCAAATAAAACAACAACAAGTTTCTTCTTGCTAATCTGCTAACAATTGTTTGCAACTTTTCTAAATATAAAGGTTGATACAGTAAATTCCAAATACAACTATTACTTTGATTTAAATTTATATCAGCAAATGGAAATATGTATTTGAGGTCATCACCAACTTTCCCACATAGTTCATTTAACCTGTATAGAAATGATTTCACGAGAACTACAAGTGCATAATTAATTAGCACTGCCTGTGGTGGGCGTGGTATTGGCGTGGAAATTGGCTTTGACTTCGGCACCATTTTGTGGTTGGTTATTAAACAGAAAACAAAAGCAGCACAAAAAAAAAAAATAAATAAAATGAAAAAGAAAATACAGGCGCTGCAGAAGCAAACATTATTCAACAAGCCAAAGAACATATCATATAATGTGTGGGTAGTTTTATACGTAGTCCGTAATGCTCCCGACTGACTCTGAAGCCTTTTCAGTTAATTAAAAAGGCACTTTGGCGTGTCTGTGTGTGTGAGTGTCTGTGTGTGTGTGGGTTTGAGTGTGGCTGCTGTTTCATTATAAATGGTCAGCAGAAACATAAACATGATATTCTCTCGTATAATACAAATGTATAAGTGGGTATCCAGTCTGCTCCATGTCCGACATTCAGCTAATTAGTTCAAATAGTCTCCAGTGAGTGGAGGATTGCGAAGACTTTGATATACAGCTATTATCAATTGAGCTGAATATCGTCTGTGCATATATAATATACAAATTGGGAAAAAATCAATATACTTAAATTGACAGTCTGATGTCATTAGTTGGGGCTCTTGCTTACTCCTGCGATATCTAAGTTTAATACTCGACTAGGTAGTTTTTTATCAGCAGGACTTGCACTTAATGTGGGACTTAAACTTACTTAATGCAAAGTGAAGGATACGTAAGGATCTTGGACTTACTTTACACATGGCATTATATTTAGGGTTAAAATTGTTGATTTTAAATTTTCAATCAATGTTTAGTAATTTCCAAAAAATGTAGCTTTAAAGTTCAAAAAATCGAGCATATTTAATTTGATTTGGCTTATATACAAAATTCCATTTAGCTAACAACTAGCTAAGCTTTAATTTAAACCGTTAGAGTGCTTTCACTTAGCGCTAAAGTGTTTTCTTTTGAGTGAAGTTTACCAGGGCTGGCTTTCGTATTGGCTAAAAGCCCACAATTGTCAGTCAACATTCAGCTGGCTAAGATGACAAAATGTATTTGATGTTGTGTCACCGGTCGCCCTCAATTCTCCACCTCTCTCCTCAGACAACTGTCACATTTGCTTTGTTTATTGACACTGCTTGCGTAGACAGTGCCACAGAAGAGTGTCAAGGGGGGAGCCGTCGGGAAGCTTCCTTGGGAGCTGATGGGTGTTGGGTGTTGGGGGTTGGGTCGGGGAGTAAACAACCCAAATTTACATTTGCTTATGTGCCCGCTGTCAACTTTGCTTTGTTTATGTGTTTTTTATTATGATTGATATTTTTTGCACTTTTGCTGCCTTTTTTTTGGTTATATTTTCTTTCCTTCCCCTTCTCCATCTCCGTCCTCCTCTCGTTTTGGCCTATGGAGTTTCATATTTATTGACAGCTGGCTTAAAAGGCGCATGTTGTTGACTTGTTTAGCATTTTTTATGAGCCGTTGACAGTGCCAACAGTTCGCATTTGGCTCAACCTTTTTGGGTTGGCCTACGACTCTCAAGTGTCACATTTAATGATTTGCCCGTAAAATTATAAGTTTTCGCAACTTCGAAGGAAGGCTTAGATGCATGTCTGGTTGACGTGTTCAGCATTTGTTTTTGCTTATCCAATTTTAATAGTTTGCTGCTATTACATTTTCAAACTTTTCTTGGCCAATTATTAATTATTGTATATTGTATGATCATTAAGTCCTTTGGTAGCAACCAATTTAAGACCGCCACGCCCACTACTTGGTGACACAACAAAAGAATATGAAACTTATTTAAATCCGAGTAGCTCTTTTGGGCCAACGTCAAGTGCCACTAGAAACAATGCAAATTTAATTAAAATTCCAAAAATCTGAAAACAATGCGCACGTTTTCATCATCAACATTATGCCCCGACACGGCCTCGACGACAGACGACACTTGCACCACCTCTCTCTCTCTCCCTCTGCCACGCCACACACCCAACCACATACTCAGAGATACACGGATGGTTCCCTGACCATGGCCATGGCTATGGCCAATGCAGCAGCGCAAAGACAATGCAGCCGGGTGGTTGGTCGGTCGAGCAGGTCTCCTTCCTTCTCAGTCCCCTCTGTCTGCCTGGCCTGGAAGTGCTTCTTGGGCACTCGCTGCATGTAATTTCTGTATTTTCTTTATTGGCACCAAACTGCGGGGCATATCGCGCTTGTCAGCTGCTCATCTTGTCATAAGTTTAAGCAGTTGGTTTTTGAATGAAAAATAATTAAATATAAACTTAAATTAGAATTTGGTTTTTTTTTTCATATTAGTTTATATTTATTAAGTGGACAAGATTTTAAATAAATGAATGAAAATAATTAAAGCTAAGTTAAAGAATTAATTCTTGGTCACATTTTGATTATAAATCACAAATCAAAGCATTTCTCAAGGAGTAGTAATTACTTTCTAATAAACAGTGGTAAGTATCTAATAAATCACTCTCAGGCAGTGTATTCAGTAGTCGCTGTTGATAGAATTTCGCTTGTCTTTTGTCTTCTTCTTTGTCGCTCGCCCGAAAAGCAAATGTAAAGTTTTTGGTTTCGACGCGAGGGATTTATAGTGCGATTATACTTTTGTGTGGGATGGTTTCCGCTGCTGCTGCTTGGAACACAAGTAGTGTGTTGTTGTTGCTGTTGCTGTTGCTTTTAGTCACGTTATTGTAGTTGTAGCTACTGTCCTCTGATGTCCGCCCTGAAATTGCATTGCAGCCGGGCTAGCCATCTCCCATAATGGAGTAGTTTTTAAATAAACAATGCGAATTCGTTGCGACCCGTGTCCCGCCAGCTGTGCTGTCATCATCTTCACACAAGTCCAAGTCAAGGGTTGCCACGTTGACTACTGTCATTTGGTGCTGCTCCCACTCGCCACTTCCGATCGAGCCACAGAACCACAGGCTTGGCTTTTATTTGCATTGCTATCGCGGGAGCTGTGCGGCTTTATGGGTTCTTAGTTTTATTTCATATACGCGATGGAGTTTGTCTTCATTCCTTTCCCTTTCCCTTTTCTTTTCTTTTATATTTTTGTAGTTTTATTGTTCAGCCTTCTTTAGCTGCACATCACTTGTTAGTTATTTAGACGCCATCAACACTTTGGGTCATGGCATTTTATGGTGTACTATAATGCCAGAGGGATTCTCAAATTTGTAATGGAATTGTCTGATGTGAGTTCCGGGGGTGTATACAAAATATTTAATGGCATGCATGTGTTATAAGTGAATTGCAAATGATTATTATTGACGGAGTGACTCACCATAATATGTACATAACATCTACCTTGTATTTTGGATAGGCAACAATTATTTATTGGTGCAGGTTATTTTCTATTTGGGGCTATTTTCATATTTTAATTTATTTTAATTGCCTCGCCAGTCATTCACACTTTGCCATGTCTTACGAAGTCCTCTTGGATGCTATTGTGCAAACTGCTTGATTTTCATTTTGCCACTAATTATCTGGGTGGCAAGTGTTGACAATAAATTCACACCCCTGCTTCAGGCAGACCTGGAAGATGAAACCAACTGTGCAGCGGTAACAATTTAGTCTCATAAATTGGCACAAAATGGGCATCATCTCATTGTTGTTGTTGTTGTTGTTGCTTTGGCTCCTGTTACTGCTGCCTGGCAGGCTGAGAAATTCGACGCGTCGTTCAAGAAATGCACAACATTCAAAGCCAAAAGCCGCATAGCCGCGCAACAATTCTCAGCGCAACAAAAAGCCGCCCAAAAAGCCGCCAAATTCCATTTGCCAAAGCCAAGCGGAAAGTTGTCCTTATTGTTGCCTGAATGAGTTTTGGCATCTGGAAAACGCTTTTGGCCACGTCGTCTCTCTCGTCTTACAGCTTTTAGTTGGCATTTTAATTTGGCAAACTTGCATACGGCAGGCGGCTGTGGCGAGAACAAATAACTCGATGCTGCCACCGTTTCGATTTTTCCAGTTGCATGCAGCAACTTTCGGCTTCGACTATGTTGCGATAAACATAAATTAAGCTTACGCCACTATGGCTATCCTCAGTCAATCAAACATTTTGCGTTTCTTAAATTAAATAAATATCTCACATCTCATTGCATGACTTAAGTATTATTCACAGTTTTTTTATTTATTATATATTATTCAAATATGATTCGTGTTTCTCAACTCATCTGAATGTTCTTGGATAACACAAAAGTAAATGTGCTCCCATTCAAAAATAATCAAAATGTTCGCATTAAAATAAGTGCTTAGTCACTTTTGAAGCCATTTCTTTTTTCCTGCTCAAAGAGTTTTCGATTTATTTTGAAAAGAGTTTTACAAGTGACTGCATCAGGTGCTGAAAAGTGTAAGCATTTTCAGCTTATCTGCTTGTATCCAGTGCGTTTAATATTTTTATTTATTTTGTGGCCCATCATTTACCCCCTTGAGAGAGTGTACAAAACTTACAACACAGCAAGTAGCTCAGAATTGACAGCGCCCTTAAAAGTTAAGTTTGGCAGTTTTTAAAACATTGCGAATATGCCACATGTGTGGCATAGTCGACTGTCTGCCTCCGACATCGAGCTTAGGTTGTCAGTTGGGCCCTTTTGCATATGCTTCAGTTGGTGTTTTTTTTTTTTGGGTGTGTGTGTGTGTGTGTGTGTATGTGTGTGGATTTCTTAGTTGATTTCACGAATTTACAGACCCATGGCGAAAGTGAAAAACAATGTAATAGAAATTTCATAAACTTTGCTGCATACTTTTTGGCGCTGTGCGCTTTCGACAAGTGCAAAACGGTCTTTATCTGTAAGGATTTGCTGCAAAAACCCACCGATAGAATAAAAAGACCAAAAAACAAAAGTTTTTGCTTTGGTTGCATGCTGTGTGTGAGACAGGGAAAAGGATTGGTAGGGGGATGAGGTAGGGGTCTGTGATTCTCTTTGCTGATGGTAGCGTAAAATCCACTTAAGCTGCCTGCAGATTTTGGGCGCGTTTTGCTTTCTGTTTTATGTTTTACTTTTTCTTATTCTTTTCAATCTTTTGTTTTTTTCTCTGTTGTATTTTTTGAACATTTTTATGTCCTGCCAATGTTTAGAGCGGTAGGAGTGCAGGAGGTGGTGGGTTCGTTGCATTATTTCAAGTTTGGGGCAAAGTATTTAAACCATAAAAATGCGCTGCGAATCCTTCAGCTCTTATATCTTAGTGTGGCCATTGGGAAGCGTCTTTCACGGTTTACCCGTAAAGTTTTTAAGCATTTAGCTGGAGATTTATTGGCATTTACTGCAACCGCATTCGCTATTGCCACCCCCTGGCCACGTAACCAAGTTAACCAAGGCGCTGCCTGCCCTTTCCCACCTTGGCAAGTTTATCGCACGCTGCTGCTGCATCAACATAATGATATGGATAATTCAGTTTTCATTCAGTTATTGTCACCGCAACGCTCTTTCTTTATCCTACTACAGAAGCTGAAGCTGAGAGGGGAAAGGGGAATAAAAATCGTCGTACTATAAAAGGGACCATTACATTGATTTACATGCGCACGTTTATGACCAGCAGCTTACTGTCTATAACTTCCACCCAATCCACCAATTGTGCAACCCTCAAGCCAGAGATTTATTTTTTTTCTTCTGTATTTTATAGTACATTGTAAAAATTGTGCATTTCGCATTTTTATTAGCTGATCAGATGAGCAGAGCGCGCTGTGGCTTCAGTTTTATTAGCAGCTCTCAAAATTTCAAACAGTTTCATTGCCCTTTCTGCTGGAGTTTCTTGAACTTAAGCTTTTAGATTCTTATACGAATTCCTCGAAATAAATAAATTCTGCATTTTAATAAATTTATTTTTTAAAATAATAAAAGAAAACATTTTTAAATGGTTCTTATAAGTTACTTAAATATACGAAAATTCTATAAATAAAAAAAGTTGAAATATATAATTATGAATATTTGAACAATACAAAAGCTTTACATATATGGCTGGCTTTATCTGCATGGCTTTCTTTTATATTATTATAATAATATGTCTTGTCGCTTGCTAGAACGTTAAAAAAACTTATGGTATATCAGCAGGGTGTATTTTAATATATACACATTCAGTTCTATCTGCACTTTTTGCTGCTTCTAATTTGTATTCACTTTCGAAAAGCTTCCCGAATACTCTCTGGAACCCGCTTCAATGGCCATCACAAGCCTAGACAATGGCATATGGAAAACGATGCAGTTGAATGGCGTTTTTTTTTTGCAGCTGCTTTGCGCGCAAGCCTTTGAAGTGAGTTTTCAACTGTCAATTAAACTGCACTCTCCGTTGGACAAGCCGATGACATTGGAGGTGGCCGTGTGTGGGCGTGGCCATTGCCTAAGCGTTAAGCATGGCAGTTAGAGAAACGCTGAACTAAGGCAACCAAAAAAAGAAAAATGGAAAACGGGCTCTAGCTCCTCTTTATTGAAGGCAGGTGTAGCGGAAAATTGTGTACTTATACAGCAGCTGACCTTTTTTGTTTTGTTTTTGGAGCGGCTAACAAAAATTCTACTCCCTTATTTTTTTTGAAGGGGATTTCCCTTACCTTTGGAGTATTGAAGCAATTATAAATAGTGAGTCTGAGACTGGGGATTGGTGGGATTTGCTTTGTGCACCTAAAGAGTTGAGAGTGAAGATAATTGAATTTGATTTGATTTGGGATTTACTTGTGAAGTGAGAGATTCCCTGGGTAGGTCTTATAGTGTTATAGTGCTTTCACATGCTTAAAGTATTTAGTGGGCTTGAAGCTGAATGTGCCTGGTACTGAGTAGAGTCCTTTGGTCCTTTGAATAAATGCCACATAGTTTTGTTACGCGTAGGATACTTTAAAAATAATTTTTTAATGTTTTTTCTCTTTTATTTGGATTATTTATCCAATAAACCCAATGACTCTGCTGAAGTTAGAATTTTGAACATTCGCTTGGGATGGATTGAAATTTTCGCCTTTTCTTAGGACTGTGTAAACACTCTAAATATTCCATTCACTTTTATCGATCCAAGAAGTCGCATTAAAATTGCAATTTGGTTTTCGGCTACTTCCTTTGCCATTTAAGAAGTATTTTTGGTAAAGTCTGTCAAACGGCTGATTTATTATTTATTAGCCATGACCCACCGAAAAAAGCGAACATGGAAATTGTGTACCTTATTGAGGGTTGCTGTAGTTGTAGCATCCAGTCGGCCCACAAGCAATCCATCAATTATGCAACGTCGTCGAGTGACGAAAACAAATCAAATCCAAGAAAATATGTTGGACAAAAACCCCAAAAGTGTTTGAAACTAAAGTCATTTGCCAACTGACAAGCTGACAATTCATGGGGCATGGGCATGAAACTAATTGGATCATTGGGAAATAGTTGATGCCACAAAATTGACAACTAGGCTCTCTAAATTTAACAGAGCCCCCTCCACACTCACACAGCCGGACAACTTACAGATTTGATGTTTTTGCTTTCAGCCATCACTCGCTTTTGACCCCGAACCTAATTGACTGGTTTTAAAATTAATTTTATTTTTTTATTTTTATTTTTTGCGGTGCGGTCGCCTCCAATGAGCCATAAAAACTGCGCCGCATATCATTTGAATGGGAAAAGGTCTTTTGAGGGTTCCATAAAGGAAACTGTTTGCCATTTGGTATGGGATCAGGCGTCACAGTTGTATGTGGAAGTGGGGGGCGTGGCGTACGTGAGTCGCATTGCGAATGGTGTGAAAAATGAAACTGAACCAGAAACGAGGCCGTTAAAAGCAGCAACTGCCGCTGACAGCTGGCATAATGAAACTGAAGCGCGTGAAATGAAACGGAAAAATAAATGTTGCTCAAGTGTAAAGCGGTTTGTTTTGCAGCCGAGCGATACGCACGGCGAGCGAGAACTGGATGGATGCGGGTAGTGTTAAGCAAGGTTGCTGCTGATTGTTGTGCATCTGTCCATGACAAAGGTTTTCTTTTTCACATTATATTTTATGTCTTGTTTTTTTTTTTGGTTAGATTTTGTTTTGTTACTTTGAACCAGTGACCATTTTGACCTTGTGGCAAGTAGTACGGAAATAGGCATTCTATGACAGGAAGACCTAATCTTTTTTTTTATTGTTTTCGATTTTTAATTGCTTTATTATATCACTTAATTTATTGCTTATGGGTGGGGGAGTGAACAAATGTGTGGATTTGGATCGCGTACGTGATATTTATGATCGAAGGGTCTAGATTTATGGATGACCCTTTTTTTTATTGGGGTTTGGAGTCAGGTGGAGGATCACTCGTGCACTTGTGTGTGCGTACGTGATTGTGTTTTTAAGGAGGAGATTGTGAGCAAGGCATGTAACCTGTAACCTATATGCTTGAATGTAGTGGAAGATCGGTTAGCAACATGGTTTTAGCTTGTAAATGTATGTATATTTAATTGTAAATTGAATGTGCACATCATATATATACATGTATATTGAGTGGATGGAACGTGAAAAATAATAAAATAAATAGCACAGAGTAATTTGTATTCTTTATATGTTTTTATTTAAAAAGGAGACGTAAAAATAAAATACATTTGAGTTTGATTATTAATAAAAGAATTTTTATTCATTTTTTCATAAATATTTTTAACAAAGGTTAAAAATTCTACACTGTTTTCAAATATAATATCTTCACTTCAAATTTTATGAATATCCCATTTTTCGCTAATGGGCTCTTCAGCTAGAAGCTCTGGAAGGGTGGACTCCATTCTTTGGCCCTCTTCAGTGATGTCGAACAACTCTGTTTCCAACAGCTCAATCCATTCCGATCGACTGAGCTTTGCGAGTTTCGTGCTTGATGTTGATGGTTGTGGTGGTGGTGGTTTTAGATGATGATGATGTATCCCCTCGTTACCTCCTCCAGTAGGGATCGGCCAGGGCATGAGCTCCCCCAAATGTAAGTCCATCGGATTCTATTCGTCCATCATGCTGAAGAAGTCTTGAATATTCCGCGAAATCTTTTTGTATGAGACAGTTCTAATCAAGGCGCTCTACTAACAGTAAGTTATCATATTGATTTACGCACCTTGTGTTATATTTTTGAAATTAATGCTTGCAATTTAATAGGCCTTGCATTCATTTTTGCTCACATTTTTTCTGAAACTGGGAAATAATTTTCAGCGAGCTCTCGAATGTAAATCATTAACTTGGAAACTTTGATTTTTTACCACTTTAATAAAAAAAAACAAATTTTCCTAGTTGATGATTTACAGACGAGAGCTCGCTTGGAACTGAAATTATTTCCAAGTTTCAGAACAAATGTGAGCAAAAATGAATGCAAGGCCTACTCATATCTTATATTTCAATATACTAACCTAAGAAAGCGATTCAACAATATGGATATTAGTAATAATAATACATTTTAATATATATATTTATCTTTAAAATTAAACTATAACAATAAGAAATAAATTATAATAATTTAAACATAATAAACTCTAAAAACCTAGGTATGAAGTCTGCAGGTATATAAAAAACACAATCACGTAAGCATACACAAGTGCGCGAGTGATCCTCCACCTGACTCCAATCCGCAATAGACCCTAGACTTTAGACCCTTCGATCATAAATGTCACGTACGTGATCCAAAACCACACATTTTTCTAAAAAAGGTCACACAGCTGTCACTCCCCCACCCAAAAGCAATAAATTAAGTGCTATAATGAAGCAATTAAAAATCGAAAACAATAAAAAAAAAGATTAGGACTTCCTGTCATAGAATGCCCATTTCCCTACTACTGTGGCAATATTTTGATATTGAAAATTATAGAAAGAAAAGAAAGAAGAGACGCTGAATGCACATTATTTGATTTATCAAGAATTTCTTTGTGCAAGTTATTAATTTTAGTATTCTGAATTTGATTATTTAGCTTAGGTTCTGGGATACTCAATAAATACTCTTAAATAATACCAAGAGATTTATATATTTTATTTATTCATTTTATACTTTCACATAAGTCGCGTTATGTAAACGAGTGGTACTAAACTTGTGTTTGAGCTACATATTAAAAGTATTCAACTGTTTGAGCTGCTTCCTTTGCATATTTGTTTTCATATACCTTCTAGCCTTGCCTTTGGCAATTTATATTAGGATAGTTAAGCAGCTCTCTAGCACTTAATGCATCCCTGGCAATCTTCTCACAAAGCGCAAACCGTGTTAGCAATACTTTTATTCATGTTTCTCCCTCACCCGCACCAGCCACTTTCCGCACAGCTTCTTGTCTGCCAGGTAAACACTTCATAAGTATTTATAAGCTCCTCTTCTTTGTGGGAGGGTCTGCTTTGACTGGGGCTTTGGAATGGGATATGGAACAGAATTGCTGCATTAAAAGAGGTTCCATTTTAATGCAGCAAAAGGCAAAAGCATAAAATGCCAAAGCGCACTGCTTATAAGTAGTAAAAATATAACTCTCCTCCCTTTCTCCCTCCCTGCCTCTCTCTCTCTCTCTCACTCTATCTAGCTCTCGCTCTGTCCCATTCACAAATGCTGTATGCTCAGTGCTTCTTCTCTGTATGAACGACGGCAAATTTTATGCTTTGACGAAAGTTTTGCTTAATGACAAAAACATCCGTCAGATGTGCACACACACACACACCCACACACCCACACAAACTAGCTAACATACACACACTCTCCCACACATTCACATGTAAGAATGTTGCTTAAATAAATTAACAAAGTTGCCTTGGCTGTTGGCTCTTTGCCTATAACACGAAAGTTGAAATGAAAATAAAATTTAATTCAAGCGTTACCGTCAAACGGTGACGTCGACGTCGACGTCATGTGTTGCTGTTAAGTGCCATCATCATCATCATCATCATCATAATCATCATTATGATCATCATCATCAGCATTATGATCATTAACAGCGGCTCCCGTTCTATTCTCATTATCTGTGAAACTGTTTTGTAGTTTTTCTCACTCGACTTTTCCACACACACACGAAAAACTTTTACAAACAGGTTGCTGAACAGGGGATGACAGGGGCACAACTGAAAGGACAGGATGTGGGGACTTTGTGAATTGAAAAATAGTTGCCATAGTTGCCAAACGCCTTTCGCAACGCAAGCAGCTGCAAAAGTCAAGTGTTTAATTAAGGTTTTCCAGACGGTCGGCTTTTAATGTGCATTGACGAGCAAACGTTTGGTCTTAATTAAAAAAAGCACAAACAATATATATGCAAAAGGCAAAATTGAATAAGCTTGTTCATTATGCTGACTCCTAAATACCCTAACAAACATTTGTGTGAACTAAACAGGACTTCTACTAAAAGGCTTTTGTGTTGTTGCGATACAAGTTGGTTGTTTATTGACATATTATTATATTCTAAATAAACCAATCTGATAACATAATGATAAAAATAAATAAATATTAATTTGACAATATATTTGTTCATATTTATATGGTAGATGCTTTGGCGTCCGAATATGGCTAATCATCAAGTGAATGAGTATTATCGAAAGTTATCGTCTGGGATGTCACTCTTAATAACTCCCAATTAACGTTGTCGTTCAGTGTCTTCGAGTATAATTTGTTAAGTGTCGAAAGTTTTTGGCCTGTCAGTGACGTAGTTGACAAAGCAAATGTAAAACGGCAAACAGACTAGCTCGAAAGTTGGCAAAAAAAAGATAGAAAAATAATTAGCAAGCGGTCAATGGATTAGATTAACAATTAATATTTTTAAGTAGCTTACGCAGAATAGCAGTATGAAATATATAATGTAAATATAATAATTACTGTATATATTATTTATCTAATTTCTTTTTAATATTGAATATTAAATTTCACAGAACATTCCTGTGTGCGAAAGCAATGAAACATGCGGGCCTGTAAGCTGCATTTAAATTATGGCTAGACTGTCCGCCTGTCTGCCTGTCCGTCTGTCTGCCTGTCTGCACTCTTCACGCTTCCAGCTGCAGGTAACCACAGCAACAATCAGCTAGCTGAACACGACATAACAAAGCGCTGCAAACGAGAAGTTGGGCCGCGTTTCGGTTGAGGTCCTTGTCAGGATGCAGAGCAGGCACAAAGCACGGACGCTTCAACAACTTGACTCAATATTTGGCAAAATCTTTGGTCATCAGCACGCGCAATGGTCGATGAACGGGATCTGTTGGCAGTGCTCGAATGTTGTTGAATGGGCTGCCGGTGTGAGCTGATTAAGGTCGGTGCAGGATCTGCAGCTGCAACTGTAGCTGACGCAGGAAGTGCTGAGTCTGATTGGGGGCAGCTTTCAGCATATGGAATCTATGCGCAAACATTGCAAATGAACTTTGATTGTCCAACTCGTTGTAGCAACAGCAGACGTTGATGTTGTGGAGCAACTGTACAATTTACAACAACTTTAATCGGTATTTATCTTCAGCAAGGGTCTTAGGACTTAAGTTCTATATAACTGATTATTTGGTTGTTAATTAATTGTCCTTTTTAATTCTGACATTAATAAATTCCTGCTTTTCGAATTTATTTTGTAATTTTCTATTTCTAAATTAAAAAACAATATTTTGTATACTATATAGTCTGCACCATAAAATATATATTAATATTGTTTTGATCAAGATAAGTAACTAGATTTTGGCATTACAATTAAGCCAACTTGTTTCTCATCCCTTTTAAAGCGGCTTTCCTAGTTTGATAATTCAGTTTGTGCGAACCTTTCGAAATATTTCCTCATGCAATTTGTCCTGCTGCAACTTTGGCAAACGCTCAAAGTTCATTTGACGTCTGTCCTTACATTGCTTTCGCTTCCGTTGAGTTGGCTCAATGTCTGCCCGCTACCCTCATCCCTTATCCCTCATCCCTCGCCATTCCTCAACTCGATTGCTCGTTCACCTTTGGCATTTTGTATGCTGCGACAGCTTCCGCGCAGAAGTTGCTGCTGGTGCTGCTGCTGTTATTGCTATTGCTGTTGTGATTGTTGTGCCATCAAAATGTGTCATTGCTTTTCACTGCCTTCTGAACTACTACTCTTTACTCCACTCAACTACGTTCAGTTCTATTCCGTGCTGCGCTGCTCGGTGGGGTGTCATAGTCCATAGCATCAGAGAACTACGCTTCGTGGTGATCAGAGCAGCCATTGACAGCAGCCTCGTTGACATTTTCGCCATCGCCATCGTCATCGTCATCGTCATCGTCAATCAGGTAGACTGACATGGAAATTATGAGAGTTTGTATTTTGGCATACACGAATCGACCAAGAACGATTCTCCGTCTCCAACCATCCGTAGCAGTACTGGCTGCAGTTGCTGTTGCAGTTGCACTTTGTTGTTACACAGAGTACTGCTTATAATTTATGCGCGTGCTGCTGCTGCTGATTATAGCCCCAAGGCTGATTTCTGTTGCTGCTCACGTACATCATGCAACGTACAATGCTCTATGAGCAACCTGGCGACATGCAAATCATACGCACAGTTGTACACAGAAAGGTGTTCCAGCTCAAAGTAATCACGGCACTTGATTAAGTATTTCTGAATCTTTACTTATACGTGCCAAAGGTTAGACCACAAAACTCAAATATAATTCATATGCATAAATAATGAATTTATTTGCCTTAACATGCTATTATTTTACCTATATGTAAATGTAGCTTTTATTTATATATTATTATATTAATTAAATTAAAGTCAAATAAAATATGAAATGTTTTCTTAAAATGTAGCGAGTTGAATGCATTTAAAGGTATAAATTTCAATTTTTTTTTTACATGGATGCAAGAGCAAAATTTAATTTTATACAACAGCTTTTGCTTTATATATAGCAATATAAAGATGATTACGATTCTTTGAGTAAATAGTTAACCAGCAAAATGCCTTCTGATTTTAGGTCGGAAGACAAGTAAATATACTGGCCTAAAAATAGGCATTTGGGCATAGGTCGAAACTTAAAAATGCCATAACTTCGTCAAAACTGAACTTAGATTAAAAAGCGAGGGCTTTCTGATCATATTTTTGCACCTAAATCAATCGTACATTTAAAGTTGAAAACGTGAAAATAGGTCGGAAGACAAGTAAAAATACTGGCCTAAAAATAGGCATTTGGGCATAGGTCGAAACTTAAAAATGCCATAACTTCGTCAAAACTGAACTTAGGTTAAAAAGCGAGAGCTTTCTGATCATAGTTTTGCACCTAAATCAATCCTACATTTAAAGTTGAAAACGTGAAAATAGGTCGGAAGACAAGTAAAAATACTGGCCTAAAAATAGGCATTTGGGCATAGGTCGAAACTTCAAAGTGCCATAACTTCGTCAAAAATGAACTTAGATTAAAAAGCGAGGGCTTTTTGATCACAGTTTTGCACCTAAATCAATCCTGCATTTAAAGTTGAAAACGTGAAAATGGGTCGGAAGACAAGTAAAAATACTGGCCTAAAAATAGGCATTTGGGCATAGGTCGAAACTTAAAAATGCCATAACTTCGTCAAAACTGAACTTAGATTAAAAAGCGAGGGCTTTCTGATCATAGTTTTGCACCTAAATCAATCCTACATTTAAAGTTGAAAACGTGAAAATAGGTCGGAAGACAAGTAAAAATACTGGCCTAAAAATAGGCATTTGGGCATAGGTCGAAACTTAAAAATGCCATAACTTCGTCAAAACTGAACTTAGATTAAAAAGCGAGGGCTTTCTGATCATAGTTTTGCACCTAAATCAATCCTACATTTAAAGTTGAAAACGCGAAAATAGGTCGGAAGACAAGTAAAAATACTGGCCTAAAAATAGGCATTTGGGCATAGGTCGAAACTTAAAAATGCCATAACTTCGTCAAAACTGAACTTAGATTAAAAAGCGAGGGCTTTCTGATCATAGTTTTGCACCTAAATCAATCCTACATTTAAAGTTGAAAACGTGATTTTGAATCGGAAGACAAGTAAAAATACTGGCCTAAAATTAGGCATTTGGGCATAGGTCGAAACTTGAAAATGCCATAACTTCGTCAAAACTGAACTTAGATTAAAAAGCGAGGGCTTTCTGATCATAGTTTTGCACCTAAATCAATCCTACATTTAAAGTTGAAAACGTGAAAATAGGTCGGAAGACAAGTAAAAATACTGGCCTTAAAATAGGCATTTGGGCATAGGTCGAAACTTAAAAATTCCATAACTTCGTCAAAACTGAACTTAGATTAAAAAGCGAGGGCTTTTGTTGAAAACGTGAGTTTAGGTCGGAACAATATTTTTCGAAGAATTCACCAATTCAGATCTTGTATCAGTGAGCACCCAGCGCTTGTTCAATGACAACTTCAGTGAACTATTCGACCACATTGCAGATGGCATCTGCTTTTGCCAGTTGGCCAACGAAGTCGCAGGGCTTATTTCACCTGAGCACCGAGCTGACAACCCTGAGTCAGTTGGCATTTTGTTCAAGTTTGCAAAGTTAATGTGCAGTTTGTTTTCGTGGCCAACCAGATACTGAAGGTGATCTGTGGTGCCACCTACGCCTGTTGCAGTTGCAGCAACCAATTGCAGCTGTGGCTTTAATTCAAAAGCACATTAATTTGGCCTGTCAAGGCATAAAAAGTTTGTGAATAGCGAATGAATGAGTGCATAAGTTGAACTGAACTGAATATGTGTGCGTGTCTGTGTGGCAGGATAAAGTAGCCGGCAAACTGACACAATGACCGAGTGGGCAGCACAAAAAGCGGACACTCTGCAGGCATATTGTTTGACAACAGTTGGCACCATTAAATGTCATGTACTCCGCACTCCACTCAACTCAACTTCATTTTGGTCGACGACTGTTTTGTTATATTTTCTCTCTGTCTGTCTGACTGTCGTCTGTCTGTTTGTTTGCCTGTTTGTTTGTGTGCTATTTGTTTTGCATACTTTTCGGCGCCATTAACAGCAGACAGCAATGCAACAATAAAAACAACAGACACAGACACAGACAACAGCCGATCTGTCTATTGTTGTTTTTGTTTTAAAAATATGTAGTTCTGTCTGCCAATGCAATGTGTCATTAGAAGGGACACTTTGTGCTCACACACACACACGCAAACATGCATTGAAAGTTGAGAAGAGTGCTCGACTTGCAGTTATCTTAGACTTAAGTAACACTTTTACACTCTTACAGCTTTACTGAGTTGAATTATAAAATAAGATCTACAAACACAAAATGAGAATGAAAATTAAAATGTGAAATTAAAAGAAGGCAAATGTTATTCAAAAATATTCAAACTAGGTTTGTGCTTAAATCAAATATTGTTTATTTTATTTGGGTTTTCTTTACATGTGTTTGCATCAAATTTTCGTTTATAAGCTACCCTTTGTCATCGAATTAATGTGTACAGGGTGTGACAAGGCACAAAATTTGAGATAAAAAGTTTGTCCTTTGCATCTCGACGGCAGGCGGCAGGTGTTGTTTGTCCTGCTGACCATTTATTTAGGGGTCACTGCAAAGGCGAATTTGGGACCATTAGTTGAGCAGTTGAATTCAAGCTAACAGTTGTTGTTGTTATTGTTGTTGTTGTTGCTGCTGTTTCGCCCTCCTTTCCAGTGGTTGTTGAACAAGGATGCCAACGTGCTCCTCGTAGGTCGGCAATTAGCAATTGGTTAGGAAGGAGGGCACGAGGACAGCGTGGAGTCTGCACGGCTAGCAGCTTGTTTTTTGGTATTTGAGTTTTTATGAGCTCACTAGGCACGTAATTGTTTAGAAAATGTGTGGCAACAAAGGGTCAGTGCTGGGCAGTGTTAAACTGAATGCGCTCAATGAGAGAGTAAATTGTTATTAAAATGCTGCCACAGCTTGTTGTTCGTGCACCACAACCAATTGAATCTATTTGAACTATTCGAATTCACCTTGGGGTTAAGCGACTGACAAAATTATTGCACTCATTTTGCAAGTTATAATTCGAAACAATAACAACTTCAGCGAGAGTTGAAATACAGCATTAAAAATTAAATGTAATTCAATGAAATTGCGGAAATGAATGTGGTTTGACTTGTGCATATGTGTGTGTGTGTGTGTGTGTGTGCTTAACCGGATGTGCGACAAAAGTGAAAACTTTTTATTCTAGTTAAAACCAAAATGAATTTGAAATTCGTGAACCTTGCCAAATATTTACCCAAATTTGAAGCGTCAATTAATAGACGCAACGAGGCGAGGCCAACTGACCTCGACACGGATGCACCTTTGTGTGTGTGTGTGAGTGCGCGTGTATGGAAATTAATGTGCGTGTGTTTGGCAGTAACGGAAATGACAGCGCTGCAACGTTGCAGGAAGCAATAACCGAATTCAGTTACGTTGCACGGAAATGACACACGGGATGCAAATCGAAACGAGGACGAGGAGAGCATCCGAATGCGATGGGAGTCACATGCAGATCCCATGTGTGTGTGATCCCCATGTGTGTGCGCTCCTTTTTTTGGATGCACTTTCCGAAAAACTAATATGCAAAAATTGGCGTACAAATTGTAGTCTGATTTTGAATTTTTCAATTTGCATGTTGCATGCTGCAAGTGAAGCACAGTCAAATATATGCTCAATAAGTTCTAGTCGAAGCACAAATTATGAGTCAAAATAATTGGATTCCAGTAGCCGATAGAATTACATCTATCCAAGATCCGAGTTGATTTAGCCAACCTAATCTTATTTATTATTCTCTCTTATTTGATTGCTAGACAGTTGTGTACTTACTTCAATGCCGTGTAAAAAGGATGTGATAGAAAGACAAGAATTTTAAATTTTACAATTTATTTATTTACGCTTTCTTCATCATAATTTACTTTACTCGTATATTTACGGGGTTCCTTCAATCTATATATATGTATGTGTATATAAGTACTTGAGTCTAAGTTGTTTACCTTCAATTTAATTCCACTTTTTGGTTGCTCTCTGCTTTCGAATTCTTTTTTTTTTTTTTTTTACTTGTTTGTATTAGTTTAGGTTTAGTTTTATTTGTTTTTGCCGGCATTTGCAAGTAAATGCTGATTTATAATTTATGTGTATAATTATACAGTAATGTATGCATGTATGTATCCTATATGTTTTTGTTGTATTTCACATAATTAATAATAAATTATATTTATAATTAATTACAATAAATTGCATAACAAAATTCATTTGACGTTCCGTTAATTTAAATTATTTATATTATTCAATATACAATAATTCGGTTTTTTAGGAGTCGTTTTTTTTTTTGGTTTTTTTTTGTCCTTTTTTATTTGTTATGTATACAAACAGAAAACAATGAAATTTAATTTTAATGCTTAAATCCTTAGTTTTTGTTTCATCTTTTCACTAAACCAGCTAATTTGTTGAATGTTGTTACGTTTAATGTTGTTTTCGATGGCTTTTTCACTGTTTGCTGTAAATTTTTTTTTTGCTGTTGTTTTATTCATTTTTTATTATGCATTTGGGACCTGTTAGCTAGTGTTGCGGTTGATTTTAAATATACAAAAAAAAAAGTATTTGCAGTTTTGTATATGTTATTCTTTGTTTAATCGTTTAAAAAAGAGTATGGTTGGTTGCATAATAAATTTGTTGGTTTTTATGTTGCTCCGTTAATTACTTTTCGTTTTAAATTTGTAATTTTTTATTTATGATAGCTATTCGCTTCTTGTTGCTAAGTACAATGCCTGCTAATATTATTTGATAAGTGATAAAAATGATGCAATTCATTTGTTCATTTTTTTTTTTCGTTCTTTACACAACTGCTGCTGTTAATGGGCTTGATAATGCCTGTCAAAATGTTTTGCTAGTTAATTTGCTGCGTGACTTACATTTTAGATATTTGTAATTTATGTGTGTGTTTTGTGTTGTTTTTTACTTTTGTATTTATTTCTTTATTTTGTATAACAATTACTATCATTTTGTTTTAGTTTACATTTATAAAGTTAAGAAATTCGTTATTCATTTGCTTTAAACAATTTTAGATTTAAAATTTGCGGTGTTTTGTTTTTTACAGAAGCTCAATCGTCCGCATATCGCTTGTTAAGTACTAGAAACAATAATAAATAACACAAGTCGACAGAAATGCACTGCAAATGTTTTCTTTAATTAGAGTTTTTGGTGTCTCCAGCATTATTTCTTCTGCTCCTCCAAAGCACCCGTTTTCTTGTTCTTTTTGACCTGGGCATATAGTGAGGCGGCCTTATAATTGATGGGCCCATAATGCTGACTCTCGAGATCGGCATAGATGAATTCATCATCGAAACTTGCTGCATTTAGTGGCTGTTTTTTTTTTTTTTTTGGTATTGAGAAATGCAAAGTATATTTTGTTTAAATCAAAAATCATATATACAATCTCCCATTAAATGGAACATGCTTGAAACAACTGTTAGAAAGCGCACTTCTCATGCATAGTATTAATAATCTATACCGCCTGTCGTATTTGTATATAAGCAAATGAAAGAACTGGGCGAGAAAAGTGTGTGCTAGATAGCATATCGAACGATCTTAAGAATCGGCATTGATATCGGAATCGGAATCGGATGACCACAAATAGCAGTGACAGCAGAACGACAGTTGAAATAAATTATTAACATTTTACCATAACAGAAATACATATTTATTAAGTATAACTTGGAATATATACGAGTTATAGATTTACCTTTTTCTATTGTGACATAAAACATTTAGCTGGCATTTTAATTTTAGTTGAAATTTATACAAAAAGAATTTAGAATATATACGTATTGCTGCCTTTGTATGGATCCTCAAAATCGGACACATGCTATAAGAAATTAATATGGAATTTAGAACACACTTCAATTACTGGTATTTCGATTATAATTTGACTGGTTAGCTTGTATTGTGGCAGATGATTATCGGCTTATGGATTAGAATAGGCTTGTCTTCAATGACGGTCAAGTGAGTTTTTTCTGTTCTTTTATAAATGAAGCTTTGGTATTTCTTTTCCTTAGAGAAACTTTAATGTTAATACATAAATTATATAGGAATAAACTTTATATTAAAGTATTGCATTTAAATAATATTGAAATAATTATGGTATGCTTGGCTCCTGTTTGGTTTTCGCTTCAATGGTTTTTTCTTTTTAAATATTTTCATAAATAAACTAATTAATTATTTAAATAAATAGCTAATGCATCAATTCATCGTCGCTGTGCCAAGTTGCGCCACAAGCTTCTCAGGTGTCGGAGAAAAAGTAGACGCAACTCATCGCAAATCATCGAATGATTTCTATATACAGTACGAGGGCTTACAGATAGGTTCTCATATACATACATATCTAGATTGTTTAAATATTTATTTGTATACCTTTACACAAAACTACTTCAAACTTAACACACATACAGTCAGAGTTGCCTTATTATCGAACTTAAGTATTATATAAATATATATGTACCATAATAGAATGAATCGGTTGTGCTTCTGGGAATGGTTTGTTTAGTTTAGTGTTAATAATGCTCGATGATTATTGTGAGTCTAGATTTCTTTGTTTTTTTTTTTTAATTGTAGTCGAATTAAATAATATTCACTTGTTTAATTGAAATTTATGCTAACTATATACACTAACACTAAGTGCCAAAAAAGATGCAACTGTTGCACTTTGGACTTTCTGTGTATTCGATTTCTTCATATGGGTTGAGTTTTGGGCGTCTCTAGAGGCCACAAAATGTCCTATCAATAGTTAATTGCTATATGAATAATGCAAAGATGCGTAAAAACATTGGCAAAAGTTGATGGAATGTGAACATACATACTGCACTGGCTAAGAAGAAAACCCAAGAATCCTAGGGATGAGTAAAGTGATTTTTTCATATTCTGCTTGGAATCGTTTTCTTAACACTCGCCATATGGAATTGAGCTTTTTGCTGAATGTGTTGATGATATTCTATAAACTATTGTATATTTTAGTTACTCGATTAAGTTGACTGATCTTTCGACTGCTTATACCTTATTTTAAATCAAAAATTAGGCTAATTATAAATATGCAGTTGTCTTTTTGTTTTGTCTCTGTTCTTCCTCATCTCATCTAAATACTAAATACCTTGTATGCGTCATTTAGGCCTGTCTAACTGTCATTCATTTCCATCTTTCCCTCTCTCTCTCTTACTCGCTCTGTCCCTCTCTCTCTCTGTCTATCTCTATTGCATTCTAAATGTGGACCTCGCGATAGCTTTGAGTCATAAAGTATCTCAATGCGCCCGCAGTTGCATTCGCGATTGCTGCACTGCTCTGTGTGCTGTGGGCGGGTGTTGTGGGCGGTGCTGTAACATTGTGAGCTGCTATCTCACTATCATCATCATCATCACCATCCCCGTCACCGTCACCATCATCGGCATCATCCATGTTGTTATCATCATGATTAACAGCACAAACGGGGTACTCCTCCTCGCAAAAAGAGTAGCCCAAATCCTCATCTTCCTCCCCGTCGGCAGGAGTTGCTGTCGTTGTTGGAAGTGTTGCACCAATTGGCTCGCTTTGTTTGGCACTGGGTCGAGCAAACATAAAGTCTGGATGCGTTTTAGTTAGCACCTCTAATGCCTCTAATGAGGCTGCGGGATTTAGTTGCTGCCGCAGCTGCTGTTGCTCTTGAACCTGCTGCTGTTGTTGACGTTGTTGTTGCAACTGTTGTTGCTGTTGTGTTTCGTTAGCTTTGCGTTTTTCATAATCGGACAATGTTGTCGACATTGGTGGTGCTGCTGCTGCTGTTGTCGCAGGTGTTGGCGAAATTGGCTTAAAGGCATGCCGTTCACTCAGCGCCAGTGGACGATAGATGAGAGGACCTCGCACCTGCTGCTGTTGCTCCTGTTGCTGCCGCTCCAGTTGCTGCTGCTGCAGTTGGCGTCGCAGCTGCTGCAGTTTGCCATTGGCCGTTTGCGTTGTCTGGAAATGGAAGGTGTGGTGTTTGCGCAACGGCAGCCGCATCGGGCGACGCACCACCAGGCAATCGTAGGCGCCGTCCAGCAGATGTTGCTGCTGTTGCAGGGACGTGGCACTTGGCATTGGCGGCACATATCTTAAATTCTGATTACAGTCGGCGCCAGTTAATTGACTTGCCTGCAGCAGCAATTCGTTTGACATTAGCATTTGTTGTTGATGATTGTTGCCACACCCCCCACGCCCACTCCCATGCCCAGGCCGATTGTTGTTGTTGTTGCCAATTTGTTGCGCTGCTGTTGTTGCTGCTGCTGCTGACGATGTTGTTGCTGTCGCGGCTTTGGCGCTGCAATAAGCGTTGGCAGCAAGGGCTTTAATGTTGTTGCTGGCATTGTTGTTGTTGTTGTTGGTATTAGTGGCATCGGCATCGCTGACAAAATGCCGTTTGATATGTGCGTAGGGGTCGCTGATGGTCTGTCGTCGTAATTTCTTGCTGCTGGCATCGCTGTTGCTTTTGTTGCAGCCGTTGTTGCTGCCGCTGCTGCTGCTGTTGAAGTTGGTGTTGCAATTGTGCCGTTTAAGTGCTAAAAATGGATTAGTGGCCAACAGTTGTGTTTGCTGTGATTAGTTTTGAGGTTGCAACGTTTTCAATTCGCATGCAGTTGCAGTTGTTTAATTGTTGTTGTTGTCGTTGTTGTTGTTGTTGTTTGTGTTTAATTGCAGCAGTTGTTGTGTAGTTGTATTTCCATCAAAATTATATTGTTATATATATATTTTAGCAAATGTGACATGTGAATAAAAAAAATTGAAAATAATAAAATTAAATTAGAAAAGTGGCGAAATTATAAAAAATAAATATGCAAATTAATAGCGATTTATTCAGACATATTTTAACCCTTTAAAGTTTGAGGCATGAGGCTAGTAATTAAGTTGGCTTTGTTGCCGTAATAACAGCAAATTACGGTCATGCATTTATTGAGTATTTGTCATGCATAGCTATGCATTTCTGATCAGCCTTGCCAGCTGATTCTATATGTCCATATAGGTCCGTCTGTCCTTCCATATCTACTATGCTAATCCTTATCACTCAGCTTTGAAGATATTATGCATTTTGTTACTGCAGGCTGTATTTTTAGGCTGAGGCCTAAATTATGTAATATTATGTAGCTGCCATCAAAAGAATGAGTGGAAAATTATCCAAATTTAAGTATTTGAGAATTATTTTAAAATCAATCAATTTGAAGAGGTGTTGCCCTTCCCATTTCAAATTAAGTCAAAAATGATGTTAGCTGATTTTTTGCTTGAACTAAGAAAATTATTAAAAGTAAACTTAAATTGTGTGGAAAGTGGAGTGTAAGGTGTGTTTTGCCCCACGGTAATTGAGTTGCCAGTCGCAGGTACATTTTAGGCTGCAACTTGGCAAGGAATCAAAAATGTACGCACCTCATGGGGAGCCCCTCGATGTGGCAGCTGTTGCAATGATGCTGCTGCTATCGAAGCTGTTCCTGTTGTTGCTGTGCTTGTGGGCTTGCACTTGCCACGACTGGCAGCACTGACGCTGCTGGCAACGGACAGCATGGAGGCAGAGTGCGTCGGCTGATGCCCCAGCTGGTACTGCTCATAATCCTCGGGTGTTGTGATTTCCGGCGTTGGCTGCCTTTGATTCAGTTGCTGCTGCTGCTGCTGTTGCGGATGTCGATTGCAGCGAGTGCTGACTGTGCCGATGCCACTGCTGTAAATCGAATTGCTTGAGCTGAGCGAGGTGGGATCTGTGACTGGTGCCGACGATGCGGATTCATAGGACGAATTAATATTGTGTGCAGGTGAAGCAGCACCTGCCAAATGCTGCTGCTGCTGTTGCTGATGTTGTTGCTGCTGCTGTCCTTCCACATTCATGTAGACAGGCTTGCGGGTGAGATTGAGTCCCGAGGATGTCGCCTTATGTGACTTGGGTGTGCGTTGTCCCAGCGTCGTTGGCAGTTGAGACTCATAGGAGCTATTTGATATGCCCGAATCGCTGCGATAAATGCTTAGGCGTTCCGGCTCCATAAGCTGAAAGTCAGCAATGCCAGCGGATGCTGCATCAGCCTTTTGCTGGTGCTGGCGATGGTGATGTTTCTTCTTATGGCTAGCCGAGGCGACAACAGCAGCTGGCTGCGTATGCAGCTGCACAGTTGCCAAATTAAGATTGAGATTTGGATTGTGGCTCAGATTGAGATTGTGAGCGATGCTGCTGCTGCTGTTGTCACCGCCCATTTCCATATCCAATTCGCCACCGCACTTATCCGCCACATTCTCATAGACGGGCGGATCGTAGAGGCGCATGGGCTTGCCGTTGGATTCAATATCGCCATGGCTACCACCAGCAAAGGAATGATGCCGCTTGCACTTTGGTCCAGTGGTTCCCGTTCCTGTTCCCATTGTCGGCGTCACTGCCAACGATGAATTTAAATTGTAGGCTGGCTTTTTGAGTTTATTGCCGCCATTGGGAAACTTCAAGGAATAAAATTTCTTATCCATGTCCAAGCGCTCCAGCAAGCTACCAGCCGTCGCCTTTCCCCGCTTGCCGCGTTGCATGCTGCCCTGCAGCAGCTCGTCGCCGACAGCATCGTATTTCTTAAAGTTGCTGGCGGCCAGAAAGGGATTCGTATTGAGCAACGCTGAGGTGGGCGCTGGTGGTGGTGGTGGCACTCGTTCAACCACCGCATAAGTTGGCTGATAATCTTGCTCGATGGCATTCAACAACTGTGCATTTGATGCGGAGTTGGTGTTGAATTTCTGTTGCTGTTGCTGCTGTTGGGTCTGTTGCTGCTGCTGGGATTGTTGCTGCTGCTGCTGCTGCTGCTGCTGATGATGATGATGTTGCTGGTAGTATTCGGTGTAGCTTTTGGGAAAGCAATTGCTTAGATTATATTGGATTTGATCGGAGCTCGTCTCCAGCTCATCCATACTCCGATTATGTGCTGCTGTAAGAGGGGGCGGGGCTGTGCAGCCACGCCCGTACTGCAAAGTGTTGTACTGCTGCTGATGATGTTGTTGCTGTTGCAGATGTTGCTGCTGCTGCTGTTGCTGGTCGTAGTAATGTTGAGGATGCGGATGCGGATGCTGCAGAGTCTGGTGATGCTGTAGCTGCTGGCTGTTCACTGCTTGACCAATATTTCCATTTAGTCTCTTGGGTCGTGGTGCGACGCGCACCACATTTGTGTTGTTATTAAAATTTGTAGGGGTAGTAGAGAACTGCACATGCGAATGAGTTACAAGCAATGTGTCAGAGTTAGCAGCGTGTGAGAACGAGAGAGAACGAGAGAGAGAGGGAGAACATTTGATTAGTTGGTTTTATTGGTTAGTTATGGATTTATGCTTTCTCAGTTAGTTACGAGTAAATTAACTGTGAGCTGTTGGCTTGTGAACTATTTTTTTGACAGTTGTGTGTTTGAACTTGCGAACAACACTGATGAGAGGGGGGTTGAGGGGGGGAAATAAGTGTGTGTGTGTTACCGATTCAAGGAGTTAAGTGTATTGCAAATATGCGAGTTTAAAGGAAATTATTTTATTCAAAATTATATTTAGACAGATATTAGTTTTCTTATTTAATTATCCCACTTAAATCGCATATTTGCAAATTTCAATGTGGAAATATTTGATTAAAGTTCCTTTAAATAATATAAAAATAAATAAATAACTTGTAAGAAAACTTATACTCTAGGCATTACAAACTATTTAATATAGACAACATTGTAGATTTCTTTGCAAGATACGGGGCTTAAAAATACCATAGATAAATACCAAAGCCAAGAGAGAAAAAGTTAAAAAGAAAAACAACAAAAATTCACTTGACGACACATAAATCATGATTATTTCCGTTTGGCAATTCTAGATTTTTTGATGTTGCTCGTAATAAATAAATAAAATGGAAGAAAATGGGAAAACAATGAAAGAAAAAATGACAATCAAATGACAAATGAATGATGAATGAGAGACATCATTAGGCATCAT
Organism: Drosophila paracracens; assembly: GCA_035044025.1. Lineage (NCBI taxonomy): Eukaryota > Metazoa > Arthropoda > Insecta > Diptera > Drosophilidae > Drosophila > Drosophila paracracens. The sequence goes on along the minus strand of JAWNMN010000192.1, from coordinate 3,190,916 downwards.
GGAAAGCAAGAAGTTGAAAGAGTAGGCTTGTTATATACTACCCATAAATAGACAAGAGAGACACCTCTATACATATATATATATATATATATATACATATATGTATATATATGTATACCAAGGTACATAAACAAAGTTCTGAGTTTGAGTTTTTCAATTTGCTTTAACGACAAACTAGTTACGCAAAATACCAACTTAAGATGAGAAAGATGGCATAGCACTAAAGACCAGAGAAACAATAAGTGAGTTACAAGATAGACATAGACATAGACAAGAGGCAATATACTAAGATAAAGCTTTGACTTAAACATATAGTACTTGTAGTACAATATATAACACGAGGCGAGATTAGCAATGTGTGTTTGTGTAAGTATGTGTGTGTGTGTGTGTGTGAATGTATGTGTGTGGATGCGTTGCTGTGTGCACGAGTGTGAGTGAGTTTGATCATTAAATATGTTTTGTAAAAATATTCATGTTTATGTATTGGACAAACGGAAAATGGTTAACTGTACCTTGTTAGGTGCCGTTTGCAGACCATGAAACGGTAGATTCTCATACTCGCCAGGTTCCGTCAATGGATCCCCCAGTGAAGACGACTTGTCGTGTACTATATAGTATACGTATACGGATCGGTTGATTTTGGCGATTAGCGTTGGATTTTTTTTTTTTTTTTTTTTTAATATTTTATTGAGTAGTGTTTTTTTTTTATTCGATGTTTTGGTAAATTAGGAGCAAATGAGATAAAAATGAAAATATTTGGAAAAAAGAAGAGAATTCAATTAGTCAATCATAAAATCAAAATCACTTTAGTCTAAAATCTTTTCACTAAAATTAAACTTAAACAGCTAGGCTAATCTTTATTTTCTTATTCATTAACAAATAGAAAGTCTGTAGAAATTAAAGATACATAATATATATTTAATATTTGAGTTGTATATGATTTAACGATTTTTAATATTTTTGATTATGTTATAAAATCATGCAGAAATCGAAACACGCTCGGGAAAAACAATTCACAAGCAAGCAGACATGGAAAACATTGAAAAAGTGCAAGCAAAAAACAAATTTAAAAAAAAACAAACATATATTTCATGAATTGATAATTAGAACATCGAGAGTTTCACTAATGACAAGTTGTTGATTGCGTTAGCTGATGTTCATTATTAATGGCTCTAGTAACGATTGAGGCTATGGAGCAATGTTCAAATCTCTTACTTGTCTCTTTGAGCTTAAATGAGGACCTCGACGCTTGATTCGTTATAGTAAATTACTTACACAGATTAATTGTGGTACAAAGAGATACAGATTAGAGAAATGAGGAAAGAGTTGAGTGTACTTAGATGTGTAAATGTATGTACAGTTGATAACGATGTGATGTGTGATGATGGATGTGTTCTGAACTGTGACCTAGGCAAAAATCTCAACAAACATGTATTTAATTTAATAATACGCTTCTGAAGTTACAAGTCGATAGATTGCCAAGACGATTGAAAAGGTTACTCAAAAAATAAATAATAATATAGTAATCCTTGTTAGAGCATTTATTCAATTTATTAAAATTGCAATTCAGCATTTTCAATGGATCTGCAATTGCTTTTCAAATAAATTTCTATGCCCCATAGATGAAAGTTCATATCGGACGGTCTGTTCGGGGCTGTTTTGGCCAGTCACCTTTGGCTAATAATTTAACACACGTTGAAAGAAAGTCACGTTGAAAAATGCTTCGGAAAATGTATATAGTAATACAAGAGCAGTATATGTAGACAGGCTGAACGGCATGAAATTCAATTGAGAAGCGGAATCAATGTAAATGATTTATGAGTAGAGTGAAGATGGGCGTGTGACTGTATATTATATGAGCTATATATGTATATATGCATGTATGTATTTGAAATGACTTGTGAGTTTTTCTTCTTACTTTGGACGCGTTCGACCTTGTTTGGTAATACCACAACGGTGCGTTTGAGCAGTGGTGGGCAGCTGCCACTGTTGCTGATGGGTATATTGCTGCTGCTGACCAACGGCTGTTGGCCAGGGACACGACGCAACGGCGGCAACATGGGTGGCGGTGGGCGTGGTGGGGGCGTTGGACACTTCAATATGCCCTGTATACGATGCGGTTGCGCCAAGCAGTTCCCGCCAGGCCCAGCGTGGGCTACTGTTGCTGCTGCGGGTGTTGCTGTTGTTGAAGCTGCTGCTGTTGTTGCGGTGTCTATTGCCGACGTCTTGTCTAATAAAGGCGCTTGAAATGTCACAGAGGCATGTGATTGGGCACTGCTGGAATTGTGAGTTGCTGTTGTTGCTGCTGCTGTTGTTGCTGTTGCTGTTGTTGTTGTCGTATTAGTTGCTGCTGTTGTTGGCGTCTTTTTGTAGGTGACTAGCGATACGTGAAGATACATATGTGTGTGTATGTGTGTGCGTTGGGTGCATGATACGCAATGTGATGCAACATAAAATGGCAAATCATAAATAAGAAATACAAATCATAAGTTAGCAGTTAACTTTCGAGTCGTCGAAATGTCATTTTGTTTTTACCACTTCCACTGCAGCGAATGCCCTTAAGTCGATGCTGTGCCCCAAATGGGGATTCGTGACTGCCACGCCCACGCCAGAAGGTCTGCAACAGGCCCACATGACTGCGTTGACTGTCCCGGGTTCCATCATCTTTGCCGTTAGATCTTTTGGCGCGTCGAAAAACAAAGTTCAAAATGCGCTGCATATTGCTGGGAGGAGAAGCAGCTGCTGCTGCTGCTGCTAAGGCTGTTGCTGATGTTGCTGCTGGTATTGCTATTTGGCTGTCCAGGCAGGCGGTAAGCTCTGGCACCTGTTCAGCTCTAGCTGCATCTGCCGATGGCAAGACAACGTCAGTCGGATTAGTGTTCGTCAGCCTACTATTGTCTGTGGTTGTTGCTACTGTTGCTGCGGGCGATGTTGCTGTTGTATCCATCACCGACACCATCACCTCGGTTAGCATTGTGCTATTTGAGTTAGTTTGGCTATCGTTGAGCACAGCGGCCAACTGGGCGGACAATTGACTCGCATTCGCAATGGGATTCGTGCTGGGATTTGGATTCGGTTTCAGTGTCATGCGATTTACGGCGAGATTCTCTTTGGTGTCGCTGCTCACGTGCAACATGACACCTGGGCGCAATGGCCACCGTGGCGGCGATTTCGGCACTGCCGCATGCAACGATATATTTCGTACTGTGGGCGGGGGCGTGGCCACCTCATTGTTGTTCTCCGTTGCGTCGAGCTTTTGTTGTTCCTGCCTTTGCTGTTGCTGCTGCTGCTGCGGCAGCAGAGTTGCGGGCAACAATGTGGCTGTAGCCGTAGTCATTGAGTCTTGTGTGGGCGGGACAACGCCTACTTGCGGCGAAACTGGCTGATATGATAGCACACTGTGATTTACAATGCAGTTGTGAATGGGTGTGCGTGTGTGTGTGTGTGTGGATGCGTTCATGTGTTGTTGTTGTCGGTTGCAATATCAATTGCAATTGTTGTTGTTGATGGTGTGGTTGTTAAATATTTGGCAAAGCGTGTGTGTAAATGAAGCAAGCGAGCGACAAACGAGTACACATCGATATAAACAAGATACACGTATGTGATAACACAAAAGATACATTTGTTTATGTTGTTGTTGTTGTTGAATATGCAACGAAAAAGCAAAGTTGTGTAGAAATAAATATAGCAAACAAATCAAATTAAAATTGTGACGGATATTTGCAATTCTTAATCGCCTTATTACTTAGAAAAATGCATGCACATAATAACTTTAACATTTTTTTTACAGTTTTCTATTTATGATTTGTATATTTTTAATATATTGTATTTAAAGTTTTGAAATAAGTAACATTTGATTTGAGCTGTATAAATTATTAATCTTCCTTAGAGGTATTATTGAGCATAGGCCAACTGGCTTTAAATCGGAATAAGCTGAGTGTTGCTGCCTCTTTCAGAGAGTTAAGCAGAAATGTTGGACTGAAAAGTAAGTAACAGTTCCCCAAATAACTGACAGAGTGTCAGAACTCTGAAATTAATTCCAAATATTGAGATAGATAATTTGAAGAAGCTTATTATGAATCATTTTAAATATGTCTCGTTAATATTTTTCAACAGAATATTCAGACATTTAATATTTCGTAATATTAACCCAACTTATTTGGAAACTTTGAGAGAATATGTATTTGAACAGGATATGGAATCTCTATTAAATTCTCTCAAACTCTGCTTACAGATGTACATATGTGTAATCATTATGTACAAAAGCATACTGCCAATATACTAACGCATTTTCGAAAAATTGTGAAACAAAAAAAAAAAGCATTATTAAATTTGGTTCAATTTACTTCAATTTACATATGATTTATAGGAAATAATGCAGCACTTACCTTTGATTGGCGCTAATGGATACTTCCGTATGATCTTTACCAAATGAATTTTAATCAAATGTCGTTGTTGTTATTGTTGTTGTTGTTTATATGATGCATGTGTGTGTGTGTATGTAGTTGTAGTTGTTGATGTTGTAGCATAATGTAAAGAGTTTGACGCATTTTGTTTAGTTAGCATTGTAAGCAGCATTTAATGTAGTGTTTGTTGTTGTTGTTGTTGTGGTCATTTTGGTTGTTGTTGTTGTTACAGCGAGCAATTATTAAGTGAAGCAGCAGTAGAGACAACAATATATAATAGTATATATATGCACAAGTGTATGAATCAGATAGATACATAGTTAGCGGTGGATAATTAGTTAGAGCGGGATGCCAAGCAAAATTAATTAAAAATGTTGCAGGCAAAGCAAATAATAGGAAAAAAAAGGAAACAAAAAAACGTTGTCAACAAACAGAACAGCCATTTAATTTTGTTGTTGTTCGTTGTGGTTGTTAATTAGTTGTAGATATTTTTGTTATTGTTGTGGTATTGCAATTAATGGGTTTATTTTTGTTCGTGTATTTTTTTATGTGAGAATTGATGTTCCAGTTATGTGGTTGTTGTTGTCGAAGCATTAACAATTGATGCAGCCAATCGGAATTTTCGTTCACATAATTTGAATTATACATATGCAAAGCGTTATATAATTGAAAATGAAAATAAAAAATAAAAGAATAAACATAATTATAATTATATATATAAAATAATATGAATTTTTCTTTTTTCTTTAAGGTGTTGGCAAGCAAGCATGTAAAAAAAAATGAAAAGAACAGCTGCTTTACAGGGTGTCCATGTCCAAAAACATTCGGAATATATTTTCGACTACAATTTGAGATGCAACATATCAAGCAGCACCCTGTATAGACTTACGTTTTTAATTTTTCAGTTTAATAACATATTTTAAATTCACTGGCTTAAAGTAAATACTTCAAAGCACAGCACAAAAGCTTAAGTCCAGTAATTAAAATGCGAACAAAACAAACAAAAAACCAAAGGCTTAATTAATGGGAAGGTAGTGAAAATGACAGTTAAATGCATTCAATTGGGAAAAGCTGTGTAATTTAAATGACATAATTATATACTGAAAATGTTTTATCCGTAATTAATATTTATTCAATGGTAAGTAAGCTGCTTCAGTAAGCTGTTCAGTCACATAATTGGAGTTGCATGCTTAAAATCTGTTTCTTATGCATTTATTCGCAGAAATACCCATGCAAAGCGTAATCAGGGCATGCTGCTTTATAGGCAAAATTCAAATAACTGAAAAGTTTGAAATTATGTGGAAAATAACACCAGAAATATTCAATTGATGTTTTGTGGTGTGGAGCAGTTCAATTATAACTTAAACTCATATTGTAGGTTCTTGTTTTGGTTCTTGCTATTGTTGTTCGTTTCGGATTGTTGAAAGGGCCTTAAACTATGCTAGGGGAAATTTCCATAACGACTGTTTGCAGTCGATTTGTAGCTTATTGCTGTTGTTGTTTTGGTTTTTGTTTCTGTTTTTGTATTTGTTGTACTCACATTTATCCTGACGCCGACGGCGACGGCATATGCAAATAATGATGCAACAAATAATAATGACGGCCAGCAATAAGACCAATATGGCAACAACCACTATAATGAGCGTCGTTTTGTCCCAGCGCTGCCACCAGGCCAATTGTTCTATATAGAGAAAGAGAAAGGGAGAGAAGGGGTAAAAGCAAATGCATAGAGAAAGAGAGATGAGTATTAATATAGAGCATACTTGCAGAATTTAAGCGAAAGCAAAAAAAAAAAAAGAAGAAAAAACTTAACAATACATGCAATTCTTTACAACTGACAGCTGAGCTCAGAGCTAAGCCAAATGTCTGCCTACTTAGCCACTTGACTGACTGACTGGCTGACTCACTGACTGGCTGACTGACTAACTGACTGAGTGGAGTTGCAGTTGCTGCTTGTCAGCTAACTTTAATTTATCAACTTGTCACATGGTTTTGCCATGCCTCAGAGACCAATGCAGCAGTCGCTGCAGTCTCAGCAGCAGCGTCAGTTCCGCACATACAAATGCATTCCATGTTTTACTTACAAAAGTAAACCCCTCTCCCCCAACGACCACCTTCAGCATCCAGTTGCCCATCATGACCACGCAATGTGGCATTGTCTTATGGAATTGTGCCAGGCAGCTGTGCAACAGCATCCTTCAAGCGACTCGTCGTCTCTCATTGTGTTCCATATTTGCTATAATTCAGCTGTTTATCATCCAAACAAATGAATTGTCTTTGCCAGCAGTGCGCTCTAATACATATATATTTATGAATGTATATATATGTATATGTATGTGTGTGTGTGGACATATGCAAAGTGCCTTTGTTTTGTGGCAGCGTTTATCTCTGTTGGCAGATGTATTTGTTCTCTGAGTGTATCCACATATGTTATGAGCTATTCATTTTGGCGTCGTGTGTGGATTCGCGTGTCAACAACATTTAGCAGTCAGCAGCCACTCCTTAACCATAGCCCCCCCTCCACTCTCCCCACCTATCTTTAGCAATTAAACAAGCGAGAGAGCGACAAATGAAAAATGGCGGCTTTTAGTTTTAGTGTTTATAAGTGTGCGTGTGTGTGCGCGAGTTATTGTATGTCTGTGTGTGTGTGTGTGTGCATTCGTCTCTGCTTATGTGGATTAGTGTCAGCATGTGGCATAGTAGCGGCCTCTATACACACACATTTGTATGGCAACTGCGGCTGTGTTCATAGATGTAAAATAGTTGTTGTCGGTCCTTGCATGATTTAAATACATGCGAGCATTTTAATTAGCAGCGCCATCTAGTGTTCACTATCATTGCTTCATATTGCTGGAAAATTCTTAAGCAACTAATTTTGATTTTGTTAACATAAAACTCTAAGAAGTTAGACTCGTATTCACTACACAAATTCGGATTAAACTTAGTTTTCTATATTCATACAATTAATGACATAAAATTCATGCCTTCTTCGCTGTTAATTGGCATTTTGTACATGTTTCGCTACAATTATGTTTCATTTATATATTTTGATGAATTTTGGTTTTGTTTAATTTATTAACATTTTACTACAGTTGCTTTGATTTAGTAATTTGGCATGCAACTACTACTTACTTTTTGGACGCACTAATCAGATTAGAAGCATTTCAAATTCGTTAGTGCAGCATTAAATGTTCATTAGCATTAAATTTAAAAGCAAATGGGGGAAGACAGAGAATAGTAAATAGATTTGTTAATACTTAGTGCTATCCAATTGTATTTCAGACAGGGTTCTTAACAAACTAGCAAACACAAGTATTTTCAATATTTTCCACATAGTTAGCAATAATTTGGGTACTTTCCGAACTTAGCAAACACATTAAGGAATTTAACTCAAAATAAATAATGAGAATTTTTCGGCATTTACCTTGCCACCAAATATAAAGTGCTGAACCAGCTGTTAATTATATAATAGAAAACCAAAAAGTTGACATAATTTCTTGAGTATAAATTATAAAAATGATTAATGGCCGACATTATGTTTTTTTTGGGATGTCAGTTGGAAGAGTTTCGGTAGTGGGTCTACGTTATTTAGGAGCACATAAATCAAAGGCAATAAAATACGTCGCACAGCTCTCAAATATATAAAGTGGACCATATAAAAGAAAAACGTTGACGTCATCAGCTGTCAAATTTCAATTTCAATTTCAATTCAATCAATGAAATGGTATAAAAAGTGGCATAGTAAGTGGACGCAGTAAACTGGTAGATTAGAAGGGAGTTGGGCGTGGGGTGTTGGGCGCGGTATTTATTTGACAGACATTAAAATCGCTAAAGAAAATCGGTGGCCAAAAGAGAAAAGACGCCAAATTCAGGACTTAAGCAGCTGAAGAAAATCACAGCGCACAAAATGAGGAAAATAAAAATAAGAAATAAAAAATCGCGGCTGATTTTTGTGAGGAGCGTAAAAAAAAGCGTAGAAGCCAATTTCCGTTTGGTTGTAATAAAACGTGGGGCATGTTAGAATATCAGGTAAGTAAGGCGCTGCGGAGGACAGGTGTGGATTGGGATTGGGTTTGGTTGAAGGGGAGATGGGAATTGCTGGGTGCCAAACAATGCCCTAATTGCCCTAGCCAGCGAAGACGTGGACGCCATTTTAGTTGAAAGCGGATGCAGCTAGCCACCATTTTATGCAGAGCTTAAAGCAGAAGAAGAAGCGCAGGAAAACGGAAACAGATGAAGCAAATATTGACAGTAATCAGCTTCCGTTGCGTCGCCCCATCCCGTCACAACGTTTTTTTTTTCTCCTCATTTTTTCACTTTTGTTTTTTTTTCGGTGTGCTTTTCTTTTTTGAATATTACTCACCAGCAACTTCAATTTCACAGAATGCGCCGGGTCCTACGGAATTGTTGGCCACACATCGATAGGTCCTGGCAATGGCATAATCCTCCTGCAATATGTAAAAGCTTCTGTCCACATAGGTCTTCTTGTCACCGCTGCCCAGCGTTTCGACTGTTTCATTCTCAGCTTTAATTGACCATGAAAAGTCGGCCTGCAATGGAGTGCGCAAATAAATTGTAGAAGCATTAGAAAGGGAGAGTGAGAAAGGGTTAGAGTTGGGAACACACACCTACACACACAAATATGTTGGATAGATGTATGCCTGTATATGCCAAGTTCTGTCTGCATCTATTTTTTCCCCATTTTTTTCTTCCCATTGTTATTTTTACCTTTTCAGCCGTATTTGACTTTGGCTTTTCACTTTGCTCTTTGGTCATGCAGTTTTGTGTTCTTGTTTTGCGTATTTTTGCTTTGCTTCGCAATATTTCTTTGCATACGGATTTACACACACTGCTGAGACAGCTTTCAAGTTTTGGTTAATGGGCATTGAGCTGAACGAAATGGCTGATCGAACCAAATTGCATTTGTAGCCTGAAACTTGGCTTATTCGAATGTTTTATCGAAATGTGATTTGCGAGCAATTCATGTAGTTATGGCCCTCACCCTATTGTAAAGAATAAATTCAGCATTTTATATCCATGTACTAGATGACCATAGTAAAACGAAATACATCTTTAACCTCTCTGGGCCGTATCCACGATAATCTTGTATATGCTCAATTCAACCACGGCGCACCCAACTTGAATTCACATCAATTTCTTCTGATTGCGTGCTACGTTATTAAATTTTAACTTTACGCCCGTTGAATAATTTCCAATCAAATAATTACGAGCCACCGACTTTGCTCCATGCACACACACATACACACACACATGAATAGAGCGAGTCTCGTTTCGCTGTGGTTACTGCCTGTGTGCGTGGCTATAAATCTCTGGGCCAACCAGCAGGTTATTCTGCCCCTCCTTCTCCCTGTGCCCGTGCCTTAATCGCCAACACGCCTTAACTGAAGTAACGGCAAAGCAAATGCAATTGCAGAAAAAAAAGCAAAAATGGTAACTGGAAAAAAAAAATGCTGCACTGATTTATGCGGCATGGCAAAAAGTGCGAACTCCAAAGTGAAGTTGGGAGTCGAGTTTACAGTTGCTGCAACTGTTGTAGCCGGCAGGAGATCCCCGTTCCGGCCAAAACGTAAACTCATAAAATTGAAAATTCTTGCAGCCACCTGCAAGGAAAACAAACAACACAAAAAAATGGGGAAAAGGCAAAAACCCCCATCCATTGGTGAAACCAACCCATCAGCAAGCGCCACAAAAGCAAATGCTTTCGTTATTACCATTCGATAGCCTGCAATGGGAAGAGCAATGCCTTTTATTGTCGGCGTGTGTGTTTGTGTGTGTGTGTGTGCGAGTGTGCTAGAGTGGGTGTCAGCATCGGACTAAAGTTTACTCTTGTTATGAGTTTTCTCTAGCTAAGAGTATTAGTGAGCGATTCGATTGCCTGACAAGATTAATTATTTGATCTACCCTTTTTGAGAATTAATTATATATTGGATTGAATAAATATATATGTATATATATATATATATATATTCCCATTACTCATCGGATAAAATACATACAATACATATAGAGTATCTAAGCTACGACTTGTTCGCTTTGCTCTAGCTTTGCACATACTTGTTTACTGCTATGTGTATCTCACTGGCGGATGCACACCCTTTTTTTTCTTAGGTCTGGCCACGCCCCTTTATCATCGTCAGCGCAGAGAAACGCCATTGGCACTCACCTCGGCAGGATTTCCGTATGCTGTGCAAATTAGTGTATCCTGGTCATCGATCTCCTTCCTTTCTATTTCACAGCGTGGTGTAACTAAGTCCCGCAAGTAAAAAAAGGGAAAAGTGCACATTGAAATACAAATAATGATAAAAATATATATACTATATATATATATATATATAGTACAATGTGCAGAAAGGACTATCAATATTAAATACTTACATTGGACATCGATGAGCGTTTCGGTTGTGCGATCTCCGTGCTTATTGAAGGCCCGGCACCTGTAGATGCCCGTATCGTTGCGCTTGATGGGATCATTGATAATCAGCGTGTTGCCAATGGTGACACTCTTATTTGGATACAGCCACTCGTACGAGGGCTCTGTAAAATATTGAAGATGATCCCTTAGTTGCATCCATTCACAGCACTCTCACGCACAAGTGGCAATTCACTTACCTGGATTAGCCTGCGATTTGCATATGACGCGTCCCGGTATATGATGCTCCTGCACATAGACAACATTCTCCGAGACGCTTATGTTCTCCGGTGCGTCTAAGAGACAGAGGATGGAGAGACGGAGAGGGAGTTCAGTTGAATGCCTGTCACAGGCTGGGGGGTAGGAATACTCACATTCAATGCTCAAGTAGGTGGTGCTGTTTACAGTCGGCCCCACCGCATTTGCCGTCGATATGCACATGTATTTGGCGTTATCCGATTCGATATCGAATTTTTTATTCGGAAAATTTGACATATTGAAATGCTGTAATCGGTTTGCAAACAGCACAAAAAGAAAACGAGAAGACAACATGGAAATATGTCAGTTCTGTGAATTGGGGATTAATTTTGATATCGTCTGTCTGGAGCCATGCTGTAACAGACGCCACACGACTCATTTCTCTTGTTGCCCGGATTTGTCACGCAGATAAACAATTCAAATTAATTGGCATTTTGTTTGCTGTGGCTGTGGAAATTATTGCATATTGGGTATACAGCTATTTGGGTATTGAGCTGTTCATACGAAACAGATATTTAAATCGAAAATTCTTTCGATATTTAATTGCAGCTTAATTGCATCCTAGAAGTTGTTACCGCAAATACTTGTTATATTTTAGCTGCTTGAAATTAATTACTTTAATCTATTTATTTCTTGATATTTATAATAATATTTATGCTGAAATGCTTTCAGGTGAAATCAGTTTTTGTCTATTTTATATATTAAATTACAACTTTTTAGTTCCGACTTTAAGACTGTATTTTAATAGCTACTTGAGCTATTAATATGAAACTTCTTATGTATAATTTTAAGGTGTCAATAATTACTCGAACTTTGAATGGGAATCCTCTTCTTTTTAATTCTTTTAATGAAATCCATTAATTTTTTTGGTGGAAGTTGCTGTAACTTTGTGTTCAGTTACTTTTTAGTGCAATCTTAAATGTAAGTTAATTCATAATCCTTGACAACTGCCCTCACTTCATTTTGCAGAGGGTAAGCAAACACATCCCATCAACTATTTCCTCGTTTATCCTTGGCTAACAAAGTAATCTTAATGGCAAAGCGCTGCTTGATTGCACTTGCTGGGAATGTTGGCAAGTACTTACCAGGACTGAGAGCATGCTCTCGAAATCACCAGTGGCTGGGGAGGCGTCCATGTACTTCTCTTTGACAAAGTAGCGGGTATCATTCTTGTCAATTGGCGTGCCATCCTTCAGCCAGGCGATCTCGCAGCGGGGCACACACTCGATGCGGCATGTTAGATTGAAGTTGGGAACGGAGTGCAGGACGCCCGTGTAAGGTTGCATATTCTTGATAAAGAATGGCGGTGCATGCACCTCCAAATTGACTGTGGCCATTACGCCCTTGCCACCCTCATTGTACGCATAGCACGAATAGTTGGTGCGGCTATCCAGGCCGACAGGCTCCACGGTCCATTCCTTGGTGACAATGTCCTGCAACGGCCCGCGTCCGCCACGCAGCCAACGGTATCTGTTGGGTTGCGAGAGCGTTTGAGCCACATACATGAATTTGCCCATTTTGCGGTAGAGTGCATAGGATGCGGTGGTGGATTCGGATGAATAGTCAAACGGGTGCCCCCCATTGTACAGGGTTAAGATTTGTGATTGTGGCATGTAGGTGGTGAGCGTGAGCAGTGTACAAAGGGAATGATTCAAATGTAAATCGATTAAAGCATGCGTTTCTTTAATTTCGCGAGCACTCATGCTGGATAATGTTGATAATGTTGATGATATGTGTGTGGGATTAATCAATTGATGCAGCGGCAGTTGCAGCTTGTTTTGCTGTCTTAGTTCTTCTTGCTTTTGCAGCAGCAGCGCCTCGAAAGCGGCATCTGCCTCATGCGGCTGCAAGGCTTGCACGGTATGATAAGCAATTTGTGTATTGGATGCATTGTGATTGTTGCTGTTGTATTTGTTTTTGTTGGCCTGTTCTGTGGCTACAAACCTATTCGATTCGGGATAGCCCGGATCTTCCACAGAGCAATAAAAAATGACGCTCTTCTTCTTAATAGCAATAGGTGGAAAGTGCGTCAAGGTCGCGGGTCCAGGCTCATAATGCACCTGCAATATCAAGTAGAAAGTGAAGTGAGAAAGTGAAATTAGGTGCATACTTTAAGTGAGAGTGAGGAGAAGGGTTGTTGCTGTCGTTGTTGCTCTTATCTTACCATTAGCTCCTTGTCGTCGCTGCGTGGTCCCCAGCCGGCGGCATTGTAGCCCTCGCACGAATAATTGTAGAAGAAGCCACGTCCAATGCTCTCCAGCAGCAGTTTACTGGGGTCAATGTGGCACAGATCCTCCTGCGAAAAAAACAGTCGGTGTTAATAAAGATAGAGCGAGGGTGATAAATCTATGTTCGAACTTACTCTTGTCTCCTCGCAATCGGGCAGCTCCTTGAGCAGCGTGGAATTTGCATACCAGCGCACTTTGGTCAGCACAGATGGATTGGCGTCCAGAATATTACAGAAGAGGGTCACGTTAGACTCATCGCTCTCCTTGACGGGTCCATAGGGTATCATCTGCACCTCGACCACAGGCACGTCTGCAGAAAAGAGTTTGAAATTTTAAAAAATTATTTAAATTAACATAAGTTGGTTTTTCAGATTCATTTAATAGAATTATAAAATTAAGTCAATGGTTAATATTTCAAATATACATATAAATAATATAACTTAACAACTTACACTGCACATCGAGATCGATTTGCTGCTCGGAGATGGCCTTGCCAATGGAATTGGATAGCTCGCAGGTGTAGTTGCCAATATCGTCCTTATCGGTGGACCTGATGACCAACGCAACATTCTCCGAGTTGCCGCCCTGATAGCGATCCGTATCATTGACATTTACAATGTCACCGTTGCGATACCTGCAAAAGAGCACAGAAACCGGAGATGCCAAGTTAGTTTTTAGGTTATTTGCCAGACACACGTTGTGTGGCATAATTTAAGGCCCTTTCGTTGGGTCACAATCTAACTCGTGCACACAGGGACTAACTCATTTATGATGCAACACGCTCACTTGTACGCACATGAGAGACAGAGACAGAGAGTGGGGGAGAGGGCGACATACAGATGGCAAAGATATGGGTGAACTAGGGAAAGATTTTTCTCTTGTTGGCTATTTAAAATTTATAGGCACGTTTCATTGTGTTTTTGTTTTCATAACAACTTCAGCAGAGCCCACACACAGCATGGCATGACTGACACACAGAGAGAGACAGATATACAGACACAGATAGAGAAAGACAGAGATAGGTAGATGGCTGGCATGTGTTGCCAATGAATCTCGGCTACTTTGCAAGCTTACAACAACAGCCCAGAAGAGACTAGCAAATTATGTCAAATGTTCTTTGTGCATTGCTTCGCATTGCTTTACTTATTTACTGTCATTGCTTCGTTTTGCTGCCCTCTTCGCTTCATTCAGCCCTTTGTGCATTTTCCATAAGTTCCTGCTGCCAACTGCAGTCAAGAAATTTTGTTTGTTTTGCAGTTGCTTGCTCTGCTTAACAGGCTTTTTGCTCAACTCTTTCCTATTAACTCTGTTGGCCATTTTTATGTCCTGAACCTGTGGCTCTAAGTGGGTTCTAAGAATTCTAAATGATTGCAAAAAGAACCAACAATCAGCTTAACTTAAACGTTGTATATTAACTGCGCTCAGGAAAGATACAAAAATATTAAGACCATAAGTCGATTATTTGTGAATTATTTTAAGCAAAGATTAGCTGCAATGTTTGCGAATTTAATTTCATTAAATGTTTGCTCATCTCTACTTGGCCCCATACAAAAATTTGCAATTGCACGTTTTTACTGCCAGACATTAAACACATGCTTCCTCCACACACACACGCAGACACAACCATCCACACTCGCACTCTCTTAGGCGCAGTGGCAAGCCACAGACAATGGAAGATTCTTCATTTTCGGACTGCCAGGATTTATTATTTTATTATACACTGTTTCCACAAGCGAAAACGGTTATGCTTGTGACAGATAAATTAAGCTAGGGCAGACAAATTGAGTATTTTTGGATTACAGATTATTTGATTGCGAAGTCAATTTAAGGCAACAACTGCTGGAAACAATAAGGCAATTCCCAAGCTGATTTCAGCTGTTCAATAACAGGGTATCCCGAAGTCTGTTCAGCTCGCCGACATCGCTCTTATTTGTTTTTTTTCTTATTTTGCTCTGTGCATTTCCCAGTGGCATTAAAACAATTTTACGCACACTTCTGTCTGGCGATAAAATGACGGTAGTAAAATATAAAACTGAAGCAACCACGTGTTCTGTTTCCCTTTGTGTATGTGTATGTGTGTGTGTGTGTGTGTGTGTGTGTGTGTGTGTGTGTGTGTGAGCTTGTGTGAAATTAATAAATGCATTGCATTCTTTACGGCGGTGGTGCGGCATAAATGAAAATTGTATTGCTCACAGCTCGGAATGCAAGAGCATCCCAGATGCTGGCAGCAGAGTCGAAGCATGTTGCATGCAGCACGGCTCAATGTAAATTTTAATTGATTTACAATAACAGAGCGAAACAGAGAAATGACACCGACACCAACAGTTGCTGCATAAATGCACAAAAGTAATTTTGATCGCTTCGACTACACAACACATTTTGCACAGGTTTCCATCGCAGTTCACCTTGGGCGCGGAGTACTTTTCAGTGTTGCGGCCTCGTTAATTTAATGAGTTAACGTTGCACGACTTCTGTTGCATAAATCCTGCATATCATCAGCGTCCGACAAGTGTAATTTATTTTAATTGTCCGTGCCACCCCAAAAAAAAAAATACTCAGCAAGTTTCGGTAAAACCCCAAAAAGCTAAAGAGAGTCGCGTGCTGCCTCCGTTCTATTTGGCCAGTGTGGAGACTCTGGACGGAAGTGTGTGTCCAGTACGGGTGAGACTGTGAGTCAACCGGAAATACTCTTAATGGCAAACGGAAAAAGTATTGAAATTATTTTTATATCTCGACAGCAGCTGGCAAAGTGCTCCACACACAGTTTTGCACTCTGTTCGGCTTACAAGACCGAAGCAACTCATTAATTTACTCATGTGTGTGTTTCTCTCTGTCTCTCTGTGTGTGTGTGTGTGTGTTCGGCTGTGTGTACATAGCAACATGAGGCAGACATTTTTAATTGGTTCGAAGGAGCTTGTGGCACTCCTGTAACTTCTGGAGCCTTGCCCTTGTCGTCATCAACAAGCCGTAAAGTCATTTTTTTCCCTCTTGTTTTGGCCTGAGGCAAATTTTGTGGTTATTGCCAGTCGCTTAAATAATTCAACAATTACAATTACTTTTGTGGTGATTTATAAATTATGTGCAGCTCTGAGAGACTGTGTGTGTGTGTGTGTGCTGTCTAAGGGCTTATTTGTTCTATTGTTCAATGGCTGGTTGAGCTTGTTGCTGCCTTTTAGGGTTGCTTCTGCCATTGTTAACCTTTTAGGGTAGCAGACAAACAGCATCGTAAACAGCCCTGAGCCCCAAACCGTGGCCTATTGTTGGCGGGCGCTACAAATTAAGATTAATTTTATGTAAATATTTCATGCCGAGTGGATGGAATTGCTGGAGCCCTAAAACAATCGCCAAATGCATGAAACAATGCCGATTTCATCTCTACAAGATTATTATTGCAGATAGGAATTGAATTATATTACGTGAGAAAGCATTTAACTGAGTCATACAATAACATCGAAGCAAATAAATAACAAATCTGCTTAAGTCATGAGAACGTCAGATGTAAACAACGTCATATTATGATCCAAATTAGAACCATAAATTATAATATTATACATATACACACATTATCAGAACTTACAGACTGAAATACATTTTTAATTGAAATACAAATTCTATTTTAGCTAGCTTAAATAGACCAACGCAATTAGTATGTTTTATACAAGCCTCTTTAAAATCCAATTAATATGTAATTTGCAGTTTCTTTGCAACCTGGTGGCGCCAACAATTGTTGGACCTCAAACGAATGCAACAAAAATTCTAGCCAGTCACCCCCAGTTCCACCCCTGTAAAATATGCTGTCTCTTTTGTGTGGAGCTTTTTCAAATTTTAGCTACACAAAACCCACGCCAACTCACAGAAACACACAAAAGAGTGAGAGGGAAAAAGAGAGAGAGAGAGACAGAGAGAGGGAGCGACAGGCGTAAATGAAATGCCTGCTAAATAAATTTTGTGTGTTTCACTTTTGTGTGTGCATTTAATTTCTCAGCTGGCATTAGCAAAAAAGCGCAAAAGGCAAACTTAAAACCCGGGCGTGAAATGAGAAATGTGAATACTTAAAGCGGGCAAAAAGGCTTGTAAAATGCAGCCACTTGACACATTGCCTGTGAGTGAGTGTGTGTGTGTGTCTGTGTGCTGATGGTGTCATCTTTATTCATCATATTTTCCAGCTGCTGCTTGTGCAGCTTGTGTTGTCATTCGAGCTAGAATCGCATTTTCAAACCATGAATAAAAAACACAGGGTTTACAAAAATCGAGTTACTTTTGACTTAATTATAGCTTTGGAAAGCATTAAACCATTCCTAAATAAAATAATTTTTTGAGTGAACAATTGTAACATAAATATCTAGTTAGAATCACGTTTCAAACGTTGAATGCAGTTCTGTCGTTGTCATTTGTTTGTTATACATTTCTCTGCATTGTTTATCTCTCTGTGCCTCTCACTCTCTCTCTTCCTCTCTTTCTCTCTCTAAGCGCGTATTGATAATATGTTTCTAAAAGATTGTTTTTACTTATACATACTTTGTATTTTCTTAATCCGACTTAATAAACTCTCGCAATAAAGTTATCGTTGGCTTGTTGTAGATTTGAATAACAATGCGGGTATCTGAAGCTTTAGATATTGTTTTAGTTTGGCATGTGGAACTAAGTTCTTATCCGCATTGCAGCACCATACCACATCACCAGAGACTCACAACAGATTCTCTGCAATTAATTCAGCTGCCACACACAGCAGCCGAAATTTGAAGTTGCTGTAAATGTCGCGTATACGTCATGCTGTCACGTCAGGCATCAAGCAAATTAATACGCTATCAGCATTGAAGTCGAACAGAGACAGAGAGAGAGAGAGAGAGAGAGACACTGGGAGTGAGTGAGAGAGTGAGGGAAATCTGTGAATGGAATTGCAACTGCAATTTGCATTTAGTGCAGCTCCAACTCGCTTGCAAATTCATCGCAATATGCACATCCATTATTCGTCGTATTCTGGCCAAGTTTGTTAGACGCAACTGTCCAAATCATCATTGCTCGCCTTCTCGTTTCCATTTCGCGCTATCTAATTTGGTGGTCGGTAGTAGCTGGTTGCCATGTCAGCTAAAGATATTGTGCGAGAGTTGTCTGTGCCATTTTATATGACAGCTCTGCTTGCGGCTTGTTTGCATTTGCACTGGACGAAAATGTGTGTTGGCATTTAATAAACTCGTTACACATTCAAGCTGCAAAAGTTCCTAACAAATTGACAGCATGTGCAGCCTTAAATTCAATTAATAATATAGTTAGTGAGTGGAAATTTTAATTAAGTATACAGCTGACTTAATAAACAATTGCCTAAAGCACAATAGTTGCTTTTGACAAACACTTGTTATTTTATTTATTAAATTTCAATAAAATACAATTGGATCAAACTGCTTAGCTTCTGGAAATCAAGTCAAATTCAATAATTAATTGTATTTGCTTAAGCACAATGATTTCCCTTTACCTAGAATGCAACATCAACAAATTTTTGGTTAAATTCCATTTGCCATTCGCAATCCGCATGTGAATTACGCAACTGCGAGTTTATTTTGATTTTCAGCAGATAAGTGCACTGCTGTGTGTGTGTGTGTGCTGTGTGTGTGTTGTGTGTGTGTTGTGTGTGTGTTGTGTGTGTGTTGTGTGTGTTTTCAGTTGCCTTAACAGAATGCGACACCCAATTCACGCACTGGCTGTCGTTTTTGCTGCGTGTATTTCAACTCTTCTTGCCTATTTACTTTTGTATTTGTTTTTAATTAGATTTTTGTTTACTGTGGAAATTTTAGTTTAATTGAGTTCTGCTCTGCCTCTGCCGATGCCGCTGCCTCTGCTGCTGCTTCTGCTTCCGCTGCCTGATTCTGCTGTTAACTGTGACTGTGGCCCGGTTGCCAAAGTCACACACAAACTGACGGGCAGCCGCAGGCCCCACTCCGCCCACCTGTCTTTGCACAAACTCTGCCCCTCTGCTGTCTAGCACCTAGGCAGCACAACAAAGAGCGCGTTAGCTTTTGCCTTGGGCCTATCGCTATCTCCATCTCTTTCCGGTAATACAGTCGCCATCTCATTCTCTCTCGGTTGCCATTTGTGTCACATGTGCGTATTTGGGTATATTTTGTGTGTGAGTCGAATTCGAAAGCAATTTAAATTCGTTTGCTTTTCGCTTTTAACTTTGGTCATTTTTGGCCACCGTTTTTGTTTGTCACACAACCCGAACGCAATTTTCATCTGTTTTAATTTGTATTAGTTTTCGGATTAAAGCACTTACCAAACGACATGTGTGAGCGAGGCGGGATTTGCCACATACTCGCAATTGAGCAGCACAATTTCACTCGTATTTGTCACCATCTCCGGCGGACTGACCTTGACAACAGGCGGATCTGTGGGTTAAAACCAAGTTGGGGAAAGACAGTAAAGTCAGTTGTGGCTAAAACTTAGTTTTGTAAACACCAAGAGTCAAATGGAAGTGCAAGCGGATATTCTCCGTTATTTATTGTCTTCGTTAAAAGGATTAAGAAGTGCAAATAGAATACTGTTTGGCTTATATGCGTTTGCCTTGTAACCAGACACCAAGTTGCAAGTACGCTTAAGATCTTAAGCTAATACTTACACATTACTTCCAAAGTCAAAACTGAGGCCATTGGCTTCTCGCGATTGATTTGCAGCACAATATTCTCGGCTTCACAGCGAAAGACGCGATCGTTTTCGAAGCGAGTCGCATTGAAGATCAAATCGGATTGGGTGTGATAGGTGCCGTCCTCCTTTTCAAACTGTGAAATCAAATCAAATCAATTCAAATTCGATTTGCTCATTTTGTGGAACTTACAGCCTTGGTTCGTATCTCAGTTAGATCGTTCTCCTCGCCACTGATAATGGATGTTGCATTGTACCAGGTTAGGTTAACTGCCGGACGGGCGCCGTGTATCTGTCACAAAATAATAAAACACAATCAAAAAATGGGGCGTATGCGTTATGTGACTGCCTTTGGGGTGGTGCTTGGCGGGTGGAGCTGTCGTGAACTGTAAGCAATTGCCATTAAATTTCCATTAGCTGGCAAGTGCACATACTCATGCATACTTCCATTAGCCCAACAGTTTCAGGCAACATTTCTACCTGGTTGGCAGGTAGCCAAGCAGGCAGTAAAACAATTGCATAAAATTCCATTAAACATAATACGCAATCAATAGACAATTTTGCATAATTTTACAGTGCACACGAAGCTTGTCCTTGCGCTCAAAGTGCCACAAAGTGCTACAGCCAATTGAGCATTTTTCCTTTAAAATGCATTGGCAACTGGCAACTGGCGACTGAGGACTGGCACAAGGCAGAGGCCCAACTAAATGACAGGGCATTGTTGCTGATGGTGTACAGAGCTCAGAATGTGAAAGGACTTTGCCAGCTGCATAGCAAGTTGCATAGTCCCCACACACACACACACACAGACACACACATGTCCTCGATGTCAACGAAAAATCGCAAAATAATTGACAGTTAATTATTGTCAATTACTTGGACTGCAACGAAAGGACGGGCACAGGAATGAGAATGAATGTGTGGACTACAAAGCAGCCAGTGCACAGTGGATAAATGCTCAAAATTCAATCAGTGATTTGATAAAATCATAGAAGAAAAAGTCGAATTTTAAATATCTATTCAGATATAAATAAAAATATTTTAAATACGCAGAGACTTATATATTTTTTAGGCATCGTTTCAGTTTGGTTTGCCTCCTTGATATATGCTTAAAAATCGTTGTATATTATTCTCTTCTTCAGATATGGACAGCAACAGTTCCTTAACCTTATGCCAAACCTTACCCAAGGACCCCCTTGCGTGTCCGACTGATCCTTGCAAACGGTTCACAAATCAGCCAATACTTACGTCACATGTTAGCACCACTTTGCTGCCCTGCACCGTGTGATGTTCCACTCCCTTGATGTCTATGCTGGTGGGTCGCACTGTGAATATAAGTGAAAATGTAGGAATGTTGGGTGGCTGTTAGAAAATTGCTTAAAATGCTCGGCTTGTAATTGGCTTTTGTCTGGCTATGTCTACAGCTCGTTTGAGCCATTTTCTCCTTCATTTGCTTGTTTTTTTTTTTCCTCTCTTAGCCATAATATAAAACATTAATAATGGCAATTTGCATGCGGAACTTTGCCTACTTCATATGGAGCTCCATTTTCAATTGGTTGGTAAATATTTTAAGGTTTTATGTGGGGGTGTGTGTTGAGTGTGGGGTTGGTAACCATCAATCAATTTGTTGTGCCCACTTTGGGAATGAAAAAGTTGGCTTAGTGTGCTCAGTTTTGTGTTACATTTAATGACATTCATTAATTGCTCCAACAAAATGTCAAATCACTCGACAATTCAAAAAAAAAAAGAAGAGGAGAGAAATGTCGACAACCCTGAAGAAGAGGGGACAAAAGTGTCACTCGATACTGTCAGCTTTTAATTAGAAAAAATTTATTTGCATGACTTTTAAAAGGCTCTCAGACGCCCAAGGGAATCCGTTGTTTTGGTAATTAAAAGGGTTCCCCCGAAATTTGATTGGGTTCCTATTTGGGTTAATGAACCTAAAACATGTCAAAATGTCGTGTGAATATCGTCCCGGTCGTTTTTCCCCTTTCAGCAAACTTAGAACGCTTTTGAACTTTTACAAATAATATTTTATGCTATAAACTTTTGAGTCTTAAGTGGAAATTTGTCAATTGAAATTAATTTGCTAATTTATTTTGGACAAAGATATGATAAATATATTGATAAGGGGAATATAAGCATTTAACTTGATTCTGATCTTTTGAGAATGGAAAACTTCTACTTAGGTAAATGATATCAATAGTTTACTTTAAACTTGAGGAATTTTAACATTAAATTTATATTTTTACTTATTGCCGCTTCTCATTACGTAATATCGACTTTGTTTTCCTTGTTTTCGGCTGCTTACTGAAAATTTTATTTGATTCTAAGAATTTCGCTTAGGATGTTTTCTTTATGCCTTGTGTTTTATGCATTGTAAAATCGAAAACAAAGTCGAAAAACGAACCCTTTTTGCCCAGATGACCATATAACTAAGCTCACCTACATAAATAGGGCTCATTCAACACAATATCTATGGCTGACTCATAGCAAGGTTTTATGAGTCATCCCAGCCGGGAATGGGATCTTTGGATTATATTTATCGCTAGTCGTAATGATGACTCACCTTGCAAATCGACGCTGAATTTCGACACAATTGCATCCTTAATAGCAGCGGATTCGACACGACATTCAATATTTGTTGCCAGATCCTCGCGCGATAGTTGCCAATCCAATTCCAGGGTGGACGTATAGAGACCGTCGGTCAGATCGTGAGTGGGTGAGTCTGTGTAAATAAAAGTGCAAACATTATCAAAACATGTCGAAGCAAATCTGTAGCAATCAGTCCTGAATCTCTACCTGGCAATTTCATATTTTGCAAGTGCTCTTTTTGTTAATTATAGGCGATTATGATAAGCAAGGGCTTTTAAAGTCAAAAATAAATCAAACCCCGCACGATATCAAAGGTTGAGGTTCGAGGTTCGACTGGCCAGACGAAAGGGTTGCCACAAGCCACAAACCGAGGCCAATTAGAGGCAAAAAAAACAACAACAACAAAAAAAAACAGGAAACGGAAAGACCATAAAAAAAAAAACGAAGAGTAATGAAAATGTTGTTGCCGCCTTGTAGCTGAAGTTGTTTTGCTTCCGTTGTAAATTGCTGGGATGTTTGCAGGATTTGGGGCATAAAAAATCACTTTAAGTGTTATTCAAGGCCAGCAAAAGGTAGACCAGCATTTCGGAAATGTTTCGAGTGCTTGGTTTAAATTCTGCTTAAGCTAATGTAATGGATGCCTGGCTTTTAAAAATAGAAATCAATTAATTTTCATGGAGTTTTTTCTTGCTGCTTGGGGTTGAACGTTGAGTTTTGGGGTTTGAGGCGTTGGCTACGGCGCTCTTAAAAATTTAATGAAAATCACCAGAAAGTTTATTTTTATGCTTTACAATAAAAAGGCATAAAATTTTATGGGCTGCTGTGGGCGCGGCTGGGCATTTGCCTATTCTATGGGCCCAAAACTGACACTGATAAGCAGCCAAATCCTTCCGTGGCCTGTGCCTGGACCTGGCTTTATGACCCTGGTCGTCAGTCACTGCATAAACTTTGTGGCGCATCGTAAACCCGATTCTCAATTCGACTCCTTCAACTTGCCTGGGCTTATGCATCAAATTGGCTGCTTAGTCTCTTTTTCAACTCACTAGCCCATCCCCCCCCTGGGGGAATCAATAAACGCGCTTCAGCAGTTTTTATGACAGCCTGAAAATAACCTTTATGCGTTCTGTGCTACCTTCAAACATGCTAGTTGGGGCATCTGGTGGAGTGGTGATGTGGTGGGTGCAATACTCACATGTGGCCAGGCGTTTGGTGCCACGCCACCAGCCCACATCGGGTTGGGGGCGGGTGTTCTTCACCGTGCACGTTGCCTTGAGGCTCTGACGCTCCTGCATGGGTCCAACGATGCTGCCGTTCTCGATGCGGTCGCCCTTTGCGTCCAAAATCACAACCTCTGTGGGTGGCACTGTACGCACCCAATATATGCCCAACGAGAGTGTGTGTGGATGTGCGTGTGTTGTGTATGTGTGAGTGTTGGTGTTGAATGTGTATGTGTGCGTAGTTCAATTTTTTTTTTTTTTTTTTTGCATATTTTAACAATTTTTTTTTTTTGATTTTTTTTTGCAATTTTCGGGAGGTAAAAATGTTCAATTTGTGTTTTTAATAAATGATATTCGATTTGCATAGTATATAAAAATATTATTAGCAGAAATTATAATAGAAATCAGAATCAAAATCCTAAGTTGTTGAGAGCAGTAATTTGGAAAGTAAAATGAAATGGTAAACTAAAGTGAATAAAAATTAATAAATCTATTGAAATGGTAGTTGAATGAGCAGATTTCTTAAAGCTTATTAAGTTAAAAATAAAAAATAATGTAAAGAGTGCTCTAACTAAATTATTTAATTGTGATAAGAATAAACCAGCACTAACAGCACCTCATTCTCATTCTGTTAGAAAATTAAACAAAATTATATAAAACTGATTTTCTGCTTCAATTGTCAGTCGACTTAATTCAAAATTATAATTAATGTTGATTAAAAATATTGTTTTTTTTATTTTAAGTTAAATTTACCAAGGTTTTCTACGTTTTTTTGGCGCAGTTATTAAGGTATTGCCAAAAACGTTTTGTTGTTTGTTTTTTTGGTTTTAGTTTTACGTTTTTTAGTTTTAGAGAAATTAAATTTTATTTAAAGCGTTTTGTCGGAATTTAAATTGTTTTAGGTTGAGTTTCACATCAGTTTATGGTTTTAGATTTTCAGTATTTGTTATATATATTTTTTTTTGTAGAGCACACAGTTCAATACAATTTTTGGTAGCGTATACGTATAGAAAACAATCAAGTTGGTGAGTGCACACGTTTGGATCGAGGGGGGCGATGGTGAGTTGGATTTAGTTTTGAGTTTTGTTTTAGGTTTTCAGTGGTTGTCATACATCGATTTTTTTTTTATTAGTTTTTGTTTTGGTGGAGCGAATTTGTTTGAGTTTTGGATAGGAGTGCATATATATATATATATATATGTATGTATATATGTATGTTATATGTATATATATAGAAATTCCATGTCGATGTGGACGAGCGTTTTGTATGCGATTTTTCAGATCATATTTTTTTTTTTATATTTTTGGTGGGACAATCAGTTAAGAGAAAATATTTGCATGAGTTTTGACACGTTCAAATGTTATGATAAAAGAGTAGAACGGTTAAAAGTAAAGTTTTTGATTTGCACTTTGATATGGGTTAACATTTTGATATATGAATATACGAATACATAAAGTTACTTTTTAGTGTTACGTTTTTTGTTGTATATAGTACAGCTGAAGGCAATGCGTGTTAAGGGCAGGCAACAAAATGCATTCAAGATATATACATATATATTTTTTTTTAGATCACTTGCAATAAAACAAAATCAAACTGAAAATGCAGTCGATTTGCCAATTTAGGTTACAAATTTGTTTGCTTTTGAATTGCAAATTACATTTAAAAGTTTGAACAATTTGCAGTTTCAGAAAAGTGGATATTTTTGATGAATTTGGACTAATTTTTATAAAACATTTTTATTTATATGATTCGCAACCCAAAAAGAGTCTAAATTGCACACAATATTGAAATATTTTAATTCCAAAATATTGTATTCAATTTGTAAGTTATTAAAACTGGTATCGATTGCATTTTCATTCTGATTGTACACGATTAAGCTGGAATTTTATTAACATTGACTTTTGGGGGACGAACACAATAAGCATTAGACGAGCAACTCAGAACATTCGCTTCTTCAACGTGCAACATCCTTGCAGATCTCCCTCCTGCCCCACGTGTTGTTAGTTGGCAAGCTCCACATGAGTTCCATGCATAAATATGTATATTATATATATAATTCTAATGATATGAGTTTTTATTGGTTAGTTTAGCAGTTAGTTTCTTTAAGCAAACTGAATTGGAAAGCATTTACAAGATATACAAGAACGAAAAAGCCCAAAAATCTTAACAAAGTAAGCGCAAATCATACAAGTTTGTGAAGCGAATTGTTGAGATGATTATCCGACATGCAAAATAATGGTGGCAGAAGGATTGGTTGGCAACTTACCTAAGATTCTCAATTCGACACGATGGCCATTGAAGTTATCACACGTTTCTACTGGTATAAGAAATGTTGTATCACATAGATAGATATCCTCGTCAGATATTCTCAAGTCCTTAATTACTAATCTGTATGGATTCCGCTCAACAGTTACTCTAAAGAATGAAATATATATATTTAATATTTATTAGTAAATCCAATTTAATGTTGCCTTTTGTGGAGCTTACTCACCTATTTTTAAATTCATCGTTCACACTCGTGACATTGTTCTCTCCCAGCAGCATTGCAGCGATGCGATCATCGCCCTTGAACCAGTTCAGGGAATGCAGATCTCCGCATTTCTTCTCATCCACCGGACATGGCAGCACCACATCGTTATTCTCATGTTCGCTGATGGTGCGATCTGCAAATGTATTAAATATGCAAATGCAAATTAATTTGCGTCCATGTAAAGCGAGGCACTAAAAGTGCAGGCACAAAGGCCAATGGAAAATCAGTGAATCTGTCAACACAAGAACTCGACACATACATATACACACAATCGCATGGCTATTCAAATACTGGTGGGGTGCTTGCGGGTTGGCGAGGGCAGCCGTATGAATAAAGTCGCCATTCAACCTCTGGAAGGGCTCGTGTTGTGTGTTTAGTATCATAAATTCAAAAGAACGACACTTTTTGCCAGTCGAAACACCTTCAAGAAACACCCACACATATTCACAAGCACAGGGAACGCTTTGCTTTTTTTTTGTGTGGGTTGCTAAAGAAAAATTCAGTTGCTGTTGAAATGAGCAAAAATTATTCAATTTGCATGGCAACCAGGGTTAGGCAGCAATGGAAACTTGAAAATTGAAATTAAAGTGGGTCTAAGAGCGGCTGCGGCACCTAAGTAAGCCTTTAAGTAGGCCATAAATATTATCATATTCTTTTGCCAGCCTCGAAGTCTCTGCCATGTAAATTTAAATGTTTACATTGTGGTTCAACATATTTTCTTTTCTCTCTTTTTTGTCTGAGCATTGGTTTATTTATGAATCTTGTGCTTAGGGTTTGGTTTTGCGATTTGTTGACCTTGTCGATGCCCAAAATTTATGCAAATGCAAATATATGTTTTGATTTGTGCTCGATGGCCAGTAGTAAGCCATGTTATATAATGTAAGGCCGAACTTAACCGGCATCTGTTTGTATTGGCAAATTAAATATTTTTCGGGAATAATACAATACATACATACATATGTGTATGTAAGTCTCAGTGTTGATGAATAACAACTAAGTAAAAATATTCATATTGAAAACCATTTAAAAACCTCTCAGTACATTAGTGTACCAATAATGAAATCAAATAAATATTAAATTTCTATTGTACGCAAACATTTGGAAGCAATCAAACTATTGAGAACAAGTCGAGTATATTCCATTGTAAAGAAATCCTTCATAAATATAAAAGCAGATTTGTATATGAAATAGTTTCCACGCAAATACACCAAATTGCACATGCTGAAAATGTCTCAAAAAAAAAGAAGATAAAATACAATTTACTTATCGGCCTAAAAGCCTATAACATAATTTGAAATTTACGCTTCATTTAGTGCGGCTGTGTGTGTCTGCTTGTGTGTGATAAAATATCATTTATTTCGCACGTTTGTCAGAGGGTCTCAGCCAAAGAAAACTAACTTGTCCGTTTTGAGCCCTTGACGGGTGAGGGAAAGGAGATTAGGAGTTGGGTGGGACAATCAGCTGTGTCTGGACTCACTGTCTGACTGACTGCCTGCCTGCCTGCCTGTCTGGCTGTCTGTCTGTCTATCTATGTGTCTATTTCTTCAGCTTTCTTTTGGCTCCGTCCACAAATTTCCTGCACTGTGGAATATTAGATTAGGCGCCCAGTCGTTTCACGTTCATCTTTCTGCAGCAGTAGCAGCAGCCGCAGCAGCTTCTCTCGATTTATTTTTTTATTTTTCAATTTTCCTATTTGGTTTGCTGGTTAGGTTTTCGTATGTATTTCTTTCGTTTCTGTTTTTTTTATGTTTTTATCTGCTATTTCTCTATTTCATACTCTGGCGGACTTCCTTTTCCGCTCTGTGTTGGCTGCTTCCTTCAGTGCTTATAAAATTCAAACAGACATGTGAAATATTCAATTTCTCAAGTAGAAAATCCTCTTCCCCTAACTCCAGCGACACGACCCTCCCCCTCTTCACTCACCACGATGCCGTCCACATCCTGATTGTCCTGCTACAACTGTTATGCGTCGTGTGTTGTCCTGAATTAGCCGTGCCAAATGCGTCGCCGACTTGCTTGGCTGCCTCAATGCTCGACTACTCAGCTCCTTTGCTGCTCGGGTTTGGAGCTTGGAGTTTGGGTCTATCCCTGCTTCTGAGCGTGGCCTAAGGTGATGCGGGCTATCGTTAAAACTACTCGTAACCTTTGTCTGGCTGCCGGTTAACGGGTTACCCAAACATTGAACTTAAATGGCTGCCCGGGGCTTGGCTCAGTCTGTGCTTAGATTGAAATAAGGCGATTTTAAGGCGATAGTCAAAGAAGCTATGCAAATATTGAAGCTAAGAAAAGTTTTTAAAGTATTATTTTGCTATTAACCAATAAAAGCACACAAGGAATTAAATATGACTTAAGGTCAGAAAACACACAACTCCAATTATTACCTGCTAATATTTAAATTATTGATTAATTTCTGAATAATTAGAGAGCACAATCAAAACTAAATATCATCACCAATGCTGCTTGAAATAGATATTCATGTTCTCACATTGTCTTTTCAAACTCTTCAGTAAGCCAAGTGTTCTTTACTTATAAAACTGAAATCTGTATGGGATAAGTGCGTCAAGTATTGCACTTTAAGTCTCTAATCACTTAAGTCAAAAGGTTTAATTTAACTACCAACCACCTGCTTAACTCTATGTCACTTTAAATCCATTCGAATCCCTTGAGCTGGCAAACAATAGTCAAATTAGTGAATCAATAAATGCATGAGAGCACAGGACCCAAAGCTGATGCCGACTACATTGCCACAAACCTAAACCCAAGCCCAATTCCCTTTGCAGTCCCTTTCAAGTTCCTATTCCCTTTCCCATTCCCTTTCCCATTCCCAATTTAGACTCATAAACTAAACCACTGGCAAGTTGAATGGCTATTCACATTATCGCCCGGGTGTATTCGGCAGCTGCTTGTAAAAGTTTTTTGCCACACAAATCAGCAAAAGAGAAAATTCTACGAAAATTTCACCACAGCTTTGATAATTGTTCATAAATCCCTTTGCCCTCTCCCTCTCCCTCTCATTCCTACTCCCACTCCCCCTCCCTTTCTCTCACTTTCCATTCAATGGGAAAGTTTTGCTCACACTTTGCAAAATTTACCACCTCATTTTTCCAAGCATTTCAACTAATTTGTACCACAAATCTCTCTGGCTACACCTGCAGTCAGCCAAGCGAGTGTCAAATATTATATTAGAGGCGCCCCACACACACAGCCACACCCAAAAATGCTAAAACACCCAGTCCGCCTAACCCGCCCTCTCGATCTATCCGTGTCTGCGACTGTGGCACACAAAAGATTGTTAGCAATCAACTCAAGCACCAAACTTTGATTTGTATGACCATAAATCGCACTTCATTTTTGATTCAAGCCACCCTCAACCCCCTCACACAGTTTTGTGGTTGTCTGTTCATAAATTTGTACACCCTGCGAACTTGGCAAAAAGTTTCCCCTCATTCACGCACATAACCACACCTACCGAGGCAGCTTTAAGTCTTTGGCAAACAGTTTTCTTATCTGCCTGCCATGTGTGTGTGTGCTTCTGTGTGTGTGTCTGTCTGCCTTGCCTCCCCTTTCCTGCCCAGCTCAATTCTGCCATTTGCTTTTTGTATGGTGTGTAAACGTCTTTAGCTTTGGCTTTTATAATTCTATTTCCGTTTCCGCAGCAGCGCAAAGAAAAAAGTTTCGTTCTCTCTCCTTGCTGCTCATATATGTGTATATCAACATCTTTTTTCCATGTAGACCATTTCCTTCGTCCTTTTCTTTGGCTGCAAATCAAACTTTTTCACATTTAGTTGTGTGCTACAACTCTATATCTATGTGTGTGCGTGTCTGTGTGTATGTGTATGTGTGTGTGTGTGTGTGTGTATGTGTCTGGCTGCCATCATCATTGTCATCATTGCCATTGACGCAACTGGCTACTGTCCGTGTCCTTTGGCTTGTCCGTTTGTTCGGTCTCATCCTTTTCCTGTTTCTTCTACACATATCGTTGCATACTTTTGTGCGCCAACACTTTGACATTGAATTTCTCTATGCCATTTAACATTTACACACGCACACATGAGTGTGTGTTATGTGTGAGTTTGTGTGAGTGCTTTGGTTAACCCATTCCGATGCTCACCCCTTTCCCACATAATTCTCTGTCAACAGCCCGCATAATTTAGCGATAACTGCCTGCCAGAGACACATTCCCAACTCACATGTGTCTGTGTGTATGTGCGTGTATGTGTGCTTGTGTGCGTGTGTGTAAGTGTGGCTTGCATTTTGTGGTCGCCCTCTGTTTATCTCCAACTGTCGTTCCATGGCTGGCCAAAGTTTCACTTGTCTTGACTGTGATATGCAGCTGCGTTAAACTTCACACGAGCAGCTTATAAGAAATTTGTTATCCACTATTTATATGAAGTCCTCGTTTCAAATTTAATACGCATAAGCTGTGATGTCTTATATATCATATTAGTATTATATTTTATTTTTAAGATATTATATTTTCAATTTCAATTGGCTACTGGTCATCGCAATCGCAGACAACTTGACATTAAAATTGATGACTTCATTCGCAGGCACTTGACGGCAAATTTGGCCAAAGGCAATCGTCGAAGAGCGTGCAATAAAAGCAGCGCTAGGCACAGGCATAAACATTTAATTTCTAATAATAATATTTTATGGTGGCCTCTCTTTGGCTGCACCACAACAGCAGCGGCAGCAGCAGCAGTAGCAGCAGCAACAACAACACAAAAACCAATTAGAGCAGCAAGCACCACACAAAATGCATAAGCGATTTTAATGGTCAATTTCGGGGTTACTATCCCAAAGAGGCGTTATGGCAACCAAAGTGTGGGTAGTGCTCTGAGGGTTGCTGCTGCTGTTGCTGCTGCTGCTGCTGCTGTTGCTGGTGCTGGTGGTGCTGCTTGTGTCGTGTCCTGCGTACTGTTGGGAGGCTGAATTGAATTTGGTCGCTTGCTGCTGCCTCATAATTAAATCTTGGCTAACTGCATGTTCCAGTCATTAAAGTAATATGTTTTGGCTAATTACACATCGCACACACTGCCTCATAACTCAATTGTGCGTCCATGTAGCGTAGTGTAGCCTGGAGCCTTTTTGTTTTTTTTATTTTTTGGAACTGGCAAGTCGCTTTTTCCCATATTTTATTTTTGAAGAGTGCTTCCTGGTAACGTAAATGTTGTTAAACAATTGAAAAAAGCTGCTTTGCCTACAGATGCCGAAGATGAAATAACCTAAACTGAGTGGCATCGATTGAGAACTCGCTTGCATTTAATTATGGTAATGCGTTTTTGAATTGACTTTGTTAAGTATTAGTAAGATTGCTTAAACAAACCAGCACACATAAGTACAACTAGCTTTTTCCCTTGCTATATGATGATGTGATGCAATTTTGCTGTTTGCAACAGAATGTTTAAACTGAGGAAGCTGTTTTCTTTTCACTCACTCTGGAATATTTTAACTTATCCATAATGCGCAACTATATTTTCGCTTATAACTCTCAGAAGTTTTCCTTCATGTCGAGAACAGCGCTTAGAGTTCTGATAGTATCTTCTCATCTCATTTGCATACAATGCAACTGTTGCTCTTTAATTAATTGCATATTACAAGAAATTAGCGAAATTAAAAGCTACACTGGCATCGGGAGTGGCAGCAACCGAAGAAGAGATTTTAATAAAGACATTGAAATTTGCATATTTGTCTTAAAGTAGACATTCGACTTTTTCTGTAAGTGCTTGTGGGTGTGTGTGTGTGTGTGTGTGTGTGTGTGTGTGTGTGTGTGTGCGGTGGTGTGTGTCTCAGCCTATGCTCGCCATTTAATTCATTTTGTATGCTTGGAGCAGTCTTGTGTGTCTGCTTGGGTTTTTTGTGCATTAATTCCATTAAAAGCGCTTCGATAACAGGTTTTACGCTTGGTTGCCTCCATAGCGTCGGCGCCTAAAAATATGCAATACAAACAATTTTTCATGCTGCTACCCTAAAAGCAAATTTTTTTTTCTTATATTTTTTCGCTTGCTTCTCAACACTCACGTGCCGGGCACCTAACACGTTCACACGTACGTACATATGCCTATATATATATGCACATGAATATATGTATATATATATATATATGCATATGTATTTGTGTGCCAGCCGTATTCATGGCTCGTCTGGATAGCGCTTGAATTTTTATAGAGCGCTCAAAAAAGTATGCAATGCTGAGGCTGCACATGAGTGTGTGCGAGTGTGTGTGTGTGTGTGTATATATGTATATTGCTTATCGCTTCATATGCTATGTATAATAACATCACCTTCATCTGCTATTCATAGCATGTTCATCAATCAATTAATCGATAAGCGAGAGCACCATTCCCAATGCTAAATGGAAATTGTGGGTGGCAAAGCTGGCTGAGGGTGGGGAAGAAGAAGGGGAAGCAACGGAAATTTAGCGTTTGAAGCGATATGCGTTGCAACACTTATAAAATAAGCGAAATCTATTTATACGTCAAATATGACTAATGATATGTCGGCGCAGTAAAAAGCGTGGAATTTAAAAGTAAATATTTATGAATATTTGCAATGATAAAAAAACACATTTTTTGAATGTAGGCTGCACAAGAAAATCGCAATTGAAAACTAGAAATATGTGAAAAGTGACTACACAAAGTACTCCTCCGTTTTGTAAGAACAATTTTGTATTTAAATTTGTGTTTTGTATTTTTTGATCTGTTCTCGTTTATTATTTTTGTTTTGATTGTTGTTGGCAACATCAACAAGCAATTAAATTGCTCAAAGTCTCTGCAAAAGTTTTCCCTGGCTGCAGTGACCAGCATGACAAAAATAATCAAACATGAAAGCAAATTTCTTGGCTTAAAAGTCATGCAATGCAAATTGGCCGGTTGGGTGGTGGCTGGTGGGGAGGTGGGTTTTGTGGTGGGTGGTGGGTGGGCAAAGCAATGTCAATGTGGCTGCTGTTAAGTGTTCCCCATAGCACAATTATGTTCGGACAGCCAAGTGGTGCCGAGACTGAGCTGCCATGCCAGGAAGAGACATCAGATAGAGATAGATGTTTAGAGATAGAGAACCACTTTAACAACTCAACTCGGAGCACACTTCTCTGGGGAGACACCTTTATGAAGTTCGGGGCACATAGAACACAACACAAAACTAACGATAAGCGCTCTGATTATGGCTTCGAGGCAGCGCATGTCCGGTTGGACGGGCACATTTATTTCTCACCTCTGCACAAACACACACACACGCACATAGCCATAGACTGTTGAGTCACGCCCACTTTGGCACTAAGAGGCAGTTGTGCTTCAATTGTCCATCAAGCTGAGTTCTCTGTTCTGCTATGTTCTGTCCTGTTTTTTGCTGTCATTTGCTCCGGTGCTAATGACACGTGTGTGTCTTGGACTCGTGTCTCGCAGGTCTTATGTCGTTGCATGCTTCCGACTTTAAGGCGCTTAACAAGTCTGCCAACATTTCTTTGCCCAGTTTTTGTACTGTCTACGGTATCAACCAGCTCGACCTTTTCTGTTTTAGTTTTTGTCACCATGTTCTTTAATACAGAACGTGCTTTGCTTTTGATAGCGCTGATTACCAAACGCATACCTGACTGGCAACGTGGAGGGGCAAGGACAGAGAGAGTGAGGGAGGGTCTGGTGTGAAGAGGGGCGGTGCTTATTCGATTCATATTGTAATCGAAACTGCTGTGATTTAGTTGAAAATGAGTTAATATCTTTTCGTTAGACTGCTTGGCCTAAAGCTTGTTATAACGAAAATCAGGTTTGCTTACTCTAAAAGAGATTTAATCAGAATTTGTATTTGGACAAGCGCTGAAAGCTCTTCAAGCACATTTTAATATTTACAATTTTATTAAACATTAAAATAAGAAATTGCTTGCACAAATTATACAATTAGAAAATCTTCTACTAATAATCATAAACTATTCTCCAACTCCAATGCCACTTTAAGAGCGATTCTTGCAATATTTGTGGCTGTTACAGCTAAGATTGTTTAATTTTGTGAACTGAGCTTAAGACTTTATTTTGTACTAATGAGGGTCATCTGCAATTTTAGATCTAACATTGGGCAGCTGTTGTCGTGTAATGCTTAAAGTGTCGCAACCCTTTTCTGTGGCTTTGTAAACCGAGCTGTGAACACGAAACGCAAAACACAAAATTCTTTAAGCAGTTTGCAATCTAAACCAGAAAACCCTATTTTCCTAACATCTATTTCGAGCAGACCACTCAGCACAACAACATCTTTGCCAAAATTTCTAATCCTAGGCAGAAACTTATAGTTGGTTTTTAGACCTTTTAAATTATGCAAACTGCTTTTGTCACACACACACTCACACACATCTACCCCTAAAGTAATGGAGTGCAGGAAAGTTGGTGTGGCGGGCTTGGGGCAAACACATGGCGCTGTGGTCCGTTCCTTTGCATGTGCCTGATGTGTGCCGTCCGATGCCTCGAAGCATACAAAATATCTTATTACCAGCACTTAAAAGCACCACTAAATTTTAATGTGACAAAGCAACGAAAAATGCCAGACGGGCTAGAGATTCACGTAAACAGTCACAGCATGGATCTGAGAGCGTTACTGCTTGGCCAGAGCATAATTTAATTTAATTAGAGGCAACAGCTGGGCATAGGTTCAATAAAGACATCAGCTTACTGAGCCTCCCCTTTAGCTAAATAGTCACACAAAATGCATGTTGCCCGTGAGGGGGGCATCCACCACCCAAACATTCATAATGAATGTGGTTTGCCTAGTTCCAGCCACGCCTCATGGGCAATCAAGAGGAGGCACAGTGTAACTTTTGAGGGGTGGGACGGGGGCGTATGTTCCGCTGTCTGGTCGCATACATTCATAATAAACTACCACAAATCTCAGTCATGCAAACAATTTCGAAATTTGTGTATAAAGCTGGAAATTTCCCTACTGCTTGCAGTCCCCGCTGGGGTTCTACACGCCCCCTTTAGCTCTTATGTTAAGTGCATGACCCTCAAATGTCCTTAAGCTGTCAAAAATAAGTGTCAAAAGTGGGCAGCTGTCCTGAAGGATGAGAGCAAATA
Source organism: Drosophila paracracens (assembly GCA_035044025.1). Classification (NCBI taxonomy): domain Eukaryota; kingdom Metazoa; phylum Arthropoda; class Insecta; order Diptera; family Drosophilidae; genus Drosophila; species Drosophila paracracens. Next base: position 3,155,560 of record JAWNMN010000192.1, on the reverse strand, counting down.
ACAACGAAATAATAAAAATGAAAATGAAATGAAAAAAGAGAAACCAAATAACAGTAAAAACAAAGAAGGACATCAACTAATATTAGCCGAATATTAAATACCTTGAAGAGCAACAGGATAAAACTCTGATATATCATTTTGGCAATTAGCAAGTTTTACTTCGAATTTATGTTTGTATTATTTACTGACTGATTGAGACATATGTATACTATTTAAGCCGACTGAGCTGAGCTGGAGAAGCTTTGTCGGTTTTGCATAAATTCTGGCTCTTTCGATGCGTTACATAATACACGCAAAAATGCTAATACTCTTGTCAAGGGTATAGGAAAACAAAAATAAAGTGAAACATGAACACAAATTTTTATATTGTTACGTTTTCATCTCTGGCTGAGCGGCAGGACAATGAAAAATGCCAGACCAGCTTCATAACAACAACGGAGCAGTTGCTGGTCATGGGGAAAGAGGGGTTGTGAGGCTGGCTGGTCCTGGCATGTCCTTTAAGTGGCCGTTTCGGCTGCTGGCCACGCGCGCGCCTACAAGAGCCGCCATATTGAAATTATGTAAACGTCTGTCGAGCGCACCGGAAACTGCCTCCATCCCCCGCTCCCATCCATTCCGCACACCTATTTATAATAATATTTTTTTTTGCGTTGTTTTTCGCTGCCACCACCACCTGCTGGGCAGCACTCGCATCCCGCATGGACCTCTGCTCCCCTCTAGATACAAGTGTCTGGCTCTCAGCTGGGCTCCACTTCATTTGCATTCATTCGGTTTTGCATGTTTTTAGAGTCTGTTCTCGAGCTTGTTTATCAAAAATTAAAGGTTAATTTTATCCCCTCGCTCGACGCTGTCATTTAATTACCCACCCACCTGGGATGAGCCGAAAGGGAGTTTGGGATGGGATCTGCGTTGATTTGCGACTGGCAGTGAGTAATCAACAACTTCCGCAATCAGCACTGGTTTTTTATTTACATCTACAGCTATATCTTTGCTTTATTGTGGGCGTGACGTCACGTATTGTTAGAACTCGAATCTTTCCCATTATAATTTGAGGTCTTTATCTTTTATGTAGTCCACTTTTTTGGGACATGAATTTTAATTGTGTGTATGCAAATTTAAAAGGCGCCGCAATTTGTGTGTTATTTTTGATTTTTAAATGTAAAAATATGTAATAAAATGTGGATGACTTGTGAAAGAACACAGCAGAAAGATAAAGTTAATAGTGAGAAGAGAGAGGTGGAGTGTTAGGGAGTAGGTTATAGCTGTCTCATAAGCTAATTATTGTTCAAGTTAAGAATTTGATGAAACGATGAATTGTTGCTTTGGATTCTTTGCTCATCTTATAGCCCCTCTTTAGGAAATACAAAAATAACATTTTGGCATTTATTTTAAGAATTTAAGACTAAGAATTTTACTAAGAATGTAGAATTATGGCAAAAAGGTATAAAGAAAACAGTTTGTTACACCCACTTGCAATTTTCCAAGATATTTGAGTTGGAATAAAAATAATGCATACAAACATTCCCTGACAAGGCTATAAATAAACTTTTGCTTATCTTTAACAAACAGTTGTGTAAATGGAGAACACAAGTCGGCAACTTGGTGTCTCTTTAAGCAAATGAAGAGGCCATTGTTTTTGCCGTCTTTCATTTGTTTTTAAGTTATTAACTCATTTTTCTACTCTCTCTTTTCCCGAGAGCAGGCAATTTACGTGCTCAAATATATCAGAGGGAGCAACGCACACACCCTTCTAGCCATAATTAATCTAGTGGGTGGCACGGAAAGAGGTGGGCGAGGGGATGGGGATGGGGTATGACGTCTTGCTGGCTGCCTAGTTATTAATTTGGTGCGACGTCTTGTTTTGGGGGGCACAAAGTCGTTGCTTGTTCTGCTTCAAGCTGCAAGCAGAGTAAGCAACGCACTTGTCATGATTTATTTCAATTTGCTACGCTCACGCATACACACACACACACACGCACACACACAGACGAGCACACTAAATGACTCTTATCAAAACACACACTCGCACACACGGGCAACAAGTCAGCGTACGTGCAAAAGTTGCTGTCGAGCAGCCTACGCGTCGAATACTTTATGGGTTGCTCTGCCCCATGCCCCTTGCCACATATTTTCTTTTTTCTGCAAAGTAGACAAGTTTAGCCCGAAGAAAAATGAGACACAAAAGTGCTGTGTAAATGTGTGAAATTAATACACACACACACACACACCCACACATACACACACACACAAAGAACAAACACAGAGCTGCGCGATTTGTGGAGCGAACTTTGTGTCTATAAAATATACGTTATTATTGCATTAGGCGTAGTCTAGAGCGAAATAAAAATAGAATTTATGCCACCCAAAACCAACTGCCCCACAAATTGATAAGCAACTTTATATGGCCAGAAATGCGGCTGTCAAACAACTTATTTAGTTTTCTTGCGAGTCGAGCATGTGTTCAAATTTATGAGTTCCTGCAGCAACAGTTGTTCTGTGCCACTGCTCTCACCCTGTTTTCACTCCCCTGGTTTTATGGTGCCAACAACAACAACAACAACAAGAGCTATAACAACACTTGTTACCACTTCATTGCTAGTTGTTTTTGTTGTTCAAGCTTAATAATTACATTTGGGAAACTCGTTGCTTGTGACGCTTCGTTGCCCAGTCGCAGCCATCAAACTGCATCCAACTGTCAAACAGGGTCATTGATATGGGCTGCGGAGTGGGCTGGGCTGGAGAGGGGGCAACTCATTTGCCAAAAGTTGCAAGTTCATGTGGCCCTTGTAGGTCAGTTCCCAACACACACACACACAAACAGACAGTTGCCACACTTGAAGCGTAACGCGGCAATTGCAAACCAAGAAGATATTTGTTGTTAGTGCTTGATGCCTTCTGTTCCGTCGGTTCCGCTCGAGCGCCGACTGTGGGTTGGTTCGGTCTCTGGCAGATGGACTCATTCTGATAGCAGAGAGGGAACATCAACCAAACATTCAGATCTACTAGCAACAACATACAAGCGAGCAGCAGTCTTTCAATGTTCCCGAGTTCCTTGCATGTTTTGTTTGCAAAACAAATTCTGCTTGCTATTTTTTTTCTTTCCTTTTTTAGGGGGTAACCATAGCAATTTAAACTTTAATACACTGAGGTTAACAACAAAATACAAATTTAAATTGTGCCTTAAACGTTGCATTCAACATTCCACTTTTAGCTTACATGTTCCTATTATATTCGTATATTTGCACATACCTGCAAAGAAATAGAAAATAATATTTCATTAGTTAAATTGCTAAGAGCAATATGTATAAGGTAATTATTTTAAGGTGGATCTGGAGTGCTTGCAGCAAACCCAACTCAAAGTATTGTAAGGCTGCTTCAATCAATCAACGCCGGAATATGCAGCATGGACTCACATAACAATCAAAGTCCCGCAGGAAGAGCAAATAGTGGTCAGACAGTTTCAAACCTAAACAGGCTCACAGCTAAGCTATAATTACGTCCGAAATACATGAATATAACCGGAGAGCAGCTGAGACTGAGACTGAGGGAGTGAAATAGTCAAAGGCGATGGGACATGGAGTTGGGCAGTCAAATGTGCCGCCAACATGCGAAAATTTATTTATGCACAAGGCGCAAGGTCTTCGGCACAACACGGCAAATAAAGAGTGAATAAAGTGCTGGCGAAAGCGACGAAAGGACGAAGGACAACAGGACAAACGAAACGGAAATGTGCGCAAAACAGGAAAAAGAAGAACGATACTGCGGGGAATGTCAACGCAAGCAGAGAATGGAACCAAAACAGAACTGGAATTGTGGAAGGAAATGGGATCAGAGGAAAAACTAGAATTCGGACGAACATTTCGTGTTGGATGTTTTGTGAGCATTTTGCTTTTTTGTTCAACACTTTAGTGAAAAGCAAAGGTCAAACGAAACGACAAACCACCCTGTTGAGAGGGGGGTGTCTGAGTATCTGAGGTCAGACAGGTGAATGGCAGGTGGCCCTAACCAAAAAAAGCTGTGACATAATTTTGAACTACTCTGTTTAGGTTTTTGGGTTATCTGTAAACACATTTCCTGGGTGGTTAGTTTCAGTCCCCGTTGCCAGTGGGGAATCGTGGAGTGGCTTGGGTGCCAACTCCACCTGCCACATCATAATGAAGCAATGAACCAAATGGGAAATGTGTTTTTTAATGGAATTTGTGGTTATCGTTTGTGTCGTTTGTTTTATTTATGGCTCCATACTCACAAAAACTCACTCGGGTTAAGAAATTCTCATTATTGTTATGGGCCATTTCTGTTGTCATTACCTTAAATGTTGATGAAGGTCCTGCTTGCCTCCTTGATGCGCTCCTTTCATTCTTTTTTTTTTCTTTTCGTTGGTTTTTTTGGGATCTTTGAAAGTTTTTCTATTGCGCTTATACTTTTCAATAAACTTTGCAACTTGCGTGGGAGGCCAAATTGAAATTTTAATGTTAATGTAAACTCAATTTAAAATTAATCATGAATTGGGGTTGACGCTTGTAAAGGGATTGCGGTTTGAGAAAAGGTTGATGAGAGCGAGTAAAAGGTTGAGCCGGACGGAAGTAGAAAGATATAATGTCTGTTGGGACCTGAGGATTGAGGTATGCAAATAATAGAATCTATGACTTCTGAACAGCGCCTTCCAAAAGCATAGCTTGCTTTGGCAAGCGATAGTATACTTACATCCAAGTTTGCTTCTGAACGGGTAAAGAATATATCCCAAATTTAGAAAATCTGAATTTCTGTTGGGAAACTGTTGGAACTGAGTACGTATCAGCCATGATTAAATCGGTGTTGTTATCAATACAATTAATAATAATAAAAATAAATGAAATATCCAGTATAGAAAATCAGACTTGGTTTGTATTATTAAAGTATTCAGAGGGGAATCAGAATTTAGATCGATAAAATATAGATATATACCTAACATAGGAAGCAATAAGCCATTGTGCGATATGCAAGCGGTAAACAATCAAAAGGGCCACTATAATGTTTAGCCCTCGGGGAAAGATTGCTGGTAACAAATTTAAACTTTTAACAAGCGGAGGGAGACGAATAAGAAGCTCGAGGAGAACTACAAGAAAAGGAGCTGAAAACTGGCTAACAATACAAACAGGGCCAACAATAACAAAGCCAACTAACAGCAACACAAACTGAGTAGCTTTTCGTCGAGGGGGGAGAGTAGGCAAAGGGTTAAGCACGCCGCTGATATTTGAGCATAAGGAAAAAAAAAAACATGTATTTTTTAAGGAGACAGAACGGGTGCAAGAGTGAGTCAGACATGGAGAGAGGAACAGAGATAGAGAGGTAAAAAAAAGAAGAAAAGGAAACTTGCCCGAACCGCGGCACTTAATTCGCTTCCCTATCAAAGCAGCGACAGTGGCACACAAACAATCCACTCACTCACTTACTTGCTGGTTTGAGTGTGTTGCGTTGCTGCTGTTGCCTCTTCGTCTGCTGCTTCTTTGTGTGGTCCAAAAAACTTTTTTAATAAAAATATTAAATTTGCATATGTTGCTCCCAGACGCAGGCAGCGGTCTGAACTCGACTCGACTCGAGTCGACTCAACTCGGCTCGACTCTGCAGCCAGACATTTTGGGGTTGCCTTTGGTTACCTGTGGCAGGAACTGCTTTTGCCGCCGGAAGTGGTAACCAGTCGACAGTCTGTTGCAGGGGCAGCAGCAGAGCGCCAAGTAAAGGCTGCCTTGAGTACAGCCAAGTGCGTTTTTATTGCCAGCGTAGGCTAGAGTAAGCTATCCTGTTGTTATATACACTTTTATGCCAGCTCTCTCATATTTTTTCTGAACTGCTACTGCTGCTGCTGTTGTTGTTGTCATTATTGCTGTTGTTGTTGTTGTGTATTTCCACTGTTTTACCAGACGTTTATGACGCGCGTGGCAGAAGATGGCAAGATGGGGCAACGGGGGATGCCAGCTCAAACCACTCACCAAATTAAGTTAAAGTGAGCAGAAGTACGGAAAGGTTGACGGTTGGCGGCTTTTTGCCAAGTTCCTTCTTAAGCGCTGATTAAGCAGCTAAATGGTAAAGACAGCGAGACAGATAGAGAGAGAGAGAGAGAGAGTGAGAGAGAGAGCGAAGTTCACTTTCCTTTTATAGAGTAAAGAGCATCTCTGCATAGCAATTGCGAGAATTATTTCTATTTGAAGTCTGGCTAGCACTTAGACCGTATTCATTCAGTTCTTTGACCTGTCGCACCTGCAGGCCATAAAAAATAGGATTTAAATTAAGGGCAACTCATAAGTTATTTATAACTTGCTAGTAGTAAAGCTGCTCCTGACAATGTATTTATCACAAAATCCACTCAGTTCCTTGTCTGGTTTTTCTCTCTCTCAATTATCATCCAGTTAGAACTTTGTTGCCGTCTTCAAACTTCAAAGCAAACATTGCCAACAACTATGTCGTTTCAAATACACTTTAGGTTGTCAATTTAAATTTTACAGAACTGACAGCAAAAGAGTAGAAGAAGAAGAGCAACAGAGAGTTACATGGGATTTGCTCATATCTTTGATGTATAATCCGAATCACACATTTATAAATCGTATCTGGATCGCTTTTTGCGATCCTTTGTTGTGGCTTTTTTTTATTTTTATTTTTGTATTTTTTTGCAACTGCCTCACATGAAAATTGCATGTGCTCAAGTGCAGAGCTGACTTACTGGTTGGGTATTACGTTGGGTGTGGGAGTGTGGCACGAGTGGGGCTGTATGTGTTGCACAAGTCACAAAAATATCAAGCGATAAGCAAAAGCCGCTTACTTTCAACTTGGGCCAGCAAAATGTCAACCGGGCCAGATACAATGCTGCCAATTTTTTCTGTTTGACAGTATTAAATGTTGTCGTGGCAATTGTCTTTCATATATATTTTTGATGTGGTCTACAGACTCTATAAGCGATTTACAGTTCGCTGGAGGATTTGTGCATTGTATAAAAGTCGCTCAGTGCGAGAGGGGGAGAGCAGCTCAGGGAATATATTCTTGACAAAAACAGTTAACCAGCCTTACAAAACTGAGTTAAGATTTCCGTTTCAGATGGGCTTAAATTCTGTTGGACTCCAGAGAAGAGCTTTAAGCAGCACTAATTATGTCGACTGAATAAAAAAAGAGAACTCTAGTTTCCTCTTTCAGATTAACTGTGTTTTGAGTTAGTTCAAATCAAGTCGACCTCCCCTTCCGGAATTTGTTATGCAAATCACATTTCTTTGGCTAATTTAATACATTTCTATTATGCATATCTTTGGGAGACAAACAAGGCAAAATAAAGACTCTCCCACACTGCTTCACACCTAAGAACACAAAATTCGCTGACTTGGCAACTTTATTCCAAGAAGTTTCTTGTTTTTCTTATAAAGTGCAAAGGCAAAAAAATGAAAATAAAATTGCGACAAAATGTTGCATAAAAAAAGTTACCGTAATAAAGCATTACATATTATAATGATGGGAACATGTTACTGCAGCAACAACAAAAACTAACAAGCAAAAATGTTGTCAACAAAAACTTTTAAGAAGTGAGCGAAAGAGAGATCACACAGCGAGTGAGCGAGTGAGCGAGTGAGAGAGAGTGAGAGGAAGTGAGAGGTGTGTGAGCGAGTGGGAGAGTTGTAGAAAAGTTTTCAGCATCATCAAAGTGTGCTCAGGCCTAATTTAAATGTGTTTGAACTTCTTTTGCGTCCCGTTCTAAGATTATTTACATACACGAAGGGGGGAAACGGGGGAGGAAAAACTTCTTCGGGGAGTTGTCTTTAAATGTGGAAAGCTTTTCCTTTTGGCTTTCCATTTGACTAACAAATGTTTGTGCAGCTTTAAGTTTCAACACGCACAAACTTTTGCTGTATTTTTTCTGTTTTTTCTTTGGTTTTCGGATTTGCTTACTTTGATGTGTGTCGGACTAATGCAAATAAAATCTAGCCACGCCCACAAACAGAGTGGAGTTGGACAAATTACAAATTGAGAGCTATGTCAACACTTTGGAATCCAGCAACTTGACCTCATGTAAAACTTTAATGCAGCCACAGCGTCAACTTCTAAACTCGCAGAGCAAACGGAAACTCGCTCCTAAGTTTTTAAGTTCTTAAGTACACATATCACCTGCTGCTGCTTCTGCTTCAGCTTCTGCTTGTGGAAGGGGCAGGCAGGGGGTATGTTGCAGCAACCGCAACAAATGTGGTTCTTGTTTTTGGCATCTTAGGATCTTAAGCTTACGGCTGAAGTGGCAAATAATACCAGCCAGTAAAATGATTTATTTACAGTGAGTCGAGTTGTGTGGATTTGTGAAGTGGGGAATTGTTTTAAGTAGCCGGCGTACAAATTGAATGGAGTGCCACCAAATTCACTAAGGCGATTATATATATATGAGTCACCAGTGGCTATAATTAAGTTGCTGCCAAAGCAAATATCTGTCGAGCAATTTGGCTTAAAAACCGAAACAATGGCAAGCACAACAACATTAGCTGTTAGAGCCACAATGTAGGCCTCAATGCAATGAGTTTAATGCATTTCACAACTATGTCGGCCTGCCCTATAAATAGCCTAGAACAACTGCAAAACATTACGCATACGCCCAGTGAGTCATCGGGAGAGAGATACAAATGCGCCGTGCCACAACTGAAATATTTTTCGAGCAGAGAATATTATTGTTTGTGGCAGTAGAATGAATAAATATTTATTTAAATACTCTACTTATATTTACTCTGCGTATTAGTTTAGTTATGCTGATATTCAGCAATAATATTGCGCATATTGATGACTCCTTCACTCACTTGGCTGAGCAGGTGAGTATCGATTTTCATGATTGGTCAGTGTTGCAAGAGTAATACAATCCATCTGCAACTGCCACACGCTTAGCAAGTTCTGGTTGTTAGTCAAGCTGCTTCATATACCTGTCATAAATCCGTTCCGACTGTCGACCCCTTTTAGCATGCCACACATTTATAACAACGAGACCCTTTTCTAGTAATCCAAAACCAAACACCCAACTCAACTCAGCTCAGCTCAACTCGGCTACGCACACGTCAGGAGGAGCAACCAACAATTGGCCACGATGCGATGTCAAGGCTTCATCACAATTGTTGTTGTTTGGTTGGCTGGCAACAGTTGCAATCCCAGTTGTACTAATTCCTATTCGTAGCTTGCAACATGCCACAAAATCAATGAGCAGAAGCTATTTGTTAGCGGGCAACCAGCAACTGTCGTCAGTTGCGAACAGCAGTTGGCAAATTTTGAAAGTGAAATTCGATACATTGATACATACTTAAGTAGTGTCTGTGTTTGTGTGCCTGCTGCTGCTGCTGCTGCTGCTGGTGTCGGCAATGTGGTTGCAACTTCTGGACTGGACTAATGACAACTCAACAGCGACACACTCTTACTGTATATGGCTTCCCTTATTGCTTCCTCTCTTTGGTGTAAAATAAGTTGACCAACAACGAGAAATCCAAAATCAAAATTACTCTGACAAGTTGCCTGTTTGGCTAAAGGGAAGAGGAACCGGTTAGAACCGAAGCTTTTAATTGCTTAATGACTGAAATGTGTGTACAGCCTTGCAAAACCGTCTTTTTTAAACTTATTTTATATAATTATCACATTTTTTGTTATGTTCTTAATATTTTTTCTTAGTCAGCGTTTCGAATTACAAAGGAAATTGAATTTTAAACGCATAATTTGCTTTCGTTTACGAACTTATGCGTCTTGTGTAGTCCTTATAAAGGTATATTATTGAAACATGCGTTTCGAAACATGATTATTCTAAAGTTAATCTAAGTGAACTGCAAACAAAATAATTATAAAATTTATATGAAAGAATAAACATTTGCTTTCTAAGATCATGGCTTTTTTTTAAACATTATTTATTCTATTTATTTTGTGCTGATTTATGCATAGAAAAAGTCATGCGGCCGTAACAAATTGTAAATTCACCTGGATGTGGACAGCTGCACACCCCAAATCACACACACACACATACACGCACACACAACTACACCCACAAATACATATAGACAAAGGGGGAACACAGTGGGGATAACAAATCTGAGCGACGCCAACTTTGTGCCCCGGAAAAACGCCTCAAGAATTTGTTTAACGCGTTGCATTTAATCAAAGTCAGTGGATGGGCGTTGAGGATGGATGTTAAGGGGGGCGTGGCTGGCATTATGCAGGAACGGAACATTAGCAAATATTTGCGCTGCACTTAAGCTGAAAAATGCAGCCATTTAACTTTGGAGTCAAAGCCAGGAGCAAAGGAATCACAGCGTCAGAGTCAGCGTCAGGTGCGTGAGTCATGCGAGAATCTCATTTTGCCCGACTGGCTGCATTTACATTATTTGTGCAGCCATTTAATTTGGGCGACACCTCTCAGAAGTTGCCTCAGACTGTGGCATGTGGCAGCTCGCTCAACTGCAAACTGTTTTTCCTTTCGACTGTTTCGACTGCAGCTCTTCAGTTGCCGAAAATGAATGGTTAGCTGTCAAGTTGTACAAGCTAAATGACAGTTTATGCAATGTCAAGAACCCCCATATCATTCCATTCTCCGCCCAGACAGGGCGTCAAGACCCTGACAAGTCAACAAGTCAGAAGAACAAAAGAAAATATGCAAAAACTAAAAATCAAAAAAAACTGTAGATGAGACTTTAGTTTAGCGTATAATTCCTGAAAATGTGCACTACTCTTTTTTGCTTTTGCTTTTCCTTGTTTTCCATCTTACTTTCCATGTTTTGCTGTTTTCCTATTTTGCATGTATGCAACGCCAGTCGAGTTGGGTTATTGTCCATGTCAGGGCACCGAAAAACATGCAACATTTTCTATTATTTCTTTGTTGTTGCTTGTGATCTTAACAGAGCCCACTCACTCGTCCTCAGTCACGAGCATGACAGGTTAATACGACTGTCAAAACTGGTATTTATCAGACAACAAAAACACAAAAAACAAGCAACAAATATAAAATAATCCGCAACTGCCGAAAACCCCAAGACCCCTGGGGAATTTCACGAGCACAAAACAGCGCCCTCAACTTTTGTTTTTTTTTTTCTTTCTTTTTTTGGGCTCTGCTAAAGTTTTTTATGCTGGCTTTAATAAATATTTGTGTAATTTTAAGCTGCTGTCTCAACAGGCTTAGCAGGCAATTGAGTCTGGGCTAACCGAAAGTGGCTTTCAAAAACAATCTGTTGAAAAATATATGATCTTGCGAAATTGTTGTATGTTCCTTAAATGTCGATCTTAAAGCTGCATCTCAGAATATGGAAATTGTGTAAATGTAAATGTCTTTTTAAAATGTAACTGACTTTTGCTCTCGAGCAAGAATAGAACTTCATTAATTTACTGCTTTGTCACACACACACACAATTGTAATCCAATTTAAGCTACATTTCAAGCTCATTACAAAGTCAACAGCATGGCGACAGGACAAGCGTATTTTAGTCCCTTGTGCAACATGTGCTGGCTGGCGAACAACAAGGACACTTCATTTGCGGAACTCTTCAACTTGCTACATTGACAATAATTACACAAAATCTAAAAATCTCTGTCAAACATTTGCACAAATCAAACTGAAAATGGAATACAATTTTAATTTAATATGCAAATACGAGAACTGAAAGCACATATGCATCCTCGCAGCACTCTCTCTGGAGAGAAAAAGAAATAAAATACTGAGCAAAATATATTCATAACAATTCTATTAATTTTTCCCTTTTGTGCGATTCTGGCGATTCTCGAGCATTGGTTAACAATGTGCCAAACAGTAGGAGTTTGTTGGTGTCGGGTGGCTTTTGTGGTCTGGTTTTGGATTGACTGCGTCGCCGTTACCAATTTGCATATTCAATTGCCAGAGTGACAGGCCGGAGCGCAGCTGTAGTCTCTGGCCTGGTTGGTTGAATCTCTGTCTCCATCTCTATTTGGCATAATTGTCTAACTGTGAGTCAGTTAGCCGCCAGTCTACTGACAACTGAGTTGATTAGAATCAACTGAACGCTGTCTGCTGCATCTGGTTGCCCACTCCATCGGAGTGTCGAGTGTCGAGTGTGGAGCATGCAGTGTGTCGAGTGAAAGGCCCCCCCATCCCATCAACTACAACTAGGCTAATTTCAATTTCCCAGTTACCCAACACAACTACATACTTAATGAATGCTGGATACTCTCAGTTTGGCTCAAAACTCCATAACAAACATATTTTGATTCGCCAAAAAAAAGTTCTTATTGATTTTACACGATTTTCACATCCATCTTTATCTTTATTTATGCTGAATACCATGAGTTAGTACAAAATTCCCTGCGGACTCCATAACAAATGTATTTTGCATATTTTGAATTAAGAACCTTGGTTTCCTCTTCTTGTCAATTTATACAATTGATCTCCAAGATTATATTGTTATGAGGCATTTTTTTGAGCATCCTCAGTTTACGTGCATTTCTATTTATTTTTAATCAATTCTCCAATTTATCAAGTTTATTGGTTTTAGGTATTATGCAAATTTTTGGGGATTATTTCGTACACATTTAGTATTGAAAAGTATATTTAGATATAGCAACTAGAATAATAAAATTATTTTACATAATAATATTAAATTAAATTAATTAAATAATTAAATTTATAATCTCTGTTCCCTCTATGAGTCTCCTCGTTTCTTTTTTGTAACTTTTTCTCTCTTCTGCGCCACATTCTGTTGTTGAAGTGTTGTTGTCATGTTTTAGCCTCGTTTGCGTGCCCAGGCATATGTTTGTCTTGGCTTTGCTGTGCTCACTTTCTGACACCACTGACACTACAAAGAGTCGTCCTGCTCAAGTCACAGGCGTTGACAACTTGTTGTTTGCAGCTGCTGTTTGCTGCTTGTTTTTGTTGGTTGTTGCTGCTTGCTGGGGTCCTTAGATAGGTGGCTTATGCTTAGGTACGGGTGTCTGTTTGTCAGCCTGTGCTCCATTTTGTGCTGTTGCATAATTATGCAGAGAGTTTGCTTCCTGACACGCCCTTAGAAGAGCAGCCCAGTTGGACGACATGCTCGCCACTTAGCAATTCAATCACATTTCGCCAGTGTTCCCCGCTCTACAACAGCGCTTCCTTATGCGCATTATAATTATCCTTGCGTTTAATTAACGTGTTTACACACACTACTCACACACACATACACTACCCTCACACACACTCGCTGAGCTACTGACCCGGTCGTAAATTGCTACTTTCCTAGTCTCATCTAGCTGAGCTATGTTCTCTTTTAATGGTCGTTAATTTTATTTTGAACCGGGAAATTTAATTGCGGCTTGAGTGTGTCACTTCGTCTCCCCATGTTCGCCAGCATTTGAACACTGAGCTGTCTGCCAATCTGTCCCACAATCTGCCCTCGCCTGCCGCCCGTTCTTGGCGACAGTTTTCCTTTGCGCTTTGGCTGTGGTCAATTGAATTTTCCTTTGGCGCTAATCAGCATCGGCTGCCAGCCACCGGCATCCAGCAGCAACAATTCAATTAACGACTTAATTGATTTGCGTTTCGGTATTTGTCTTGAGCCACAACAACCACCACACCGCACCACAGCTCAACCACCCGTCTGCCAATAAAAACCATCAATTGTCCAGCATTCTGTCAAAGTGCAGTCTTCACTTGGTAAACATTGTTTGAGAGTGCATCGATAAATGTTTACTGAACTGGTTGTTAGACTAGTGAAACATAATACAAGGAAAGGGACTCAAGTGGTAAAGTGAAGCAAAAGAATAGTCCTGTAAACCAAACTTAATAATGACATAATTACTCGAAAGTAATTATCAATTACTGTAACTTTAAACATTTATTATTACATTACCTAATTCCCATATTAAAAAGCTCATAAATATTTAAGCTAAATTAAGCCGCTTTAAGCCTGAGATTTGATTGAAGCAAGGCCATTGCAAAAAGTCTTTGAGTCAATCATTACATCATTTTTTATGTTGCAGTAAACTGCTTCATCAGACAAATGACATCATGTAGACGACTTGAGTTGCTTTTAACAGCCGTATTTAAATCCAGTCGAAAATTTAAGAAAACCATTTTAAAAGTCAAAAAGCACAAATGTGCGTGTTCAGACCCGCCTCACAGCGATTCCGCCACGCCCCCTTGACTCCCTCATTTTATTTTACACGTACGCACAGAAGCAAATTTTTATTTTATGATAACAACACGAAATCAACAAAAACAACAATGCTGCATGTGATGTTGTCACACATGAGACATGTGTATGTGTGGCATAAACTGGGTATGTGATTTGTAAAAGGGAACAAAGCGACGCACTCTCTGCTCTCCTCCAGAGATACAACACACACACGCACCCACACGCACAACAATTGGCACGAGTTCCCTTAGCGGAATGAACAAAAAAGAAAAAAATAGAAGCAATATATATGGATACAAAGAAATGTGTGCTTCCTTCTTGGCAGTCATTTTATAATATACCCCACACTGACTAAGGCTCTATCTCCATTTTGTATTTCACACACACACACACACACATACGCACACACGCACACTCTGAGTTGCTGGCAGCTACTTCTCCTGCTAGTTGTCCTATCTTGATTTGTGGCAATTGAATGTCATGTGCTGCAGCAACTGACAGCACAAACATTATCAGCCAACACATGCACAACAGCGCTCACTCCTATTCCCTCCACGCCTTCAGCTACAGCTCCACCTCCACTGCGTCTCCCTCTTACACCATTATATGGATACTTTTGACGATATGTCGCGAATTGCGCATGTATCACAAATTTCGGGTACGCGTGGCTGGCTCTGATTCGGATTCAGATTTCAAGAGTCGTCCAAATTGGATGGGAAACAGGTGCTCCAAATTAGTCAGCCGAACGTGGCTCTTTATTGATTCCTTCGAGCAGCTCCCTGCTGGGCTAAGAAAAACCTAATCGCTCTGGTTTTTTATAATGTGCCAAAGTTTCTGGGGCAATTTAAATGGATAATTTAAAGAGAATTACTGCAAAAGTTGCAAGTCTTTTTTTTAGGGAATTCTCTTAATGTGATTTATTATAAAAGTAAATATCTGTAAAAAGCGTTTAATGGTTTTGTGCAGGCAGAAAGAAAGCATTTCCGATCCCATAAAATATATATTTTTTAAACATATATGTTTTCAGTATGAGCACTAAAATTGTGCGCTGCCTCAGTTATTTTATTTTGTTGCCCCATATTACCTGCAACGGACATAATAAGTGAGAGCTATTTCCGAACTGTTTCCATATGAGGGTGCACCGATTTATAAAGGGAAACAAATAAATACATATATTTAACAGCTATGTTCAGTGAATCTCGTAGACAACAACATATACTTCATGTTAATGTGAACAATTAGTGAACTTTTCTCATAAAACCTATGCAAAATAAAGTTCTCATAATTTGCATCACATCGTTGACGGCAAATTGCAATATGCAGAAAATAAAACCTAAATGTGGTAGTAAATTGAAAAAGCTTTTAAGAACTGGCAACGATTGCCATTCGATGGCCAATGCACGTTTTTAGACAGTTCTACAAAAATAGCGAAATGATATAATACAAAATGCAGAACAGCAAAATGCAACACATTTTTACTTGTTTTATTTCTTGCTGTCTTGTTAAATATACACAAAAATTCAATTGCAAAATGTTGCACGTCGCATATTTATAGAGAATTGTTAAGCGCTTTTCTGGCTTATTTTCGATTTGGCCAATGCAAGTGCCAATTGAGCAGAAATAGATCAAAGCAAACTTAAAAACATGAAGTCAAAAGTGTCGCACAAATAAAAGCATTCTCTACACGTACATGAGAGTAAAGCCTGTCAGGGATATCACAATAGAGCCGAAAGTAGACATTTGAAGCGTGCGTCCAAAATATAAACTACTCAAAAATGCAAAACTATAAAAAATACATAAAAAAATATGTGCACACTCTGAGATGAAAAAAATCACAAAGCGAATTGAGATGGAATGGTTTTTTGATGGCTGCATATTAAATACTCTTGAAAATAGATTAAAAACAAAAGCGTATTCCCAGAGAAAATAAAAATACTAAAATAAAGAATATATTCTTTATTAAATACAGAGAGTACAAGTTTATAATAACTCCCTTGCGCTACACATTTCGAGACAGAATTGTAAGGCCATGCAAAAAAATAATGGAAATATTTTCATTAAAACCGGCGCCAAAAGTTAGCACATAAAAACTTCCCTTACGCTAAACGTGTGAAGAATTCACGCCTCCCTCCTGCCCCCAGCATGCTTCCCACAACTTGTTTATGTTTATGCGCTTAGAATACGTTTATATGTTTTGCTTAACTTTTACAGGATTTTCTTCGTTTTTTTCTTCTTTTTTTTTTTGTTATCATTTTATATTTGTTGCTATAAAAATGTTTAATGAAAAGTTTGGGTCATAAAGCATAAGCTGCGGCTCCAGTCTGAGACTTTGAGAAATTCTCGTTGCTGTTGATCGTCATTTGGTTTCCCATGCAGCCAAGCATTGTGCCGAGCGGGTGGCCACAAGACAAGACACAAGATAATGTCTGCCCCTGTGGCAGCCAAAGAACAAAGCTGGGAAAACTGCTCGACGCGACTCAACGCGACTCGACTCAGGCCGGGAAGCATTCCGCAAATGCATTTCCCATGCACATTTTCATGCACGTTTTAAGATGCAAAAAAGAAAGAAAAAAATGCCCGGCGCGGAAGTGCATATTTAAGCCAAGAAACGGATAGCCACAGTTATCAACAACAGGAATAGCTACGAGCTGGCCGTAATTTTAATTAAATTAAATCAACAGCAGCAGCAACAACAAGCGACTCTTTGCTTTATAGCTGCCACCTTCACTTTCTCACACAGCACACACACATGTAATGATGTAGGTATTTTTTGTTGCTTTACTACTGGCTTGCGTGTCACATTCCATTTCAATTGCTCAACGTTGCCACCCCTCAATTAAGTGCCCCCTCCCCCACCTTTGCTTACCTCATTCTTCAATATTTTTAATAAGTTTGTTCCACATTGCCCGTGGCTGAGCCTCGGCTTAAGTGGCCCTCCAATCTACCAGCTCTCTCATGCTCCCTCCCTCTCTCTCTATTCTCTCTCTCTTTTTTGTATTTATCCGGTTCTCTTTTGGAGTAGTCGCCACATTAACGCTTTACCATATTTTTTGTAATTAATTGTGTGAATTCTTTTGGTGTTTTATTCTCTGCCTTCCTCAACTCTTTTGTGGCTATTTTTGTTTTTGCTAGCAGCCCCCTTTTGTAATTATTATTTATTTTCAAGGGTCAGTGATTTTCTCGCTCATTTTCTTGCGGCTCCCTTTTAGTTCCGTCTTTTCAATTGAATTTTGCCGTGTGAATTTTTTTGGCTAAATACCTTTTTTTTATGACGTTTTGTACACGATTTTAGTTGAAGCAGGTCTGGCAAAGTTAAGAGCCCTTTCGAAAACTTCTGAAGACTTCTAAGTCGAGGTAGACCCTTTCAGAGAAACTTTTTAATTTGATTCAGCTGATGATTAAATTATATTTCGTTCAAAAATAATTTTTCAAAATAAGTGGAGAAAGCCTTCGCCCATATTCTCAACGAGTTTAATAACTCCAATTAAATATGTATACCAAAATTTTAAGATATTGAATTGAATTGCAATTTCAACTAATTTTAATTTACTTTGTTTATTTTCAAAATGTTTTCTTAAAATTTCAGCACATCCCTAATTTAGCAGGCTGTTAGTGATGTAGTTCAAAGTCTGTAACTTAACATCTGTAATCTAACATGCAACTGTAATTAACATTGATATCGATGTAGATGGATATCAATTGTGTGATCACCAGCAAATAGAAGAAGACGAGTGAATCGTTGTAAATAAAGAAAATATAGTAAAAGTGTTTAAAAAAAAAGGAAATTTAGTTTCGACTGCCACACTAGTTATCTATTTTAATTATTCCACTCAACTTGCCCCAGACTACTGCAGAGGCATAAGCATTTAATGGCGACATTTGTCGCTTATTGCACTGCGGCATATTCATTGCAGGGGTTCTTCGGCCCTCCCTCAGCAATCAGCACTGAGCTGCATTAATTACGCATTTACATGTTGCATATGTGAATAGAATTCGAATATTATGCATTTTATCAGTGTGTGTGTGGGATGTGTGTGTGTGTGTATGTGTGTATGTGGGTGTGGATCACTAAATAACAAAATGCAGTTAGTGCAGTTTGTTGCCTTCGTTTTGTTGGCCTACAGCTGTTGCCGCTGTTTTAATTATGTTGATGGCGGGAGGCAAGCAACAAAGTTACAAATGTTCGGCGACTGTTTTTAGTAATACAAATTCGGCAAAATTTATGCGGCTATGAAAACGTAACGAGCCGCATTCAAACATTTTCAACACACATGCAACATGTCAAAATGCAGCAGTTCCGAGTTCTTGACAAGGCAACAACTGCTTACATTACTCGACCAACTTTAGTTGTTTGTAATTAAAAAAAAAAATGAAGCCTTTAATTACATTACTGATGCATTCAACGTATAATTTTAATTGTAATTTGTAATTTATTTCAGGGTATCTGCGGGTTTTCCCTTTACTCAGCCTGGATTATAATTTAATTAATTATGCTCTTTCGCTGAACATTTTTATTAATAGAAGGCAACATGAAATAAATAATGAGAACAAAATTTGAGTTTTCCTTTTGCTACTTGTTTTTCTCTTACCAGTCTTTATTAGCATTTGTTGGACATCAGATTTGGCCACACCTGCCTCATTTTCATTTCTCTTTCATTTTATTTTTTATTCCCTTTTCTTTTTTGGTTGGCTTCAAAAGAAACGAACAAAATTGCATAGTTTTTGCATATTTTGCTTCCTATTCGCCCCGCTCTAACAACATTTTTTGTTGCTCTTGTTGGCTCTTGATGAACATGTTGTGTGTGTTTTAAGCTTCTGCAAAAAAACTGAGGCGTGGGAGTGGGCGTGGTCATATTATGGCATAATGTGTTGTGCACGAGATGCAATGCATGAAAGTTACATTTTATTTGGTGATTTATTTTGATGATGATGACCGTTAAATTTTCATTATTTTCTTTTTCCAACAAGGAAACTAAATTGACAAAGACATCTTTCTGCATCTTTCTGCAAAAGCTGCCACAATCATGCACATGTCGAACTCCACAAACCAATATTCAATAAAATCAAATTATGAAAATGATGAGGGGGCTGGCATTAAACACCACCCCATCATTAAGGGCAGTTCAACTAATTTCCATTCAGTGTGTAACGATAATTTGTAAAATGCATAATTCAATTTGATTGCTCGATAGTTTTACGAAAACCGCACATTAAATTGCAGGGTATCAATTGTGTATGTGTATGTGTGTGTAGAATACATGTTTAGGGTTGGTTTTTATGCCCGCGCATAATTATGCAAATGCCATTTCAGTTTTTAATGAGTTTGGGCTGCTTGCAGGGACTCGTAATCTGGCATAGGCAGAACAACCTGTCTCTGTGCCTGTCCCTGTCCCTGCTCCTTGCCCTTCCCCTTCCACGGACAACCCCAAATGGCAGCTCTACTTATTATTATTTTTATTTTCACATTAATAGATGATATAGGGGGGAGTCACTTACCTATTTGGGCGCTGACATGAGCAACAACTGTCAGGCAGAGTAGCGGCAAAAGCCATGTTGCTGTGCTTCTTCTTCTTATTGTTGTTGTTGTTGTTGTTGTTGTTGTGGGCTGTCTCGTAAATCCGATTAGCCCTGGTTTTGGGGGTGAGCTGCTGCTGCTGCTGTTGTTGCTATTGCTGCCGCTGTGTTGTAAGCGCCTCAGCAGCATGTTGCCAGTGTTGTAAATGTTGCCAGCTCGTCGTACTTAATGTTGCCAATGTTGTTGTTGTTGTTGTTATTGCTTTTATGCACTTGCCTTGCCTCACTCACGCACATTCAAAGAGGGTGTGTGTGTGTGTGGGTGTGTGTGTTCTGGGGTGTGTGGGGGGTGGGGTTGGTGTTGTCGTTTTTGTCGTTCGTTTGTCAGTTATTGTTGTTGCTGTTGTGTCGTTCTCGTTGTCAGATTTCAGTTCAGTTGTTGCGTCGCTTTGGCATTTAGTTGATTTTTATGGTTGTTTGATATATATATATATATATATATATATATATATATATGTATTTATTTTTTTCTGCTGTTGTTTTCTGCGTACTTTTCTTGTTTACAATTTCATTTCCTTTGCACTGCTTTTCACTTTTATGCTTTTCTCTGATTTGCTGGCCTTTGTGTGTTTTAGAACTTTGGTTTTAAATTTCAATGATTGAACATTTTGCAATTGGGCTGCAAAGATAGATTTAACAGCACGACAAAAGAAAAGAAAAGAAAGCAGAACCAAATTTACATATTAATATTGTAATCATTGAAGAATAAGCTAAAAGAATGGATATTTGTCTTATTTTGTATTTTATGAATTTTGAAATTCGTTTTCCATGTTTATTCATTTGACTTATGTTATTATTGATTTTGTTGATTATTTAATTCATTGGCAATACAATAGCAATCAAAAATATATATTATTTCTGTGTTTTATGAAGTGTCTTGAATTTAAGTGCAATCCTCTGTTGTTTTATTTTATTTTATTTGATTTAATACATCCAGTTACCCGCATTTGGATGTGATTCAATTACGCGTGTTTTCAATTGACATCGATACGCGGCTCAATCTGCCTGCCACTTGCCACATGCCACATGACATGATTATCTTTTTGTTTGAACTTGTGATTATTATGTATTCACACCTGGCAGTCGACAGCTCTCAAGTTTACACCTGTCAAAATCATATTTCACACGTGTCCCAATTTAAATGCGTCTGACTTCAGATTTCAATTATTTATTACACTTATGTTGTTGTTGTCTGAGCTGGTAGATTCCATTACAGCAATTTCGTGACTTGTAGATTATTGAGTACTTCCAAATAAAATGGCAACTTTGAAATGAATACATTAGATACAATTCAATTGTACAGCAAAAGAAAATTAAATTAGCTTGATGTGAAACTTAAGCCTAATGAAGCAAAGTTCCAAGAAATATTTCAATCAAATTTTTGCCAAGTCCGAAATTTATATTTGGTTTTGGGTCAAAGGCAAACAAACAAACAAAAATCCAAGTCAATTTTATTGGTTTTGCTCAAGGAGAAGACAGCGCTGGGTCAATTTCCTAAAAGTATGCTGAAAAATAATTTTCGATTTCTTGCTGCTGTTTGTTTGTTCAGTTCAAACTGGACTAAACAGAACTGAGCTGGACTGGACTGGACTGGACTGTTGGGGCGATGTGTACATATTTTAGAGGCAGTCGCTTATTGATTTCGTCGAAGGCCACACACACGCGGCGTATGCGCAATATTTGCCTTCTGGCACTTGGCAAGCGAACGAACCGGGCAACATAAATAAATAGCGAGGAATGCGCACCCAAGAGCAACAACAACAATAACAACTACAACTACAAACAAATAATATTAACCAAAAACTTAGCCAAAATGTTGTTGATGAAAACGTGACTGGACACGTTGAGTGGACCGAATACTCGCACACAACTACAAATACAAACGCAAATACAAACACAAACACAAAACACAAATACAAACACAAATAAAATCATCTAGTATATAGACGCGTTTATATACAGAGAATTTGATCAATTTTTGGCACACAGTGACCACCAAAAGTCAACTGCTCGCCCTTCTTCTGTGTAACTGTGGGCGGACGTGGGTGTCTGAATTATATATGTATTTCTGACTTTTATATATATATTTTTTCATTTCGTGAGCTTGCTCAAGTTTTTGGCTGTTGCTTTTTAGTTTTTGACGTGTTATTAAAAACTTATTTCATCATCAAGCTCTTCTGTAATATGAATTTGTCTGTTTCAGATTGCCTGTTTGATTTTGACAGCAGCTCGGAAGTTATCATAATAATAATAATATTGATAATCAAATAAAAAGTTAAATTACTATTAGATATAAGTCAGTATTCGAAGTATGAAATTTATGGCGAGATAAATGCATTCTATAAGTTTAAAAATTACGTGTCCAAATGTACTAAATAAGTAATTCATTCTTGCTGTGCTGTAAATTATTATTTCTGTTATTTTTGATGGTCACTTCGGATCCACAATTTTCTGACACCTTACTAAGCATTTCCCCATTGTTGTGAACCCCTGTCAGTCAAGCTTCTGCTCAAGAATCATTTTCTATGAGTTTTCCCTTGGCAAATTTGTATCTTATCTTAAAGCCATTTGCCTTAAATGGCCGACAAGACAAGCTGCCAGCCAGCTAACTAGCTGTCTATTCATGCTGACCTCTTGCGTTTAACCCCCTACCCAACTTCAGCCAAGACCTAGTCGAGTCCTGAGCGTCCTTGATTGACAGCCGCTTTCTCTGCTGGCGGCCATTAATCAGCTTAAACAGCTGGCGCTCGCAAAATTAAAATATTTGCTGAAGCAGCCAAATGAAGTGGAATTAAATTGCACAAAGGGTGCCCGGAAACTGTCCCAACGAGTAATTGGAAGTGCCTGAAGAATGTCTAAATATATTTAACGCTTAATAACTGAAGCACGCCCTCAACTATTCCATCCTTTCCACATGATTTGCATACGTTCTCGATTGTCTTTGATATTATTTAGAGGAGATGTTTATTTGTTTGCATTTTTTAGTTGATTATCGTTGATTTGTGCGCCTTGGGTTTCATTTGTGATTTATTTTTTCCGCATAAGGTCTCTTAATCTCTGTTGCCGTGTCCTTCTGCTCCTTTTTCATGCCAAGTACCACATTATTTCCCGTTTGGTGTTGCACACACACACACACATATATACACAGATAGATATGTTGTGTTGCTTCATTTAATTTCGTATTTCGTTTGCGACATTTCTCGTTTCGGGTTTTTTTTCCGTTTTTCTCTACCTTTTCAGCATTCTTCTGGTTTCGTGGCCGCCTCTTGCTTTTGGCCTTGTGGTCATTCAACTGTAAGAAAGCCAAGAACAGAGAGAAAAATACATAAAAAATTATTAGATTTTTCTTATTTGTTTTCTGTTTTCTAGCGACGTTTTTTGCTCATAGCTTAATGGGAAGGTGGGGAGCAACTAAATTGCTTTTGTATGCATATGCTGGATGGTTGACTGGATAGATGGATGGCTGACTGGATGACCGAACAAACACACATAAGTACACACACACACACACACACAATAGCGCACACACTCGCAGATACAACTAACCACAATCGTGGGAAATTAGGCAGAAACATATTTAAGGCGATTTTCTTGATGAGATATCGCTTAATGGTTTGCTGTTTATCTTTGCACGTTCTCTGCGGCCCCTAATGAACAGTCAGCAAGTCACAAAAACTTTTACCAATCCCCTGCTCAACCCTCCACCCCTCCGTCCCTCCACCCTTCACACTCCCCACGACGAACTCAAGGCTGAAAATGTGCTCGTGCTCAGCGGGATGCTGCACATGAAAATGTCTGCATATTAAGTATACGCATTACGTATACGTACAAGAATGCTCTTAAATTGCCATCAACAACAACAACAAACAACAATCGCAATGGGACGCATATTATTGATATACAATCGAAAGATGGTTGAGTTTGTATTTTATCGAAGGCATTAGGGAACAATAACTTAGTGAATAGACTTTAAAAATCATAAACTGCATGTTTTGTGCTATGCTTCTGCAGAAGTTGTTCAACTATCTGAAATGAATGGCTGAAAAAAGAAACCAGCGAACAATGGAAAATGAGATGGATTTGAAATCGAGCTGTGAACCCAGTGTTGGCAACACATTTCACACAGAGCCAAACGAGGCTACCTGTAGATTTGTTGTTGTTGGATCTGAAATCGGATCGGAAAATGAAATATTTTGTTTGCATTCCCATTAAGGGCCCCCATTATGCCAGCTGAAATGACAAAAAAATAATAAAAAAAAAATGTCAAATGAAAGCGACTTAAGACTCAGTTGCGTTTAGTTGGGAATGTTGAAGTGTAGAAGTCGCTTTCACCGTTAGGTATTTCTTATCAATTCCGTTCACATTTAAACGGTTCATTAAAAGGCTGGGAAAACAAACCAACCCACATAAAAAAATGGCAATTAAATGCTATAAGCTGCTATGAAATATATTTTCCACGCTTAAACTTGGCAAATTTACAACAGTTTCATCGAAAGCTTTGTTGCTGGTTATAACCAAAAAGTTTGGCGAGTAGCCTCTGAGAATTACTTGAATTATGTTTATGGCTTGGAAATGCGTCGAACGCGTTCGCAACACGTGAATCGCGCATTAAAAGTATTAAATTTTGTTTCGTTTGCTTTTTGGCACTTTCATAATTTGCACAATATTTTAGGAAAGGCGACCAGACGAAACGAGTCATGGTGGGGCGATGAATTGCTGGCCAGGATCACCAACTGGCTGACCATATTGTTTATGGCCGGTTCTACAAGTGGATAAGCCAAAAGCGTTCGTCGCTTGCCTTTGGCTTCTGTTGCCAGTTTTTTCTTTTTTGTTTGCCAGTTTTTGCCTGCGCACAAAGACAAACCCATAAAAATGTCACAATTCATCAACGCCGCTAAGTAGTTTCGTATTTTATAACGACCGATGGGAGGAGCCAACTTTTTGTTGTTGTAAATATATATTTTATTCCTCCTTTCTTTTCATTCTCTGCACTGTTGACTTCAAATTTTGAATGCTTTCAGCGTGACCTCAGCGCTTTTAGCCTCCTTTTTTTTTGGAAATGGTTTTAGTAGTTTCCTCCTGCGTTTGCCTAGGTCTGCCCTGAGCGCGAAAGTGTTTCAGACTTTATTTACTTATATGGTAAGGGAATAATATGACTTCCGTGGAATTCCTCCTTCGTTTTCATTCTTTGTAACTTGCTTGCCAATATTTAAATTTTTTAACTGTCCAAAATTTACCTTAATGGTAGAATCTGGGATTTCTTTTACTTTCCATCAGCCTCTGCCAGGGAATAAGTTCTGAGAGCACTATTCAATTCCACTGAATTTGAAATACTTCCTTAATTCTAATAGTTTCCGGTACGCATCTGTTATATCTGAATTCTTGCCTATTTCTTGTTAGTTGTTAACGACTATCATCATTTTCTGGTTGGGGTCATCATTCGGCTGAACTCTTCGTAGCTTAATAGCCCGTCTTCATCGTCGTCTGCTTCGCGAATCAGTTCTTCGAGTTCCTCATTTGACGGCTTCATGTTGAAGGCTATCATTACGGCCCGCAGCTGATCGACACCTATGTAGCCGCTGTTATCCTTGTCATAGACACGAAATGCCTCGCGGATATCATCGTCCTCTTGATTATTATTCAGAATATAAACAATCATGGATGCAAACTCGCGAAATTGAATGACCCCCTTGCCATCTGTGTCCACCTGGTTGATCAACGCCTGCAATTCGCTTTCATTTGGTCTCCTGTTGATTTTACGCAGGAAAGCGCCCAAATCTCTTGCTTGAATCGAACCTTCTTTATCTCGGTCCAAAAGGGCGAAGGCTTCCTTTAAAACCTCTAAGTCACTCTCTGGTAAATCCATATCCATTACGCTATATAATTTTGAAAGTGTGTTTTAATCGAATGTGTGCAAAGCAATATTTCCAATTGTCTATCATCAATATGTCGCCTACTTTTATCTAAATTTTCGGGTTTTCATTATTAGTTCGGGACGCAAACCAAAAATTATGTTGAGAGGGTACCATTCTTGTTATGTTATTTATTATCATTTTATATTATCTATGAACATACAATTAATTTTATTGTAGCTACCACATTAATGTAACTATACGACTTCTGAATAATCCCAAGTGTGCGGATCAAGCTCGAAGCGCTTCAGGCGCTCATGATACTGCCCGAAGAAGAATGCCTCCAGCTGGTATGTCTTGAAGACGCGAAAGAAGCCCTCATGCTCTCATTAAAAATACAGAATGTTTATAGACTATCAGTAAACAACTACAACGTATAGTTAATATATTATGGAATATACTTGAGGATGCTTCCCAACACTTTCTAGTAGAATTTTATAATGGTTACTATACTGGGAGTATCTAGGCACCAGTATCTCCGTAGTCCCAAGTGTGTGGATCGACCTCGAAGCGCTTCAGGCGCTCATAATACTGCCCGAAGAAGAATGCCTCCAGCTGGTATGTCTTGAAGACGCGAAAGCTTCCCTCGTTGGCATACCTATTGTTCCACAACCAAATGCAATGATTGGGAAAACTGCTGACGATTTGCGCCCTGCCATTCTGATCCAAGTCGCATGGCAAATGCATTGTATTGAAATCAAAAGGCAATTTCATGTCAGCCTGGCGTTTCTTGCGAGGAATATGGGCGACAGGAGTCGTTTGGGAAATCTCCATTGATTTGGTTTGATCTGGCAGCCTTGTCAGAGCAGTGTCATGGCTACTCCTTGCCGTTTCCTGAGCGACTCGAGTAATTGCATCTGGGTTTGTATGACTTCCACTCACACTTGCCACTTGCACCGTTGAGGTGCTGACCACAGCTCTTGCATAGACACATGAAATGTGGGTCTGTAAAATTACACCAATCATAGAGAATAAGCACAGTCAAAGCCTTTCTTTGCGTAGCTTACCAATACAACCACAACACACAGAAGTGTTAGTAACATTAAATTTGGTGGATACATCATAAAACCAAATAATGCGTTCTCATAAAAAAAAACTTATAAATTTAACAAGCTGTGCAATAAATAATGTAACTCTACGCCTGCTAATTATTTGAAAATTGTTGAAAATTTATAGATTAGTAGATAAAATGTATATTATATAAATAGACACTTTTTTTTATCATTTTGAGTATATAGATTCGGGATCAGCACTTTGGCAGTCGCTGGTTGATTTTGCGTAAATTGAAAACTTAATACATTTTGCCATAATCGTGGGTCAAAAAGAGTTTAGCCTTTTACCAACTTCTTAGCCTTCTTCACCTGCTTGATACATATATAGTATATATACTATCGATAGAGGAACAGCAACAACAATGAACGAAAAAAGTGTCTGAAAAGCTTTTAAAAATTGTTTACCGCACTCGCTTGCTGACACTTTCTTTTGCTCCCTCTGTCCCTCTATCCTTCTCTTTCTCACGCGCTCTTTGAACTTTTTATTAAAATGCATTTAAAGCTGCATTTTTTTAAGAGTTTTTCTTGCCCTTTTTTCATTGTTTTTGTCGCTGCGGCTACAACTGTGAAAAGCTCAGGCATTTCAGTTTTTTATACTGTTTACGCTATTTTAACTTTATTGTTGCTGTTTTTTTGCGTGCCCAACAATGTTGTTGCAGTGTATGTGAGTGTGTGCGTGTGTGTGTGTGTGTGGATAGACATGGCAAAAGTGAAATGGTTATCGCGCTTGTTTGATTTAATTTATTGGCTTAGCGCCATTGTGGCCTGATGCTCAACACTTTACACACAGCATTTTTGTTTTTGCGTACCCCCTCCTCCCTTGCAGAGCAGCTGTAGGGGTGGAATTGGGGGGTGGCAACTGCCCCGGAGTGGCTTTTTGGTGATACCAGCAAGCGATTCCAGTCAATCTACTCGGCGCCCGACTTTACTGTTGGTTGCATGTTGTTGAATTTTTTTTTTTTTAGCTCGCACTTTTTTATATACGTAATTATTTTTGTTATTCTTTTTTTTTACTTTTTTTTGTTTGTCTATCTGCCTCTATATCTCTGTCTCTCTCTCTGCCTGCCTGCTGAGCTTGTCTTGGCTCTGAGCTTTGGGAGGAAGAGCTCTTTGTATATTTTGGTGAGTACACAGTGCCTGGGTGCACCAGCAATGTTATTTTTCAGTGTATTCCCTAGAAAGTGGCAGTGACCAAAGCGATAATTTGAACATTTATGGAACTAATAAATTCTTTTGCTGAATTTATATAATTTTTTCGACTTGCATGGCATAAATAAGTTAACAAGTTTTACAGAATAATGAGAAAAATAATATTGCTCTAAAAACATATAAAAAAAACACCTGCAAGCAACTTGGTCTAATATTTACAAAATTTAACAACACTTTTCAATTAATTGTAGCTTTCCATCTGCTTAAAGCGTGTTTAGAAAAAACCACCCCAAATCTTGTCAAAATTAACTGCACCGCAGCAATGCGAAAATCAATTGGCGAAAAGCAACAGAAAACACTTTACGAGTGCCTCATTGTTTAGCGACCCTTGGCATTTAGCGTCGCTTTCGTGTAAATTGAAATACTTTATGTTAACATTTGTTTTGCTTTCAACTGCCAGCAACCAAAATAAAACAGAGTTCTAGTCGAGATTGCTCGACTTGCAAATATGCTACAAATATAA
The DNA here is from genome assembly GCA_035044025.1 of Drosophila paracracens. Lineage (NCBI taxonomy): Eukaryota > Metazoa > Arthropoda > Insecta > Diptera > Drosophilidae > Drosophila > Drosophila paracracens. The sequence continues at coordinate 3,127,248 of JAWNMN010000192.1, read as the reverse complement.
AAACAATATTTATCTGTGGCTGATATTCGAGTCGAAGGCTGGTTGTTGAAAACATAATATTAAATCAAAGTCAACAATATTTATGCTATGACAACAAAAGTCAGCCGTGGATATTGAAGAGCACAGATCTGATGCAGGATTAATGCGATGCTTATCAAAACTTCGATGAATAAAGCACCTATCAAATGAGACTAAAAATAAACTCTGCCACATCAGGCACAATGACAATGATGTCGATAATATTGTTGCTGTTTGCGATGATGTTTTTTTTTTTGTTGTTGCTTATTGTTTGTTGTTGTTGTTTGTTGTTGTTGTTTGTGTTGTGGGTTTTGGCTTTAATTTAAATGTTGAACGCACTTAGAGCCATTTACGTGGCACACATAAAAGACGGCTTTCATTTGCCTGTCTCGCAAGTCAGATGTCACATACATTAAAGTTTGATTCGGCAGCCTGTAAACACCAAACAGTCACCAAGTCACGCACACACACACACTCACACACACGCACACTCGCACACACACACACAGACACACGCACACACACAGAGACATGTCACAATGTAAGATGGGGGGAATTGGGAGACTGCCAGGCTATTTGCTTGCCCTTTTCTGACATTTGCTGCCAAAGTTGATATTATTAATTTACAGCGCGTACCATGCGAGGGAATGCCGTTACTACCCGTCCCCTAAACCCTCCCCTAACCTTCCCACCTTCCCCACCCCACTCCACTAACCACAGTTCCGACCCCACCACAAAGTATGCCACACGCATTTTCCTTGTCCTGGCGACATTTACCGGCAAGTTTGTCAGCAGATAGAAACAGCGAGCGAGAGAGAGAGAGATGGAACATGTGTGTGTGCGAGTGTGTGTGCGAGTGTGTGTGTGTGTGTTGAGGTTTTGGCCACACGCTTACACACAGCGGTGCCATAATCATAAAATCATTTTATTGCGCCGGCAATTTCATTATTTCGGATTTTAATGTAATTTCTCCCAGTTGGATTTGATGCGCCAGTTTCGCCCGAGGATCTCACAGAGCTTGTGGCAATTGAGCCGGCAATTGACTGGCTCCTTTGGCAATTAGAGGCGCTTGGTCCGAATGAGACAACTTTTCAAGTATTTTGACTAATTAATTTGCAAAACTCATTTCACTCATTGTCCGCAATTCTCCAACGTGTGCTCAGCACAACTTTGCGTGCCACAAGTGCCACAAAAACACACATGAACAAAAACAAAACAAATAAACGAAGCATACTCGGAAAAACAGGCAGCCCAGATAAGTCCCACGAGCTGAAAGTGGACAAATGAAACTGCAAAAAGAAAAACTAAAACCATTTAATCCACGTTGTAGTCAAAATAGTTCTAGTCGAATAATTTACGTGCATGTGTGACAGATTTCGCAATATAATTATGAAGCCCAGCAGAAGTGTAGCTGTACATAAATTTAGATTAGCGAAGGTAATATCCCTATGAACAGTACGCAGTTGAGTGCATGCCTGTCGTAAATTCATCACCAAATATCAACGCACACCATCAGCAAAGCTAAACAAAAAAAAAAAACAAAAAAAGAAGAAAAACAAGAAAAAACCAAAGCAAATAAATAAAGAAAGCATGAAAAATGTTTCGTGTGTGCTCAAAAATTTGCGTGCTTTCATTTATCCCTTTTATTATTTCAACTGGATAACAGTTGGCATTCAGCCACACACACACACAAGCACACATATATATATATATATATATAATAACATATAGTCTGAATATATACATATATATGGATTTATAAGGCATCTTGGCAGCTCTAGAAATTCACACTGCATGAATTGCAGCGCCATATTTGCCAGCCATAAATGAATATTTCACGCCAAAATAATTTCAATTGCCTTTTTCCTATTTATTTATTTTTTGTTTTCAACTTTTCCAAGTGGCATTGCCAACATGTCGCGACATGATTTTTTTTTTTTGCAATATTGTTATTATTAGTCTGTCCACAACATACAACGCACTATGAATAAAAGTCTAGATTATTAATAGAGAGGTTCTTCAAATTTCTTTATGAAGTTGCTCGTAAATTTCTTTTGGCAACTCTTTTCTGTGGTCTAATTGCATTGGTAAGCCAGAGAAAGTCTTCAAAAATATTCATATAACACAGATGATATTAATTTTCAGACTCATCTCCCATTTGGCAATGGTAGAGCCTTGGCCAGTGTCAGCTTAGCAAAGAGTGTGGAAAGTAATGCAACCACTGCTGTTGCTCAAGAGAATAATCAGAGTAATCAGAGTAATCGGAGTAATCGGAGCAATCGGAGTAATTCGAGTAATGTTACTGCAGTGACAACTTTGCCAGCTGAAACAAAATTATTTGAGATTTCCCAGCCAACCCAGCCAGGTATTATCCGCAAAAAACGTGATGCAGACTTGACATTGCCCTTTGATTTTAATACAATTCGTCTGGGATTACTCAGAAGTCGAATAATCACATTAACAATAATCAAATGTTAAAGCAAGAATAAAATTGAATGTGCAGCAGGCCACTTGTAATGTCGATAACAGGCATCTAGTGAGGTAGTAATAAGACTGTAAAATAACATCTGTACATAACATTGATATAGACAACTTGCAGAAGAAGAAGAAATCAATCGGTGTGTATTACATAGACTGTGACATAACATCTGTAACGTTACATGCCACTACGTACTTATCAGATGATATCGATATCGATCGAAGTGAATGAATTCAATCGCTGTGAGTAAAGTAAAATGAGCAGGCGAGTATAGAAAAGAGATGCAATTTAGTGTTGCTTGCAACATGTCTTAAATCAAAAATTGTTATTAGTCAGCATCTTCTATGAAGAATGATGCACTTCTTTATTTATGAAACATATGATTCCTTCTATATACATATGACAAGCAGAGAAATTTTTGAGAGACGATACAAGCTAAAAAAAACACAAATACAATGATGCATGAAAGCCAAACGTTGCAACTGCAACTCGCCACAAAGACAGCTCCTTTTGCATTTCTGTTTAGTTGGCAAGCAAATAGGAAATGTTGACAGCTCCCAATTCCAGACAGTTGGCAAATAAGCAAAAGCATGAACAAAGAGACCACATGGGAACAACTATCTGCCTCCTCGTCAAAAATGGCAAAGCCAAAATATCATCATTATAAAGCAAGAGCAGCTGTATTTACGACACATGCCGTAAAACTCATATCAGAAATATCATCTATGCTGCGTAGTAGCCAGTTTTTTTTTTTTCTTTTTTTTTTTGCAGAAGTTTGGCTGTTTTGCGGTCCTGCGCCTTTGTTTATGCAGCAATTTATGACATGCAAAGCAGAAGCAAACACATGACACAAGGACAATGCCCAAACATGAGCGACCCCTCGTAATACGCTGAGCAAATATTTATGCGGCTGCCTCGCGGAAACACACAGCTCCCTCTACCCCAAGGGAATGTGTGAGTGTGTGTGTGTGTGAGAGAGAGAGAGAGAGAGTGTGTGAGAAAAAAAGCGAGAGATTGTCAGCGCTATTAATATTTTTATAAGGTTTAACGATTGCCTTCAATGGACAAACGGAAAAACGCTGAACCCATCCCTACTGTTGTTGTTTAATTAGTTACACAGCAAATACACACACACTCTGCCACACCCACTCTAACACAGACACACACACACACACATACCCAGTCACATGCACACACTTTGATTGTGACAAGCGCATTAATTGCTTTTTTATTTGCTTGTTTATCTTTGATCAAACAACATTTTCATTGCACAAAGGGTCTGCAAATCGATTTAGTTTATTTGCTCCGGTCAGTTTAACAAACAGCAAAAAAAAAAGAGGAATCGAAAAAAAAACAATCAATTAATACAAATATGTAAAAAGTGTCTATCAAAATGATAACTTTTTTATAGTCCATTTCTTTTTCAATATTAACATTTGATGGCGATTAACATCCAGGTTCGTGCTTACAAGCGTGTTAAACAAATGAAACAGCTAAGCTGACGATTAAACAACAAAAGAACGAGTAAATAAATAAAATTGCAATAAATAAATAATTTGCCATAAATCTATTAACAGTTTTTATGAAATAACTTATGCTGTAATTATTTGAATTTTAGTTTTCCCTCAGCTAAATATAAATTTGCAATTGATTCGTGGTTTCATAGTCACAACGTTGAGCAGAAAATGAGAAAAACAACAATATTTTGCTACAATTTGACAGTCATCGCCAAATTCAAAGGAAAGCCCACGCCGCCAGCTTTGAAAAGCACTTTGATAAAGAAAATATTGAAAACAATCAAAGGGCATACAAAAGAGTCGCCGTGGAAAACATATTCATACACACGCCAGGGTCTAGAGAGGAAAACACGAAGAAAACCAAAGAAAAATCGAACGAGTGGAAATCAAAATGCGCGATTTTTAATGGTAATTCTTCGCTGAGGCAATTTCTGCGCTTTGAGCATGGGAAATTTGCTTTGTGTTTTGTTTGGCCTTTGCATAAGAAATGTGCTGCTCAATTTTGGCAATGTTTTTGTTTCTCGGTTATCAAAAGGTGAAGCGAACGACAACGACGACGACGACGACGATGATGATGACGAACCGCCAAAGTGTTTATCGTGTCTTTTGTTTGCTTAACATTTTGCAAATGGCTGACAGACAAACAGACAGGCAGACAGACAGTCTGCTGCTCGGGGAAGACACCTGAACAGAGCTCGAACTGTGTTTTAAATGATGGCTGAAGTATATTCGCCATGTGAAAACACTTGACCCCAGCGCTTTGAACTTACTCATGCGCTTGATTGATTGCACAAACGAAATGAAATACAAAAAGCAAACTGTGGACGACCTGTGGTGGATTCTGCTCCAGGTCCTTTCGCCAGAAGGTATTCGACAAATTTACTCGGCCAGCATTGCCCAATCAAAAATCAACTTAACTCCAACTTTGACTTCGAGTTGAGTTCGATTTCAAGTTATTTTTTTTCTTCCAGTCGTTGTAATTGTATCAAATGAACCAAGTTCTTGGGCATAACTCATGGGGGTAAGGTAGGTATAGCCTGCGTAATAAAGTCGCCATTGAATTTTCAAGTTGTCTGACTGAAGATTCGATTTGCTTGGTTTGCCTTTCAATAAGCTTCATTCGATGCAGCCAATTTTGCCCACAAGTTAAATTCAAATTTGGTTAAGATAAGTGCAATTTACTTACATTTTTTCTTCCGTTCGCCATTGGCATAAATCCATTCAATTGCCAATATCTTGATATCGAATGTGCAATATTTTTGAATATGATTTGTAATTGCAAAATTTATAATACGTTTGAATTTATATTAGGACATAAATTATGTTATTTATTATTGTGCTTTAGGCTTTTGTTTTACTCCACTGAATTGCACTTCTCCCATGTGCAAACCAAGCTTTTATTGTTGCTATGTCAGAGTGTATTAATTATATTTAATTGTCATAGTTTTTTTTTCATTATGTGTTTATTTCGTGATTACAAATGTTTATTTCATTTTATATATATTGGGTAGTTTGCCTATATTTTGTTCATCATTATACATATTTCTTTATAACACATTTATATAATTTGTGGCTAAATATTTAAATTTGAATTATGACGGCTTATCAATTTTTTGTATAATTATAGTTATTTAATAAATGTTTATCAGAGTTGCAGTTATAGTTATTTAATTAATTCTTTTCAGACATTAATGTTATTTTAATATATTTACTAATATAATCCTAAACTATTATTATTTTATTTCCCCTTTTCAAGCAGCTGCCTTTAATGTTAAATTTGATTTCATGCCACAAGACTCATTTTTCTCAGTTAAAGTCGTGTTTAAATTGTGAATTGTGGCCCAGCTTATGATGCCAGTATTTTATGTGGCTGAGTCGCTTTGTTGTCATTGCACGTAGCAAACATTACATGCGACTCAGTGCCCCCCTCACTCCAGCTCAACACCTGCATCCTCGCAGCCATGTGAACTTGAATCTTTGTCTGTTTTGAAGTCTGATTTTTAATTTTGTGTGTTGTGCTCGCCTAATTTAAATATTTAATGCACAAGATGGAAATGAAAATGAAAAAAAAAACCGTTAAAATGAAATGCAACGTTGCCCCTTCCGGAGTCGTCTCACGCACAGGAAGAGCGAGCCACAAAAAGAGAGCGACTAAGCGCCGAAATCGAGGGTCATTTGGGCCAGGCCAACAGGCCGACCGTCTGTTCAGGGTTCAGGTTACCCATGGGGCACACGTGCACTTGCCTCTCGCTCTGCTCCAGCAGAGCTGCTCTCGGAGCCATCGCATTGTCCACCTCGTCGCATGTAGTCATTAAAGGAATTTCCGTTGTGGTCATCGAACCGTGAATTAAAATGTGCACACAAAATGTGACCGGCTCTCGGTTAATGTTGTTGTTGTTGTCTCTTTGACCAGCGGCTGTTCCCCTTGACTGGTGGGGGAGGATGCGCCACAAATATGTTCACTTTTGTACAGCAAACAAAAGAAAAAAAAGTAGCTCAAACAACTTGTTCGTTTGATTCTTGGTGCAGGTTGAAAAAAACGAAGCTGCCACAGAGGATTTGTGTTATTTTGCCTAGTTGAGGAAAGCTAAAGGTTAACAGCAAATACTCGTTTCCCAAGAATTTTTATATGCTGAATAACAATATTTAAAAAAATAATTTTTCAAAATAAATTACTGCAAATGCCACAAGAGTCATCAACAATCCTTCATTTCTTGAAATGTGTGTTGTCAATGGAAAGTGACAGTTCCTCATCCCAACACTCAACACACTTAATATTCAAAATTAATATTAATTATGGAGACAGCACAGACTTTTAATATTTTATTGGATTCTGGTTTCCAACACTTGTCACTTGTCGTATTTATGTTGTTGTTTTTCCAGTTTCGTCTATCCGTGAAATAAATGTACGTAATTTATGGGAAAATATAGCTCTGGCGGTATATGAATCGAACATATGCTCATCATGAATGACAACACATGCAACAGCTCAGATCAACTCAGTTCGGTTCAGTTTTATATAATTTTTATTTTTATGTCCAATGTGAAAAATCCAACAACAGTTGTTCTCTGCTATATAGAGAACTGACTGGTCGATTTTACTTTTGCGATATATATTTTGCCAGGCATGACACATTTTTTGCATGAATTATAAGCCAAAAAACAACAACAAGTGAAAATCGGTGAGCGCTATTTTTAAAATTGGTAGCGGCTATGATATAATTTTGCCGATTTGCTTAGCCGGCAATTTATATATGCACACATATATATGTCTACATATACAAATGTATATGAAAAGTACATACATTCACATATATATATACATATATCTAAACATTTTATTTTCGTTTTCGCCTTTGCCGCACAAAATATTTTCAACATTTGCTCATTTACGAAAAGAAAGAAAAAAAAAATAGTTTTTTATGTGTTTGATTTACTTTTGGCTGTGACAAAAATCTATGTTGAAATTTTCTCGGTTTAAATGTATATTTTGATGTGAGTTAATACAAGCCAAATGGAATACATAAGGTCATTAAAGACACACATTTATTCAATTCCTTGACAACATGTTTCGCTTCGAGTTGATTTCCAAAAAGGACCGGAAACCGTTTTCAAGGACAACATGTTGCCTCGACATCAATGTGCACAGCTTAAAATGCTTAAAATATAATTTTAGGCTTTTCGGATTTATATTTAAATGCCATGTTTCCTAAACTTTTTATGTCTGCACTGAACGAGCGCAGATTTTGAAATCTATTTATATATTTACTTGAGCCAGCTATATAGTTTTTGGTTGTCTTTAACTTTTAGCTTTAATTAGATTTCGTATTTTGATTTATTAAATATTATTCATATTTTATTTATAGTAATTTTTTATATTTTATCGTTTCGTTTGTTAATTTATATTTTGAAATATTGAATTCAAGATTCCATTTTTTAATTTTATTTATAAATAACATTTTTCGATTGCTCAGATTTTGTAAGGCCATGTATAATTATTTTTTAAATTACAAATATATTTTTTATATATTCATTTCTTTATTATAATAGATTTAAACAAAATCCTTTTATGCTTATTTGGTTAATTTGAATTTGAATATATTTTTGCTTTTGCTTACTTTCACATTACTTTCAAGTATATCTGAAAATTGGATATATATATATATCTATATTTATTTGTTTTCTCTTTACTTTTGGTTCACACGCGCGCTGATTATGGCCAATTGTTGTTTGGCTGTTGCTGTTGGCCAGGCCAAAATGACAACAACGCTGAAAGGTGCAATTCAATGCGATTCGATTCGACTCGATTCGAGTTGGCTTTTTCTGGTCGTGGTGCGAGCGAAAAAGAGACGCGCGCGCTACTTAACTGAGCAAATCCGTCCACGTACTCGACGCACGACGTTCAAAGTGAAACTGAAAACTGAAATCCACTTGATGGCTGAAAAGGCAGCCAAAGCCAAACAGCCAAAAGCAGCGACGCTGACAGCGACGGCGGCAGCAGCAGCGGCAGCAACAAAAAGCCACCCCTAAGTGGCTGAAGCGCGAAATGTTGCCGGCTGTGCTGGCTTTGCCATTGCGTCGCCTTGTCTTACAACTGACGTCGACGTTGGCGTCAAAGTCGACGTTGACGTCGGCTTCGCTGCGTGTGTTGGTCAAGTGTTTGCTGCCCAAATCGAGCGACAGCCGACGGCAGACAGCAGAGAGCCGTGCCACATGTTTCCCGTACTTTGTAGACTTTTTCCGTTGTTCTTTTTTCTTTCACCATAAATTTGACTTTGGCATCTGGATTTTGAATTTGTTGTTGTTTTCATTAAATGTGTGTTGTTTTTTTTCATCTCTTCATTTTTTTGACTTTTGTTTTTGTTTGGCGCGGTCTTTACATCTGCGCATAATTTGATTACTTGATCTTTCGCTGCGTTGCTGTTGAAATACATGTTTGCTTTCATGGCCCCGTTTCAATTGTTGGCAATAAATACATATGCAAAACATCCAAATACATATGCAAATATTGTAGATACTTGTGTTGCTCTAAATTGACGTGAACTATATAAATAGATATGTTTAGATAATTCATCAGACACTTGTTTTGTCAGCCAAACTGTATATTTAAGTTATTAAAATGCCATTTAAAGAAATTACCTCAATTTTTATTTACTTATAATACAATTATAAATTATAATTGAAATTCTTAAAATACTATTTTGGAGAACTACCTTCATTTTCATTTGTTTATTTTCCGATTTTTTTTAGGTGTAAAGTAAATAAGTATTTAAATTGCTTTTAGTTTGATTTTTATATTTTGCTCAGTTTTTTTCAGGTCTCAGAATTATTCCATTTTTTTTTTTTTTTGATTTAGAATTTTAAACTATTTATTTTATTTTTAGCTCTTACCACATCCAACAAAATTTAAATTATATCTGGTAAGTAAGATAACTTATTAAACTTATTTTATTAATAAATAAAATGCTTTTAGATAATTACTTGAAGGAAATACACCAAATTTATTCATTATTCATTACACCAATTATTCAAGTTGATCTTCAAAATCAACGTTATTGATTGAGTAATTTTTTCGATCTTATGTCAGAATTTTTCATTTGTAATTTATAAACATTTTTGGAACTTAAGCTATTTAAATGTTACTCAAGATTACTCCAAGTATATTTAAATAGTTCTGTCAATGATATAATATCTTTGATTATAAATAGATCAGCATAGATATATATATATATATGTATGTATACACATATGCTCAATCCATTAAATACCCAAGACATTTACACAACAGACGACTACAAATTGACTTCCATCCCTGCCCCTTCCCCCGTCAAACGATTTACAAAAATGATCTGAATGTAATGAAAATTTTTGATCACACACAGAGACACAAAAAAAACAATTTCAAGTTCAACAAAAACGGTTTCGAGATTTGGTACATTAAAAGCTGTGCAGATATTTGGGTCACAGACAAAACATTAATTAGCTGGAAAACTGAACAAATATCTACATCTACATAAATATATATATTTATATATGCAATATTCGAGAACGCAGCTAAATAGGTGCCAAGGAGAGAGAGAGAGAGATAGAGAGAGAAGGAACTATGCGAATTTTGTAGGCATGTGATTTATTTTTGGCACTTGACAAAAATTAGCTAATGAAAACGAAACAGAACGCAGCGAGAAAAACCTCCAAAAAGGACAAAGAGACAAAGAGACGGGCGACAAGAAGCTAGAGATAAAGCGAAAGAGTGGAAGAAAAGCTGGCCGGTGGCCAAAACAAACGTGCGCACGTAGATAAAGCCAGATACTCTACAAGGCCCAACAAAAAGTCTACAAATAGAGACAAGAACGGCGCGAGAGAGCGAGTCAAAGTGAGAGAGAAACAGCAGCGACGCGACGTCGCTGCTGGCGTCAGCAGGCGAATGAGCGTAGCAAAACAAAAACGGCGCCAAGCAACGCGAGCAGCAGCAGCAGCAGCAGCAAAAACCTCTTCTTATATTACAGCTGCTGGCGGCAAAAACAAGCAGCAGCAGCAGCGTCTGACACCTGTGCGTGTGTGTGCCCCCCTCCACTTGCAGACATTCACTCGTTTATTAATGAGACATGCTGCTGCTGCCGTCGCCACCTCTGCTGCCACGCGCCCTTTCGCAGCTGCGAGCAGGTGTCTGGCCAGGTAGCTGGCAGCAGAGCAGCAGCAGCTCTGCCCTCGGTTGTCGAATCCACTGCGATCCCCTCGTTTGGGTAATTGAGTGTTTCTCTTTGTTTACATTTATTTATTTATTCTTTATTTTGTGCTTGTGTTTAGCTGCTGTTTTTTCAGCTCTTTTATTTTAATCCCTTGGCTTGGTTTAGTTTTTGGCAACTGTCCCCCATGCAAAGCAGATGCTGATTTTTGATAATTCAATTCTCTATCAACCAGAGCAGAGCAGAGCAGCTGTTCTCTCTGCGTTTTTTCTCTCTTCTTTTGCTGCATTTTATTATAGTTGTCATTGCATTTAATTTGGGGGAACAGGTGTCCAGTGCAACAAAGCTGAAAGGAATGAAAACTATCTGAAATAGGCAAGAGAAAAGTCACCACCTTTTCATACAGTATTTGAGAAAATTCGAATATGATTCAAGTATAAAAACGAATTGTTTAAAACACGTTTTATTTGTTGCGGTTTTTCAAAAGTATTTAGATAGAAGCTGTCGAAACTATTTTAAACACCATATTAAAAGTATAGGAAAATACTACTACAATTATTATTATTATTGTATATTTTGTTATTATTATAATCATTATTATCACTATCATTATTTACTATATATATTGTTATTTTTATTATCATTACAATTACAATTCTCATTTTCATTATCATTATTATTATCATTATTATTTTTATTATAATTATTTTTTTTATTATTATTTGCAATTATTTTCAGTTTAAGCAATCGCTCAATTTTTTTCAGCCTATACGTAATTACCATAGATACTTTATTTTAAATCTCGACTTCGAATGCAAATCTCTTAATTGTCAACTTCTATGATGATTTAACTTGAATTTAAGACTCATAATCAAAGGTAAAATAAAAATTCCCAACAAAAAAGGAACTAAATCAATTGCAAACTTTCTGCAATCAATTTATGTCACTTTTCATTGACAGTTTGACCTACTAAAAACCAGAAAAATCTAAATGTCGAAAATAGTTGCTTAATAGGGATTCTAACTTGGCCAGAACAAATCTTAACCTTTTCGAGAGTCAATTCAATTGCCCCAAAATGGGAACTTAACTTTTCATCTTGTTTTAAGGGGTGGTGAAGGGGAATAAGGAGTTTTCTTAACGACTGCGACACGCGAGAAGAAATTGCACAAGTGAAAAGCTTGCCAAAAGCCAAAGAAAATGCCGTGAAAATTAAGGAAAACTGAATCCTTGAGGCAAATGGTTTTCAGACCAACAATTCAGTGTTATTCCACCCCAGAAGGAGTGGCAGAGAAGGAGGAAAAGGGGAGTGTGAATAAGTTGTGGAGGGGGGGTTTTTGAGGGGAGGGTGAGCTGGGTGTTGAAAATGTTTGCGATATGTCTGCCGTGTTGTCGGAGGTTGTCGAGCGAAATGTTGGCAATGTTCGCGCTTCGTTAGCTTTAATTTCAGTAATTTGCAGCGACGATTTGGCCAAAAGGCGACCAGACGCCGTTAAAACAAAAGTGAAGCAAATGCGTCGCAACATTTTCACGACTCAAGACGCAACAATAAAAAAAAAACAAAGCAAGTTACAACACCCATGCTGAGAATGTTGCACTCAAAGATACCCAGTAACTGCAAAATTGCAAGAATTTAACATTTTTTGGTAGTAAATGTAAACAAATGAAAATTTCTTGTATTCTTCACATTGCTTGTCTTAATTTAATTTAACGAAATTAATGAGACAAAAAAATATTAAATATTTATAGAAAATGGTTAACTAAATTTTGGATAAATTAAATTCAAAATATTTCGGAGTATGTAAAAAAAAACACTTCAAATGGAGACAGCGAAAAACATAATAAACTTTTAAAAAGAATTCACCACACAAAAAAATAGTTCATTAAATTACTCATCAAATTCGGTACTATGAAGATACGAAAAGGCATGATTCTCCCGATCTACATATATGATCTTCAATATCTTTAACATAACTATATTATTTTATGCTGTACAGCAAAAGAAGCAACAAGATTGTCAATTGTGTGATTCCTGTTTCACTTTGTGTTGTACAAATACAGGGTAGGTTGCACCCGAAGTATGACACCCACAAAGGCAATTGGGGAACTTTCGTTTTCGCCAAGTCAAACAGAGACATTGTGCCCCAATCCCAAAAACTCACCCCACAGCACTCCACCCCCATCTCTGTTCGGCAAACAACTGCCTGCTCAGCACACCTCTCACTAAATATTTAATGACCAGTGGAGTCGAGACGAAGTCGCTGCTGAAGTGGACTCCAAGTCAGGAGTTGGGTGCCACGAAAAGTCTCGTGCGCTGTAATTGCAAAATGTTTTGCAATGGAATTTTATTTACATTTTCCATGAGTTGCACAAGACTTTTACTGTGCTCCTAGTTCTCTCCCTGTCTCTCTCTCTCTCTCTCTCTCTTTGGTTTTGTGTCTGAATTCCAATGCGATTTTCATTCGTTTCATTTGAAAGCTTTTCATTTCTAGCAGCCAGCCCCGTTTTGTTTCCTCTTCGGGGGATTGCCTCCCTCCGTAATGAAGTGTACGAATTTGCTAAAAAGCTGGATTTCCGTTTCCATGTCTTTCTCTTCCTGCACACATATCACAGCTACTGACTGTGAATTTATATATGTGTGTGTGTGTGTGAGTGTGTGCGACTCTTAACGATTTTAGGTTCGCGTGTATTTCGCGAATGGCTTACCAAATACTCCTCGAGAAATTGTGTAGAACGCGAATCTTGCCGCAACGAGCCAAAATTCTGTTGCTGGCTAATAATTGTTGCTCTGCGAATGGGGATGAGAAAAGGCAAGGAAAGAAAATATTGTGTTACTTAACGAATTGAGTTATGTTGCCAAAAGAAAAAAGGCTGTAATTTTATTGGAGTTTTACTAGAATATTCTGACCATAAGTTTCAATGAAGAAGAACAAATATTTGAAGCAATTTGCAGCTTTAATTTAACTTTGTCTTTCTAAGGATTAACAGATCACAATAGGATTGTCTAATGCTTACTTGATTTTTGCTAGTATTTAATGTTCATTTTAGTTTTCTTTTCGTTTCTAACTTAATTGGACTTTCTTAACCATATTTATTATTTTGCTTTTGAATATAATAAAATGTTATCAAAGTCGAAGCAAACAACTTGTGAATGCCATTCCTAGAAAATACTATGTAAATAAATAAAAATGAAAGAATCAAAACAGGACACTTCCCCAGCTAGCATGTCATGTAATCCTTTGTTGCATATTCCATACATTCGTTCCATGCCACCTTGTTTTCTTTGGCACCACCCTTCCCCCGCCTGGCCAACGATACGTTACTCTTCAATCTAAACCAATTGTTCCATCGCATTGCAATTGTTCAGTCGTCAGCCGTTCTCCCCAACTAACCAGAACGGTCTGACATCATGGAGAGACAAAGAGGGAAGCGAGTGGGCAAGGGAAGGAGAAGGACATGGCCACTGGCGGTTGACATGATGACGTGTGTAATGAGCAAACAAATACGCGCGTTGCAGCCAGTAAATACAAAAAAGCAAAAAAGCAAAAAAAGATAAAAGAGAGAAGAGAGAAGAGAACAACAACATTGCAAATACAAATACGAATAAATAATAAAACAAATAGCAATGCCTGCCTGACACATCCTGCAGCAATCCCAGAGCAACAACAATGAAAAGGAAAAATCACTAATGAATCCGGCAAATGTTTTTAGCTGCAACTTCACGTTGCTTGCAGTCGAGCACCGAATGAATGGAAAATGAAATTGTTGTTGCCAGTTGCCGGCTACCAGCTGGGAGGAATCTGCAACAAAACACAAAAAACGGGGTTTAAAAAAATAACTGTGGAGTAGCAAACTTTGAGTACCCTTCAAAAGAGTTTTTCTAAAATGAAAACGATAAATTAAAGATACTAAATAAAATAAAATAAAAGCAAAAATAATGTTATTTTAAGAAAAAGAATTGCGCATCTTAATTCAAGTATTTTTATGAATTTGCTGAATGGATAATTTAAAAATTGTAATTTTAAATGTAAAATAAAAAAATTAGCTTAAATAATGGATTTCTACTCTTAGTATTAGTCTCAATCAGGGATTATATTCGAGTGGAGTTCTTATTTGACATAGTGTGCAACAGAATTAAAATACCCTTAAGTTAGGGCACACAAAGTTGGAAAAATATGGGGGAATTGGGGAGTGTTTTGGGGCAACTGAGCCGGAAAAAATACTGCACTTTTAATCCCTAATGTCGGTTCACGTTCAATGGAGTTGAGTTGGAGTCACTCTTGTTGTTGCTGCTGCTGCTGCTGTTGTTCGGTGGTTTCCTTAGCCAACGCTTTGGCGACCTTTTCATATTATTTTTTCTGTTTTCTATTTTGTATTTATCCCGAGTTACACATTGCAACGGATGCAGAGCGTCCGGCGCTTGTAGCCGGAAAAATAACTGGAAAACAGAAAAATGGCAACAGTAACGCCAGCAAAAAACTTCCCCTTTGTCGTCGGTTTTTTATTTAATTAAAAACGAAAAGAATATAATGGGCCTCTCAGAACTTTAAATTACAACTATATTATAATATTTGCCTATGTTAATTTTTTATTTAATTTTTGTCAAGCATTTAAATATTAAATATTTTTTATTTATTATTGTCGAGCTGTGTTTTGCGAGCATTATGTTAATTTTGCAGTGGTTAATGAATAAATTCATGTGCCTTCCTTCTGGAAGGAAGAGGGTCGCTCGGTTGCCTCATTTAAATTTAAAAAGGATTAAAGTTTATTGCGGTCTGTAAGGTGGCGAGGGGGTGCGTTATTGAGGGCGTGGTCGTGGGCGTTGTGAAGTATGCTCCTTATGCCATTCGGAAGTTGAAGTAATTGTTCAAATTGCACATTTGTGTGCTCTAATTGTTGAAATTATGCAGAGCCCCACAACACAGGGGCAGAACGAAAACTTTTTTTTTTTGCTGAGAAAGGGTGCTGGAAACGACCAACGAGCGCTTGTTGTTTTTATGAGTTTCCTGGAAAAACGGATGAAATTGACGTTAGGGTAACAAGCAGCTTTGTTGGTTTTAAGTTTCCATGTACCGAGTTTTCCCTGGATACAAAGTTTGTTTCATCTGGGTGGCGAAGAAACTCAAGTAGACAAATCTGATGAAGTACAAGAAGAAAAACACATTGATCACAGACAACAGCTGCTTGCTATAACAAACAGTTGCATAGTTGCATTACCCACTCTTCTTCTTCACCCAAATAATGAGTCAAGATACGAAGCTGAATAGGATTTGCTTGGGTAAATACCTATTTGCAATATATAATGCTATCGCGCAATAAAGTTTCGCTATCGTTGAAATCATTTGTAGCAGTCAAAACTAAATTATATTTCTCGAATACTTCAGCTCACTTTACTTTATTCACGATTGATTTTCTCTTCTTCTTCTTCAAATTGGTAATCATTCAATTTGTATCGATCGATATTGATATCAATGTTAGTTTACAGATGTTATGTTACAGTCCAGTTATCCACATTACACACACTTTACAGCAGCTTACCTGTAAAGAAAACAGAGGAGGGAAAAGAATTTATTAAGCATATTAAAACTGTAAAAGCGAATACAAAACAATGATTTCATTTTCAATTTGAGGCGACTTTCAAGTGACCTCATGTCACTTGACCAGCATAAATAGATTCAAAATTTATGAGATGCTCATTCTTTGCACACAGCGAGTACACATACACATATATGGCCTGAGGGGGCAAAGACGTTAGCAACAATCAAGCTGGAGTACATGAAAGATTTATGTTTTGGCTGAGGGAAGAAAAAAGTAGAAGAAGAAAATGAAAAACTGAACACGCAGCAAACAAAATTCGAATGTGAATTGTGCTTTTCTTTTTGGAAAATGTATCTCTCTCTGCCAGACTAAGCAAGTTTAATGCTCCCAAAGCCGACGCCGATGGGCAAATTGGGAGACCATGTTCTTTTGAGTGCTGGTAACTATGGGAATGGCTGAGTCCTGACCATAAGCTAACCAAATCCAAGCCGCCGGTTAGTTTTCAGTTGAGTACATTAAAAAATACGTTAAAGAAATGGAAACTGTGCGTGGGAGATGAGCAGAATTTGGGGGGGAAAGAAGAGGAGCGGAGAGCTCATTATATGCAACCACGAAACGCGAATACGTATTTTTGTCTGTATGCGAGGGATATGTGCGGAGGAGGCGGTATGGAAGGGAAGAGAAGAAGATCCTGGCCAACATAAATCAGAACGGGCGCTTCTGGTAACTTAAAACGCACGTGCGCCACAAGCAAGTAAGAGAAAAACAGGGCGAAGAAGGGGGCGGAGTTGAGGTATAGTCAATGTGGGGACTATACAAGTTGAGTCTGATATAATTAAGCATCATAACTCGAGGGATATTTGCTGTTGCTCAGGATATGAGCTGGAGCTTGAGGACTATGGATGAGCCAGAAAATGAGCAAAAGAATCCGTGGCGGGCACAAAAGTGTTCGTTGTTGTTGTTGTTGTTATTCTTTCTGTATGGTGGATAAAGTTTTATGTAGTGCCACAATTGTATAAAGTTTGCACAAAACAAAAATAACGCGAAAGATAATAGACAAAGAAATTGGGAAAGAACAAAATAGAAAGACCGAAATAAAAGTAAAACGTTTAATAATAACGATGTGAATGTTGCACTTTGAAATACCCTCTGTTGTGCCACACATGAATGAAACTTTTCAAATGTAATCAAAAGGGATTATTGGAAAATAATCTATTTTCTGTTGTTAGTCAAAACGTGCTCCAAATAATTGTAGAAAATTTGGCTTTGTCTCAGTGAAATTCAGTTATACAAATTAAAAAGCAATTGAGATTTGTGAACTTTGTCCAATGAGTTTGTTTAAAGAAGGGTCTGCAATTTACACTGCAATAAATAGATTATTTTTGCCTCTTTGTTCAAGCGAATGAATCCCATTTTGAATTTGGAAAACTGTTGAAGGAAAAACGTGCACATTAATTGAAAATTGAATATATAATAAAAGTAATTGCTAGTGATGCTAGTCTACCAGCTGGACAAAGGATGTAACGAATCAAGAGAGAGAGAGACAGGAAGAGAAGGAAAACAAAGAATGAAAGCTAGAGAGAAAAAGAGAGAGAGAGAAAGCCGCGGGGCACGCAAAATTGGTTGCTTGAATCGTTGACAACATGTCCTCGCCATTTTCCCTGTCATGGTGCTCATCATCATCGTCCTCGTCATCGTCTGCGTCCTCGCCAACGTGGCTAGTTGGTCCCGTTTGATGTAGTCGAGCATTCCGGACATAGACGGCGTCCCGTTCCCGTGGGTTCAGGCAGACGGTTTCCCTTTCCCACGAGCAATGGCGAAACTTTCGGCGAAAAGGGAATTAAATGCCCGCCGGCCGATAAAAATGCTGACAAAAGAAGTCCAAGCAAGTACTCAAGGTGCGTGGGAGGGGCAGGAAGTGAGTCAGGTGTTTTCCGGGGACGGCTAAGAAAACGAAAACACGCTGCGAATTTTGTATTGTTTTTTGAAGTTGAAAGACAGTCGAAAACAAAAACAAAAGCAAGAAAAAAAAACCCCAAACACAAAAGCAAAAGTTCAAATTGTTGTCGAACTGAAAGGGGTGGAGATAGCGAGGGTTGTT
This sequence comes from Drosophila paracracens, assembly GCA_035044025.1. Lineage (NCBI taxonomy): Eukaryota > Metazoa > Arthropoda > Insecta > Diptera > Drosophilidae > Drosophila > Drosophila paracracens. The sequence continues at coordinate 3,108,912 of JAWNMN010000192.1, read as the reverse complement.
GGTGGATTGTGGGGTGTGGTTCAACCAGGTTACAAATGTTGGATTGGTGGGCGGTACACTTGGAGTCTTTGAGGCGTGCCAGCTTCGGTCAGCGAAAAGTGTTATAATGAGCCGGCTTTTGTTCAGGCAGCGATACTATTTAATGGCCTAATTATAATACTGGCAGTACCGATAGGGTAGCGCGTGTTTGATGGTTTTAGTTGTTCTGGGGAAAACACAGCTGTAATAATTGCCAGGTGATGGAAAAACTTATACAAAACTTTCCAGTAGCCTTAAAATATTTATATTTAAAACTCTTATATCGAGTCCATAATATAGCCAGAAGCAACAAGCAAAAAATGAAAATAATACGCTTAAAGAGTTACTCAAGCAGCAAATCAGTTTTCGATGCTGAGCACTTCTAAATAAATTGTTAACACTTGTTAACCCGTAAGGAAGGCAAGCAAACCAACAAGTGTTGGCTGCGAGAAAGCTCAGTTAAACCGCTAAGAGCAAGCCGAAAAGAAAACCGCGTTTTTACCTAATTTAAATATCCATTATTGCCATTTACATAAAATCTAATTAGTAGCTAACGCAACAGGAGCAGGCGACGCCACACGGTTGTCTACCCTGCCACAGTCACAATCGCATCAGCACAACAAAAGAAAAAAAACATAGCATACTTAGCAGGGCTCTCACTCAGCTCCTGTTACACAGTCATACACACACACACACACACATGTATATAGAGGCTGTCATATCATGTGCACATCACATCAATTTGTGAAAAGAAATGAAATGGAAAGTGGCAGCCACTTAAGCCACGAAACGTCGACTATGGTTGGGTGGTGCGTGTTGCTCGGTGGTGCTTTGAGTGGGTTGAATACGGGTGAAACAGCAGGCGAAGTGTGTCTGCTTATTTAAGCAGAACTCAGCGAGTTGAGTTGAGGCTGTGTGTGTTGTTGAGCTACGTGCGTTGCTTGCTTCCTGTCAATTGCAGTTGATGAGAATCACCACCCCACCACCCCACCACTAACACACACTTGCAGCCCTCAGCAGACAGTCGCACCTTTCAATTTCCAGCAAATACGCAAATCAATTTGTGCTTTTGCGATTTTTGCGTTATTTATTTCTTTTTCTCTCCCTTTTTGTGTGCGGCCAACAAATCGACAAAAATCCTCATTGCAGGACATGGCAAACTGATTTTTTGCTAGAATCGCGTGAGTTATAAAGGGATATAAGGGTGCTGGTGGGGGAAGCGACAGGATTGTGCCGGGCGTCGACTGTTTACCGCTTAATGATGTTTGTCGCCTGTCGAACGCGCGTGTAAATTGGAATACGTGCGGGCTGCTGCTGCTGCTCCTGTTACTCCCACCCCGCGCCCAACCCCCACCTGCTGCTGCTCCTGCTCCTACTCCTGCTCCCAATCTCCATTTGCTGCTCCTTTGGCATGTCCTGGCATGCAAATTTAAATGTATGTAAATCGTATGCTTCTCGCGCTGCGAGGAACGCCTACGTCTCTTGGCGAGCGCCATTTGCATACAAGATGTGTACATGTGTTGAGGTTCTCCAGCAAGCAGACCACCCCTACCCCCCACCCACTACCAACTGTCATCGGCTGTATGTGCGTGTGTGTCTGTGTGTGTGTGTGACTTAATCCTTTTTGCGCGCATTAAAAGCTTGGCCCGAATAATTTTCCTGGATTTTTGTTAAGCATTTTACAAATTTTATGCGTTCGTCTTTGTGTAACACACACCCACACACACACACACCACCACCACCTTCTCCTCATCCACCTGCACCCTTTACTAGTCCCTGTGTCATCTCTTTTCTTCAATTTCTTTTATTTTTGGTTGCCATGCCTGCGGTTTGTTGCTGTTGTTGCTGTTGCTGTTGCTGTTGCTGTTAGCCTTGTTGTCGTACTGTTGCTCAACGCTTGACTGACAGCCAGACATCAAAATCAGCTTAGGGAATTTGCGCTTAATAGAAATTTACAATGTTTTCCTGGCTGGCACTGCCGCCACCCATGATGTCCTCTGGCTGACGCTTGAATTTAATTACGGACTCAGCCCGCCGGCGGCTTAAAGCGTGTAATTAGTGCGACATATAATTGAAAAGGACTCAAATGATATGGCCATGCAGACCCATGCATGTCCTCCATGTCCTCCATATCCTCCCTGTCCTCTCTGATCGCAGGCAAATGTCACTTTTAAAATGTACTTGTAATGCCAACATTTTAATGGATGGGCAGCTTTAAAACAAAACAACAAAAAATTGAGCATGCAGCGCATGAAAAATAATTTATAAATTTCCTGGCCAAATTGAATAAAATGAAAGGCGGAATTATGCATCAAAATTAATGGAATCCCTTTGAACATTTAATTAAATGCAATCAATTTGCTAATCTCTGTTCAAATTGGAGCCCAATCTGAAAGAATCATGATTGAAATGATGGATTCAAATGCGATGTGCAATGTCAACAAATGAAACAAATCGAACACAAAAATTAATTAAACAAAATAATATAATACATGCAGCGAATATTGAATAGAGTCTGTCTGGAATAGACCAATCCTTGACAGTCGAAACTTTAGCTGGTTACCCAATCAAAGTGCTAAGCGGATTTGAAGCTTGGCTTGAAGATGTGTGGCATATTTCTTAATACGTTGCCATCTGTTAGCTGACGTCCGTTGTGAAAAATATTGATCGCATCAGTATTATTATGCCTTTCAACCTATTTCAATTCGATTCCTTGGTCCATTTGTGGCCGAAATGCATTTTCAATTCAATAAACTCTAACAAGGACAAACAATTTTTGGTCACAAAAGCAGCAGCAACCAACACATCATTTCAGCCGGCTCCCAGAGCAGCTGCAAAATGGAGGGCAAAAAGAACCCAAAGGAGCTGTCTCAATAAATCGCTGTCCAGCGGGCCATGCTTGCAATTTCTTAAAGGGCATGTCCCAAATGCAGCAGCAGCTCCTGCTCGCTGAGCATTAATATCTATATACATTTTTCATCTCTTGCAACGTAGACAATGCAAACAAGTCGGAATGTGGCAGCAGAGTAACCACTGCTAGACTTGAACATACTCCGCACACAGAACTTAATATTAGACATAGATAAAACATAGAAGCATAGAAGAAGAAGAATAGATTCATTTCTAGACAAAAATAAATAAGTAAATATTTATATATAAGACAAAAGAAACGAAATAGACACTATAATGTATATAGCATATTAGAGATAAAAATATGTACAGGGTATGGAAAGCCATCAGTTGGCCGAGTGGTGCACATTTTTGAGATATTTCAGCGTCAGGCTGATGGCATTTTTGTGTTGCCTGCTGTTGTACACTTTCACTTTGTCATCGCCCATTTGGCAGATGTAAGTTCTCGGCTCGCAGTTGGGCAGCAGCAGCAGCAGCAGCAGCTGCAGCTGCAGGCGCTTTAAACTTAAAGCTGGTAAGTCAGCAGCCCGATCCCATTTAATTAGCCCAATTAATGCGTGCTCACGTCGTTTCGCATCATTAACTCCATTATGGCCAGCTTGAAGTTCATTTGGCTGCCGGCGGGCACGCTTTGGCCAAACGGTTTATTTGCATTAAGCTGTCAAACTAATTGACAATGGCGAAAAGCTGAGCATCCAATTTGACCCACTAAATGCGCCAAACGAGATTTAAGCCAGCTAAGCAAACGCGTTTCAAATGTAGCCACTTCATTAAATATGACTACGATTGACTAAAAATAACTCAATTTAAATGCATGTATCACTTGCCTAACGGAGTTCATTAATGAAAAGACAACATAAATATAGAAATCTGCTGCAAAGGGCTTCAAGCAAAAATGACCAATTAAAGAAATAAAACTAATGTTTAGGCACATGCTAAGCAGCATTCCGTCAACACAAGTCAGATGGCTAAAATCAATTTATTTCACAACTTTGATCAAATATTTACACACCTCTCTCTCAATCAGAACATTTGTGTCTGCAAATTATTTGCCTGACTAATTTACGTACTAATTTACCCGTATATCTTTCATCTGCGTCAAAGTGTGGGGGGGGGGGAACAAAACGCATTACACGAAATTCAATTTTCAATAATTTTAGAACAACTTTTGCCAAACAAATAACAATCATTAAAAAAAAAGTCTTCAAGTTGCGCTCATTTGCATCTGATTAAAAATCACAAACAAACCCAGAGCAAGGCAAAAACTTTCTCAGCTCTGAGAGGGAAAAGGTCCTCGTCAAGTGGGTGGTGCTGATTATTATTATTATTATTATCATTATTATTATTATTTTTTTTTTTTTTCAAAAGGAATTCAATTTATATTTTTTGCTCATATTTCAATTGCAGTACTCGACATGTACGTGTAATTTTTGTGATGTCATCTTTGTGTGTGCGGGGGTGTGTGTGCGCGTGCGTTGATAAATCATTGACATATCTTGTACATAACTGGCATTACTCAGTGACATGTGGCGCTGCCAGTCAACCGCCCGAATTGTCATTGAACCACAGTTGACATGAGCACTCTGTCAGGTCCGCAGTCGGATCATCTCTCAAGGGACATTGCTTTCAGCGATTCCATCGCTTCCGCTGATTTTTAAGGGTCTAGCACAATTTTGCAATTAAATATGTAGCATAAAGCATAAAGCATAAATTAAGCGTTGCTTTGAAGTCAAATTATTTGGAAATATGAATATTTCAAGTGGAGAAGTTTTGAATTTTTGGGGAATTTGTTACGAGTACATCAATTATTTCCACAAATACTTTCACATCAATCGACTTGCTTATGGCTAATGCTCACATTAAATATGATTGACGCAGCTTCTCTGTGTTCATCATATTTAATTGATTGCTATTTAAATTTATTATTTAATTTGCAAATGTGGCCGAAACCGCTCAAAACGTCCAGTCCAACATATTCTGCTGGAAGACAACAACAAATTTGATTACTTTGGATTTGAAATTACTTGAAACTCTTTGGCAAATTTAATTAGTTAAGCTTCAAGGGCTTAAAACCTTAGCCACAAAATGGATCAAATTAGCGTTATCTCTTTTTTTTTGTGGTCTTTTCGATTTTATGACTTGAATGGCAAGCAGCCATTTCGTGAGTTCCTCGCTCCCCTGTTGATCTCGCGCAGAAGGGGGAATATATATGCAATTAATCCGCGCAGCAGGCAGCTATGAAAAGCTCAAGTGGAAAACCCAATTTACTTTGGTATGGGTGGCATGGCATTCCTTTAAGTGGCTGCTGCCTGCTGCCTCCTGGCTGCTGGCTGCATTTGACATTTGATGCATTCGCCATGGGGGTCAAGTGTGTGTTGGGTCTTGTTGTGGACTAACGCCCGCTGCAATGGCAGTGAAATTTTCTTATTTGCCGCTCGAATGACGTTAATTCGTCTCTATGGGAGCTGCTTGCTCCTAGATCCTGCTCCTGCTCCTACTCCTGCTCCCTCTCCGTTGCAGCCGAGTTCGTAAAAAAAGGCAAATAAATGAATTTCATTTATATTCCTCGCCCAGACATAAACAAAGTAAAATCGACACAAATTCCACTGAGCTGCAAACGTTTTGTGTCTGCCCCAAAAGGATAAACGCATTGCCCAACGCACACACAGAGAGAGAGAGAGAGAGACAGAGAGAGAGAGAGAGAGAGAGAGAGAAGGAGAAAGGGAGAGGGAAACACTAACATACTCAAAGCATATTTGCATTCAAATTTTGTAGCAACAAGCAAACAAACAAGCCAAAGGAACGACAGCCCGATGTAGGATGTAGGTTAGGGCAGGGTGAAGGGGTGAAGGGGCGTGCGAAAGGGGTAGGGGGAGGGTGCAGGGTGGCTTGCGGAGGGCATAAAACGCTGCGATTGCCGTAACGTAGCCAAGCGAGGCGTAACCCACAAAATCACCCGAAAAAGCGAACAAGAAAATTCGAGCAAAGCTGTAAAAAAGCAGCTGCAAGAACTGCACTCTAAGAAATCAGCATATGATTGATGGATGAGTGATTGACTGCTCTGATTGCAATTGACTCGCTTTGAACCATTATCGACATGACTAATTGTACTATAAATTAGCAAGGATTGTTTGACTGTGATTGACAAACAACCAAATGTGAGCTTTGATTAACTGTTCTTATAATGATTGAGATTAAACGATGATTAATTGATTTGATTGATGCTTGCCTCTACAAGGCTTAGTTTTATAGTCTACAACTTTTTGAATTAATAAAATTAATTCATGTTTAATAACAGTTAATAATTTGAGTCTGCTTCGTTTACCTGGCGCATTTTTCTTAATTTTCCTGTCTTTCGCAATTTCTTTCATGTCTTGCAAGCGGTCCATCTTTGTTGTTGTCAATTTCGCACAGAGAAGTTATCAGTCAAATGTGCTCCACTTTTGCACCGTGTACTCGCGCATTTACCTCTACTCTGTGCAACTGAGCTCAAATGAAATTTCGACAGTTGCACCAAAGGATGAAAAAAAATTGCAACGCCAACCGAAAGACATATAAAATCTGTCAGTTTGAAAAACCGCGCACATGTATCGCAATCAGGACTCGTTCCGGTTGCTCCCTCCCCACCGTTACCGTTAGCGGCGGTTATCCTGCCCCTTGCCTTGCCTTACCTTAAACTCGACCACATTGCCGCTGCACGTCAGCTTTGTTTGCGTTGGCCTGAAGCCGCCAAGGTGAAGGCATGCCAAAATGACTCGCTACCCATTCGCGCTGCAGGACCAAAATAAGTTTCTTTCTCTCTCTCCCTCTCCCTCTCTCTTTTTCCCTTTCTCTTTCTCTCTCTCTCTCTTTCACTGAGTTGGCAGTCGATGGATGAATGTGGGCAGCAGGCAGGCGCGATAAGGGCCAAGCTGAGCAAATGAATGACTGCCAGAGCAACTGTCTGACGCGCTGACTGACTCACTGACTGACTGACTGATTGACGGGTTGGTTGGCTCAGCTCAGCCCAACCCGACGACCTTGTTGCCTCTGAACTTGGCAGTTGAGCAGGTCATAGTGTTGAGTGTTTGCCTTGTGGAAACTGTCGGAATTGAATTGAGGTTAGCAGTCATAGCACAATCATATTTGCGCATACATTTTGATTGAGCGACAATGCATGTGCAAGTAGTCAATTCATTCGTTCTCTATTATTCTTCAATTGTTAAAAAAAAACCTTATTAAAGCTTAAAGTGCCTTGATTGACGTAGAAATATTAATATAAATATTGGAAAAAGTTTAATTGATGTTAATTGACTTGAAAGAAGAAATTTTAAAATTTAAATATGTTTTTAAATATGATTGATGCCTTTGATTGACGCAATTGATTTAGTGAGTTGTCCACAAATTAAATATACATATAACTGATTGATGCGTTTGATTGACGCAGCTTGAGCAGCTAATTTTGTGATTATTCGACTTTATTAACAGCTGTCCAAGCATTTAATATTTATAAGCCAATAAAGTTACTTTTATTTATTGACTTATAGGCTTTATAGGACACACCTACAACTGTCGCACAACATTTCAATTTCTGCTCTGGAATTAGAAATGCGCTGCGTGCAAAACAAATAAATCAAAGCTAATGCAATTAGAACTAAGCACTAGTCAATGGCCTCCGATAGACCTGTACAGTACGTATAGCCACTCGGCGACTTCAGTCGAGCACTTTTGAATTATTTGCACCAACTTTGCACACACACACAGAGTGATACACATGCTTGGGTATGAATGCACCTGCTGTCGACTGTTTTCCATTTCCACTTCACTATTTGCATTAGCAATTGTCATTCCGAGAGATACCCGTTGGCATTCTTGTTGTTGTTGTTTTTGTGTATTTAGTAATCTGAAATGTTCTCTCTACTAAATCACAAAAAGTGTCAATTGCACTTCAGCTCACCGGGAGGGGTGGGCTGTGATTGGGGCTCGCGTTGGGGTTGGTGTTGGCGTTTGGGTGAATTGTCCCCATTGCTTTGGCGCATATTTTGCAGCACCAATGTCCGGATTGGCTTCAGCAAACTCTTCCCATTGTGGACAACCCACCATCCCTCTGGGCCCCGTGTTGCAAATTGATGTCAATAAGCGATAATTGAATTAGCGCTGAAATGCACAATTTACACTGTGCTACATTTGCATTGCCATTGTTCTGTAGTCATTGCAATCAGGACAGTTTCTGCTGTTGCTTCCCCTTCCCCCGTCACCCACGTTTTCCATCCCTTGATCCCTTTGGCCCTTAACTGTCAGTCGCACCTATGTTTATATATATTGTTTCTTGCTTTTTTACTCTCTAAATGGATTCTGGAATTGTCAAAGTTTTGTTTTGCTTTGGAATCGCCTTCTGGCTGCAGAGCTGGCAATTTCATCAATTAATTGTTTGGCCGCTCTTAGTTCGGTATTTACTTGATTTAACAGGCAGTTGTCTGCTATGGCTGCAACAGCTTCGTTGACATGATTAGCATTAATTGAACGCTGATTTCTTTTGGCTGCCCAACCAGATTTTGTTTGCTTTCTTCTGTTTTTATTTTCCAGTGTTGAGTGGATTTTGAGCTGAGCTTCGTTTAGTGGCTGATTAGTCCAAAAAGCTCACAAATCAATGCAGCTATTTCATCTGATTTGCAATTTAATTAAGCAGCAAGACAAGTATCCTATTTTGGCACATTTCGGCGGCAGACATTGATTTGCTTCATTCGCTAATTGTTATTTGCTGTACGCCTTCAATCAAAGTTAAATTAGACAAGCAATCCAATAAATCTACCTACATTTCTTATGATTTATATAGGTACTCATTAAATCAGATGGAGTGCGATTAGCACACTTTAATCGCTCAAGAAATGGAATTCATTAGAATTGATTAAATTCATAAAATGCGATATATTTTTAAACAGTTTATTTTTAATACTTGTTTACCTTTCATTATAAATCGCCAAATACGCTGACTTATATTGTTATTATATTCAAATAAATTCAATATTTTGCAAGCCAAACTTCATCAGTCCCCCTCAAGGGATACAGATATCAATGCAAAACCCCCTCATTTTTTTTAAGACTGGTAAACAAAGGTGTGCAACAGTATGTGTATTTATGGATACAGCTGCAATTTGCTAGTTAACATTTTCATTGCGGATATAAAGCAAGGAACTACCTCGCTTGCACTTCATTACGGTCTGTAATACACTCGTCACACAATACATTGCTAGTCGTCCTCACTTTAACACCTTGGCGCCATCCAATTAGAATTTTTTATGACCCACACCCGTAGGAGCTGGATACCCTTTAGATAGGCAAACAAACCTTCAACCTTGCCTTGGCACGCACTTAACTGTGGAGTCGACGTCATTTGACTGCCAGTTAGCCTGCATTTTATTTCATTTTTTTATTGCAATTTGCCAGCTGTAATTGCTGGCAGTTTGATTGCCAACATGCGCGTTGATGGGCGAACTACTGTTGTTATTCCTGCTACATTTCCATTTCCACCAACAACAACTCGTTGATTTGTTTTATAAAATAATTTTCACGCCAACACTGGCAACATTGGCGCACTCTGAACTTCAACATAAAACCCCCCTCCACCAATTTATAAATAAAAAAGGAAAACAAATAGAAAAGCAACCAGTTGGACTATTAGATACCCAATATTTATGTTATATATTCCAGATTATTGTTTAATACTATTATATTCGAAATTATATAAATTAATTTAAATCATAAATTAATAAAGAAAGTTGTCTAAAAAAAATGTGGATTTTGATATGCAAATAGTTAGTGGTTTTTATGATCTCATTAATAGTTAGCACGCTGGATTTGTTAATTGTTTGATGTGATTTATAATCTTACTAAGCGTTGGCATCATTATTCTGTTACTCACTGTAACAACAGTGGCTCATGCAATAACTTTACAGTATTCTGCAGTACAGGGTATAGAAAAACAATATGCTAACCAGGGAGTCTTTGCTCTTGGCGCTTCTAGACGTTCACCGTCAAATTGGCGTTAAATTATTTTGCACGCAGCAGCAGCAGGAGCAGAGCTGACGTTGACGCATGCCCCTTCAGAAAACTCTTCCTCTTCGCGGCACTCTGCCTTATTCGATTGCTGGTGAGCCAAGTCTGGCATATTGTTTCTGCAATTGGGTGCAAGTGGTGAGAAATAGGTATGCGCGCTGCTCTGCTCTATTATTGCAATGCAAATTCATCACGTAATCGTTAACAGGCCCATAGTCTAGGAGCAGGAGCAGTAGCAGGGGCAGGAGCAGGAGAAGCAGGTGCAAGAGGTGGAGCGAGGGGGCATCAGCAATTCATTTCAGTCAAGTGCAGCACAGAGTGCAGACTGTGAAAAGGCTCTCGCCTCTCTGGTCAGCTACTGCGACAGGTCCTGCAGTGCTCGTCCTTGTCCTCATCCTCATCCTCATCCTCTTTCTCTTACTCTTACTCTTTCTCTTCCTGGCGCTGTTCCTGTTCCTGTGCTTGGCAGCACTTCAGCCAGCTCTTTTCTCCTGCTGTTGTCCGTCTGCCTACTGGCTGGGTCTGGCTTCGCTGCTGCTTGTCATCGGTTGCCAACCAGGCGCAGCCTTTTATTGTTTTGCTCCTTGCTCCTTGCTACTTGCTCCTTACCCCTTAGCACTCTCTTCCTGGCTGTGGCCTCCGCAGCTACTGGCTCTTTAGTAGAATTGTTTGTTGACCTTTTGCCATTCATATTCATATCTGTGCGTGATTTTCACTCGAATTCCAATTGCTATTTGTGTATCTCACTCTCAACACACATTTCTCATTTCCAAAGCACATTTCACATACTTCAGTTCGTAATTTGTAACAATTTAATGTAGATATGTGAATATATAAAAAAAAATATATATATATTTTTATGTGCAACATATATTTCCATTTTCCGGCTACCCAACAATGAATTTGAACCCTTTTTATTTGGCAACAGTCAGCAGGTGTTAAAATTTGTACAACATTTTTTATGTGCATAGCTTTTGTTCGTTATGAAGGAGGAAAGCGGGTGGGAGTAGGGAAGGGACTCTAAATGGCATGTCGAGTGTTGGCAGATGATGGCGAATTATATTTGAAAAGTGGCCCTCAAGTGTGACGCGACTTATAAATAAAGGCATGTTATTGTTACAGCCTGGCATGTCAAATGAAATTCAATGCCAAACGACTTGTTGAAAAACGACATTTCTATTTAAGTATTTTCCACAGCTAAGTCAAACGTTTTTTATTCCTATAAAAGGGTTATTTTTAACTAAGCTGATTGTCCAGATAATCCAAATAATCCTTCAGTTTATTTATTTAATTCCATTAAATGTGTGTTTACTTCTCCACTTGATCGTCTTACATTATATGAGGGCTCGTCTGGATACATACACACTAAGAAATAATTATTACTGGTATGCAATTGAGCTGATTATCACTTGATAACCACCGTGCTACAATCAAACACTGTAAACAATCATCCATTTGTCAGACAAAGTGTTGGCTGCTCATAAATTTTATCGAGTTTTACCATACACGCGCCCTTTATAAAGGAGGGCAGCTAGTCCTTACAAATTACGCTTAACCATAAACAAACAAAAGATGTGCTTCCCCTGCCCCGCTTCCCCTTAAAATTGCCTGTGTAAACATATCTTATGCAGGGAGAGACAGAGAGAGAGAGAGAGAGAGAGGAAGGCACACAAATGGCAACATTTTGTGGCCAAGTGTACAAAGCAATTGCCATAATTGACACAGTAGGGCTCAGGCAGCAAGAAGAGAGTGAGAGAGCTGCTAGGTAGGTTTGTTTAGGTAGGGGTATTCATAGTGGAACTGAATGCACTTTAGCTGAAATGCGGCAAACTTAAACTGTAACTGAAAATACGCTTAGCATTTTGCGGTCATTCCGGGTAGCCGGCGCATTGCAGCAAACTGCACTTGGGGCCGAGAACAACAACCACAACAACAACAACAACAATGCCAGGACATAGAACCAGTTACCAGTTACCAGTAACCAGCTAGTATTCTGCCGGCTAGGGAGCGAACTGTTTGCCAACCGCAATAAACAATAAAGTGTAGCACAGTGCTGGGCTCACAGCCAGTGCGAAAGTGCAGGCAACTCCACAAGAGGATGAGAAGGGAGTGGAGTGGAGTGGAGTGGGGAGCAGCAGCAGCCAAAAAGCCAACCAGCCACAGTAGTCACATGGTGGAAGATTAGCAGCGTATAAATAATGGCTAGCATGAAGGCACAACACACATAGACACACTACAGAGGCAGAGAGCGTCAACTGGGCGAGAGTGTGGCAAATATTTGCGGCTCTGGGAGCCATAAATATTTTTTTGTAGGTCGTTGCCATTGTCTCAGTGCGCCACTTGAAAGCTGGGTTGGGAAAACGGAAAGGAAAATGGGAGAGCAGAAGCAACAGGAATGCAGGGAGAAAGTTAGTTCGACTGAGGTAGGTCGATAGGTCGCCAGATCTCAACAGCGACAACTGAGAGTGCTAATACATATGTAAAAGAATTCCAATTGGCAAATGTAATTTTGCACTTCTTGCCGGTAAACTCGAATAGGTGGAAAAGTATCCACACACAGCAGGTCAAGTCCCTTCACTAGTATTATAAAAGTGAGAAAAATAATATTTTGCAGCTTGTTAACACCTATAAGGAGTAATCAATGTTTATATATTTGTGACGTAGTAATAAGACTGATAACATCTGTACATAACATTGATATCGATATCAATTGATACAAATTGTGTGAAGAAGAAGAGAAATCAATGTATAAAGTAAAGCGAGCAGAAGTATTTGAGAAAGAAATATAATTTAGTTTTGACTGCCTCAAAAGCAATATTTTTGAAAGTATAAGACTTCTATTGAAACTTCTACGCCTGCAGACACTTTTCCTCTTTGTTTTTCCCAAAAGAGTATTTTCCTCTTTTAAAATCTAGACTTTTATGTTCGAAGTCGATAATTAAAACATGTAACATAAATCACATTTTGCTGTAAGGCATTTATAAAATTGACTTATGTATTTGAATATATTTACTGATGAAAACTTAATTGGAAGCAGAACTTAACTGAAGAATTTTACCAGCTGAGATATGTGTAGCAAGCCACAAAAGTGCCCATTCAATCCACTGCCTTCTGCCTTCCTTTGCGCCGCACACTCAAAATGTGAAACAAAACAACCACAGATGTTGCAACCACAAATATTTCAATGGAAATTGCACCACAGAATCTGCAGGCAAACAAATAAATTGTATAGAAATCTGCAATTGCAACTAAAAAAAAAAAAATTAAATTATATAAAAAGCTTGGGTTTGTTCCAGAAATGTTCACAATAGTTGTGTGCCTCTTACACACACACACACACACGCAAACACATGAGCATAAACATGCTTTTAGTGTTGCAGTGTTGTGTGCTCAGCTTTTGAAGGCAAATATCCGTTTCATAGTTTATATGCCTGTTTTTCAGTTTAAGTTTTTACATTTATTTGTTTATATAAATAACCATAACCATATGCGAGAAATTTGGGTCATCTACATAAGAGAGAGTGGGAGAGGGGGTGTGGGGGGAGGGGTAAATATAAAGTTACGCCACTGCAAACTGTAAACATTTTTCGGTTTATGACCGGGCACACAAAATATCGTTGTCATGAACATAAATTTAAATTTATAGCAGTCCGAAAATAATGAGCAAAGCAGTAAAAGTTTTTCTTTTGTTGCTGCAGGGACAACACACACAAACACACACACAAACACACACACACACAAACACACGCACACACTCATGTAAATTAACAGTTATGCTAAATGAGCAAACAAAGCAACATCAACAGCAACCAAAACAGCAGCGCTGAGCAGTGAAAGCTGCTGTTTGCGCCTTGAAGCCTGCACTGCCAAATTATAAACAAAAGGCAAAGGCTACCTGCTGTTTATGGCCATATTCTGCATGTGTGTGCGTGTGTGTGTGTGTGTGTGTATGTTTGGTATTCGCAGAAGTGCATAGGACATTGCATAACAAGCAGCAAACAGACACCCCTTCGTTTTGGGCCATTATATTCATTACAAGGCAAAGACGTTGCACACACACACACACACACGCACACACACGCCCACACACAAGACAGCTGAGTTACAAGTCAGGATTACGGCGAACGAGCGGATGCAACAGCTATGCAACAACGAAAACAATTACAACAACATCAACAGCAGCAAACAAATCAAAACAAAGCTGCAGACAACAGTCGAGCTAAAGTTTACCCAGCACTCTACACTCGAAAAAACTAGACAGTGTGTGTGCAACAGAATTTGGCCTGAAAGGGAGTTTCCAAATGGGCTTATCATTTTCAATTATATCAAAAACTTTTAAACTACTTCCAAATAGAATAATAAGCTAGAATTTTCCACAATTTTCAGATAAAATAAGGCGCGCCGAGTCTATAAAGAAAACAAATATTCCGTGGAAGTATTTTGAATAATTTTTCTTCTTTGGTTTATTTATAAGTTATTTTTAAGAACCTTGAATTTTTTTCCTGGTTTTACTGGTTTTTCCTAATATCTAGAGCAGCATTATTTTCCTAAGTGCACTCTCCCAGGCTCTCTTGCACTCTGGCTGCCTCTCTCCCGAAAACTTTGCCTTGCTCAGCTAAGTTTCAAAGGTCAACGCATTTTATGGTAATTTCGTAAGCTTACAAGCATAATTTTGCAGCTGAGCTTTTGCAGGGGGAACCACCCCTTCCTAACCTGGTTGCACTTTCTGCTCCCTCCTTAAATGCGTGTGTTTTGGCATTTTGTGTTCTGCTTAAGGGATTTTAAGGCATGCCAGCAACGAAAATTAGCGAGGATTAAATTAAAGCAAGCCAAATGTTTCACAAATTATTATTAGAGGTTGTACTTTATTTAGCTGCTGCGATTACGATTGGCAGGTTAAATCTAGTGCCAATTATATCCAGCTAAAAGCAAATACAGCTTTTCGTTAATTGGTGCAGGTACAGGTTTGGAATTAAGTCTAGCACTTCTTGAATTTACTCAAAAATTGAGATTTTTCTTAAAACAAAACAGAAGTCAAATGTACAAGTTTCTATTGTGAGCAGCCTTCTTAGCCTTTTGGCTTATATAAATATTTTTGTTAGCATTCGAAAATGCTTGTAGTACTTGGGATTAAAGTAAGTTTATTCGGTTTTTACTTTAGTTAACATTCAGCCAGCACACTACTTGTATTATTTTCACTCGGAGCACTGCTTTCATGCGTCATTGGTTTATCTGCTCAAATTGATGTGACTTAAGCTTCTCAAATGGCATTCACTCAATATTTATGTGTAGCATTTTCATTTTTCACTTTCGCATTTTACGTATTTTTTTGCTCAGCTTGTTGCGTGTAAATAATATGAGATTCTGCTTTTATGCTAGTTTGCCTGTATTTTACGTAACGTTATTGTAACAACGAAAGTCAATAAACTTCTTTGCATATATGGCAAAAACACTTTAGTAAGCTGCCAATGGCAGAGCACCCTTGCCACTCGCTCTCCTCTGCCCTTGTTTGCGTGCTGCATTTTCTACTTCATATTTGTGTATGTTTGTGTGTGCTTGTGTGTGTGTTATTTAAGCAAATGCATTTCCATTTTTCGTTAAGTTGCTCTTTGGGTTTTTACTTTCGTTTTACGTTTACTGCATTCTGCTGACTTAGCCACATGCCACAATTTCTGTGGTCACTTCTGCATACAGATGTACATACCCAATTTCTGCTTGTTAATGCTTATCTGTGCAACTCTGTGTGTGTGTTGTTGTGTGTGTGTGTGTGTTGGCCGAGCACTCGCTCATTTGTTTTATGTGACTGTCCCCAAAAAATGCAGCTGATTCCAAGTCCCATGTTCACTCGCCTGTTCACATGTCTTTATCTCTCTGTTTCTTCCTCTCCCTCTCTATTCCCAGTCCATCTCTCTCTCCCTCTCTCTCTCTCTCTCTCTCTTATGCATTTTAAGGTCATTTCATGTTTCCCCAAATTGATTGCGGTCTGCCATCAACTGAAATTCCTAAGACTAAACTCAAGCTATGGTTAATAAATATCCCACAGAGAGTCGTACATTTTCGTATAAGCTGGAATATTAAATATAATGCAAGTTGAATGCCAACTTTTCTTTGAATTCTGAATACATGCACAATATTTATGAATTTTATGCATGTTAAAATTGTTCTTATTGTCGACACCTTCGAATGAGTGTGTGAAATTAAATTATTAAATCTGAAATGTTTCCAAACTCTCATGCAGCGTATACAATATAAATTGTCTGATTCTGTTTTAAAGAAAAGTGAATGAGAACATTTAAGTTTTGTTGTCTTCTTATAGATAGCCTCACTCACTATTAAATCGTACATTGAATATTAATATCTAGGGAATACCTACACACACAGGTAAATACGCTCTTAGCCTAAGCAAATATTTGATTAATAATCATGAAGATTTAGATGTCAGCCGCGTGACATCGGGTATGAATTCTCTCCTCTGCTTTTGATAGTTTGCTTGAGTCGAGTCTGAAACTAAGAACTGTTACGTAAGTATAATTGCTTTGCCAAACACTTGAAGCGAACTTTCCAATAAGTGCTAATTACAAATTGGGGGCAATTCAAACAATGCACAGCTTTAAGCCAAGCCAAAAATGCACACAATCAACCAAGCAAGGGAGAGCGAAAGAGGGAGAGAGCAGGGGAAGCAGGAAGCATTTTGTGCAGGGTGGTGCGCATCCGAATCGTGTAAAGAATGAACTTGACACAGCCGCAGTCAACATAGCAACGGCAGCCGCCGCTGCAAATGACAAAGTGCCAGCTGGAGTAGCAGTGAGGGCCTCACCCCCTTCCCACCAACCCGTTAGACTGTGCAAGTCAGGAATCCGGTGGCAGGACATGATGGGACACAGCGAATGCCGCTGAGCGGAAACTCTTTCGGACCACAGAAAACGCTGAGCTGTGGGCGATGCCAGCAACGAGAACAACAACAATGCAGCCAACAACAACCGTTGTACAAAATGTATTAAAACACACCCACGACAACGAACAACAACAACAGCAACAACCAACAACAACGAGGAACACCCAACGGGGTTGCTCAGCACAGCATCCATTCGAATGCAGGGCATCATATTTTTATTATAATTATTTTTATTTATGTTCTTCGTTTTTCTTTTTTTAAAATTTATTTTTTATTTTTTGTTGGCATTGTTTTGCACACACAAAATGTATTTTTGCAAACGGGGTGACAACAGCGAAAAATTTCGGTCGAAAAGTTTTGAGCGGAAAACTTTGCTAATTATACGCAAAATGTTTGGTTTTTTGGACAGTGCAGCAAACTAACTGGAGTAGTTGCCAGCAGTCTCTGCGATGGCAAGCGCAAAAATTCTTCTTGTTTGTCATAATTAATTTCGAGCAACTGTGCACTAAACCAGTCCAGCGTTCACCCACCAATTTGGTGGTAACCTGAACTTTAAGAAATGTGCAAAGCAAGCAAGCAATCAAGTGGTTTTCAAGAAAATTTATCACTTTTCAATCGTCTTTGATCTCGACTAACATTAATAAGATTTTCTGAGATGAAACTATTCAATAACATTTCTCATTCAAACAAATTAAAGAAAAGGTTTGACTGCTTAATTGTCAGTTTAATTCAGACTCGTAATAGATGTATTATATTAGCCAATAGTATTTTATTAAACGTATTCGAGGATCTCGACAGCCACAGCAACGACTGGCCATAATCATTAATTAAACTTGAGCGAGGGTATTGCAATATAAGAACATACTATAATAAAAGCTCGATACCCAACATAAACACTTGAGCAAATTATGGCGTACTTACAACTTGCCAGAGATAACGGTAAACATATACGCACACATATAGTGGGTGTATGCGCAAAGACCCCAATAACGAGGAACGGCTTCTAGTGGAATTACAGGCGAGGCAGCAGCAAGCAAAGCACAGTGGAGCAAGAGTATGAGAGAAACGAAGCATCTCAAAAGGAGTACAGCATTTCATGTATAACACTACCTGAAACACAACGTTAAAAATATATTTCAATACTTTGCTTATTTTTTAGCTAAACAAGATCAGAACACATTTGAAATTTTATTTAATTTTGATTTAATTTTCAGCTTAAAATATTTTATCTTTTTAATAATATTAAAAGTGTTTTATAAATATTAGTTTTTTATTTTTTTGGACAACAGTTTCAGTTGAAAAATGCAGAAATTCGATTGAGAGCGACAAGAATCAAAGAAAAGTCGAATAAACCAATGGATATCTTTAAATGTGTAAATATATTATTAAATTTTATTATTACATTAAAATGCATGTGGCAAATATTTTACCTGGCGAAACGAAAATCAACTTGATAAAGTTTTATATTTATTTTGTACCAATGTGCAACGGTAGCTGTTTGGGCATTAAAAATCAGTAAAAAGAAATCAACAGACATTAAAAGCGACGGCAACAAAGATGACGATGACGACGACGACGACGACGACGGCAAAGGCGTTAAGGATGATGACGCCAGCGATATGGCAACTTGCCAGGACAAAGCCAAAAGGATAATGCCCGAGAAGCGAGGCGAGGCGATGCAAAGGAAAGACATGCATAAAAATAAACACAACTTAAGGCAACAAAGTTGTCTCGCTGTATCCACCTGTGGGCGCACCACCACAAACCACTCGAAACTGTCAATTATGTAATGTTACACAATGTTTATTATAATTTTTATGTAGCTCGACGTAATTACATGTCCTGCGCTAATATTTATTAAGCTTGTAATAAGCAACAAACCAACAAAAAAGACAGAAAAAAAAGAGAGAAGAAATGAAATGAAATGAAAGCAAAGCAAAAAAGGTGTCATACACTTTTATGAGTTTATTAATGAGCCATCACAATGTCAGCTCAATTCCCAAGAAAGCACCTTGAAGGTCCTGCTTGCCGGCTAACGGCTCACATGTCCAATTAAGGGACTCGTGAAATCACGTATGGCCCAAACTAACAAGCCAAGGGCAACTTTAAGCTATCAGCACACGTTCGGCATCAACTTGAAGCTGGAAACTTTGACTCAATTAACATGTTTCGCAGCCTGCCTTGGGTCACGTACTAGGACGAGAACGAGGCAGTCCACACACAACAAAAACATTGGACACTTGGCCATGGACACATAACCACATAGCAACACGGCCAACAGCAGCGCTACCAATGAAGCAACAATTTTCAACAATGAGCTTCCCATGCATAGTCCCTATTCCATGTTGTTGCTAGAGCAGGACGAGGTCAGTTCCTCGACTCCCAAGGAGCTGGTGGAGCAAACAGCTGGGATTATGAACGCTGGAATTATTATCTTTTAATTGGGTGACATGTGTCAGCGGCTTTTGTCATTTTAGCGCGTGTTCAGATAGTGTTCCCAACATAATGGCGCATACTGAATGGCAAATCAAATCATTAGCACAAATGTCTGCTTCATAGAGATACCCGCACTTTAGTAAGTTGTTTGCAGAAGGTGTGTACACAATTTGTATATATATATTTCTACAGAAATAACAGTGTTTTGTTGGTTCGAAGAATGGACTTTATGAAGGCGGAGGAATAAACAAAGAATATTCGCAATCTTACAAAATTCTTTTCACTCAATAAGCGGATTACTTTCTTCAAAGTTTTGCATTATGTTTGAATGTGAAAATTATTTTTCAAATGCTAAAAATGGCTCCAGAATTAATAATTAATTTGTAGAAAATACATTTATTAGTTTTAACAGTTATGTTTTTCTTTGTCTATTATTCAAGCATTTTTCTAAAACTGATTTGTTATTTTAATTCATTTCTTCGTTTATTTTATTATAAACTTGCAAAATGTTAAATCATTTAAGCTCTGTTAAATTCAACTCAGCTGAGAGAAGAAGTTGCCATAATTTTCACGAATGAAAGGAAATTTCTACGCTTTAATATGTCGGCAAATGTAAAGATGTATCTAATATGAATTATACATTTATGATGTGCTAGCACTTAAGGCCTAAGCGTCTCGCTCTCGTTTCACATTTGTTTGCGAACTTAATTTCATGGTTATTATTTTTGGGGTTTGCCCAGTCTCCTCCAGGGGCTTGATGATGATGAGTTATATGCTCAAAGCGAAATTAAGCAACTTGGGGGCATGACTCATACCCCCACTGAGACACGCCCAACCGCCCGCATGGCAGCTCATTGCCGTCAAGTGACTTTGACTTTTTGCAACAGTGAGCAGCGGAGGGGAGTGATGAGGAATGAGGGATGTGGGCAGGTCCTTTGAAACAGAATCTGTTTACAATATGCGTGCGGCAGCCCTGGCAGCCCATAAAATTAAATAATTTAATGCAAGGCGAGGCGAAGCGCACAAAAGAGAAATGCCATGGAAATCTTTTGGGCACAACAGCTGGCCATGTCCTTGAACTTCTCGGTGCGCCACACCGGGTTGCATTTAAATTGTGCAAATTATGTGGCATTGCAGAGCACACAGGCGACTCCAGAGCCGTCAAAAAGTTTTGCTACTCATTCTGCTGCTGCTCCTGCTACCGATCCTCCTCCCATTGCTTTCCCCGACAGGCTGTCATTACTCAAAAGCAGGCTCAAAGTTTCAGGCACCTTTTCTCGTGGATCTGCACCGCAAACTGCCTAAAAAGTCAATGTCCTGTTGAGTGGCGTGCATGTGCTCGAGTGTCTAACTGCCGACTGCCGACTACCAACTGCTGACTGCTGACTGCAACTTCCTGTTTCTCCCCATTCATGTTATATAGTTTGCAGCCAGCCGGCTTGTTTACACACCGCTGTAGCGGTTTTTTCACTCTCCACTTGATACACTTGCAAAGGGTATTATAAGTGTGTCAGGCCACGAGTAGCATGCCACAAAATATATGTTTACAAAAAGTTTGAGATTTACTTTTGCACAGTGCTCAGCAATTTAATCTTAACTGAGTTAAGTCTAGCTAGCTAAATAACTACCAATTGTTTGACAAGCCCAATAAAATGTTTTGTGCACTTAAAATAAATTTTAAGTTAATTATATAAATAAATATCAACTGTTAAATTAATTTAAAGAAATTTACAAATAAAAATTCATTTAAAAAAATATTAAATCTTTTTCTTAAATATTTTGCTTGAGATATTCAGTCAAGCGTGCAATTTTTGGCATGTAGAGCATTAAATCTTCCTCTATTTTTATCATATTCTTTTTTTTCGTCATTTTTTCTATTTTATAATGGCGCACTTGAGAGCTTTCGGTGGCTCCGTCGTTTGCTTTAAACGTTATTATAGCGACGTTTTATAGACATATAAATATCATCGTTAAGTTCGTCATAAAAAATAAACCAACTAGCGCGAGCACACACACACATTTGTGTGTGCCTGTCCTGTGTGTGTGTGTGTATTTTTGTTAGCTCTGTGTCGGCTGCTCTAATGATCACCCTGGCGAGATAGCGTTTGGCCTGGCTATCCACAAGGATTACTTATACATACTTAGTGCAACGCAAACAAATTACTGTTAATTAAACTCGAAATTGTTGTGCGGCGCACTTAAAAGCACTTTTGTGTTAGATGTGTGTGATAAGAACGAGGGGCGTACGGGCAGAGCTGATGAGATTGGCTCGACTCGTATGTGGCACACTCTTGTCCACTAATTAACACGATATCAGCTGCGGTCCTATGCTTGTAATGAGAGTCAGCAAAAAAGTTGAGCCAAACAACTTAACACAAAATAAAAAAAAAATCTATTTGAACTCTGTATTCGAACATTTCACTAAATCAAATGTTAAGTAGCTGTATCAGAATCAATCTTTCATTTTGACTAATAATTGAGTATCTCATCAAAATCGCCTTAGGTGGAAAAATGAAATTTAAAGTGCCGAAAATGATGTTGCTCTAAAATTGTATATTTAATCTGAACGAGTTCTGCGATGGCTTCAGGTAGAGAATTTTATTATTATTATTATTAATATAGTTCATTATTGTTCATATACTCCGTTATATTATCATCATCAGATTCACAGCGTCCATCCAGTCAGCTGTGGACCTTACACCCCACCGCTTACATATTTCATCTCTTTCAAAATTTATGGTTCTCAGTAAAATCTTAATTATCATATTTTCATGCCCAGCACGGCTTAACATTCCGGGCATCTGTCACAGAACGTGTGATTAGTAGCTTTTTGTTGCAGTAACTCGAATTAAACATTTCCTCGAGTTGAAGTTAATATTTTATTTAGTTTTTTTTTTGTTGGGCCCCATTTGCCGGTCTGTTTCTTGCAATCCAGCTTGCAGTTGTTACGTGCCGCATGTGAGGCGCATGCCAAATCCCGTTCGGTTCACTTGTGAGAGCTTAAATATTCTACAGGCAGCATTTGACAGTTTGACACAGATAATACCCAAAATGCAGGCTGTAAGTCAATGAACTATGAGAGCTGCTCCAGCGCTTGCAAATTAAATTATGCTATTAATTGGGATTACAAAAGTGGTCAACTCAACTTGTGTAGTCTTAAAATGTGGCCATTTTTTTATTTGTTCTTTTTTTACCCCAAAAAGTATGCAAATTTCTGCCTAAGCACATTTGCCCATCTAAAATGCCATTAGTCAAAAGCTCGATGTGTGGAGAGCTGTTAAAAAAAGTTGGGTACAAGAAAATCAAATAGTTTACCAACCATTAATTACCGCCAGGGGGCAGTTTTTCTTGCTGTGTGTGTGTGTGTGTGTGTTTGTGTGTATGGGTGTGTGTGTGTAATTGTGTATTTGTATGTTAAAAGGCGATGACGAAAGTTTGGGGCACACCAACAGAAACAGAAACAGTAGCTGGAGCTGGAGCTGGAGCCCAGAAACTTTACCTGCCACTATACAGGTGAGTTGAGCTAGTTGGATTTGTCGTAGTGGTGTGGTTTTCGGGTGGTGTGGAGTGGTGGAGGGGGGGGCTTATGCGTCAGCCGCAAAGTATGCAGCAAATATTTAGATATGCCTACAAACCCAGCCCAAAGTAAAAAGTTGTGCGAGAAGGCGGATCCCATCGTCCCCTGGTTCCATCGTCGCATTAGTTAAAAGCATTCTGGGGGCCACTTTGGAACGCTTAATTAACACTTTATTAGCTTAACTCGAACGAACGGCTTAACCTGACTTACAGCTGCAGGGTAACTTGATGCACAACCCTTAAGTGGCATGGGGGATTAGGGATTGGCGTGTGTGTATGTGATTTTTGCGGTAAATATGAGAACCAAACCGCAAAAATCTGTAACAAAAATGCTTAAAGGCTGGAAAAACTATTTAGTGGGCTGGGCTCATTGCGGCTTTCGTTGAATTTCGTTATCGGTTGGGCGCATATGTAATTAGAGACCGGCCCGGAATTGAAATTTTAGTTTCACATTAGCTTTTGTTGGCCACTGTTAACTGAAGCGATCAAAATCATATAATTTAATTGGTCTAATTAAATTTTAAATGGCTCGTTGAGCCGGCAAGTAAACAGTCATTAAAATGTTTGTGGCAAATGGGAACGGAAAGTGGGGCTGATCATTATTTTGATTTTCATTTTAACAAATTTACAGCAACCACTTTTCATGCATATTTGTTGTATATTTTTAATTTAAATTAAAATAACAATTATGAATTATGATTTATTTGTATATTTTGCAAAAAGTTACAGGAGATGAACGATTTTTTTAGAGACCGACAATAATGCGCTCTGTAAAATCTGAATTTAAATAATTTTGATTGTGTCCAAGCTGTTTTTTATTTCTAGCGAAACCTCTGGAGTAATAAGCTGCCGGAAAACAAACACAAGGGTGTCGCTAAATATATAGTCCAATAAACAGTATTACAAGAAGGAGGAGGACCAATTGCGCTGCTCACAAAAATGAAGTTTAAAATTTAAGCGTAGGCCAATATGCAAAGCCAGCTAAATAAACATGAAACTTGATGTCTCAACTTGGAGTCGCCACCCTCCAAATAGGAAAGCAAGGTTGACCAAAATTGAATGAAATGTCCGCCCGGCAAGGAAGAGTGAGGGGAGAGGGCTTTGGGACACAAGGAATGTTCATGTAAAAAGAGAGCATAAACTTATCTTAATTGAATTATCAAAAATTATGCGGCACACTTAAGACGATGACGATGATGATGACGACGACAAGGGAAAACTCTGGAAAACTGTTGCTTGGCCTGTCTCGAATACGGCCGACAACAAAGGACTCGCAATTGATGTAAAGGGTCGGGGGCGGTGGCGGAAGCGGGTGGTTCACCTGACGGCTTAGCCATCAGGCTCCATCAAGGAGCTACAGTTTGTGGCATTTAACTTTTTAAATGGTGAAATGTCGGCTGAGGCAAGTGGTTGAAGAAGTTCTACGAAAGAGCGTATTGTGGGTCGCTTGAGAACTAATGAAGACGCTTGTTGATAATTTATGGCCGTTCAGCACGCAACTTTCTGCGTCATGGGGCAGCCAACGAAAAGTGGCAACTTCATGGACTGAACGACTAACTTAAAGAGGGCAGTGTATAAATGTGGCAACTGGGCGGGTTTTAAGAGCGATTAACGCACAGTGTAACATAATTAACATAGTCTGTCCGGCTCTCACTCTCTCTCACTCTCTCTCACTCTTTCTCTGTCTGTCTCTGTCTGTGAGTGCCGTTGCAGCGCCATCTAGCGCTGAGAATTGCATTTACTTGGCGTGTAAGTGGCATATTTAACTCGATAATTGTTTTGCGCTTGTCGCATTGGCCAGGCCATAAATCATTTGCCTACTTTCTGACGTGATTAATGATTGTTACGTAAAAGTTTCGAGGAATCAAAGCGACCAACCCATTTCCCAGCAAACAAAGTAAATCGTCCTGCGAACTCATTAAAAACGGACTAGAAAAATTGCTGTTTTCAGCATTATATGGTAATAAAATGCTATCTGCCAGATAACGCTGCACTTAAAGGCTCTTTAACTTTAACAAATCTACTTACATTTCATTCATATGCAAACTCTGTCTCTAACTCCATATGTCTCAATTATCTCATTTAGCTTTTAACAATTCCTCGGAATTAAGCCAACAATAATACATTGGTTGCTGAACACTTGATGTGTGTATTAATTATGGTAAATGTTGGTAAACTGCACTTCTTCCCCGCCTGCTGGAGAAGTGTCAATTTATTAGATATTTCCATTTGCGACAATTTCCACAGCCTTTTCATTTAGTTTACTTGCTTTCCCATTGACTCAACGAGACGTCAAGCGCAGAATGTAATTAAAATAAATAGTTTTTCGTTAGCAACTCTTCGTAAATGTAGCTCTACCCGACTATTCAAACTTTTAAAAATTTTGCGAGCACCAGCCACAGTCCACTTAACCAAGCAAACACACACAAAATAAAATAAAATGCTCGCCTCAGGTACATTTTTCAATTTTTGGCCACAAGCCAGGAACGAAAAGGTAAATAAATAAGCAAACTGAAAATCATAAAATAGAATGAAAATAACAACAAAAAAACAACAAAAAATACGACAACCCTAATAAAATATTTCAGGTCAAACTCTTGAAGTTTTTCTAGCTCTTGTTTCAAGTCCTGGGCCCTGGGCCGCTGTTATAGATTTTGCGGTCAAAATTAGTTTGGTCTCCAACAAAAAAAATATATAAAAAAAACCCAACAAAAAACAAGTGGCACAGTTTTTTGGGGCGCCGGCGAAAGTTGCGCATAAATCAAATGTGGTGGAGGCGTGGCCGTATACCCACTCCGTCTCTTTCGGCCCATCAGGCAATGAATGAAAATCAATAAAAATGCGCCACAAAGTAGGCTATGATAATTTTCCAGCCTTTCGGCAGTGCATTAAAGCGCCTAAATTGCTTTTTATGGTGTTGAATTACAATTTTCATTTATTTAGCTGCAGTTTAGCTGGTCGCTCTTCAAACTTTACCAATAAAAATGTTGGTATGTGCAAACAAGAACAGCAACAGCAACAAGAGAAAAATGCAAAATTGGTGGCACTCTTGAGTGCATCGTCAAAATTGTTGCCTGTCTAGACAGCAAAATTTGTTGGCGCTTCGCTTTGGTTTATTACAAAAATTGTTTGCCCCAAGTTGAAGTTTGCTACTCAAACCAACATGCACACACACACACACCATTTACATAGCCCCCGTTAAAATGTATCATGCATATTCCGTTTAAAAATATTTTTGTAGTGATTTTTTACAACACTTGTTTTTCTTTTGACTCAAACCGGAATTAAAATCATTTATAATTTTTATGATTATCTTTATAGGGCGTGCAGTTAGCCTTAATCCTCACATACACTGTCCCGGCACGTATTTGATTTGGAAACTTTTAGGCGCAGGCACAATGTTAGTGGAAAGAGATTTTGAGTGAGCAAGTTGAATATGTAAAATATTGTTCAAGAGAAGCACACATAATTACTTATAATTGAATTCAACCAAGCAGGCTAAGAATCTAAACGTTGCCTCGTTTGCTATAAGGGAATTCAATTTACTGAATAGATTGGTATGCAATGCTTTAAATATGTACATCAACTTGATAGTTATTACGTTATCCTTTACAAACGATGGTAAGCGCAAGTTTTCAGCTACAGTTTGAGCTTCGGAGCGCACTCAATTAAATAGCTACTTCATCGAGCCACAGCGTTAACCTCAAATTAAGTTTTCCTCGCTCAAATCCATTAGCAAAGCGTATAGCAAAAAAAGAAAAGAAAAACTTGCAAAACTTCAAAGGCCAACCAATTTTTTTTTCTCCTTCTGCCTGGTCACTACTCTGACAGCTGACGACAGCGAACATCGAAGCTTCTTTTTCTTCATCATCTGCTTTTTTTTTTTGTGTGTTGCAAAAATAATCACCGCGCTAAAAGCAATGACCCGACCTACTGTCAAGTGCCTAGCGCCTCCAGCTGCCACAGTATACCCAGTTTCCCACCTTCCGTGTTAAGCGCAGTTTCTTCCACAAAACCATTTGCTCAGTGCGACTTGCGTCTTGAAAGTTTTTGCCACTTGCCCCCCGCAACTCGCATCCCTTTGGGGCGCTTTGCGGTATTTTGTGTACGTGCTTTTCATACCAAAAAATGCAAGATCCGTGCGAAATTTACCTCAAAGACGAACCTAGATGAGGGGGGTGGGGGTGGGTGAGTAGTGGTGCGGTGGAGGTGCACCACAGTATACACGCACTTCATGGCGCTTGGTTTTTATTTTAACATCATTAAGTATTTCTAAATGAGCGCCGCTTTGAAATTAAAATTAGATGTTTTTAGGCGAGCTGCTCTTGAATTTAATTTGAAATTCAGCTGCTGAACGTAATGCAGTGGTGCAGCTGACAGTGAGAAAGGGGCGTGGCTGGGTGTGGCAAGATCCCAGCATTTAAAATCGTTAGCGGACTGCAGGCTTTTGGTTTTCTGTGTACAAACTCTATGTGTGTGTAATTAAGTGAATTATGCATGTGCATACGGATGGTACTCGTGGGGCAGGGGCATGGGGCAGAGGCAGAAGCAGCTGAGATTTGGCCTAGTGACGGGGAATGTGACTTCTGAAGCGTCGCGTCAGCGCCGAAGCGAAAAACTTTGCGCTAGTCACCTAAAAAAAACGTAACGTAATTTATTTCAAGTGACTGCACACAAAACGTGAGAGCGAGTAAGGAAGTGTGTATGTGTGTGTGTGTGTGTGTGTGTGGTGTGTGTTTATGTGTGTGTCTGGGAGTCTATTTTGTCTGTGACTCTTGACCAGCATTTCATGTTGTGGCATTTTAATTTCATGGCATACTTTTAGGCATCAACATAATTTCGTATGCAGCTCATGAATTCCGTTACGTTGATAGACCGCGCTAGAGGGAGAAAGTGTAGTGCGTCTGCGTCTCTATCGCTCTCTCTCATTCCCTGACACACACCATGAAAACTGTGTGTCTGACACTTCTTTGATTTGTGTTGCTACGTGAGTCACGTGTCCTGTGAATGAGATCTTTCGTTGGTTTCTGCTTAGTTCCCCTCCTAAATTAATAACATTTTGGTTTTTTCCTTTATTTTTTTCAAATCAAATTGAAATTGTTTACAAAAATAGAAATAATTCGTAAAAATAGAATTCACAATTGACAAGCGTTCTAATTTTATTTATAAATATTTTACGTTTATTGGTGGCTTTTTTCTGATTTTAATGTTAATAAACATTTTTGTTCACGCACACAATTCTCTTGCGAAAAATTTCAAATTGACTTAAAACAAATGATTTAATTGAATTTTCGATAACTATATTGACAAACACAGCTTCCATCGATAAAAATATATATTCTTCCATAATTGAACGCCAGTCTGTTAAGTGTTAAATATTTTTATTATATTTTATACATTTTGACTCTAAAAGCCATTCCTTAAAAAGATTTATTTATATATTTATGCATAGCACAGACACCTGTGCATATTAGTAGAATATCAATATTTAATTAAAATTTAATGCTGCTGCCGTTTCGCATTTTGGTGCTATTTACAGTTAAGCAATCAATTTCAATTCGCATACTTCAATGCACACCAAAAATGTAATGAGAGATGAGAGCAGAAAAAGGCTGAGAGGGTGCCATCAATAATGCATAGGGTAATTTCAAATGAAAATAAAACTGATTAAACATAGTTCAATTGAAATTCGAACGGGTCATAAAACATTTTCATCGAACATTGCATTGGGCTGGAAAATTGCAATTAATTACAAAGAAAGGCGGAAATTGATAAAAATTATTGAGAAATTGCATTAAGTATGGAATGAAATTAAATTAAATAGGTAATAGAAAGATTTCTCACTTGTAAATCCAGTCAAGGAAACATTTCATATCAAGATTCGGCTGATGGCAACAGTTTTTGGCTATTAGAGAGCTATTCAATTGAATAGCCCCAAACCAAGCCTGACTGGATCAAAATTTGGTAATTCAAGGTTCAATTGATTTTTTTTGAGGTCTAAGATATTACCGCGCGGTTTTTAGGTGTTCTCAATATCTTTATTAAACCCCTAAAAAGTCTTCATGCAACGTTTGACAAATTTATAGCATAGACTCTTCCAAACCCCAAAAGGCTGATCAATAAATAATAATCGGACGAAGCGCTTTCATTTTGGGTCGTTTGCAACGCCCATTCGCCCATTTCGAGCTGCTGCTGCTGTCTAAAAGTTAACTCCCATCTAGGTTTTTTTTATCATCGTGAATTACGTCGTTTAGCTTTGACCTTTGACTGGTCTGTTACATATTTTTACCCTTGTAATATTCCAACTTCTCCTACCCGTGCTTTCAGTCCATTGCCGTTTGCGTATGTGCGTGATGTGTTTATTAATTTCTCCTTTGTTGTTGTCCATTGTTCTCATTGTTGTTGCTGTAGCGGCCGACATTCAATTACTACGTTTTTAGTCCAAAGCATTTATGAAAATTAAAAAGAGCCGAGCCGACGACCCATCGAGACCAGAGACCAGAGACCAGAGACCAGAGAACACCACCAAATGAGTGACAATTTGTATAATTAGTAGCGACCAAAGTAGGAAGGAGGCAGCTAGCAACACAAAAAATTCAACAATATAATGGGGCGTATGCGTTATGCCGGAAATTGGGGACAGCGTTTGTTTGATGTCGTCCCCAAACATTTGCTTTATAATTATTTCACGCAAATTTCCTTTGTACTCTGGACAATTTGATAACAATTCCAAGAATAATTCGAGTCTCTAATTCTTTACATATCTCCCCCAACGCAAGTTAATACCTACGCTGGAATAGTATCTATTTCACATAAATGTAGTTTGAATGAAAGGCACTTTAAAAAATGAAAATTAGAAATGGTTTTATTTGCTCAAAACTGTTTTCAAAACCGTGCAACATAAAACGGGCTTAAGCTGGCATTTCAGCCAAAATGGCTGCGAGCTCGTTTTGTAATTCAATATGTTGTTTAATTTATCGCAACACAGTTTGCAAGCACTTTAAGCGTTGCAACTGACCGCGTGGCGCCAGCCCAAAAAGCTTTGTTGTGCCACGCCTCAAACTCTATACACTCTGCGTGTGCTGCATACTTTTAGGCTGTTGCACTTTGTTCATCTGATAAGGTGACGCCTAATGGCCTTCGGTGTTTGGCATACACATTTGTGTATGTGTGTGTTGTATTAGCTATGCAACACCCCCTAACAGACCACTTCCCCTTCCACACACCCCTCCCCCAACCACGCTGGCGTGCGTGCCACAGCAACGGAAGTTATTTTAGACGTTTTTATACCTTTTGTTTTGGGGCTAGGCTATTGTGTTTGTAACCCTTTTCGGCTGCTTGCTTGTTGTTGGTTGTTTGGTGATGTTCGTTGTTGTTGGTGTTGCTGGTGTGGTTGGTGTTCGTTGCTGCTGTGCGTGAGCGACTCAATGCAGCTCTGTCTAAGGGGATTTCATGTGCCGTTCATTTTACTCAGCTGATAATCGTTTAGACCATTCGCAGACACATTCACTAGGTTCAGTTTAGTTCACTTCAGTTCAGTTCAGTTCGCGAAGTTCAGCGTTCGCCAAAGTGTGGCTAAACACCGGAAACGGAAGTGAAAGCGCAGTTTTTGTGTGTTGTTACATTGAAGTAACGACCCGGACGACAACGACGAAATTATATTTATGTACCGGAGCCACGCTGAGTACACTCCAATTCTACTCGTCTCTCCCTCTCTCCCACTCTCGCTCTCATTCTCTATCTCTCTCTCACCGTCTCTCCCTCCCTTTCCCTCTCTCTCCTGATCATTGGAATTCCTATTTTCGCTATTGATTTTTCATGGAATTTTGAGTTTGGGTTCACAGAACAGCGAACGGTTTAACTTGAATGCAAAATGTGTTGAGAACTTTTGGGTTGAACACGAAAAAAATTGTTCTAGGTACCTATAACTTTTTCGGATGATTGATTTAGGTTGAAATATTGTAAATATTAATTCTTAATCAGCTAGAAAAATTTTAGATGAATTTTATTGGAACCCTTTTTTTAATTTTTTACTTTTGGTTGACCTGTTTTTTATAAACACCAACAAAACAAACTTTACCATTTTACCCTTGCAAGATTACTAAAAACTTTTTATAAGGCTTGTGTTACTATCAAATATACCTCTCAAATCTCAGCTAGCTTGTGGATAGAATGGTTTAATTATCTTAGATATCTCTCTCTTAAAATTTGTAAGACTAAATAGTGAAATGCAAAAAGATATATTAGGCACTTACAAAAAAGACCTTTAAATATTGCCTCTGCGTTCAACCTTGAAATTCCCGTTTAAAGTCTTGCTATTAAATTTGGTGAGTGTCTGGTAAGCGAACCTTGAACCATGAATGCAGGACCAGGACCTGGACTCAGGACCCTTAACTCAATTCTCACGCAGAAAATGTATATTAATCGCCTTCAATGCCAGTGTGACAGCTGTCTCTAAAACAATTTTGAACAATCGCCAGGACAACCCTGATAACAGTGAAGTATTTGTGAACTAATTTAATTAATAAAACAGGCAGCTGCAATTGGGCGAACTGAAGCCTTTGTCCTTGCCAGCGTTTAATGAGCACTTAGCACAAATTAAATGCACAGGCGAACAGGAAGGAAAAAAAGGGGATGTCCTGGCTAGCTTCACACGCCGTCAAAAGACTCAACTAGTTGGCATGATGGAACAAAAAGAACAACAAAAACAACAGGCCGCTGAACCATGACACAAGTGTCAAGCCGAAATAAAAGGACACAGCACATACAAAACGAAAAAAAGGACGAAAGTTTTCAGCGCTGCTTGGATCCTTTTTGCCGCTTGTCAATGAAAAGCTGCGCGAAATGGCAAGAAAATGTAATAAAAATTTGTACCGCCACCAGCGTTCTCCCTCGCACGTTTTATCTGCCTCTCGCTCTTGCTCACTGCGTCTCTCTCTTTCTCTCTGGGCGTATTGAGGAAGTAATAAAAATGTCGCTTAATTGCAAAAAGTTTTGCTTAGATTTTCATTATTTTATTGCATACTTTTTGGGTTGTGCGGAAGTTTTTTCCCATTTTATTTTCCTTTACTTATTTGCTCACGCTGTGGGTCAGTGCGTGTTGTATTTTGGGTTCATTTTCCCACACGACGCGTGCTTTGGGGCTTGGGGAGCATACGATAGCCGGAAGCGCAGCAGCAGGAAAGTTCTCATATTTTATTAACCGCCCTCCCGCTCAAAGCGAATGTGAAACGGACTTCAGCTGATGAAACTGAACTGCAGCTGAAAATGCCTGAAATTGTTAAGCTAACTGCGATGAATTGTTTTGGGGACTTGACAGAAATGACGGCTTACATCTGACACCGTACAAGGGT
Organism: Drosophila paracracens; assembly: GCA_035044025.1. Lineage (NCBI taxonomy): Eukaryota > Metazoa > Arthropoda > Insecta > Diptera > Drosophilidae > Drosophila > Drosophila paracracens. The sequence continues at coordinate 3,076,689 of JAWNMN010000192.1, read as the reverse complement.
AACGCGGCTTATTTAATTATATTTACATATTTTGTAATTTTTTAATGTATAATCAATAATCGGATTTAGATATTTCTTAAGCGCCCTTAATTAAAATTGATAAGCTAAGTCAAGAAGGAAAAGGATGTCTCACATCTGTTATTTATAAACTGTGAGAAATATTACGAAGAATAATGCGTTATGTAAAAAGATATTTACTATTAATATGAGCAATTTTTATTAATTAAAAAAAAAAATGGAATCAGTAAGTAAAAGTTATTTAAAGCACTCTTGACAAATGTATTTTTAAAAGTCCATTTATTATCTTGCTCCATATAACCGGGATCACACATACCTCCGAACTACCATTTTTTTCAACAAGCTGAAAAATGTGTGAATAAAGTATATTGAAAAATATAAAAACTATTGTAGTCCTTTTGCTTTTGTCACGGGGTTGCTCACTTTAAGTGACTTAATTCATGCGTGGTCTGCCCCACGGTGGGCATTTAATTGCATACTGTTCTACTGGAAAACGCAATGCGGAAAAGTTGACAACGAGTCAATGGACTCATGTCAAATGGTTCGTTGTTAATGTGTTGATATTCGCATTTTGTAAATTATTAAAAATGGATGCGAAATTTGTGTTTGGCTCTATCGAACATCAGCCTATTACAAGTTTTTTTCTATATATATATTCTGCAAACTCATTTCACTTTATCATAAGAAATGAGTACACATCTTTTTTGCGCGCACTGTCCAACAAAGTTGAAAAAACACACCACATACAGGTGTGTATTTTACAATACATATCATATATACATATATATATATATGTATATATATATTGTCCGCATGTACGACCCTTAAGCTGCACTTTCGCAAACTGACAAATGAATCGCATATGCAAAATATATATATATTTTTTTTAATATTATCTTCAACAAAATTTAATTAAAAGCACATTTTGCACTGACGAAAAAAAAAACCAGTGTGTGCTGAGTCCACGAAAGTTGACATAAATATGAGGGTCAAATTACGAAATGAATTTTAATCAAATAATACCCTCACTTAAATGGTAAATGAATTAAAAAAGCTGAAAAGTTGCTGGAAGTGTTTTAAAATTACGATGCAAAAAAGGAAAACGGCAGAGAACTAAATGATTGAGATGAAGAGTGGAAAAGAACACAAATAGAGAAAACCATATATTCTGAGATGAATATTGAAAGATTTGTATGCTTCAACTTATCCTTGCAGTTTCCACAATTTCTTACCTCTCTGCAGGCTTTATTTTGTTTTTATTTCCAGTTCGCCCTCTACTTTTACTTTGGATGCAACTTAAAGTTGAACTTTGCCAGGCATCTAAGGAGCTTTACGTAAGCTTTACTATATGAGTACCACCGCAGAATATATTTTCCAGACATGTGCAGTTTCAACTCATTATTCATGGCAAAGTTTGCAAGAAATGAGTCGAGCAGTCACTCCATTTATTCCCAGAAGAGCCCATCTTCAGCCGCCGCTGGTTATTGCCACAATGGTGCTGATTTAACGGTGCATTTATTACCAATGTATTTGCTGACTATCAGCCACTGCTTCAGCTACACCTCTGCCTCCGTCTCCGCCATCCCCCTCTTCAACCAGCGATGTGTGACTGACGTTGATACCTTTGCCAGGAGGCAACGTGCGACACCACGTGTTGAGTGCCATTGAAACTAATTGAAAATGCGTCAAACACACACTCACATTCGCTCATTCACGCACACACGCTTACACACAACTATGAGCAACATAACGAAATTCTTCGTAGACAAAGTTTTGCTGCTTTTAAAATGGAAATGGTATCCAAGACACACACACACACACTCACACCCATGTGTGTTATTGTTATTAATAATTTATAATGCAGCATCTGTTTGTGCTGCATGTGCGTGTGCCTGTGAGCTAACAAAAGTTTTCGTACACCTTTATTTATGTGCATGATTTATAGGGGAATGACATTGATTGATTTGGAATTGATGGTGCGGAAAACTGCAGCAGCAGCAACAGCAGTGACTCATATAATTGGCAACCGTTGCCACAAAGTAAGCCACACTATTTTCATTAATTTCTGTGCTAATTTCTTGATTGTCGCAGTCACTAAAAATAAAGACTGATGCCAGGAATGATTAATTCCGGAATCAACACAAAATAACATTACGAAATTTTTCCAATTTTAGACAACAGTTCAACAAAATCACATACGTAATTATCCAATTCAGCAACTAGAATCGCCCACATTATTTGTCAATTATTTACATTAGATAGTTATTAAATTTGTTGCCATCCTTTTCATTCCGAACTTTTCCTATTTGATTACTGCATAATTGGCAATCAAATGTTATTTAAATATTCAAATAAAATGCTCATAAAATAAGTATTTAGATACAATTTACATATAAATGTGCACGATTATTTCTAATGATATAATGCAATTGAACCATTTAATTCAAGCAAACTGACAGTTTAAGAGAAATCGAATTTGACGCCTCTTAAAATATTTCAGCAAGATTTATGTGTTTTAATAAATCATATATAAACATCTTCTCATTTATTAATTATAAACAAAAATCTCAAATGAAATTTAATTTATATTCTGAGCTAAATTTGTGTGTTTTGTGTTAGATTTTAATGTTTGAATTTCCTTAACTCTTCTTCTCTAATTTCACGTTAACAAAATTAAATAATTAAATTATGGGGCAGACTGGGTATTTTGCTCTGCACTTTTTTAGACCTTACATGAATGCAAAATATTATTCCCAGCAGCTTAACTCAATTCCGCTCGTGTAGGTTTTTTGGCAACATTTTTCCTGAATTATCGTAGTGAACAACACATATATGACATCATACGTCACAGTTACAGTTACAGTTGCAGCAACAGCAACAGCAACACGTGACAGGCAGTCACAATTTTTCACCAATATTATTTATTAATGGAAAAAGCCAATTGTTTTTATGCATACAGACAAACACCGCAGAGTTGGTGTTCGCGGCCCAAACTTAACAAACGAAAACAGTTTTTGTACCCTGTTTCTGTGGCAATAAGCAAAGAGTGTATAAAACTGTTGTGCAACTGTGGGTTGCGGATTAAAGAAGACTTTGATGTAGCCACAATTATTTTAATTAAAAGAACTTGCTATTTGTACTTTTATTTATATTTGTAATATATGCTGGGAATGATTGTCATTTTAAATAAAATTATTCTTGAAGAAAAATCGAATAAGGTTTTTAAAAATATTATTATATATACTCAAAAAAAAAAACAGAGAATAGTTATTAAGCAATCCATTTCTGAGCAAATTCTTCTTCTTTTTATAACATAGATTGACATTTTTAGCATGAACCAGAGTATTTCACTATCTGGCACACCCCAATTATTTATTTTTTGTTTGCAATTTAAAGTTCTGTGAATTAAATATATACATATATTCTTTTGCACATTGGCACGTTAAATAAATGTTCATTTAATTTATTTATTTGTTAAATAAAATCAATGAATGACGAACAGTGGATGCCAAGACAGACGTTCGGCATTTTTGGGTCAATTTTGTAAGCAATTAACCTAGCCGCACTTTAAGTTCCCCTCGAGAACTGTTGCTGTAGCTGCAAGAGGCATGAGACACCTCGAGTCTGGCAGACACGTGCCAGGGATTGGACAACTCAAACTTGATCCTCTGTCGGCAAACAGTTGCGCTTGCATGGGTTAAACAAACTCGAAAGCTGAAAGACAGGCGCTAAAGCACGTCCCGAGCATCGCCATCGCCAACGGTTCGTTCACTGCACTTCATCGCCCAGACTCCCACTCCCCACTACTCCTACCCCTACCGCTACCCCTACCCCTACCACTGGCAGTCTGCAGTTTAATGTCAAAAACTTCGATTTGACGTTGATATTATTTGGCGTGTGCCGCAGTTGCGCTGCAGCTTCAACCTTAACCCTCACGGCCAGGAGGAGTAACCCTCATGCACTGCTCTCTCAAGCTTAATGCACTCGCTCCACATTCAGTCAGCCTGACCTATGCACTGCTGCTGCAAGGGAGCATGTGGCAGGAGTGTGTGGCAACAGAAGCTGCCTGCCATTTGCCTCCAGACTGAGTGGCGTATTTCATGTGCTAATTATAAATACGTGATAAAAATACACAGTGCCTCAGTTGTTGTCCTTGTTCTGCTGCAGATGTTGCTGCTGTTGCAGCTGTTGCAATTGCCATCAGATTTGGGTGGTGTTGGCATGTGTGCAATAAGATGGAATTCTGTCAATCCATTGAGGGGGTATAATGCACTGATAATGCAGATTGTAACGATTCAACTCTAAGCTTTTAAGCAAGTAACAAAATAATCTCTGAAAGACAACTTCCCTCTAATATCATATTATGACATAATCTTCAAATATATTCTGGAAACTTTAATTGTGCTTTAATTATCAAAATACATATTTCATTCTATAGCTAAACTTATTCACTCAAGTATAGAGCATTTGGAGAACACTATTTTCCGATTGAAGCTTGCAACATTTTGGCCATTTTGCCTGGGATTTTTGGTGCGCAAAGTTTTATAAAACTTGAAACGTGCTTGGTATTTGGAATGCTGTATTAAAATGTAGTTTTTCTTAATGCGAATAAGGATGCACTCGGCAGTTACTAAATGGCTGAAAGCCATCCGCATATTGAGCAAATTAGCAAATGCCTCGAAAATTACGTGCTACGATGTCAATCGCAATTGGGGAGTAGAAGAATTGGTAGCAAAATGCTTCTTTTGACTCATCAATCGCTTTTGGCCATGCCTCCCAGTTAATCCAGCCATTTGAATTTTGCGGCAGGCAAACAAACCAAAAACTTCTGAGCCTGAACTCAAGACACAAATCGATATTTTGAAGTGGCACCCGCAGACGCCAAGGATAACCAGGGCAATGAAAAAATGGCACGACAGAGACGAGGAAAAAATGTCGGTTTGAATGACTATCAGAAACCACTTTTGCCGGAAATAGCATAATATTTGCACACTCGCAGACTCCTGCCTGGCTGGGAGGACGAAACTCACCTTTTGCCACCTGCTAAATGCTCGAGACGCGTCGCCAAAATAATAATAAAAAAAAAAAAAAAAAAACATCAAGTGGAAAATTTCGGCGTGCACATAAAGCAGAATTCTTTTTTTATGTGATATTTTATCAGGTGGGCTGCTCTTGCTTTTTGAATTCAACACGCATTCTGAATTCTCAGAGTGAATTCGCCATTCAAAAGTGGGATTTTTGCTGGATTTTGGCACGGCAAGAAATTTTATTTATTTAAAGCTCGAAGGTGTCCTTTACCAGCGACTCCCTCCCTTTCAATGTATCTTTCTCTCTCTCGCTCTTTGCTTTTCAGCTACTCCATTGTGGCAATCGATATAATTTGGCGTATGTGAAGCACGTTTTGGCATTTAGGGACGTTCCACTGTAACCAATCCTAATACATTGTAACATTTTGTAAATAACTTGTAGCTCGTTGGTCACTTGAGACATATTTGTCGATAATTTATGTATTAATACATATAAGACATTCTCAAGGTCGCGTTTGTATTGTCAGTGGCAAAACTAAGTCTGGGCGATAATAAAGGATATGTTATATAAAGCTAGAAGCAGAAAATCAGCTTTGAAGAGTAGTGTTGAGAAGTAGTAAGCAATTATTAGAAATTCAGCAGAGCAAGAGAGTTAAATTGGTCACAACTTTCAGTGTATTCACTCAATAGGGACATCATTTGTCATCTGATAGAAGTCTTCTTGGGATATTAGCTTTTGCGAATTAGCTCAACGGTCTGTTGATGAAATTTTCATGCCTTATCCTGCATCTAATTACCATTAAGAGGTTGTGACGTTATCAGACCGCAGATAGAGCGCAGCCGAGGGCGAGGAGAGGGGACACGGGACTCAACTGAATCCTGTTAAAAAAGTTCAACAAGCACATGGCATGGCATGCATTAGCCTGACATGCACTCAACGAATTTCACACGTCTCATTGCCACTCCCCCCTTCAGCTTCAGCTTAGGCCCATTGAAAAAATGAAAATGCTGCAGAAATGCAGTTCATAACAAAGTAGCAGCGTTAAGTCGACAGCGCAGGGAAAACAATTTTTAATGCCTAATGAAAAACAATGCAGCAACGGAATGGCAGGAAAAAAAAAGCGAAAGGAAATCCTTGTTATAAACACAGCTGGGGAAAAAATGGGACAACAAAAACTGCAACGAACACACACACACACACACACAAATTACACATACTGCTCACGTAAACTCATATCTATTTGTTTGGCTGTTTAGCAACAAAGTTTCCGGCTTTTTATGTGGCTTTTCCCCGTGGTTCGTTCTTCGCACCATCCAGCAAAAAGTGACAAAAGAAGCTGTCAGTTGGTTGCCCTGCTCCATTTTGTTGTTTTTTTTTTCGCTTATAACTAAAAGCAGGCAAATAAAACAAAACAAATGGAAGCTTGGCTAAAAGCCTTTGAAGCGCAAGAAAAGTTGCATAAATGGTAAAACCGTGTTGAGAATTGTGTGAAAAGTTCAGAAAATCCAAGTCACTTTCCACCTCTGCGCTGACAACTCTAATTGGCAATGAGATCGAAATGAAAATAATGAGTTAAAACTGCAGGAAGTTATTCAACTTAATAAGTGTAATATCGTTTATGAGTGGTTAGTTAACTGAGTAATTTTCAAATCTCCATCTAAAAGGATACATGCAGTTGTTAATGTTATTTATTTATTTTCTAAGAGGAAACCTGTGTTTGAACTCAATTTGTAGTAACGCTCTAATCGAGTGGTTTATCATATTCTCATAAGACCACTAATTAACAAGAAATTACAGCTTATTGTTATTCTGCCAACAGTCAATTAACTATAAATTATTAAAAAGCATTAAGCGAGTAGGAAAGCGGGAGGGACAGATTGGTAGAAGATGTAAACTCCACCGAAATTCGGCTGATGTCAAATTAACCAAAAAGCTGATTTTCAGGTTAACATATGTGTGTAATGTGTATGCTTGTGTGTGTGTGTGTGTGTGGATTATGTTTTCATGAGCCTGACAACGAAAACGCGACATTGAGCAATTATACGAGACAACAACAACAAGCGCATTAATACCATGACACAAATTCCTAATCAATCTTCACGACTTATTCATGCATATAAACCTGCGCGACAACAAAACGTCAAACACTCACACACACGCACACCACATAAGCGCAGACACACACACACACACATATAGCTTGTGTATGTCTAACCTTTGCTGAGGTCTGTGTGTGTGTGTGTGTGCATCGGTAGCTGTTTGAGTTTTGCAATTACAACATAAGCACACAATCATTATCATAATCCTTAATCGATATTATGGCTTACAAGAATACAAGAGGTAGACAGAGAGAGAGAGAGAGAGAGAGAGAGGGAGAAAGCAGACATTGAGCAAACATTTGCATGTGTGTGTTTGAGTGTATGTGTGTGTGTGTGCATTGCTTTTAACCCACTTCCGTCCAGGCTGTCTCTGGTTTGGTTGACTGCTTCCGCCTCTTGCATCGAATTAAAATTCCGCATACGTCCTGATGTATTTCTTGGCCAAGTCAAGAGAGAAAAACTGAGCAGGCCGTTGGCGGATATGTATCTGGAGTTGTAGGTAGTCCTCGTTAATGGATGAGTCAGTACACTTGAACAAAAATCTTGAAATTGGCAACCTGAAAACATCAACATATTTTCTAATACGTTTTTAAGCCTCCACATAACCAATTTGATGGAGAATTGCCACAGATTTGTTGCCAGTTTCATAATTTAAGGCAGTTCCAGTAATGGAATTTATTGAAGTGTGGCCTGCTGGGGTCCTTTGCTGTTGCCCTTTGCCTGTCGTTAATAGTTAAATTGCTGTTAACGAATTTAATGTCCTCAAAATTTATTACCAGACCACCGGTAGCTGGCTGGCTGGCTGGCTGGTTGGCTGGTTGGTTGGCTCGAACGTCAGCTGTCTATGGCATTGTCCTGTTGCGACCCCAGGATTAAATGGTAAAAAGTGTTAAGCAGCAGCAGCAGCAGAAAGTCGCAAGGCGACAAGGAGGAGCACAAGGCAACCTGTTTTAAAGTAGCCTTTCCCGTGTCAACAAAGCGTTTAATGAAGGTTGAAAATTTGATTTCAGTTTCCTTTCTTTTTTTTTGTTTTTTCAATGTGTGTGTTTTTCCTTTTTTGTATTTTTTTTGTTGTTGTTGTGAAGCTGCACAATGGGGCGTATGATTGTTATTGGCGCGCCGAACGTACTTGCAGTGCTTTCGCTGTTTGCGCTTTCGTCGAGGAGCAAGAAGTACAAAAGGAAGCAGGGGCGAAAGGACGACGATGTCGTGTACGTGTTAAGTGGTTATTGCTCCAGCGGCGCTTGCGTATCGTCTGCGAATGCAGGCGACTATGTGACAAAGGGCTTAAGGTGGCGCAGTTCAAGTGATATTTGCATTAGATTTTGTTTATAGTGATATTACACATACGACACGAGGGACGCAATAAAGTGAGGAGCGCAGCACTTGAAGTCCCATACTTAAATTATAATGGCATACATTTCAAATTATGGGCAATGCCATTAAGCAGTCGATGTCGATTCACATAACAGCTTAAAGTGACATAAGCGATATCCTCTTAAGTGTATCCGATTCAGGGAACAGAGTCATAGCAGAGATGTCAGATGGCAACCGATAAAAAAAATAACTCTGCTTGGAATTAAATTGCTATAAGAATTTATCAGATGGACGCAACCAATAAATAAATAAATTAATATTTTAACCAGTGAGAAAAAGGCTACAGCATATCTGGAATTTTTTAAACAAACTGTGGATTAACTATATTGGCTACTGTTTTCACAATTTTAAAATATTTTAAATTGTTTTTAAACTAAATTTAGAAAACAAAAATCAAAACCACTTTAAGTTCCTTTAAAAAAAGACAAAGGCATTCAAGCTTTGCCTCTGACTGACCATGAAAAGACAACTTTATTTGTCAGTGACCACGCTTAAACTTTTAAATCACAACAAACAGTAAATCAAAGGCGAGCACACACACATGATCATACGCACACTCACAACTACACACACTTACAGACTGTAAACTAACAATCACTTTAAGCCTTGCAGCTTGCGGAGTCAGTATGAAAGAAATAAGAAATAAAATATCAACTTAAAAAAAAAAAAACAAGAAGAGAAGAAAAGGAACACAAAAAACTGTTGTACAAAATAGGAAAATCCGCCAAGAAGTACGCAATAAATCACAACAAAACGCAGCGCACAAAGCCGGAGACAGTTGTATAGAAGCCGAAGAAGAAGCTGAAGCTGAATCAGGAGCAGAAGCAGAAGCAGAAGTCAGCTTCTCTTTTTAGCCTGCATAGTACACATAAATTTGTGTACGCTTGCAAGGTTAGTTCAGCAGAATGGAAACTGGGTTACATGATGCCGCAAAACTGATAAAAATCGAAATGCTCGAACATACATACACGCACACACACACACGCACATACAGAGCAAGAACAAGAAAATGCCAATAGATGCAGCATTCGAAAAGCGATTTACGACACCATGGTTGCGCATAATATGATATAGCAGTTGTTTGGTGGGGGGGGGGGGGGGGTATGGCTGGGTTGAGATGGGGTGGGGAAGTGTGGTCGGATAAGTCCTGAATGACGCATCATTTATAACTTGGCACTCAACAAAAATTGTAAAACAGGAAGAGACAAACGGCAGCCACTTTGAACGCGAATTAAAGTAATAAATTAGTTTTTTTTTTTTTTTCTCTCTACTTCTTCTTTTGGGGGCGTGCGTTGTAGCTGGCACGACATGACAATCTGCAGCCCCTAACCCCCATTTGGAGTTTCATATGGGCGCACATTGTGCCCACTCATTTGATTTGAAAGCCTTCACGCCAGCCACAAAGGCATTCCGCAGAGGCAATAACAACAACAACGACCTCAACAACGGCACCAATATTTCCAGCACGCTGAATCGAAATTTGCCTTTGCAAAAGCAGCTTCCTCTGGCTTTTGAGCCGTTGGCCCACACTTGGCTGCCTTTTTACGCTAAATTGCTTTGCATTTGTGCTTCAAACATATTTTTAGGCGTGCTACATTTTTCATAATGCTATGACATTGCCCCATCCCCAGTTCCTCAGACTTACCGCAGAGATAAACTGTCGCTGATATCTAAACTCAAAGTTTGCGCCACCATTCTCGACCTTCTTATCCACATACACATTCTTAGATAATCTGCGCGTTTTTATGGTGCTTTCTTTTATGATATTTATGCACGATATTTATCTCAATCGCTGCTTTCGTTTGCTTTTGCCTCGCATATTTTTGTTACATAATTTCTGGCGCCCTGACAGTTAATATATTGAAAAGGTTTTCGAAAATGATAAAACGCTAGTAAATTTACGCAAATTTACAAGCATTTCTAACTATAAACCAAATTATAGACACAAGTCCGGCTAATGCTCTCTCAGCAGTTAAAACCATATAAAAACTCGTGGTAATCGCTTATTTATGGCCAAAGACAAACTCGTAATACCAGCTTTTGTGGTTGACTCATAAAAATTTGAATGACGATGGAAGTGATTGCTCAACTGGAGCTGAGATTTCTGCGATTTGGTAAATAAAAATGGACTTGTTAGTTGCTCAATTCTTAAAAAATCAAAAAACGGGCTTAAGTATACACTAAAAACGTTGATCTAATTCTTAATATTACCATCATCCACTAAACTAACAAAAACATGATCTAGTATTTCAAAAAGCTTACCCTTTAAATATGTAGTCAGCAACTAGCCTGGAAAGAGACAAGTGAGAAGGAAATGTTTTTAATTAATTCATTATTTATTAATATTAAACTTATTTTATATTCAGTTAATTATGTGGAAGTTTGTGAGTTCCATTTTTAATATGGCATGAAAAGCAACTCATAAAACAAAGATGGAGAATATCAACTATGCTAATTTCACTTCACGTAAATTAACATTTCACTTGCATAATTAAAAGTATATTCACAAAAATAAAATAAAATAAAAATAAACCAGAAAAGCAAAGAGGTAGCTCTTCAGACTCTGGCAAAAAAATAGCGAAATAATCTGCTTACTTCCGCATTGCTAAACATATTTCTTTTTCGTCTGCCACTTCTGTTTGTTTTCTCCTTTTATTTTTGCCTTCCGAGTACAACTAGATATTACGCTTATTTTGACGTTAAAAAGCTTGTTGAGAAATTAAAAAAGCGGCAAATGCGCGAAAGCAAAACCAAAACAGAACAAAATGAAAGCATAAGCGAAAACGAGTCGAAATGAAAACCGGCATAGCAAAAAAAAAAAGTGCTGGGGAAAAACCACTGCCAAGACGCCGGCAGACAGATGAAAGTTTTCCCCCAACTTTTGTTGCGTTTTTCTAATATTGTTCCCCGTTCTTTAGCAGTTTTTTAATTTACTACGTTGTATTTTTAATAACAGCAGCAAAAGCAGGCGAAGCTGCTTTTTGTGCAAATTTTCTTTTCGCCACACACATTTTGTAAGCATTTTCCGCGATTCTTAAGAGTTGCCTACGTGGAAAATGGCGGTCGACCAGCGCACACCAAAGCAAAATGAAGAAAACTCAATCGTCTGGAGCGGCTTACAAAAAAAGAAACAAAATAATTTAACAAACCACTTTACATTGCTGTGCTCTTTATTTGCTTTTTGTTGCTGATTTTTTAGCCGGTTGCGGTGGCGTATACGTAATATACAATACGTATACGTAACTTTCTTTTTGCTGTCTGCCCAATGTGCAGCCTTTGCATTCATAACGCGACGCTTCGGTGTCGGCACAACGGCAACGGCACAGAAAGCAGCCAAAAAAAATCCGTTAATGAATTTGCATGAATGAATATTTGAAAAGCTGCTGCAAGACCCAACAACATTTTCATTGCTCCAGATAGGGTCGGCTGACGGCATCGAGGAGGTGCACAGTTGGTCAAATAACAGCAGCACGGATTTCAGACCGAGAATTTATGCACGAACAATTTATGAAAGCATGCGAAAATTTATGGCCTCTAATATTATCATCAGATTAGAAAAGTAACTGGAAATTATGGCTACGTTTCAGCATTTATTAACTTTATTTTTTTTGTTATCTGCCTTTTGGCTTCAATGAGAAGTTGAATCTTGCATTTTATGTTTGCAATTTGCATTTTACATAAGGCATTTGCCATTTGGTATTTAGCAATTGCCATGTTCATGTTCATGTCTACGTCCATGTCAGGGTTATGGCATGCTTACTATCAATGTATTTTACTTAAGCACTTCAAGTGTTTTAATTGACCCAAATTGCATTTTAATGCTAATGTGCTTTGTCCAAACTGCACTGCAAAATTTTATTCATTGCGCTGAGCTACTTCCTTTGAACAATTAGAAAATTTGGCAAACGTAGCATTCATAGGAAACACTTTTTGATATCAATAGATATATTTAAAAATTTAAATTAGAACGACTTTATTAAATATTTAAAAGCATAAAGCAGAAATGCTTTCTGTAATTATTAAAAGTATTCAAAAATAAACGGGCAGAGCTAATAAAAAAGTTGTAACAAAATTTAGTGGTACAAATAAATCGAATTTAATAAAAAGTAGACAATTCTCCATTAGTATAAAAGTAAACTTAATATCTCAAAATAAAGTTGTAATGAAGTTTTTAATAAGTACATTTTAGTTAAATATGTTTACACATATGTATATATGAGTTTAATATATTATATTTCATCATCATTTCAAAGTTTCTGCACTTCTCAGGGGAAGACATTTATGTCCTCTTTGGTTACATTTACAGTATCAAGTGCTATGAGTTCTGCTTTGGTTCGCACCTCCATCAAAGTACCATTTGCAAGCAATGTGGTGGCTTCATCACAGGATTTCCCGGGTGCAATCGATGGCGATGGCACGTCGGGCTCCATTTTCATATCATCCGAATGATGATGATTAAGTTCTAATAAATGTGCATCGCCAAGGGGATTGGCGTTTATTGTAGTATCGATTGGTGTCTCAATTTCGGACTTCTCCATGTGAGTGATGACTGTGGAGTTGTTGGAGCAGCTGCTGCATTGAGCTCGACCCTTACGGGCAGGCTTTGTCCTGGGCTTGGACTTGGCCTTGGTTCTTGGCTTAGCTGTGCTGGTGGTGCTTGTAGTGGTTGTGGTTTTGTATTTACCGGGGTGAGCGTGCTTAAGGAACAAGTCTTTGGGTGACAATGTTGTCACCAGTTGTTTTTTAAGCTCAGCGTTTTCCGACAAGGCAGCCTCAGCTAACGCTTCCGCCTGGACTAAATTTGGCCACGACCCAAAGGCCACAGCACAAAGAACGGGAAATGCCAAAGTGGGTAAAAATCGCATTTTCACAATTTGCAACAAGCACTACTCAGAGTGAACTACTTTCCAGCTGCAATCGTGGCCACTTTTATACTGCATTTGCTGGGCAAGCGATTAAAATAATTGACTCACTTCTTGTTATAAGCAGCTGTTTTTCGCGTTGTTTCACTCAGCACTCAGCATTAACAACTACCAAAACAAATCTGAACTCCAATTAAAAAAAACAGATTTTTAATATGCAATATAAAAAGAGAGATTTGCTCGTAGAAAGTCAGTTATTCTTTTAGCTTCAACAATCTAAAGACACATAATGATAAATGCAAAACTTTGTCTGCTGCTCATTTTAAGTATTCTGACAGCTCGGTCTTTGGCCGATCCGAATGCCTGGTCGATGTTTATGAAATCCACAAGTGAGTTTGAAAAAACTATGGATGTGCCTTACGTGAGTTTCGACGACATGGCCTTTGAGACTCTCAAGATCGATGCCCTGAGCACAACAACTACGGAGCCACCAACCACAACTACAGTAACAACTCCAACCACCACTACAGTAACAACTCCAACCACCACTACAGTGACAGCTCCAACCACCACTACAGTAACAACTCAATCCACCACAACATCGACCCCAACTGAGACATCAACAATTCTACCGATCACAAGTGAAGTCCCGCAAAATTCCAAACCTACATCCAAAATCCAAAAGAAAAGGAAATATTTCAGAAAGCACAGATCACAAACAACTCACAGATCGCAAATCGCGTGAAAAATATATATAATCAGTTTAATTCCACATTTATTAATTGTAACATTGAACATTGATATTCCCAAATAAAATCGAGATGCGATTAAATTTTCAATCTGTTTAATCTAAAAAATAGCTAAGAAGTGAAAATAAATTGACTTTGCCATAAGCGCTTACCATTTTTTATTTATAATACATATATTTACATATATATATATATATATATATATACATGAAATGATTAAATACTGTATTTTGTATACAAACATTATAATTATATTTTCATCGATTAAAGAAACTTGAATGCGTCTAGCCGAAAGTTTTTGGCACCGTATGGTCTGCAAAGTTCCGGCTCAACTTTCTTTCTTTTTTTGGCATTTTGGCAAGTCATGTTGAAAACATTGTTTTTTTTTCTCCTTTTTCGCCGTCAGCTGTGTCAACATGGCCAAAAGCAACGCGTGTGAACTTGATGTCAAGAAATGGCAAAGCAACTGGAAACTTTCGCAAGGTGCAAATCGCAACAGCTGTGTGCAAATCATTTCATTTTTTCGCTTTGTATACCATTTTTTTTAAGGGTACTGTAGTGTAGTCGCATAGAATATGATATTCTTAAGGTTAACTAAATACTCTCTATGGGAAATCATAATTATATCATATACTTATCACACGATCAGCGATCTATACCCGAATAATAAGTTGCTACATATTGTAAAAGATTCGTGTAGACTTTGCTGTAATTCGCAGTTTGTTATTGTTAAAAATAAATATAATTAAAAATGATTATTAAACAAAAGTCGGTTTTTTCTTTATTATAATATGATAATATTCTGTTGCACTAATAAATGATTGTAAGGGTATTTAATGTTAAGCAACTCAGTTGTTGAAATGTATATTTTTCATTCGTATTCTTTTTGTGTGCATCTCTGGCGCATAGGTAACACAGCTGTCAAGTGTTGTGTGCCGAATGGCATTTTGATGGCCGCTTAGCCAGGAAACTTGCAACTTGCCACACTTCATGCCGTGAACTTGACACACCCCCCACCCCCCAAAAAATAACTTTCAATACTCATCGATGACATCACACGCCAACTAATGGGGAACGTGCATAAAATATTTATTGAGGTGTTGGGTATGCAAATATTTGCGTAAGAGTGAACCAGATGGATTCACTAGTTTGAGGATTGGTTTCTCGTTTTCTGGTCTGTCGCCTCCGAAAAGCCAAACAAATTAAAACAAATATTGCATGCACTTTTAAATGATTAATAATTCACTGGGAATTCCATTCGCTGTTTTATGCGCTAAATGAATTTATGAGCAGTCTGTGACATATTTTACATTGCGAATGTATATGAAAATATACATGAACCAGTTGTCGGCCAGATGTTGAGCCAACAAAAAAATGCATTCACTTTTTCAGCTAATTTTTTGAAATTCCTTTATGGGTAACATTTGGCGCATATTTTGCTTGTTGCAGTTATTAAAATTGAATTAAACGAAAATTGAAGTCAACTCGATAAACACACAGTTTCTTCGATTACTGACAAATTTAAATGGCTTTGCGCAGTCAAATAATATATTTTATTAAAAATGGGTAAAAAGGGTATAATGGTTTTAAGCATATGTATGTAACGGCTGAATCTTATAATATAAATATAATCTTTCGATTATATAAGTGAAGTAAATATATAAATTCACATTCTTTACAGTTCTTTTACGATCAACAGGAACAAGAAGAATGCCACAGTTGAATGCATCTCACATTCCGGGCAGCCGCTACTTGTGGAATGTAGATCTTGGTTGAGAACACACATGTTGATTGTAGTTCTGGTATTATGGGCAACATGCAACTTCAAGCCTTGAGTTGAGGTCATATTTATTTGGTGTTGAGCTGAGTTGTTAACCTCTGGCGACTTTGTGGGCCTTACAGATGTTGATGATGCCATTGTTACTGGTTCTAACGATGTTGTTGTGGCTTTAGTTGCTGTGGTTGCACTTTGATACTTGAAATAATTTGGATAGGTAAGCCCACGCTTTGTGGTCGCAGATGTCGTTGTGATTAAAGCTAAAAATCTGTTAAATATGTTCGTTGTAGAATTGCTTGTTGTGATTCTAGGAGTTGGAGTTGTCGCTGTTGCGTTCGAGTTGCTGGAGCTAGTGCTATTTAGCTTCTTGGTCGTTCGATTAAAGTATATCAGAGTAACCATCGAATTGGGATCTCTAGAGGTTGCTGGACCAAGAGTCGAAAAGTCCTCGTTTGCTGTAGAAACCAGCAGCAGTGGGCAAACCAGCAACAGTTGTAGTAGATGCATTGTAGCTGATTAAATACTTAGATCGCACTGAATCTCAGTCAAACCACTTGCATCTTTTATAGCACATTAAGCAAACTTTTAAGAACCAGCTAACTGCAAGGCTTAATCACTCCAACGCAGGCCTATATTAGTCACAGCTTTTTGAGGCACCGTTGAAAGCAGTTGGCATAAATTCCGTGTCTTTTTTAGTGCAACAAAACAAGAAAAACGCCAACAAGTTTGAAAGTAATTTATTGATCTACAGCCGGACTGCAGGCTATGCACAATTTTATGGCCCTGCGACACTTATCAATGCAGCTGCCAATCACGGAGGCAGTCAGTCGGTCTACCTCACAGGCAGGGCAGGGCAGGGCAGAGCTGGTGTAGAGAGTGGCACGGAGTGTGTGAAGCCACATATCGCCGCCAGGCACCACGCACTGGACATTTGTATAAAAAACATTTCATGCGCTGTGCTCTCATATGACATTTTTTCAATTCATTAACTATTTTAGCCATAAATTTTTGTACAACAGTTCTAAAGCAACAAAAACAACATAAAACACAATTTTAATGGAGCTCTCACTTTGCACATAAAGCATTGATATGGTAGCAGGCTGCAGCATATCAGATATATACTATATATACAATATATAGTTTCTAGTTGCACAAAATAATGGAATAAAGTTATCAAAGCACAGGGAATACATTTTTATGTTATTTGTTTAAAATAATGTGTTATTAATATGCTCATAATAATAAATTGATGGGCAACTAAAATGCGAAATATTAATTAAATTGAAATTAAAATAGATTGGAAACCCATGAAGGAAGAACAGAACAATATAATAATACAAACAGGAAATAAATAATTAAATTTGAAATCATTATTGAACAATATTATATATATTTTATAAGACTGCAAAGAAAATTGCGAATAAATATTAGTTAAATGTAGAAACTTCGAGTTCGATAAGGAAATACTTATTTTTATGCCCATCTGTGGCAAGGCGTGTGAACTCTCAACGAGTGCAGCATCAATTTAGTGAAAGCAATTCATATTTTGGCACTGCCAGCGACTAATCCCTAGCAACAAAACACATAACTATCCCCATAGCAACACACACACAAACACACACACAAACACACACATACACACACACACACAAATCACAGAAGCGTCGGCAATTGCTCAAATATTGAAAAAACACGAACTAAAAACCAAAATATTCCAAACGTAGAACTCTAGCATAAATAAATTTGCAAGTGAAAAAAACAATAAATATGTGGACAAAAATGGAAAATGTGGAAAACAAATTTATGGTGCACGCTGCATTTTATATACATACATATGTCGAAAAACATTTCCCCCAGCGTTGAAATGTGGCAAACAAGAGGGAAACGAGCGGGGGCAAATATGTACATGCAAAATATTTTGACACAGATTAAAAGCGCAGCAGCAACAACAACAACAACAACAACAGCAATAGCAAAGGCAACATGAGAATTCCAAAGAGTGGCTCAAAACACAATAGAGCGCTGTTCATTTCAATTTAAATGAAAAGCAGCCACATTCGTTAGGATAAGCCGGAGCTCCCCTTTCTGGACGGTGACTGCCAGTTGTGGGCGTGGCATAGGGGCATACAAAGTCGCACTGACCTAAATCAAACAAACGCTAATGCCCGATTTTCAGCGCCACAAAATGCTGTGGCAGCAACAACACCAACAACCAGCATTCGGCTTCTAACTTCCAACTCCCTGCACAATTCATATTTGTTGCATAAAAATGTGTTCCATTTCAATACGTGCCACAATGCTACATGTAGCATGCCACCATGCGAGAGAATGCGAAACAAAAGCATCGACCATCGACATTGCCAGAGGACCAGAAAATTTTTACCCAGTGCAATGTTACAATTTTCCCTGACGTTTGTCTTCACTGGTGCGTTTGTTCTTTGGCCACAAATTGTGCTACACTTAGCGAAGGAGTTGGCTTACTTATTCAAATAAAATTCAACTTTATTTTTATTACATTCATATTTTGACTGAAAATTGCGGTAGATATAAATGCAAAACGAATTGCAAATAAAAATAAATTTCATTTCAAATAAATTATTTTCAGTGTACAATTTGATGTAATTTTTAAAAAGTATTTCTTCACCTTAGCGATTTTAACAATGAATATTCAAGAATATGAGAAATATATGACAACGATTGCTTTGTGGCAAGTGAAACTGAAGTTTTGTCTCCATCTCTTATTCTGCTCAACTTTGTCGGCACTAGTATCGAAAGATATATAATTTATTGATATAGTTTTTTAGTAAATTTGATTACAGTTTATATGGTCTCTGTCAATAGGGAGTGCGATAAATTGTTTTTTTTTGTATTGGTGCGTCCTTTATTGTATCTTGTTGTTTGCTTCCTGTGCATCCTGTGGCTCATCTTAGTTTTCCTTCTTGGCTGCCTGGTTGATTTGCGGGTTGTTGTGGTCCTCCTTCGTCTGATATGATTACGGGACACTTTTGCGGGTCTGCCAAGGCCGGTTGGTATGGCCTGCTGCGTTTTCATTCGACTTGCTTGATCTCCCTCAAATAACCATGTCGGATATTCGTTGGTTAGGGAGCCATCGGGCACGAATGCATCAGGACTTTTAATTGGTTCTTGCTTGGTATGAAGCACCAAGGCAAGGACCACGCCCAATGTTAAGAACATCACTTTCTGCATTGGAATGTCAGAATAAGCTAATTGCGATTTCTGCCTGAGCATTTATGCAACTGTTTGCAGAACGAAAACTTTGCATTTGAATATAACAATAGTGCAAACATGTGTTTCAAAGCTTTTCAAATGCATTTCTGGCATAAATTCCGATAACTGACATTCTCAGATGTTATCAAATTACATAAGCTGGGCAATAGAGGGGAAATGTGGAAATGGGTTAGTATTTGCTACCCCTTGCAGCTCAAACGCAGAGCTGATGACTAAGCGACTAATGACTAGTTAGAATACCCGCTGCAAAATGATATTTCCATTGTTTCGAGTGAGAGAGAGAGAGAGAGAGAGAGAGAGAGAGAGAGAGAGAGAGTAACCACCTCAACCGCAAACGATTTCACTTAACCAAAATGTAAGCAACTTAAATGGCAACTAACTACCCAATTTTCATTAAACTTTTGCCATTACACTCAAAAACTCAATTGCAGCTAAAGAAAGAAGCGCTTAATGTGCACCAAGACGAAGAACAAAACGATGATGATGATGATGATGATGATGCAGCACGGAGGCAAGAGAAGCGGCATAAAAATTACAAATTAAAAAACCCTTGGAAATAATAATAAGGGCCAACAGCAGACAAACAAAAATAAAATGCAAGAAATAAAAAAATGAAAAGCAAACAAAACTTTTTGCCAAGCGAACAAAAGCTAATTAAGACATGGCCAAGACAAATACAGCAACAACACAAAATACAAAATAAAAAGACAAAAACAAATGCAATGGGTAAAGGGAAAGGGAAAAGGGAAAAGCTAAAGTAAATTGAAAACTAGGCAAAGCAGAGAGGAAAACTGCAGCTTAAGGAAGCTGTTAAATAGCTTATATGGCGTTGAGCGTGTACGACATGTGTTCGCAATAGGCAACAAGGACCGATAGGAGCCATTGGAGGTGCAGCGATGAGTAGGGATGCAGAGGGGGTGCAGTGGTGCGGGGTGCGGGGGTTAAGAGTATCTGCCGGGTATCTGCTCAGTGTGTAGTCGTGCTCAAGCCGGCTGGCTGCCAGTCAAACAAATCCATTTTAAACCTTAAGCCTTGAGTAAACAACACGTACACTCACACACACACTCATACACAGACTTACATATGACGCCTTGGTTTTACTGTGGAGGGGCGTGGCAAGTAGCTACCATTCTTGGCTGCTGATGCTGCTGCATTTTGTTTGTGTGCATAACAAGCAGAAGCAGGAAATTGAAATGGAATTGTAATCCTTATTTCTCAAATGGGTGCTGGTTTGAGTTAAGGGCGGGGCAAGGACTAAAAAGGCGCACTATGCGCACGTATGCATATTTATATATGCTCTGTTTCCATTTGTGTGCCTGTGTGTGTGTTTGAGGTGTAAGCCAGCTGCAGTTGAGAAACGGAAATGCAACCGCTAAGCAGACGTTTCCTGGCTGACAACAAACATAACAGACCTAAAAAACGACAAAAACAAATGCAACAAAAAACGTATTGAAAATGTCGAGCTTTATATGCCATAAAAGAGCAAAAAAATAATTGAGCGGAATACCAATAAATTTCAAGCATTGACTTACAAATAAGGCATAATTAAATTTATTGAAGACAAAAATAAAATAGGCAAAAGTTAATAAAAAAAACTATAAAAAAATGTATGTTTTTTAACTTAACACAGAAATAAATATAAATATTTCAATTGTTAGATTTTTAAGCAAACAGTAAATGAAATCACTGCTATATATATATATATATATATATCTAATTTAACTTTACTAACTTTAGCTAATTTAGCTAAGCTATATTTAAGTCAGTTACTCAGTGCAAAGGCATGCAATTCATTTGCTGTTAGTCCTTGAATTGTACATCGACAGAAGCCAAAGATATCCTTTGTGCACTGCAATTTATGCATCTGAGTGTGTGTGCGTGTGTGTGTGTGTGTATGGATGTGTCTGCTTGCAGTTTTTGGCGCAATGTTAACGACGACAACGTCAAGATCGAGAAAAATCTTTTGGCTGCTGCCAACACTGTGGCAACTTTTGTTTTAGTTCTGGAATCGCGTATGTCTTCCCTCTTTTTGTTAACTTTGTGCCTTGCTCATGTCCCAGGGATGTCTGCACTTTTAATCGTCGTCTATGCTGTGCTTATTTGCTTCCGTTTTGCTTAAGCTTGCCAATTTTTTGCCTCCTTTTTCTATTTTTTTTTTTTTTTGTAGTTTTGCTCGCCGTGTCTCTGGTGCAGACTGCAAGTGTCTGTTGTGTCGCTGACATGTCTAAGGAGCGCACTCTTGGCCCGGCCCAAAGTGGCAGTGGCAGTGGCAGTGGCAGCCGTTTCGATGGCATATGCCAAGCAGCAGGGGGGCTGCCTCTGTGGGTGGGGTTAAGAAAAAAGCAAACTTTACAAGTAAATGTGACAATGAACAGACATAAACACGTTTTGGCTGCACAAAACTGTTAAGCGATGGCAACACCGACTGGAGAAGTGGCAGTTTTGGGTGGTGCTTGAAGCAAGCTCAGCTCTGCTCTCTGTTTGTCTTG
This sequence comes from Drosophila paracracens, assembly GCA_035044025.1. NCBI lineage: Eukaryota > Metazoa > Arthropoda > Insecta > Diptera > Drosophilidae > Drosophila > Drosophila paracracens. Next base: position 3,055,041 of record JAWNMN010000192.1, on the reverse strand, counting down.
TGCTGCAATAACAACACATGTATGTCTTAAATTGTTTATGTGTGCTTGCATGTTTGTGCGGGTGGTAAAAAGTTTAATGTCCAACTTAAAAGTGAAAAGCAGCAGCGAAGACATGACGAAAAATAAATAAAAATAAAACACACACAAAAAAGTTGTCAGCGACATTTTACGACTTATTTATTTATTTTTTGTTCTCGTGTGCGTCACAAATTGATGGAAAGTTTAATGACATGTTCGATTAAATGGCATTTTATTGTGTGCGGAAGGAGGCGAGTTCCGTAACTAGTTTGCTGACAGCCAAACGGGGCGTATGTGTGTTTTTTGACAGATTTATGCTTCAAGTGCTGATGAGCAACGATCGAGGCACGCACACTCATCGATAAACCGAATTCAATCGAATGAAAAATTAATAAACAGTCTTTAAACAACTTCATATCTACTGCGAGACACACATGTCCAATTAGTTAATAAACAGACTGCCTTGGGATACTTGAAACCACATGCCACAAGGCTGTGACTCTGCAGCCAATCAAGCCAGCTGGCAGCTGTGGCAACAGTTACCGCATTTCAACATGTGTCTACGACAGCGCCTGGCCGCTTTTCATGCATAATACAATTTGGCAGTAGTTGCAGCTCGGCTGCAGGCAACGGAGTCCCAGCCACTATTCGCTCTAATATAATTTGTGTGGCAAGTTTTCAGCATTGTTGGATCAAAAGAAGAAAAAAAAAAATGCTTCGCTGCAACTTATAGCCAGTGGGCTTAGCAAATCAACTGCAGGACTTGGCAAGGAGCTGCTTCGTCCTCGCTCCTCCAAGTCGTTCATCAATTTATTTAAATTTTGTGCAAGCCGCAGAACTTGACAGCTGGCTGTCAGGCGCTATGCTGGCCACCGCAGAAACTTCAGATAGAAACGCCCCTCACACCGTTGCCGCACCACAACCACAATCCTAGCCACCAACTCAGACACAGCTCAGCCTTCAACTTGACTCGCTAACAAAATGATGCACGGAGCGCAGCACTGCTGAAAGTTGCGGATGCAGTTCGAAGCAAGGAAGAAGCACTTTGCACTATTAAATCATATTTGCTGCACCCGTTGCTGTTGTTGTTGTTGTTGTTGTTGCTTCATTCATATGCCAACTCTGACTGTGGCTTTGAGTCTAACTTTCATGCCGTCTGCATCCGTTTCATCCTCATGCGCACATAATTTGTACTTATGTACTTATGTTCCCCCTACCAACTGCCGCTGCAGCTGGTGCTCCCATATAATATGTATTTTATAGTTTTGCTAAAGAAAAAAAACCATATAACTTGTAAGAGCATTATGCTCAAAGTTTCAATGTGTATTTCAATTACACTTTGGCACAAAGTGCAGCAAAGACGGGTGCCAACGACCCAACAAAAAGCATTGTGCCAACAAAAGAATAAAAAATGCAAGAAAACAGTTCTGCTCCTGAGGTGACGAAGATGAAATACTCTTGCGGTAATGACACACATAATTGCAGCGTTCTGAGTTGTAAACACAAACTACATGAGAAAAACTGTCTGCAAAACTGTTTTTATATTTTTTATATCTTGCTACATTTCTCCAGCTAATCAACTATCAATAATAAAATATATGAATACTATTTTATAGGTCACCTATCTGCAAAGAAGCTGTAAAAGAAGCTGTATAGAGTTGGAAACTGAAACTCTTTGTTGCTGTTGCAGATGGCTGCTGAATGTGATGCACTCATACGCTCTGTTGTACGCAGCTGTCAAGCATGCCTTGCTGATAAACAAGAAGCCAAAACATAAATTGTTGACGCCGACACGCTGACAGCATAATCAAGACGAAGAGTGAGAGAAAAGACACACATATATATATATATATATATATATATATATATATAAAGAGAGAGAGAGAGACAAACACAAAGAAATCGTAAACACAAGAATGAAAAATTCTCTCTACGCGTGTCAAATTGTGTCTACATAAATTATAAATATGCACATCTAAATAAAGTCAAAATTAATCTGCAGCTGCATTGAACAGTTTCTTATTATACTTGTGGCAGCATATTTTTATGCCTCAAAATAATTGCCACACATAAATAAATATAAATATAAATAAATGAAAACTTAATCTGTAGCTGCATTGGGAAGTTTCCTATTATATTCGCAGCAGCCTTAATTTATGCCTGAACTAATTTTGAGAAATAATAAACATTTTTGACTTTAAGATCAATTCTGCAAAATTTAAGTGTTAATTGTTCCACTTCTTTTATTACTCAATAAATAAACATTAACCCAAAATCTTAAGTTTGGATGACTTTTAAGACAAACTTTTTTCCAGGCCAACGATCTCAACTTGTATCTGGTAAGAAAAGTGGCAAAAACTATTGCGAGTCGCATTCAGTAACCACAATTGGCTGTCGTCATTATCAAAGTGTCGGCCTGTCACTGTTACTGTCTTAATGCTGGCCCCTGTCAATGTCCTTTGCCGTGTCCTTTGGCCTTGGTTGTTGTTGTTCTAGCTGTGGCGCCAAGTGCGACTTTTATTTATGGCTCCAGACAGTGGCGACAATGCTGCACGTGTTAAACCCTTTAGGGTTTTTCTTTTTGCCGTTTTTTGCAGCTTATCTCGCTGAAGACAACGGGAGCAGCTCCTTGACTTGAGGACGGCCCGGCATGTCAACAGGCGGCCACAACAGGCAGCAATCCTGGCAGCAGCACTTGCTTCAGCCACAACGTGCTTCTCAACTGTGCGCTGCTTGTTTTTATCTTTTAATGGAATTTTTAAATCAAATAATTGGTTTTGTTAAATTTTTTAGTTTGTCGCTGTCCGCATGGCGACAGTGAAAGATGCTGCAGGTAAGCACAGGACAATGTGCAGGACATAGCCAGTTTAACTTATCACTTGGTGTTTATTGCACTGAAAAGGATACGTGATGTCCTTGTTGCCACTAGTTTTACTCCGATTACATGGCATACGATGTGTCAAACCATTTGATAGATATTCCACCTGAATTTAATCTATTCTTCCAATTTATGTTTATATTTAAGCCTACGAATGACACCACAAAAAAGTCGATTTGCTGTGCATTTTAGATTAGTTTTCTTTAATTTGTTCCGCATATAGCTCCATAATTTAAGATTGAAAATATGTGTCATAGAAAATATCTTTCAATTGAAATACCATTTTCGAAAGATATTATAGACACTTCGATTGATAGCTTAACATTTATGAAGTAACTTCTCAGTGGAGTTAGTCACCTCTGCAGCAGCTGTAGTGGTGACTGCTGCCTCAGTGGTGGTGTCTCCTGCTTCATGCTTGACAGCTTCTGCTCCAGCTGTAGTTGCCTCGCTTGCCTGAGTTCCATCGGTGGGCTTTGCTTCCTCGGTTACTTTGGCCTCGGTGGCAGCCACTGTCAGAGTTGTGGTTTTTGGAGCTGTGACAGTTGTGACCGACTTCAAGTGAGTTGTGCCTGTATGGTTCAGCTGGGCAGCTCCCTTGCTATTCGCACCGATGGTCCAGTGCACAGTATCCCCAGTCTTACTGCCAGCCTCATGGTGGGCATGATCAGCAGTGGCAATCACGGCGGTGATCACGGTGAAATAGGCAAACAAGCAAATCGAATTCATATTGTTAAAAGTTGCTGATTTTCTCTTCACAATGTTCCTTGTTGCTGTCGAGTGCTAAACTAAACTCTCTATTGAAACCCAGGCTTTATATACCATTCATTTTTGCACTTGCTTATACTTTTTCAGCTGTTTCTTACAATCAACTGCTATAACTAACAGTTAGTCAGCTGAGTGATACAGTTACGCTTAATTGATTAGTAATTATATTTTTAGTTCTACGCAGAAGTTCTTTAAACAGAAAAGTTGAATAGAAAAGTAAGTTAAAAGGCAGTCTAAATGGCATTGAAAATAAAACAATTATTTATTTAATTTTCTTAATGAATAAAAATCTATTGTACATCCTAAAAAGTGCCCTTTGTCATTATAAATTTAAAGAATTTCAATATTCCTGAATATTCAAAAAATATAATCATATTTCAAGTATATAAACACCAAACTTTTACTTATCAAAATGTGGAGTTCAATATTTTAAAATAGACAAAAACTGATTGTATTATCATTAAAGCAAGTTTGAGAATAATAAATCGCTTTTCTAAAGTTGAGTTATTGTTGTATAATTTAAACATATATCTGCTAAATATTGCACTTACACTGAGCAAGAAACTTGACCTGTTTTTGCCACAACTTGAGAAACAGTCGCAACTGCGTCAACAGCATTTGCATTTCTCTGGGTAAATGGAACACAAAGCGCCTTGCGAACAACACGTGCATTTATGTACATAAATCAGAAATGCATATATGTTCTATATAGTATACGTATACTCTATGCGCACTCGTATTTATAAAGGCGAAAAATAAAAAGGAAAGCAATTTGAATGGAAAACGAGGCGAGCAAACAGTTTGCCCCACGGCTTTGAAACGTTGAAAGCGACTTACGCAAATGAAAGTGATGTGTGGGCAAGGGGAGGTGGTTAGGGGGTATGTAAAGAGTTTGTGGATCGACACAGTTACAAAACAAATGCATGCAACAACAAATGGCATCCAAAAGTCGTCCAAGTCCAAGCAAACAGACAGCGAGACAGAGAGAGAAGAACGCAAGTCCAAAGTCCCTTTAAGAGTTGCTACTTCAGTAACAAGTGCGTTACAATATGGAACAGCTTAGAGTGCCACTGTGTGTGTGTGTGTGTGTGCGAGTGTTTGACAATGTCATTCGTGCGTGGCAGCAGCAGAATCTTTTACGGCACACACAACCCACCAACAACCAACACTCGGCAGCAGCGCTATATTTGCCAATTCACGTTATAAACTTGTTTTCAATTTCAAATTCAAATGCTGCCCCTGGAAGTTTGCGCCTGGATATATTGGGATATGTAGGACACACACACACACACACACAACACTTGGCCACATTTGTAACCCAGCCATATGCACTTGAGAGAGACGAAGCAGCAGCGGCAGCAGCGGCAGCAGCAGCAGCGGCAGCAGCGGCAACTGCTTCACAAAAGTCACTGCAAAACTTTGTATATGTTGTGCATGAAATTTCTTGAGTCACTCCAAGCTAGAGACCAAGACAACCACCCCACCACACAACCACCCTACCACCCACTCCCAATCCCCTTCCATCTCTTTTACAGCATAATGCTTGGACGTGTTCTGGTAAATTGCTTCACTTTTGCCACATTTTGATCGTTTCATTTTGCTCGTGCGTGTGTCGCTGGCTCTTTCACTAGATTCTATTTTCTATTTTCCTTTTTCTTATTGTTTTCTCCTCTTTTGGAAAGTCGCATTTTCATGCGTAAAACTTTGGCCAAATGGAAAAAGTTTTATAATAACCAGGCACATAGTTATTAGAGGCGACAGACCAAATCTTAAGACCCTTCTCCTTGCCCTTTTCTCTTCCTTCCACAATTTCCAACTCTCTAGCTTGGCCACTCATAATTTGTAGGAATTAGTTGGTTGGTAGATAAACGGTTTTGGTATCTGATTTTATTTCCCTATTTTTTATGTATGTGTGTGAGTGTGAGTGTGTGTGCCTGTGGGCACTATTGCATGTGGATTGCTTAGCATGCCAGAAACTTTATTTCTAGTTAAACTTTCTTACAAAACAGAGCGATTTGAACCTAGATTTCCAGTTAAAAAGTTGCACAAAGTAAAATGTTGAAAACCAAATTTGCACATTTTTATAAGCCAAAATTTGTGTTATGATGCAGTTGATACTGCATACGACTTGAAACTGTAAAGTTATATGTCTTTCTAGCTTTAATCAAAAGTCAAGTTTAACTACTCGAAATATTTTTCACATATAAATATTGTTTGAAACGTGAGTATCTAAATAAAATGTTGAGTATTCTGTGCAATGAATAAATAACAATTTTATAGTTAAAATATTTACAGTTTTCATTACACATTTAATAAATATTACTGCTTGTATTATATAATTGAAATAAAGTTAACTAAGCTTCATATTTTGTTCAATAACTTCAGTGCATAAACAAATTGGAAACTGACAATTTACAATGCAAAGTTTTATTATTACAACAACTTTTCGAGTTGAGTTTCTCATCAATATCGCATCTGATGCACATATTAAATATTATGAAGTTGAATGTTTAATTTATAACCTGCATATTTGAATTGAAAACTTGATACAGCTGGGCTCCATTCGATTGCAAAAATGTTTTGCTTAACCGACCATATGCAATGCTCAAGCCAATTTTACGAGCTGTAAAGAAATGAAATGAATTTAAGCTGAATTTCTTTTTGGCCAAGCTTAACTGAAGCATGCCACGAAGCAGGTGAAATGTGTGTAAGTAATGCTTAAGACTTATGCAAGCAAAAGCCTTAAATTTCGTACACAAATGTTTGCTTACTTGTTGTGTGTGCGTGCAAGATACTCAACATAAATTAAATATCGTTCAGGTACGTCTTTCAGAAAAAAACCTTGTCTTTAAAGTGAGTTTAAGCTGTGCTGTCGTCGACTAAATTTTTCCAAAGGCCACGCCCACACCCGTCGCCCCAGCATGTGGTTACTTAGCCAGGTCCTACAAGACCCGCTCACTGCCACATTTCATCACACAAAACACGAGCAATTTCAGCAACAATGTTTTCGTTCCTTTCGGCAGCTACAACATTCTTTGGCGCACACACTCCGGCACACACACCGACACACACACATACACCGACACACACACGTACACACACGTGTACACTGCTTAAAGACATAACTTAGGAACAGTTACGCATGTTTTAAGCAGTCTCGTGTCTCAGCCACCCGCATTTGGCGCTCAAGAATTTTTTTAAGTTTGTACACCTTTGAGATATTTTGGCCATATCCGCCAAATTCAACTAACCTATAATTGAGTCCATGCCGTGCACTTTCAATCTGTGACAACACTGCTTTTATTGAAATTTTCGTGATTAGGACCTCCAACCATTTAGGTGTGGCATTTTGAATATTTCCGGTATTTATATGGCCAAATGCCTAAGGCTAATAATACTTTGCAGCGCTCGACTTAGGTACGAACATAGTTAACATTGCTTTGGTGGGCACTTAGCATTTTTGGCATTGCCTCTGCCTTAAGTGGCACAAACGATTATTAGCTTAAAAGTTGCTAGGTAAGGTTTAGCTAAAGCTAAATCAAGAGGCTATATTGATTTTCATTTCATGGGAGCTTTAAGGTCAATAATTATTGTTAAAAGAAAAATAATAAAGTTTATAATTGCGAAGCAGACTGCAGAGATTGTAGAACTCTTAGAAATGTTATATCAAGAGATGTATTTATATTTATTTATATATTTATTCTACAAAACATCTTAAAAGATAAAATGCACAGGAAAAACCATTTCTTTTTAGTCTGTGAACCATAAATAAATAATAAATAAAGTGCCTTAAGAAATGCAATATGTATTAGTGGGTATAAATATAAATAAAATAATTGAATTAAATAATTTAACATAAATGTAAATAAAATAATTGAATTTAATAAGTTAACATAAATATAAATAAAATAATTGAATTTAATAATTAAACATTAATTTATTTTTATTTATGCACAGCTAACTTATTGCCACAAACCTTAAGCTAACTTGGATTACTCAGCTGGATGCGTGTTTGCTTATATATATATATAAGTTAGTATATTATTTACAGACCTACAATTTCATTTTCTACTAGCTTAATTTTAAGAAACCAGTTGCTTCATTTTTTTAATTAAATGTTGCACATGTTGTAGCCTGCAATCCACTTGAGGAAAGTGCCTCAGTTAGTTGAACTAGAAGTAAGTCAAGCTGCCCAGCTCCGTTTGTATTTCCAAATCCAAAACTTAATTCCATTTGGCACAATAAGTTCGGTTGAGCTGCATCCAAATGCCTTCAATTAAGCTTTCAGCATGCAACCAAACTGCCTGGTCATGCCCCCCCTTTAACCTTTCAACCAAGCCAGCAGCCCACACAACCCATAGAATGAACCCCATCCTGATGGCAAGCGGCTTAGAACTTAATTTCCTGTTTACAGTCATAACCAGGTTGGTAGTTACGCCCTCCACACGCCATACAGGCATGGAAAAAAGCAAAGAAGAAAAGTCAACACAAAAGTGTAGAAAGTCACTTAATTAAATGTTGTTTATACGAGGTGCAAGGCGCCGTGCGACGCAGCCAGACTTTTTGCTCCCGCTTGTTGCGTTCGCAAATCCTTTGAGCCGCTGCAGCTGGTGTGCTATGTAAATACGCTATTCGTGCTAGCTGGCACATCAAAACACAAAAGGGCCCAGACATCCTGGCCACTGACGCTTCCTGCGACCTCCATGTTCCAGACTCAGTCTCAGTCTCAGTCTCCGTCTCAGTCTGAGTCTTAGTCATTGTCTATGCGTTCGTTGTCGACTTCACATTGCAATTTTTGTTGCACAAAATCCCCTAATTAAATGTAAATTACAAAATGCTTCAATGCCAAGTAGCAAGTGGCAAGTAGCAAGCAGCGTAGTCATTGCAGCAGACACGTCAGCATCGAGCAGCAGCTAAAATTGTAATTTTCATGCTTATTACAATATTTATGCGCGCTAAGCAGCTGAGGACATCCCCTGAGTTGACTCCTTTCCCTCTTCCTCTCCCTCTCCCTCCCACTCTCACACTCTCTGCACTCTTTTAGTGTCCTGTTGGCATTTAACTTGTTGGCGCTGCTTTCTTTCGCACCCAGTTTCGTTCGTCGAATTGTTTTCTTATCATTAGCACTGATGAAATGTAAGCCAGCAAGCAACTCAAGTTGCAACAGCAACTGACGCCAAAGTTTCGTCCTTGCTGCGTAATGGCTGCCATTTCCGTTTTAGATGACACGACACGACACGCGCCACCAAAGCCAAAGCCAAAGCCAAGAGTCGACTTGGAGCACGGCTGCCCAGCAGCATCCCCAGCTTCCCCCCTCCATGCACTATTTCCTGTGTTGGTGTCTGGTTGTGTCGCCGAGCGTCTCCAGAGCTTAGGCGAATGCAAATCCTTTAGCTCAGAGCTAGAGCCCTCTGCCAAAGTGAGACATTTGCATTAAATTTTCAAAAAAAAACAAATGCAACGAAATTGACGGCAACTTTAAACCATTTCCAACTGGATTTGTTATTATGTTTTGCTTTGCTTTTATTTTTCCATTTTCCAGCATTTAAATGAATCTTGCAGATTTTTTCATTAAATCGTGTTACAAATGACTTCTTTATAATTATTCCATTGCAGGTTGAGTTTGAGGTCAAGTGACCAATTAAAAATAATTAACAAGCCATTTCTGAACAATCCATATAATAAAATAAATAATATATTTAATCAGTTCAATACTTAATTTATACCTGGCACAGTTTTAGAATGATTTCAGCTCAAACAATAAATTTAAATAAATATCAAGCCAATGCCAAAAGCGAAAAACAATTAATTTTCCAGTTTTCTTAAAGCTAAACTTATTTTATTTGTTGACTTTTGAATATAGAAAACTTTTGAATAATTAACCTTAAGAATTAAGAGCTCCTAAGTAATGCAATTGAAGCTGAGGCGAATTTGTAGTGAAATTGGAAAATAAAGTATTGTGCAGTCGTTGAGGGCTTAAAGCCATTAACCTAAAACCTGAATAGCAACAGCCATAAAAGCGAGCAGCATAAATCAAAGTCGAAACTATTTTCATTTCGGGCAAATCGAACGCTGTGAGGAGCTATTAAACCGCTGCCATTAAAAGGCGGTAGTAAAAGGTTTACTAAATGCCAGCTAGCTAAAAACCGAGTGAAGGTGCAACTCAAAAGTGCCAAAAACCAAAAACAGAGCGAGTCAGAGCTAGAGCGTCTTTCTCTCTCTCTCGCACTCTAGTCAAAAAGTATAAGTCGCGAATTTTGTGATGCCTGCGTGACAGCCGCACACATAATAAAGTTAACGCTCAAAGGGGCGTAACACATTTGGGGGCGTGACAGCGGGAGACCAGAGCCAGACCGAGCACAGAGCCGGCGGTTTAGCAATTGCTGCAAAATTTGACAGTTTCCAAAAATTTTCGCAATTAGATGCGAAGTACGACAATTCCAAATGGCTGCCAGCTATTTTTAGCGTAGCGTAGGAAGGGTATTCGGTGTGTAGCAGTGTGTGTATGTGTGTGTTGGTTAACTGGTTGTAGCTGGCAACCAAACTCTTAACGTTGCCTCGTCAAGTCACTGATTCTGTTTCTATTACTGTTTCTGTTTCAGTATCAGTTACAGTTCCATTTTCAGTCAGTTGTCAGCGCCTACAGATTTTTATTGCTTGCGACATTTACACAGCATTTGATGTTTATTGATGGCAGTGTGTGTGGTGTGCGTATCTGTGTGTATGGGTGTGTGTGTGTGTGCCTTTGGTTAAGCGGTTGAGCAGCAAAAAGGCAGCCAGCTTCATTGACATGTTCACATTGTTTGCTGCTGATGTCACACGTGGCGTATGCGCAACGTGAATATGGCAATGTTAATGATTTGAACAGCAGCCAAATGGCCAAAATGAGTGCCCGGGGTTAGAAGGGGGAGTTAAAACTTGGGTTTTAGTGCCGTCTAAATGAAATAGTTTAGAGCGCGCCATAAATGATGCGGCTGCCTGGGTTTTCAACTTTGTTTGTGTGTGAGTATGTGTGTGTGTGTGGGTGTGTGTGGGTTTGTGTGTGTGTGTGTTTATGGCCTATTAATATTCAATTGCGAATGAAAATGTGTGGGCTTCGATGTGTCCCAGGGGTGCACTTTGAATGTGCTGACTGTTGGAATGCAGTGAAAGTTTGAAGAAAGTTATCTGCGGTTAGATGACAGGCGAAGGGGGCTGGAAATTGATTGAGGAAACTTAAATTTAGAGCGAAATTGGTGAATTGAATTGAATTAATTATCAAAAGCACATTTTTGCATGTTTATTTTAAATGTGGGACTTAAAATAATAGATAAGCAAACAAGAAGCGGCCAAATGTATCTGGCAACCTTGTTGGCGTAGTCCCAATGCTATCGAAAGCGGGTAATCGAGTCAGTGGCGATATAAGAGAAGTATCGATATCTGAGTCAAGAAAGTTGAGTTGCAAGCAGCCGTGAAGCAAGACGCATGTATATCCTTAGGCCAAAAGCCCATCTTATAATATAATAAATAAACATATAACAAATAATTCTATATATATCTATATATTTATATATTAAATAACTCAGCTAGCTTGAACGTTTAATATAGCTTTAGCTATTTTCTTTTAAGCTCACTGATTTCGTCTCTATCTATCTGTGACTCGCTCTTTCTTCCTGTGTTTCCTTCTTGGCCGTCAATTGTCAATTGCTAGGCTAAAACAATTGACCACTAAACGGTCAGGCTGAAATCTCTGGCACTGAGAGCGGGAAAAAGTCAAGCGGCTCTAAGCATTTGCCCGGCCAACCGATAACTATAAAAGTGGAGTACTTGCAGCAACGCCCCGGCACTTGACTACAATTGCGACTATTAGGCAAAAGCTGTGAGTGCCACAAAAACGACTTTCTGCACTGGCTGGCTGCGTTGGGGGCTCCACAAATCGATGGCGCTGCCCATTGCCAAGGTCTATAACCATAAAGGACGCGAACGAAGCCGCGAGACACGTGCCACTGCTCGATTATTGACTGGCTGTGGGGTGTGCGAAGTGGTTGAAGGGTGTCAGAAACAGAGCATTGGGCAGCCATCAAGTTTTGCAGCACACTTGCAGGCGCTAAAACTCAAACATAAACTCAGCAGGAGCAGCACAAAATTACGTTAAAAATTACGCAAAGCTCTATAAAAAAAAAAAAACAAGAAACACCAATGGAGCGAAAGAAAAGCAAAAGAAAATGTGCTGAAAATGCCAGGCAAGCAGAAAAGAAAACACAACAGAAAAGTTCGCTATTTGTTTGGCCACCCCACAAAAAAAAAGTAACAATTTAAAAAAAATCCAGCACATACGCATAACACTTGCTAACAAGAAGTGTTTGAGGTTGACACGTACACCCACACACACTTACACACACACATACTTACACACACACACACTCGCTCATAGATAAAACTACACAATTGCAAGGGCAGCCATTTTGGGTGCCATTGACAGATTTCCTTTTTGATTTCGCACTTGATGGCAGCCAAAATTGGCGCCTTTTGTACGCTTGTCAAGGCATCTTCTTAAGTGTTCAACTGATAATGCCATCGAGTAAGTATAGATATTTTATATATGCCACTATCTAATGTAATTTGTATTTTCATGAATTTATTGATTATTGTGGTTTTTTCGAATAGAGTACAATTATTCGACGAGTATTTCTCAAGTCAGTTGATAAATGTTGACTCCCAACCAACGTTCATTTATTCATTCAAAATTCTACTTATATACCACGTTGTTAGCTTAGTAAGTGGTTTATTCACTAGTTCGTCAACATCAATCAAAATTTCCCAAGGAGTATTCAGCAATTTCTCACAAATACCTCACCATTTAGCATTTTTACATTATCCACATTTTTCTCGATGTTCGAAACTTCAACCATGGCGCCAGCGGGCAGTCAACTAGACTAAAAATTAAATGCTTTGTTCAACGTATTTTTTCTTTTACTTTCTTTTTGCTTTCGTCTTGTGTCATTTGCCAAAAATGATTTTCTTTTGGTTTTTTTGCGATTTCTTAGCTTGTCGCCAGCGAAACTTGTGTAAACAAGGCCACAATTTAAAAAGCAATAATTGAAAACCTTTATGGCATACCGAATAAAAGTTTTGTCAGCTGTGCCGCTGCCATGGCCACTCACACCACCCCCACCCACCTCCGCCCGATCACCCACTTCCTCCCCCCCGCACTCAGCTTAAAATCAGACAAATGTTTAATGATCTTTAAGAGAAATCTCCTCAATTTTTCGACGGTGTGCTTTGTTTCATACTCTGCGATTCACGGTAAGCAGATTAAATTGGCCAAATTGGGCATGTGACCACGCCCACATTTGTGGGCTCGTAATAGAAGCGGCTGCTAAGCTCAAACATGCGTGCATCGAAATTCGTGTGGTAAACTTTTGCCACCGCCACGCCTACAAAAGACTTTTGTTTCGCTTGCCATGGGCGTTAACCAAATGCAATGTGCCAAAGTACAACGAATCGATTTCGTTAGCTGAAAGTTCGGTGAATGCCTGCTGGTGAGGTGCGGACAGGTGATAGGGACTGGTAGGTGGATGTGGAAGGCATTTATGTAGTTCTCCTAGGCGTTGCCAGTCAATTTTTCGCATGTGCGCCCCAAATTAGATAACATTCAAAAGCAATAAAAAAGAAACTTTTGTGCAATTGCCAACAATGAGGAAGGCCAGAAGGCAAGGAACTAAATGTTGGCCATAATTTGCGTGTGCACTTAGCATATATACCTATATCTATAGCTATAGCTATACCTATAGAACTCAATTGCCATTTAAGCTTTTTACCTTCGATTACTAACGATGTATTGTTAGCAGTTTTGCTAACCAACTTCAATTAATAAGAAAAAATTGATTAAAACAGTTCAGATTGTTCCTTTGGTCTATATATATGTTATGGTATTTGGATATAGACAATTTTTGGTGACAAATACCTTTAAATTTGAAGTTTGATTTTATTCCGAACTCAACGAATACTTTAAAAAGATATAACCAAAGATGGTTTCTGGTTTGGTGACCTATTTTTAGCTTTTCATATATATATATACCCATATATTTTTAATCCCCTCGGGATTCGACTTCAGAGAAAGATTATATAAAATAAATATTTGACTCATTCGACAATTGGCTATTTTTGAACAGTTATTAACCTTAACCTTTACCGATCCCACCTATCGAATCCCATTTAAAAACTTAACAAATAATGCCAAATAGTAAAACGAATGGAATCCAATAAACTTTATTGCCTCGTTGCACAACAATCGTAGTTGGTTGGTTGCAACAAAAAAGACGGATTTCCGCTGGTTTTTCTTTTTTTGTTGGTGTTTTTTTCTGTGCGAAGAAGCAGCCAAGTTGATTTTTGGCGTTGTTGGTGCAACTGCCATTTCTTTATTTGAATTTGTCTAACGAGCGCTTAAATAGCCTTGAGCAGCAGGCAGCAGCCAGTCAATTTTCCGCTGTCTCTCACGAGCGGGGCGTGGCCTTTAGCCATGTTTCTTGACTGTGTGTGTGTGTGTGTGAGTGTGTGTGTGTGGCGCCGGATGTGGCTCAAAGTCATATCCTGTGTACGCCAGCGTCCGTTTTGGCTGCACATTTGTGCCTCGTTTTTCGGGGACGCCCTTAACCCTTCCTTTTGAATATACGCTAAAACAAAAGCGCGCCCAATCCGTGCATTCGTCAAACCAGCAAAAACAACCGCAAAAAATGGTATACAAATTTTGCGTTTCGCTTGAGTTTTCTTCTTTTTTATTTTGTTTAGATTTTATTAGAGTTCTTTAGTTATCGGAGCTGGTCGCGTGTGGTTTGAGGGTTAGTTTGTGTAGGTTGGAGAACATTGGGCTGTCTGCCAAAATACAAGCTTGGTTTGTCCTTGAAAAATACTTGTATATTTCCGCAAAGTTGACATGATAAATTTGATTTTAAGTACAGTGCAAATTAAGTTTATTTAAATACATTTCAATGTCACTGTCCAAAATAACTTGCATGCCTGAGTTTATTGGAATGCTTTAAACTTAAGTAATTTATCTAAATTATATTTTTTGCTGTAGTAATCACTCACTATTATCACATGTTTGATCATGGAAAATGTCAGAGAAAACAGGAAAATTATTATGCCTTGTTTTGATGCAATCAAGTAGCGAAAATAGTGCAGGCAGCTAAAGGCAGCATTACTGAACAAAATTTTTAATATGTTGAACAGCAATTAAAGTGATTTTTACACAAGAAAATGATTAAATTTAAATGGTCAGTAAACACGAACTAAAATGCCAGCGGCAACGTTAAGCTAAACTCAATTAGAGTGCCTGCGTTCTTTTATGAAATTGAATACACTAGCAGGTGGACGGGGGGGTGTGCTTTAAATTAAAACAGGCAGCAAAATGAGGCAAGCACACGCACATGCAGCACTCCCACGTACACTGGACACATTTTAATATGCACTCGCATTGTTTGCGGCCAAAATTAGCCTACGCAAGTGGGTCAACTGAAAACAAAGGTGCTTCAAGTTTGGAGCATGGAAGCATATCTACATTTTGTAGACACAAATGCTTTTGATTTGAGCATTCAAAGATGCGTTGCACATCTAAAATTGTGGGCTTAAGCTGTGCGGAATTGACAGCAATATTTATGAATGGTTTGTATTGTTTTATAATTCATTAAGTCAAGTCTATGCAGGTGCAAAGTTCAACACGAGTTCTCGCAACGGGGCAACTTTATTAAATTGCCTTGAAGTGTACTCACACACACTCATACACGCACTCGCACACGTGTGTGTGTGTACGTGAAATTAATTTGAGATGTCCGTTTGGCTTGTTGCTACTCCTCTGTCTTGGTTGGGGTCGAAATGCTCTGGCTGCTGCAACGTTGGCAATGCCACAGCCAAACATGCCCCAAAAAGTATGCTACAAATTGCCTTAATTCCCCAACGAAAATAAGTTATTCCGTTTCGTGTGTCGTCTTCGTTGTCGACGCTCATCGCTTTTGTGTGCTGCAACTTTTCGCATGTGTTAAAATTAAAAAGTTTTCCTTTTGATTTCACTCTCTGGTGTGTTTGTGTGTGTGTGAGTGTTTTTATGTTTTATCTATCGCTGGTCACAACACTCCATTTGTCACACTCTTTGTCTCTCTGTCGCACTAACCCTTCTGTTTGCTTTTCTCTCTCGTTTTAGTTTAATTATTTAGTCAAGTTCAATTTGTCGCTGTGTATGTGCGTTGAGGACACGTACTAGTCCTGTCCGTGTCCTTGGAGTATTGCATATGTGGCATTGAGACACGTGGCTACTTTTAAATTGAGTTTATTGTGTAGACCATAAAATGTTATTTTGTCGTGGTCTGTTCTCGCTCTAATTACCTGGGGAATGTCAGTTCACACAATAGTGCAACAAAATGGCATTAAAACCAATATAAATGTTAGCCTTAAGCCCAAATAGTTGATAGTTGGCTAAAGTCAGAGTGAAGCTGGTTACATTATCAATAAAAATAAACATTAAGAATTCAATTTGAATTTAAATGGAGTTCTAACCTAGAAAAACACTTTTATTTACATGGATTAAGTTACTTAGGTCAGGAATAAATACTGTAAAATATCTTTTTGGGCTGCTGCTGCAAAATATATTTCGTAACAAAGTTGATTCTCTGGCTGCCAAGCAGAATTTCTCTTGATTATCTCTAGACAACTATTTCATCTTCTTTTCTGCTTTTCACATTTAATCTGTAGTCTCTGCAGCTCGATCTATCTCTTTAGCTCTTTCACACACTCTCCCCCTCTCTCTCTCTCTCTCTATCTGTTTCCATCTACCCATCTGGCAATTTATCTCTATCCATCCAGCATTTGCCACCCCACTTTAAATATGTACAAACCTTAATCACACTTTGCTGCAGCTTGGCATAGAATTTTGCCCATTACCTTCACGGGTATGCAACATAATTTTTAACCTCACGCCGCGGCATGCACATAAATTTCACTGGTCGCAGCCACCATTTGAAAATTAACGAGCGCGCGAGCATAAATAGCAAGCGAGCGAAACTATTGAGGAGGCGCCAAAAGGAAACAGCTAACAAAGCAGCTTGGCTGAAGGAGTTAGTGCAAACACAGCCTGGGCTGGGCGCAGCGAGAGTGAGGCAGTGGCAGTCTCAAGTGTAAATTTATTTTTCATAAGTAAATCCCTCTCGCTTTACGAGAAGGAAAATAGAAAAAAAAAGAAAAGAACTTTGCCATTACGTGCCACAGTGCGCAGCCGAAAAGTCAAAGTGACGGCAAAGTCAACACAAGAAATTGCAGCCCTGCAGTTAGCGCAGCAAATGAGATTCCCCAGAGCAACTCCACCCACCACCCACCACTCACCACCCCCAAGTCCTGTTGATCTCTGGAGAGCAAGAGTGAGTGTGCAGAAGGAGAGAAGTTCGGGCAGCATCCTTAGCAGAATGTAATAAAAACCTGAAGTACGTTTTGTTTGATAATCCCATTTTAATATTTATAGTAATAAACGCGCTTACGCGTTGACGCTCCAAAGTGGAATTGGTATTAGCTCGGGGCCACGCCCACTTTCTACACTGGCATATTGGCCGCTTGTTGCCCGCCAGTGTTTGCGTTTGAATGTCGTTTATTAGATGACTTCTGGGCTTTTGGCTGCCCCAAATGAAATATTCCCATTCCCCCACGAGTCCACGAGTAAATCATGTAATTTCGGATAAGCGAAAATGGGAATATTTTGATTTAATGTTCTGTGGAGAGTGCTCGAGGAGAAACTATAATGTTATTGATTCGCAACGTATTTGGAATATATATGTACATTTATTTATTTATTATTTTTTTCCAAATTAGTTTATCTGATTTCTGTAGCATAATAAACTATTGTAGAGTGTTCAATATTCGGTACGCCTTCACAACACATATTTATTTATACTCCATTGATATAAGAACCACAGCAAATGAAGTGTAGAAAATATTGCCTGGCAGCTAAAGAGGACTCACTTGGCGAATTCATATTAGATTTGAGCTGATTGTGGCAAAGTGGAGCGCACACAGTTTATCTCGAGTCAGTGGAAATCTGCTCCTCGCCTTTGTGTCCCCGGCGAAAGGGGTTCGAATGGGAAGTGTAAGCAGATCCTTGGGCAGACGTCTAGCAGCCAGCTTAGCTTTGACGGCAAAATCAATCCAATTGTCTCCGTCTAGCTTTGAGTTCATAGACAGAGAGAGTACAGTGCATTTATTTCATGTTTGACGGGACGTATGTGTAATGTAATTTAGTTTAATCCTTTGTAACTGGTTTACTTGGCCAGCTAGACGAAGTGAATTAGGTCCATTTGACCAGCGCGCACAACACTTACAAAAATAAACTCAACATTTATAAAGGGGTCAATTTAAGACTCAACTGTGCTTAAGCTCTGTTTAAAAAATCTGTTTAAAAACTCTGTCTTTTTACAGAAAATGGATAAATTTTCAAGTAGATTATACTAAATATGTAAAAGCATTAACATGTTTTCTGCAGATAAAAGATGTTTATTGAGTGGAACGTGAAAATCAAAATACTAAAATAAATGCGGACATTTTCAAAAGTAGAATACTGAAGACAACAATATTGTACATAATATTGAACTATGCTGAGATGAAAATACTAAAATTTTGTCAATTTCCTACATCTTCAATAATATTATAAATACTGCAAATATAAATAAAAAAAACATTAAAAAAGTGCTATAATTCTAGAAAATAAATCCAAGCCAAAGAATTATGATGAATTATATAGATTTGCAGTGTGTCAAATTTTGTATGTCATCCACTTTGAAATATTTATGAGCTAAAATATGTGAAACTTGTCATTAACACATGACAAAACTTTCCGGCAGCAAAGTTTGCAGTAGGAAAACACGCCGTGAAGATGGAAAAACAATGGCAAGTGAGCAGGCAAATCCATTGTCACATTAAATTCGAATTACTCTCGGTTTTTGAAGTTGTCGCCGCTGGGGCATAACGGGAGTTCACGCAATTTGCAATCAATGGCGAAATAATATGGCGGTTTCGCTTACGTATTTCACTGATTTCCCAAAAGCAGACGCAGCAAAGGGCACCCAAAGCTTGGCGATAGTTTTTCTTCAATATGCAAGTCGCGTGGCAAGTTTTCTCTTTGTGTGTGTGTGTGTTGCAGGCTTTGAGATGGCCCAGCAAGCATTTGCCGGCTCTCACAAAAAACTTGGTCCTTCTGCTGCTGGTGCTGCTGCTGCTGCCACTGTTGCAGCTACTTGGGGAGTTCTCGGAGCATTATCTTTTGGCAATGCCAAACACTTCCGACCAACGACAAGAACGATAAATTGTTGCGGAAAAGTGTTAAGCGTGGAAAAGTTCAAGCCAAAGTTTCGATGTGCGCGCACTTTTATTTAGGGTTCATTATGCTTTCTTATGCCACTTTTCGCCACGCCCCCCCGCTGCCTGTCGCGGCTGCCTTTGTTTGCCACCAATGAACATAATGATTACAGGCTTATGTTCTGCTTTTCTTTCGCCCCATAGAGACGAGTGTATGCCTCAAAATTATGGCCAGGCTGCAGAAATTGGCCAAACCGAATGCTATAAGCCGATTACCAGCATATTTTTGCTTATACTCCGTAACTAGTTGAATGTTTGAAAGGGATATACAAATTAACCTGGGGAAACTAGTTTTGTGTACCTCATCAGATACCAAACAAAAATAATAACCTTTTGTGAAAATCTACAAGCTGTGAGATCGAAATTGCTAAGTAAGAAGATTTATTCATTAACAAACTCAATATATAAATATATTCAATATTTCTGGCACTCTTATTTCTAATTTATGGTTCACTTCCATATCTTTAAGCTGTGTACAGGGTATCTATTGGTTATGCAACATATTATTCGTAATTTTGTTCGTTAATTTTTGCTGCTGCTGCTGCTGCCCAATGAGGCATACAGCGAGATGAATTGCTCTTTGAATAGTTGCTAGCCGTCGGCGCTTGGGAAATGGAAATGAAAATAGAAATGGAAAGGCAGAAAATGCGGCTTAAACTAGCAACTACTGCCTGACATTGCATGTCATCAGAGTTATTAGCGTTAATGCCCTATTAATGTGCCGAACATTGAATGCGCAGGTATTTTTTTGGCATAATGGAAATGGTTTGTTTTCTGGCATCAGAGTGGAGTTAGGACTGCGCTGGTGGAGTGGGTTCAATTAGTTGGGATTGGGAAAGCCCCAAAGGACCTTAAATGTTGAGCCCATGCTGCGTTATTCAATCACTTTGAAGATTCAACTACTACGGTTGGATGTGTCTGGGAGCGTCAGCTATAAGCAAAACGCAAACAGTTCCTGGAATACCATTTTCAGAACCATTCCGAAATTTATTATTTAATTCGGCCATCAATCATTGCTACGCATATTGCATATGTATGTTTAACCATCTGGCATTCGGTTAGATAAAGTTCATTAATCAATTGTCAAGCTGTTATCAATCATTTGTCATAACATTAATGCCATCTCACTCTAATTTGAATTGTATCTATTAATTGAAATTTAAAGTTTGCAATTAGCTAAAATATATGTGTAAACTTAAGCAGTTCTGTTGTGATTAGAACTCAAAACTATTCAGTTACTTTACAAAGATTTGAAAAATGCAATCAAGTTCGAAGGAAACTTAAAATGTATTTCAACGAAATTTTATTCAATTGAACTCAATTGAAAATGCTTTTCTGCTGAAACTTATGCAAGGCGAGTAGCAACTATTGAGCAAGTGTAGTAGTATTCACTGGGGTGCATTTTGAATAAATGCATGTGCTGATTGAATGAAATAGATATTGATATATCGCACATTCATCAATGCCCACTTCAAGGCAATTGAGTTCGCTGAATGGAGAGCGAAACACTGACGACACACACGCAGCTACAAAACGCTGGCAAGGGTAGAAATTGCAAGCCAATCGCAGCTGGGGGGGAAAAACCTTGTTGACTGAGGCAGCAATGTAATAACATTCGCAGCTATTTAGACCAATTTTTTTTCTTCCACACACTTCTTACACCTGGCGCACACCGTCAAAGGGGAAAGGAGCGGAAAAAGGGGGGGAAATGGCCTGCTGCTTTAACTTATTGCGAAGGCAGGCAAAGAACTTGGCACAAAGCTTGAAGGCAAACAATTTTCATTTCCGCCTTTATTTGCACTGCAAGCCAAATGGCATCAGGGGGGGATGTTGCGGATCTGCCAAATACCTAGCTGTAAAGAAAAGAATTTCTTTTGAGTTACTTTAGCAAAGGCAAAGAAGAAAAAAAAAGGGGAGCAGACGAAAGGACACATGTGTCCTGCACGCCAGGACAAACTTTACGCCATTTGCGCTGCCTTAAGGTGTGTTTAATGAAAAGTTGCCAACAAGCAGAGTTCGGACACATTAGACCCAAAGTATTAGCAGTAATAGTTGTAGTAGAACAAGAACACAAAGACAATAGACAGACAATGGTCTAAAGGATGCAGGTGCTGCTTCTGCTTCTGCTTCTGATTCTGCTGCAGCTTTTCTTTCTGCTACTGTTGCTGGCTGCATCAATATCCTGTTGCCATTTTGCGCTATTTACAAATGAAATACGCCGCAAGTTTTCGAGCCAAAGTAACCACGAAAATTAAACTTTTCCCTCGTTTGTGTTTTATCAGTTTTGTGGATAGAGGCAGGAGGCAGAGGGCAAGTGGCGCCGCAAAGTTTGCACAGAAGGAAAATGCAATGAAGAAAATGAAATTAAAATAGGCGAAGCGAAGAACCAACAAGGTGCAATCCAAGTGGATTTCTTAAAGTGGACGTGGAGTCTACTTTCAGTTTGCCCTCATTGGTAAATAATGAGATTACATATTACATCACAGTTGCCAATAGATATTGCCCTACTTAGATGATTGCCTGACCAATTCAAATATTGTTCTATTCTCAAGGCTAACTTGATTTACTTTTAATATGTATTCGTATTTTTTAAGTCGAATTTCTTCCACATACCTAAACTAAGGGATTCATTAATCTCAAAGCAACATTTCCTATTTTGTATTTGAAATAAATTTAAAAATCATTCAAGCCAGAATCGATCTCATTTGTTCAAGCATAATCCTTGTCGTTGTTTAACCACTATTTCTTATCTGTCCCACAACCATTTAAAATATGTTCCGACTCTTGTGGGCCAAGTTTCACCATCATCATCAGTCACACAATTTGTAAACATAAAATACGAATTTCTATCAAGTCTAAAGATCTAAACAAACTGTAAAAATTACAATTCCATTGAACAAGCGTTGCTTTTGGCCAACAAAAAAACAGAAGAAGAAGAGGAGAAAAAAAACAGAAGTCATGGAAAAATCCAAAGAATTTTCGGACGAGAAGTAAACAAAATCTGGTAACATCAATTTTGTCAAGTTTTCACGCGGACAACAACAAATCAGATGAAACCATTTGCTTGCGCCTAAGAGCATGCAAACAACACACAGAGAAAAAAATCAAAGTGAAAAGTAGACGACAAAAATATAAAACATAAAATGTATTTATTTCAATTTGAACACTTATTTTCAGTTGAATTCCCCAAGAATTCGTTCCGAGCAATTTCTAGAATTCCTTTCCATTTTTTGCAGCTTTTATTTTATTTGATTTTTTATTTTTTTGCGCAGTGCACTGGTAACTTTGCTTTGAAAGTGTCTCGTCTTGTTTAGCAAGAGATACAAGATAAGGGGACAGGGTGAGGCAGAAATAGGACTAGAGAAAGGCAGCAAAACGAAAGAGATTTCTACGCACAGTGCGAGAAAAAAGTCAGTGGACGTGCCAAAGCTATGAATGCCAAGTGACACTTGAATGGAGTGTTGGACAACCGACTCAGGGAGTGGAAATGGATGGGATGAGATGGGTTGGGTTGGGTTCGAAGCAGGGTGCGAGGTACGGGTTGCAACGTCTTTTGGGGTTTTAGTCTAGCCCGAAAAATCGATGGGGCATCATTCTTATCAAATGCTTGACGCCAAGCGGCCAGCACTTATTAAATTGAAAATATTTTCATGTGGCCAACTTTAAGGCGTAAAAGGGCCAAGACAAAAAAAAAATATAAAAATACAACAACAACAATAACAACCACTGAGCTTTGATTGATTGCTGTCGTTTTGCGCTTTTGCCAGCTGAGAAGTTTAATAAATGAATGCGGTTTTTATTGTGCCTAACCGAATATGCAAGTGTGTGTGCGTGTGTGCGAGTGTGTATGTGTGTGACTGTTGAAGTTTATCATAGCAACATTTGATTAATTGCCCGGGTCATAACATAGACCACACCCCCTACCCCATCCCCCATTCACCCCACTCCGACCAACTCTAAACGCATGTTGACAGCTGGCGTTAGTTGCTAGTTTTCAATTAAAAAAAAACTTTGCACTTTGCAACAAGCAAGAAGAAGAAGGCGTCGTGCAACTTTGTGTGAAGGTGGCTTCTGTTGCGGCTGTCTTTGGGGGTTTTTTACGACGTCGCCACTGAATTAATGTAAATCCTTGTTATCCTTCACTTTATGTTGCCACTGCCTGCATTTTTACTATGCAGGACCTCGCCTTCTGCCTCTCCCTCTCCCTCACCATCCCCTTCTGCATTGCGCCATTTTGTTGTTTATGTCGCAATTCTTGTGGTTGTCTTTCCCACCCATTTGCCACTTCAGCTTCGACTACTTTTTTATGGTTTTGTGTTTTTGTGTTTGCCTTTTACGGTCAGTGTTGTCTCTTTTGTAATTATGGTCACGTATGTGCTGCACCATTTTATGTGCAAAGGACATCCGAAGGACAATCCAAAGCACACAGACGCATTAATTGCAGCTTGTAAAACATTTGCCCACTGGCGTCTATTTTATATTGGTGACAATTTCTGGACAACCAAGGCCATAAAATAACTGAAGCATTCGTCATCATCTGCAGCCTTCCAAGAGCCTTGGCCAAGTTGGTAAATCTTAAAGTTCTGTGGTTAATAAACCAAGAATCAGTTTGGAATTCTTTCGAGAAAAATTCTTGTTTCTTAGATTGTCAACTTGAAGCTGTAAAATATAAACTGCTACAAAAACTAAATCATAATTATGTGTATATTTAGAGCCTGTCCAGAATCAGAAATCCCTCAAGGATTAGCTATAGTACTCTTATGAATCAGGACGCTTGTCGCACTTTCTGTCTAATCTCATTCTGTATTTTAAAATTTAAAGTTAAGAGTTTAAATATTAATTTAAGAAAAAACTTAATTTTCAATTTGTTTTCCTTTTTTCTCGACGCAAAAGTTGAGCGAATTTTGAGCTTTTCCAATTAATTGAAATGACAGACGTTGGGCAAGTCATTAATATTTGGGTGTACTCAGACACTAATCGATTGATCAATCAATCAGTCAGTCAGTCAATCAGTATACAAGCCAAGTCATTCAATTTGTATGCAATTTTGACCGCAAACATTTGTTAATTGACCGCAGCACGGAGAGAGTGAGCGAATTTGTGGATGTATTTTTGGGTGGATGTTTGATGTGTGTTTGTGTGAGTTAAGTTGGTCGCAATGCCAAACACAAATACCCACACACACACACATACAGACGCACAGGCACACACACACAGGCACACACACACACCTGCACACCTAGAGTTGCACAAATAATTAATTATGTACGCTCAGTTGCATTTGTAGCTACAGGAAATGAAGCTGCGCTCTGTTGGCTGCCACCTAAATTATGCCAAGATGTCTACGTTGTTGCACCACCCAGACACCCAGACCCACCCAGTCAGCCAACCATCCAAACACAATCACACAACTTACCAACCAAACCTAGTCACTGTCAATTGCTTCCGGTAAACGGTCTGGACGACCATCAGCCTGTTTGCCACGGTTAAGTAGCGATAATTGCTCACCTTTGCTCACCTGACCATCAGCTCCCCCACTGCCCCCTGACGGCTGTGGCAATTTAGCCAAGTTCATCTAGAAACATCAACTTGTAATCGAATGACATTTAAGTGACACCATGGGCATAATCGTTAAACAGTCGACTCCAAGTCGTCAGCAGAGCGGCTGTTTAACTTTAGATAATAGAGTAAAATAATAATAGAATAAAATAAATGAAAATAGCAGATAACGGTTTATGAGTGACCTCAAAGGCAATGCTGCTAATCCAGTGTTAATCTTTGTTAACCATTCGATAACAACTATTCATTATCTTATATGATTCTGCACATTAAATAAAAAATCTTAAATTATTTTTCTTATTTAAACTAACCTAAAAAATAAACTTTAATTTTAATTATTTTCTTAAACGAATCAAAGGTTTTACTAAACGAGCGGACAGGTCATGAACCTTAAGATACATATTTATTTATAATATATACGTTTTTTTTATATTTAAGTTTAATATTGAGATTATAATATAATATACAAATACAATCATGAGTGAAATGAATCCAAGCCAATAGCATATTTTATCTATTCAACATCTGTGCTTATGTCCAGACGCCACTTAACACTGCCGCACCCAAAGCCCGTCAGCCATCAAACTAGTTTTGACTGTGGTTTATTGCCAAGGTCCAGACATATTTAGAGGGCACACACACACACACAACCAGACAAAAGATGTGCATAAATTTGAACATTTCGACGAGCACATAAAATCAGCTACTTATGCGAATGCCAAGAAAAACACCTCAACAAAGCCGCACACATCGAAGAAAAGCTGAAGCTGAATTTCCCAGCAGGAAAAGAATAGAAAAACTGATACAAAAGTAGCCGTCGCATCGGCGAACGAAATTGATTTTCAGGCAATTTGTTCGTTTATGGATTGTTGCCCAGGACCCAAAAAAAAAAAATTCGAAATTCGATGAAACCGGCGATAAAGGACAGCTGCTGCTACTTTTTCCCACTGGCAGAGAAAAGATGCTATCTCCCTTATCATCATCTGGGGCAGTCAAAAGCGCCCTCCTCCAACAAAAAAGAAAAGAAAAGAAAATTGAACGTGAGCTGGCAAGTGAGAGAGGAGAGAAGGAAGAGAGCAAGGAAGTTGAAAGAAAGCTCATTGACTGCAACACTTTGACACCTGACAGCTGCACAAGAAAGCGTGCGACGTATTACGACGACTCGCACACCCCCCAAAATTCCGCCGGACAAGGACAGCGAGCAGGGAATACGGAATAGGAAATGGGGTCTATGGCAATGCGGTCTGTGTGGTCTTGAAAACTTTGCGACCAAGACATGAGATTTATTTGATGTTGCGGATTTGGTTTTTGTGCTTGTTTGTGCAGCGATTCAGGTCGAGCTACTGCAACAAAACAAAAAGGATTAAGTGGCGCCATCTAGTGTAGAGTAGACTTGCTAGTGGTTTTGACAAGTGAAAATGCTTTAATGTTTTAATAGGCTGATATATATAGATATAGATATAGATATAGATATAGATATAGATATAGATATAGATATAGATATTGAGACAACTTCCCACATAACATACATCTTTTGGCTATTTGTCCATCAAACTAAATGTTGGCATTTGCGTTGCCTGTTTTTTGGAGCAATATGAACCCATGCCACATCATTGCTTATCCAGCACCCAGTCATGAGTCGCCTGTCGCCAACGCCATCACATTATTCAACGCATGCATAGGACATTAGGCAGCGGGTGGAGTTTGTGGGTGGGTTTAGTGGGGGGGCTTTTTGGGCAGACGGCCTCAGATGTTGCTGGCGATGCTGCTGTCAAACAGGCGGTGGGCAATCACTCAGTCAATTTGGCTTTTTGGCTTACTGTTTTACTATGTACGCTGCAGTTTCTTCTTTTTTTTATCTGCTGGCTTGGCTCCCTCAGGCTGGCTAATATGTCTGTCGCTCTGTGGTTTGATTTATGGACAGGCTGGTTGTCTGGCTAGTCAGAGACCCTTCATGCCATTAGCAGGCAACAAATCCAAAGCATGTCAAGCTGTGCCTCAATTTCGACTATCCAATTAACTATGTATTTCAATTTTGGTTCTTTTTTTTGCCTCTGCTTAACATTGACACTTTATGGTTTACTTTCATATGCAAAACCTTGACGTAGACTTACCTCCCAAACAGTTACGCATTGTTGCTGCCATTTGTTGTTTACAAATAGACAGATTTGGAAATGAATTTATTTTGGCGCATCGACCTTTTTACCACCGCCCAAAACTTTAGTCAAATATTAGTGCGCCCCATCTAAGCACAATGAATTTAAATCAAATTTTTGTCTAAAAATAAAACAATTCCAAAATTGCATTTCGCTTGGCAGTTGCCAGTTGCCAACGCACTGAATTGAATGCGTCAATCACTAAGCTGCAGCGAATCGTTTGTGATTTTAGCTGATATTTTTGGAGTTGTGCTTTGGGGCGCCACGCAAAGAGTGTTGCGCCAATTGTGTTTTACAAATAAATAACATATTTTTGAGGCTTTTGTCCATGTACACATATGTATGTTGAATTGGCATGCGCCTTGTTTGGTCTGATAAAATTTTTAATTATTATTTATTTATCCATGAGCTAAATATGCCAAATTTGAAGTTGTCAAAAGTTGAGTAAGTTTAAAATTTACACGTAAATTTATTTTAGGCCAAAGAGAGTGCATAAATAACTTAAAAATTGTATTGTTAGCCATTACCATCACTAAGCCCACTTTGTGTCAATAAAATATTTAAATTTTGTGTCTATTTGAAATAGTCTTCCAAACTCAACCCTTAAGCGCAGCTCTATCAAATTTTGCTGATACCATAAGCCGTGTCCGCGTCCGCGTCCTTGTCTGGTTCGCTGCTTACCGCCATTAATATTTATTTATGCCTCAATCATTTACAACATGCGCGGCCAATAAACTTGAGCAACCGGAAAGGGAAAGGGAAAGGGAAAGGGCAACCAGGTCTAAGCATTCCGCACCATTTGCTTAATAAAGTGCATAAATTTAAATTTATGCAAAAACCACAAGTTGCCCACTTCCAATGCTGACTACAAATTGCTGTGGCGAACTTGTTATAAATGATCAACGCATAAATCAACAAATAACCAAATAAATGACACAAATATCATTTTTATGCGAAGGACAAAAAGCAAGCAACAAAAACTTGCCGCTAAGTTTTGGGCGAGATAAAAACCCATTAGATTTTCTAATAAATAGCAGCATTAACTAAACATAATGAGCACTTAAGCGCGCACTTCCGGACCCCAAGAGCAGCCAGCAGACTGAGACTGAAACTGAGGCTGAGAGACTGAGGCAGAGACCGAGGTGACCACGCCCTCAATAGTGCCAACGACAACAGCTATGCCATTAAATTCAAACTTCCTGTGTGTGTGTGTGTTGTCGCCTGAATGTGTGCATGTTCTGCGGCAGGACTTTGTCTCGCCGCTGCTGCTTTAAGTGTTGCCTAATTTACTACAACCAACAGCAAGTTGCTAGCAGCATGTTGCAGATACTTTTTCGACTTTCAGATACACTATATAAGCTGAAATTTATAATGAGCTGAGCAAAATCTAAAAAGGACTTTTATTTACTCACTCTTAGGATAAGGCAGAATTTCTACAACTAATTACTTATTATTGAAGACCAGCCTATGAAAAAGATGCTGTATAATAATTAAATAAATAAACAAATAAATAATATTTAATACTCACTGCACAAATAATTAAAATAAAACAAAATTCAATTTTGAATAATCATATTTAATATTTGAACTCACATTGGTGAAAATAGTTTGATGCTGAAGTGAAGTGAATACAGAGCAAATGTTAAGGCAAAAACTGATACTGGTTTTGGTTTTTGGTTCGCCTTCTGCTTCCCTTTGTGGCTGCTTCGGATATTAAGGACATTAAATCCACATTATTCATTTCGTTGCTGTTGCTGGCTGTACAAGGACAACAGACAACAGGACAACGGACAACAGACAACAGGACAACGGACAACGGACAACACACAGCAGACAATGACAATCGGAGTTGCGTTCTGCGCTTATTAAAGCCATTTGGGCAATTCACGTGACCGTTGCGTATACGCCCCATTGGCCATTGTGCGATCATCGTAAAATGAGTAATTGCCAGCATGTTTCCACGCATTCACATTAATGAGTGCCCACTGTATATGTGCGTGTGTGTGTATATTTTAATATGTGCAGCATTTTTATGTTTAATCATTTTTTGGCGTCTTTTTATTACCTTTTACATTAAGTTGTTGCCTCTTTTTCTGCTCTCGTCGACCACAAAAACAACAAACAATTGCAAATTACAAAATCGTGACTAGCGTAAATTTGGCCATTTTGTGTGGCCATAAATTTGCCATTTGTTCAAACTTCTGTTTGCCCGGCGATTATTGGCGAGCGTCTTCGGTCCAGTTGCCCAGCGAGTCGGTGTTTTGTTGAGCGGTTATTAGTTTAAATAGCCAAAGAAGTTGTTTTTCTTCCGCTATTGTTGGCTTAAATAGCCGCAAATTAGTTATAAATGGCCATTTGCTTGATTCTAGTACATATATATATATATATATATATATATATATTATGATTCTTAAGCTTAAACTCTACAGGCTTGCAATGATCAATGATAATTTTAAAAGATTTTATTGTACTTTGTCAGCAGTTTGGCCAAAACAGATTGTAGAATTGGTCAAAATTACCATAGAGGTTGAAAGGTTGCTTTTTCAATCAGATAAACCGACGATTAAAGCTGAAAATAATGAAATTAGGATAAAATATTAAAAGGCACAGAAAAGTTAGAGAAATAATGGAAAATAAAATAATATGATTAAAATAAAATAAACCAAAAACCTTCTCAAATAAAATAAATGTATGATCAAAATCATAAAAAATAAATTAATTAATACAAATAATATTATAAATTATTAATTTATAGTTAATAATAATGTTAAGCTAATATTTCTCGCCTCTAAATATTTTGATATGATATAAAATATTCTTGTTAAGTAAACATAATCTTAAATTGTAATTTTTTCTGTTTTGCATTTAGTATTTATCATATTTTGATATATTTAGTTCGTTTTCTCAGTTTTTAAAGCATTGCAAAATATATTTTGACACAAATAAAATTCCAATAAATATTTTGCTGGCTTTTGCACTAGCTAGCAAAAACAAGCAATAAGTTTTACCGGTATCCACGGGCAACAAGACAAAACTAAATTATAAAAATAAATAGAAACCGACAGTAAATGGAAAATATAAATATATATAAATATATATCTGTCTGTTAAGGAGTAGGAAGAATAAAATGGCGAAAAGAGCAACGAGAAAATGAAATCGAAACCGGAAATCGACAGACAGTCGACAGCCAGCAGCGGACTGAAGAAGCAACACACACACAGGTTGCAAGAACAGTAGTCTGCTGCATGCCCCTTACCGGCTGCTTTGTTTGTATGTTTTGCACACTTGAATTGCTGCTCATTCAACATTCATTCACATGGGCAAAGAAGCCGCCCGCCTGACAATCCTGCCAGTCACGTCAATCGCTGCGGTTTCAGCTGCTGCTGCTGCTGGCGCTGCTGCCTCTTGCTCACATCGATATTCAAATATTTTCCGTTGACAGATTTCACAATTTTCCACTTTCATACCTTTTTTTGTTTGCTCAACTGTTGGCTGTTGGCCATGGCCACAAACACACACACACACATACACACACACAGTAGCATTTCCTTATACTTATTGTTTATTCATTCAGCTCGCAGCTTCTATACTTATGTCTTTCACTGTCTCTTGCTCTCTCTATCCGTCTATCTCTGTCTGCCCCTTTTACTTTGCATATTTGTTTGTCTATCTGAGTTGCCGCAGCTAAAAGCCCATTTGGGCGCATTGTGAGTATTGGTAACAAACTGGTTGGCTGGCTGGCTGGCTGGCTTAGAACAATTGATGTGTAAAACTTTGATTAGGTTTGCGAACTGCGCCCTAAAAGTAGGCACCCCATTTGGGGTTTTCTTTTTTTGTTTTTCTTTTCTGTTTCAGGTAAAACTGCTCACAAACCTTGATTTGTTGCCAGCTTTGGCAATGGCTGCTGTACTTGTGACAGAATCAGGTAAACACTTTCATTTTCTAAGGCTCAATGCGCTGAAGGGTTAATAATATATATATATATATATATATATATATATATTTTATTCCATTTAAAAATGAAATTGTGTTTCATTGTGAAAGTGACAATTTGATGGGTAGAAAAGTTGCCTTTGATATTAGGGGAAATCAAATAATATTGGCAGGGCACTTTTAGCTCCAAATTTGATTGTAGCTGACAAATATGTATTGGCCCAAATCAATTTTAATTTACGTCTAAATTGAATTTCGCTGCAGGTTGAAAATCAGCGTGCAGGCAACGAGTTGGGCTCAAGTTGTGCGGAGAAGACCGCAATTGTTTTAATTACGACCATCAATTTGAGGCCTCGCATGAATACGGAATACAGATTCAATCGCTTAACTATCAATTCAATTCCGTAACAATGCTAAATGCAGTCAATTAATATCATTTCCCTCAGCTGGCATTTCGTGTACCTATAAAGTACATCAACAAACAATTAATTATGAACAAACCACTTAAAAAAATAAATGTGTAATCAAAACAATGATAAAAACCAGAAGAAACTCAAATACCCTTGCTGTGAATTAAACAATATTAAATAATAATAGTTAATATTAAACAAACAATATTTTCTTATAAATACCTGTTGACTTTCAATTTCTGACTATATCATATATTTTTATAGATTCTTAACTTAACTTTCACATTTTTTTCTTAATATTATAATATCTGAATAGTCCTTAAAACACTTGTGTCAAAATTGTCGTACCTTTCTTCTAAGGGTATATTTAAATATATAAATAAAAATAAATATATAAATGATAGAATTCAATTTGAAACTTTTTTTTTAAGTATTCATTAAACACATCTTTCGCAGACAATAATTTGCTGGCTGCTTGTTAACATTTTTCTTCATTAAGTGTCAATAAAAAGTAAATTGTACAAAAAACAATTGACAAAAATAAATATATACCAAATAATATATATTAATGCCAGTCTGGCTTGTCAAGGACAGGTTTATTCTATGAATTTTCATTCATTTTCATTGATGTTGTTGTTGTTAAATGTTTTTAATTACTTGACGGAAATGATGAATAAATGCAAATATGCATTGAGAAAATATCTCGTTGCGAATGTTATTAATAAATTTATTATGCTGCGCCGTTAATGCGCAGCGTATTAACATTAAATTTGTAACTGTATAGGTATAACTGTGAATGCACATAAATATCTGTGTGGTAACTGTTGCTGCAACTGCAACGGCAACTGCAAATGAGTCTACTTGTTGTGTGTGGGCCAGCGTTTAACAATTATTCATTTATGCTGCCAATAACTGTCGAGCTGTTTAATTGTTTTCATCGCTTAAGGCTGTTAGTCAGCAGTTTTTCCTACAGTCCCCCCTGTAGTCTGTCCGATGTCGGCTTAACACTCGTAAAATTGTTAAAGAAAATATTACAAATTAATATTGATTAACATATTTTCATATTTTCATATTTTCGCAGCATCAAATGAAATAATCTTGACATGCAGCTAATTTAATATGCTCAACTTTCTTTAAAGGACACTCCTTGTCATTGGCCAACTGGTTGGCTGGCATCTTAAGCTTGAATAGCGTAAGCATATCCTGTTTACCCAATTTCCCGCTCCATGGCAATATTTTCTAATTTGGATGCTTCGCGCAGTGGGGCGTTCCCTCACCCCCTCGTTGCTGCACACATATTTGCGGCACATTCCGAAAATATTTTTGTTTTTACTCGCTCGAACAAGAAAAAAATAACACACA
This sequence comes from Drosophila paracracens, assembly GCA_035044025.1. NCBI lineage: Eukaryota > Metazoa > Arthropoda > Insecta > Diptera > Drosophilidae > Drosophila > Drosophila paracracens. Next base: position 3,022,588 of record JAWNMN010000192.1, on the reverse strand, counting down.
CACACAGACACACACACTCAATCACACACCGAGAAAAAAAATATAGCAACATGAGAAATGTTTGAAATTCCACGCAAAAGAATGCAACGAGAAACATTTTTTTGGCTAGACATTTGCGCAGCACGAGAAAGTTTACAGAGTTTACAGAGGGGCAAGGGGTGTGTGGAGAGGGGAGAGAATGCGTGGAGTAGGAAGCATTTGGCAAAGTCAGCGTCAACATGCGGCGAATGACAGACGGAAGTTGTACGCAAAGACAATGACTAAGCACATGAGACAGACGGAAATGCCAGTGAGCGTCAAACAGGCAGACAGACAGAGCGAGAGAGAGCGAGAGCGATAGAGCGAGAGACAGAGACACGTGTAGAGAAAGAGCGAGAGAGGGAGCGAGACACGTGTAGAGAAAGAGCGAGAGAGAGAGAGAGAGTCCCAACAATATGCATACAATGCAAAGCCACAGATAAAGTTTCGCTTTTATTTTTTATTTTTCTTTTTTGGCTCCGAGCAAAGTTGTCTTGACAAAACGTTGTGCAAATGCAACTGCATTGCAAATACACACACACACACACACACACGCACACACACACGCACACACATACACACAGGCTCTCTAGTTTGCAAGTGCAAATAATAATATCCTTAAGGTATTTGGATGAACATCTAAACTGCATGCCCAACTAAAGATTTGTACAAGTTTTCATTTGTACGCTGCAATCAGACAGGGTCCATCAACTTTATTCAAGAGTATAATTCCTATATTCATAATCAATAATTGAATATTATTAATATAGCTAAAGAATCAAATATATTTATATATATAAATAACAAAGAGCTGAAGGAATAGTCTTACTTGTGTAATTAACTTTAATATTATTTTTATTTATTATTATCTATTAAGAAAAATCATTAAAAAATAAAAAATAAAATAAAAAAAAATTAAAATTAAATTTCTTTCTTTTCTAAATTATAATCTTAGTGATAATGTGCTTTAATCGATTTTTTATTATGTATTTAATATTTATATAATAATAATTTAATATTTATATTTATTTTATTTATATATATTTTCGTTATTTTAACTTAAATTAAATATTTTATTATATGTATATTTGCTCTTAAAAGTATCTAAATTAAATTGTACTCATTTTACACGCTTTATAGATTAGCAAATTAAATTATTATAATTGCCTCTTGTAAATTAAATTAAATGAAAAGAAAAGTTAATAACGGTAAAAAAAGATATAAATTTACATTCTACAAAAATGTTTTATTTTTCTGTTGTTTCTGACAGCAATGACAATTGCAAAAAAAATACTATATTTACTACACATACTTCATGCATGGCTATATTGCTTTTGGCCATATAAATTTGGTGGGTGTGTGCAGTTCAATTAACTTTTGGCCAGAAACCACAAAAAACAACAAGCGAAGAAAACAGGAAAAAAAAAGACGTTAACTTTGTAAAACGGTTTTAACTTTGGCATGCCAGCAAGTTTTTAGACAATACAAATGTGGTAGATGAAAGTGTGTGTGTGAGTGTGCAAGTGTATGTGTGTGTATGTGTGTGTGTGTGTGTTTTTGTTTCTCTTGCTGAATAGTCAGCATTGACATGCGATGTGGGCGGCCAACGAGAGCGAAGTGCAGCCCCTGGCCCACAAATTGTGAAAGCCATGCACTATAATTTGTGTACGCCTGCAGACATATACTTATTGCGCTCACTGTGTGATCCAGTTCCTACTGCTGCACTTGTTAATATTTTTGTTATTTGCTAAAATGCGCGTTTAAATGAATTACAGGTTTGAAAGAGACTGTATAAATATATTGACATGGATACAGATATAGATATACAGATATAGATATACAGATACAGATATACAGATATATAGATATACATATGTAAGTATTTGTGCATATGTTCATGGAGGTGCACTTTAATTATTTATATCAGCTTTAAGATGTACAAATACTTGCACCAGTAGGTGTATGTTAGCCATATCTTTCGATGCCATAACAATAATTTATGAACGATGACTTTCTGTCTGCTGCTGCTGCTGCTGCTGTTTGAGGGTCAATGAAATTGCATAACACTGATTGAGCTGTAAACCCTTTGGGATCAACGGGGGAGTCAATCAATTAACCTGGCTCAAAAATGGGCGTGGCTGCTGTCCCGTTGTTTGCCTCAAGTGCGATTTTGATTGATATTTGACATTTATGCGGCACGTTTGCTTTGCTCCTTTCTGCCATTTGCTCAGGTTATTTATTTGTGCACACTCGAAGGACTAACAACCGACATAGATACGAAAACGGCTCCAATTCAGAGATACACACACACACACACACACACACTGGTGTGTACACACAAGTTCTATGAGCGTGTTCTGGACGTCAACAAACAATTTTCGACATTTCAACATTCATTAATCAAAGCGGAAATTATAAGGAGTTGCTTTCCACACACATGAACTAAACAACCGAAACACAAAACAACAGTGCAAACAACAACAACAACAACAGCAACAACAACAACAACGAGAAGGGTGAATTTAAGGACAGCTGAAAATAATTTGTAGCATACTTTTGGGTGCGGAAAAACAACAGCAAATATTAAAGGTATATATGTGGAGCAGCAGTTGATAAGTCAAATGTGACAGGATATCGCACAAATATCCTGCAAATCAATGAATTTCAATTGCCTTACCTATATTTGCTGCAGAAGTCTACTTTTTCCATAAATGAGTTCAATTTTAAGTCTAGAATCTTGAGCCAAAATTATAATATAATTATAATAATTATAACTTAAGAAATCTGCATTTTATTTAAGCAAAAAATTCGCCAGTTCAATTTAAAGTCAAGGAGCGCATATTCAGGCAGAAAAACCATTTTTAAGTCAGCTTATCCTATAAACAGACAAAGCCATTTTGAAGCTTGACAAATTACGATAGCAAAAACTTGAAAATAAATTATGAATATTTACGAGTAAATTAAATATTTGCGATTTGTCAGTTTTTTACTAACTAAAGCTGTAGCAATCTAGTAGTAGCGATGCATGCAGGACATGAGGAGGAATCCTTAACGCACATCCTAGCAGAATGCGTCGCCTTAATCAGGAAAAGATGCAGCATCCTAGGGCAGCATGTGATGAGACCCAAGGACATAGAAATCCTCTTCGTGCAGGAGAAGAGCTGTAGGCTCAGAAAGGGGGCACAATAGACCTTATAGGTCGCAGTGCTAGCTTTTCCCCCAATTATAATAATCATAAAACTGATTTTATTAACTGCTTTTTATATTAACTAAACATTTAAGTTGAAATACTCAGTCTTAAAAAGTTAATAAATATTCGCATAGAGAAGTGAAAACTGTTAACTAGAAGCACAGTAATTGGCTTTAATGAAAGCCGGCTGTCAATAAGTTGAAAATATTGAAAAATGCATTTGAGCGAACCCAAACAATAGGCTGTGAGCCAAATTGCAGTTGCAGTTAACAGGAATTTATTAATTAAACGCTGGTAAATAATATGTTCAGCGTGACGATGAAGCGATTGCCAACTGCAAAATTAACGTCGAAATTAAAAACGAAACAACAAGAATAAAATAGAGAGAGAAAGAGAGAGAGAGGGAGGGAGACGGGAAGTGGCTGCAAAAAATTGGTTTCGCAAGGCTGATAGATAGGTCGAAAGTCCCGGCCTGGCCGCTTGGCCATAATGTTGGCCAAAAGCGGCGCAGCAGTAAATATGAACTGAGGCTCACTGCACACACACACACACACACGCAAAGAGAAGGATGAGCGGTCAACAGCGACCCGCCTGGTTTTGTGCCGCACAATTGAAAACGTCGACACACACACACACACGCACACACACACAGACTGCTCCTACCCCCCCTAAGCCTGACCAACACATGCCATTAATAATACGCTTACGCGCTTTTGTCTACCCGAAACTGTGCAACTTGTGCCTCTCAGCTCTGTGCCCCATTTGCCGCAGACCGCACAAATGCACCAAAATGAGTGCGTGTGTGTGTGTGTGTGTGCAGCACTCAAAGTGGAGCAGGGTGTGAGCACGAGTCTGTTTTTTGCGGCTTGTCATGCAATGAACACATATACATAAATACATATAGACACACACACACAGGCACCCACACACACATACACCCATGTGGGACACAGGATTTATCGCATTGGCCGCTTTTTTCTTGTCTGTTAATAAAATAAAGGAATATCGCAGAAGCCTACAAATGCCTGCAGCTGCAAAGTAAAATCAGTTGCAACTCATATATTTCAGCGAATTTAACCAATAACCAAAAATTAGCCTTTTTCTGGCTAACATAGCTGCTTCACTTCCAAAACGCTTTTCACTCTTAACTCGAGCTCAGTTTTAAGCTGCTGCAAATGCTCTTTGTTAGATCTCTAGCTGTTAGCTTGAGAAGTTGATTGATTTCGATTTTTATTTTAGTAAAATTATTAAGCAACAAATTGTGGAAGATATAGATATAGAAATGTCTAAAACTAGCTTAAGAATTTGACGTTTAAGTACAATGAATAAATTTATTAAGCATAAAACTTAAAGCGTTGATTTGTCAGTTGAGCTCAGATTAAACTAACTACAAAGAAGAATTAAAATTATGTATTTTAAAGGCTGACTTGCATAAGGCACTTTAACAAACACTTTACCAATACACATACATATATATATATATATATATATATATATATATAATTGTATGTATCGAACGCAACATGACTGGAGCACCCTTCAAAATTCTGTCGCAATCTAACCAATTTGCTCTTCCATTTGTTTCTATATGCAAAGGTTCGCGTGCCAAACGCCACAAATCGATTTACATGACAGCAGTGGCAGCCGCAGCAGCAGCAGCACGAAAACTGCTTTGGAAAATGTGAAAAATTACAAAGTATAAAAGAGAAATGACAAAAAGAACAACAACAACAACAACAAAAAACGGCAACAGCCAAAATGGGGCATTTTTGAGGCGCTGTTATTCGATTTGTAACAATTATTGGTCGTTACGAGGCGCAAAACAAGCAGCCCAATTTCCTAACACACTCCTAACCGACTAACTACCCCAACTCCCCCTGCTCCTTGAACCCAGCAATTATTGCACATTTTGTGGCATACTTTGCGGCGGCTGGCAAAGCACGAATGGACAAAAAAAAAGCCATCCTTGCTCCTTCCAAGCCAAACCAGCGACGCTAATGCTTTTGAAATAATAACAATAAATATTATTGACATGCAAAAATGCCACAAAATGTCAGGAAATATTTATGACACGCCAGCAGCAGCAACAACAATCAAGCAACTGCTCAAATTTGAGTTAATATTTGTATTTTAATCCATACTCTATGCGGACATTACGGGTTTGACACGATATATACAGATATATATATATATATATATATAGATGCCATTAGGTGTATAGATACTGCAAATATATCGAAAGTGGAACCAGTCAAATATTTATTTACTTCTCATTCGTTTTAACTACTTTATTTTAAATAAATTTGGATTTTTTTTATTTATTATTATTATTTATATAAATTTAATACAAATATTTTTGCAATGGCAAACTAAAATAAATAAATTCAAAATATAAATATGTCAGATAATAATATTAAATAACGGAAAAAGTAGAAATCTGTTAAAGAACTCGATTTAATTACTTACTCAATTACTTTTGAAAGTTAATAAATATTTCCTTAAGTGAGAGATAAATAAAATTTGGTGATTCTTGACGGATCTCCGCAAGTTAAGATAACTATTTAAATACAGCTGACAAAGTTAAAAACTAATAAAGAATATTTAAATTTCATCCATTAATATTTTGCTCATAATTTAGCTGTGCAATTAAAAGAATTTTTAAATGATGAATCCAATATAAATAAAAAAATAATATTTAACAATAAGTTTTAAGTTGGCCTCGTTTTCCAGCGCAGTTCTAATTGAAATGTGCGCTGACATTTTTATGCGCTTTTCGTTCGAATTAAGTTTAAAAATTTAAATTTATTTGCTTTGGGTTTGCCGCTGTTCAGGCGAACAATAAAATTCCATGAAAACATCCTCGATGAGGTGGCTCCTCTGTTTAGTTTTATGTGTGTGAGTGTGTGTGTGTGCGTGTGTGTGTGGTAATGTGCCTGGCAGCTGTCTTTATTGTCTTTCCATTTAGAGCTAACCCGTTAACAATGCAATAAATTTAATATTAAAATAATCGCAAAATGAATTTCTCTGAAATTTGCACTATTTTAAACAGAGCTTTTTGTGAAACTTGTTTAAAGTTATTTATACTTCAATTTAGTATGAAATTTGATCGGTTCAAAGATAGGTTTCTATATGAAAATATAATTTGTTCAATAAGTTATTCTCAGCAAACTTTGCCTGATCAGTTGAAAAATGAGTTCCTTATTATGATCCACATATTTGATCTGAAAATCATCAACATATAATCAGTTTATTATATATCTGTCATAGGCACAATATTTTGATTTATTGAATATATTGTTTAATTGAAACATCAGTCGATTTACTCAGATATCTGTGGTGCACAGCTAAATACTTCATTTAATTTATTTATTCAGTTCACATTTTTCAGTTTTCTTGAGTTTAAAATTAATAAATTAAAATTATATTGAAAATTATCAAGAGATAAATAAATAGATAAATAGGTAGACAAATTAATAATTATTTAATTTTGTGCATTTAAAACATAAAACTAATAAATTGAATTAAATTTACTGTACTTAATCAATAAAGAAATAAATTGAATTAAAATGCACAGTACTTAATCCGTAAAGAAATTGAAAATTCTAAAAACTTAAATTAAATCGTATTATTTATGATTGTATTTGAAATTGCATATTTAATTTAAATCAATTCAACTAATAGCTTTCAAATATTATTGAATAAGTTTTGCATTACTTTAATAAAATCTAACATTTATTTTGCAGCTCAGTTGCAACTATTCATAGCAGAAAATAAGAAAAAAAAATCTGTTAAATGTGGCAAGCGCTTAAGATGCCTCTATATATGCATATCAATATCCCAGGCTCATTTTCATATACTTATTATGATTCCTTTTGTTCAATATTCCGCCACCCACTTCGCATAATTCCCAGCTGCATTTTCTTCTCTTTTGCCACCCACTTTTCCATTGTGCTTCTTTTCTTTTTTTAACCCACGGGACAAACAAAGGCAGCTTGCAGATTGTAGTCGTTGTTGCTGTTGTTGCTGTTGCTGCTGTTGCTTATTGTCCTGGCTGGCTGCATCATTTTCATCATTTTTGTTTTCCATCTGGTGGCGCACTTGAAGCGCTTTTCCACTCGAGCAACGAGCTTTTCTTTGGCCGCACTCAAGCACCGCTTCAATTCTCACTTCACCTGAAGGGTCCAAACAGGTGAGGCTTCCCCCTCGCTATCCCCCTCTCTGTGCCATAAGTGACAATCGAAGGCTGCAGTTTACACAAAACAGCAATTTAACATCCCTCTGCCCCTCCCCCTCCCTCCATAGTTTCCCAATGTTGAACCGCAATTAAGAAAGAAACCCCTAAAAGCAGGCAACAGTAATTTATTTCCCTTATTTTTTTGTGCTTTTTTTGCAGCTGCATTTTTAAGTGTTTTTGCGTTTAATTAAAATACTTTTCGCACTTTGGCTTTGTTGATTGCATATTTTGCCAGCATCTGTCAGCATTCTGCTGCTGCTGCCGCTGTTGCTGTTGCTATTTGTTTGTTTGACTGATTGACTGATTGACGGACACACCTACTGCAAATGCTGTAAATGTTTTTATACCCTCAATCTGATTACAAATGGGTATCATAAAATTGGCCAAAATAAAGCTTACTTAATAGCCATAACTATTTTTGTAAGGAGCACTCATATTTTGAATATAATCAATCAATTTATAAAGTATTTATCGATAACTTCCTATGTTTGCCTAACATCGATAAAAATCAAATTATAAGCAGACACTTTAAAGGTAAATCCTTGCAACTTGCCAATTCCTGCAAAGAGACTTCATTTGTGGAGTACAAATTTTATTTAAGCGCTATCTTCCTATATTGCCTAAATCGATAGAAATCGATTAGCGATAGCAACATAAGGTAAGCCTTTCAATGGAGCATTTAAATATCTATATAAATATATGTATATATAAATTGTCATAATTTTGATCAACTGTCAATATATCAAAAAGATTAAAACTTGTTTTAAATATCTAAAACAAATACTACTTTTGATAGCTACAGAGTATCTACTAGTCGAGCTCTGCCTCTCTCTGGCATTTTTGGCATTTGCAGTGCGCAGCTCAGTTGAAAATGATTTGCATTCCTTGAGTCCTGAATGTATTTCAATATAGTTTTTGACGTTTCGTTTTCGCATTTTGGCAACTTTTAGCTGCAGGTATTTTCATTAGGAGTTTATGCTTTTATCTAGTTCCTGTTTGTGGCAAGCAACTTTCCCAACTTTCATATTTAAATGGATTTTTACATCGAATCAGTTTCAACTTGATATTGAAGCGGCAGTTTGTATTTATCCTTTAGTTTTTAATATCTTTGTTTATTGGATGCACATTTCACTTTATTATTTGTTAGTTTATGAACAAATACATTTTGTTTTTATTTAAATTATCTGTAATTAGCTTAATATTAGTAAGTTTATTTATGTGTTTGAATTTGTTCTTAATTAAATCAAATCTTTTCTCTTTTTTTAATTTTTGCTGTTAGTTCTTTATGAACTAACATATCTAAATGCATATAAATAAATATTTATAATTAAAAATTAAATAAATATTTTAAAATTACAAGTAGATTACTTTAAAATTTATTTCTTGGCTAATAAAAGCATTTTTTTAATTTTTAATATAAATTAAGTCTTTCAATTTTAAATAATTTAATTCATAATTTTATATTTAATTTTAAACGCATTTAGAAATTTATATTTATTACACATTAAATTACTAAATAAAAAAAATGAAAATATTCATAGAACCTATAACAAATTAAATATTTCAAATTTGTAGCTAAATTATTTCCAATCAAATCTATACTTTCAAACAAATGAAAATGCACAAAGGAAATGGAGAGTATTAAATTTAAACTTCTGTTGGATAATTAGCATTATTTTATTGATGACTTTCTCAGTAATCTCAACATCTTTCAGCCTGCAAATGTGCTTGAAATTAAACTCATGTATTTGCCACTAATTGAAGCATTCCAAACCGAATGCTTTTGGCCAAAACACACACAAACAGACGTACATATGTACAAGTATGTGGCTATTTATGCTTTGAGCAATTAATTATAATTAAATTCGAATTGATATCAGAAACATGCTGAAGTAGTTAGTCGAAGTTGATTGGAAAATTCACTTCTCTTCTCATTGAAATATTTCCTAATCAGCTTAATATTATTTCTGGTGCTTGTTTTACTTGCACTTATTTATAATACATAACTTAATTAATTTATAATAATTAACATTAATTTAATATAGTTATAATTGAATGGAATATAAAAGATTTGAACTTACCGCCAATTTAAACTATGTTCGACAATTGCACCAGTTTCAATTTCATCTTTTTGGTATTAAAACTACATTTTTCGCACTTGTTTTTTAATTGATTTATTTGGTTTTATTCAAGTTGATTTTCTTCAATTGCACACACGATTATTTCATTTGAATTTCTTGTTGTTTTGTTACTGTGTATGAATTTATTTTTGTTTTCATAGTCATTTAAATTGGAATTGGAATAATTTCTGCAAAACGAGCATTTTTCTGATTGGAAGACTTGAAATTGTTAACATAAATAAATGTTGGTGTCTGAAATGGCGTTGCATTAGGCAACATTTGCCACAAATAAAATGCATTATTTATAAATGTACATTTGCCAAGCGAAAGTTAATAATTGGGAGCGGCATTTAAAATGCAAAACTGCCGACAAAAGCAAAGCTGCCTAACTAACTGAAATGGAATCGCAGCTGATGCCGCTTTCAAAAGTGTTAAAACAAATTTAAAGTTAATTGAATTTGACTGACTGATTAAAGTGCGTAGGCAAAAAAAATATTAAATTAGACATACACATATATATTTTGGAAATGAATTTTATTTAGACGCAATTTTGGCTTTGGCCAAGTTTGCAAATTTGCTACGCGCTGCTAAAATTTGTCGTAGGTCGTCGTCGCACGCGTTTTTGGGGAACACTCAGGAGAACTTTCGAACTTTTCGCTTAAATCGTTCGTTTGCAACTGAAAAACTGAAGCGACTGCTGCACACAGCTCGCCCAATTCGCTGCACTCGTTGGAGACGCGAGCGTTGCCAGCCAACAGAGACGTCAACGGCAGCAGCAGCAGTAGCAGCAGCCAAAGGCTTTTCCAATTGGAAACGAACGAAGCTCAGCACAAAAAGCAAATACAAAAACAGAGTTTCTCTGTTGCCGGCAAAAGTCGTTAGACGCATTCGTGATTTTTGCCGACCCATTCCCAAAGTGTTCCGCACACGAGATGTGTGATTTGAGATTTGAGAGTGCTAATTCTCAATGCTAACTGTAAATTAACAGTTCATAATCAAAATGTTATCCTTTGATAACAAGCTAATAAAATCATATATAGACTAGCAGTTGTAAAAAAAAAACACATGTTAATTCATAACAAATGGTTTGTTATGTTTTGGAATGACGAATTGCATTCGCGCTCTCTCTCTCTCTCTTTCACTCTCTCGTCATTTTATGGCGCTCTGAATGCTGTTGCATATATGGGAATAGCACTGGCAGCGCCAAGCAACTGGAACTGTAAATTCAAGCTGAGACAATTCAGGAATTTACAGTTTACATTCACTTGACAGCTAGCAGCTGTGAAGGATGCACGCACGCAAAGCGGAGCACTACAAAAAATGCAAATAACTCTTAAATATATTTAATAAATATAAAATAAATATCCAAAATAAATAAACACATTATCGAATCAAAGCCTCGTTTCAATATTTGAATTATATTTTTTAGCTGACTCAAGCTATTATTGACAGCCATTTTAATGTTGTACATTTCTATGAACAATATCTAAATACAAATAATTTTTATAGCATATTGCGTATTGTTAAACAGTAAAAGTTAAAGCCGCTTCCAGTCAAAGCTTTCTCTCTCTCTCTCTTAAATAAACAAACAGATAGGCTCTCTTAAATGCGTGTTGCCATAAAACTGTTGGAAGCTTAGGCTTCCAGTGTTTCGCCAATACCAAAACGTTTTGCTCAAGCTGCCATAAAATTTCCAGGAGCACCTACGCGGCGCTCTATCGCTCTCTCTCTCTCTGTCTCCATTCAGTACTCCGTGCTCCACATTTCAAAGCCACAATCTGCTCTGGCAGCTGACACTTTGGCGATGTCATTTCTAACTAACTAACGAAGGCGCCAAGCGGCGATTTACGAGCACGAGCACAGGCACGAAACACGAACACGAGCCGACGAAACGAAGTGCGAAAGCCAGCAATAAAAAGAACAACAACAACAACAGCGATGGCATCTGCAAGTAACGGTAAAAGCAGCTGTGCTCATAAAGATGAACCTGCCCCAAGAAAATATTTAGAGCACGCCAGGGTTAAGCCGGCCGGCCTGCAAATATATTAGAGAGAACCTAATTTTTTTTACCACTGACTCGCACCCATTTTGAAATTGTAACGGTACTCAAAAGAATGCACCTAAAGGCAGACAACGATAACGGTAATCATCTTTACATTTTCGAAATGAGCAACCCTCATTTGCAACACGTCGCGCACTAGCCGACAATGCAACAATACCCCCTCCCCCCACCCCCCTGCTCACCTTGTATTGCTCACCTATTCATGTTCATTCGCTTACAATGCGCTCCCTTTTGTTCCATTCCATTTCATGGCGACTCACTGCCTAACCAAACACATTCCGTCCCCCTTCAACCCCCCTTGCCACAGCCACCCTCCTCCACGTGCCACCAAATCAATTGCTCGCAACATGACTAAATCTTTTGGATACACGAAATTTGTTTAGTGTGTTCTGCTTTGCCGCCCCGCGGTTCATGTGAAACCAGGCTGTGGCATGGGGGGCATGGGGTGGCATGAAGGGATGACCAAAAGGGGAAAACCTGATAAACCGGGCATTGATTACAACTGGCAATTTTTCAGCTTGTTGCACATGTTGCGTGTTGTGTTGCATCCATGTTGAGGTATTTGCACCGAGTGTGTGCTAAACTTACAACAAAATCAGGTCACAGTGGGCGCTAGAAGAGAATGCTCCTATACGCATAGTTATATACATATATATATATATATATGTATATATATAAATATATATATATATATATATATATATATATATGTTCATCTGATCAACATTAGCTAATTATTATTTAGAAACCATTCCAAGTGAAATTTTATAAGTATTTATTTATTCAAGCAAAAATTAATGCAAAATTACTGAAGAAATGGTTTAGCTCTTGAGGCACAACTGACATGTTTACAGGGTATCTGCTGTTCTAGCAATTTCTCTTAATTAACTTAGAGCTCATCTGTAAATTTATTCAAATTTCTCTTTAACAACTTTGAAATTATGGTCAATTTTTTGAATATATCAAAAATATTCTCAAAACAAAAAAATGAATGCGCAAAAGATTCAAATTGATTTGCAGTTCAGGAAAGTATTCAAATGAATACACTCATTCAGTTTTTCCTATTCATAGCAGATCTGAATCTGCTGAGAAATGCAGCCAAAAAGAGGACAGCCGGAATCCCACTCCGAATCAATTTCAATTTGTCCTTGACTTGACTTTCTTTGACATTTGAGATTCTGGTTTTTTTTTTTGGGAAACTTTCAAAATTTCGATGCTTAATAGACAAACAAATTGTACAAAACCAACATCACAATAAACAAATACTGAAACAACATTTAAAAACAGTTTGCAACGATGAAGGTGGATCATTTGGAGGCAAAGATCGAGTGCCATTGCTCCGAGGAGAGCCTTGCCACAGAGGCCACAAAGGGGCGTCGCTACACCTGGTTGAATGCCAGGGGTCGCTTGGTGAGCCGCAAGCTGACGGAGTACGAGTGCCGGCTGGAGGATGATGTGGAGAAGCTGCAAGATGCACTCTTCTCCATCTCATCGCACTATGCCAAGATACAGTTTCGATTGCGTCAGATTGCCTGCGCCACGGATTCGGAGCGCATTAGTCTGCTCCGTGAGCTGGAGAAGATCACGTGCCAGGACATCGATGAGCGTCGGGACAACAATGAGTTGCCCACGCTGCGCAATGATTCGCACAGCTTGGGCAATATTCGCATCAAGCAGCAGAAGATCATCTCACAGCTAAGGGGTCGCCTCAGGGATCTGGTGGAGGTCAGCGATTGCTGCTTCTGTGCCCAATCCGAGCACATCTACGAGCTGCAACAGGAACCAGTTAGAGCAATGCAACATGACCATCCAACTCCTCAGGAGCGGGGCTACCTGTCGGAGACCTGGTCAAGTCCCTGCGATACCTCACTTCCAGCAAAAAGGAAATCCAAGTTCAAGAAGAAGCGCAGGAAAGCGCACAAGTCTCCTTGCGGTGCCGCATCCTGTAAGGAATGCAGTAAGCCAAGTGCTGAAAAAAGTTATGCGGCTTGTGTTGCCTCTCATCAGAGGCTGTGCAGAGCCAATCAGGATGTTTGTAGAATAACTCAAGAATCCGAATATGCCACAAATAAAAACTCAAAGCAAACCACGATAAAAAGAAGCACGAAACCAAAAGCAGATACGAAAAACGAAAACATTTTGAATATGAATAGAAAAACTCAAGAATTCGAAAATGCTAAAAGTCAAAGTCGAAGGCGAATATTGATTAAAAGCCCGAAACCCAAACGAAATATGGACAACGAAAGCAATCAGAATATTTATAGCAAAACTCAAGAAAGATATCAGAATATGTATAGCAAAACTCAAGAAAGATATGAGAATATTAATTACTCAAAAACTGAAGAATCCGAAAATGCTAACTATCAAAATACAAGTCAAGCCAAGCTGAGCAGAGGCCTGCAACCAAATAGAGGTACGAAAAACGAATGCAATCTGGAAACTTGTAGGAAATTGCAGGAATCCTACTATGCTGACGATCAAGATGAGCCTAGAAGAGACAGCAAGTTGAAGGTCTCGTCAACCGATCAAGTTGTGAGCGATCAGAGAGGAAAAGTGTCGAAAATGCGAAAAAATCGTTCTCGAGTTGTGTTTGAAAACGAGCATTTTCAATCCGATGGAGCATATGATGTGGAAAGTAAGAACACACAATCAGCCGCGCAGTTGCCAAATCCGATTTGCAGAGCTATATACGATGACACTGCGGAATCGAGAACAATATGCCAACGACGAGCTTGCAAAGGAAAGTGCTCCACAAGTAGGGATAATGACAACCTCGACCAGGATACAAAAGTGCCTCCACAAAGTATACAATTCTGCGAAAGAGCAACTTGCTCGCAGCTCAAACAGAAAGAGCAACAGTTGCAAACAGATAAAACAGATGAAAGGATGCCCAAAGCTGCAACTGCCACACGAAGTAATTTCCTAGCTTACCCAAATAAATATGGAGCTCAGAATATAGTCAAGAATGATCGATGTTTGAGTTTTTGCTCCAAGCTGCGCGAACGCTTGGCAAAGAAGCAAAAAGTCAAATGGGAGAGAAACGAGGAACCGAAACCAGGAGATGAAAATACAGACTGCTAATCGGCAGGATGAGGCAGCAGGATAATCCCAAGTTAGTCTAAAACACTCTCAAATGAATCCACTTTGAGACTGTTTTAGTTTAACTTTCGATTAATGCCTGACAAAACTAAAACTTGTCTGATTTGTTTATTTAAATGGCTTCTCATTTCATAAATACCATAAAAAATAATTGTGTTTGTCTTAAGTTAATTAAAAGAAGATTAAACAAATTTATATATTCTTCAGTATATATGACGAAGACAAGTAAAAAAACCGGCCTAAAAATAGGCATTTGGGAATAGGTCGAAACTTCAAAATGCCATAACTTCGTCAAAAATGAACTTAGGTTAAAAAGCGAGGGCTTTTTGATCATAGTTTTGCACCTAAATCAATCCTGCATTTAAAGTTGAAAACGTGAAAATAGGTCGGAAGACAAGTAAAAATACTGGCCTAAAAATAGGCATTTGGGCATAGGTCGAAACTTCAAAGTGCCATAACTTCGTCAAAACTCAACTCAGATTAAAAAGCGAGGGCTTTTTGATCATAGTTTTGCACCTAAATCAATCCTGCATTTAAAGTTGAAAACGTGATTTTGGGTCGGAAGACAAGTAAAAATACTGGCCTAAAAGTAGGCATTTGGGCATAGGTCGAAACTTAAAAATGCCATAACTTCGTCAAAACTGAACTTAGGTTAAAAAGCGAGGGCTTTTTGATCATAGTTTTGCACCTAAATCAATCCTGCATTTAAAGTTGAAAACGTGAAAATAGGTCGGAAGACAAGTAAAAATACTGGCCTAAAAATAGGCATTTGGGCATAGGTCGAAACTTCAAAGTGCCATAACTTCGTCAAAAATGAACTTAGGTTAAAAAGCGAGGGCTTTTTGATCATAGTTTTGCACCTAAATCAATCCTGCATTTAAAGTTGAAAACGTGATTTTGAATCGGAAGACAAGTAAAAATACTGGCCTAAAAATAGGCATTTGGGCATAGGTCGAAACTTCAAAGTGCCATAACTTCGTCAAAAATGAACTTAGGTTAAAAAGCGAGGGCTTTTTGATCATAGTTTTGCACCTAAATCAATCCTGCATTTAAAGTTGAAAACGTGAAAATAGGTCGGAAGACAAGTAAAAATACTGGCCTAAAAATAGGCATTTGGGCATAGGTCGAAACTTCAAAGTGCCATAACTTCGTCAAAAATGAACTTAGGTTAAAAAGCGAGGGCTTTTTGATCATAGTTTTGCACCTAAATAAATCCTGCATTTAAAGTTGAAAACGTGAAAATAGGTCGGAAGACAAGTAAAAATACTGGCCTAAAAATAGGCATTTGGGCATAGGTCGAAACTTCAAAGTGCCATAACTTCGTCAAAAATGAACTTAGGTTAAAAATCGAGGGCTTTTTGATCATAGTTTTGCACCTAAGTCAATCCTGCATTTAAAGTTGAAAACGTGATTTTGAATCGGAAGACAAGTAAAAATACTGGCATAAAAATAGGCATTTGGGCATAGGTCGAAACTTCAAAGTGCCATAACTTCGTCAAAAATAAACTTAGGTTAAAAAGCGAGGGATTTTTGATCATAGTTTTGCACCTAAATCAATCCTGCATTTAAAGTTGAAAACGTGAAAATAGGTCGGAAGACAAGTAAAAATACTGGCCTAAAAATAGGCATTTGGGCATAGGTCGAAACTTCAAAGTGCCATAACTTCGTCAAAAATGAACTTAGGTTAAAAAGCGAGGGCTTTTTGATCATAGTTTTGCACCTAAATAAATCCTGCATTTAAAGTTGAAAACGTGAAAATAGGTCGGAAGACAAGTAAAAATACTGGCCTAAAAATAGGCATTTGGGCATAGGTCGAAACTTCAAAGTGCCATAACTTCGTCAAAAATGAACTTAGGTTAAAAATCGAGGGCTTTTTGATCATAGTTTTGCACCTAAGTCAATCCTGCATTTAAAGTTGAAAACGTGATTTTGAATCGGAAGACAAGTAAAAATACTGGCCTAAAAATAGGCATTTGGGCATAGGTCGAAACTTCAAAGTGCCATAACTTCGTCAAAAATAAACTTAGGTTAAAAAGCGAGGGATTTTTGATCATAGTTTTGCACCTAAATCAATCCTGCATTTAAAGTTGAAAACGTGAAAATAGGTCGGAAGACAAGTAAAAATACTGGCCTAAAAATAGGCATTTGGGCATAGGTCGAAACTTCAAAGTGCCATAACTTCGTCAAAAATGAACTTAGGTTAAAAAGCGAGGGCTTTTTGATCATAGTTTTGCACCTAAATCAATCCTGCATTTAAAGTTGAAAACGTGATTTTGAATCGGAAGACAAGTAAAAATACTGGCCTAAAAATAGGCATTTGGGCATAGGTCGAAACTTCAAAGTGCCATAACTTCGTCAAAAATGAACTTAGGTTAAAAAGCGAGGGCTTTTTGATCATAGTTTTGCACCTAAGTCAATCCTGCATTTAAAGTTGAAAACGTGATTTTGAATCGGAAGACAAGTAAAAATACTGGCCTAAAAATAGGCATTTAGGCATAGGTCGAAACTTCAAAGTGCCATAACTTCGTCAAAAATGAACTTAGGTTAAAAAGCGAGGGATTTTTGATCATAGTTTTGCACCTAAGTCAATCCTGCACTTAAAGTTGAAAACGTGATTTTGAATCGGAAGACAAGTAAAAATACTGGCCTAAAAATAGGCATTTGGGCATAGGTCGAAACTTCAAAGTGCCATAACTTCGTCAAAAATGAACTTAGGTTAAAAAGCGAGGGCTTTTTGATCATAGTTTTGCACCTAAATCAATCCTGCATTTAAAGTTGAAAACGTGATTTTGAATCGGAAGACAAGTAAAAATACTGGCCTAAAAATAGGCATTTGGGCATAGGTCGAAACTTCAAAGTGCCATAACTTCGTCAAAAATGAACTTAGGTTAAAAAGCGAGGGCTTTTTGATCATAGTTTTGCACCTAAGTCAATCCTGCATTTAAAGTTGAAAACGTGATTTTGAATCGGAAGACAAGTAAAAATACTGGCCTAAAAATAGGCATTTAGGCATAGGTCGAAACTTCAAAGTGCCATAACTTCGTCAAAAATGAACTTAGGTTAAAAAGCGAGGGATTTTTGATCATAGTTTTGCACCTAAGTCAATCCTGCATTTAAAGTTGAAAACGTGATTTTGAATCGGAAGACAAGTAAAAATACTGGCCTAAAAATAGGCATTTGGGCATAGGTCGAAACTTCAAAGTGCCATAACTTCGTCAAAAATGAACTTAGGTTAAAAAGCGAGGGCTTTTTGATCATAGTTTTGCACCTAAGTCAATCCTGCATTTAAAGTTGAAAACGTGATTTTGAATCGGAAGACAAGTAAAAATACTGGCATAAAAATAGGCATTTAGGCATAGGTCGAAACTTCAAAGTGCCATAACTTCGTCAAAAATGAACTTAGGTTAAAAAGCGAGGGCTTTTTGATCATAGTTTTGCACCTAAATAAATCCTGCATTTAAAGTTGAAAACGTGAAAATAGGTCGGAAGACAAGTAAAAATACTGGCCTAAAAATAGGCATTTGGGCATAGGTCGAAACTTCAAAGTGCCATAACTTCGTCAAAAATGAACTTAGGTTAAAAAGCGAGGGCTTTTTGATCATAGTTTTGCACCTAAATCAATCCTGCATTTAAAGTTGAAAACGTGAAAATAGGTCGGAAGACAAGTAAAAATACTGGCCTAAAAATAGGCATTTGGGCGTAGGTCGAAACTTCAAAGTGCCATAACTTCGTCAAAAATGAACTTAGGTTAAAAAGCGAGGGCTTTTTGATCATAGTTTTGCACCTAAGTCAATCCTGCATTTAAAGTTGAAAACGTGATTTTCAATCGGAAGACAAGTAAAAATACTGGCCTAAAAATAGGCATTTGGGCATAGGTCGAAACTTCAAAGTGCCATAACTTCGTCAAAAATGAACTTAGGTTAAAAAGCGAGGGATTTTTGATCATAGTTTTGCACCTAAATCAATCCTGCATTTAAAGTTGAAAACGTGAAAATAGGTCGGAAGACAAGTAAAAATACTGGCCTAAAAATAGGCATTTGGGCATAGGTCGAAACTTCAAAGTGCCATAACTTCGTCAAAAATGAACTTACGTTAAAAAGCGAGGGCTTTTTGATCATAGTTTTGCACCTAAATCAATCCTGCATTTAAAGTTGAAAACGTGAAAATAGGTCGGAAGACAAGTAAAAATACTGGCCTAAAAATAGGCATTTGGGCATAGGTCGAAACTTCAAAGTGCCATAACTTCGTCAAAAATGAACTTAGGTTAAAAAGCGAGGGATTTTTGATCATAGTTTTGCACCTAAATCAATCCTGCATTTAAAGTTGAAAACGTGAAAATAGGTCGGAAGACAAGTAAAAATGCTGGCATAAAAATAGGCATTTGGGCATAGGTCGAAACTTCAAAGTGCCATAACTTCGTCAAAAATGAACTTAGGTTAAAAAGCGAGGGCTTTTTGATCATAGTTTTGCACCTAAGTCAATCCTGCATTTAAAGTTGAAAACGTGATTTTGAATCGGAAGACAAGTAAAAATACTGGCCTAAAAATAGGCATTTGGGCATAGGTCGAAACTTCAAAGTGCCATAACTTCGTCAAAAATGAACTTAGGTTAAAAAGCGAGGGATTTTTGATCATAGTTTTGCACCTAAATCAATCCTGCATTTAAAGTTGAAAGCGTGAAAATAGGTCGGAAGACAAGTAAAAATACTGGCCTAAAAATAGGCATTTGGGCATAGGTCGAAACTTCAAAGTGCCATAACTTCGTCAAAAATGAACTTAGGTTAAAAAGCGAGGGCTTTTTGATCATAGTTTTGCACCTAAATCAATCCTGCATTTAAAGTTGAAAACGTGATTTTGAATCGGAAGACAAGTAAAAATACTGGCCTAAAAATAGGCATTTGGGCATAGGTCGAAACTTCAAAGTGCCATAACTTCGTCAAAAATGAACTTAGGTTAAAAAGCGAGGGCTTTTTGATCATAGTTTTGCACCTAAGTCAATCCTGCATTTAAAGTTGAAAACGTGATTTTGAATCGGAAGACAAGTAAAAATACTGGCCTAAAAATAGGCATTTGGGCATAGGTCGAAACTTCAAAGTGCCATAACTTCGTCAAAAATGAACTTAGGTTAAAAAGCGAGGGCTTTTTGATCATAGTTTTGCACCTAAATAAATCCTGCATTTAAAGTTGAAAACGTGAAAATAGGTCGGAAGACAAGTAAAAATACTGGCCTAAAAATAGGCATTTGGGCATAGGTCGAAACTTCAAAGTGCCATAACTTCGTCAAAAATGAACTTAGGTTAAAAAGCGAGGGCTTTTTGATCATAGTTTTGCACCTAAATCAATCCTGCATTTAAAGTTGAAAACGTGAAAATAGGTCGGAAGACAAGTAAAAATACTGGCCTAAAAATAGGCATTTGGGCATAGGTCGAAACTTCAAAGTGCCATAACTTCGTCAAAAATGAACTTAGGTTAAAAAGCGAGGGCTTTTTGATCATAGTTTTGCACCTAAGTCAATCCTGCATTTAAAGTTGAAAACGTGATTTTCAATCGGAAGACAAGTAAAAATACTGGCCTAAAAATAGGCATTTGGGCATAGGTCGAAACTTCAAAGTGCCATAACTTCGTCAAAAATGAACTTAGGTTAAAAAGCGAGGGATTTTTGATCATAGTTTTGCACCTAAATCAATCCTGCATTTAAAGTTGAAAACGTGAAAATAGGTCGGAAGACAAGTAAAAATACTGGCCTAAAAATAGGCATTTGGGCATAGGTCGAAACTTCAAAGTGCCATAACTTCGTCAAAAATGAACTTACGTTAAAAAGCGAGGGCTTTTTGATCATAGTTTTGCACCTAAATCAATCCTGCATTTAAAGTTGAAAACGTGAAAATAGGTCGGAAGACAAGTAAAAATACTGGCCTAAAAATAGGCATTTGGGCATAGGTCGAAACTTCAAAGTGCCATAACTTCGTCAAAAATGAACTTAGGTTAAAAAGCGAGGGCTTTTTGATCATAGTTTTGCACCTAAGTCAATCCTGCATTTAAAGTTGAAAACGTGATTTTGAATCGGAAGACAAGTAAAAATACTGGCCTAAAAATAGGCATTTGGGCATAGGTCGAAACTTCAAAGTGCCATAACTTCGTCAAAAATGAACTTAGGTTAAAAAGCGAGGGATTTTTGATCATAGTTTTGCACCTAAATCAATCCTGCATTTAAAGTTGAAAACGTGAAAATAGGTCGGAAGACAAGTAAAAATACTGGCCTAAAAATAGGCATTTGGGCATAGGTCGAAACTTCAAAGTGCCATAACTTCGTCAAAAATGAACTTAGGTTAAAAAGCGAGGGATTTTTGATCATAGTTTTGCACCTAAGTCAATCCTGCATTTAAAGTTGAAAACGTGATTTTGAATCGGAAGACAAGTAAAAATACTGGCCTAAAAATAGGCATTTGGGCATAGGTCGAAACTTCAAAGTGCCATAACTTCGTCAAAAATGAACTTAGGTTAAAAAGCGAGGGCTTTTTGATCATAGTTTTGCACCTAAATCAATCCTGCATTTAAAGTTGAAAACGTGATTTTGAATCGGAAGACAAGTAAAAATACTGGCCTAAAAATAGGCATTTGGGCATAGGTCGAAACTTCAAAGTGCCATAACTTCGTCAAAAATGAACTTAGGTTAAAAAGCGAGGGCTTTTTGATCATAGTTTTGCACCTAAGTCAATCCTGCATTTAAAGTTGAAAACGTGATTTTGAATCGGAAGACAAGTAAAAATGCTGGCATAAAAATAGGCATTTGTGCATAGGTCGAAACTTCAAAGTGCCATAACTTCGTCAAAAATGAACTTAGGTTAAAAAGCGAGGGCTTTTTGATCATAGTTTTGCACCTAAATCAATCCTGCATTTAAAGTTGAAAACGTGATTTTGGTTCGGAAGACAAGTAAAAATACTGGCCTAAAAGTAGGCATTTGGGCATAGGTCGAAACTTAAAAATGCCACAACTTCGTCAAAAATGAACTTAGGTTAAAAAGCGAGGGCTTTTTGATCATAGTTTTGCACCTAAATCAATCCTGCATTTAAAGTTGAAAACGTGAAAATAGGTCGGAAGACAAGTAAAAATACTGGCCTAAAAATAGGCATTTGGGCATAGGTCAAAACTATTAGTTTTCAATTAATGATGCCATTCTATGAACCCCATTTTAAATTTAAATAATCAATTTCCTACTAATAATATAAATAAAAAATATCTGTCATTTTTTTTAAGCTTAGGTGATTTATTTTTTATTTTTAGTTTCCACAATTAAAAACTAAAACTAAAACTTAAGACTATTAAATCTTTAAATCTCTTCTACTAATTTTTCTAACTATTGCTCGTAGATATGAGGATAAATGTAAAAATTATATTAATCTTTTTTTAAAATTAAATTAATAAATATAAATTGTTTCCAATAAGAGTTATTCATTGATCGCATATTTTCAGGCATATTTAAATATTTTTAAGCTGGTAAATTAAAATATATTAAAATAAATATTTATAAAGAATTCGTCGTTGCTTTTGCGATTTGCTCTTCTCTCGTCGCACGATCCCAAATTCAGGCAAAAACAAAAAAAGCGACAGCAAATCGGCAATGAAACCAAAAACTGTATTGACTCAAATGCGCCGAGTGTTGTTGGTTTAACCCCAGTGCGATGCTGGCCATGGTCATTGAACCCAGTCCGCGCAGCATCCCTTAAGCGACGCTCTCGACCAAGGCTAACAATGAGCAAAGCCAAAAGGGAACCAGGTTTGATAGTCGCCTCAGCGTTTTGGCAATTTTCCGCGCATGTCCGCAACTAAAACTCAACGCACACATTTTTGCAGGCACTGCTAGGTAGAGGAATGAACCGAACCGTACCGGGTCGGTAGTGTACGCGTCTAAAAAGGGCCAGATCGTATGGACCGCATTCGAGGGTTGTTTTGTCGGAGTCTTGGCAAACTCAGATTGTCATTGTTCGCCCAGGTTTCCCTTAAATGCGTTTCATTCATGAGTGCGCCTCTGCGTCTGGCGCTGTCTCTGTTTTTGAGGGCCCTCTTCCTAAGTTGGTCTATATCGTTTTTGGCATGCCCACATCTGGCTGCCCCTCACCCCGCTCGTTCAGCTCATCCTCCTGCTTGTCCCATGGCGCATGCGCTGCTGGGCTTATCTTTTGTCTCTTTGTCGACTGGTTTTTATGACGCCTTCTGTATTAATGGTCTCTTCGTCTCTCTGCCCAACATCTGGCCAAATGTGTACTCTCTCTCTCTCTCTCGTGGAGTGGGGGAACTACCAGCATTGTACACATGTGTGAGATATGCTAATAGTTTGGCTTGTTTAATGGTCTTTCGAATAGCAGTTTGAGATAAGTTCGGTTTGTTGTGTGAAGTTGAAGATAAATAAAAGATTGTGCCTGAAATGCAGGATGTAAAAAGATACGCGTTACTGCGAGAGATAAATTTGTCTCGATCATGTTTATCAGATAGAGGATTAATGATGTGTTATTATCCATCACTAGTCGATTGAAAATCAGTTTGAATTTTAATAGAAAAGTCAACATTTTTCTGATGTAAAGAAAAGATTTTAAATGAAGATCTGAGTAAATATTCTTGAATATATTCAGCAGAGATCGAAATGAAATATAGAGATAAAATATTATTGAAGATTTTTATCTTTTAGAGGATCAGCAGTTGCTCCAAAATCAGCTTGAATTGATATATAGTTTTCAGAAAAGATCTTTTAAAGTGTCAACAATTCTTTGACTTGTATAAACATTCCTAGAATAGTTATAAAAAATAACCTCAAGATCAGCTTAGTATATATATAAGATTTATAATTTATATATTAAAAATAGATCGATGAATTTATATTAAATGTATTTTATTTAACATTTCTTTCATATGTAGTACTTACAACGCTTTGCAAACGAAACATAAATTGTTTTAAAATGTTTGTGATTAAACTAAGTGCAACTAAAAGTAGAATATATTTTATATGTATTTGCCACATTCGAATGAACTTAAACGAGTTGAGTGCAACAATTCTGGCTGCATTGGCAAGATTTCAAATGCTTTTTGCCCTCTTGAGTTGAGTTAAGAGCTAAACCTGCAGATTAACATAATTCTACGAGTTGCAGTTGCATGTGATGAAACGATGGCTAAGATAATGTATATATATATATATTTATATATCTTGATATATTTATAGACCTGTTGCGGTTCTTCAAAATTGAAGCCGAAACTGTCTGTTTAGATACACGTTTGTAGATCAAGGCTTAGAACTAAATTAACGTTTATAATAATCAACTAAATCTCATAAATGGCTAATATTCTTTGTCTTTGTCTTTGTTGTTGCTGTTCTTGTGTCTTTTCTTTGAGTTTGTGTTTTGTTTGTATTTTGTTTGTATTTTGTTGTTTTCTTTTTGGGTTTAGCTATATACGATATATATATTTTTTTTCCATAGGGGTTGCTACTTTTGGTACTACTATATTTGTTCTTGTTCTTTTTTTTTGTTTTTTTTTTTGGCATGGCACAATTTTGGCATTCTTTGTGAATTGAGCAATTTTATGGCAAACTGAAAAAAAGTGTTTAAAATTTATAATTAATTGATAAACTTTCGCATTTAAATGGCAAGTTGCAAAGAAATTCGTTTGCTTTCAGCAGCGCGCATTAATCCATAATGCGCTCTTCGACTACAGTACTAAACTTAAACCGTACCCGGTACCTGCAACCCAAATCCCTAAAAGCCCCGTCCCCCTCCCCGCCACCGGCACCCCCTTATTTTGCTAGAGCTATTTGAGCGTCTCGCATTGCTGCATTTGCACAACCAGCAGCAGTATGCGATTCATTAGATTGTCCGCCTCCGAATCCTCCATGCTGTTCAGCTTGGCCGAGATGAAGCCACAGAACTTTGAGTTGAGCACCTCGCGGACGGTTTGTGGCGGCGCCAATTCCATGCCACCAACGGCGGCGGCTGCAGCAGCGGCAGCAGCAGCTGCAGCATTCTGCTGCTGCCTCAGATGACGATGCTGCTGCAGCATTTGATCCTCATAATCATCCCCATCCGCCCCATTCATATCCGCATCCATATCCAGCTCATCGGGCAATTCGCCATTGCGGCGACGCTTGCGCGCCAGCGTCGTCGACTGGCCACCGCCATCGGCAGCGCCTCCAATGCTGCGCGGCGAGTTCGAGTCGAGTATGATGGGATAGGGAAAATCGGCATCGATCGCCTCCAGCTCCTCGATCTCATCGGAGGCATTGCCCGCCTCCTCATCGCCGTCGCTGCGCAACGAACTCGCATCCAGATCATCGTAGCTCGTCGCCTGATGGGATCCGTGGCCAGCGTTGCTATCGTTGCGCGTGGAACTCACACGGCTATCGTTGTGCTGCTGTGCTGCCTGCGCCAGCGCCTGCTGGTGGGCGGGCAGCGGCTGCCCGGGCCCCGGGCAACCAATTGCAATCACCCCGCCACCGCCGCCACCGCCGCGGCCGCCGCCGCCACCGCCGCGGCCGCCGCCGCCGACGGCGCTGCCACTGCTGCTGGCACCGCTGCTGCTGCTGCTGCCACCACCGCCAGCGTTGCCAGCACCGCCAGCGCCGCCGCTCGAAAGATCCAGCTCCGGCTTCACATAGTAATCGCAATAGTAGTCATCGCTGCTCAGATTCAGCGAGGAGCACTTGGACAGATTCAGCACGGTGCTCGACGAATCGTTGAAGGACGAGCTCAGTTTTAAGGCTGCTGCTTTGCTAACGCTCAGCAAGCTGTGATTGTTGTTGTTGTTGTTATTGCTGCTGCTGTTATTGTTGTTGTTGTTGCTGCTGTTATTATTATTGTTGTTGTTGTTGTTGTGCAAGTGCTGCGCATAGGCGCCCAAACTGAGATCGCTGGCATGTGAAGCGCCTCTGAGGAGAGAGAGAAGAGGAAGAAGTTGATATTAATATTGAGCAACAGTTTGAGAAGCACATGGCTTAAGCATAGAGTAAATAAAATACTAAATAAATTATATATTTATATATATTTAATATTTTAATTTTGTAGTTCGATTTGTAATGCATTTTTGTGCAGATTTACTATCCAAGTCGATGTTGCCATTGGCAAAAGTTTCTCGTGCAACAAATTACTTGAACAAATTGGGCACAGGGGTTGCGGGCTAAGGGTATATTTTGATTTTCTAATTGTGGAATGGTGCATTGTGTAAAAAAAAATCATGAATCAACATAAATACGTTGAGATACTCGAAAATGTGATGTTACCTTTCGCTGATAGGGAATTTATTCTTTATTCTTACAATAAAAACAAATATTAAGATTGAAATGGATAAAATAAAATAAATAAAAATAAAATAGTTAATTCATTTCTTGGAATGATAATTTACTGCTCTTTACAAGTTGTTCATTTTAAAAATAAAAACATTATGAAAAACATACATTTTATTTGTAAAATGTCAACAAAACTCAGCTAATATTGTTTCTTGCATCACACTTTTTATACTGGTTACAAATTATATGAATGTTACGATTTTATAAATTGGATTTAGATTTTCAATATATAAATCCGATTTAACGATTCGCAGCTTAAATATTCAGAGAAATTACTATGTTTAGTTAAAACTGAATTGATGACAAGTATTAATGATATAGCATTACATTAAGGCAAGTTTCCCGTTTTTCTCATAGCTTTTCTAACTGGGAGTTCTCACAGAAAGATGGAGAAACAGAAACAAGATATCCAAAAATATACTGTTATTATATATATGACAAATGTTGCACATTTCCTTTATGAAAACACGATTACAAAGATGAATCATAGCCAAAATATAGTCATAGTCAAAATATTTTGTCGAATTTTGAACGAATGCTCTTTGTATTCCATGATCTTTAACAATGATGATGTTGTCAGCTCTCGACTAAAATGTTGCCGTACGCTTATCCTTACCCTTATCCCGCTCTTCCCCCCTCTGTGGACACATGCATGGAAACTGTTTCCAAAAATAGCGCAGACCCTGAAGATAAACGCCAACAACCCCAAATTGACAGCCATGAGGAACGTGCTCCGAGACAAACCCCAAACACCAGAATTCGACACAAACTACCAAAAAACTCTTCGTGTTTTTTTTTTGTTCAGTTCTTCTCTATTTTATGTTGGCTGCCTGGGTTAGGGGCTCGGGCTCGGGGCTCGGGGTTTTTGTAGTAAGGGGCTGTTTGGTTTCCTGCGCTACTCAAATTTCAAGCGCATTTTCCACAGCTGCCTGAATGCCTCAAAGATATAGACGTGGCTATTTTTAGAGACCCAGAGACAGAGACAGAGAGAGAGGGAGAGAGAGAAAGCGAGGTCGACCCTCTCCCAGCCCAGTTCAAAAATCGGGCAGCGTTGCCAGGACAAGGCTCAATCTTGCTGCCCTGCAGCAGGTAGTTGACAATTGGAATTGTAAAATGATATGCGAGGCGAGCGGCTTTCAATTTTTCGTTGTTTTTCTTATTCCTATTTCCAACAATTTTCACATTGGTACCAACTAAATAAAATCAGGGCCAAATGTATTTTTTACTATTTGCTTGTGGTCTCTGCGGTCCGTTTTGGGTTTGGTTTTTGGTCTGCTATTTATTTTCGTCTACATTTCTGGGACTTGGTCTTATCAACAATGTTTGCTTCCGCCCTATCCCTATAATGGACAGTTTGCATTTCTATTTCTATTTCCATTTCAGTTCGTTTGTGCCTCAATTTATGAGGAATACCAGTTTTGTTCGTTTATCAGTACAACTGGCTGACGGACGGATTTTAAAGTTTCCGCTCCGCTGTATTGATAAGCCAAATTACAAAAGACAAGAATTCGAGTTTGGGCAAAACAAATACTTTTTGTGGTTAACATTTTTGGATAACGCTTTGAATGCGCATAAAAAAATGGGTATTTAATTAATAATTAATCATTTTTGTGAAAAAGCAGTATTTTTATCAAGATAAATATTTGAAAAATATAAATATTATATAAACATTTTTAGCTAAAGTATTGGAATACAAATATATATATATATATAAAAATTATATTCTGATTTTTATAATTTATATTTGTGTATGTTTTCCGCATACAATCAATCAACTTAAAATATCAATAATCTATCTCAAAGTTTATTTTAGTTAACGCCAAAGACTTAAAAAAAAAACAATAATAAAAAATGGATTTACTTGGAGCTTCAATTGTTTATTATGTAGCAGAGTCAAACAGAATTAAATATTATTATAATATTAAAATGTATACTATAAATAAAATCACATGTTTTTTCTCTGTGTAGTAGAGTATTTAAATGACATTTTATTAAGCTCGACTTTTGGTAAACATAATGCCAAGTTTTAATGAATGTAACTTGATGTTCACAACTTGTGAATGATCAATCAAATATTTAGGAACAACACCCTCAAATTATATCGTAAATTGCGAAAATTTAAATACATAAAAGTGTCAATTATTTGAGCGCAGTAAATATTATTTTAATAATATTTTCGAAACGTATTGCGCAAATTGGGTATACGCCCAGCAAAAATTAAAAAATAAAATAAGAAGAGAAAAAAAAAGAAAATTTTCATGAGAATCGCGACCCGAACTGCCCCTCTGAGATTTTGTATCAAGTATTTCACATATTTTTTTGGGGCGCGGCTGGTCAAGCGATTCAGTTCGCTGCAAAGTGGGGAAGTGGCAAAGAATGTGGGGGGGGCAGCAGGGTAGGGGGTGGGGTGTAGAGGTGCCTCGCACAAACCACAATTTCATCAATTTTTCAGCTCATTTGCTTATTAAATCATAAGCGTGACACACAACCGAGCACGAAGAGTGCACAGTAAAAACACACACACACACACGCACACATATACACACACACAGACCGTGGTCATCAGCAGGCGGCAACCAACCCCGTTGACTGGTCTGTTCGCGCATATTTTTAACCCTGCCTGGTCGGTTTGTTTTGGCATCGCCTGCCTCAATTGCTCACCCATAAGCGCACACGCACACACACATGCGCACTCACTCGCTCACTCACTCACTTAGTCTCTCTCTCTCTCACTCGCTTTTGTAATCTACGCTTCGTCTTTTTCTAAACTTGGTCCACACTCGCCGCCGCAATCGCTCAGCGCTCGTCGCCGTTCGCTTTGCTGATTGTCATTTTCATATTTGCTGCTGCCGACTCTCATTGCGTTAATTTATCACTCTCTCTCTCTCTCTATCTCTCTGCTGCCCGCTCTTGCGCTCATTATACAAGCGCTCGCTCTCTCTTTCTCTCTCGCTCTGGCAAGCTCGCTGCATTCGCTCTCTCTCGCTCTGCCAACCACCATCAGGCTAAGGCTAAAGCGTTTTGTTGGTTTTTGCAGCTTCCCTCGATTTTGTTTTTGGTTCAAGTGGCGATGCCGACAACGACAACAACAACAACAACAACATCAGCAGCAACAACAACAACAATATCAGCAGCAGCAACAACAACAACAACAACGTTGTATAATTTTCGCTCTGGACGAGATCTGTTTTTATGGCTCAAGCCGCTGTCTCGGGCCCGGTCCGTTGTCTGTTATCAGCTCAAAATAATAATAAAAAAAAATTTAAATATGTGTGTGTGTGTGTGTGTGTGTGTGCGGGCATGTGTAGACCCGGGGCCGCATTCAACTGACGAGACTGTGTTGCCTCAGCTCAGCTCTTGCTTATTTGTTGCTGCTGCTGCTGCTGCCGATGTGGGTACAGTCAATTGAAAGGAAATGGCCTTATTTCATATAAAGTACAACACACACACACAAACACACACACACATAGAGCGGCGCAGGGGTGGCGGGCAGGGGGTTGCTGCTCTTGCTCCAACACATCGCAGAATCACACAAAAAAAAATTATTATAAGCACTGACGAGCCCCATTGCCCTGAGCCTGGTCATTTCTTTGTTCGAATTGGTTTTTTCCGTCCAACGGTTTCGAGACATTTGCAACGCGTACTCGCATATTTTACATATGCATATGCTACATATATATATATATGTATATATATGTGTGTATGTGTGTGTGTGTGTTGGGCAGATGTTTTTACAGAGGTTTAGCTGAGATTTCGTCTGGCACTCATTCAACATGCTGCTGCTGCTGCTGGGCTGCCCCCTCAATGCAAATTGCCGAGCGATGCAACAAAAAGCGATAACAAAGCAAAGGACTCGAGAGCAAAGAGTATCAATTAATCAAAATGTACTTTTCACGTATGACTCATATTAAGCGGCTGTCAACCATTAATCACATCCGTTTATTAAGTAAGACTAGATTTGATTCTTGGTAAAACACATTTAGTGTGAAAGCTTATCTTTGGGAAATATTTAGATTATTAATTTGTCTACTTGTAAAACACATAACATTTGCAGAAATTAATAATATTAAATATTTATAAATATAAGCCAATAATAAAATACATCTCTAAACTGGGCAACATGGAATTCATCATATTTACCAACCACAACAAACCCACAAAATGAATCGTCGTCTTAGAGCAACCAGGTTTCACTTCACTGCACAACAACAATAAGAATCTTCTATATATATAGAACTATATAAACATATACATATATATATATATGGTTCGGTCCACAATAAGAATATTATATGAGCGCCATCATTTCAATTTCAAAACAAGATCGACTGAGTCATCATCATCACCATCATCAGCCGGGCGAACGTGGCAAAGGAAACGTTCTTTGGCTAGAATTGTAAGTGGCTAATTTTCCCTTTGCACAGTAAAAAACATAAATAAACAAAAGACAAGCTAAATTCAGGCACTGAAAATTGCGTGTGTTAAAAAAAGCTTGTCTTTTGTCATCGAAATTGAGCGTGATTCAAAGGCAATGGAAATAGTTAATGGTTAAGGGTTAAAATTGTGTAATTCGACTGAGAAACCAAACACAGAAATGCACACAAAGCAAACAAAGCTAAAAGTAAGAACCGTTATTCATACTTTGAGGCCGATCTTTGCACCCTTCTCTCCGCCCCCCACCGGACACCGTTTGTAATTCTGATTATAACGATTTGTATTTGCTGCTTTGACTTTTGTTTTGTGGCGCTTATCGCTCTCTTTTACACTCACACCTCCACTCTACTCCCCTCTTGTAATATTAGTCAAAAAGAAGAAACATTGAGACAGACAGGCGGACAGACGGACAGACGGACAATGAATGAATGATTGGAAACTGACCACATTTTTATTCAGGTGGGTGTAAGCTGAGCTCCTCCCCGATAAGACAATGTATTGCGAACAAGGTTTTCAGATTCGTTTCTAGGTTAAATTATTCATTAAACCAGTTCTGATGGGACCAAATTACAATTAGGCTGAACCACAAATACAAATTCCGATAACCCCAAAAAATACCTCAAAAATAGAACAGCCCCTGGGGTTTCGGGGGTGATTCTAATTAGCTTCTAATAACAATGTCTGAAAATTCCACTTTTTTTTTTTTGCATTTTGCACTTGGAGATATAATAAGAATAAAATATAAGCATAAAAGATATATTAAGATTTAGCCAAATAACGATAATTTGAATAAACTACTCAAAGTACTATTATAAATAATAACTAGTTTCTATCCCTATTAAGATCTATAAATTACTTAAACTAAACGTTATTATTACTTAGTTCTAAGAATTACTTAAACCGCAAATAATTATTAATCAGACTATAAAAAAAAATAAAATAGTTTTTATTAACCCAATCAGAATCTTTAAATTGCTTCAACTACAAGTCTTTGGGACCAGCTTAATTATGATCACCCCTGATAGGAATGAATATATATTTTTTTATTACGAAAATACTTTTCGCAGATCTTAACACAAATAAAAAAATATTAAGGAATTTACTTGATCAAAAATTACAAGTAAAACTTGTTTCTTTTATTTTTGGTCCAGCCTAATTATGATAATCTCAACTTGTGAGGGAGGATCGTAAACAATGTAAAAAAAAAACACTTTAGGTCAATTGGGTATTTTGCTTTGTACTCACTTTCTCTCGCGGATGACATCCCTGAGGAAGTCCATGGCCTCATACAGGTTCCACTTTGGCTTGAATCCACTGACTTGCTTCACATGGCCCAGCTCCCGCCGATAGGATTCGCGTAGCGATTTGAAGGCGCGTGCCACACGCCGACCGGGCGCATTGAACTCCCTGCCGATGTGCTCCCAGGCGCGATTCTTCTCCTCCTCGGCGCCCTTGAAGTTGGGCAGCCGAGAGTCCCACAAAATAGGATTATCGTGCACCATCTGGATGAGCTTCAGCTTGTCGGAGGCATTGCGACGCACCACTGTGAGATGGATAAAAAAAAAAACAAAATAAACAACTTTGTTGTTTAAGGATTGATTCTGTTGCTGTTGGTGTTGGTGTTCTTGCTGTTGTACGCACGCTTTTTGATCTTCTGCGGGGGCGTCGCGATCGATTCGACTTTGGGCTTCATGTCCAGGGCGATGGCAGCAGCTGCGGCGCTCATGTCTTGCAGCGAATTTGTTGTGCTCGGCGAGTTGGCCGTTGTGGCGGCAACGGCAACGGGCGCCATTAGAATCTGTTGCAATATTCGTTGATTAATGTTGCTGGTGTTCTTGTTCTTCTTCTAGTTGTTAATGTTGTTGTTGTTGTTGGCCAGTGTTCACTTTTTCGTCACTTGACCCAAAAGTTCACTTTTCACATTCACATTCACATTCACATTAACAATTGCAATTGCTTTTGGCGCGATCATCAGTTGTTTTCTTTTTGGGTGGCAACTGCTAACGACGGGGGCTGCTACCCTCTCACGACCAAGTTTAACCAGCAACTAAAAACCAAAACCAAAAAAAAAAAAATATAACAACCACTGCGAGCAGTGACGGCCGACGCGACAACGGCAACGGCAACAGCAACGACGTCGGCAGCGCTGCTAGCAGCAAGCCCGCATTTTCGAGGAGAAGCCAAAACCTACAAGAAACGCTCAAAGCGAAAAAAGCCGCACACTAAATACCCTCAACGACTTGCCATACAAATTATTCTTCTCGCGGCTTCAGACGAGACAATTGAATTAGTGTGTTCTATGTTAGAGTATGAAAACACAAACACGACGCACGCATACTCGCGCACACACACATGGGCCAAACAAAGACCCAGGCGCAGGCGAAAGAGCCACAAAAATCACGCGCGCTCAACATGCGCGCACTCTCTGTCTTTCTCTCTCTCTCTGCATATCACCGCCCAGTCTGTTTTGCTCTGCTCTTCGCTGCCTGGGCCAATTCACAACGTGTGTATGCGCGGCGGTAATACCGTTATCGACGCCTGCGCCGCCGTCGCCACAACGAACGATAGCACGATGCGCACACATTGAGCTCAAAGAGCAGTCCGGGCCATTGGCTCGGCTCGGCTCGCCTCTGCTCGGCTCGGCTCGGCTCTCTCATCTCGGCTGTGGCTGGCGTTCAGACGGAAAAACGGCGTTTAATTGCAACAACCGAAAGTAAAAGCGAGCAAAAGAATGAGCGCAAAAAAAGCAGAGCAGAAACTGAGACGAGAACGTCACTCACACACACACACTCACACACATGCACAACAATTGAAGAACTGAAAATGTGTGTAACACAAAAATCCGTTGACGCGTTTGTATCGCTGACGTTTTTCAGTAGTCGTCATAGCTTCCATTTCGCGTTTTGTTTTTATTCTGTGATGGGCAACTGCTGATGTTCCTTAAGTTATACCCTACGCTTCAGCTTAGCGCTTTTCTAACGTGGTTTTGCTGCAAGTAAATGAAGATGCAAATTTAGCATAATAAAAAAGAATTAGCGAATAGTCATAGTCATCGAATGAACAGAAATGGAAAAATCTTGACTAATTTATATGGTTAATACTTTATGTGCGCATTTATTTTTATTTTACAAACCCATGATTAATTAATTATTTATTATAATATTATTTTAATTAACATATATATCAAAACATTGTATATCTTAAAATAAATCCATTAGTACAATTTCAATTATTGTTTTAAATTCCTGCGTACAGGGTATTTTGCATATTCGCCATTGCTGCCCTTTTTTATTTCGATAGCGTTCATTAATCGGCTACTTTGTAGCTCAGCTAGCGGCTCAGACTCAGCTGCGCAGCTCTTGCTCTCTATCTTCTTCCCACTTTCCCCACTCCGTTTTTTCGACAATTGTTGCACTTATTCCATTTTCCATTTCGTTGCTCGCTGCTGCAGTTTCTGCAGAGGGGAATGAGTGCTTCTCTGAGTGTGTGAGTGTGATTGAGAGGGGAGTGTTGGGGGTGCGCATCAGATTTGAGCCCGCTTAATATTGATGGTTTTCTCTTCTTAGTTTGGTTCGTTGACGCAGCCAGTAGCGTTGGAGTCTCTGCCGCTGCCACTGCCACTGCCTCTGTTCGCTGAGGTCGCGTTCAATTGCGTTTTAGTTGAATTTATTAATATGCCCACTTTGTGTTTTACATTTGCTGCTGCTTCGCTTTAGCGTCTGCGCTTTGTTGGCTTGTTTCGCTTGTCGCAGTCGCCGTCGCAGTCGCAGTCGCTGTCGTAGTCCAGCAGGCTCTTGTAAAAATTTACAAAAATAAACATTTGGAGCACACATGTTGAGCCTATAGCGAGAGGGGAAGAACAGGCACCGATAGTTCCACCTCTCTCCATCTCTTTCTCTCTCTTTATCACTCTGTGTGTGTCAACGTCTCTTGTTAATGTTAATGCCCAACATTTGTGTCTTGCAACGTTCTTTTTTATGAGATAACAACAACGTTGCCTTGGCATTTAAGCCGCTCAAATCTAGTAAATATAATCGACAACTGGCGAAAATAAAATGAGCGAGAGTGAGAAAGAGAGAGAGAATAATGCTTTTGTCTGTATGTAATTTATGCCTAATGAACTATTTCCGGCCAAGTGTCAATTAATGTATTCTGTGTATTCTGGCCCTCGGCTCGGCCCCATACAGCCAGGGCACAAGGGGCAGCAGCAGCAGCAACAACAACAACGTGCCCGCACAAATGTTGTCATGATCACTTCTGGCAAAAATAAGGAGAACAAGACAGAAAACACCCCTCCCACTCCCCCTACTCCTCCCCTTCCTTCTCTTGCGGGGAGCTGCCGTTTCCGTTGCAGTCTTCACTCTGTTCTTCATCTTCTTCTACGTCTTGCTCCTCCTCCACATCATCCTATTCTTGCTTCCTCTTTTGGCATTTGTTTTCAAGCCAAATTAAAAGTCATGCAAGCTGAATTCGTTTTCTCTACTGCTGATTAAATTTTCGTATGTGCGAGATGAATTTTTTTCTTCGTTTTTTTTTTGTATTTGCCTTTGCGTTTGTCTGTGCTCTTTGCGCCGTTAATTGAGCAGCCATAAAAGCGTTTTGGTGGCATTTTTCAAGCGCTTATTATTCGCCTGTAGTGGCTGGTGGAGGGGTGGACGCAGATCAGCTGAGAGAGAGAGAGAGAGAACGAATGATGAATTTGGTTTGGAAATGAGGAGACAGTATGCAGATTAGCCTAGAGACAAAGGCAAACGGAATAAGGCAGTTGATGAATGACGTGTTACACCAGCAGAAAAAAGAGTGGAAAAGAATAGGCACACTGATCTAAGATCAAGATTGTTCAAAATAACTATTTGAAAAAATCGGAATCGGAAAATCAATCAACGAATTAACATTTTGGGGAAAAATGCAGAAAAGTAGATTTAAATATTATACAGAGAAAAATTGTATTTCAAAATCATATTGAATATTCATTATTCAAGAAGTTTTTTTTAAAAATGAAGAATTTTAAGAGTTCCAAAAAATGAAAAGAGTATGAGTAAGAATATTTTTTTCCTCATGATATATATTTTTTAAACTTGAACAAATAGATTTTTATTCTTGATTTAATTGGTAGTGTAAAATCAGCTTATTAATATGACAGTTAATCTATATTATATATCCGATTATATTACATAAATTATGCTAATATTTTTGGTCTGATCGGGTTAATCCAAATGTTGCACCATTTTTCATTTATATACCCACAAAAATCCAATAAATCTTCTAAATATTTCTTACTTTTCTTACTTTATATTTTATTATTCATTTAATTTGATCTCTTTCTAACATTTTTATTTGAGTTGAGATTACATAATTAAATAAATAAATAAAAATTGGTAAATGATATGTTTTAAATTGGCCAAGTCTTGAAGTGTGGTGCGGATATCGGCTACATATCGGAAATGCCAGAACTATTTATTTTCTTCCTCAGTCGTTTGCTTATCAGGCAAATTAATCACAAAATTCAATGCAAATACCAAAAGTGGCTCTGGGCTGTAAATAAAGCCAATAAATATTGACACAGGTCAGAAACACAAAGATGGTACGAACCAACAGTTGAAACAGGGGAATTTTGTGGTAGATGACAGAAGGGGGATAGGCGGAGAGGTGGGGATACATATAACGATCGTAACTGTTGCCATTTTGCCGGTTCTATGGATTCCCGATAAGCCCGAAAGCGAACCCTAATTGAAGCCAGCCAAATAACCCAAACCAAAACCAAAACCCAACCCAAAAACCAACCCAAGTCAACTCAGCTCAATTCAATCAGGCAATAAAATAAATGTATAAATTGTGAATGTGTTTTGTGTCAATATCTCAGCGCAAGAAGAAGAGCGGGGGGGGGGCGAGTAGAGCAAGGGTGTGGGGGGTAAGGGAGGGTAGACCATATCAAGACCAAGTTGAAAACAAATTTCCAACCAATATATTTGTTGTGTTGATGAGGCAATCGACGCAGGCGCAACATTTGCCATCAGCGGAGGAAGTAGAAAAGATGGGCAACAAATACATTTGTAGATGAGGGACGCGAGGGGGGCGATTCGAGTAAGCGATTGAGAACCGTTCGAGCAAATCAAGCAAAACGAGCCCGAAACGCGAAAAATCAGTTGACGTTGTTATTGTTGCTTGTTGCTTGCTGTTTGCTGCTTTCTGTTGCTGTTGGCGTTGAAATATTTAAATTTTGACCCAACCCCAATCCAAATAAATTTGTTGTGGCGTAATGCGTGCAGCTGTGAGTGTCTCTCGCTCTCTCTCTCTCTCTATCTCTCTTTCTCTCTCTCTCTGGCTCTGTCTCTGTTCTGCTCCCTCTCTCTTTCAGTTTCAATTTGTGGCTCGGTTTTCCTCCGCTTTGTTGTACTCGCATTTTTGGTCTCTTGGGGTCAAAAATTGTCGCATATCGTTAAGAACCAAAAAAAAAAAAACACTCTAGAAAGAAGCGTCGCCGCGACGCAGTTTCGAAATCGAAATTGGCCATGTGCTTGACGACTCGTAACGGGGCATTGGAAGAGCAAGAGGGATACGCCAATAGCGAAGATTTTTTACTTAACAACAGATCGACAGTGAAATAATGTGTGCGGCTTCAGCATTTGGGTTCGGCTGACAACTTCCCGTACCATTATCCACTATCCACTATCCATTATCCACTATCCACTATCCACTATCCATTATCCACTATACATTTGTATTTAGTTACAGTTATGCACATATCTGCCTTGGATTTGTCTATAATCTGCTGTTAAATATTTCTTGTAATTTGATACTTTATTATTTATAATTATATTGTTCTTATTATTTCTTATTTATTGAACATTTAATGAAAATTCGAGTACAACAAAATATCCTTGTATATTGTAAATCTTTGTAAACCATTGCAGAGGAAATAATCATTTGACCACAGATGAGAATAGCGTATCGGCTGGATTAGGTCACTATATAGCTCACTATATACATTCAATCTGTATCAAAATGAGTTGTTGCATAAGAAAAATATTTTTGAAAAAGTAATTCAGACTATGCAGACTCAGTAAGCATTATGCAATTTGGCTAATATATTGATCAATATTAATCTGGCATTTTTAAATGTATTTTAATGCATTTTTATACAATTTCCTCATATCTCACTTAAATATGTATTTAATTTAATTTGTTGCTTAAATTCAAAATGTGTAAAACATTTACAAAATTGTAAGCTGTAAAAAAAAGAACAGAAAACTTATTTTTATTATTATTATTATTATTACTATTTATGCAATAAATGTTGTTAATAATACTTGTAATTTATCTATTAATTTAGTTGCGAGATCCGGCTGTAAATCCGTCTGCCATTTTGTTGTTAATAATTAATAATTAAAAACTTTCAGTAATCGATTGCAGTTTAGTCAAGACATGAACCATGTACACTTTAACCCCTTTGCTCAAATATTGCCAAGGCTTTTAGTGGTTTGTTGTTGTTATTGTTGTTGTTGTTGCTTGCATGTGTTGCCAATGCATTTAGCTGGCTGTTGCATTTTTGAATTAATAAACAAAATGAGTTGAGTCAGTTGGCAGCCGGCACTTAAGAAGCGCTACATCAAAACATACAGATATACATACATACATATGTAGTGTTAAATGTGTGTGTGTGTGTGTGTGTGTGTGTATTTGTATCTATGAGATACTTGTATTCATTAGCTTACCCCAGCGGCAGGCAGCACCAATCAAAAACGTTTTGCTGAGCTCTCAGCACAGTTTATTGCTCATTGTTGTTGCTGTTATTGTTGTTGTTGTTGTTGTTGTTATTGTTAGCTGGGCCCTCGGTTTTGTGTTTGTAATCGCGGTTTAGTGTAGGCCAGCACTTGGGCAAGTCTCACACACAAATACATATATATATACATATATATATAGATTTTTGTTGCTGCTATCGCTTATCGTGCAGCGACGTTGATTGTTGTAATTGCTACAAGTTTGTTATTGTTGCTGTTGCTGTTGCTCTTGCTGTGGCTGTTGCTGTTGCTGCTGGTGGCCATTGGCCGCGTCAACTGATAATACAAGTCTGTGGCTTTGACTCTGGCTTCTTTTTAAGGCCTGTCTCGAATTTTTCACATTTGTATTACAAACGCGAGCTGTTTCCACATTATGTTTGCTTATCTCTGGAGTCGCTCTTCTATTCGCTGGCATGGGCAACCTCCATTTGTTGTTAATTACTCAGTGCAGCTTTACCTAAAAACAAAAAACCAAAAAATCCAAAATATAAAAAACTGTAGCAAAAACAACAAAAGAGAGAAAGAGAGAGAGAGAACAGCGAAAAAGAGCTTCAACTTTAACCCCATGGCTGGCATTGTTTGTTTTCCTTTTCGGCATGCATTTTCCCACACGTCCGTTGCAAAATGGGAACAGCAAAAATTTAATTAACAATTTACAGCAACATTTGGGCCACGAAAAAAACACAAAACATTAACAACAAAAGCATATAAGTAACAAGTTGAACTACAAGACTCGCACATACCCTGTAATTTTTGTGGAAATCGTATTAAGAGTTAAAAGATTAAATTTCATTCTCAGATAAATATATTTTTGGAATGTTTATTCGAAAAAATATAATTGAAAAAAGATATAAAAATAAATAAAATTTATATTTATTTCATTAATGTCGCAGAAATGCAGAAAGCACAAAATACATTAAGTTAAACTAAAAATAAAGATTATAAATTTAAATTTAAAAAATGAAGAAACTTTTAAGAATTTTATTTAAAATCTTTATGAAGACAAAATAAGATTTATCCACTTTTTACAGCGCAATATTTAATATTCTATTAACCTTCTGAGACAAACTAGTATTATAAAATCTGTAACTATATCTATCTAAAATCGGATCTATAATTATCTGTGTATATATTTGTTTTTTCTGCTATTGAATAAAATGTTTTCAAATTAGCATCAATTTGGACTAGAAAGCACAACTCAAAATTAAGTAAATATTATTTGAAATGAGGCAGTATTACTTAAAACAAATATATATTTCATCATTTAATAAGAAATTAATCTGAATATACTTAAAATAAATCAATAAGTAAGCCTAATAAACGATTTAAGCTTAAAAGGAGTTATTTAAAGTGATCTGTAATGATTCTTTGGCATAAGCTACCCAGTGCTGTTTATTGTACAGGGCATACAAAGAAGAACAAACCGCTAACGCCAACGAACCTAGGAGGCGAGTTAGTTAGTTAGGTCGAGTGTTGGCCATGTTACACACCAGGGCTGCCACAACACACACCCCTTGCCGCTCAACAGCTGAAGAGCCATTCGGAAACTGACAAATGCAACTGCAGCAGCAGAGCAGCAGCAGCACTTATCACTCAACAATCGGGGCCAGTTAGGGACCCGCAGCCGACAACAACTGGCCGGGCCAAGTAATTACTCGAGAACATGCCAAGAAGGCGAGCGCTCATGTGAAATGCTATTGGTTTCGGATTGGGGGTTGTA
This sequence comes from Drosophila paracracens, assembly GCA_035044025.1. Classification (NCBI taxonomy): domain Eukaryota; kingdom Metazoa; phylum Arthropoda; class Insecta; order Diptera; family Drosophilidae; genus Drosophila; species Drosophila paracracens. The sequence goes on along the minus strand of JAWNMN010000192.1, from coordinate 2,982,601 downwards.
AAGGGTCAGGGTTGTGGGTTTGGGGCGGATTGTTTTTCGGTTCTATACACATTTAAATGGGTAACCAAGTTGTTAGTTTAAACAAGCAGCAATCAGGCAACGGAAGAGCTCAGATTTCTTGAACAGCAAATCCCCAAGAAATGTCCTTGTCAAAGCCAAAAGACATGTGGCAAATTATGACATTGACCAAGCCAAGAACAAACATACAAGCATAAGCCCCATACAATGGGTTAGTTCTCAACGTCCTGGTTATTTTGTTAGTTGTTAGTGCTATTGTTGTTGTTGCCACATGTAAACCAACTGTCATAATCAAGGCAAGCTGCCCGCGGGGAGTTAAGAACAAGAAAACAGCGGCAACATGTGCTATCACTGGCCCCGACTCCCAGCTGCCAGCTGCCAGCTCCCGGCTCCTGGCTCCCACTTCCCAGCTACCCAAAATGGAATTCAGAAGGAAAGCAAAAAACTAGCACAGACATTTTTTAGTTCATCTTTTACTTAACAACTGGCTTGTTCAACTTTCAGATAAACTTGGCTAGTTGTCAAAGGTATAAGAATAATTAAATTGAAAAAAGGTTAAGTTGAGAAAATGAGAAAGTTTTAATTAAACAGCTTGAACAAAAGAAAGTGAACGGTGAAAGTGCTGAATTGAATATTGATTTTGAGCTGATATTACAGAAATACATAATGTTAGGTAGTAGTTGTTGTTGTCTTTGACAGATATGAGTTAAGATTACTTAATCCCAGAAACTAAATATACAATTCTGCAGAATTAGATAAAGATAAGCATCAGTAGAAATAGATAAAGTTAAAATAGATCTTAACTGAAATTGCAGATATTTTTGGAATACATTTGAATATGTTAAGAGTCATCTTTGAGGTACAATTTGATGTAGTTGACTTAAAATATAGTGTATCTAATATTCCGCAGCATCTGCGAGTCAAACTAGGTAATTCAAAGGAAACACAAAACTCTTGCGACCATCCCCTTGAGTGGGATGCTGACTTTGGGGAAATAATTTCAGCTCTATTATTATTGTGTTATTAGAGGCGTTCTATGTTGTTGTTGTTGTTGTTGTTGTTGGGTGGCTCTGGGGATGCGGAGGGAACTCAACTCGAAGTGGAACTGCTTTTAAATGTGGCACATTTCTCGTTGTGTCTTCACTTTCGCTGGCGAAATGTGTTTTATTAGTTGGGGAATTTTTCTTACCACTTCGTTTTTCCGCGTGTCCAAGTTGCTCGCATTTCTCTTGTTCTCTCATTTGTGTCGACGATTTTTCTTCCCCGTTGTAAGTATTATTTTTGTTCCCATTTTCCTCTTTTGCAGTTCTCAGAGTAAACATGCACCCGAAGCGCAATCTAATTAAGTGAAGTGTAGAGGGTGTTGCATGGCAGCGGGGGCGGGGAGGGACTGGCTTTGGGAGTGTTTCTGATGGACACCCACAGTGATGAGTGCAGTCGTATGTGTGTGCGCGCGAGTATCCTTTGGATCCTTGGCTGGGATGCATGACGTCCTGACGTCCTTGCCGTGCTGTTGCATGCAATTTGCTGCTTTGCCGCAAGTGTAGTTACTATTTCTCTTATTCTTCTTCTTCATCTTCTTTTCATCTCTAGTCTTCACTCTGATTTTTTGGTTGCGTGTGTGTGTGTGTGTGTGTGTTGCTTTCTCTAGCTTGTTCGAACAACATTTAAATTGGCTAAATGGTTTTCCCATTTGCTGCTGATCCCCTCTGCAACATTTCTACAACTTCCCCCTGTGACTTCCCCCACACAAATGGCAATGTGCAATTTTTGTATTGCTTTTCGAAATTTTTGTGTATTTCTTTGATTCGCTTTTGTGGCATCTCAGTTTACTGCTGGGGTGTTGTTGAGATTAGTTTTTATTATGTTGCAATTGCATAGAGTCTACACAGTCTATAAATGTTTGATTGGATGCCAAGTAGTTAAATGCTATCAAATGTTTAGAAATATCGACTTTCTTTTTGTGAATAATAGATATATCGCTTGAGAGTTTTAAGAAACATTTGCGGCAAAATCGTTCGCTTTTAATGTCTAACAAAAACAATCCAATTAAGGTAAGAGCCTCCCTCTTGATGTTATATTGAATTTCTTAACCCAATGAAAGTGTAAATGGTCAATTCTAAATAGAATAAATGCAGTCGTTAGATAACAAATTGTAAAATATTTCAGTTAGTAAATAAATAGGGAACTCATTCAAAATCTTTTTGCTTATCAACGTATTCAATCCAAATTATAAAATATTTTAGTTAGTAAATAAATAATAGGGAACTCATTAAGTATACATTTGAAATTCAGTTATGATGAAAATCTTTTTGTTTGTCAAGTTATTCCAATAAAACTTTTACAAGAATTTATTGAGTTCGGATTGCTATATCCTATAGCTCTCCATAGCAATAATAAATCAGTTATGCCATGATCAAGTGTTTTGTTTACTAAGTTATCCTAACCAAACCCATCCGTTAAACAAAATCGGAATACTATATCATGTAGCCGTCATTGTAGCGATAATTGCCTCGTTCAAGATAGTTTCAAACAATAATTGCATTTTAGCATTTGTTTGTCTGTGGTTGAATGACTAATTAAAGTATGATGTGGTTTTGTGGCAGTTGCAAATATGCAACTAAAACTGATTTACGCCCGATGAATTTCCCAATTAAAAGTGGGTTTTTCTCTGCACTCATTCGCAGACGCCACTTTAAAGTCGTTTGTTTGAGAGCAGCGATATCTGCTGAATTATTTCTGCTTCTTTGTTTTTTTTTTGTCCGGTGTGTCCTTTGTACAAGTCCTTTGTAAAATATTGTCATTATCGTATTAAAAGCGCCTACGGTTAAATGGTCATGTTAAGTTTTACGAGTATTTACAAGCCAAAAGAAAAACATGGCCAAGTCCTTCTGCCCTTTCATTTCATTTTTTTTATTTTTATATTTTTTATTTGCAATCGCTTTGTATGCATAATTTATTCATTAATTATATGGACGAATGGCGGACAACTGCAGCAGCAGCAGCAGGACAACAACAACAACAACAATAGCAATGACTCTCCAATATAAATAACAACAAAGAGGCGAGTGCAATGCACTTTAAATGTAACGATTATAAAAAATACGATGTAAAGAAATTTGCTGCTGACACGCGGCCAACTCTTAAAAATATGCAGCAATTTATGACGTGAGTTTATTTACCGCAAATTATTATAAATCGAATTTTAAGTAGAAACTGCTGAAAAAAAAATAAAAATTTTAAAAATAAACGTAATAAAAAAAATGCACACAAAGCGAAAAATTGGAAATAAGACTGCGTGTAAAAATATGATAAATTGCGCATACGCCGTGTGTATCTTCTGCTCACAATGCCGAACTGTATGCAGTTAATTGCCATTTTTAACAACATTTCGGACTCTATGGCATTTTTTCCCTTCTGTATCCCATTGGCATCAATATCAACTTCATCATTACATTGCCATAATTATGTCGATGGAATAGCTTTAATGATTTGCATTTGGTTGGGGATCGCTGCATTTTAAACTCGGCTTCAATTGAGCACTGAAAAGTATTATATATGACTACAGTTGATTTATGTATAATTGTTGTTGTTTATCAATTGTTGAGAGTTTCGCAATTATATTATTTGGTGTGCTTAAACACTTAAACATAAAAACTAAGCTTACTCAATTTATGATGACAGCATTTTTTTATAATATTGTTACACATTTTTGCAGTCATATTTATTCAAAAGTTGATCATTTCTTTTTAACAATATTTAATAGCATAATCAAACATTTGACAGATGAGGTTTTTTTTTAAGATTATTTGGTAATCAGGCAAGGGTTTAACACCAGACAGATCTGTGTTTGGAATATTGGAGCAAACTCTTGAGTTTAGTTTGGATTAATCGTTAAGCAAAAGTTTTTTTCATTAACTTACCTTTCTGTGCTCTTTTTCTATAAGAAATTTCTTTTGAATTTTGTATATATAGATATATAAATATATACTTGATAAAATGCTATATATGTATTTTTCTTCGTAAAACTCTGCTTTTTATTATTTATTTTTTACAAAATTTGCACATTTATGTGCATTTAATTTATTATCTAAATTATTATTTGGTACATTGCATTTTTAGTTTTCACAAAATCAAAAATACAAATTTATTGTCAATATAATAAAAATCTACAAATATTTTATCAATCGCTTTTTCAGCATTTGTATAAAATTCTTGTTTAAGATTTGTGAAAAGTTTCTAAGCATTTTTGACGCTGGTTCCATTTGACTTTAATCTTGGACGCTCGACTTGCTCAAAGCTGTTTCCGCCCCAGCTAGTCACATACATTCCTGGCACTCCCATATATACATAAATATATATAAAAACTTCTTTTCGATTGTCGGCCATAAATTGTAAATTTAATGTGCCCAAAAGGCGACGCTCACGCACACAGGCAACCATTCTGACAGTCAGTGAGTTGTCAAACAGTTTTATTGACTTTCTATACAAGTCGATTTCAAAAGGAACCCGACTCGTACCAGCCCTGAGAAATAAACAAACCCAAGACTGAGCAGTGGGAAAATAAACACTTGGCCAAAAGAACCAAATATCAGATAAATGGCCAGGGCCGTTTAAGAATCACAAGCGAAATTCGAAATTCGAACTCAAGGTCCTGGACAGATACCTACGAGAAACAGATTAGAAAACTTCAACGCCTGACCAAGTTGTTAAAAACTTTTCTTTTTTTGTTTTTTGTTTCTTTTCCTCCCCCAATCCACTCTGGAAAAAAATCAGTGGCGTCTCTCAAATTGAGTGGGGACTGCGTGCTCGGCGATTCCCTGCTCGGCAGCCATAAAGCGTGCCGGATATCGTCCCACTGAACGAGTTGTTATACCAAATTGACATATGGCGATGAAGTTTAGTTTAGTTTTTGGTGCCTGGGCAACTTCAGTAAACTTGCCACATGCCCCCCCACCCACCTCGCGCTGTCTTGTCAATGCCAATTTTTTGTGCTTGTCTATTTTGCTTATTGCTAGGGCCAACAACTTTTTGGCCAACTTTTTGTTGCGAGTTCGCAACATGCCATGCAGCTTTATCGACGTTTTAAAGTTCGCTAAGTTCGTTTGATGTTTCGCAGCTTAAATCACAACATGTCTGGCTGTAAAAATCCTGAAAGAAATGCGTTCGCGCAGTGGCCTTTAAACTGCGAGCTGTCGAAATTAAATTACACATTTTACCACGCTTGCCAAGGATCACTTAACACTTTGAGCTGAACGCTATTCGCCATAAAGTCGAAAGTCCAGTATTAACAGCAAAAGACTCGAACTTTGAGTCTGAACGAAGAACGAAGCTTGGAATGCCCTTAACAATCTTGCATTAGGGGTATTTCCTAAAAGCCAAAAAGTATGCAATTTAGTTACACTTAAATAAAAATATTAAAAAGACAATTTTCTAATGTTTCCCACTTAAAATAAGCTAACGGAATAATAATTAAAGACCAATTTGAGTCAAGAGCTGTCGAGCGTCAGATACACCCCAAATTGTGAAGTTAAATCGTTTGATGACTGAGAGCGCATCGCACCGGAAAAGGAAAAGGAGTAAATGCTGAAGTATCTTCTGCACATTCGGGTTGCCTGTATATTGAGGACTGGCTGTGTTAGCATTTTATGCCCCAGACACATTGGAATTTGCGCACATTACAAAGAAGGAAATGTAACTACTTCCTCTTGACGTGGCTGCTGCTTTGAAGTGGTTTATACTGATTAGTCCTGTAAATTGGCTTAAAAACGCGCGGTTTTACACACCCAGGCACACACACACACCCACAGAGTGTAGACTCGACTTTTGACTGTTGCAAATGGCAGATAGAAGACCAAAGACTAAAGAGCTCACGTCAATAAAAAAGTAAGCTAATAAGGAAACTATAAATGTGAGTCGTGCGCCTCAAAAATACCCTGTACAAATCTTGGAATTATTGAAAAGAATGCTTAGAATTCGAATGCCAAAGGAATGTTTAAGTAACTAATTAAATATTTAAATATTTAAATATTTAAGCAAATTCCCAAAATGCAATTCTTATATTTTATCTTGGTTGGGATCGTAAGATATTGCAATGATATATATAATTGAATAATACCAAAATCAGATTGATTTGTGGGTTGTATATAGAAGTCAGATGGATTCAGTTTATGCTTCTGTAAAGTACTTGGATACTTTGAAAAATACCTCGTTTTGAAAATACCCTCTTTGGGTGGGGCATGTACAAATGAAAATTACATTCGAAATTTTCCAGCCTTTCGTTGGCATTCAGATGCAGTATTGGAGGCAGTCGAACGAACGTTGTTTAGTTTATTGCGAACGCGTTGCTAATTGGCGGTTTTATAGTTTTAGCTTGGTAAATGGCTTTGAAATGCTGCCAATGGCCCGAAAAACGTGTGGCAGCCGCCAGTCAAACCGCGTTGCCACCATGATCCACAGCAGCAGCAGCACCACCGCCAACACCACCAATTGGCAGCCACCCGCATTCGCGCCAGGCGCTAATGATGATTGGCAGCTGTTAAAATGATTAAAGGGCGCACAAAACGCTGAATGTACTGCGACTACCTCTGAATTTGTTCAGTTCTACTCGAAATGTATTTTCCCGGGAGCTTCGCCGCATCCTCGGGGTGTGAACATTTAAAAGTTTTAGCCAAAAACAGCAGCCGACTATTGAATTAGCATTACACGTTTAATGAAAGGCAGCTGCAATTTGCCAAGCCAAGTGAAACCAATTGTGGACTGTGCCAAAGATGTGAGTTTAGTGTTGCTGCTCTCAATATCAGAAAAATCTTTGTTTTTGAAATCGAATCCAGTATTAATAAATTCACAATTTTAGCAGATATGCAAATTGCAAAAATCAAAGCTTAACTTTTGGCTCCACATTCAGTTTTCTTCATTTCGAATATTTGTGCATATTACTTGGCCAAGAGAAATCAATTATTAAAAATAAATAAATAAAAACCTTAGCCAAATAAAATACGTTTGCTGAAACTATTTTACTTCATACAATAAACATTTGTCAAATATTTTGACCTTCTACAGCATTGATTAGCATTTTGCTAACCTAGCATATATTTTCCCCAGAGTTTCCATCACCGAAATGAAAGAAAAAGAAAAACTCTGCATAAATCGTTCAACAATTTCATTTTTTGATTAGCATTTCCATTTGGCCAAAGTAATAACGATTTGTACTTGCAAAACTCATTCGCTTGCCACCGCCTCAACCCCTCCCTCCCCCCTCCAGTTATGTACTCCCTGGATGTTGCATTGTTATGTATGCAGTTTTTGGGACACATTCAGTTCGAACAATTGCTGTGGATTCATTTTGCGTGAGAAATTTTCAATTAATATGCGCAATTGCAATCGAGTGCGAGAGTTTTTAGCATATTTCGCATAGAATTTTGGATACCCTGCAGACCTATAAAATGCCAAGAGAGAGTATTATTTTGCGCAAGATAAAAATAAAATGAATTAATTACATATTAATTATAAATATTTTGATGTGCCATAAACATTATTAAGCAAAATTCATTCAAATTAATTGCTAAATAAATCTCAGAAGTATTCAGTCAGGAAACAATTGCTTGGCACAGCAAAAAGAGGAATCCTTCAAAATAGAATCGAGTTCTTTAACCATATTTAAGCTAACAAGATCAGAGACTCTTAAGATGATTATCTAACTGAATCTGATACACAAGGTATATCCAAGTCTGGCATTCGATTCCAAACCTTTTCCCTCTGATTTCTTTTTCAATTTTTTGCTTATCATACGCAACTGCAATCCCTTACTGCAGCTTGGAATATTTTTTCTTTTCTTTTTTTCTTTTTTTATTGGGGGGATTTGTGTAGTTTATGAAGTCGCCCACTTTGTATTCAAGTGTAAATTGCATTGCAGCTGCGACAAGGGCGGCAATTTTTGGTAGATTTTGCATTTTGAGTGGCAAGAATGGATACAAACAGTTTTGACTAAGGGGTTTTTTGGGCCGTGTTGTCGCAGGTGGCGCCACCAGTGCCATATGTGATGACGCCAAGTAGTTTGCAGCACTTGACAGACAACCATCCAACCAACCAAGCAACCATCCATCCATCCAACCATCCGTTCATCCATCCATCCATTCATTCATCCATCTATCCAAACCATCCATCTAACCAGGCAGTCAGCTTTGCAGTCAGACATTTTCTTTGGTTCGCAGTTGTTGGTGTGACGAATTTACAATTCAAAATGCTACAGAATTGTCTTCGGTTCGCGTGCAACATCTATTTGACAGCTGTCAGTGGCGGACAACTTTTCTTACCGCATTCAGCGCAACACACCAAAAATGGAGACGCCGATAGACGGAGAGAGAAAGATATAGAAAGTGTGGCAACTTTGTCTTGGCGCATTTGTAAATGCAAATTTTCAATCAAACTCAAGACGCCTTCGTTGTCACTTGTAACAGCATTTCCACCGAAATCTTGTAGGCTTTTCTGGCGCCCTGTATTCTCTCTCCCTCTCTCCCTCTCTCTCTCTGCTCTTTTTGGTGGGTGTGTCCAGCGTGCCTTTTGCATATGCAACACACATCAATCGCAAAAACAACAGTTGTTCAAATTGGCAGATTCGTCAGATATTCAACAGATACTCAAACAATGTTGAATATCTGACGAATCGGATAGCAAAAAAATCTTAAGGCAAAAATATATTCGTGATTCAATTAAATGTCAGCTAAGCTACAAAAATCTTCAGCAAAAAATATACTCTTAGATTAAGTTCGTTTTTTTTCCTTGATTGAAGCAACCCGAAATCTTTTTTTAAAGTATCTTTGTCCCATTGTAGTTAAACTTCAGGCCGCTTTTTGCTTGCCTCCAATCGCCGCTGGCAGCTGAAGTTGTTTTGCATGTTCGACAGTTGCAAATTTTTTTGCGATTTATTTTGACAATTTGCTAAAATTGTTGTTGCAACTTAAAGTTGTTTGATGTTTTGTGGGAGATGTATGAATATGAAACTTGGTGGTGGTTGCTGACACCTCCGTCATTTTGCTGGCAAATATCAAAGTTTGTTATGGTTTCTTCTCTTTTATGCGCCATCAAAGGTAAAGATAAATCTATAAAGGCCCCTCAAAGTAGTTTTACGAAAAGTGCCAAAGAAATGTCAATAAAGATAGACACAAAGACCAGACAAGGGGGCGAATGGGAAAGGGAGGGAACGAAAATGGTAGTGAGACGGAGACGGAGACGTGGACAATTGAACAGAAAGCAAGGCCAATTGGCCATATTAAAAGGAGAGCTTGTAAAAATATGTTGCTGCCACGTAAGGTCCACGACAGCCCCAATCGTGGTCTGGTCCCAGGCGTCTCTGCCACAAAAATATCCTTTTATGATTTATCCCAGCGGTGCCAGTTAAAAGTTGCACAAACATGCGGCCAACTATGACTCTCTCTCTATATTATCCAGGGACACTTTTAATAAGATTGTTTGGGCGTGTGCTCGGCAGGACCAACAGCACAACGATATCCACATACATATATAGCGCAGCCAGCTGGTAAGTAAGTTATTTAAAATTATTTATGTGTCAATTATTGAGGTTTCTCTGTTTTCATATTGGATGCCAAATTTCGATTTCTCATCCCCATCCAAAAACTTTGCTCAACCAAAAAGTATCAAATGGCTGCTTCAAAAAGTTGAGCGGTTTATGTGTGTCCTGCTCAGCCAGCTTTTGGAGTTATTTATACGACTGGTCAGTGGGTCAGTGGGTTTGCCAAAAGAGCAACATTTCAGCGCATAATTACTAAGTTTGAGTATGCAAAATTTAAGCGAAATTTGATAATAACAATAGAAACGATTTAATATTTTTGCAAGCATCTGCTCGACTTGAACATGCCTCTTAGTTGATGCAGCAGAATTCTGCAATTGAAGAACACATCTGCGGCATGAATGAGATTTGATGGCAGTTAATATCTGGGCAGTCTGCTCGACTATAGACATTTTTGAGATGGCATAATCAAAATACCGCTAATAAAAGGATTTTTATGGTTAGTGGCAAGGGGAGCAAATAGCCAACTATTTGAATTGCTGTGTATATATTATCAAGAGAAGTTTTTATTACCAAAAAAATATATTTATTCAAAAATATTGCAGACTGTCTTTTGCGAGTTTATTTAAAGGTAGGGCATTAAAAGTGATTGCTGCAAATCAATTTATATTTCACGAAATAATAGTTCAGTTAAGAATGAAAACCGGACGGAGTCAATTAAAAAAAATCTGGATAGGCTCTCAAATATAATGGTGGAAGTGTAAAGCATTGCAAGAGTAAAAGTGAAGTCGAGACCAAAAATCGCGAATCATTAAGTGCTGCAACGTGTTGTTGGCAATTGTGGCTCTTGTGGCTGTTACAGGCGCCATGGCCCAGTTATTGTCAGCAGGATGCGGCAAATATGCCACTTTTATGGGACGCTTCCGCATCCGATCCAGCAGAGTACAAAGAATGTGTGAGAGCGGGGCAGGAACTGAGCAAGGTAACAAAGCGGATATAGTTGGAAAATTACGGCACAACCTGCGACTCGCTGCATGCCCAGCCAAGTGCGCACCACACCAAACGCAAAAGAGTGAGAGGGCATGTTAAGCAGAGAAAGAGACAACTATGCAAAAAACAAAAAAAAGAAAAAGAAGAAGAAGAAGCTGAGTGCCAACGCACTAGCAAAAGTATCATAGAAGTATGTTGCGAAAATAAGACACCAGCAGTTAATAATTCAACAGCACACTGACACACATATACATACCCTCTAATTAAATATATATATGATATATATATAGATATGATATGACTTTAAGTAACTTTTGATTTTTCAATAAAAATAGTTAGATATAAATATTGTGTAAGCAAGCTGTGCCTGAATTTCTGCTTCTAGAAGAGAAAATTATTTACAGAAAATCGAAGCTGTTTTTATTTAGTTATTTATTTATATATTTATTTATTTAGTTATTTATTTATTCATATATTTATTTAATTATTTATGTATTTAGTCATTTATTTATTTCTTTATTTATCTATTTATTCATTTATTTATGCATTTATTTATTCAGTTATTTAGTTATTTATTTATTTATGTATTTATTTACATGTTTATTTTATTATTTATTTATCTATTTATTTACTTATTTATATATTTAATGCTAACTAAAGTCAGTCGACACAAAAAAATACACAGAGTAAAAAGTTCAATTAAGTTAAGCTTAAAATTATATTTAAAATTAAAAATTTAACAAGAAGAAATATTTTTAAGACTATATAACAATTCATTCATTTTTTTATTTTCGATAAATTTAACTTATATTTAACTTAATTTTAATATTTAATTATATTTTCCTCTTCACTTCGAGCCCGACATTTGGGTAGCATAGTCATAAATACCCAATGTAAGCGTGTATAAAAGGCATATTAAATATGGCATGAAGGCAGGCGTTTTGGGGCAGGACATGCGCGGCAACTGGTATCGATAGCAACAGTTGCAGCTTGTAGTTTTCAGTTTGGTAGCAGCCGGAAGCAGCTGGTGGCAGCTGTTGGTGCCGCATTTTTAAGTTTTACGTGTGGCACGTGCGGCAAACATTGCCCCAGCCGTGTGCGGCTGCTGCTAGATGCAAAACTCTTAGATGCAGATGGAGTTGTAGAGACTTTACTGACACACGTGCCCCTTCCCCCCGAGCCGCGCTCAGCTTGTTTGCCGGCTCCTGGCTGCTTTGTTTCTACGACTTTCAGACGCGCGTAAAAATAAAGAAAAACTGTCAGGTTTGCTGTGGGCGACTGGGATGCAACTAGGTGGTGCACTTAAAGCCATCGCCTGCCAGCCAAGTTTGAGTTACGGGGCCACATTGTCAACATGCAATCTGCAATCTGAAATCCGCACAGCTGCGTAAGTGCAGCCACCGATGGGAATCGTAAGAGGAGCATCCCTGATTGGCCCTACATCTCAATGTGGCGCAGCGCAGCAGTTGCACCACACGATTCACTTAACAGTTGGGCTAGTTAAAGGTGGCTAAGAAAACAACGTTGATAAAGATTTTACAATTACTGAAAAATATTTATTCAAATTAAATACTAACTGCAATACCAAGGGATAACTATTTTTTAAGTAGTGCCATGAAATGTTATATAAAAAAATGATTGCTGACGATAGAACACAGAATTTGTAGCATCATCAAAAAACTTGATTTACAAATGATTATTACGGCTTAAGCTATTTGCTTTGCCTGCATTTGAATCTCTATAAAGTTGGCTTGAAGTACTTTTGAAGTATCGCAAAGTTTTTGACTATCCGCCATATTTGATAATTTTGCCATTTTAAATACTTAAAAGTGCACTCCTAAGAGTGTCTGAGCTGGGCAAATTGTATGCCACAAGAAACAAGCTCAGGCATGCCACAAAACCTAGCACAAAAGTGTCGTTAAATAAAATTAAACTGTAAGCAAAGCAAATAAGAAAAAAAAGAAAGGAAAAACAAAAAATGCCAAAAGTAAACTTTGAACTTTAAATAAATATTTTTGACTTTGGCATTTATACTCGCAAAACTAAAAACAAAGTTCTTAAAATATAAAAATTACAACATAAAAATCGACTACACTTTTAGATACTCTATGTTTTGAATACGCATAAATTGATTTATATTATTTTATAAAAATACAAAAAGTAAGTAAAAGATACAAAAGTAATCAAATATATACCATAAGAGATTAGTTTTACCCAAAACTTTTGAGTGCTTCGAAGATGTTTGCATTTTATGAGTACAGGATATTTTGTAGTGCAAGGACAACCACAACATGAGCGACTCATGTTCAACAAAATGGTAGAAGAAAACGCGGTAAAATAATGGGCCCAAAAGCCTTGGCATTACGTTGAGTTGAGTTGAGTTGAGCTTAACCAGGAGGCAGCTAGAAGCTGGAGCAGGATGTGTGCTCCGCTCAAGGATATGAGCGGGCATTAAGTTTAATGCTCGATGCCTGCAACTGAATTCGGTTCAAAGGGGGACGACGACGTTGACGACGATGAGGCGCAGCTGCAGGAATGGCGACATCAACGTTGCCTGCAAATTTTCTCTCAACTCTGTTGCATTATGAATGGCGCATAATTTAAGCGCATTGCTCGGCTCTGTCCTGCTCCCATTTTGTCCGTCAAAGGAGGCTGCTCGTACTTGTACTTTAATGTCTGTCGCCGCATCACATGTGCTCCAGCATTTTTCTTCAATTCAGTTTGCTTAGTTTGAGTTGAAGTGTGTTTGCACAACGCTTTAAAATCTCGGCCCAAAAAGTTGTGCCATTGGCCTGTTAACGTGTCATTTGTGCACGTGAGCACTTTTTGTTTTGGTCAAGTGTCCTGCGTGCGTGCCATGTGTCCAACACTCAATCGTTCTGATGTGGTCCAAAACTTTTACAGACCGAAACTTGGCAGCAAGAGTATTTATAAGTACTTGCAACTGACTTGCACTGCAGCTGAGACGTGCCCAACGACAGGATATTAAGTGCATAAGTGTGCAAGGATTCTAAGTAATGAGCATATAAGTAAATATATTTCACACTTAGTGGCTTTTACAGCAGTAGAAAGCCTAGAAATCAGTCAGATTGAAAATACTTTCTCTTCTTAATTGATTATTGAATTGAGTCAATGAAACTGAAATATTGAAACGGAACTGCATTTATTTATTGCAACGAATCAAGTTAAATGCTGACTGAATTCGATTTACTACCAAATTATTCCCAGCTTATTAAGCAAATTATGTGTAAATTTGTTTACTTGTGCAAAGTTACAACAAGTTTCATTTAATTCGATTTTGCATCGTACAAATTTTATTTATTGCACATGACACAGTCCGAAACTAAAAAGAGAAATATAAAAAACCGATAAAAAGGATAATACAAAATAAGCATGGCTCTGTTTGATTACGACTAGACAAATACGTGCACAGGAAATGAACATAAAGGACACTGTCCGAGCACTGCAGCAGTCCATAAAGAGTGCCCCACCATGCATCACAGAAATATGGATTTGAATATGGATATTGATATGGATATGGATATGGATTGCATTGCATTGTGTACAATGAAAATCTAATCTATTTTTGATGAATCGCAATTGTGAATTTCAACAATGTAAGCCAGCCAAATGCTTCAAAGGCGCTGCACAAATTACTATTGTGTACAGAACCCAGCAATAGCATAAACAATATTATTCACTATGCTGCAGGGGATGTCAAATTTGTTGATACTTTTCAAATATTGAAATATTGAATATTGAATATTATCAAATATGCGAGTCTGTACAATTAATCGATTAAAAAAAAAAGTTAAATTCTTTTTTTTATTATTAAAAATAATAATTTGCAAACAGTTAAAGAAATTTTGCTGCAGAATTTATTTTATACATTTTTATTTGATTAACAAAATATTGTCAGAGCAACAAATAGTCTTGTTAACTTTTGTAAAGTTATTTCCATTTTTACTATCATATTTTTATTATTGTGTTTTATTTGATAATGCAATTCAAATGCTCGGCCAATATGAACTCGGGTCTAGTTGTGTGCATTGTGCATGGCCACTTTTGCTTATCCATCGATGATGATGATGCTGATGCTGATGATTCGGATTTCGAATGCACAAAAACAGTGAGCAGCCATATAGAAATTGTCATCAATAAAATAAATTGTTGTGTGGCACTTGCCTGTCTATTTATTTTCATATCGTTTTTTTTTTTTGTTCTCCTCTTTGATTATTTATTGCAATTGGCCTGCCGATATTAACTGAAAATACAATAATTGCTTACATATTCATACCAGCAATGAATTCGTATGTTCTCTGCATAAAACATACTGCGATTGGGAGCGACATTGGCCAGTGTCGAAGTGCATCAATTTTGAATGGATTATGGCGAACTCAGACCGGTGGGGAGGGATGGTCTGAGCTGGTAGGTGTGGGGTTAGGGACAATTGTTATAACTGAACTGTACAGTAGTTCAATGATATTACTCATTATAAAAATGAACAAAATCCAATTGCAATAGTCTGTTTTCCTTAACGACTTATCTACTTGATAAAATAAAAATAAATAAATGGCAAAAATCTGATATATATTGTCAGCAACAGAGCTTGGAAGATTTATTTGTAAAACATATTAGGTTACATCAATCGGGTGTACAGGGTATACCCAAGTCAAGCACTCTCCTCTGTTCACTTTTTAATTTTTTGTCAACTTCATTTACAGCTAGTTCGAGTGCATTATAGTAAACAATTAATGCGTCTAATTGGATTATGCGGCGCACTCCAAAATACTATTATAAAAAATATAATTCAATGCAAAAATAAATTCAAAAAATTAAATAATTATGTATTTGATAGAATTAGAATTGAATATTGCGTGTTCGAGTGTTCAATGTGTGATAACCAAATCATTACCAGAAAGTAAGTGCCGAGTCAAGTGAGTTCTTTATAATGCTCTTTTTGTGTGATGCATCGATAAGTTTAAATAAATAGTAAAATAATAATAGAAGAGTGAAAGAGTGAATTATAATTATAATGAAAGTTGTAATTTAAAGGCAATTATAATTATAATTCGTGACTAGAAATCAGTTAGCCGGAGAGTCTTTTAACTTTATAAAGAATTATCTTCAATACAAATCGGCAACAGCTTTGTTTGTTTTTGATTCAATGGATTTAGGATAGGATAAAGATTTTGCTAGAGGCTTCTGAGCAACTTTGGACTTTTTTCTGTCTATCTAAATGCCTGCACATTAATAACAACGGCAACACACACACACAAGACACAGATGCAGCACGTCTTAGCCTGGATATATGTGTGTGTTTATAGATGCTGGACTAAATTAACTGCCTCAGAAGATTGACGATGAGCACTCAACAAGGAACTGGCCTACAAAATTTACAGCAAATGCCAAAAACAAAAGCCTGAAATCTTGTCGTAAATTTCGTAGCCATGGCAAAACAATTAAACAATGAAAGTTGGACAGCCAAACGGCTGGGATGCGAAACAGAACAGGTGTGACCAGGTACTTTGCCTATTTACTGGCCTGTCTGCACTTCATCATCAACAGCAACTGCCACAATTACTCAAGACATTTCTATACTGAAGTCTGCTGCATATGGTTACGTTTCGCGATACCCTATAAATGTTAAACAATTTACTTGCATAATCAGCAGACAGAAAGGATCAATCTGCTAAGAAATAAAATTGAATTCATCATAAGTAATATTCATGAAATATTACTTACTTTTACATTATAACAATTGTGTTGTGTTATCATAGGGTATCTCAGAGTCTAGCATGCTTCGTCTCTACGTTGTCGTTGGCTGTTAGACAAAGGCGCGTGCCAGTTGCCAGTTTGCCTGCAGACGACAACGGCGCCTGTAAGCAGACAACAACAAAATTATTATTTATAAATTGTGCTTGCTTCTGTGTAGGTGTGTATGTGTGTGTGTGTGTATGTGTGTGTGTGTGTGAGTGTGTATGCCACAGCAGCAAGCACCTTGAGTGTCTAGCAATCGCCCAAGCTTTGCCAACTCTCTGCCCCATTGTCAGACAAAATCTTTTGACTTTTGTATAAAGTTTTGGAGAGGATGTAGTCCAGTTTTTTGATCTTGTTGTTTTCGCCTTGCCTATTGGCATTTATTGTGTGCGTTCCGGTTTTAGCCCATTGTGCTTTCAGGCCTTTTGTTTTGCAGTTACAAAAACCTGAAAATTATTGCGCCTGCATTGCTTTGGCATTTCAAGTGCAAAGCAAAAACACACAAAAAAAAGAATAGAGATAGACACATCACAACTGAAAGAGACGGAGCTACATTTTTTAATTAAATTCTAGATGCCAACTATACAAATACATAGTTTGAAATGCGTCAGACAATTTTTGAATTGTTTTCTTCTTTTTTTTTCTTTTCCGTTTTACACGCTTTTTACATTTCAATAAACAATTTTTATTGCTATGCCGCGAGGCATACCCGCTGCCTTACTGCTCCTCGGATAACTGTAATAATATAAACATATATATATTTTTTTTTTTGCTGCAAATGTATTTTTTAAGTAGTCGACATCATTTTATGTAGCTGCTAAAAATTATGTTCTTCACATAAATTTGAAAAAAAAGAATAGATATTTTTGGTAAATAAATGTGACATACACTTGAAGAAATTAAAGTGAGAGCAATAAACTTATTATTCCACCGGTATTTACTGTCCATATGTCTATAATATAGAATATATATAATCATATTTCCGACTTAAGCAGAAGTCAAACTGTGATAAAAAAAAGTACTCTGGCCCTGAAAGTCGGCAAACTTTTGGCAAAGCATTTTTAGGGGCATCATTTTATTAAGAAAGTTTTGACCAATCTCTGAGTACTAACAATGTCTTGGCCATCTTTAACCTCATCAATCGGGAGCGCCAATATCTCTCACAACTACAACAGCTACTAAATTTGTGTTTCAGATCTAATTGTGCGTTCCGGATAATATTTAAGGACACGCCCACTTATGTTTTTCCAAGCATAAAACCAATTTAACTGGCATTCATTATTCAAACCAACTATCTAAGTATGATAACACTTACCCTACATCTTGCTCCTAAACACAAGTCCAATTTAGATGAGAAATAACTTAATGAATGGAAAATATGTGCTCGGAAAACTTAAGCACTTAGCATTAAGCGTGGCATTTAAAACTCATTTGAGTCTGTTCTCATTGAAGACCCCAGACATTTGGCATGTGCTACTTAATGCTGTGTGTGTGTGAGTGTGTGTATATTATTTTTGTTGTTGCAAAATTTTTATAACGTTATTTCCCAACTGAGTTAAGTAGCAAAGACTCACACTTTCCTTCCCACCCTCAGACCTACACATCGCATAATTACGCAAAGTGAACCCTGAAAAAAAGCGGCCCTGTATGGGAAACGGAAGTGGGGAGGCATAAAAAAGAACTGTAATTAGTGGTGCGAAATTAATGTTATCCTACAGTGCAAAAACATTGAAAATATCCCACCTCAGGCCCCCTCTCTCTCTGACTGTCTCTCTGCAGCACCTCAAAAGTGAAATGAAACACATGCTGATAGTTTTTTAATGTGTGTGCGTGTGTGTGTGTTTTCGTGTGTGTGTGGGTATTTGTGATGAAATATAAGCAGGTGTGTGCAATACCAGCATAACCTCGGCCACTTTCAAGCTACATTCCATCATTTAAGTTCACCCAACGCCAGGTGGCGCCAGCTCAGCGCCAGTGAGGCAGAAGCTTTTCAAATGCCCGAGCTGCGAGTTGGCTTCATAAAGCGTGCTTTTTGGGTCAACAACTCGACTGCGACTACTAGCATATATAGGCAGTGGGATTGGGGTATGATGGGATATGGGCATATAGGGGTTGGGTGGACGACAGGTAGCATTGACGGCTGTTAGGGCTGATAGGGGAACTTTGGCGCGCCAAAAAAAAACTTTTTTATGAACTGTTAAATTCCCAATTAGCGCTGATTGTTGCGATTTAACTGAAAACAAACAGCGCGTGTGAGGCGCCGCTCAATCGCCGAGGGGTAAAAGGTGAGGCATGTGATGTAAATGCTGCTGACGTTTGTGAAAAGTTTGTTAAGAGTTTTGTTGCACTTAGTTGCTGACGAAGATCAAACGCAATCTCGTTATAAATGCGATATTTATTCTGTTAATAAACTCAAGTGTCGACAGCATTTGATTTTGCAAGCACCAGCTCAGATGAGACGAGAGTTAAGAAATATGTATGTGCATGAAAGGTTTGTACATTCATATTTTTAATTAGTCAACATAATTATGTTTTTTTTATCATAATTAATCATAGATTTTTACAGCATTTGCAAATTAAAGTAGCACTCTTATAATGTGGATAACAGGCTAATAGTGATGCAATACTAAGACTGTAACATAACAGCTGTAAACTAACATGGCAATATATACTTAATTGGATGATCACCAAGTTGACGAAGCAGAAGAAGAGAGAAGTGAATAAAGAAAAGTGAGCAGAAGTATTTGAGAAAGAAATATAGTTTAGCTTTGACTGCCACAAATATGCTTTCAAGATATAAGAATATAAATGTAGCAAGCCTCTTTTTGTTATGCAATACTAAGACTGTAACATAACAGCTGTAAACTAGCATGCAACTATGTACTTAACATTATGTACTTAACATTAACATGACATCGACATAAATTGTGCGATGACCAACTTGAAGAAGAAGAAGAACAGAGGAGTCGTTGGATATTTTATTCACAAGCAGACGTGTTTTAGACTAAGACTGTAACATAACAGCTGTCAACTAACATGCAACTATGGACTTAACATTGTGCACTTAACATAGTCGATCGATCGACATCGACATCAATTGTGTGATGACCAACTTAAAGAAGAAGAAGAAGAGAGCAGTCGTTGGGATATTTTATTCAAAAGTAAGCAGACGTGGTTTAGAAAGAAAGATAATTTAGTTTTGACTGCCACACATGAGACACAAGAGAGACACACATTCACATGACAGTTGAAAAATGTTGCCTCCAGCATATCAATTTAAGCAGAAATTTGTAGAAATTACTCGGGCAGCTGCTCAATGATTTAAATCCATAATTAATGCACTTGACAACGTCGACCGTCTGATCCGTTGAGCTGCACTGTGTCTGTCTTTTTTATTTCGTTTTTGTTGTGCTTGTTCTTGTTGTTGTTGTTGTTGTTGTATGTTGCATGTGTCAACGCCCATGTTGAAGAGACCAAAAGGATAATATAATGGCTGGAGGGCCTTGGGCCTTGGAACCTCAAGCTTTTTATGACCATAATGTGTATGCACACGTATCGACGTATCTGTATCTACGAATGTATATCTGTATCTCAATATAAATGCGATATCTGCTGCTGCAACAGGCTGGGCTGCCCCCTCAGTTGCCCTGCAACCTTGCTTCCCACCGATGAATGTCTGTTAAATATTTATGAGCATCGAAATGTTGCCTCAATGCATATTATAACAAATGAAACGTCAATTTCATGCGAAAAATGCAAACAGCAAACGGAACCAGGGAGCAGGACCATAGACCAGGACCAGGACCAAGGACCACTGCCCGAATGAAGAGCTGGCTCAGTTCCACTGCGGCCATCATTCGATTCTCGCTCTTTCCATATGTATGTATGCATGTACGAATGTGTGTGTGTGTGTGGGTGTGTGCGGGGGTTATGGGAGTGGCTGGGGAAGAGGGGGTTAGCTGCACGTGACATGTTTCGTTCGCTTATAGGCAGCCAGAGCCTACGGTCATTTGGGCGAGTTCCTCGGCTCCTCGTTTGGTTTCCGCACAATTTCATTATGGATTTTTATGCATGCACCCCAAGCTATTCGATTCTCTATTTAATGATGTTTGCCTCCAAGTGCAGGTTGAATAAAAAGAAAAGTTAAGCCACACAAAAACAATCGAAAGGTTCTATCAAACCTGAATTCAATTCAATTTTCGCTTTTCTTCTTATCTGAATTGATATCAAAACAGAATCATCTTATATCAATATCAGATTTATCATCCAGCGTAATTTGAAACTATTAATTTGAAATAAAATCTTATATTTGATTGTTGAATATTCATCAAGCTATCAGTGAACTAATCTTCATTGATGACAAATAAATCAAGTGCAAATATTATCTTATGAAAGTTTTTCAATCAATATTTGATTTATTTCCACAACAATATAAATACAATCGACAATTTCAAATCAAGTGGTTTTTGTGTTTATTTTGTCTATTTGAAACACACTGTTCCGTTTCAAGCATACTTCGCTGTTGAGTACAACTTTGAGTAAATCAGCAAACCATCAATTCAAGTTGATTTTTAATGCGCTCCGCAAGTGGCGAACTCTTTAAATGGCTATAACAAAAGTTATGCAACTGCCGGGCCACAAAGCGTTTCAACTTTATGCTAATTAACTGAGTGTTTGCTGCTCTTTGCCTATAGAGAGAACATCCCCAACTAAAAGCGTTTAAACGTCATTAGCATTATAATGGCATCGCGACTTTGACTTTGAACGCCAAAGCTAAGTATCCATCCATCCGCCTAGCAAACCCCCCTTCTAACCTCTGATGGGAGTAAATGGCCAGTCATTCATCTTCATAGTAGTATCAGTAGTAGCTACAGCAACAATGGCAAAGTCATTTAGCTTTCATTTTAATTGTAATTAAAGCGATTATCAAGGCGCAAGTGTTGAAGATTTGCTTTTCTTGCTGAATACCCTGTTATCTATGCAAATATTGTGTAAATCAAACATATACTGAAATGTTCAGATACTTAAATTTTTATAAATATACACATCTAAATATAGGTATTTTATTTAAACATTTTAAATACTTAATAAATACAATAAAAATGATTTTGTTTGAGGCAAGAGGGCATCTGCTAGTCGAGCATTTCTTGTTGCTAATTTTTAATTTCGCAGCTCTTAAATTTTGCGCTTAATCTCTGCTACCTGCAACTACCTGGCAGCTTATTTTCAATTTAAAAAGTCGCAGCAACTTATTCTATTTGCCCTACTCGACTTTGCCAAGACAGCCTAAAGGCTTTTCTGCTTTGCGTATGCGTTCTGAGGTTGGGGTTGGGGATGAAAATGGAGATGAAGGTGAGTTAGAGAAAAAAATGTTTCTTGTTGCCTTTAAAAAAAAATATGTTCATCTTGTTGCTAGCTCCTTCCCACACACACAAAAAAAAAAGTTTCTGTTTTTTTGTTATTTGGAAACTTGTGAGTTACTTCCAGTTGCTCGAGTGGATGCCAATGCATAGAACTGAGTTAACTTTGGTAGTTTACTTTCATTGAATTTAAATTGATTTGCTTTTATGGAGAGTCTGGGTAGTTGCGAAGAATGCAGCCGAAATAGAACAGAGTATCAAATGTGTTTACACAGAGCTACAAAGCCAAATAAAATCGGTTAAGTGTGTGTTAGACAACAACAAAAAAATCAAGTCAAAAGCAAAGCAGCTAAATGAAGAGAGGGGAGAAGTAGTAAGGGGCATACCTTCACCCTCGATGCAGATTATCCACCAATTCAAGTAGTTTAATGAAATATATATTTTTCTAAGTTTAAAATTTAATCTATTGCTTTTATTGGATTTTAAAATAGTTGACTGCTTAACTTTAATACATTTTTTTTAAATTTATTTAAGCTAATTGATTACAGAATTCATTTTAATTAAGACTCACCTATTTGATTCGTATTACATACTTATCTATGTTACAGCTTCACTCGTCACACACTTAAATTAAATAAAATCAGAAACTACATCATATATATTTATTGATACATTATCATATGTCTTCTATGGCACTAATACAGACTCATTTCAACGCTAAACGCTTCCACATAACATTTAGCTACTCTTACAATCGATTGCTTCAGTTCAAAATGCCAC
This sequence comes from Drosophila paracracens, assembly GCA_035044025.1. NCBI lineage: Eukaryota > Metazoa > Arthropoda > Insecta > Diptera > Drosophilidae > Drosophila > Drosophila paracracens. The sequence continues at coordinate 2,960,164 of JAWNMN010000192.1, read as the reverse complement.
TGCAACGATATAAAAAGTTAATGAAAAATTAGCAATTAACGCGTTTTAATAGCATGTCCAAAAAATTATCGAAATTGGCACATCAATTTTGATGAAAATTGGTATCGAATGTCAGTCATAAAGTCTTAATTAATTTTATGCGCAGTTAACAAAAAAAAAAAAAAAAAACTCTATTAAGATATCATAGATCAGTTTTAATGGCTGTTCGTCTAATTAAAACGCCTCACACAAAATATTAGCCATAAAAAAATTTTATGGCTACAAAGAGATGGTGTAAAACGTATCCAGGCAATTAGCCAACATGCAGACCAAGAGAAAAAAAAAAATAAAAGAGAAAATGAAGAGGAACACAGAATGAAAAGCAAATATTATTATGGATGGGAAAAACCCTGTGGATGACAAGTGGTAAAAATCCATAGAGCAGTAGCAGCCACTGCGGCAGCAACATCACCAGCACTGGCAACATTCGAACACTTGCCTAAATAACTCGCAGGCCCATTTCTCCTCTGCTTCTTATTCAGCTTGTTTCCTTTTTTTTCTGACATTGAACTGGTAATATAGGGGCACAACTAACCACTTGCATGACACGCTGGTAACTTGGAAGGGGCGTCAGCCTAATGAAAGTTACAACAATGCAGACGAAGGCTCTCCAGTCAGGAATGATAAGCTACGAAATATTCTGTATTTCAAATATGAATCAGATAACATATATATATGTAGTAGGTTTTGTAACCTATATCTAAAGATATAACCGAAAATATATGTCTAAACATATTAAGCAAGCCATCTTAATATCTCAAATATTTTATAAGCAATTTGATTATGGGATGGCAAGTGTATTAAAACTCCGGAATCTATCTGGCTGTATCTGCAAGTCGGCATTCTTAACTAAATCTCTAACTTGATTTAGTTTAGTTTCATTTAAATTACATAATAACTTAAGAAATTATAAAATGCTGAATAAAATCCCTTTTTCTTATTATACAAATTTGATTTAGAGAAAATAAGGATATTTGGAAAATTACGATAATTTTTAGAAGCTTAACCTTCCAATAGCACTTATTTCCAATTGTTGTACTAAATGAGAAAATAATGTTGATTATTATATAATTATTTATTTGTTTAAATAAAATATTTTGGTTGCTTTTGTTTAATTTCTTTAAGCTAAATTATTTTTATATTTTTACTGCAACAATTTTTAGTATTTTATTTATATTTTCTAGTCCCAAACTAGAATGTAGTTATTTATGCATTTATTTTTATTTATTTTTATTTATTTATTTATTTAATGTCAACTAAAGTCAGTCTTAATTGTGCTATTCATAGCAATAATCATTAAAAGTACTCAAAATATACCCAAATTAGATATAGTTTTGAGAACAGGGTATTGAAAAAGGCAAAAGTGAAGAGCAAAGAATAACAGACACCACACACTTGACAAATGTGTGTGTATGTGTGTCTCTGCAGCTTAAAAAAAAGAACCACAGCTGGTCAGAATGGAGAAGATGAAGATGAGAGGGAGCATAGATACTAGATACTCGTGTGTGTCTGTGTGTGGGGGTGTGTGTGTGCTTTGGATTTTACGCACTGCTAAATAAGCAATTTGCAAAATGTCCAAACCAATAACATAACAAATGACAGTGGCTCCAACAGCGTTGCGGTTAGTTGACTGGATAACTGGCTGGCTTGCTTGGCTTCGGTTCATTTTTGGTTTCAGATTGGGTTGCAAACGTGGCAGTTGCAGCTGCAGTTGAAGCCGTTGCTGATGCTGATGCTCAAGCTGCAGCTACGTTAGTTTGGATAGCTAATGAAAATAAAGGTTAAGGCAACACAGAGAACAGTAGCATGAAGCGGAGCTAGTGTGAAACTTTTGCTTGTCAGCCCCGTGTGGCTGAGAAATATTTGGTTTGATTGCTTTGCTTTTGCCACCATGTCTCCGGATGTTAAGCCAAGCCAAGTGGTTTATTCAAATGCTGCCGCACAAAGCGTTTGCCCTTGAGGGTCGTCGCAACCACAAAGGGGCGAAGCCGCAAAGAATGGAAACACAAAAAAAAATAGAGTAGAAAAATTGGATGGAATTTTGCAGGTGTCAGCCATTGACACATTCGAGCAAAGAGATTCTGGGGACAAACAGTTGGAGTTGGTAATGGAGATATAGAGCTGCAACCAATATTAAAAAGAAAATCAAATTTAAGGCATTTAACTTAAAAAGTTGACAACTATTTTGTGTTCATGGCCAATTAAATTGCTATTTGTTAATAATCAATTCCGTCACTTAAAAGTCAATCAAAATAAGTGTTTACAAATAATGAAAATTGTGCAAAATACACAGAAAACATTTCGTTATTTTTTAAACAACTTTCAGTTAAGAGAATAAACAGTTTACCATATTTTTATTTATTTTTTATTTTTTGTGTACTATTTTTCAGTTCCATTTGTCAGTGATATTTTGTGCGTAAAAAATATGCAAACAACAACAAATGGCTGGCAGTTTGCAGAGTGTATGTCAATTAAAGCACTTGCCAAAAAATCTGTCAAGTTGGTTTATCTTCTAGTGTATATATATTTTACATGAACTCACCAAAAACGCATTCCTTTTTCTCGGGCATGCAATGCTTTCTCAAGCGAAAATCTCATTAATTGGCAAAAGGACCGCAACGAGACAATGGTCAATTGCCTTCATAACGACAGTCCTTTAACGTGCCGCATGCCAGCGCCTAAAAGCACACTTTGAATATTTAAAGTGCAACCAGCAAAGGGGCCAACAGTATTTTGGGAAGGGCCTATGCCAACATCGACAACGTTGACAACGGCAATGGCAACGGCAACGGCATCAACACAACCGCAAAACATCAAACTGCGTTTTGCAGCAGCAGCAGCCGCATCAGGGATATTGTTCCATGGACCTCAGCCTAAACTGAGATCTGGATATGGACAGACTGGGGGTTATGGAGGCTAAACGCAAAGCCGTATAATTTACAGCTCACCTCAGTCGCCAGGGAATTTGGAGGTGGAGCAGTCTCAACCAGACAGCAAGCACAGTGTGGCAAATCTGAAATTGCTTCAGTTGTTGTATATAAAAAAGAGAAAAAAAAAAATTATGATTATTTTCTGCCAATAAAAATAAATTTAATTTACAAAATTTCTCTTTTAAATTGCACATAAATAATTTGTAGAATTCAAACATCTTTCACTTAAAAACTTTCAAATTAGTTACTCGTTGCACTGTGCCAAGAGTTGAGTGAGGTTTTCACTTTGATGCATTTGACAGCGGTGACGATGGGTGCGTGTCCAAACACCTACACCGTTGATAATGGGGCAGCGTCTGTTTATGAATGCACCGCTGACCAGCGGCCAGCAAGTTCAAAATGGCAATCACAATGACGATGATGACGTTGATGATGATGATGACAGCACGCATAATTGGCGCTGTGCATCTTGAAGTCATCCGTCGTTTAGGTGAGGCCGGTTAGGGAACTGAGCATTCAGAACCTGCAACAGACGTGCCGGAAATCAACTTAACACAACCGCAAAAGCGCAATCTCCCCACAATGCACCCCAATGCAAAAGTTTATCTTTTCGGTTTTTAGCATTTTTTTTTTTTTTTGGGTTTTGTGTGTGTTGCCATTTTGGATAATTGGTGTGTCCATGTTGGCCATGTTGCTTCAACGACTGCTCCCCGGCTGCACATTAGGTTGATGTCCATCCCCAGGCATCCCCCCGTGCCCCTCGTACAAAATTGACTTAACGACTCCATCAGCGTATTGTGCACCCGTTCCCCGCAGCCGACGTTGTGGCGACACTCACTACGCACCCAGTTGGAGCTGTAGACTGGAGTCAGTTGCTCCCTGTGGTCCCATAATGATGTGGTGTGCTTGCATATCCTGCTTGCTATTTTGCATGTGCGAAACATTTTCAGTGCATTTGTCAGACATGTTTTATTGCCAAATGGCGCCTTGAAGTATGCACTCCAAAAAGGCCAACAATCCATGTCTAATTAATACCAAAACAAACACTTTTCAAACATTTTCAAAGTGCATGAATGAAGCCGACGAATAAATGAAGATTTTCTTGAATTTAATTCCTAATTTAAAATTGAGTTTTTTTATTACTCAATGTAATCTTTATTTATCTCCAAATATATTTGATAATATATATGAAATATTATTAAGGAAATTAAAAAAAACCCAAATAACAGAAAACTGTTTTTAATTACCAAAGTTATTCAACTCCACAATGGATCAATGAATTAAAACATTATTAAAAGGAAAGCAAGTACCTGAAAATGTTAATGAAAAAGGCAAACACAAAAAATGAAGCATCTTTGGTTAACAGCAGATTAAATACTCTTTTCAATATTAATAATATAATATAAAATAATCAATAGTATAAAATACAATAAAATGATAAAATCCGTAAATCAAATATAATTTTATTTAAATACAGATTAAAATTGTTGAATAAATACAACAATCTTTTGGAACTGCGCAGTATTCTCCCTTTTTTTTGGGCTTTTTGGCTACTAATCAAAGTAGATGGCTGAAGAGAAGATAAATATTTAATTACCACTCAGCAAGAGCACTTGTAAATGTTTTCCATTGGGGTGGCCCAAAATTTCAGAGCCGGTAACCTGCTCTTGGGAATTTCGCAAGCCACTTTTCAGTTGTTCTTTGCATTTCATTAGGGAAATGCATAAACTGTTCAGCCTACTCCCTGCTTACTACCCCTCTCCGCAACTCCGTTCCTCTTTCTCCATTTTTTGTTTTTTTTTTTGCTAAAGTCAAGCTGAGCATCTCAAGAACTGTTGCATACCTGCAGGCTCCCCTGCTATTCTGGCCTGCGCTTTGATTTGAGTTTATACTGTTGTTGGCTTCAGGCTCGAGTGTTGTCAGTCTTTGATTGAATCAAAGTATAACTTCTCCTGACAGTTAATGTAATTAGTCTGGCATTTTGTTTGAGAATTGCCTTCATTTTATATTGCCTGTACACAGCAAGTGAACAGCAAATGGTATATTGAATTTGACCAGATAAAGTCAAATGAATCACATACAGTTTTTTACCCTAGACATATGTTTACACATATCAAATATCAAATTCAATTTAATAAATATAAATAATAACATGTCGCACTCGTAAGAATAATCAAGAAATTACATTTCAATATATCGTCAGTCATGTTTACAGGGTATCTATTCGACCATCACACGAAACCAGCTGATGCTTACTTGTTAGTGGTAATTAAGTGTGTATCAACAAAATAAAATGACAACCAAATTGGCAAAAATATTTCAAAGTCCACATTCTGTAGTCAAGTGGACCAATTGAGAGAAGTTGTTCTCGGCCAATATTGAAAACGCATTTGCCAATTTATAAATGTTTTCGACTTTTATTTCAATTTGATTTCGGTGCATTTTATTTTCGCTTTAGTCTCGCATATATGTATGTAGGCATTTTGTATGGTTTCGGTTGTCTGATAGCCGCAAAATAGCAACAAATATTATTTGACTTGCTATTCGGCTTTTATGGCAATCAATTTCTGTGGCTATGCTCTGCAAAATTGACCATTAATAGCATTCATGCCAACTATTTTTACACTCAATTATTTCGAATGGTTATGCAGAGGAGGAAATAGTTAGTTGACTTTCATTTGTAAGTAATGCATACGCCAAATTAACTAATTGCAATCAATAAATACATTTTATTGTATGACAATTTAAAGCCACATTAATCTTTCGACTGTGAATATAAAGTTTTTGAAGACCACACACTGGAAGTGTGCATTCTGCTGTGAATCCCTTTACCTTAACAAATAAAACTTTTAATTAATAAGCAGTTGCATCGCTTTCAAAGCAAGCATCACTATATATTTAACATTATCCTTTGAACTATAAAATGAATAAATAAAAAAAGTTATTCCTTATAAAATGCTTAAGACTGATTGTCAAAAGCCCCTTTCGAGTGCTAATGAGTGCTAATTTTAATGAAAAACTTAAACAACTTTGCCCAGTTTGTCAGTCAGTTTGTCGCCGAGCAGCATCTGCTCAACGGCAACCAAAGTTATTAATTTATGAAAATTTACAGAAATCTCAAGCACTTTTCGCTAGTAAAGTTGTGCGCACATCCAAAAGGTAAACTTGCATAAAATCTGTTGCAATAAATTTTTGCCGACGCAGGCAGCAACAGACAGATAGGCGAAGGAAGAAGGCGCCATTTTTAGTGCCCGCCATTGGCCAGCAAAGTGGCGCCAAATAATGCAATTTTTACGCCCGATTGATGTGGATTAAGGCAAAACTATGCCAATGATACCAGCTTAAAATGCCACTCAAGCCTGCTAATAAATGCTAAAATAAATATAAATCGAACTGAAAGTCAGTGGAGTGAATTTGGGCAGGTTTCAAGCTTAAAGTGCAGTTTGATGGCAAAAGCTTGCCAAGAGCTTTGATGTGCTTTTGAACCAATTTCTAGGCATTTCAGTGTTGCAAAAACAGAAAAAAACAAATCCTAAAAATGGGAGAGTTGGAATATTAACGAAAACAACGTATAAAAATAATATTATTATTCAATTATTACTGAAAATAAGTCTGGAATACTAGAGAGAAATATAAACCTATTTAAATAGTATAATTATTAAGCAAATCTCAACAGTTCACATGAAATAACTTAGATGCAACAATGTTTGCTTATGCTGTTGGCTTGCAGTGTCGGTTTCAGACAATGTCAATGCGACTTGCGAAGGTAACTTAAATTAATCGCTGGCAAAGAAGCTGACAAATCCATTTCTAAAACGATTTTATTGGCAGTCGTTTTTTTTTACTGTTTTTTTTTTTATTTTGTGGTCATGGTTGAAGGGTGAGTCTGTTGCCAGTTTTATGGTTGCAGCGCACGTCGAAGACGCTGCACGTCATCAATTCTTTTGACATGTCCTGCGGCCATTAATGCTGCGTCGTGGAAGATGACGACAACGTTGCCACTATTGAGTTCCCAAATACTGAGACGTAAGTCATTAGTGTGTGTGTGTGTATGGTGTGCGCGTGCTTGTGTGTGTGTGTGCGTTTCCGCTGCCTTTCCGTTGGCTTTTCCCTATGGCTACGTCTCAAATTAACCTGATACCCAGCGACTGCTTTACGTATGCTGTCAAATTTCCCAAGCGCAGACGGAAGCATTTCCCAATCATCAACCCACTCAGCATGCGGCAGCAGAGGAAGCAAAAGCAGCAACGGAAGTGAATCGCAGGCGCCTCCTGCTCATTTAAAATGCAATAGTCCTTAAAGCACAGTGCGCTCTCCTCCATGAATAAACCCAAGACATTGACTGCTTATTGTATAAAATGCCCATACTTATGCCTGTCAATATTGATGCTCGTCCTTTTGTGCTCAATCGGTTGACTAGTTACTGTTGCAGACTCGGCTCCATCTTAACCCAGCATTCAATTATCATATGCAGCATGTGGTGGACATGCAACAGCAACTGCTGCAAGTAGCTTCTCTGTCTTATCTGGCTTAACCAAGTTTGTGTTGCCTTTCATGCAATTGATTTCCTTACACACTTACATAACTGCCATGCTGGCAATTTATTTGATGTTAAGATCCCATTTAATAATGAACCTTTACAAATTTGTTCAAGATTAGCCCAAAAACCGACACAAAGTCCACATTGCAAGTGGTTTAATGAATATCCAAAGCTAATTGGCAAAGATATTCCATACTTTAGTCAACTTGCATTAATACCCTTTACAAAATGTCCTTGGTGTTGGCCATATTTTTGCAATATAATATTTTGCACTTATCATTTATGTAGTAATAAATTCGACTTGGATTTATAAAAATATATATAAATATATGCTTAAATATATATAAATATATGCTTAAATATATATAAATTGAAGAGTATTCAAAATAAAGCCCACATACGTTGAAACTACAGACAGTTCATAACTATTGGTAAAATCAATGTAAAAGTTTTGTAAAAATCAACATAAAATTAAAAAGCAGCAAAGTTCAACTGCAAATAGGAAATGAAAAGCCAAGCAAAGCAAACACTGTCGAAAATCAGTAAAGTTTTCAAATGTTTTAAAATGTTTTTTCCAAAAAAAAAAGAAAAAAAAAAGACTGCAACATATTAATCAAATAAATGCGCTTTTATGATGGCTAAAAAGTTGAGACAAACAGTGGAATTGATGGGGCAGACACAGTTTATGCCTGCATTAGAGTCTGTTTAGACAACAGTGGCAAAATCCATTAAACTTTTACGACCATTGCAAACATTAAGTTGCATATGCAATTTTATGTGCAAAAGGGCTAAACGCCGCTGGCTGTGCAACAATTTCCCAACTTGGCCGCCAGTTCAAACTTGCCACCACGTATTTTGTCGCGTTTATCCCAACGCCTTAGACATTGTAACCAGCAGTGATTTCATTTCTCAGGGGAAGCCCTTTCGGTTATCCTAAGGCCACTAAATTGTACAAAATCTTTGGAAAAAAATGTTGAGCCAGGAAATGTTACATTTATTTACTGTAACTTCCGCACAATCAAGCAAGACAGAGACAGAGACAGAGAGAGAGAGAGAGAGAGAGAGAGAGAGAGAGAAAATCTGGTGTAAAGCACAGTTGAATCAGCCATCGGCATTAAGGTTAAAAACTTCTTGAAGATTTTATAGTTCTGATGGATAATTATTTTGTCATAAGAAAATAAGGCCTTCAGCTTCTCAAGCGTTTTTTTTTCAGAACTACAAAAATATTTACTTTCCAAAAATTAAAAATTACTTAATCAATTAGTTTTAGTTAGTTAATAAAATTAAGAGTTTTCATTTAAAAAAAAATTTATATTTTTTAGTTGCTTTTTTAGGAGTTTGTAGAAAAAATCGAATCTCAATTGATATATTTTCTTTCTTTATGTAGCTTATCTGAATTTCTTGTATATCAAAATTCTAGATTTTTCAATCTAAGCATTTTTCCTAACGTACTAGAAAAATAGCTAAAAGAATATCTTTAATTAATTGGACAATCATGAGACTTCTTATGTTAATTTTTTGCAACTTTGTGTAGCTAAGGGATTTCTTGTACTTCATATACTTTCTTCCCCCCACCACCCCGTCCCCCCGTACAGCATTTCCCATACCCTTTTATGCTCGTTAGCGTTATATGCTTTTTTTATGCTTTCGGTTTTTGAATCAAAGTTTCGCCACTGTTTGCCCCTATCAGCGACGCGCTGAATTTCATATAACGATAATTTATGGCAAATTTATAATGTTGTAAGTGCCAACAAACTTGCTGAAACTATCCATAAAAGGCCATGTACACTCAGACACACACACACACACACACACACTCACACACAAAAGTCACCCACTGTGCTCTCCGAGTTCAGGCTGAGCTCGTAAAGCTGTTGCCATGAATACAAGCATAGAAAGAGGCTGAGGAGAAGCAGGGATTTGGGGGGGAAATGGAGTTTGGGAATGCGCATAGTTGACGGAAGAGCCACATCGGCATCTAAGGGGCACACACACACACACATCGAAGTGCACCCAAAGAGTTGCTGCATAAATATTACAAAATCATAAATACACACGCCCAAAACTTGAATTTGTGTGCAGTGTGTGTAGTGTGTGTAGTGTGTATAGTGTGTGTAGTGTGTGTAGCTTAGTGCAAAGTCATTCGCACAGCAGCAGATACAATTTGCAAATAGAACTTAAGATGCAGACAGTATATACATAGGCCTGCCCAAGTCGAGTTTAGTTTTCAAAATTGAAGTAAGAAAAAAAGTTTAATTGAATTTAAGTTTAACAGTTTAGATGGAAAAATGGCCGACAAACTATTGTTTATATTTTTTAATACTTTGAAGACCCTATATATTTAAAAACTGACTTCGGAGTATATTAGAACTCCCAGTAAATACACCAATTAAAAACTGCGCATGTAGAATTAATTTACACAATTAAAAATAAAAATAAAAAAATATTGAAACCTGGCAAAAAATTGAATTATGCTTATCACATTTTTATTTGACTTACAAGCCTTGAAATAATTAATTAAAATATTCGTATTTATTTTATAATGAAGCAGTTTTTAGTGTTGTTTGCTTTTGATACAGACACATTCATTTAATGTTGGCCAATTTCGAATTAAGCCAGTTGCCGAGTGTAAAGTGCCATGTGTGAAATTTATGGGCCTGCGATTCCTATTTTTTTGTGTGTGTGTGTGCCAGTTTTTGACTTTATGTTATTCTTTTAATACCCTTGTAGAGGATGCTTTTACTTTGTAGTGACTTATGTTATACATTGAAGTAGTCTTTTTGATACTATAAAGTAATTAATTAATTATTTAATTCTTGAGCAGCATTGCCGAGCAAGCCGTTTGGATCTTTCTGCCCATTGCTTATGCTTACTATTCAATCAATTTTTAAGCTATCCTGGTAAAACCTGGCAACGCCTTTCTGCTGCAGTGAATCGAAAAAGATTGATCGAAGTATGAGTTTAGGTATAATAACTGTCATATTAAAGAAGATTATGCCTAATACCTAATACTTGTGCTCCTCACAAAGAGTAAAAGTCACTGATATCGGACTACTAACAAATTCTGTAGCAGCTACAGGAATACTCGACTGAAAGATCAGTTCTTGTACAAAAACACTTTTAACTAAGAAGATATCCTAAGAAAATATACAAAAAAAGCGTTTTAATATCTTATTCAAACTAATATATCATATGGATTTCATAGAAACAATCAGCCAGATTTTTAAATGCATAGTTAAATTTAAATGTCTCCAATTTGACGCTGGTCTTCAAGGGTATCTAATGTTCGGCGTGCCTGAGTTAGTCGTTATTTCCTGCTTACTTGTCTCGGTCATTGTCCGACTTCGAATGTGTTGTATTTCGGGCACTTGGCACTTGCTGCATGGCTTCGGGTGTTTTTTATTTATGCGTGAAATGCTTTCAAATTTTCGGATAACTTGCAGCGCTTTGTTTAGTCGGATATGTTGCATTTGTCTGTGTGGCAGTGTCTGTTTGTTTGTGCGTGTGCCATTTTGTTTCTCTGTCTGTGCGCTTTTGCCCACTTTAGCGTTCGGAAATTAAAACTTTTATGGTCTTGGCATGTTGTGTGTGCAACAACGAAAAATAACAATATATACATGCTGCATGTATGCATTTAAATATATTGCAGTTAGTTGCAACGAATTCAAGTGGCTACCGCACAAATTGCTCAATGTAATAAATTTTTTTGGGTACAACTTGTTCCATGTACTTTATTTGGGCCAAATAGAAAAATAAAAAATTGGTAAAATCATTAAAAAATTCGATTTAAGTGGACTTATTAGAAAAATGAAACTTATTTTATTTTTATATATTTAAAATTAAAATAAATTATTATTAAAAAAAATATCTTATATTTTATTCTCAAGTGATCAACTTACCCATCGCTCGAAGCTGCTAGAAAGGATTAAATCCTTTCGATTCACATCAGTTGCTGCAATCTTTGCCTCACTTCTCAGCAATTAGCAGCAGAATCTTGTTCATCAGCTCGTTGGCAACGGTTTCGTGCAGTGTATTCAGTCGTGCGGCAAGAAAGTCACCAAATTTAATATAGAGCAGCTCCCGCGGACTCGTCTGATGACGTGTGCTGGCTGCACCCACTGCCGTAAAGCTGCTGCCAGGCGAGAGGCGACCAGCGGTGCCCACCATATCCACTGCGATGTTGGGCGGACATTGAGAGGCCTGCTGCCGCCTAACGGCATCATTATCAGTATCATTATCATTATCATCATCATCGTCGTCGTCATCGTCATATTCCAAATCATCGTCATCGTCATCCAAGTCGCCAGCGTCCACATCGATTAACTCGTTGTTCGTATTGATAATCAAATGTGGCGATGGTGTGGCATAAAGCCCCGCCTCACCGCCTACTTTGGACGCAACCTGGAGACGCGTCTTCAGATGCTGTTTCGTCTGCGGTCGAATGGTGGCCAATTTGGAGCTTGACTTACACACCGCCGATCGACTGCTCGCCTCGTTCTGCGAGTCCGGCTCGTCCTTGATGTAAATGGAGGGGGAGCTGCTGCAGGAACGCGAACTACTCCAAAGATGCACGCGTCCAGGCAACGTAGCCGCCGGCGCATGCGCAGGCGGCACGGGTGCAACGGCGAGTGGCAACACAATTGTGGGCGTCGTCTTTTGCAGCGACGTCAGCGTCACATCCGGCTGCAGTTGGAGTGCGTGCAAATGTTGCGCCTGCTGCTGCAGTCCAAGGGGCAACTGACTGATGCTGGGCAGGATTACTGGCTGGATGACTGGCGAGGCAATTGGGGTGCTCGGTTTATTTGATGCCTGATTGTTGGGATTGTTCGGATCGCTGGGCGCAAAATATTGATATTCATCATGGGCTACACTATTGTTGTTGTTGTTGTTGTTATTGCTATTGGAATTGTTGTTGTTGTTGTTGGTAATGTCGCCAGCATTGTTGTTGTTGTTGCTGCCAATATTGTTGATGTTGTTGTTATTACTAGGAATAGACTCCATTGCACTGTTCTTAATGCGCTCTCGAGATCTGCAAGTGTGTACAAGAAAAATTAGTATTTATAAATAAATTTGTAAAATTAGTTTAAAATATTTAATTTAAAATAAAAAATTAAAATAAAATTGTAAAATATTAGAAATAAATAAAGAAAGCTTATAATTTTAATGTTTCCCATTAATTTAACTTTTATGTTTGAGATTTAACTATTGGCATAGCAATAAAAATCAAGGAATGTGTTTCAAAAATATTTTCTGAAGAATTTATTTTTTAAGAAACTAATAAAATTATTTTTTTTTTCATTACGACAAATTGTAAGCAACTTTAAATATAATAAATTTATTCTACTTGTGTTGCTTCTATTTGAATTTAATATTTATATCTGGGAAAGAAAATACTGCTTAAAAAAAAATATATTATTTTATTATTTTAGCAAGTTTTTTTTATCAAATTTAAAGAGTTCCAAAAAAATATATATTATTTAAATACGGAAAAGAAAATCGTTCGATCAAAATGATTATTTGAATATTTAAGAAAATACCAGAAAATATATTTAGAATTTTATTTTTAATTATTTAAATTATAAAAAATAAATGTACTATATAAATATTCAAATGGAAATCTCAGAGTCTCAATTATAATTTGATTATGTTAAAAAGTAGCTGAGAATATATTTAAAAATTAAAAAAAAATTATATTAATAAAATTACAGCTTCCACACCGTTAATTAAAATATTAAACACATAAAACTTGATAAAAACCAGCTTAAATTAAGCAAATTTCGCTGGCATTCAAAACTCTGCTTAAATTGAAATGTTTTTTTTAATTCGAGTATTTATTAGTCTGGCTCTGCTGCAGTACTCACTTGCGCTCCCTGATGACCTCCTTGAGAAAGGCCATGGCATCGTAGTACTCCCACTTGGACTTGAAGCGGGTGGTGCCCAGCATCTTTTCGTGATTGAGCTCCCGCCGGAAGATCTCCCGCAGGGATGTGAAGGTGCGCTGCACTCGCTCCCCATTCACATTGAACATGCGTCCCAGTTCGTTCCATTTGATGGCCTTCTTCTTGTCGGAGCGTTTGTAGTGCGGCAGGCGGCAATCCCACAAAATGGGATTCAGTCGAACTAGCTCGATGAGTCGGCGCTTTTCGATGTTGTGCCGCGAAAAGGCCATGTCCAAAACGGCTTTATCTCTCTCTCCCTCGTTCGCTCGCTCTTAATGTGCTCTTGCTGTTGCCTCTTTTGCTACCAACCACTACCAAATGCGCACTGCGCATGTCATGTGTGTGGTTGTGTGTGTGTGTTGGCCCGCTTCAGATGCTGCGCAAGATGTGTGAAGTGAGAAAATCGTTAATATTATTTGTTGCCTGTTGTTGCTTTGATGGTCATCAGGCCGAAAAGTATGCAATGTTTCGGACATATCTTACTAGGTTGGGGGAGGTGTTTGAGAATTGAGGTTTGGGGCAATGTTATTTATTGTTTGTGAGCCGAGTTCAATGAACTGAATGCTTGCATACCAATACGGGCAGGGGTTGTGCTTGCATCTAAGGGTATTTATTTTGAGCCACGCCAGAAATTCAAATGCAATT